>OU466863.1:36171911-37544411 GCA_911865555.2 Thlaspi arvense
AAAGCTGAACGTTGACAAAAACCGCAAGGAGGTCATATTTGAGCCCGTCGAATGGGTTTGGTTGCATATGAGGCCAGAAAGGTTCCCCAATCAACGGAAGAGCAAGCTGTCACCAAGAGGAGATGGACCTTTCAAAGTCCTTGAGCGGATCAACAACAACGCCTACCGCCTTGAACTTCCAGGTGAGATGAACATTTCTAATAGTTTTGATGTCACTGATTTAGCTCCATTTGATGCAGATATGGTTCTGAGGTCAGAACCTCTTCAAGAGGGAGGGAATGATGAGGACCTCCACCCGGTTAAGGTACCCATTATGTACGAACCACCAAGAACACGTTCAGGCACAAGGACCATTAGGGGGGAATTCAACAAGGCTGTGGAGAACCTCCTCAACCTTAGACAAACAGATGATATCAACAGTCTCCTCAAACAGCTATGAATGACGGGACAGGATGATGACACGGAACGAGACGGGACGGGACAACACGACGACATGGAACGGGACAGGAGGAGACAGTACGACAGCATTACGGACCACCCTTATACCACGGTTGACCGCATTACGTACCTACCACATACCATGGACAAGAGCATTACAGTACGCGTGACCGGAGGACACAACGATCAAATGGGCCAACACTTAGATGAATTCAAAGGCGACCAAAGCCAAACCAAGTTCAGGGGAGAGCTCAGCTTAGATGAATGGCCCCTTCTCAAAGATAGTCCCGGCCCAAATTTTCTCATCATCACCCCACTTCAAAACGACCAAGTCTAAAGCAAGCGTGATGACAAAGGCTTACTATATTCGGATATAAAACCAATCAAGAGGCAACAGTAAGAATTTGTCATTTACTTCATTATATCTCGTGTTTTCCTTTTGTTTTGCTGGGATTTATTCTTAGTTTCTTCATAGAACTTTTAAAATAAATTTTGTAATCTTTTGTATTTTCGATCTTGCATTTTTCTTTTATTTTTTCGACCCTAGAAGGTCAGGGTTTACAGACTATTAATAAAGTCCCACATGCAGCATTGTAGACACACTTTTTATCCTAATATCAATAAAGACGAACATTCTTAAGAAAGCAGCCACCGAGTTCTTGAGGATTGTGTGTGATACAAGGGTTTTAGCATCTCATGTCAATCCCCATTGTACTAGTCATTGTAGCATTGTGTTTTAATGTCAATCCAATTGGGATTAGTTAAAAACAGAAGAGCTAAGAGTGAAATCTCTAAGTCAAGTAAGCTGGAAAAGGTTTTTGTTGCCTAAACAACTGTTCTAACACCCTAGTGTGGTCAATCAACAAAGAGAGTGAAAACAAAAGCATACTAAGCAGATTTAAGCAAGAAAAACAGAGCAAAACAGAGCAAATCCGAGATTTAAACAAGAAAAAAGCAAGTTCCTAGATGTGGTTATTGACTTTGGAGAATTTATACATCAACTAAGGCTGTTTCAAACTACATTGATCAAGCAAATAAGCAAGCAATGGTGATTCTTAGACATAGAGTTCATAATCCAGCAAGCTAGATCCAATATCTTGGCAAATAGCCCGTTGCAAAACATCTTAACGAGATCTAACTCTCATTAGTGCTAAAACATCAAGCAAGCAATACTAAACAACTCTATTCAAGTCAAAATGCTCCTCAAACAGTCAATCTTTTGAGCCAAGAACAGCAAATCCTATATTAAACAAGATCAGCATTTCATCAAACACTTGGTGGGCATAAGAGAAAGCTAACAACCTAGATAAGTGTGATCAAGACAAATCTAGCATTAATAACAGATTAATTGAGAGGAACCCATAAACTGAAGCACTAAACAAGCCCTAATCAAGTCTTAAATTTCCCTAATCTACCACATCTAGAAACTCTAAGCAAACTACTCACTCATACTCATGTTTAACACCAAATCACAAAGGAAAAAGATGTTAATCATGATTATAAGAGAGAATAAAGAAAAATTAAAGGCAAATACTCAAATATATTAAATAAAGCAAAGGATATGTCTTACAAACTTAAAGAAAATGCTTAAGAACAGTAAATTGACAAGACTTGTGGAAAATCTGGAAAAAGAAGCTATTTATAGCCAAGAGAAGGAAGCCCTAGAGTAATGGCAAAACTAAGGGAAAACATGTAAAAGAGAACCAAAACATGTACTAAATGCAGTCCTAAATAGTGTAAATACAAGAGATATCAACACCCCCACACATGCCTTTTGCTTGTCCTCAAGCAATTAAGAACAAATGGGAGAGTGAGGTTTGAATGTGGGCATTCAGATTCCAAAAGTGCATAGGTAAAGAGATGGTATCAATGCTTAAGTGCCTAGTTGTAGGATGCAAACATAATCAGATATACTTTAAAGAACCTAGCCATTCTCATCATGTTTCAAAATGATCTCAAATCTCAACTTAGGCAAATGCTCAAATCAACCAACTCTTTCACATTCAATTAAGATCAGAACATGAATCATGCTTATGCAAATCAAGTGAAGACATTTGGTTGAAAGGGTAAGATCATGAGATAAAAATGATCTCATTATAGCAAAGGGTTATTATACAAAAGGGATCACTCAATGAAAAGGACTTCATCTTAGGCAAAATGCTAAAGGTAAAAGCACACTTATGCATGCAAATCAAAGCTCCCTTCTACCCAAAGATGAATCCTAAGTACTTCTAAACCCCAAAAGTGAACCCCTAAGTCTACCCTTTCCTAAACTCTACCCTTTACCCTTCTTCATGGCTGAGGAAACTTCTTCTTTTTGCTTGTGTGGTTGCTTCTTTTTGGTTGGGACTTGCTCTTCTTTGTTGTTTTGGCACCTTCATCATCTTTGGTGGATTGCTCCTGGTCTGATTTTTCTTCTTTAGACCTTTCTGAGCTTTGTTGCTGGCGCCTTTCTACTTTGTACTTAGAGCTTTTTCTTCCCTTTACTTAACCACAATTCTAGACTGTTTCCCCTTTTCTACCATTCAGATCTTTTCCTTTTCTTTCAAAACATATATACATGAAGTTCAAACCTCTTACACTACCCGTTTAAACCCCAAAACTCCTATCCTAGAATCAAGCTCAAGATGCAAGCTGATATCTACAAGAGAGCTAATCATTGCCAGCCTTATTCCTAACACTTTTTGCCAAGACAAAATCAAAAATGCAATGCAAAGGCCTCACAGCTCTCACAATAGTGTTTAGGATCAAAAGGAGGTTTTCGTTAAGGGTGAGGATTGAACTGTCCCATAAGTATGAGGATCAGCTATTTGGATCAACAAGAGTGGTAGAAAGGAGAAAGATGATCAAAATATGTATATTGTAGCCATGAATTCACTTTTCAATGCATAAGACATGATAATTAAAAGTCCAAATTAAAGTTCAAGTTGATAGAGTTGATTTTCAGAGAACAAATGCTTTCAGAATGAGATGAGAAGACCAAATCTAGTAATCTAAGCATGGTTCAGCCTTAACTTCTAGCAATCATATGATGCATCAAACAACTAAGTACTTAAATACTGAAATCATCTATCTCTAAACACTAAGAACTTTACAAGGAAAATTCATCATAATGCCCTATGCAAATGCAATGCAACCTATATGTCAACACTAGACTCGATCTTAGAAGAATGAAATGCAACTACATGCTTTCTTTTTGGTTTGCAAAAAAGCAAAAATTTTCAAATTTTTCGATTTTTTGTGTTTTTTTCTATGCCTTACATGAATGCATGATATGCATGAGACTCAAAAAAGAAAAAAAGGAAAAGAAAAACTAAGAAAACAGAACACAAAGTCAAACCCCAAATCTCTCCCCCACACTTAAATTACACAGTCTCTTGTGTAATGAAAGCAATGAGAGAGAGAAGGACAAAATATAATACAAAACTAAAAAGATGCAATGGTATAAACAGTGGAAATGATTTGGTACTTGGTTCAGTGGTAGGAGTGGTGGGATGATCCTGAGGTCTGAGGAGACTTGCTAGCTCTCCTCTTGTTTCTCCTCTCATAAACCTTTGTGGAATGCTCTGCTTCTTGAGGTGGTTGAACCCAGCTTGACCATAACTGCTCTACTTGAGAAGGGTTCCCTTGTTGACCCCATTGCCATGTCTCCTGAACTGAAGAGGGAGTGTGAGTTGGTTCCCAAGCTGATGGTACATGGGTACTTGGCTCATAAGACGAAGCTCTTGGTTGTGCCCATGTCCCCCATTGATCACTTGGCTGTGCATGGAAAGATTGTCTTCCATGAGGGTTCCAAACATCTTCCTCCTCTTCAGTTGGCTCATCTTGATGTGCTTGCTCTTCTTGGTGAAGTGTATGCTCATGAGTGTGGCTTTGGTTGGAAGTTCTTGCTGATGTTGCTTTGTCTTTCTTGAACTTCCCCCTAACCATTATCTTCAACCCCTTAATGGCTTTGTCTTGCCATTTACACCATTTCTGGAGAGAATTGATGTGCTCATGAGCTAACTTCAAAGAGCCTCCTTGGTTGGGTGATTCATTGGGTTTGAAGTGGAACTGCCTTGAGCTGTAACTCAACACTTCTTCTTCTTCAAGCTCATCTTCTTCATAGGTTCTTCCTTGGCCTTCAGCGCCAGCAGTAGCAGTCCATTGGTGATCTTCTTCTTCTTCTTCTCCAATCTCTTCAATGTTTCCTTCCTCACTGTCTTCTTCTCTCTCTCCAGGGATAGGGCCACCTGTGTAGAGCTCCTCCTCACTCACATTGAAGCAGATGTTGGTCCTTGTGGTGAAGGAGGTGAGCACTGGATTAGGGAGAAGGACTCTTACTGGTTCTTGGTGATTGTTGAGGAATTGGTAGATATGCTTGCCCTGAATACTCTTCTCAAGAAAATGGCTTCTCTTCAGGTAATCCATATCAATCCAGATAGGATATAGAGCATCTCCAGCATGTTCCTCAAGATTCACATCACAAGCTATGAGTATAGCTGTCACAACTCATCCACTGTGAAGTTGGGGATTCCTCTCCCTTTTTCCTTTGTTGATAATCCAGCTCTGGTAGGTTAGCAGCTGCTCCATCAACAGTCTCACAAGGCATGGGAATCTGCTTGGTGGGTTGGCACCTATACTGGTCTACAGTCCGTTGTAGAGGAAGTCTCTTTTCTTGCCAGTTAGGTGTGAGGTTTCCTTCCTTGCAAAAAATGTGTTTGCAAGCACCTTTTGTGCATATCTAACTGCAGGATGCTTCAAGTGTTGGTTCCTTGTAATTCCAGCTCTGAATTCCCCAACGCCAATTACTTCCCATAGCCTTGAGTACTGTGATTTATGGATTAAGAACTTCTTTCCTCTTTGAAAATAGGTGCTTAGCCCCAGCGCCTTAGAGAATTCTTGGAATGTGATTGTGAACCTCTGTTTTCCAAGCTTGAAGGAGATCCATCCATCATGGTCAGGAAGCTCACTCATCTCATAGTTGACCACCATGAGAGTGGAGAGGAACTGGTGAGTGAAGCGCTCATAGGGGGGAAGAGGCTGTAACAGCTTTGTGAGCCCCATGTTCTCGAAGAGGGAGATGCAGTCTTCGTAGATCCCTAGCTCCTTCATTGTGGTGGAGCTTGGGTACCTTGTTGGCTTGAAGGTGCATCGACTGAACCCCTCCATGAGCTCCCTAGCACTGTGCTTCCTGGATGGAATATCTTCCTCAGCAGCCTTTCCCTTGCCTCTCTGCTTGGCGCCTTTCTCTCCAGCCGGTCTCTTTCCAGCGGCTTTGGATGAAGTCTCAGCTGCAACACCTTTTCCCTTGTCTTTACTCGCTCGTGGTGAGGTAGTGGCTCCTTCCTGAGGTGCTTTTCCCTTTTTCCCAGCAGCTATGTTTTTTCTTCCCATGGTACCTTCAAAAGCAAAGCTTGAAAACAGGGTAAGTGAAAGAACAAAAGCTGAAGAACCTAATAACTTAAAGCTTGAAAAAAAAACTCTCTAGGCTAAGAAAACTCTAACAAGTCTTAATAACAATATTAAACTTCTACAAAGCAAGAGGAAATCAAAAGCTAGCAGTTAGATAAGCTAGAATACACAAAAAGATAGATAGTTATGCATGAAAATCTAGCAAAATGGTTCTTAGGCAAAAAGAGATGATGATCTTGCAAAGGAATAAAATAAGTAATGAGATAAATGAACATTAAGCAAAGCTTCAGCATCTAACTTTCTTATCCTAAACAATTCCACATTGCAAAATCAAAGCACAACACTTAAAACCAATCAATACTTGCTATTAAAAACATAGACTAAGCGGTTATGAACACATGCATAGCCTAAGAGCAAAGGAATGACAGTTTAGGAAGCAAACCTTTTTGGAACCTCTGAGCACTTAGAGAAAGCAATAAAAGAGAGAGAAGTAGTAATTTCGTGCTTTCGCTGAGAAGAGGAGTGAGCTAAAGTGTGAAGAGAAGTGAAGAAGTTGTTGGTTTAAATAGAGAGAAGGAGAGGGAACCAAAGGAATCAAAAGTTGGTGAGGGAACCAAAGGGATCAAAAGGGTGGGGGACAAAAACAAAAGTGCTCAGAAGCTAAGAAAGAGGTCAGGAAGGATCCATTGTTAAAATTTAAACTCCCTTGGCTCCAAACCAAAGGAGGGAAAATTTTTCGAAAAATGAAATACTTACCTCAGGTGGAACATCGGTCACAAATGACTGTTGTTACTGATCGAAAAGTCAGTATCAGTCATAAGTGATCGATGTTGGCGACCGATGTGATTCCTGGGGATAACATCGGTCATCAACTAATCGATGTACTTGACCGAAATCCATCCGGCATGTTTATGTCGGTCTGTGTATGACCGATGTTAGTGACCGATATGTTTCTTGAAAATCACATCGATAACTAACTGATCGATACACTCGACCTAAATTCATCCGGTGGGTTTACATCGACCAAGCTTGAACGATGTGGATGACCGAAATGTGTCCCTCTTTCAAACTCCCTTCCATATCGATCACAAGTGACCGATGTGTTGACTGGTGTAAACTGGCTCCACTGACATCGATCAAACATGACCGAAATTCATGACCGAAAAGTGTGTATCGGTCTTGTCATGACCAATACAGTTGATCTATGTCAGCCAGAAAACACCTGTTCTTTGTCCCCTTCAGACTTTCTCAACCCCTAATTCGAACTCCTGTTTATATACACTATAACAAAGCATAAAAGATAGACTAGAAAGCATAATATATACAAAAGGATACCATGGGACTACCTCCCAAGTGTGCTTTTTTAAAGTCACTAAGCTTGACTTTCATTACCTCTTTAGTTGAGGTGAGGAGAAGGAGTCTTGGAACTCCTTGGTGTTATCTTGCTTCTCTTGACCTTGGTGGTGACTCCATTCAACTTGACCTTGGCAAAAGGTGTAGTATTCCCCTCTTGCTGAAGCTTGAAGCAGAACTCTCCCTTCTTAGAGACACTTGGTTGCAAAACCACTTCTCCCTTGTTAGTAACCAGCTTAACATCATTCAGATTCTTGTAACCAACCACCTCAAGGACCTCCTTTTCAGTGGTGTCTTCAAATAACTTGACCAAGCAGCAGCCATCAAAACTCTCTCCTTGGTAGCCTTCAAACTCTGGCAAATACTTACCAAGCTGCTTCAGCTTCTTGATGTCCATTGAGAAGGCTTGCTCATTCTCCAGCTTATTCCCCTTGGAGTCAAACTTCAGAACCTTCTTCTCAGTCAGTTTCAAAATAACCCTTTCTTCTTGTCCTTGAGCTTGGGCATTGAATCCTGGAGGGTTGTAGGGTGCTCTAGGTTGGTAGTTGTTGTTCTTTTGCTGGAAACCTTGATTGTTGTAGGGAACAAAATGGTCTTGGGGCAGCTTGTTGTTGCTGTTGAGGGTAAACCTGATCTTGTGGGTTTGGAACATTGTTGCTCCTGTAAGACAAGTTGGGGTTTGGTCTGTAATTCCCACAGTTGTGGTAACCACCTTGGTTTCCCAAATAGTTCATCTCCTGCATTGTTCCTGATCATCAAGCTGAACCATGTCTCCCACAAAGTGAACCTCTTTCTTTCCCCTTAGGAACAGGTCTAGCTTCTCATGTAGAGACTTGATTTCTTTCCTGCTAGACTCCAACTCATCCTTTGCACTCCTTGCTGCTCTGTCAAACTCCTCATTGTAGTTTTCATCAGACTGAGCCAAGTCTCTACTAACTCCAAGCCTTCATTCACATCTTTTGACAGGAAGTTCCCATTTGATGCACTGTCCAGAGGCATTCTTATCTTAGGCAAGGCTCCTCTGTAGAGAGTGGATACCAAAGAGGCTTGTGAGAGGCCATGATGAGGGCACTGCAGTGTGTATCCCTTGAATCTCTCCCAGGCTTCTCCAAAGCTTTTATTGTTCCTTTGTGCAAACCCTGAAATCTCATTCCTTATTCTAGCAGTTCTTGATGTAGAGAAGAACTTTGCCAAAAAGGCTTTCTTGCATTCATCCCAGCTGGAGATACTTCCTTGGGGCAGGTTCTTCTCCCATTCGTGTGCTTTGTCTCCAAGTGATAAGGGAAACAACCTGAGATTAAAACCATCTTCACTCACTCCATTTATCTTTGTTAGTGAGCACAGCCTATCAAAATTATCCAGATGATCTAGAGGGTCTTCAAGTGGTAACCCCTGGAATTTGCTGCTCTGAACCATTGAACTCAATCCAGACTTGATTTCAAAGTTTTTGTTTTGGACTGCTGGTGGAATGATGCCCCATCTTCACTCACTCCATTTATCTTTGTTAGTGAGCACAACCTATCAAAATTATCCAGATGATCTAGAGGGTCTTCAAGTGGTAACCCCTGGAATTTGCTGCTCTGAACCATTGAACTCAATCCAGACTTGATTTCAAAGTTTTTGTTTTGGACTGCTGGTGGAATGATGCCCGTCCTGTTGTTGTAGGCATTTGGTGCATCACCAGCGCCAATAGGTCTAGCTGCTCTTGGAGCTTGTGCAGCGCCTCTTGGACCTTCATCACCCTGTAAGCCTTGAACACCTTGATGTTCTTTTATATCCTAAGCGCCTGCAGCTCCTTGAGAATCCTGGAATCTGATGTCATCCATGACTTGTTCCTCATTGTTCATCCCAATTCTTCGCAGGTGTTGCTGCCTTTCTTGATGTCTCCTTGCTCTCTGTCCTCTATCAAGCAGATTGATGTTGTCTATGAAGTCCACAAGATTGCTTGAACCTCTGGATCTCAAGTTCATATACCTGAAAGACAGAAATTAGAGTCAAAAGAGATTAGTAACCAAAGAAAACTAAAAGCTTGATCTTAAAGATTCTACAAACTCTAATGATTCAAACATAAATCCCAAATGGCAACGGCGCCAAATTGATACAAGGTTTTAGCATCTCATGTCAATCAGCCATTGTACTAGTCATTGTAGCATTGGGTTTTAATGTCAATCCAATTGGGATTAGTTGAAAACAGAAGAGCTAAGAGTGAAATCTCTAAGTCAAGCAAGCAGGAAAAGGTTTTTGTTGCCTAAGCAACTGTTCTAACACCCTAGTGTGGTCAATCAACAAAGAGAGTGAAAACAAAAGCAAACTAAGCAGATTTAAGCAAGAAAAACAGTGCAAAACAGAGCAAATCCGAGATAGAGAAAAGCAAGTTCCTAGATGTGGTTATTGACTTTGGGGAATTTAGACATCAACTAAGGCTGTTTCAAACTACATTGATCAAGCAAATTAACAAGCAATGGTGATTCCTAGACATAGAGTTCACAATCCAGCAAGCTAGATCCAATCTCTTGGCGAATAGCCCAATGCTAAACATCTTAACAAGAACTAAATCTCCTTAGTGCTAAAACATCAAGCAATACTAAACAACTCTATTCAAGTCAAAATGCTCCTCAAACAGTCAATCTCTTGAGCCAAGGCCAGCAAATCCTCTATTAAACAAGATCAGCATTTCATCAAACACTTGGTGGGCATAAAAGAAAGCTAACAACCTAGATAAGTGTGATCAAGACAAATCTAGAATTAATAACAGATTACTAGAGAGGAACCCATAAACTGAAGCATTAAACAAGCCCTAATCAAGTCTTTAATTCCCCTAATATACCACATCTAGAAACTCTAAGCAAACTACTCACTCATACTCATGTTTAACACCAAATCACAAAGGAAAATGATGTTAATCATGATTAGAAGAGAGAATAAAGAAAGATTAAAGGCAAATACTCAAATATATTAAATAAAGCAAAGGATATGTCTTACAAACTTAAAGAAAATGCTTAAGAACAGTAAATTGACAAGACTTGTCGAAAATCTGGAAAAAAACCTATTTATAGCCTAGAGAAGGAAGTCCTAGAGTAATGGCAAAAGTGTTAACAAAACAGGTTCGCACTGGGTTTACATCATTCAGTTACAACGGTCATCTGTGGTCGATGTAGATCCCATCGGTCTGGCAGTGATCGATGCTGGTGACCGAAATTGATCCGCTGTGTTTGTGTCGATCACTCCTGGCCGATGCTGGTGATCGATGTGCTTACATCGGTCACCCCATGACCGATGTTGGTGACCGAAAATCTGGTATCGATCACCGCTTGACCGATGTTGACCGTGCTATGACCGAAAACCTTTGCAGAGATTGTCTGCTTTGATCCTTCTTGCTCTCTTTGATCCAGCTAGCATCCTGAATCATCCCCAAAGCTCCTCCAAGCTCCTTTTGGCTCCAAAAGCACCTAAAAACATCCAAAATGCAAGAAAAATGCAAATTATACCCTAAATGCAACCTAAGTCTAAAAGGAGAAGAAAATGAGGCAAAAACTAAGGGAAAACATGCAAAAGAGAACCAAAACATGTACTAAATGCAGTCATAAATGGTGTAAATATAAGAGATATCAGTGTGGTTTCCCCTTTGTTCTTGAGTTCTTGACTTATCACGGTTCTAACACTAGCCATGTGGGTGTCTTTCGATCAACCATTAATTCCATTCACTTGGTTAAGTAAAGATTGCCGTTCTGCCAGTTACTTGACCACCGTACCATTATATCATTCATCTCGTACCGAATCTAAGTAGAGAGTGCCGTGTGGCCAGCTACTTGTTTTGCCATAGTACCGGTTTTATAAGATCATACCTTTGATCTTATATCAGTGCAACACTATACGCTAGGAGAACAGACTTAAAGTCGCGGCCACAGAGTTCTACGACTACGCTTTATTTTGGTGGGATCAGCTTGTTCCAACTAGAAGGCGTAACCAAGAGTATCCGGTTACTACATGAAATGAGATGAGAAACTTGATGAGGAAGCGGTTTGTTCCGAGCCATTACCACCAGGAGCTACATCAAAAACTTAGGAGATTGGCACAAGGCAACCATACCGTGGAGGAGTACTTTAAGGAGATGGAAACACTCATGCTTAGAGCAGACATATCCGAAGATAGAGAAGCCACGATGGCTAGGTTTCCCGGAGGGCTCAACCGTGAGATCCAAGACCGCCTTGAGACACAACATTACATAGACCTGGAATAAATGCTCCATAAGGTCGTTCTGTTCGAACAACAAGTGAAGAGAAAGGGGTCGTACCGTACTAGTCCTGGCACTGGTACCAACAATCGGTCAGTCTACCTGCGTGATGATAGAAAACCCTACCGGTCAGTTTACCCGCGTGACGATAGAAAACCCTACTGGTCAGTCTACCCGCAGGATGACAAGAACCAGCCGAGAGAGAACAGGCCGTTCGTCCCAAAACCCGAAGTTACACCTCTACATGGAAAGCCTAAGGAAGCTAGTACTAAGACTCGTGACGTGAAGTGCTTTAAGTGCCAAGGTCGAGGGCATTATGCAAATGAGTGTATAAACAAACGTGTCATGGTTTTGCTTGAAAACGGCGATATAAAATCAGAAGATGAGAATCAAGAGGAAACTGAGGAGGAAAATGAGTTGCTACCAGTCCTAGGGGAGTTACTTGTAGCTAGAAGAACTTTGACAATGCAAAGTAAACCAGAAGAACAAGATCAGAGAGAGAACCTATTCCACACCCGTTGCTTAGTTCAAGGGAAAGTTTGCAGTTTGATCATAGACGGTGGAAGTTGTGCCAACGTTGCGAGTAATATCATGGTCAAGAAGTTGGGTTTACAAGCTACCCCTCATCCGAGCCCCTATAAGCTGCATTGGCTAAATGAGAAAGGAGAAATGAAGGTTACCGAGCAAGTGTTAGTTCCCTTGGGGATTGGAAAATACAAAGATGAGATACTATGTGACGTGCTACATATGGAAGCAAGTCATATCATGTTGGGTAGGCCGTGGCAATCTGACCGCCAAGTGATACATGATGGTTTTTAAACCGTCACTCCTTTGAGTTTAAGGGTAAGAAGAATGTTTTGGTTCACATAACCCCTCAAGAGGTTTACAACGGTCAGAAACAAACTTTGAGGTCAGCCAAACATTTAAACTTCTTTGCTAAAGCCGGAGAGGTTAAGAAAGCTCTTCTTCCTAAAACTCCTATGCTTTTATTCGTTTTTAAGGAAACACTAACCACCATGACTGATCATACACCGGTATACCCGAGTGAAATGCAAACTCTTTTACAGGATTACAAGGATGTCTTTCCGGATGAGACACCAATTGGTCTACCTCCCATCCGAGGCATAGAACACCAAATAGACTTCACCCCTGGAGCCTCATTACCAAACTGTCCTGCTTACTGTACCAATCCCATAAAAACTAAGGAGCTACAAAAACAAGTGGATGACCTGATGGGTAAGGGTTATATCCGTGAAAGCATGATCCCTTGTGCTGTCCCGGTGCTTCTAGTTCCTAAGAAAGACAGTAGCTGGAGGATGTGCTGATACTAGAGGTTTTATCTCTTTCTCAATCACCCGTGTATTTGAATCAGTTGTAGTATAAAGGTTTTTATGTCAATCCAAAAGGGTTTTGTTGAAAGCAAAAGAGTTGCAAGCAGAAATCCTTAAGTCAATCAAACAAAGAAGGTTTTTGTTGACTAAGCAACTAAACTAGCAACCTAAAATGATCAATCACCAAAGGGAACTTAAAAGAGACAGTTCAGTAATGATAAAAGAAGTAAAACATAGCAAATGAAGAGAGTACTAAGCAAATAAACAGAGTACTAAGCAAATCCGAAATTCAAAAAAAAGAGAAAGCAAGTTTCTAGATGTGGTTATTGATTTTAGAGAATTCATAGACTAACTAACGTTGGTCCAAACAGCATTGATCAAGCAAACAAGCTAGAAATGATGGTTCCTAGACATAGAGTTCGCAAACAAGCAAGCTAAGTCCAATCTCTTGTAAAATAGCCCTTTGCTAATCACTTTAACACTAACTCTCATTAGTGTTAAAGTATTTAACAAGCAATAACAATCAACTCTATTCATGTCAAAATGCTCCTCAAACAGTCAATCTCTTGAGCCAATACCAGAAAATCCTCTATAAACAAGATCAGCATTTCATCTAACACTTGGTAGGCATAAGAGAAAGCTCAAATTCTAGATAAGTGTGATCAAGACAAATCTAGCTTAAAAACAGATCAAAAGACAGGAACCTATTAAATTAAACACTAAACAAACCTTAATTAATCCTTAAATCCCCTTCATCTACCACATCTAAGAACCGTAAGCAAACTACTCACTAATACTCATGTTTAACACCAAATCACAGGAGAAAAAGTTGCTAATCATGATTAAAAGAGCGATTAAGGAAATATTAATGGCAAATACAAACTTATATTAAATAAAACAAGAAACTTGTCGTAGAAACTCAGAAAATTAACTCAAGAACAGTGTTATTACTTGACTTGTCAAAAATCCCAGAAAAAGGGATATTTATACATAAAAGAAGCTAGCCCTAAAGTAATGGCAAGTGTTTAATAAAAGACAGGTTCGGACTAGGTTCCTATCGGTCACATTGTGATCGATGGGGTGATTGATAGGGATCCTATCGGTCTAGAAGATGACCGATAGGGTGACCGAAATATATACGGTGCACTTTTATCGGTCACTTCTCTGACCGATAGGTCTGGTCGATAGTCCTCCTAGCTGGTGCCTACAAGCTCATACATTCCATAATACATGAAGTCTCTCTCCTTTCCAGTGAGGTTTGTTGTTTCCTTTCTTGCAAAACATGTATTTGCAAGCGCCTTATGAGCATACCTCACTACAGGATTCTTCAGATGTTGATTCCTTGTTGCTCGAGCTGTGAAATTTCCAGCCCCAATCATTCCCCTTAGCATCCTGTGCTCCTTTTGGCCAATGAAGAACTTGTTCCTTTTGTGAGCATAAGACATCAGTCCAAGCGCTTGGGAGATATCAAGGAAGGGTGTTGTGAACCTTTGCTTTCCAAGCTTGAAGGAGATCCACCCATCTTTGTTGGAGAGCTCACTTTCTTCATATCCAACCACTTTGAGAGTAGAGAGGAATTGATAAGTGAGCTGCTGGTAGGAGGGAAGTGGCATAGCCATGAACTCACCAAGCCCCATGTGCTCAAAGATACCCTTGCAATCATGATAGATCCCAAGTGCTTTCATTATGTTAGAACAAGAGTATCTTGTGGGCTTGAAGGTGCACTGGTTGAAAGCTTCCATGAGCTCTCTAGCACTTGGTTCATGGCATGTGACCTCTTCCTCTACAGTTCTGCCCTATTCTTTCTGCTTGGCGCCTTTGTCTCCAACTGGTCTCTTCCCTGCAGCCTTTGATGACTGCCCAGCAGCAGTACCTGATATCCCTTGTATTTACACAATTTAGGGCTGCATTTAGTACATATTTTGATTCTGTTTTGCATGTTTTCCCTTTGCTTTTGTCCCATTTTCTTCTCCTTTTAGACTTAGGTTGCATTTAGAGTATAGTTTGCATTTTCTTTGCATTTTGGATGTTTTTAGGTGCTTTTGGAGCTTAAAGGAGCTTGGAGGAGTTTTGGGAATGATACAAGATGCTAGCTGGGCAAAAGGGAGTAAGAAGGATCACAGCAGAACATCTCTGCAGAAGTTTTCGGTCAGAGCACAGAGAGTTTCAGTCAAGAGTGACCAATACGGAGCATATCGGTCACCAGTATCGGTCAAGTGTGATCGACACAAACACACCGTTCTAATTTCGGTCATTTGTGTCGATCACTGAAGACCGATAGGGACCCATTTCGGTCACTGGAGATCGACACGAATGACCGATACTGACCCAGCCCAAACCTGTTTTTAATTACAACTTTGCTATTACTCTAGGGTTTTTCTTTCTAGACTATAAATAGCCTCCTTTTCCAGATTTTCGAGAAGTCATGTCAAAATATTGTTCTTGAGCATTTCTTTTAAGTTTGTAAGACAATTTCTTTGCTTTGTTTAATACAATCAAGTATTTGCTTTAATCTTTCTTTTAATCATGATTAGCATCCTTTCCCTTTGTGATTTTATGTTAAACATGATTATGAGTGAGTAGTTATCTTAGGGTTTCTAGATGTGGTAGATTAGGGGAATCTAAGGATTGATTAAGGCTTGTTATGTTCTTCATTCTATGGGTTCCTCTTTATTAATCTGTTATTCATGCTAGATTAGTCTTGATCAAACTTTTCTAAGTTGTTAGCTTTCTCTTATGCCCACCAAGTGTTTGATGAAATGCTGATCATGTTTAATAGAGGATTTGCTGGCCTTGGCTCAAGAGATTGACTGTTTGAGGAGCATTTTGACTTGAATAGAGTTGTTTAATCATGCTTGCTTGATGTTTTAGCACTAATGAAAGTTAGTTCTTTGTAGAATGTTTATCAAAGGGTTATTTGCCAAGAGATTGGATCTAACTAGCTTAAGTGTGAACTCTATGTCTAGGAATCACCATTGCTTTCTTACTTGCTTGATCAATGTAGTTTGAAACAGCCTTAGTTAATGCCTGAAATTCCCCAAAGTCAATAACCACATCTAGAGACTTGTCGTTCTCTTATTTGAATCTCGGATTTGCTCTGTTTTGCTCTGTTTTCCTTGTTTAGAACTGTTTAGTTTGCTTTAGCTTTCACTTCTTTTGTTGCTTGTTTCTCTTAGGTTGCTAGAACTGTTGCTTAGGCAACAAAACCAATTCTCAGCTTGCTTGACTTAGAGATTTTACTCTCAACTCTTCTGTTTTCAACTCTTCCCAATGGATTGACATAAAACCCATACTACACTACAACTGACTAGTACAAGTGTAAGGGTGATTGACATTCAAGAGCCTCAAAAACTAGTGTATCAGTACCCTTGCTCTTATCCCTTCTAACTCTAGGAGAAGTGGGCGCTCCCTCTGCTGATGCTTCCCTTTGCTTCCAGCAGCAGTTCATGATTTACCCATGGTACCTACAAAAACAAAGCTTGAAGATACTATAAGTAAAAGAACAAAAGTTTGAGAAACCAATGACTGAAAGCTTTAGAAGGAATTTCTCTAAGCTAAAGGAAGTTTAACTAGCCACTAAACAAGATTAAACTTTCAAAAAGCAAAAAAGAATTCACAAGCTAACAGTTTAGACAAGCTAGAGTTCATAAATAAAAATCAAACACTCATGCATGTGAACCTAGCATGGTGGCTCTAAGCAAAAGAGATAATGATTATGCAAATGGATATTAAATAAGCAAGAATTAAGATTTAAGAACAGTAAACAAAGCTTTAACATTTAACTTGCCCATTTTAAACATATCCCCCATGCAAAATCAAAGCACAACATCTCAAACTAAACAAATTCTGTTCTTAGAACCATAGAAATGATAACTTTAAACACATGCATTCATTAAGAACAAAAGATGAACAGTTGAGAAAGCAAACCTTAGTGAAGCTTCTGAGCACTTAGAAAAGATAAATAAAAGAGAGATAGAGCTAAAAATTTCGGACTTTGGTGAGAGAAGTAGTAAAATAAAGTGTGAAGAGAAGAGAAGAGATTGTCGGTTCTTAAAAAGGGGAGTGGGGAACCAAAGGAATCAAAAGTGGGTGGAGGACACGAATAAAACTGCTCAGGAGCTCTGCAAAATGTCAGGAAGGAGCCAAAATTTGAATTTAAACCTCCTTGGCTCCAAGCCAAAGGAGGGAAGTTTTTTTGAAAAATGAAGCACTGACCTCGCGGGGCTATCGGTCACATTGTGACCTGATAGGATTGACCAATAGGGTGCTTATCGATCACAAGTGATCGATAAAACTGACCGATAGCTTCCTGTAAAATCCTATTGGTCTCTAGCTGATCGATACACTGACCGAAATACATCCAATTGCTTTGTATCGGTCACTCTCTTGACCGATTGAGTGACCGAAATACAACCGATGTATTTCCATCGATCAGTATATGATCGATAGCTAGACCGATAGAATTCACATTTAGCAGACTCCTTTTTCTATCGATCACAAGCGATCAATAGGTTGACCAGTGCATTCTGGCTCTACTACTATCGATCACAAGCTGACCGATAGCATGACCGATATGGTCTGTATCGGTCTTGTTTTGACCGATACTATGATCGATAGTAGCCAAAATGCACCTGTTCTTTGTCCCTTAGACACTTTTTCAATCCCCAAACCGAGTTCCTGCTTCGATACACATTAACTAAGCATAAAAATGATCTAGAAAGCTTAATATATACAAAGGATACCATGGGACTACCTTTTAAGTGTGCTTGTTTAAAGTCACTAAGCTTGACTTTACTTACCTCACTAGTGGAGGTTGAGAAGGAGTCTCGGAACTCCTTGGTGATGCAGTGTCCACTTTGATCTTTCTGGTGACTCCATCAATCTTCAACACAGGAAAGGGCTTTGGCTTGCCTCCCCCTTTCATCTTGTAGTGGACTTCACCATTCCTAGAAACAAAGGGCTTCAAAACATCCTCATCTTCTTTGTTACCCAACAGAATCTCATTCATGCAATCAGAAACACCCAATTTGAGGACCTCCTCTTCAGTGGTATCAACAAAAAACTTGGTTAAGCAGCAGCCATACAAACCCTCTCCTTGGTGATAGCCAACTTTTTGCAGAGTGTATGCAATGATGTATCAAAACTCAAATGCAACACTTAGTTGTAGTAAAGTATGCAAGCGAGTATCAATCCTATCCTAGGAGCTAGAAAGATCAGTGAGAATGCAAGGATCTTGTAAAACTAAGCAAATGATGGATAGTTTTATGAAATTCCTAAAAACTAGATGCAGTGATTAAATGCAAGGCACAACTATTTTAAAAATACCAGGGACGAACTAGCTACCACGAAGAAAAGACAGAATAATTAAAATGGAAAGCTACGAATTACTAAAATTCGACTAGTGGATCAACCACGAGATCGACCACTAGATCGAGCAAAAGCAATCGATCTAAAAAGCAGTTTAAGTGAAAGTAAATCTAATGACCAAGGTGCAAGCAAGTAACAAGTGAATGATCAACAGAGACTAAGATATGCTAAAAGCAAGGTCTAGGGTTGAGATTCACGTTCAGGGGTTTCAAAAGTTCAGGCTTGGTTTGAAAACTCTAGATCTACTCACTTTGTGAGGTTCTCAAAGCCTTGAAAACAAAACAAGATCCATCCATGGCGTGTGGTACGGATCACTCTCTCATTCTCTCCTCCAGACCCATGGCGTTTGGCGGAAGAAGAGATTGAAAGGCAAGGAAAACAGATTTCAAACACGCGGCTTAACTAGTCCTCTAAACTACCATGACGTTTGGGAAAGAGTAACTAATCTCTAGGATGCGATTTTCAGAGATCTCTGGATCCTGTCAAGGTAAGAGCTCTCTCTGATCATAAAGATCTTGGCGTGAGACTCTTTAAGCCTTAAGAACTCGACATCCTAGAAGAGAAAGCCTTAAAGAACAAGAAAACACCAAACTTGAAAACCTTTTCGACCCCTTGAATCCTCTCAACCCCAAAACCCAATAAATCTAGTCGTGACTCATGAAATGAACCGTACGAAATGCAATAAACGAAGAACTAAACATGAAAGGCGATTGATTTTACTTAAACGATCCAATATTCAAAAGCAAAACAAGAAAAAGCTCGAAGTCTAACAATGGCGAATCACCTAAAAAACGAGAGAGAAGATAGAAAAGTTGTCGACAAAACGTGATAAAGAAAGGGATCGTTGGTCTTTGCCTAAAATTGCCAAACCGCAAATGGTCCCCCACTTCGCTATGGTCCAAAAACAGGCTGGACGGATAAGGTTGGTCTGGGATCGATCACGAAGCTCGATCTGGCAGTAAATCATGTCCTAAATCGAATGGCTCTTGGTCGATCCCCGAGTCGATCTTGTGATGATCGAGTTGGAAGCTCGATCCGGTCCTCGATCTGCATGGCGTCGTCTACGTCCTTTCTCCAAATCGATCTCCATGCTCGATCTTCTGGTCGATCTCATCTAGATCGACCTGCCTTGCTCGATCTGCTGCTCGATCTCAGGTCCTTAGCGTGCAATCCTGATTTCTCGAAGTGTCCATAAACCTCTTCACGAACCTCAGCACGTCCACGAATCTTCCATAGCTCCAAAGTAACCGAAAGCAACCTGATTGTGATGCAAAATGCACGAAACATGCGAATGCTGGTGCAAAGACACTCTAGGACCTAAAGTGATGCAAACTAACCTAATATGCAGTGTAACTGCATGAGAAACTAAACTATATGTATGCGAAATGCATGGAATATGCAGTTATATCAACTCCCCCAAACTTACCTTTTGCTTGCCCTCAAGCAAATAAAATCTAAGAAGGGAGAGAGGTTTTGAAACTCACGGGTGTTTAAGGTTCTTGCAAAGGTGTTTTTCAAATGAATCAATCTCAACGTCCTAGTTACTAGTTCTAAAATGCAATGCGCATACTCATACTCCAAAGAACTTAGCCATACTCATCGCACAAAGAATTTCAGATCATGACTCTCCTATTCCAAACAATCAAAGAAACTCATCCTTTAGCATACACATTTGGCTAAGGGTATAGGCTATGAGCGTAGATTGATCTCATTTGAAAAGGGGTTTTTATTTAAGGCAAAGGTTTCTCTCAAAAATGGTAAGAACTTTATGCATAATGCTAAAGGTCAAGACAATTGATGCATACATGATCAGATTCTCATCTACCCATGTAAACTAACAATGATCCTAAAACCCCTCTCATTTATTTTCTTTAAAGCTCACTCACCATCCTAAAGTTTACCCTTTTTCCCAAAGCAAAAGTTTAGCAATCCCCAAATCAAAATAGAAAACATCTTAACTCTTTTAGGCTAGTGAAAAAGTTTTAAAAATATTAAGCTCCTTATTTTTTTTTTTTTCTTTTCTTATTGATAGCCCTCTTATTTTTTCTTTTTATTTCTTTCTTTTTCTTTTCTTTTTATTTTTGCACTTAGGCTCTTTTATATATATATTTTTTTTTATTATTGAGAGAGCTATCTTCTGAAATTATTGGAGCATTATAATTTTTTAAACACAAAACCTTTCACTTAAAACCTTTTTCTTACTTCAAAAACCAAACTCTTTTCAAACCGAAAGCATATAAACATGAAAGCAACCCCAATGATCCCCCAAACTTATCCTAAGCCTACATCTAGCTTCAAAATGCAAAGCTAGCAAACATATGAGAACCTAATCATGTCGCCTAAACGTAACACTTTATGCTAAGTTCAAACCGGAAGAGGCCTTACAATGATGTCACACACGAAAACTTGGCTTCAAAGAAAGGTACGTGTCAAGGTGGGAGTTCTACTTAGGCTCACAAAGAGTGGTAAAAGGAAGAAGAGAGCCTAAATATTTTAAAATCCATGTGTTCATTTTCAAGCGCATAAGAATGATATTTAAAAATTCAAGTTAGGGTTCTCACTTAATAGGACAAGTTTCAAATCATGAGAGTTCAATTCAAGTCACGAAAATCAAAACAAGTGATCCAAGCATGGTAAGAACTTACTTTCAAAGTATGAGCAAAGCATTAGAGAACTACCAACTAGGAGATTGAAACCATTCATAAGCTTAAAACACATTTTTAAGAAAACTTTAACCCCTTATGCAAATGTAAATAACCTAGATGCTTAGAAATTCTAGATTCAATCCTAAATGCTTAGCAAGATGAATGCAACTACAATGAAGACTCAAGGATGCTAAAGGGAAAATAAGATCAGAATAAACATGTCAAACCACACACATACTCCCCCAAACTTCAATCACACCGTCCCGGTGGCAAACAAATTCAAAGGAGCTCAAAACACAATGCAAAAAGAAAGAAAATATGAACGGTATATACAAGGGTAGGTTGTTTGGTACCTCGGAGCTAGATTCGGCTGGAACTTGAGGATGTTCCAGCGGAGCTGCTCGTGCCAGAGGAGTGTCGGGCTATGTTCTTGCCTTTATCCTCGGTGGGGAAACCATGAACGGAATGTCGAGCTTGTTGCGCGGTTCCTTGCTGCTCACGGATGACAATACCGCCAGTTGACCTCCTCCTCTTCTCGGGCTGGTTAACCTCTTCACTCTTTGACCCCTTTAACCTCGCGGATGAGCTTCCTTGAAGCGCCTTGACTTTCTTGGCAAGCTTCTTGATCATCTTTCCTTGCCACTTAGTTATCTTCCGCTGCATCTCCACTACTGAGGCAAGAAACTTCTCAGCTTTGGGCCGCGGCTCAAAGTCCATCCTCGGAAGCTCAAAGTGGGCCGGCATTGCTCCATCTGATGGTGGTGACTCTGACGGCTCTCGTGTGGACTGAATGGGCATCATTGTTGTTCCAAGCGGAGCGTAGCACTCCTCGTGGGTTGGGCAGACCTGAATCATACCGATGCTATCCAAGTTAGTCTCCTCAACGTTGGGTAAGATGCACACGTTCTTCTTCCCTCCGTCATCGTAGAACTGATAAGCGAAGAATCCGGGAGCTGGCGTATGTCCCAAGCTATCGGTGTTTCGCATGTAGGTCTCGTCCATGTATGACCTGTCCGCGCAAGGCTCGAACCGTTGAAGTGGTAGACCGGCTTGGATGAAGAGCGGCGTGAGAAACCCTCCAATGTAAGCTGAGCTTGTCTTGCATCTAAGAGCGTAAGCCTTGTACTTCATCAAGGAGGAGGCTAGAATGCACCCGTAGTTGACATCGTTTCCGAGGTCATCCATAATCGGATCATGGTTCTCCTCTTCGCTGCTGCATAGTATCCCCTTAATCCCTTGGAAGAGGAAACATAGCTCGGTCTTCGTCACCGTGGGAGACACGGCTCGTCCGCTGAAGGTGTTTGCCAACAACTTGAGCGTGTACCTCAGAACGGGATTCCTCACCTTCTTGATTTTAGCCGTGTTGGCACTCTTCATCGCAAAGCACGTCCCATATGATGTTGGCGTTCATGAGAGGCAGAAACTCCACTTGCTTAGCCGCGGCGTAGAGTCCGTATGCTTGGCAAAGCTCCTCAATGGAAAGGTGATAGGACCGCTTTTTGACCTTGAAGCTGAGATGCCCTTGAGAGGGAGTTGGGAGACTCGGATTCTCTTAGGCGAACGCCAAGGTAGAGAGGAAATCCATCGTCACTTGCGGATATGTTGGACAGTCCATCCTTGAAAGGCAAGCAAGCCCCATGCTTTGTGGAAGGGAGTCAAAATCCCCTAGGAGACCCATCCTTTCCAGCAAGTCTCTGCTCGCGAACTTGGTAGGCTCGAAGCGCAGCCTCTCTAGCTTCTTCTTCGCCGCCTTTTCCTCCTTAGTCCAACGGTCCTCTCATGAGTTTGCTGAGGTTCCTCCTCTTGAACTTGTTGAGTTCCCTCTTCCTGAACCACTCGTTGTTCATCCTCTCTCTGTGCAACCTCTTCTCTGGTTCTCTTAGGTGCCATTGGTGCCTGAAACACGATTCTCAAACAAAGAGTAAGCAAAGGCGGCGAGAAATCGAGAAAGAGACTAGCGAGAAAGAAAAATCTACAACTAACACCCTAGATTTTTGTGGGATTTATAAAAATTATATCTAAATAAAAGAAAAGAAAATCTAGAGATATGATTAATCTAGAATATTTCCTAATTTCTAGCTACTTTTAAAAATCGAATAAACCCTTAGCAACTTAAATCGATCAGGCGGTTATAAAAGGGAAATATTGAAAAGATTTAATTAAAAATCTTGAAATACCTTGCAAGATCGAAGATAAGAGCTAAATGCCTTTGTGAAAAGAAGAAGAACACTCTCTCTCGATTAAAAACTCGTAAGAATAGAAATGAGAGAGTGTAAGATTGTTGAAAACTTAAAGGCAACAAAAATCTAAAACTATGGGTGGTGGAAGTGGTTTTTCTGACAAAAGGTGGTCATGGCACAACTTTCGTGGTCAAAGATTCCTGCCTTGACCACCATTTAAAATTAAAGAGCGAGGGAAAGGAGAAAGAGAGGGAAATTTTTTTGTTACCTCGGCATGAGATCGAGTCCCTTCGGTCGATCTAGGACTCGATCTCATGCCCATAATGGCTGGATCGAGAGATTAGATCGATCAGTGACTCGATTGGACTGGAATCGAGTCTTAGATCGATCATACACCCTCGTTCCTTGACTTTTGGTCAACTAGGCTGAGTCCGCGTGATCGAGCCATGTTCTCAATTCAGGGGTCGATTCGATTTAGATCGAGTGATAGATCGAGTCGAGAGATCGATCTGTCTTTGAAGGATTTTCCAGAGAGAAAATAGATCGGTCGATCCATTTTTCGATCAATCGATCTAAACTCCAAGAATTTCCCGAGATATTTTAGATCAGTCGATCTAGATAGGACCGATCGATCCGTGCTCATCTAGATCGACTTTGTCACTCGATCTCGTCTAGATCGACTAACTCCTCTCGATTCACTAACTCGATCTAGTAAAGATCGAGTTAGGATTCGTCGATCTAGCACTCGATCTCTAGTCGATATTCGCCCCTTCTCACTCCTTTTGGATCTAAGATCTTTGCCTGCAATCCCTTATACCTGTTCCTACACACTCAGAAGATAAAAGCATAAAACTGAAAGAGAAATAAAACAGAAATATGTATAAGATAGACATGGGAATGCCTCCCAAGTGTGCTTTCTTTAACGTCTTTAGCTAGACTTTACTTTGTTTAGGCAGATGGTGGGTCTTGGAGAAGCATTGAGGTGCCATGTATGGCTTAACTCTGTGTCCGTTCACTGAGAATGCATTCACACTCTTGCCCACCAATGAAACAGCTCTGTAAGGTAATACTTCCTTGATTTCATACGGACCGCTCCACCGTGACTTCAGCTTCCCTGGAAAGAGCTTGAGCCTTGAATTGTAAAGTAGCACCAAACTCCCTTCCTTAAGCTCTTTGGGTACCAGCTTCTTGTCATGAGCAGCCTTGGTATGTTCCTTGTAGATCCTAGCGCTTTCGTAAGCGTCGAGCCTTAGCTCATCAAGCTCGTGCAAATGGATCAACCGCTTCTCCTAAGCCGTCCTCAGATCAAAATTCAGCCGCTTCACAGCCCACAAAGCCCTATGTTCTAACTCAACAGGAAGGTGACACCCTATACCGTAGAGAAAAGTGAAAGGAATAGTACCGATGGGTGTCTTGAAAGCAGTCCGGTAGGCCCACAAAGCATCATCTAACTTCACCGCCCAATCCTTCCGAGTTGTCCCAACTGTTCTCTCGAGTATCGCCTTGATCTAACTGTTCTCCCCGGCAACGGCGCCATTTGATAACCAAGTTTTTGCAGAGTGTATGCAATGATGTATCAAAGCTCAAATGCAACACTTTGTTGTAGTAAAGTATGCAAGCGAGTATCAATCCAATCCTAGGAGCTAGAAAGATCAGTGTGAATGCAAGGATCTTGTAAAACTAATCAAATGATGGATAGTTCTATGAAATTCCTAAAAACTAGATGCAGTGATTAAATGCAAGGCAAAACTATTTTAAAAATATCAGGGACGAACTAGCTACCACGAAGAAAAGACCAAATAATTAAAATGCAACGCTACGAATTACTAAAATTCGACTAGTAGATCGACCACGAGATCGACCACTAGATCGAGCAAAAGCAATCGATCTAAAAAGCAGTTCAAGCGAAAGTAAATCTAATGACCAAGGTGCAAGCAAGTAACAAGCGAATGATCGACAGAGACTAAGATATGCTAAAAGGAGGGTCTAGGGTTGAGATTCACGTTCAGGGGTTTCAAAGGTTCAGGCTTGGTTTGAAAACTCTAGATCTTCTCACATTGTGAGGTTCTCTAAGCCTTGAAAACAAAACAAGATCCATCCATGGCATGTGGTATGGATCACTCTCTCTTTCTCTCCTCCAGACCCATGGCGTTTGGTGGAAGAAGAGATTGAAAGGCAAGGAAAACAGATTTCAAACACGCGGCTTAACTAGTCCTCTAAACTACTATGGCGTTTGGGAAAGAGTAACTAATCTCTAGGATGCGATTTTCAGAGATCTCTGGATCCTGTCAAGGTCAGAGCTCTCTCTGATCATAAAGATCTTGGCGTGAGACTCTTTAAGCCTTAAGAACTCGACATCCTAGAAGAGAAAGCCTTTAAGAACAAGAAAACACCAAACTTGAAAACCTTTTCGACCCCTCGAATCCTCTCAACCCCAAAACCCAATAAATCTACTCGCGACTCATGAAATGAACCGTACGAAATGCAATAAACGAAGAACTAAACATGAAAGGTGATTGATTTTACTTAAACGATCCAATATTCAAAAGCAAAACAAGAAAAAGCTCGAAGTCTAACAATGGCGAATCGCCTAAAAACGAGAGAGAAGATAGAAAAGTACTCGAAAAACGTGATAAAGAAAAACATAATCTATCAAAATTATCCAAGTGACCTAGAGGGTCTTCAAGTGGCAAACCATGGAATTACTGCCCTGAACCATTGAAGTCAATCCAGACTTGATTTCAAAGTTGTTGTTCTGCACTGCTGGTGGAATGATGCCAGTTCTGTTATTGTATGCATTTGGTGCATCACCAGCGCCAATGGGTCTTTCTGCTCTTGGAGCTTGTGCAGCGCCTCTTGGTCCTTGCTCACCTTGTAAGCCCTGAACACCTTGCTGACCTTGTATACCTTGAGCGCCAGCAGCTCCTTGAGGACCCTGAAATCTGATATCATCAATAACATGTTCCTGATTGTTCATCCCAAGTCTCTGCAAGTATTGCTGCCTTTCTTGCTGTATTCTTGCTCTCTGACCTCTGTCCAACTGATTGATGTTGTCTATGAAGTCTACAAAATTGCTTGAACGTCTGGATCTTAAGTTCATATACCTGAAAGACAACAATGAAAGTCAAAGGAGATTAGTAACCAAAAACTAAAGAAACTTGATCTTAAAGACTCTACAAACTCTAATGATTCAAACAGAAAACCCAATCGGCAACGGTGCCAAATTGATACTAGAGGTTTTATCTCTTTCTCAATCACCCCTGTATTTGAATCAGTTGTAGTATAAGGGTTTTATGTCAATCCAAAAGGGTTTTGTTGAAAGCAAAAGAGTTGCAAGCAGAAATCCTTAAGCCAAGCAAGCAAATAAGGTTTTTGTTGCCTAAGCAACTAAACTAGCAACCTAAAATGATCAATCACCATAGAAAACTCAAAAGAGACAGTTCAGTAATGATCAAAGAAGTAAAACAGAGCAAATAAACATAGTACGAAGCAAATCCGAAATTCAATAAAAGAGAAAGCAAGTTCCTAGATGTGGTTATTGATTTTGTGGAATTCAGAGACTAACTAAGGTTGTTCCAAACAGCATTGATCAAGCAAACGAGCTAGCAATGTTGGTTCCTAGACATAGAGTTCACAAACAAGCAAGCTAAGTCCAATCTCTTGTAAACTAGCCATTTGTTAAACACCTTAACAAGAATTAACTCTCATTAGTGTTAAAACATTTAACAAGCAATAACAATCAACTCTATTCATGTCAAAATGCTCCTCAAACAGTCAATGTCTTGAGCCAAGGCCAGCAAATCCTCTATCAAACAAGATCAGCATTTCACCAAACACTTGGTGGGCATAAGAGAAATCTCAAATTCTAGATAAGTGTGATCAAGACAAATCTAGCTTAAAAACAGATCAATAGAGAGGAACCCATTAAATTAAACACTAAACAAACCTTAATCAATCTCTAAATCTCCTTAATCTACCACACTAAGAACCTTAAACAAACTACTCTCTAATACTTATGTTTAACACCAAATCACAAGTGGAAAAGATCATGATTAGAAGAGAGATTAAGGAAAGATTAATGGTAAATACAAATTTATATTAAATAAAGCAAGAAATTTGTCTTACAAACTCAGAACATTAACTCAAGAACAGTGTTATGACATGACTTGTTGAAAATCCCAGAAAAGGTGTATTTATACATAAAAGAAGGAAGCCCTAAAGTAATGGCAAGAGTGTAATAAAAGACAGGTTCGGACTGGGTTTCTATCGGTGATATTGTGACCGATAGGGTGATCGATAGGGATCTTATCGGTCTAGAAGATGACCGATAGGGTGACCAAAATATATACGGTGCACTTCTATTGGTCACTTCTCTGACCGATAGGTCTGGTCGATAGTCTTTCTATTGGTCACTCCTTGACCGATAGGCCTTGTGTCTTAATCGATAGGCTCTGCAGAGATCGTCTGCCTTGGTCCCTTTTGCTTGTCTTGCCCTAGCTAGCTTCCTGGATCATCCCCAAGCTCCTCCAATGCTCCTCTTAGCTTCATAGGTACCTAAAAACATCCATAATGCATAGAAAATGCAAACTATATCCTAAATGCAACCTAAGTCTAAAAAGAGAAGAAAATGGGACAAAAGATAAGGAAAACATGCAAAAGTGAACCCAAACATGCACTAAATGCAAGCCTAAATGGTGTAAATACAAGAGATATCATGTAGCAATCAACAATATATCAGTTAAGTATCACCATCCCATTCCTAGATTAGACGACATGTTAGATGAGTTACATGGCTCTAATATCTTTTCTAATATATATTTAAAGAGTAATTACCACCAGATTAGAATGAAAGAAGGGGATGAGTGGAAAACCGCATTCAAAACCAAGCATGGTTTATATGAATGGCTGGTTATGCCATTCGGCTTGTCTAATGACCATAGCACTTTTATGCATTTTATGTATCATGTTCTTAGGGCGTATATAGGCATCTTTGTTGTAGTTTATTTTGATGATATTCTTGTTTACAACAAAGGTTTAGAGGAGCATATAGAGCATATTAGACTAGTTCTTGATTTGCTTAGAAAAGAGAAGTTATATGCTAACCTCAAGAAGTGTACTTTTTCACTTTTAGCCATGTTTTTGTCTGTTTTGTAGTGAGCTCAGAAGGAGTCAAAGTGGACGAAGAGAAAGTTAAAGCCATTCGTGACTGGCCAATTCCTAAGACCGTTGGAGAAGTGAGGAGCTTCCATGGCTTAGCCGGCTTTGATAGGAGATTTATGAGAGACTTCAGTAAAATAGCAGCTCCACTCACCGAGATCATCAAAAAGGACGTAGGCTTTAAGTGGGAAACGGCTCAAGAAGAGGCTTTTCAAAGACTAAAAGAGAAGCTTTTACCTAACTTCTTAAAAACGTTTGAGATTGAGTGTGATGCATCAGGAATAGGTATTGGAGCAGTCCTTATGCAAGAGAAGCAACCAATAGCCATTTTTAGTGAAAAACTTGGTGGTGCTATGCTCAACTACCCAACTTACAACAAGGAGCTATACGCTTTGGTGAGGGCTCTACAAACGTGGCAACACTATCTATGGCCTAATGAGTTCGTCATTCACACGGATCATGAATCCTTAAAACATCTCAAAGGTCAGCAGAAGTTAAATAAGAGGCATGCTAGGTGGGTTAAAATTATAGAGACATTTCCATATGTTATAAAGTATAAGCAAGGTAAAGATAATGTGGTCGCCGATGCATTATCAAGAAGGTACACCTTATTCTCTACTTTGGAAGCTAAACTGCTAGGACTTGGTCAGCTTAAAGAGTTGTATAAAGGAGATGATAATTTTTCAGAAACTTTTGCTTCCTGCTCCATTGGGTAAATTCTTTAAACAAGATGGGTTTCTCTTCTTTGAGAACCGTCTTTGTGTACCTAACTATTCTATGAGGGATTTATTTATCAGAGACGCACACGGTGGTGGTTTAATGGGACAATTTGCCATTGCTAAGACCTTAGAGGTGATCAAGGATCACTTTTATTAGCCACATATGAGACATGACGTTGAGAGAATATGTGGGAGGTGTAACACTTGTTAACAAGCCAAGTCCAAAGTACAACATCTCGGTTTGTATTCCCCTTTACCCATACCATCTCATCAGTGGCATGACATATCCATGGATTTGTTTTAGGATTCTATCTTTGTAGTTGTAGATATATTCTCTAAGATGGCTCATTTTATTGCTTGTCATAAGACTGATGATGCTTTGCATATAGCCAATCTTTTCTTCTAGGAGATAGTTCGCATTCATGGTATGCCTAAGTCCATTGTTTTGGATAGAGACACTAAGTTCCTTAGTTACTTTTCGAAGACCTTATGGTCTACGCTAGGAACTAAGTTAATGTTTTCTACTACTTGTCATCCGTAAACTGATGGTCAGACTGAGGTAGTAAATAGGACTTTAGGTACATTGTTGAGAGCTTTGATTAAAAAGAATCTTAAGTCTTGGGAAAATTGTTTGCCTCATATAGAGTTTGCATATAACCATGCCTTGCATTCTGCTTCTAAATACTCGCCATTTCAAATTGTTTATGGGTTTAACCCCACCACTCCTTTGGATTTAATGCCTTTACCTTTGAGTGAAAGGATTAGTATGGATGGAAAGAAAAAGGCCGAGTTAGCGCAGCTTATACGATCGGATGCTAAGAAGAACTTAGAAGAGAAGACAAAGATTTACGCCAATCATGCGAATAAAAGGATAAGCAAAATGGTTTTTGAGGCTGGTGATCAAGTATGGGTTTACTTGAGAAAGGAACGCTTTCCAGCAGAAAGAAAATCCAAGTTGATGCCAAGGATTAATGGCCCTTTTACGGTCACAAAGAGAATCAACGACACGCCTACCAGCTTGACCTACAAGGTAAGTATTCTATAAGCTCCAGTTTTAATGTTACTGATTTAATTCCCTATGTTGCAGATGAGTCGGATTCGAGGTCAAATCCTTTTCGAGAAAGAGGGAATGATATGATCATGAATACATTGATGAGCTTGTAGCGGAGGAGAAACAAGATCAAAGCAAGCATGAAGCTGATGAAGCTATGAAAGTAAAAAGAGGTCCAATGACGCGTTCAAAAACTAAGGCATTTCACAATGCCCTAGAAGTTTTACTTAATCAGTCCAACTATGATCCATATGATAATAAGAAGGTTATACATACTGCTTTGGTATGCATTATAGCCGATGGCTAGTTAATGGGTTTGTAAAAGCATTTTGTGCTGTCTTCCCTTAGTGAATTTTGTTCCATTGGGTTTTCTCACTAAGGTTTTTAACGAGGCAAGTGTTTCTACAATATCATTGTCCGTTAACTTATCATTTGCCCAAGCCCACTTCTTTCTACCATCCGCGGCTTGGGATGTTTTCAAGTCTTTTCTTTACTTAGCTGTTTTCATGTTGTATTTTGTGTAAGTTATGAACCGAGTCTTTGCATGGTTAATCAAGGGGGTTTGTCCCCAGAGTAACTTTTTGTTTTTCATAGACTGTGTCTCCTCTTCTCTCTTAAAACCGTGTACGAGAGAAGAGTTTAGTTTCATCTATCTTTTGAACAAAATCCTTTGCAAAATAGATCATCTCTCACGGTGTGTAATATCCATGAGAAAACCTGTTTCAATCATTGGTGCATCATATCCTTTGCTTCATTCAGTTGTATACAGGAGTCATCCGCACCTCTTGTCTACTTCCATCATTCACCCTTGCACCATTAACCCCCAAATCAGATCAAAATTCATTAAGTCTTTCTCGTGTAATCACCAACATTGGATCAGTTTCATTCAAGTGCTAGCTTGTAAGGTTCAAGATCAAAGAGGGATCATATTATCTGGTGTTCCATCGGTCATAGCACGAGCCCCATCGGTCTGGCATGATTGATACAAAGCAGCCGAGGAGTTGAAGACCCTATCGATCAAGCCTATCGGTCAAGGAGTGACCGATGGGAATCAAGCGGATGCTCCATCGGTCACCTGTATTGGTCAAAACTGACCGTTCAAGCCTAACGGTCAAGGAGTGACCGATGGGAAAGCAGCAAATGCTCTATCGATCACTCATGACCGATACAGACCAGTCCGAACTTGCTTCTATTTACAACTTTACCATTATCTCATGGCTTTTGTCATTTAGTATTAATAGACTTGATCTAATGTTTTTAGCATCAAGTTTTGTTCCTGCTTAGTTTTCTGATTACTTTTGATCTTTGTAAGAACAAATATATCATTTTAATCAAATTTTGCATTTGCCTTTTAAATTTTTTCCTCTAATTTCCTTCTTAATCATGTTTAGCATTATTTACCCTTGTGATTAGGTGTATTCTATGATGATTAGTGAGTAGTTCTCTTAGGATTCTTAGATGTGGTAGATTAAGGGAATTTAGAGGTTTGATTAGGTTTGTTAGTGCTTACTGTGATTGATTCTTTTCTATTAATCTGTTCTTAAGCTAGATTTGTCCTGATTACATGAATATAAAATTAAGCTTCATTTTATGCCCACCAAGTGTTTGATGAAATGCTGATCTTGTTTAATTTAGGATTTACTGGCCTTAATTCAAGAGATTGACTATTTCAGGAATATTTTGACTTGAATAGGGTTTGTTATTCATGCTTGGTTATTGTTATAGCATTAATGAGAGTTAGTTCTTGTTAGGATGATTAGCAAAGTGTTATTTCTCAAGAGATTAGATTTAACTTACTTGATTGTAAACTCTATGTCTAGGAATCAGCATTGCTAGCTTGTTTGCTTTGTCAATGATGTTTGAAACAGCCTAAGTCTTGCCTTTGAATTCTCCAAGTCAATAACCACATCTAGGAACTTGCTCTCTCTTATTTGAATTTTGAATTTTGCTATAAGTGCTCTGTTTTATTGCTCTGTTTTCTTCACTGATCATTGCTAAGCTGTTCTCTTTTGAGTTCTGTTCGGTGTTTGATCACTTATGTTAATAGTTCTGGTTGTGTAAACAACAAATCTTCTCTGAATTCACTTGACTAAGAGATTTCTGCTTGCAATTCTAGTGTTATTCGTCTTAAACCCTTGGATTGACATAAAACCCCTATGCTATACTACAACTGACTAGTACAAGCTTGGGTGATTGACATGAAGACCTAAAAAATCTTGTATCAATTTGGCGTCGTTGCCATTGGGGTTATTGTTTGGATCATTAGAGTTTGTAGAATCTTTAAGATCAAGTTTTATTTGCAGTTGGTTACTAACTCTGTTTTTACTCTTGGTTTCTCAGTTAAAGGTGCATGCATTTGAGGTCTAGAGGAACTGAAAACCTGCAACTATATAAGAACAACATCCTGCAATTTGAGAGGGTGTTAAGATCAAGAAGACAGTGAGAAAGATCACAGCAGTTTGATAGGTTGGGGATGAATAACCAAGACCAAGCTGTGGATGATAGGAGGTTTCAAGGTCCTCAAGGAGCAGCTGGTGCTCAAGGCCAACAGGGCCAGCAGGGAGTTCAAGGCTTTCAAGGAGAGCAAGGCCCTAGAGGAGCAGCTCAGGCTCCAAGAGCAGTCAGACCAATAGGCGCAGGTGATGCACCAAACGCCTACAATAACAGAACAGGGATCATTCCTCCAGCAGTTCAGAATAATAACTTTGAGATCAAATCTGGATTGATCTCAATGGTCCATGGCAGAAAGTTCCATGGGTTACCTCTAGAAGACACTTTGGATAACTTGGATAACTTTGATAGACTCTGCTCATTAACCACACGATTAATGGGCAAGTGAAGATGGTTTCAAACTGAGAATCTTCCCATTCTCCTTAGGAGATAAAGCTCATCAGTGGGAAACGAACTTGCCTCAGGGAAGTATCACTAGTTGGGATGAGTGCAAGAGAGCCTTTTTAGCAAAGTTCTTCTCTACTTCAAGGACTGCTAGGATCAGGAATGAAATCTCTGGATTTGCTCAAAGGAGCAATGAAAGCTTTGGTGAAGCATGGGAGAGATTCAAGGGCTACACACTTCAGTCCACACGATGGGTTTTCTCATACAGAGGCGCCCTCCCAAAGATCAGAATGCTCCCAGACACTGCATCTAATGGTAACTTCTTATCTAAAGATTTTGATGAGGGATTGGAACTTGTGGAGAATCTAGCACAGTTTGATGAAAATTATAATGAGGAGTTTGATAGAACCCCTAGGAGTGCTAAAGAGGAGCTGGAGTCTAACAAGAAGGATATCAAGGCTTTACATGAAAAGATTGATCTGTTGCTAAGGGAAAGGAAGGATGTTAACTTTGTTGGTGACTTAATTCAGATTGAAGATCAAGAAGGCTACCAGGTTGAGGAGATGAACTATCTTGGTAATCAAAGAGGCTACAATGGGTATGGGAACTACAGACCTAACCCAAACCTATCATACAGAAGCAACGATGTTGCCAATCCGCAAGACCAAGTGTACCCAGCTTAACAGCAACAACAAGCTAGTCCAAGACCTTTTGTGCCTTACAAAAGCAACAATCAAGGCTTTCAACAAAGGAACAACAACTTCCAGCCTAGAGCGCCCTCAAGGTAACCTTCCAGGAAAGTGTGAGATGAATCCCAAAGAGTATTGCCAAGCTGTTGATTCTGAACATGCTTTTTTCACCACTGAGGAAGAAGCTATTATAGATGAGTTTTTGTCACTGATCAATGAGGACATTGATGAATAAAGTGAGGGGGAAGACCTTGTTCAATTTTCTGATGCTAAGAAGGAGGCTCAAGCTGATTTGCTTCCAGTTTACCAACCTGACATTCCATTTCCAGGAAGATTCAAAGAGCAGCTAGTAAAGAAGTATGCAACTCTTTATGCTGCTCAAATGGAAATGAGAGGTCTAGATGCTGAAGAAGAGCTTGAGAAAGTGCGAGATAAGGCTGTGGCATCAGAGGTTAAGGAGCTGAACATCAAGAAGCTTGGAGATCCTGGTTGCTTTACTCTCCCATGTGAACTCAAAGGAAGAACCTTCAAGAGCTGTTTGTGTGACTTGGGTGCTAGCATAAATTTGTTGCCATCAACCACAACTAAGGAGTTGGGACAGTGAAGATGCCATTGGGAGCACTCAAAGATGTGCCTATGAAGATTGAGGGAGTAACAATCCCAACTGATTTCTTGGTTTTGGATGTTGAAGGGCAGATCAAAAATGCAATCATTCTAGGAAGACCATTCTTAGCTTCAGCTGGTGCTGTCTTTGACGTCAAGGAATGCACAGCAGAGCTTTGGTGAACAAGATGAAAGGGATTGACAAGAACGGGCCTGAGTTTAAAGGCTATACTGGAGAGAGCTTTGATGGCTGCTGCTTGTCAAGGTTGTTTGAAGACACCACTGAAGAGGAGGTCCTTGAAGTGGTTAGTTCCAAGAAGATGAATGAGATTAAGCTGGTTACTGAAGAAGGAGAGATGGTTTTGCAACCATTTGGCTCAAGTAATGGTGAAGTCCACTACAAGATGAAGCAAGAGGGGAAGTATAAGCCTTTTGCTGTGTTCAAGCTGAATGGAGTCACCACAAGAGTCAAGGGGAACAAGGTACAACCAAGGAGTTCTAAGACTCCTTCTCCTTACCTCCACTAAGGAGGTAATCAAAGTCAAGCTAAGTGACTTTAAACAAGCACACTTGGGAGGTAGTCCCATGGTATCCTTTGCACATATTTATGCTTTTTAGTTCATGTTTTATGCAGTTTGAGTGTTCTTAAAAGCAAGAGTTTGGTTAAGGGGATGAAAATATGTTTGGGGAACCAAAGAAGATGCATTCTGGTTAACATAGAGCATCAACAGTGTATTGATCATGTACATCGGTCAGCAATGCTTGATGTTGTGGAAACAAGAATGCATCAGACAACTACATCGATCAATTGTGATCGATGTAGGAAAGAACGTGTCTTGGGTATAACACATCGATCACTCACATCGGTCAGGAGTGATCGATGTAATCAACCCGAGAGCCAGACAAACTACATAGACCAGGAACATCGATCATAGTGATCGATGTGGATCACATCGATCACTCACATCGATCAAAGAGTGATCAATGTAAACATACCGAGATTTTGAGAGTTTACATCGAGCAAGAGCATCGACCAAGGCTTGCTCGATGTGCCTACATCGGTCACTCAAATCGGTCATGATCGATGCCGACCACATCGAATACTCACATCGATCAGATGTGATCGATTTGGTCAGCGAGGTAACTACTTCAATTTTCAAAAAAATTTCCTCTCTTGGTTTGGAGCCAAGGGAGTTTGAATTTTAATTTTTTGGCTCTTCCCTGCCATTTTGACCCACTTCTGAGCACCTTTGATTTTGTCTCCCACTCCTTATATTCCTTATGTTCCCTCTTTAGTCCTATAAAAAGTAACTAACTCCTTTTCACTCTTCACACTTCACATCTCCTCATTTCTCACTTATCAGCCACGAAATTTCTTAGAACTCTCTCTCTTTTATTTTGTCTTTAAGAGTGCTTAGAAGTCCCAAGAAGGTTTGCTCACTTCCACTATTCATTTACTAGTTCTTATGCTTTGAACTTTACTTGTTATGAATCTTTTTCTTTAAGAACTAGTATTGTTTAGGTTAAAGTGCTTGTTTTGATTTTTGCATGGTGGGATTTGTTAATTTAAGCAAGTAGATGTTAGAGCTGATTACTGTTCCTAATTCTATTATCTTGTTTTGCTTTAAATTCACTTTGCATAATTATGTTTCATTTTGTTTAAAGGCCACCATGCTAGGTTCATGTGCTTAAGTAGTTGAATTTTGCTTAGAACTCTAGCATGTTTATAATTTTTGCTCTTGAATTCTCTTAATTCTTTAGAAGTTTACCTTGTATAATAATTAGTTAAACTTCTCCTAGTCTTGAGAATTTTTTTTTTAGGAGTTTTAAAATCATGATTTGTCATCCTTTTGTTCCCACACTTATAGTCTTTTGAGAACTTTTCTATAAGTACTATGAGGAGAACAAAAGAGGTTGCCAAAAACAAAGGCCAAACACCTAAGAAGAAGGCGCCATCTACTGCACTCACTATCATTCCTGGAGTCTCCAAGAACAAGATTCTGAGGCATCCAGCTGTGAGATATGCTCACAAGGGCCTTGCAAACACCCTTTTTGCAAGGAAAGAGAAGCAACATAACATCAAGGGAGATGAACATTCTCTACAATGGGATGCAGCCACTAGTGCGCTCCAGCAAGACTGGAGAGACTATCAATGGGCCAGAAGAGCTCCCTTGTTATGTGACTCTACTCTTGGAGCAGCTCTACACATATAGGAGCTGGATCTTGAACAAGGAGAAGAGGGAGAAGAACCCTCAACTACACATTGGGGGAGTTGTGACAGCCATTATGATGGCAAGTGGAGTGGACCTTTAGGAGCATGCTGCAGTTGCTTTGCCACCATAATGGATAGACCTTGTCTATCTTAAGAGGAGTCACTACTTAGAGAAGACCATTCAAGGGAAGCACATCTACCAGTTTCTTAAACCCTCCAAGGAGCCATCAAGATTTCTTCTCCCCCTAATGAGCAGCATACATCCATCACCATGAGGAGCAATATCGATTTTTGCCCAACTGAGAGACAGCTCTACAATGGCGGCCCTATCACAGAAGAAAGAGAAAAAGAAGTGAAGAAGAAAGTGAAGAGAGTAGTGAAGGGGAAGAACAAGAAGAAGGTGATGTTGGCGCCAAAAATGAAGAGGATTCCCAAGAGGAAGAGCAAGGAAAAGATGAGTTGCTTGAGTACAACTCTAAGAAGTTTCACTTCAAACCTCATCAAGTGCCAAGTCAAGGGAGCTCCCTGAAGTATGCAAATGACCACATTAACAAGCTTCAAAGGTGGTGCAAATTGCAAGACAAAGCAATCAAGAAGCTTGTCAAAATGGTGAAGGGGAAGTTGAAGAAGGACAAGCTCCAATCACATGGAGCTTCTCAACAGAGCCAAGGTCATGAGTTTACCTCACGCTATGAGGAGCAAGTGCAGGAGGAAGAGCCCAATGAAGAAGAGGAGGCAAACTGGATGCCTCAAATGAGACATTCCTTCCAAGTGCAACAAGATGATCAATGGCCAGCTTGGGACCCAGTTAGGGCTTCATCATATGTCCCTATTTTCAACCACCATCAGCATGGGAAGCGCCAGTTTAATCACCTTCTGAGGCTTACACCACTTGGCAGGAGTATGATGCTCAATGAAATCCAACTCAAGTGCAAGCACATTGGCCTAGTTGGGTACCTCCACCTCAAATAACATCTTCTTCGCAAGAGAGGAGGAGAAACAAGAGAAGGTCAAGTCAGTCTCCATAACCAGCAACATCAGGATCTTTCATAGATCCAGGAGAGACTGATGAACTCTCTTACTCATCCAACCATTCCTTCCACCACAACTAAGGTACCACATCTTTACCATTGCATTTCATTTATTAATTTTTTTAAAGTTCTTGTAATATATTTCTGTTGCTTCTCTCTCTCATTCTTTTATTACATTTGGGATTGAGTAATTTAAGTGTGGGGGAGGGATTTGGGGTTTGACATTGTGTGTTTTTTTCTTAGTTTTTCTCTTCTTTCATCTTTGAGTCACATTCATCTCATGCATACATATAAATGCATAGAAAAATACAAAAAAAAATCGAAAAATTGAGAATTTTTGCATGTTTTGCAAACCAAAAAGATAACATATAGTTGCATTCCAATTGTTTAAAATTGAGTCTAGTGGTTGCATATAGGCTGCATTGCATTTGCATAGGGCATGATGATGAAATTTCCTTGTAAAATGCTAAATGTTTAGTTGTTTGATGCACCATGAGAATGTTAGAAGTTAAGGCTGAACCATGTGTGGATTGCTAAATTTGATTCTCTCATTCTCATACTGAAACCATTTGTTCATTGAAAATCAACTCTATCAATTTGAACCTTAATCAGATTTTTGAATTATCATGTCTGCATTGAAAAGTGAATTCATAGCTACCATTTACATATTTGGATCATCTTTTTCCTTCTTACCACTCTTGTTGATCCAAGTAGCTGATCCTCATACTTATGGGACAGTTGATCCACTCCCTTAACCAAACCTCCTTTCTGAGCCTAAACACCATTTGTGAGAGTTGTGAGGCCTTGCATATCATTTTTGAATTTTATCTTGGCAAAAAGTGTTAGGATTAAGGCTGGCAAGGAGAAGCTCTCTTGTAGATATCAGCTTGCATTTTGAGCTTGATTCTAGGTTAGGAGTTTGGGATAAAAGGGTAGTGTTAAAGTGGTTTGAACTTTATGTTTATATCTTTTTAAGAAGAAGAAGAAGCATGCGATGGTAGTATGGGGAAAATAAGTTAAATTTGTGGTTAAGTAAAGGGAAGAAAAAGCTCTAGATGTTTAAGATAAGGAGGCGCCAAAAATCAGCAAGTCTTTGAAAGGTCATCCAAAAGAAGAAATAAGACCCAAGGTAATCCACTAAAGGTGAAAAATGGCGCCTAATCAACAAAAGGAGAGCAAGTCCGAACAGAAAGGATCAACCACACAAGCAAGAAGCAGAAGTTTTCCCACACATGAAGGAGAAAAGGATCAAGTTCTTTGGGAAGGGGTAGATTAAGGGGTTCACTTTGAGTTTAGAAGTTTTAGGATTCATCTTTGGGTTAAGGGTAGAAGAGAGCTTTAACTTGCATGCATAAGTGTGCTCTTACCTTTAGCTTTTTGCCTAAGATAGAATCATTTTCATTGAGTGATCCCTTGAGTTCACTAGGCCTTACTTAAATGTGATCCTTTTCATCTCATGACCATACCCTAAGACCAAATGTTTTCACTTGATTTGTACAAACTTGATTCATGGTTACAAGCTTAATGAATGTTAAAGAGTTGATTGATTTGGCATTTGTCTAGGTTGAGATTTGATATCATTTTGAAACATGATGAGCATAGCTAAGCTCTTTAAAGTATGACTGATTGTGTTTTGCATCCTACATTTAGGCACTTAGACATTTACTTTATTTCTTTACCTTAGCATTTTTGGATTTGAATGCCCACCTTTAAACCTCATCCTCCATTTGTCTTAGTTTGATTGCTTGAGGGCAAGAAAAAGGCAAGTGTGGGGGTGTTGATATCTCTTGCATTTACATCATTTAGGCTTGCAATTAGTTCATGTTTTGGTTTACTTTTGTATGTTTTCCTTCCATTGAGTCCCATTTTCCTTTCCTTTTAGACTTAGGTTGCATTTATGTTGTAGTTTGCATTCTTTATGCTTTAAGGATGTTTTTAGGTACCTAAGGAGTTATTTGGGGCAAGGAGGAAGCATAGGGATGATTCATGGAGTTGCCTAAGCTAATGAGGAGAAAAAACGAGCCAAGGAAGATGGTTTTTGGTTCAGCATCGATCAAGGCACAAACCGCATCGATCAAGGACTGATCAATCTAAAGCAGCCGAGAGTTGGGAGGTCCACATCGATCACAAATGATCGATGTGAAGAGACAGGACACTTGCATCAATCACCAGCATCAACCAAGTCTGATCGATGTAAACGGGCAGAAGCTTTGAAGATTCACATCGATTAAGCACATCGATCACCAGTTGATCGATGTCAAGCACAAGGGGACCAGCATCGATAATCCACATCAATCACTTGTGATCGATGTTGGTCTAATCCGAACACCTTTTATTTACAAGTTTGCCATTGCTTTAGGGCTTTTGTCATTTACTATAAAGAGTCTTGGACTAATGGTTTTTAGCCAAGTCTTGTTCTTGCATAGTTTCTTAAGAGTTTTTTAGTCTTTGTAAGAACATGATCATATTTTTAATTAAAGTTTTGTATTTGCATCATTAAATCTTCTATAATCTCCTTCCTAATTTTGTTTAACATTATTTACTCTTGTGATTTGGTGTTTTCCATGATGATGAGTGAGTAGACTTTTTAGGGTTCTTAGATGTGGTAGATTAGGGGAATTTTGAGACTTGATTAGGTTTTGTTAGTACTTAATTAGATTGATTCCTCTCTATTAATCTGTGTTTAGGGTAGATTTATCTTGATCACATGAATCTAGATTTATGCTTCATCTTATGCCCACCAAGTGTTTGATGAAATGCTGATCTTGCTTGCTAAAGGATTTACTGGTCTTAGCTCAAGAGATTGACTGTCTGAGAAGTATTTTGGCTTGAATAGAGTTGGTTTTTCATGCTTGTTGATTGTTCTAGCATTAGTGAGAGTTAGTTCTTGTTAGGATGATTAGCAAAGCGTTATTTGTTAAAAGATTGAACTTAACTTGCTTGATTGTGAACTCTATGCCTCGGAATTTGCATTGCTTGCTTATTTGCATTTTCAATGATGTTTGAAACAACCTTGTCAATAACCATATCTAGGAACTTCTTTTCTCTTATTTAATTTCGAATTTGCTTTAAGTGCTATGTTTTTATTGCTCTGTTTTGCTTTGAATCATTTCTTGGTATTGCTTTAACTAGTTGTGCTTGGTTCGTGATTCACTGACGTTGTTAGTTTGGTTGCTAAGCAACACTCTCTTCTTTGATTCATTTGACTTAAGGTTTTCTGCTCATAATTCTATTGGCATCTAGCTTAACCCCATTGGATTGATAAAAACCCTAAGCTATACTACAACTGATTAGTACAAGTTTGGGTGATTGAGAAAGAGACTCAAAACTCTTATATCACACACACACTCCCCCCCCCCCCCCCCCCCCACACACACACTTAAATTACACAGTACTTGTGTAATGAAAATGTTGAGGAGAATGCTCACGATCAACCAAGCAAGCAATCGCATGAAAAGTTAAAACAAAATTGTGGTATGTACAATGGTTAGTGTGGTGTACCTTACTTCAGGTGGCGGAATGGTGAGAGTGTGAACTCTCAATGACATGGGAGAGAGAGGTTTCTTCCTCAGATGGGCTTTGTTGTCTGGCCCTTCTCTTCCTTCCTTTGCGCTTTGGAACAGCTACATGGGACGAGTGTCTAGCCAGTTCAGCTACATGTGCTCTTGGCCGCTTACTGATGTGAAAAGAGTGTCTCTACTGGACTGTGACTTCTGGTCTATCCTCACACATGTTATCAGCATCTTATCCTCCTCCTTGTGGCTCTATTTGAACCGCTTGGTCAGCTTTCTTTGTTGATCATCCCAACTTCTTCTTTAGCTTCTTTACCTTCTTCTTAAGAGAATCCACTTAATTTTTTGTTGGCTTTAACTAATTTTAGCAAGCCTCTAGTGGCTTTATCCTGGAGGTTATTCCACCTCTGAAGAAGCGTTATGGGCTCATGAGCAGCTCTTGAGGCTTCAGATTTGCAGATCACATCATAAGGGTCAAACACATAAGAGCGGCTATCATAGTCTTCATGTTCAAGCGCCTCTCTTCCTTGATGCTGAACCTACTGTTCTTGATGCTGGTCTTCAGTGTCCTCATCAATGGCGGATCAGTCCTAGGATCATAGAGCTCATCTTAAGTTGGCATCAATCGGATATTCTCATAAGAAGTAAAATTTGTAAGGCGCGGCTTGGGCAAAAAGATCTTCTTCTTCTGGTATTCAAGCCCAAACTGATGAGCAAATCCAGTCTCCACAGCTCCTGAGAGGTAGCCAATCTTGTCGAGGTAGGGAACATCAATAAAGATCATGCTCACATCTGGTGTTCTAAGCTCCACACCAGCACTAAGCAAAATGGTAATGATCAAGCCTTCAATGGCTATCTTAGGTTTCTTCTCTCTGGTGTTGAAAGCCCATTGTTTACAAGCAAAGAACTGCTACATCAATATAGTGACAAGCCCTACTCCTAAGCGCTCTCCATGTATCTTACCATGACTTATCTCCATCACGATATTCTTGAAGCCATTCACTAGCAATCCAATATATTCCTCCTTAACCATGTTTTGCTCTTTTCTGTAGAAAAGTCTACTTGTGATGTTTCTATGAACATATATGATAGCTGGATGGCGGATGCTTGCACTTCTGAGATGATCAGCCTTGTATGCATCATTCGTTATCTCCTCCCAAACATGCTTGAGCTCATTGTGTTTGAAGCTCATAGCTTGCGCTCTTGAATCTTGATCAAAGCCAAATATCTTCTCAAGTTGAGTGAATCTTATAGTGTACCATTCTATGTTGGCTCTGAATTTGATGAACCCATTGCCATAGTCTTCTTCACCCTCATTATACTTGTAGAAGTATACCTTGAATCTTCAAACGAATTCACAAGAGAGTTGCTTGTATATGGGATATCCAAGACTAGCAAACTTATCAAGCCCAATGTTTCTTATCAGCTCATCCACGTCAGACTTGATTACCAGCTCCTCCAACAGACCAGGACAAGCATATCTTGTTGGAGCAAAGTCCACTCTCCTTATCGCCTTTATGTAGTCTTTAAGCTTTGGTGCGGCATCTTGAGCATGCTCTGCTTCTTGAAAAGGCCTTTTACCCTCGGCTCTGTCTCTTACATGTGCACTTGAGTCCAAAATTTCTACATCTCCCCTAGTTCTCGACAAAGTACCTGAAAACACAAGGCTTGAAGCAAAAATTAGTAATATGATCCCTTAGAGCACTGTGCAGAAAATTAATTCCCAAAAATCAAATATGCACAGGAAAATTCTATAAAAATTCACAGTGAATGGAAACAAACATAGGCGAATTTAGCTAAATCTCTTAGCTCAAAAGGATGAACACAATGAAAATTAAAATTCAAAAAGCAGCGAGCTGCGATTTTACCAAATTAAAGCATATGCATCAAAAATGTCATCTTCTCTCCACCAAATTATAAACATGCATCAGATTTATCATTTTTACTCTAATATGAAGGATCTACATGGTGAATATGCTTGAAAAACAATAACATGCCTAGATTTGACCATAATCTAAACAATATGCAAAATTAAAAAAAAAAAGAGCATTTCCCAAACATTTTAACCATAAATCTTTGAACTAATCATGCAATAATAGTGATGAACAGACAAAACAAATTCTCAGTCATGCAAAACATCTATGACTAACATTCTAATGCATTGCAATCGCAGTTTAATCTAGTTTCACTGGTAAACTGCGATCTCATTGGTCAGGTCCCTTCACTGTCAAAGAGTCTAGACCACATGGCGCCATTGTCCTGATCAACTCTAAAGAAGAGGAGTTCACTGTTCATGGTCAGAGGGTGAAACATTATAGGGCGCAAGCTGAGATTCCATCTGGACATATTGTGTCTCTAGATGATGCACCCTCTGTCTAAATAGCATTCCAAGTCGAGCTAAAGACTTTAAAAAAGCGCTTGGTGGGAGGCAACCCACTGGTAAGTTTTTTTTTTTATGTATTTATATTTATTTTCGTGTATATATTCTAAAAAAAAAGGGAATTAGTCGCCACCATCAGTGACGATTGTCACCCATTAAGGGGTGACGCTCGTCACCAGTCCTAGGCCCATGTACGCATTTAAACTCTTTCTTCTTCTTCGTCGTCACATAACTGAAACTTCACCTCACGAACACAATGCCCACAAAAATCCTATCTTTTGATTTTGTTAACCAAATTGAGTGATTCAAAAGCCTTATACATGCGAATTTTAGCCCTCTTTCATAATCTCTCATTAGTTTTCAAGATCTGCAAGGTATGTGTTCGAAATCCCCAATTTTCAGTCCGCCATAAGTTTGGTAAAATTTGATTTTCGACTTGATTAGCTTGATTTAACTGTTGGATCATGGTTATTTAGGTTGTATTAGATGAATGCTACCATCCCTACGTAATTTTATAGGTTTGATTTGCAAGTTTTTGAAATTTTCGAGTTCATGATAAAATTTGTAAAAATCTGGAAATTTTAGGTGATTTGGGTTGAATGTGGTGTTGAATTATGTTTCTGGTAGAGCTGTAGACAAACGCTAATAGCTGTTTCACTCTGATTCATTGATTTTTGAAATTTTTGAAATTTGGCTAATTTTGGTGAATGTTTGGTTGGTTTTGATTTTGATTTTCAGATGGCTCCTCGTGAGAAGAGACAGCGACCCGCATCTTCTTCAGGAGTCCTCACACCTTCGCAGTGGACCCATATACAGACATTCTGGTCCAAGTTCGAGAATGGTGTCTATGAGTCCAAGACGAGCCCACAGACTGATGTTAGGCATCCCGTGATGAGGTATATTATGTGCCTTATAGGCAACACCATTCTCTGCAAGTCTGCACAGAGTAAGATGCGTGTCAGCAAGCTCGTTCTGCTCTATTATGGCTTTGCCAACTTGCTGGATGACAAGATCCCCATGGAGAGCATGGTCCACATCAATTTGAGCACTATTTTTGCAGAGCACTTGGTCTCTCTGAAGACCAAGCCATTAACGAGCTCAGGGGACAAGACAGAGAGCATTGGCAGCCTTCTCACGCCTATCTTCCAGCACTTTTAGATCGACACAGCGCCCTGCAGCAATATCACTGTGCAAACTCTTATGGACGAGGCACATTTGGGACATGCTACCTGGCTCAAGCACAATTTGGTTTGGACTTTCACTACTTCTTTTGGGTAGTATGTTGGCGTGCAATTACCAAACTGGGAGCTCACTACGATCCCGAGCGATCCACTTCAGCTGCGATTTCAGCCTGATCCGATTTTGCTGCGTTCTCTCACAGCCTCGCGACGTCACAGAGCATCCACCGCTAGCTCATCTTCTTCCGCTGCTGCAGCTCAGGCTGATCCGTTCAGACGCCAAACCATACCCACGCCAGGGATTGATGTGAGGCGCCCTCCTAGAGCTCAGACACCTATGGATATGACAGCCTTTTAGGACTATGTCATTGAGAGCGTCGACGGTGTGTGGAACGCTGTATCTACACTTAGCAATTGTGGTTGCGTCCGCCCTCACTCTGCTGCTGAGGACTGTGAAGACAAGGACTAGCTCCTCTGTTATCCTGGTTACTTTTTCTTGTTTCCCTTTTATTTTATTTCTCTTGAGTCATTTTCATGTTTTTCTCTTGACAGAGTATGTCAGTTGCTTTGATGTTGTTTTGTGAACTTGTTGAACTGATGTTGTATACATTTTGTTTTGTTTTGAGAGTCTTAAAGTTGAGTCAAAAACCTGTTTTATAGAGTCAAAATTTTGAAACTGTTAGTTTTTATTTTAACTCACCACAAAACATTGATTCTTATAAGAACCATAGCCACAGTAGTTGATTACAAGTCTTACTAAGTTGATAGTCATAGGTAGATCATTCTAGCAAAGAGGTTTAACTTCGTATAGAATCTGGAAATCTGCTGTTGACTCCACCTTAATCAACTTTAAACTTCATATCTTGGGGCTTGATACTCACTGATCTTGATTCTCTCTTTCAACACAGGCAAGAATGTTTAGATGTAGTTTCTCTTTGTTCTTCCCTGATACAGCTTGTAGAGTTTAAGTCTATAGAATGGTGCATCACGACCCTGTCTCCTTACATAGAACAACAGTAGTGAACACTAATGAACCTGTCTCCTCACAAGGAACACAAGTATTGAGTAGCACCATCTTAGGCTGTAAAAAAATGATGAGAAAAGAAGTTACAAAATAAATAAAAATCTAAAGGAAAAGATCAAGGGAAGAGAAAATAGGAGAGCTGTATTTAGATTGCTTTGTTCAGTGTTAGCGAAGAGAAAAGAATCTATAAGTGATTGGGTTGATAAATCTGACATCTCTTGTATTTACACCATTTAGGCTTGCATTTAGTAAATGTTTTGGTTTTTTTTTGCATGTTTTCCTTACCTTTTGTCCCATTTTCTTCTCTTTTTAGACTTAGGTTTGATTTAGGATGTAGTTTGCAATTTTTCTTTACATTATACATGTTTTTAGGTACTTATGGAGCTAAAAGGAGCATGAAAGAGCTTTGGGGATGATCCAGGAAGCTAGCTGAGCCAAGAGGAGCAAAATGAACCAAGGCAGACGATCTCTGCGGAGCCTATCGGTCAAGACACAAGGCCTATCGGTCAAGGAGTGACCGATAGAAGACCTATCGATCAAGCCTATCGGTCAGAGAAATGACCGATAGAAGTACACCGTATGGATTTCGGTCACCCTATCGGTTATCTTCTAGACCAATAGGATCCCTATCGATCACCTTATTGGTCACAACTGACCGATAGGAACCCAGTCCGGAACTGCTTTTTATTACACTTTTGCCATTACTTTAGGGCATCCTTCCTTTATGTATAAATACTATTTTTCTGGGGATTTTCGAGCAGTCATGTCATATCACTGTTCTTAAGTTATTTTTCTGAGTTTATAAGACAAATTTCTTGCTTTATTCAATATAAGTTTGTACTTTCCATTAATCTTTCCTTAATCTCAATTTTAATCATGATTAGCATCTTTTTCTCTTGTGATTTGGTGTTAAACATGAGTATTAGTGAGTACTTTGCTTAGGGTTCTTAGATGTGGTAGATTAAGGGGAATTAGGGATTGATTAAGGTTTGTTTAGTACTTAATAACATGGATTCCTCTCCATTGATCTGTTCTTAAGCTAGATTTATCTTGATCACACTTATCTAGGATTTAAGCTTTCTCTTATGCCCACCAAGTGCTTGATGAAATGCTGATCTTGTTTGATAGAGGATTTGCTGGCATTGGCTCAAGAGATTGACTGTTTGAGGAGCATTTTGACATGAATAGAGTTGATTATTAATGCTTGTTGAATGTTTTAGCACTAATGAGAGTTAGTTCTAGTTAAGGTGTTTAGCAAAGGGCTATTTATCAAGAGATTGGACTTCGCTTGCTTGCCTGTGAACTCTATGTCTAGGAACCACCATTGCTAGCTTGTTTGCTTGACCAATGCTGTTTGAAACAACCTTAGTTAGTCTCTGAATTCCCAAAAATCAATAACCACATCTAGGAACTTGCTTTCTCTTTGATTGAATTTCGAATTTGCTAAGTGCTCTGTTTATTTACTCTGTTTTGCTTCTTTGATCATTGCTAGACTGTCTTTATTGAGTTCTTTTTAATCATTGATCACTTTAGGTTGTTAGTTTAGTTGCTTAGGCAACAAAAACCCTCTTTGCTTGCTTTGACTTAAGGACTTCTGCTTGCAACTCTTTTGCTATTCAACAACTCCCCATGGATTGACATAAAACCCCTATACTAAAACTGATTCAAATACAGGGGTGATTAAGAAAGGGATCAAAAACCTCTCTATCAATTTGGCACCGTTACTATTGGGATTTTCTGTTTGAATCATTAGAGTTTGTAGAGTCCTTAAGATCAAGTTTCTTTAGTTTTTGGTTACTAATCTCCTTTGACTCTCATTGCTGTCTTTCAGGTATATGAACTTAAGATCCAGAGGTTCAAGCAATCTTGTAGACTTCATAGTCAACATCAATCAGTTGGACAGAGGTCAAAGAGCAAGAAGACAGCAAGAAAGGCAGCAACACTTGCAGAGACTTGGGATGAACAATCAGGAACATGTTATGGATGAGATGAGATTCCAGGGTCCTCAAGGAGCTGCTGGCTCAGGGTATACAAGGTCAGCAAGGTGTTCAGGGCTTACAAGGTGAGCATGGACCAAGAGGCGCTGCACAATCTCAAAGAGCAGCAAGACCCATAGGCGCTGGTGATGCACCAAATGCATACAATAACAGAACTGGCATCATTGCACCAGCAGTGCAAAACAACAACTTTGAAATAAAGTCTGGATTGATTTCAATTGTTCAGAGCAGTAAGTTCCATGGTTTGCCACTTGAAGACCCTCTAGATCACTTGGATAATTTTGATAGACTTTGCTCCCTTACAAAGATAAATGGAGTGAGTGAAGATGGCTTCAAGCTGAGGTTGTTTCCTTTTTCTCTTGGAGACAAAGCACATCAGTGGGAGAAGAACTTACCCCAAGGAAGCATCACTAGTTGGGATGAGTGCAAGAGAGCCTTCTTAGCAAAGTTCTTCTCAACTTCAAGAACTGCAAGAATCAGGAATGAGATTTCAGGGTTTGCACAGAGGAACAATGAAAGCTTTGGTGAACGTTGGGAAAGATTCAAGGGCTACACACCGCAATGCCCTCACCATGGTTTCTCACAGGCTTCTATGCTCTCTACTCTCTACAGAGGAGCTTTGCTAAAGATAAGAATGCTTCTGGACACTGCATCAAATGGGAACTTCTTGTCAAAAGATGTGGATGAAGTATTGGAGCTTGTTGAGAATCTAGCTCAGTCTGATGGAAACTATAATGAGGAATATGACAGAGCTCCAAGAAGTGCTAAAGATGAACTGGAGTCCAGCAGGAAAGAGATCAAGGCCTTACATGAGAAGCTGGATATGCTGCTTAGGGAGAAGAAAGAAGTTCACTTTGTTGGTGACATGGTTCAGCTTGATGATCAAGAGACGTGCCAAGTGGAAGAGATTAACTACTTGGGCAATCAAGGTGGATACAATGGATATAGGAACAACAGACCCAATCCCAAGTTGTCATATAGATGCAACAATGTTGCTAATCCACAAGATCAAGTGTATCCACTACAACAAGAACAGCAAGCTGCTCCAAGACCTTTTGTTCCCTACAACAATCAAGATTTTCAGCAGGGAAACAACAACTTGCAGCCAAGAGCACCGTATCATCCCCCAAGATTCAGTGCACAAGCTCCAGCACAAGCTTCTTCCAGCTCTCAAGATCCTGAGCTCAAGACAATGGTTCAGTAGTTGTTTCAGAATTAGACTACCAACAACTTGGAATTGAACAAGAGGTTTGCTGAGGTTCATAACAAAATAGACTCAGTACATTTTGAATTAACCAACACGTTCGAAGGGTTGGCTGCAAGAGTCAAAACACTGGAGAACAACAAAGGCATAGCTGGTCCAAAACCTCAAGGACACTTTCCTGGAAAACCAGAAGCTAACCCCAAGGAGTTCTGTAACGCCATAGTCTCTGAAGAAGAGAGCTTCTCAGCTGAAGAGGAAGCTGTCATTGAAGAATTTCTCTCTCTGTTCACTGAGGACACTGAACTACATAGTGGGGGGGGGGGGGGGGGGGGGGGGGGGGGGGGGGGGGGTTTTGGAAGTTGATGCTAACGATTGAGTTGCAGAAAAAGAATCTCTGGAAGAAGAAGAGTGGTGGGCGCCACATGAAGTTGTTGATGCTACCAAGAAAGACTTTGTTGAAGTCTCTGATGTTAAGAAGAAAACTCAAGCTGCTGTTCTCCCTTCCTACCAGCCCAATATCCCTTTTCCAGGAAGGTTCAAAGAGCAGCTAGTACAGAAGTATGAGACTTTCTGTGCTTCCCAAATGGAAATGAGAGGTCTGAATGGTCAAGAGGAGCTTGAGAAACTAAGAGTTAAAGCTCGAGCATCTGAGGTTAAGGAGCTGAACATCAAGAAGCTTGGAGATCCAGGTTGTTTCACTCTCCCATGTGAGCTTAAAGGGCAGCCTTTCAAGATCTGTCTTTGTGATCTTGGAGCAAATATCAACCTTCTCCCATCCTCTACTACTGAGGCTCTTGGCTACACTCAACTTCAAGAGAGTAATGTGTCTCTCACCATAGCTGATGGGACACTAAAGACACCACTAGGAACTCTCAAAGATGTGCCAATGATGATTGAAGGAGTCACCATCCCTACTGATTTTTTGGTGCTTGATGTGGAAGGACAGATAAAGAATGCTATAATTCTTGGGAGACCATTTCTAGCTTTAGCTGGCACTGTATTTGATGCTAGAGAGTGCACAACAGAGCTGAGGCTTACAAAGAACAAAGTCTTGAAGTTTGACAGCAAGGGTAACAAGCTGGAGAATGATCATGCTTTCTCTATGGACCTTAACAAGGTGAAAAGGATTGATAAAAACTTGCCAGAGTTTGAGGGCTACCAAGGAGAGAGTTTTGATGGCTGCTGCTTAGCCAAGTTGTTTGCAGATACCAGTGAAGAGGAGGTCCTCATAGCGGGTGTCTATGATTGTGTGAATGAAATTCTGTAGGGTAACAAAGAAGATGGTGTTGTCTTGAAGCCCTCTGTTTCTAAGTATGGTGAAGTCCACTACAAGATGAAGGGGGGAGGCAAGCCAAAGCCTTTTGCTGTGTTGAAGATAGATGGGTTCACCAGAAGGATAAAAGAGGACACTGCAACACCAAGGAGTTCCAAGACTCCTTCTCATCACCTCCACTAGTGAGGTAAGCAAAGTCAAGCTTAGTGACTTTAAACAAGCACACTTGGGAGGTAGTCTCATGGTATCCTTTGTATATATTATGCTTTCTAGTTTATTTTTATGCTTAGTTGATGTGTATAGAAGAAGGGATTCGGTTTTGGGATTGAGAAAGTGTCTAAGGGACAAAGAACATGTGCATTTTGGCTACTATCGATCACTGTATCGGTCAAGACAAGACCGACACAGACCCTATCGGTCATGCTATCGGTCAACTTGTGATCGATAGTAGTAGAGCCAGAATGCACCGGTCAACCTATCAATCAGTTGTGATCGATAGGGAAAGGAGTTTGCTATGTGTGAATTCTATCGGTCTAGCTATCGATCAGATACTGACCGATGGAAATACATCGGTTGTATTTCGGTCACTCTATCGGTCAGGAGAGTGTCCGATACAAAGCAATTGGATGTATTTCGGTCAGTGTATCGATCATATAGAGACCGATAGGGTTCAACAGGAAGCTATCGGTCACAATGTGACCAATAGCCCCGCAAGGTAAGTGTTACATTTTTTAAAAAAATTTCCCTCTTTTGGCTTGGAGCCAAAGAGGTTTGAATTTGAATTTTGACTCTCTCTGACATTTTGCAGAGCTCCTGAGCACTTTTGTTCTTGTCCCCCACTCTTTAGATTCCCTTGGTTCCCCACCCACCTCTTTAAAAAACCAACAATCTCTTCTCTTCTCTTCACACTTCATTTTACTACTTCTATCACCAAAGTCTGAAATTTTTATCTCTCTCTTTTTTCTATTTATCTTTTCTAAGTGCTCAGAAGCTTCACTAAGGTTTGCTCAACTGCTCATCTTTTTTTCTTAATGAATGCATGTGTTTAAAGTTATCACTTCTTTGGTTTTAAGAAAACAATTTGTTTAGTTTAAGATGTTGTGCTTTAATTTTGCATGGTGGATATGTTTAAAATGGGCAAGTTAACTGTTAAAGCATTGTTTACGGTTCTTAAATCTCAGTTCTTGCTTGTTTAATATCCTTTTGCATAATCATTTCTCTTTTGCTTAGAGCCACCATGCTAGGTTCACATGCATAAATGTTTGATTTTTATTTATGAACTCTAGCATGTCTAAACTGTTAGCTTGTCAATTCCTTCTGCTTTTTGAAAGTTTAATCTTGTTTAGTGACTAGTTAAATTTCCTTTAGCTTAGATAAATTCCTTCTAAAGCTTTCAGTTATTGGTTTCTCAAACTGTTGTTCTTTTACTTATAGTATCTTCAAGCTTTATTTTTGTAGGTATCATAGGTAAATCAAGAACTGCTGCTGGAAGCAAAGGGAAAGCACCACAAGAGGAAGCGCCCACTTCTCCTAGAGTTAGAAGAGATAAGGGAAAGGGTACTGCTGCTGGGCAGTCATTAAAAGCTGCTGGGGAGAGACAAGCTGGAGACAAAGCTTCCAAGCAGAAAGGAAAGGGCAAAACTGTAGAGGAAGATGTCCCATACCATGAGCCAAGTGCTAGAGAACTCATGGAGGCTTTCAGCCAATGCACTTTCAAGGCTACAAGATACCCTTGTGCTAACACCATGAAAGCACTTGGGATCTATGGCGATTGCAAGAGTATCTTTGAGCACATGGGGCTTGGTGAGTTCATGGCAATGCCACTTTCCTCCTACCAGCAGCTCAGTTATCAATTCCTCTCTACTCTCAAGGTGGTTGGATATGATGAAAGTGAGCTCTCCGGAAAAAGATGGGTGGATCTCCTTCAAGCTTGGAAAGCAAAGGTTCACAACAACCTTCTTTGATATCTCCCAAGCGCTTGGTCTGATATCTTATGCTCACAAGAGGAATAAGTTCTTAATCGGCCAAAAGGAGCACAGGATGCTATAGTGCATGATTGGGGCTGGAAATTTCCTAGCTGGAGCCACAAGGAATCAACATCTGAAGAATCCTGTAGTGAGGCATGCTCAGAAGGCGCTTGCAAATACATTTTTTGCAAGAAAGGAAACAAAAAACTTCACTGGAAAGGAGAGAGACTTCCTTACTATGGGATGTATGCGCTTGTGGGCACCAGCAGAAATGGAACACCACTAGAGCTGCCAACCAAGTTCTCATGCTTTGTGACCATGCTGATGGAGCAGCTCTTAACCTACAAGAGCTGGGTCTTACACAAAGGGAAAAGGGAGAAGAAACCTCAGCTCCACATTCGAGGAGTTGTAACAGCTGTCCTTATGGCAAATGGTGTAGACCTTGAGGAACATGAAAAAGATGCTCTGCAGCCATTGTGGATAGATATGGACTATCTTAGGAGAAGCTATTTCATTGAGAAGAGCATTCAAGATAAGCATGTCTACAAGTTCCTCAATGACTTTGAAGATCCAGCAAGAGTCCTCCTCCCTAATCCAAGGCTTACATCCATCACCATGAAGAGCAACATCAGTTTCAACCCAAGTGAAGATAAGCTTTACCATGGAGGCCCTGTTCTAGAAGAGAGAGGAGATGATAGTAAGGAAGTAGAACCAGAAGAAGCTAGAGAAGAAGGTGAAGAAGAAGGCTACTGCTGGCGCTGAAAGACAAGGAGAAACCCAAGAAGAAGAACTTGATGAAGATGAGGTGCTGAACTACAACTCAAAGCAGTTCCACTTCTAGCCTTCTGAAGGCCCAAGCCAAGAGAGCTCTATGAAGTCTGCTCATGAGCATATCAACACCCTTCAGAAATGGTGTAAGTGGCAAGACAAAGCCATCAAGAAGCTGGTGAAGATGGTGAAGGGGAAGTTCAAAAAGAACAAAGCTACATCAGGAGAAGCTTCCCATCAAAGCCACAATCATGAGTACACTTCTCACCATGAAGAGCCAATGCCACAAGCTGATCCAACTGAAGTAGAGGAAGCTGTTTGGAACCCCCATGGAAGATATTCCTTTCATGCACAACCAAGTGATCACTGGGGAACATGGGCACAACCAAGGGCTTCATCATATGAGCCAAGGATAATTAAGAAACAAGAAAAGGAAGGACTGTTGGATAAAAAGATGATCCCATAAATTAGGGATTTTAAGTATTTATAGGAGTCTAAGCGGAGTGGCAAACTAGTAAATAAGTTGTCTTTAGACTGGGTCAACATCGAGCAAGCCTGGTCGATGCTAGTGGTCAATCTGGATGACAACGAGGTTATCTGCTCGATGCGAGTGATCGATGTGCTCCTCAGGTCCCTTGACATCGAGCTGGTTTGATCGATGTAGATGATCAATGCAAAAGTCTTGTAGCTCCTGCCCTCTTACATCGTACGATGTTGCTGATCGATGTTGGTGCCCTTTCTCTTCACATCTTGCTGGCTTGATCGATGTTAGTGATCGATGTAAACTCCATTTCTCTCTGCTTCATTGCATTGTGCGATGTGGACTTCACTCTGATCGGTGTTAGGACAAATTTCCATTTCCTTGGTTCCTCTTGCTCCTCTTTGATTGGGAGAACTCCCTAGATAATTCCCACACTTCCTCCTTGTCTTTAATGGCTCCTTAGGTAACTAGAAACATCCCTCATGCAAAGAAAATGTAAACTACAACCTAAATGCATTCTAAGTCTAGAAACAAAAATGAATGGGATAAAAGCAAAGGAAATCATAGAAAAGAAGACCAAGATATGAACTAAATGTAAGCTTATATGATGCAATTATGAGAGATATCAGCTCGATGCTACACGTCGATGTGAGTCTCCTCAAACTCAGCTGGAATGTTTGTCGGTGGTCTTCGTACTGGCCATCGTCTCGTCCCCGAAACAGCTGAGGGTCTCAATATCGGGCAAAACATTTGGTGTTTTGCTCGATGTTGTTCCTCGGTGCAGCTCCATCAGGCTTCTTCATCAACGTATGGACTGGCGTCTCGATGTATGGTCAGGGTGATTGTATCGAGCAAGAGTTCGTGAGGCTCTGCTCAATGTAGCATCCCGATGTGATCACCATGGTGCAATTTGGTCAATGTACGACTCCATTCTCCTCGGTGTACGGACTGGGGCTCCAGGAGCGATTCCATCGAGCAAAACTTTGGAGATTTTGCTCGATGTAGTACCCCGATGCAATCTCCATCGTTCAATCTGCTCGACGTACAGACTGCTCCTTCCCCAATATAAACTGTATCGGGCAGTAATAACAGCTGTTCTGCCTGATATGGTACCTCGATATGAAAACAGAGTCTTCTCTCCTTGGCTTTTAATCAACCCTACACAACGTTGGACCTGTTCTTTGACTCTGAAACACTAAACAAAGACATTAGTAATAAAAGAAAGCATTATATACAAGGACAGTCATGGGATTACCTCCCAAGTGTGCTTGTTTAAAGTCAATAAGCTTGACTTTGATGGTTGGAGACTTAGTGGGAAGAAGTTAATGGAGTAGAAGCTCCTTCTCCCTTCTTAATGTAAACCCAAGCACCAACTGATATCAGCTTCTTCTTATCACGAGGTGACTTTCTTGTTCTCTTCTTGACACTTTGTGTGATCAAAGGCTTCACTTATTTAGTGATCAAGACCTTTTCTTCTTTCGAACCATCCTCAAGCATCACCTCAGTGTCAAGCTTCTCCTCTGGCTCATCAGGAAGAGTGTCTCTTATCAGCATGCTCATTGGGAAGCTCATAGCTTGCTCCACACGCCCTGGAAGTTGCTGTTGTTCACTCTCTTCCTTAACAATGGTTCCACAAAAAGCAATAGAAGGTGATACAATCTTGTACACCTTGAACTCATCAACATTATTCAGGATCACTGAGATTCTCTTGAAGTCAACTTGAGCACCTGATGTAGCCAAGAAAGGCATTCCTAGTAGAAGTGGTACCTCTCTTGAATATGTCTTCTCCATAACCACAAAATCTGTTGGTACCAAGCAATTACCAATCTTCAAAGGGAAATCCTTCACCATCCCTAGTGGTCTTGTTGAAGTATTATCCACAAATGTAATAGAGGCTTTACAGGGTTTCAACTCTGTGATTCCTAAGGTTTGACTTAAGTGGAGAGACATAACATTTACTGTTGAACCTGAATCACACAAGGCTCTCACATTGTCTAACATCTCAAGCTCACAAGTGATTAGAAACTTTCCTGGATTGGGCAGCTTGGTTAAAGTTTCCAGCTCCTTGCTCCTCTTCAAGTTAGCTCCCACATTCTAAAGTATTGGCTCCACAACCTCTAACTTGTCAAAAACTTCCTTGAGAAAGCGGATTTTATCCTTTACTTCAAGCAATGTGGTGTCATGAGGAAGCTTTATTCCAGCATCTTGTATGTCCTTTCTAAACTTTTAGTAGACTGCCATCTGAGCCTTTGTGAAGTACATTGCGGGGTTAAGGAATTGGTGGTTTGTAGGCTTGAACCTCAGGAGCTTTACACTTCTCATTTTTGCTTGAAGAAGTCCCCACTTGGCGTTCATACAGCTCTTTGAAGTCTTCAGGACTTTCTCTAACAAGGATTATCAGAGGATGGTATGTTACTAAAATCTCTTTATCAGCTTCACTAAGCTCTGGCTTGGCTTCTTGTTTTGGGGCAACTAAAGCTTTCTCAGCCTCTTCCTTTTCAGCAGCTTCTCTTTCATCTCTTTTTTTGCTCCAAAGCAAGCTCTTTTTCTGCATCCAAGCTTCTATCTAACCCTTAAAGGAACTGTTACAGAATATCAACAGCTTCTTGATCATCGATGGTGACATTCAAAACATTCCCCCACCCTCATCTTTCGCCTTGTCCACCTGGAGTAACATCTCTTGAATCATCATACCAAGATCTTGCAAGGAAGCATCTTCATCATCATCAAACTCTTCATCCTCTTCAGCAATCAAATGGCTGAATTCTATAGGATTGGCCTTACTATTTCCTGGTAAATGGTTCTGAGGCTTTGAAAATGAAGCTCCTTTGCTCTCTAGGGACTTAACTCTTTGACTTAAAGCATCAAGCTTTCCATTCAAATCATAAGTTATAGCATCAATCTTGTTGTGCACTTCAGCAAACTTCTTATGCATCTCTATAGTGGTGTTGGCTTGACCATTCAACAGTTCTTGCATCATCTACTTGATATCACCATCTTGAGTGCTAGAAGAGCCTTGTGCATTGATATCTCCACTATTTATACCATCTTAGCATGCATTCATCACTAGTTTTGGTCCTTTAACATGTATATTTTGCTTCTTCTTGTCCCATTTGCATACATTTAGGAGCTAGGGTAGTTTTAGGTGTTGCATTGCATTTTGCTTGCATTTGGAGTTTTATTCAGGTACTAAAAGGTGTTTGGAGACCATGTGGTGCAATGGGTGTAAGCTAGGAGTGGAGAAAGGAGAAGAACAAAGGCGGATGGACCAGTATCGAGGAGGATATCGATGTAGTTTGAACAATATGTCATATATCGGACTATGTATCGATCACTTGATGTCGATGCAGAAGGAGTGTATCGACCAGAAGGGACCTTGATACACCAAGATGGGTTAGTACCGGGCAGTGTATCGGGCATCAAAGCCGATACCCCAGAGACAGGACAATATCGAAGAGCATATCAATGTGGTTTTGCTCCATATGCCTTAGAAAAAGGGCGATTGTATCAATGTTTATACCGAGAAGGGTCAAGTCGATACACCCTTGAAGCCCTATGTATCGATCATCGTATCGACCAAGACCTTATCGATACACACTCAAGGAGACCAAATAACGATGTGTGTATCGACTGAAGATGCCGATATGGTCCAGCCGAGTCAGCTTAAAAATTGGTTTTCCTTTGGTTTACTAGGGATTCTAAAACTCCCTATAAATACTTTAAGTCCTAAAATATTTAGCTAAAAACCTTTCCCTTTTGAGTTTATATTTGTAAGACTCTTGCTTGATTTATTGAATCTGTGAGTTTTGCTTTATCAATTCTTGTCTATTCTGATTTCTAATCATGCTTAGCCATTATATCTCTTTGGAATATGTGGTTTTGATCATGACTAGTGAGTAGTCCCTTTAGGGTTTAAGATGGGATAGATTAGAGGGGTTTAAAGATTAGATTAGTGATGTCTTGTGCTTCATATGATTATCTTCTCTATATTAGATGTGCTTAACTCTAGATTTGTCTTGGCCAGACTTGTTTAGTATCTTTGCTTTCTCTCATGCCTGATAAGTATTTGATGAAATGCTCCTTAATCTTTTAGAGGATCTGTTTATCCTAGTCTAAGGGATTAGATTTCTGAGGAACATTTTGACTTTACAAGATTGGATTTCTGTTTGACTGCTTGCTAATCATCTTTTCAATAATGAAAGTTGTCTAGAATATGTGCTTAGAAAAATGATTAGTACCCAAGGAATTGGACTGGTTATAGCTGATAATCCTATGCTTAGAAGATAACATTGTTGGAATGGTTTTGAAAGATCACTAGTTTGGTTCTAATCTCCTCTTAGTCAAAAACCCCCATCTTAGATCCTTGCTTTAATCAATTTGAATCTCTTATTTTGAAATTGTATTGCTTAGTCTTGATTAGTTTAATCATTAACGTTGATTACACTTGTTATCTTTATTTGACCTGACTCGAGTGAACTACTACATTCTTCGTGTCTTACTTGCCCAATGGATTAATACCTTACATGCTCCAATGACATGAGTGTGTATAGGATTTGATAAGAGGTCAAAACCCTTCATCTAATTGGCGTTGTTGCCATATGGGCTTGGTCTAAGCATTAGGATTTGTAGATTGCTTGAGATTAGGCTGTTATTTTCTGTTCAGTTACTGATTTGCAAACTTGCTCTTCCTCTTATAGGTGCATGAACCTGAGATCTAGAGGGAATCAGAATCTGCTTCCCTATCTTAAAATCATTGGGCAGATTGAGAGAGCATTGAGAGCAAACAGCGAAAGGGAACGAATGCAAATGTTTCATCAGCTCAATATGGAGCATGGTATAATTGATGAGCGATTTAAGGGTCCACTAGAAGCACCAGGAGTTCAGGGTCAACAAGAAGTCCAAAGTGAGCAAGGTTAGAGAGGACCTGCACATGCAGCACGCCCCATGTGGCCCATTGGTGCTGGTGATGCTCCCAAGACCTATAACAACAGGACTGACATTATCCCACCACCAGTGCAAAACAACAACTTCGAATCAAGTCAGGCCTGATCTCTATTGTGCAGAACAGTAAGTTTCATGGCTTGCCATTAGAGGATCCCTTGGACCATCTGGACAACTTTGACATATTGTGCTCTGTCACCAAAATCAATGGTGTTAGCGAAGATAGCTTCAAGCTAAGGCTCTTCCCATTCTATTTGGGAGACACGGCGCATCAGTGGGAAAATAACTTACCTTAAGGGAGTATCACAAGCTGGAATCAGTGTTAAATGGCATTCCTAGCAAAGTTCTTTATTACATCCACGACTGCAAGCATAAATAATGAAATTTCAGGGTTTTCTGAAAGAAGCAATGAGTCCTTTGGAAAAGCATGGGAGAGGTTTAAAGGTGATACTCTTCAATGTCAACACCATGGCTTCTCAACTGAATCCTTGCTGTCTACATTATACGGAGGCGCTCTCCCCAAGATAAGGATGCTCCTTGACATAGCTAGTAATAGAAAATTTCTCTCTAAGGATGTGGATGAAGGTCTTGAGCTTGTTAAAAACTTGGCTCAAAGTGATGGAAATTACAATGAGGATTTTGACAGAACTCAAAGAGGAGAAGAGGGCAATACAAAGAAGGAGTTATAGTCCACAAGAAGAGAGATAAAGGAGCTGAACTCTGGGCTTGACAAGAAGCTTCAAGTGCAGCATAAGGAGCTGAACGTTGTTGGTGAAATGGTTGAGATGCCAAGCGAGGAAGAATTACAAGTGGAAGAGCTGAACTATGTGGGAAATCAGGGAGGCTACAACAACAACTATGTCAACTACAGGCCTAATCCCAACCTCTCTTACAGAGGCAACAATGTTGCTAATCCCCAAGATCAGGTTTATCCTCTATAACAACCTCAAGGGAACAAACAAAGACCTTTTGCGTCCTTTAACCAAGGCTATGCTCCAAGGAATAACTTCCAAGGTAACTTCCAGCCAAAGCAGTTTGCTCCTCCTGGTTTTTCACAAGGCCAAGCAGGTTCCTCAAAGACCAATGATGCTGACATGAAAGGAATGTTGCAACAGCTTCTTCAAGGGCAACAAGCTACAAATGGGGAGATCACCAAGAAGTTTGTTGAAGTTTATAACAGGATGGAGTCTTTCCATGTGAAGCTCTCTACTAAGATTGATGGGTTGGCTTCAAGAGTGAAGACACTTGAGAATAACAAAGGCATTGCTTGGCCTAAACCTCAAGGAAACTTTACTGGAAAATCAGAAGCTAACCCTAAGGAGTTCTGCAATGCTATAGCTACCAAGGAATAGTCTCTCTTGGCTGAAGAAGAGGCTATCATAGAGGACTTCCTTTCATTGCTCAATGAGAACACTGAACTTCAGAGTGGGGGAGAGGAGTTTCTAGCAACTGACGCCAACTAAGAAGATACCAAGGAAGAGTCTCTTGAAGAAGAAACCACCAGGGAAGAGAAGAAGAGTGCACCACTTGTGACTGATAAGGCAAAGGAGGAAGAAAACATATATGATCTTTCTCCTCACAAGCCAACTCTCCTTTTTCCTTGATGGTTCAAGAAGCAGCTTGTGGAGAAGTATACCGCTCTCTATGCCACTCAGATGAAGCTTAGAGGTATTGATGTTGAAAATAGGCTGAAAGAAGCTATAGCTAAGGCTGATGTATCAAATACAAAGAAGCTTGGTGATCCTGGTTGTTTCACTCTTCCTTGTGAACTCAAAGGGAAGATTTTCAGGAGTTGTCTTTGTGACTTAGGTGCAAGCATCACTTGTTGCCCTCTTCAACAGCTAAGGCGCTGGGCTACACATCATTCCAACAGAGTAATGTGTCTCTATCCATAGCAGATGGCACAGTCAAGATACCTCTAAGAGCTCTCAAAGATGTTCCCATGATTATTGAAAGAGTAATAATCCCAGCAGACTTTCTAGTCTTGGATGTTGAGGGAAGATAAAGAATGTCATCATGTTAGGAAGGCCTTTCTTGGCTTCAGCTGGAGCAGTGTTTGATTGATATACTCATTATTCACACCATATTAGCATTCATTTTACATTGTTTTGTAGTCTTCAAGCATGCATTTCTACATATTCTTGTCCCAATTGCATCCACTTAGCATACAGAGTATATTTAGGAGTTGCATTGCATATTAGGTGCATTCCTAGCACTTGGAAGGTGCTTTTTGGGAGTTTGGGAACCAAAGGAGAAGCTGGGAATCAAAAGGTGAAAGAACCAAGGCGAGAAGGCTTCATACCGAGCAGGATATCAACTTGACAGATCGATACACAACGTACAGAGCAGCATATCGACATCTCGCGTTGATACATGCTGAGGAGGCATATCGACTAGCACATCGAAGTCCCAAAGTCGATACAAGGAGACAGGAAATCTGATGAGTATCGAGCTACCCTGGTCTACACACCATTTTCAAAGCCCCTGTACCGGTGAGCATATCAACCTAGGATCATCTCGATACGTAAGCCAAAGAAGTGTATCGATCACTGTATCAACATTGGAGTTCTATGAGCCTTAACTAAAAGGCGATTGTATCGAGTAGGATACAAAGGAGATCACCCGATATGCCTTAACCAGGAGCGACTATATCGATGTGAGTATCGGCCAGACTTGGTCGATACACTCTCCTGCCAACCAATATTGACCATCATATTGATGTAACAAGTCGATATCAGGCATCCAAACCAGCTGCTTTCCGGTTTATTTCTGGTTTATAAGGATTTTTCCTGAAAACTATATATAGACTGCGACCTAAAAACAGAAGAATCATCTTATCATCTTTTTCCCTCTGAATAGTAGTTTTCTCTTTTGCATTTCCCTTTGTTTTTCTTGTAATCTCTTCTGGAGTCTTTTTCTTTTAATCCAAAGTTGGTGTTTATCCACTCTCTCATCATGATTTGTTATCTTTCCTTGCTTTGGGCTGTGATTAGGATCATGATTAGTGAGTAGTTTGCTTAGGGTTTGAGATTAGTGATTGCTTAGTACTTAATGTTATTGTTCCTTCTTATTGATTATGTTTAATACTAGATTAGCCCTTGCTAAGTTGATCTAAATTCTAGGGCTCTCTTATGCCTGAGAAGTGTTTGATGAATTGCCTAAATGAGTCAAGTAAGAGATTTGCTTATCTTAGCCTAAGGAATCAGCTGTCTAAGGAGTAGATTGGCAACATAGAATTGGATTAGTTGTTTGTAATTCTTATTGGCCATGCGTTTGAGTAAAAGAATTTGTCTTTGATAGGTGTTTAGCAAAGTGGTTAGTGTCAAGGAATTAAGCTAGCTATAGCTGTTAATTCTCTGCCTAGGAATAGCATTGTCTGAAATGTTTTGAAGCATCACTAGTTAATCCAAGAATCTTCCTAGATCAATTACCCTATCTCAAGCCTACTAGTCTTTGATTGTTTGAATTTGAACCTGCCTTAGTTTCTCTGTTTATTTTGCATGCTCTTGCTTATTTGAAGCCTCTCTTAGTCATTAGTTTCATAGTTTCAACCACCATTTATGCTTGCTTAAATTAGATAATCTATTGCATTCCTAGTGTCTTACCTTCCCATTATGGATTGATACCTACATACTACAATGATATGAGTATATGTAGGATTTGAAGTAGAGTAAAATCCTACATCAAATTGGCGCCATTGCCATTTGGGATTGTTCTGAGCATTAGGATTTGTAGATTGTTTGAGATCAAACTTTTATATTTTCGTTTTTGGTTACTAATTGCTCTTGTTGGACTAGAATTTGTTTTGTAGGTACTAAATCACTTGCTCTAAGGTGTCCTACAGCTGCTCAACTAGTTCAAGGAGCAGGATTTTGGATTCACAGCTGCAGCTATCAGTTGTTGAAAGATGGAAGAGCATCCACATGCTGCTGGTTCTGGTCAGCAAGGTCTTAATGGTTTACAAGGTGATAGGGGTTTGAGAGATCAAAGGCAACCAAGACCTATAGGAGCTGCTGATATACCATCCATTGTTTCAAGACATGGCATCACTCCTCCTCTAGAAGACAGTCACTTTGAGATCAGAAAAGGCATGATTGCAATGGTTTAAGACAGGAGATTCTTCGGGATGCCTAATGAAGATCCACTTGAGCACTTAGACAACTTTGAGAGGATCTGCTCTATGGCTAGGATGAGTGGTATATCTGATGATGGCTTGAAGCTTAGACTTTTCCCTTTCTCACTTGGAGAAAGTGCTCAACTATGGGAGAGAGGATTACAGCGAGGAAGCATCATAACTTGGGCTCAATGCAAAACTGCTTTCTTAACCAAGTTCTTCTCTCCCTCTAAGACAGCCAGATTTCAAAATGAGATCTACAACTTCCACCAATGGCCCAATGAGAGTTTTGCAGATGCTTGGGAAAGGTTTAAGAGCTTCACAATCCAATTCCCCCATCATGGTTTCACAAAAGAGGCGCTGCTATCTACACTTTACAGAGGTGTCTTGCCTAAGATGAGACTACTTCTCTATACAGCTAGCAGAGGTAACTTTTTTCCTCAAGATGTGTATGATGGTTTGTCTCTGATTGAGAATCTAGGTCAAAGCAATGCACAGTATAGTGAAGCCAAGAGGATACTTCGAAATTGGTCTCTTCTCAACTAGAAGACACATTGCTTGAGGTGAAAGTAATGAAGGAGAGAATAGAAGATGGATTCCGTCAATCACAGCTTCAACAACAACTCCTGACCCAATATGTTCAGCGACAAGAAGAGGAGAGACAGCCAAAACAATAGCAACCTTCACCTCCTCCTTCAACCCAAGAACCTGCTATGCAGCAAATCTTGAAGCAGATTCTTCACTCCTAACAAGAGCTACAACAAAGCATTACCATACAAGCAGCTACACTAAAGGCAGAACTCCTATCTCAACTTCAGTCTCAGCTTGAATCTAAACTCCTCTCTCAACAGCTAGCCTTTGACAAAAAGCTCGAGCTACTGAAGTTCCAAAGTGCACCATCTACATCTTACTCCCCTAGAGAATACATCCAAGCTGTCACCTTGAGAAGTGGAAAACAGCTTCCTCCTAGAGTTTCTCCCACTGTCCACAATGAGGAAATTGAGGTTCAAGAAGAGGAGGCAGCCATAGAAGATGACGAAGTGGTAATAGAAGAGTTGCTCCCACTATCCACAATGAGGACATTGAGGTTCAAGAAGAGGAGGCAGCCATAGAAGATGACGAAGTGGTAATAGAAGATGAAGAACCTGTCAAAGCTGATAAAACCCCAAAGCAGGATAAAGGTAAATATATGGCTAAGGAGAAACAAAAACATGCACCTAAAGAGTTGGTTTAAGAACCAAGATACATACCTCCTCCTCACAAGCCACCACTGTCATTTCCTGGAAGGTTCAAGAAAGAGTTGTTTGCCAAGTACAAAGGTCTTTTTGATGAGCAGATGAAGAAAATACAGTTTACTATGCCCTTGCTTGACGCCTTTGTCTTGGTTCCTCCTTACCAGAAATATCTGAAAGATGCTGTAGTATAGAGGACCAAAGATCTGCAAGGGATGGTTGTGCTAACACATGAATGTAGTGCCACCATTCAGCAGCAGAAGGTGTCTCCTAACAAGCTTGGTGACCCAGGGAGTTTCACTCTACCATGTTCTATAGGTCCACTACTATTTGAGAAATGCTTGTGTGATTTGGGAGCCAGCATCACCTTGATGCCCTATTGCATTGCAAAGCGCTTTGGTTTTACATGCTGAGGCTTAACTCTCACAAGATATTGGAGGAAGAGGGGCAGTTTGAAGAGCTGAGGTACAAGGAGACAGAAATACTTTCCATCCAAGACGCTGGCGTTAAGGAGCAGAGCAGCATAGATGAGGATTGGAATGAACTCAAAGCGCCAAAGGTGGACCTCAAACCTCTTCCTAAAGGGCTAAGGTATGTCTTCTTAGGCTCTAACTCTACTTATCCTGTTATTGTCAATGAAAACCTCAATGATGATGATGTCCTTGCACTTGTGAAAGTGTTAAAGAGGTCTAGGAGAGCCATTGGATACTCTCTTGATGATATCAAAGGTCTCTCTCCTAGCCTCTGCACTCACAGATTTCATCTAGAGGATGAGACAAAATCATCTATTGCACCTCAATGGAGATTGAATCCTAATCTGAAAGAGGTTTTTAAAAAAGAGATCCTAAAACTTCTTGAAGCTGGCGTGATCTATCCTATCTCAGACAACACATGGGTCTCACCAGTCCATGTGGTGCCTAAGAAAGGAGGGATCACTGTAGTAAAAAACGAAAATGATGAGCTAATACCAACTATAACAATTACTGGTCATAGAATGTGTATAGATTACAAAAAAACTGAATTCTGCTTCTAGGAAAGATCACTTCCCTTTACCATTCATAGACCAAATGTTAGAGAGATTAGCAAATCATAAGTACTATTGCTTCTTAGATGGTTGTAGTGGATTCTTTCAGATCCCTATCCATCCTAATGATCAAGAGAAAACTACTTTCACTTACCCATATGGAACATTTGCTCCAAACTGGGATTTGCCATTTGAAATCATGTGTGACGCCAGTGATTATGCTGTTGGAGCAGTCTTGGGGCAAAGAGTAGACAAGAAACTTCATCTTATCTACTATACAAGCAGAACTATGTATGAAGCTCAAACAAGATATGCTACAACAGAAAAGGAGCTCCTAGCAGTTGTCTTTGCATTTGAGAAGTTCAGAAACTACTTGGTGGGGTCTAAGGTGATAGTCTACACAGACCATGCTGCACTAAGGCACATCTATGCCAAGAAAGACACTAAGCCAAGACTGCTTGGATGGATCCTCCTCTTGCAAGAGTTTGATATGGAGATTGTGGATAAGAGAGGCATTGTGAATGGTGTAGCTGATCACCTTTCAAGTCTGAGGATTGATGACTTTGTTCCTATCAATGACACCCTTCCAGAAGAGCAACTGAACCCTTTGAGCGTGAAGATAGCTGAAATGAGAAGCTTAGAGGAGAACTAGCTGCCTTGGTATGCTGACTTCGCCAACTATTTAGCATGTGGAGATGTCCCAACCAAACTTGATGCTTGCCACAAGAAGAAGCTCTTCAAAGATGTGTCCCACTATTATTGGAATGAGCCATACCTCTACAAGAAAGGGGCTGGTGGGCTGTCCATAATGTGCATAGCTGAAGAAGAGGTCAAGAGGATCCTTTACCACTGTCACGGTTCTACCTATGGAGGCCACTTTGCTACCTTTAAGACGGCGCAAAAGGTACTCCAAGCTGGTGTTTGGTGGCCAAGTCTGTTCAAAGACACTCAAGCCAAAGGAAGGGAAGCATCTCTAAGAGAGATGAGATGCCTCTGAACGCAATACTTGAAGTGGATATATTCGATGTTTGGGGGATTGACTTCATGGGACCCTTCCCTTCATCTTATGGGAATAAGTATATGCTTGTTGCTGTGGATTACGTATCAAAGTGGGTTGAAGCAATGGCTAGTCTTAAAAATGACGCGATGGTTGTGCTGAAACTCTTCAAGAAAATCATCTTCCCAACGTTTGGTGTCCCAATATGTGTCATCAGTAATGGAGGAAGCCACATCGTCAACAAAGTCTTTGAAAACCTGCTGAAGAAGAATAGTGTTAAGCATAAGGTTGCCACTCCTTACCTTCCTCAAACAAGTGGTCAAGTGGAGGTGTCCAACAGAGAATTAAAAGCCATCCTAGAGAACACTGTTGGTATCACAAGAAAGGATTGGTCTCACAAACTAGATGATGCCTTGTGGGCATACATGACATCATTCAAAACAGCAGTTGGTAGAACTCCCTTCTCACTCCTCTATTGCAAAGCTTGTCACCTACCTGTGGAGCTGGAGTACAAAGCCTTGTGGGCGACCAAGCTGCTGAATTTTTATATTAAGACAGCTAAAGAGAAGACACTCATTAACTTACATATGTTAGAGGAAAATCACCTTGAAGCCTTTGAGAGCTCCAAGATCTATAAAGAGAGGACCAAGGCTTTTCATGACAAGAGGATAAGACACAAGGACTTCAAAGCTGGAGACAAGGTATTGTTATTCAACTCAAGGCTGAAGCTGTTTCCAGGAAAGCTCAAGTCCAAGTGGACAGGTCCCTTCAAAATCAAAGAAGTGCTTTCCTATGGAGCTGTTATATTGTTCAAGCCAGAAGAAGGAGAGTTCACGGTGAATAGACATAGGTTGAAGCCTTACATGGCTAGTGACACACTTGGAGATGATACTGACATTCACCTCCCAGACCCTCCAGCTGCCTAAGAAGCAAGAAAAATCAAGCTCAGTGACTCTAAACAAGCACTCTTGGGAGGTATTCCCATGTTATCCCTGTCTATATTATTTACTTTATCATGTTTTTCTTGTTTGCTCTAATATACAGGAAGCCTCCTTAAACATTTGGGAAGAGATCAGGAAAGGACAGCTGAGTTACAAAGGAGGAAAGACTCGAAGGGTAAATATCGAACAGTATATCGATGAGAAAAGTCGATATGGCTTGTATCGATGCGCATATCGGTACCACTTGATCGATATAGTGTGCTTCCCACCTGTGTCGACCAAGGTATCAGATTATGCTGGAGGTCGATACATAAGAGAGGATCCTGTATCGACCTGAATACCGATATACTCATCCCGATACACCCCGACGGCATGCGTATCAACCCACGTACCGATCAAGCCAAAGTCGATACACGGGAGTACCAGACAACATACAAACCGATACAGAGAAGAGACGCGGTGTATCGACCTACGTATCGATCCACGACAACAGTACACAGGGAGCACGAGTATATCGACGAGGATATCGAGGGGAGCAAATTCGATGTGACTTAACAAAAGGGCGACAGCGATCGCATCAAAGCGTACCGACATCTACACCGATACACAGATCGATACAGACCAGCTAAACCAATATTAACCAGTATATCGATGTCCCTCCCAGATACCCACCACTTCAGAGGCATATCGATGGACATATCGAACTTTGACCTAGATATCGGCAATAAAAACAGCGGTAAGTCTCCTCTAAATTTTCCCCCCTTACTTCTTTTGCCCTGCCCTTTATCCATTCATCATTTATAGTTGTTTAAACCTCCTCTAAGACTTCTATTACACAGTGGACTGTGTAATTTAAGTGTGGGGGAAGGCATTGCATTTGACCTTGTGTTTTGTTTTCTTATTTTATCTTTTGCATACTTGAGTCTTATGCATTCATGCATTCATCTTTGTGCGCTGAAAATCCATAAAATTTTCAAATTTTTTGGAACCAAAAAGTTCATTTAGTTGCATTTGCATAACTAAGATTGGGTCTAGATGCATTACATATAGGTTTGCATACATTTCCATAGGGAGTAGATGATAGACACTTGTCAAGATGTTAATGTTTGAGTTGTTTTCAATGCTTTGGTTGTCTGTTGTTTGGTTGCATTGTAGTGAATTTGAAGTTAAGGCTGCACCATATCTTGAATACTTGCGTTGATATTCTTGTCTTATGCTGAAGCTTGCTTTGATTTGATGCCAACTCTGTTTATTAGAACCATAATCTTGACATTTAATTATCATGTTTATACATTGAGAGTGATCACATGGCTACCCATATACATACTGGGTTATCTTCTTCCCTTCTTACCACTCTTGTTAACCCAAGTAGCTGATCCTCATCATTATGAGACAGTTAACCACACCCTAAACCAATCCCTCTTTCTGAACCTAGACACTACTGTGGGAGTTGTGAGGCTTTGCATTGCATCATTTTTTATTTTATCTTGGCAAAAAGTGTTAGGAATAAGGCTGGCGAGGAGAAGCTCTCTTGTAGACACCAACTTGCATTTTGAGCTTGGTATTAGGTTAGGAGATTGGGAAAGGGTAGTAATAGTGGTTTCAGTTTTATTTTTTTTAATTATATCCTTTAAAAGAAGAAGAAGAAGTATAGGGATGAGAGTATGGGAAACAAGTTAAGTTTGTGGTTAAGTATAAGAAAGAAAAGTTCCAAGTGTTAAAGAAAAAGAAGGTGCCAACAACAAAGCTCACAAAGGTCATCCCAAATGGAAAAATCACACCAAGCAATCCACCAAAGGTGAAGAAAAAATGGCGCCAACTATACAACAAAGAAGAGCAAGTTCCAACAAGGAATCGACCACACAAGCAAAAATAAGAAGGAGTTTCCCCCAAACATGAAGGAAGAAGAGATCAAGTGCTTTGGGAAAGGGTAGATCTAGGGGTTTCACTTTGGGTTTAGTAGATAACAGGTACATCTTGGGGTAAAAAAGGGTAGAAGATAGCTTTTACTTGCATGCATAGGTGTGCTTTTACCTTTAGCATTCTGCCTAAGACATAATCATTTCATTGAGTGATCCCTTATGTCTTTGAGCCCTTATCTGAATGAGATCATTTTCATCTCATGACCATGTCCCTTTAACCAAATGTGTTCACTTGATTTGCATAAACTTGATTTATTGGTTACCATTAATGAATATTAAAGAGTTGGTTGATCTGAATGCTTGTGTAGGCTAAGCTAGAGTTCATTGTTTGCTATGATAGGTATGGCTAAAGATTTTGAAGTAGAACAATCTCTATGCATTTTAGAACCTATAACTTGGGCATTGAATCAAATCTTCTCATTGAACTCTATAGTTTAGAGCTCCCACTTTCAAACCTCTCTCTCTTATTTGTCATTGATTGCATGAGGACAAGCAAAAGGCAAGTGTGGGGGTGTTGATATACTCATTATTTACACCATATTAGCATACATATTACATTGTTTTGTAGTCTTCATGCATGCATTTCTACATGTTCTTGTCCCAATTGCATCCACTTTGCATCTAGAGTATAATTAGAATTTGCATTGCATACTAGGTGCATTCCTAGCACTTGGCATGTGCATTTTGGGAGTTTGGGAACCAAAGGAGAAGCTGGGAATCAAAAGGTGAAGGAACCAAGGCAAGAAGGCTTCATACCGAGCAGGATATCAACTTGACAGACCGATACACGACGTACAGAGCAGCGTATCGACATTTCTCGTCGATACATGCTGAGGAGCCATAGTGACTAGCACATCAAAGTCCCATACTCGATACAAGGAGACAGGACATTGGAAGAGTATCGAGCTACTCTGGTCGATACACCACCTTTGAAGCCCATGTACCGGTCAGCATATCTACCTAGGATCATCTCGATACGCAAGCCAAAGAAGTGTATCGATCACTGTATCAATATTGGAGTTCGACGAGCCTTAACTAAAGGGCGATTGTATCGAGTAGCATACCGAGGAGATCACCCGAGATGCCTTAACCAGGAACGACTGTATCGATGTGAATATCGGCCAGACTTGGTCGATACACTCTCCTGCCAACCAATATTGACCATCATATTGATGTAACAAGTCGATATGAGGCATCCAACCAATATTGACCAGCTGCTTTCCGGTTTATTTCCGGCTAAGTAAGGGCTTTTTCTGAAAACTATATATACGCTGCGACCTAAAAACATATGAATCATCTTATCATCTTTTACCCTCTGGATAATAGTTTTCTCTTTTGCATTTTCCATTGTTTTTCTTGTTATCTCTTCTTGAATCTTTTTCTTTCAATCAAAAGTTGGTGTTTATCCACACTCTCATCATGATTTGTTATCCTTCCTTGCTTTGGGCTGTGATTAGGATTTTGATTAGTTAGTAGTTTGCTTAGGGTTTGAGATAGGATAAAGATAGGGAGATTTAAGGTTAGATTAGTGATTGCTTAGTGCTTAATATTATTGTTCCTTCTTATTGATTATGTTTAATGCTAGATTAGCCATTGCTAAGATGATCTAGATCCTAGGGTTCTCTTATGCCTGATAAGTGTTTGATGAATTTCCTGAATGAGTCAAGTAAGAGATTTGTTTATCTTAGCCTAAGGATTTAGCTATCTAAGGAGTAGATTGGCAACATAGAATTGGATTAGTTGTTCGTAATGCTTGCTGGCCATGTGTTTGAGTAAAGGAATTTGTCTTGGATATGTGTTTAGCAAAGTGGTTAGTGTCAAGGAATTGATCTAGATATAGCTGTTAATTTTATGCCTAGGAATAGCATTGTCTGAAATGTTTTGAAGCATCAGTAGTTAAGCCAAGAATCTCCCTTGATCAATTACTCTATCTCAAGCCTACTAGTCTTTGATTTTTTGAATTCGAACCTGCCTTAGTTTCTCTGCTTATTTTGCTTGCTCTTGCTTATTTGAAGCCTCTCTTAGTCATTAGTTTCATAGTTTCAATCACCATTTATGCTTGCTTGAATTAGATAATCTATTGCATTCCTAGTGTCTTACCTTCCAATTATGGATTGATACCTACATATTACAATGATATGAGTATATATAGGATTTTAAGTAGAGTAAACTCCTACATAATAGAGCTGAGACAAACCAAATATAAGGTTCTGAAGTTTCACTCCTAGAGCAACAAGCTAGAGGATAAACAAACTTTCTCAATGGAGGTGAAGAAGCTGAAGGGAGTTGCTAAACATTGGCCTGAGTTTGATGGCTATATTGGTGTAAGCTTTGATGGAAGTTATCTGTCCAAGCTGTTTGGTGAAACCACTGAAGCTGTTAATGAAATTCTGTTGGGTCTTATTGAAGATGGAGTGGTCTTGAGACCATTTGGCTCTAAGGATGGTGAAGTGTCCTACAAGATGAAGCATGAAGGCAGGTGTAAGTCTTTTGCTGTGCTTACGATAGATGGCGTCACCAAGAGGGTCAAAGGAAGCAATTTTCCATTAAGGAGTTACATGTCTCCTGCTCCTTACCACAACTAAGGAGCCAAGGAAAGTCAATCTAAGTGACTCTAAACAAACGCACTTGCGAGGCAATCCCACGGTATCCTTGTACATATTTATGATTTCTTAGTTTTTTAATGTTTATGTTAGTGTGTTTCGAGTGTACCAATTAACCAGGGTCAATATCGACCAGTATATCGGCCAACACAGGTCGATTCGGTTCTTGCTCGATATTGATCTTCTGGACTTGTATCGACCAGTGTATCGGGATGACATTGGTCGATACATAAGAGAGGATGTTGTATCGATCAAGGCAAACAGATACGCCTTAACTGCCATAGTATCGGGGTTAATACACATTGATATGCCTTTACTGGCCTTCGTATTGGGCAAGTGTACCGGGATGTCAGGTCGATACAATATTTTGGGGTGAATATCAAGCAAAGTATCGACATACCATGCCGATATGCCTTAACTGAGAGGATAAATGGCTACTAATTGCATATTTTAAGGCATATCGAGCTGTGTATCGACATGCTAGTCCGATACAAGGGAATGTACTATCATACCAGGCAACATATCGAACTATTATGCTCAATATCGGACAGTCCTAATAAATATCAGACAATGCATCGAGGTACTAGGGAGTCGATACAAAAGACACAGGGAAATATCAACATACGTATCGGTGGATACAAGTGCCCAGAGCCTCGATATCGACATGAATATCGAGCAAACTAAGCCGATATGGTCAATATTGACAGTGTATCCGTTTGGTAGCCCGGTATTCCCACCGAGGTAAGTGTTTCTCAGTTCAAATTTTTCCCTCGTTGGTCAAACTAGATCAGAGAATTCAAATTTGAATCCTTCCCCTTCCCAAGCACTATTGGGCCCTCTCCTAGGCACTTCTTGTCATCTGTTCCCCACAAAAATATTCCCTAGCCTTCTATATAAACCCATCTCTCTTCTCTCTCTCTCTCTCTCTCACTCTCATTTCTCTACTTTGCAACCACAAAATTCCAGATTCTTAGTTTCTTAAGTGACTAGGAGAGCCAAACAACTTCAAGTATTGTCTCTTAGCTTTTTAAATTGTTTAAACTTTGCTTTTATCACTTCAGAATTGAATTTTGGTACGTGGTTGCAAGTTTAGCTAATGATTGTTTCTTCTTGGTTTAGATTTGTTATTTTTGCATGGTGAACACTTGTTTTTCACTACTGAAGCGCCTTTAACTGCCATTCACTTGCTTTTCAAATTCATTGTTTTACTTTGCATTAGCATTTAATTACCCATTATTAGCTTCACCAAGCTAGGATTCATGCTTGTCTAATTTGAGTTCATTTTTTTAGAATCCTTTGCATGCAATAGTTGCTTCACATCTGATAGAGGTTTAGTTTTTTTTAGTAAGTAAACTCCTCCTTTTGTGAATTTAGCAACATTAAGCTTTGTCTATTGTTCAAACCATGATTCTCACTTCTGTTTTGAATTTTACCTTTTTAGGTACAATGGGGAGAACAACTAGAAGTGGCGCCAACAAAGAGGTGGAGAAGCATGAGAAATCCAAGGGAATGGCTAAGGAAGTAGGGAGTCCAAGCTCTATGACCGGTTCCAAAAAAAGTGGATGTGAGGCCTTCAAGGTATCTCCATGTACCAACGGTGAAGGCCTTGGGAATACAGGAGGATTTCGAGTCCCTCATAGAAATAATGGAGTTGTCTAAGCTTGTGGGAATCCCTCACACAGCCAACTAGGAGCAAGTGCTTCAGTTCTTTGAAACCTTTGAAGTCACCTTTTATGAGTTTGGAGAGGAGACTCCTGAAAATGATGGTTATGGCTTCATCACGTTTAAAGTTTCAAGAGAGAATTATAGGATGTCCTTTTCAGCCATTGAAGAAGCTTTTGGGTTCTCTTATGGAAGCTCTAGAGGGCAGAATTTGGAGATTAGCAACGATTCGATGATCAGCCTTTGGGATCATGTAGCATGAGGCTCGAATCATGTAGCATGAGGCTCTTACAAGCCAGGAAGAAGCAAGGCTTCTTTGATAAAGAACCCACCCATCAGATATGTGCATAAGATCTTGGTGCATAGTCTATTTGCAAGAAGGGAAAGTGGCGCTGTTGAAGGTGACAAATCGGAGCTTATTGACCAAAGTCTGATCAGCATCATGGACTACACAAGACAAGGAGTGAAGCTTAAAGGAACATATGGAACAACTGGAATGGTCACCATCTTAATGCAGCAGCTTTTTGTCATCAGGCATTGGATGTTAACCAATGATGACTAGGCGCCAAAGATCTATTGTGGAGAACTTGTCTCTTCATTAATGGAAGCTGCAGGAGTGGAACTAGGACCACCAACAGCTAAGGTGGAATGGTTAGACTTGCAATATCTGAAAAAGTCAAGATTCCTTGGAGAAAATGTCGGTGACTAGTTCATCTACAACTTTATCCAAGAAGATGGCACAGCTGCAAAGGCTTTCTCATTCACCAACACATTCTTTATCAAGAAGGCGCTTCATCCTCTCACATTCACCAAGGCGCCAACATTCCTCTTACTCAAGGGGACTATCTTCTTGTTGTTTATGAAGGAGGAAAAATGCAAGAAGGAGGTCAAAAAGAGGGATAACCAGATTCTCCAAGCTACAACAGTGAGGAGTACCACTTCCAGCCTCATGATTTGCCTCAACAAGGAGGTCCCTTGAAGAAGGTCCATGAACACATCAACCTCTTGCAAAGATGGAATAACTGGGAACATAAAACCATCAAGAAGTTGGTGAAAGGAATGAAGAGCATGAAGGCTCAGATCAAGGACCTTAAGAGTAAGTCAAGAGGAGCCTCTAGTTCTGCTCCTCAAGAAGAGTAAGAAGCTGAAAGCCAAGGGATGGTTAGACCACCTAATAGAAGGTACTCTTTTGCTGGTTATGAGGAGATAAGAGCTGGGGTACCACCAAGAGCTTCTGCTCAAGAAGCGCCAAGGAGAAGAAGAAACACAAGGAGGGAGAGGCCTAATAGGAGCCACAACATTGACATCATGGAGGACCTTTCAGGCGCCTCCTACACCTCTGAACTTACCTTCTAAGGTACCAAAAACTTCTCCCTTGTATATACCATTTTAAGCTCTGCATATTTTCTTTTATTTTTGCATCTCTCTCTCATCTTTTAATACATAATGGGACTGTGTAATTTAAGTGTGGGGGAGGGCTTTGTGTAGTAAACATTATGTTCTCTTTTCTTAGTTTTTATTTGCACAAGAGTCTCATGCATTCATCTAAATGCATTTACAAACCAAAAACAAAAAATCAAAAAATTGAAAATGTTTGCATTTTTTCAAAACAAAAAAAAAATTCATATAATTGCATTCATTTGTTTCATACAGGATTGCATTAAATTTGCATAGGACACAATGATGATAATTCCTTGTAAAATGCTAAGTAATTAGGAATGATTTCAATGTCTAAGTAGTTAAGTGTTTGATGCATTATGAAAAGTTAGAAACTAAGGCTGAGCCATGTTTTGAATGCTAAATTTGATCCCTAGTCTCATGCTGAAATCATTTGCTCATTGAAAATCATCTCTATTTAATAGAACCATAAATTTGACTTGATAGTTATCATGTTTTTGCAATGAAAAGTGGTTTCATGGTTATCCATATACATATTTAGACTTTCTTTGTTCCTTTTTACCACTCTTACTAGTCCAAGTAGCTAATCCTCACCATTAAGGGAGAGTTACCACACCTTAACCCTACCGTCCTTTCAAGCCTAAACGCTATCTCTGGTTTTTGTGACAATAGGTCCAAAAACTTTTCTTTTATTTTGGGCGAATAATTCTGTTTTAATGGCCATTTTCCATTTCTCCCAATCATGTCTTTTCTGACATTCTAATATGGACTTTGGATCAAGATCATCGCTTTCAAGCTCTTTATATACAGAAAAGGAGAATATTTTATCAATATCTTTTATTTTATCTCTGATCCATAGTTTTCCATTTTGGGCGTAATTGATGAAAATCTCATATTTTTCTGTTTCACATTCTTCTCCAAGACAGATCTCTTTATCTGGTTCTTCTAAAACATTTTCACAAATTTCTTCCGAATATTTTTCTTTAAATGGTTCTTCCAGAATCTTTTTATTTGTTCTCACATATTCTTTTTTTCGGATCTTTTTAACCCATCAGTCTCTCCCTCTTCAACTAATCCCTAGGTTCATTTGATATGTTCTCATCAATGTGTTCTTGAGGAACACTAATTCTGAATGTAATATTTGCTGCGGGGATATATGACTTTTTCACCCTCTTTGTATCTATGAACACATCTGATAACCAGTTTGCCATATTTTACATATGTACAATTTTCAGAATTTCCATCTCACGTTGATTGGTAAGAGGATCAAGATAAGCCAAAGATTTTAAATACAAATTGATATCTTTTGGTGATTCTCTCAATCCTCCCCCTAACGTGGGAAATTCATCTTCTTTAAAATGGCAATCGGCTAAACGTGCCATAAACATGTCACTAGTTACTGGTTCAAGATACCTAATTATACTCAGTGATGTATAACCGATGTATATTCCCAATCATCTTTGTGGTCCCATTTTTGTTCTTTGGGGTGGCTTCATAGGGACATAGACCGTACGCCCAAACACACAAAGATGGGATATATTTGGCTCCTGTCCAGATACCAATTGTAGTAGAGAATACTCATTATATGCACTTGGCCGTATATGCATGACCGCTGCATGCAAAATAGCATATCCCCATACATTAATTGGGAGTCTTGTATCCATTGTAACCGTTTAATCAATGAATCAGCCATGGTATTTTGTGTATGAATATGTGGAACCCGATGCTCAACATTGATTCCCAAAGACATACAATAATCAATAAACACTTGTGAAGTGAATTCACCAGCGTTATCCAGCCTTACTTTCGTAATAACATAATCAGGGAATTGTTCTCTCAACTTGGTTATTTGCGTAATGAATTTAGCAAAAGCCGTATTTCGTGTGGTCAATAGACACACATGTGACCATCTACTAGATGCTACAATCAAAACCATAAAATATCTAAACGGTTTGCATTTTGGGTGGATCGGCCCACATATATCACCATGTATTCTTTCCGAAAATTCTGGTGATTCATTCCCAACTTTGGCTGGTGATGGCTGAGTTACGAGTTTTCCTTGAGGATAAGCATTACATAAAAACTCGCCCATTTGTAATATTTCTCTATTTTTCAACGGATGGCCATTAGAATTTTGCAAAATCTTTCTAATCATTACTGAACCAGGATGGCCTAATCTATCATGGCAAACTTTAAAAGTACTAGTAAACTTCTGGTTTACTGTAACATATTATTTATTCATACTTATTTTTGTGCAATATAATCTAGAGGATAACATTTTTAATTCTTCCAATATATGTTTCCTCTACGATGTAATGCAAAGATATTCAATGCCATTCTTATTCATAGTCTCTATATAATATACATTTCTGCGGATATCTTTGAAGCTTAATAAGTTTCTATAAGACTTTGGGGAATGTAACACATTATTTATCTCAAACTTTGTTCTCCTTGGCATTGAAAAACTGACTCTTCAGGAGCCCGTAATAATCTTTGCATTACCAGATATCGTATTCACGCTTTCAGCGGAATCGTTTATTTTAAGACTTGAGAAATACTTTTTATGTTTAATAATTGTGTGCGTTGTAGCGCTGTCTACCATACATATTTCTCCATCCATAGGCTTAAATTCTGGTATTTTCTGAATTTAAAATATTTATAAAAAAAGGCATTATTAAGTATCAAACACATACCTGGCAATACAACTTATGGTAATAGAACCTACAAAATATTGATATCTCTTTCATTTACATGTTCCCTTTTGCATGTTTCCTATCTCTTTAGTCCCATTTTCCTTTCCTTTTAGACTTAGGTTGCATTTAGGTTGTAGTTTGCATTCTCTATGCATTAAGGATGTTTTTAGGTACCAAAGGAGTTGTTTGTAGCAAGGAGGAAGCATGGGGATGATTCAAGGAGTTGCCTGAGCTAAGGAAGAGCAAAAGGAACCAAGGAGGATGGTTTTTGGTGCAGCATCGACCAAGAGAAGACACAACATCGATGACTAGTGATCGATGTAGTTCACATCGATCAAGCCTGGAGTACACATCGATCACATCTGGTTGATGTAAAGCAACAGAGATGATGGAGTTCCACATCGATCATCCACATCGGTCACATGTGATCAATGTAAAGAGACAGGTCACTCACATCGATCAGCAGCATCGATCAAGATTGATTAATGTAAACGGGCAGGGACTTCAGGACATCCACATCGATCATCACCTGATCGATGTCAAGCACCAGGAAGCAGTATCGATCATCCACATCGATCACTTGTGATCGATGTTGGCCTTATCCAAACACCTTTTATTTACAAGTTTGTCATTGCTTTAGGGTTTTTGTCTTTTACTATAAATAGGCTTGGACTAATTCATTTTAGCGAAGTCTTGATCTTGTTTAGTGATATACTCATATATTTCGCATATTTAGCATTCATTTAAAGTAGTTTTCATGCATTCATCTTACATAATAGGCTAGGTTTGCACCATTTGTCTCATTTTAGGTCCTAAGTGCACTTTGCATTAGCATTTGCATATTTCTTGCATTCTTGAATCATATTCAGGTTGTTTTGGATACACTAGAGCTATGGAGGTTGTGTGGACGTGCTAAGGATTGAGAAGGAGCTTGTGGACACTTGGGAGAACTCAGCCATTCAGCAAAGGGACCGAGATCGAGGTACGGATCGAGCTAGGCACGTCGATCTAGATGAGATCGACCAGAAGATCGAGTGACTCAAGTCTTTTCAAGAAGGAGGATCAAGACCAAGATCGACGAAGCTGATCTATCGTGAGCACGGACGTGGACTAAGCCATGCAGAACGAGAGCCAGATCGAGCTTAAGACTCGATCACCGAAGGATCGAGTAGAAGATCGAAGGAAGCACTCGATCCACCCAACCAAATCGAGCAAAGGAGGACGATCCATGAAGAAGATCGAGCTAGAGATCGATCACCCAAGTCAATCTCTAGAACCTTATCCGGACAGCTCACTTTTGGCATGTAGTGAGGGGACCATTTTCTTTGTTTGGCTATTTTAGGCAATATGGTGTGAACCATTCTTTTTGTCTCGAACCACTTTAGTTTTCTTATGCTTTAAGGCGGAAAAATCGCCATTGTTCTAGTTTTCAAGCTTTTCTTATTTTTGAACCTTAATCTTGCTTAATCTAAGTATTTCTTTTAATCGCTCTTCTTGCTTAGTAGCTTAATCATGCTTATCTTTCCTTGCTTTGCATTTCCATCGGTTTTAATCATGTGTACCGAGTAGATTCCTTTGGGTTTAAGGTTGGGCGATTAAGAGGGTTTAAAACGTTTAAGATTGGGACTTTTTCTTGTTCTTAATCTATTCTCTTCTTGGATTTGGGCTCTTAATGCTTAGAGAGTCTTGGGAAAGATCTTTATGATCTCAGAGATCTCGTTACCTTGGCGGGATTCAGGAATCTCTTAAAACCAAATACAAGAGACTAGCTCATCCTTTCCCAAACACCATGGATGCTTAGGGAGCTAGTTAGGCCATTATTTGAGATCTTTGCTTAATGTTCTTCAACCTCTTTTTCCACTATACACCATGGGTTAGGAAGAGAGGTTGAGGCAAGGGTTTATACCATACACCATGGATAAACCTCTTTTAGCTTCTCAAGGCTTAGAGATAGCACAAAATGTGTAGATCTAATGTTTTCAAAACCCAAGCTTGAATCTTGAACCTTTTTAATATGACCCTCAACCTTAGATCCTCTTTTTAGCTTTTCAAAACCTTTAAATGATTAACCTTTAGTTTAAAGTTTGCATCTTTAGCTTTAAAAGTCATTGTTCTAGGTTGTTAGGAATTCTCTGTTTTTCTGCCTTTAGAGTTCGATTTTTATAAATTAGTAGTCTTGCATTGTAATCTCTTAGAAGTCTTCTGCTAGTTGTTTAACCCCTCAGTGGGATTTTTAAAATTGTTTTCGCGGTCATTTGGTACTTGTATTTAGTTTTCATAGAATTTCTCATCCATTTACCCGAATCTGACTTAACTTTACATTGCTTCTGCATTCTTAGTGACATTCATCAACCTAGGCTGGATTGACACCTATTGCACTATACTACATAATAAACATGTGCGTTTGGCTTTGATTTAAACTTGAAAATCTTGTTTATCAAATGGCGCCGTTGCCAACTTGGGTTTGAGTTGAAAGTACTAGGATTTGGAGCTTAGTAGAGACTAACTTCTTATTTTTACTTTGGTTACTAATCTCTCTACCTTCACACTTGTCTTCTCAGGCACATGAATTTGAGGTCTAGTGGTGACAACAATCTACTACAACCTCTAGACAACATTCATCAACTTGGAAGTGCAAGAGAAAGAAGGGCAAGAGAACAAGAACATCAGTTTGAGGAGATATTGCAACCAGATCTTCTTGACTTTGAGTTCATGGCTGAGCAAGATCAATTTGAGGCTCCTCTTCACCGTGCTGCTGCTAGAAGGGGTAATGGAAACCCCAACCCCGCCCAAGAGCACCAAGGATCATTGGTGCGGGTGATGCTCCAAACATTCATCACAACCGTTTTGGTATCACCCCTCCACCGGTGCAAAACAACAACTTCGAGATCAAGCCAGACTTTGTATCAATGGTGCAGAACAACAAGTTCCATGGGCTTGAAATGGAGGACCCTTTGGAGCATCTTGACAACTTTGAGCAAGTTTGCGGAATGATAAAGATCAATGGGGTCTCGGAGGATAGCTTCAAGCTTAGGCTTTTCCCTTGGGGATAAAGCAAGGCATTGGGAGAAGACCTTACCTCAGGGGACTACAACATCATTGGCTGATTGCAAGAAGGCGTTTCTATCAAAGTTCTTCTCAAGTACAAGAACAGCTCGACTAAGGAGTGAAATCAGCGGCTTTACACAAAGGCACAATGAGACCTTTAGTAAAGCAATGGAGCGGTTCGAAGACTACACTATATCTTGTCCCCATCACTTGGTGTCGATCGACACCGGTCGAGGTCGCGAAGAAGCATAAAAACTCATTGGAAGAAATTGCAACTTGGCCCATAAGTTTCCCACTATTTGCACTTTTACCCCAATTAGTGTTTAGACTTGTATTTAGGTTTTCTAAGCCACTGTTAGGCTATTATTCTGATTATCATTGAGACTAAGAGAGAGATTAGATCGAGAGCTTTTGGGGAGACAAATCCATACTCTGTAGAGAAGAATTTTGAACCCCTTCATCTTTTACTCTATTTTCTTAATGCAATTTTATTCAGTCATGATTTGTGTTTCACTTGCTATGTCTGAGTAATCTGCTAGTTAGGTTTTGGGTTATTCAAAGGTTGATAATGAATTGTTAAGACTACAAAACTGGAGGGATAAATCATTTGGTTCTTCATCTAGATTGCTCTAACACTGGTTTTAAGATTGATCACCTAGAAATCAGATCTTAGGTTGTTTAATAGATGTGGAAACATTGTTAATCACCAGAACTATCTTAGATGAGCAAAATAACTAGTTGCAAAAGAATTTGGATTAGTGATTTTATGAACATATTGAACCTGATCTATAATGCATGTTTAGGTTGTTAGAATTAGCAAAGGAATTTGGAATTCTAGAATCAGATCATAGTTAATCTCTGCGACAGAAATCGATTGGTTTTACACCATTGTTTCGAGTTCTTGTACGGTTTAAATAAATAATTTCTTTCAGTTCGTAGTCTACAATTTATGTCAACCTGCGAATTTCCCATTGCCTAGCGTCTTGTCTTCTGATTTTAAGAACCTACAATCCGCCCCTGACATCATTGTTTTCGTTGTTATTTTATTTTCATTTCATTATTGATTGCTTAGCTTTATTTGAATCTAAAATCTGTTGAGTGATAGCCTTAAGTCCTTGTCGATTCGATCCCTAAGTACTATAGTGATCTCTTAATTTGAGAGAGTAGCTCTAAGGGTTAATTTGAGCATATCAAATTATGGCGCCGTTTCCGGGGACTTAGATATTACTTTCAGATTTTTAGTTTTAGAATTTTGACTAAGCTTTTTTTTTCTGTTTACTAACTTTGTTCCTTTCTCTGGATGCAGCAAGCAATGGGAACTTCAACACTAGAGTTCCAGCTGATGCCATCAAAATGATAGAGAACTTGGCTTCCAGCAACAGCAAAAAGAATGCTGATTTTGAGAGGTAGAAAAACGGTGGAAATGAAGGGAGCAATCAGTTTGCTGCTGAGATGAAGGCTAAACTGGACTCTGTTCACAACCTCTTGATGTGTAAGAAGTCTGTTCAGTTTGCTGCTGAAGTTGAGACATTTGAGCCAGCTGAGGAGTTTGAAGAAGAAGATGTCAACTACATCAATGAGCTGGTTTCCAAGGTCAGAGGTACAACAATCAGCAAGGAACTAGAGGATTCAGTGGGAATATGCAGAGGAACAGTTTCACAGGGAATCAGAGTTCTTCTGGTTACACACCCAAGCCTTAGTTTCAGAAGTCTGAGTACCAGAAGCCTTATCAGAACAGAAACTTCAACGGGAACTATGGTTCCTCATCTTATCAGCCTGCACCTGCACCATCAGCTTCAAGCAAAATGGAAGCCATGCTTGAGCAGTTGCTAGAAGGTCAGCAGAAGATTACAGTTGACTTCAATGGCAAGATTGACGCCCTATATCAAGATTTGAATGGGAAAATCGAAGCTCTGAACACTCATGTGAAGACTTTAGATACTCAAGTGGCTCAAACTGCTGGGGCTATGAAAAGGCAGGATGGATTCCTTCCAAGAAGGACAGACACCAACCCAAGACACTCTGTTAATGCCATTACGCTGAGGAGTGGAAAGAATCTGCAACCAGTGCAGAAAAAGGGCTTTAGTGCAGAAGATTTCGAGCAACTGCAGGAGTTTGAAGATGAAGATTTCGAAAATTTTAAAGGGTGTCGATCGACACCAACCCCTCAGTGTCGATCGACACCAGAAGAAATTCACGACTCCTCGAATTGAAGCGAACGGATATCGACCGAGGTCGACAAGCTGCTCGACGCCCGATCGACACCACTCTCAGAAACCAGTGTCGATCGACACCACCCCCTGCCGTCGAGCGACGCCCACCACAGAAGCAAACTCCGAGTTCTCAGACTCCAGAAAGTGCAGAAGAAAGGGTCTATAAGCCAAAGGTGCCTTATCCAAGGAACCAAAAGAAGTCTAAACAGGAACTGGAGGATGCTAGGATTAAAGATATTATGGATAAGCTTGTGGTGGAGATTCGTTTGATAGATGCCATAAGGACTACTCCTGTGATAAAGAGATATGTGAAAAGAATGATGACCAAGAATCTGGGGCTGGAGCAAGGAACAATGCTGATTTCAGAACAAGTAAGTGCAGGATTCAGAATAAGATACCAAAGAAGCTGACTGGTCCTAGGTGCTTTGTTCTGGATTGCACAATCTTTTCTGAAAGGTTTGAGAGGACATCTTGTGATCTGGGGTCAACTGTCAACCTGATGCCTCATTCAGTTGCTGTCAGTTTGGGTATGACTGACTTCCAGCCAACCAGAATATCTTTTATTTTAGCAGACAGGTCCGTAAGGATTCCTGAATGCATTTTAGAAGATGTACCAGTCAAAGTGGGAGACTGTGTGATTCCCACAGACTTTGTGGTTCTGACTTATGGTGAAGAACCAAAGGATCCCTTGATTTTGGGAAGACCATTTCTGGCTACTGCAGGCGCCATTATTGATGTCAGAAAACGGAGAATTGCTTTGAATGTGGGCGATTTGGTGATGCATTTTGACATGGACAAGTTGATGCAGAGGCCAACAATAGATGGCCACACATTCTATGTAGACTCCCTCACCAGTCTTGCAGAAGAAATCTTCCAAGAGATGCATCCTGTATACCCTTTGGAGAGGGCATTGACTGTTTCTGCAGAATCAACAGAGCATCTAGACAACATTGCTGCTCGCTATGTCAAGATGATGGATGCAAATGAGCAGGTCATGCAGCTGGTTGCACAACAAGAGCTGGTTGGGACATCTATAAAAGCTGCAAAGTTAGGTGACTGGAGTGAAGAAAAAGCTCCCAAAATCGAACTCAAACAGCTTCCTGCAGGTCGAAGGTATGCTTTTCTAGGACCTAACTCTACATATCCTGTCATAGTTAGTGCTACCTTAACCAATGCAGAGCTCACTTTACTGTTAACCAAGCTGCGCACTTTTCGCAAGGCTCTTGGCTATTCTCTTGATGACATTTCAGGTATCTCTCCAGAGTTGTGCATGCACAGGATACATCTTGAGGATGAGTCGCAGTCATCAATCGAGTTGCAGGATGTAGTGAAGAAAGGAAATCATGAAGCCTCTGGCTGCTGGGATCATTTACCCGATTTCAGACAGCACTTGGGTCAGTCCAGTGCATGTGGTTCCCAAGATGGGAGGAGTGACAGTGGTGAAAAATGAGAAGAATGAGCTGATTCCCACAAGGACCATCACTGGGCACAGGATGTGTATTGACTACAGGAAGCTCAACGCTGCTACAAGAAAGGATCACTTCCCACTGTCATTCATTGATCAGATGCTGAAGAGGTTGGCAAATCACTCCTATTACTGCTTCTTGGATGGCTACTCTGGCTTCTTTCAGCTCCCCATCCACCCAGATGACCAGGAAAAGATTAGATTTACTTGTCCTTATGGTACATTTGCATATTGCAGAATGCCATTTGGACTTTGTAATGCTCCTGCGACATTCCAGAGGTGCATGATGGCCATCTTCACTGACATGATTGAGAAGTATACAAAGGTCTACATGGATGACTTCTCAGTGTATGGATCATCTTTTAAAGACTGCCTTGACAACCTCTGTCAAGTGCTTGCAAGGTGTGAAGAAAATCATCTAGTTCTGAACTGGGAAAAATGCCATTTTATGGTCAGAGATGGGATTGTGCTTGGGCATCGAGTTTCTGGAGAGGGTATTGAGGTAAACAGAGCCAAGATTGAAGTGATGACCAGTTTACAGCCTCTAGATTGTGTGAAGTCAGTCAGGAGCTTTCTAGGACATGCTGGATTTTACATAAGGTTTATTAAGGATTTCAGTAATATTGCAAGACCACTCACAGCTCTGCTTTACAAGGATGTGAAGTTTGAATTTACTGAAGAATGTCATTCAGCCTTCTAGCCAATCAAGCAGGCCTTAGTAAGTGCCCCCATTGTGCAGCCTCCTGATTCGGATCTACCATTTGAGGTGGTGTGTGATGCTTCAGACTTTGCAGTGGGCGCTGTATTGGGTCAGAGAAAGGATAAAAAGCTTCATGCAATCTACTATGCAAGCAGAACACTGGATGATGCTCAAAAGAACTATGCAACTACAGAGAAGGAATTGTTGGCTGTAGTATTTGCATTTGAGAAGTTCAGACAGTACTTGGTTGGGTCTAAAGTAATTGTGCAAACTGATCATTCTGCTCTTAAGTTCTTGATGCAGAAGAAAGATGCAAAACCAAGACTGCTGAGATGGATTTTGCTACTGCAAGAATTTGACATTGAGATAAGGGACAAGAAAGGGGTTGAGAATGGAGTAGCAGACCATCTCTCCAGAATTAGGATTGAAGACAACGTCCACATTGATGATATCCTGCCAGAGGAGAACATATGTCTCATTGAGGCAAGATTGCAGACTTCAGATGCGAATGAACTGCAATTTTCTCGAACTGCAAACAAGGTGTCGATCGACACCCACGACTTGGTGTCGATCGACACCAATCTCGATGCGAGCCATAATCGAGCAGGATCGACATCGCCCTCGTCACCCTGTTCGACACTGACCAGTGTCGATCGACACACCCCATCTGGTGTCGATCGACACCAGTCCCGAACTGCAATTCTGCTTCAACAGATCATGCGTGATGTTTTCTCTCAGCCTATATTCACAGTTGCAACCTCTTCTAGGCCTTGGTATGCTGATATTTCCAACTACCTAGCCGCAGATAAGATTCCTGACACTCTCAAATGGTATGAGAAGAAGAAATTCATGAGGGAACTATAGAGATATTACTGGGATGAACCATACTTGTACAAACACTGCTCAGATGGAATCTACAGAAGATACCTTGCAGAAGCTGAAGTTCAGAATGTCCTATTCCACTGTCATGGTTGTGAGTATGCAAGACATTTTGCTACTTTCAAGACTGTCTCCAAGGTTCTACAAGCAGGTTTCTGGTGGCCTTCAATGTTCAAGGATGCTCAGACATTCATTTCACAATGTGATGTCTGCCAAAGAAGGGGGAAGATCAGTAAAAGACATGAGATGCCACAAAACTTCATACTTGAAGTTGAAGTCTTTGACTGCTGGGGTATTGATTTCATGGGACCCATTCTGGTTGCAGTGGATTATGTCTCTAAATGGGTGGAAGCAATTGCCAGTCCACACAATATTGCTGCAGTGGTCTTGAAACTACTCAAAACCATCATCTTTTCCAGGTTTGGAGTGCCACGGATTCCGATCAGTGATGGTGGGAAATACTTTATCAATAGAGTGTTTCAGAAGCTGCTGCAGAAGTATGGAGTTCATCACAAGGTTGCTACACCATATCACCCTCAGACAAGTGGTCAGGTTGAAGTTTCCAACAGGCAAATCAAGGAAATCCTGGAGAAGGCAGTAGGGAAGACAAGAAAGGACTGGTCTGCCAAGTTAGATGATGCACTTTGGACCTACAGGACAGCATTCAAGACACCACTTGGCGCCACACCATTCCATCTGCTTTATGGGAAAGCATGTCACCTTCCAGTAGAGCTTGAACACAAGGCAAATTGGGTTGTCAAGAAGATGAACTTTGACTGGAAATCTGCAGCAGAGAGGCACCAGATACAGCTCAATGTGTTAGATGAGATCAGGCATCATGCTTATGAGAACTCACAGCTGTACAAGGAAAGGACTAAAGCTTACCATGACAAAAAGATCTTTGCCAGACACTTTAAACCAAATAACCAGGTACTTTTGTATAACTCACGTTTACAATTATTTCCTGAAAAATTGTGTTTTCGTTGGTCAGGTCCTTTCACAGTCAAGGAAGCAAGACCATATGGCGCAGTTGTTCTGTCAACTCCAGAAGGCAGGGAGTTTGTTGTCAATGGGCAAAGGGTGAAACATTACTGGGCGCAAGCCGCGATTCCTGAAGGACAGATTGTACCTTTGGCAGATGCACCCACAGCCTGATCCTGAGGACAATTAAGTTGATGCCGTTAAACGAGCGCTTAGGGGGAGGCAACCCACTGGTAAGTGTACATATTTAGTCTAATGTTTGACTTTTACCAACTTATTTTCGTGGTATTTTGAGTCAAAAAAAAAACGTACAGGATGTCGAGAAGAGCACATGTCGACCACGGTCGACACCCTGGTCGACACTGACCAGTGTCGATCGACACCACCTACCCGGTGTCGATCGACACCCTCATTAATCAGGTAAGTCTTTTTAACTCGTCGGGGTTCTTCTTCTTCCTCATTCTCTTATGAAAACCAAAAATCACAAATTTTTGTCAAAATTACAACTTCCTTGTTTATTGACGGATTTGAGTGATTCAAAAGCCTAACTTGGGCAGAATATTGTGCTCTTTCTGAATATCCAACTCATTCATCCGATCTGCAAGGTATGACACTCGAAATTCAACTTTTTCAGTTCAACCCCAAGGTTTGAAACTTCCGAGTTGATCTGTTTTAGCTTGAATCATGCTTCTCTAGGTTGTTTAGGAGGAATTCGACCATGCCCCTCAGTTATTAATGCTTCTTTTACAAAATTTTGAAATTTTTGGATTGATGATTAATTTTGCAAAAATAGGTCAGAATTTGGGGTTTTAGACTGGAATTGTTTGTGATTAGTGATCACTAAGTTGCTGGTTAGGTTCGCCTTTGATGATATAGGCCAGATTTTGAATTTTCAAATTTTCGAATTTTGGCCTGATTTTTGAAATTTCTGCGTTTTCTTGGTTTTCTGAGTGTAGATGGCTCCACGAAACAGCGAGCGATCACGCACTGAGACCGGAGATTCCTGCAACCCAGCACCTACTATACCACCTCTTCCTCCATGGCCTCGGAGAGAGGGCTTGCGGATCCCGATGGAGAGGGTTTGTGAGGATACTCTGGCGAAAGAGGTGGCAAAACGCGATGGCATCTTCCGGGACATCAGTGAGGAGTGGGATGATTATGACACATTGTTCTACAATGCCTGGCCCAAGAAGGACTTTGCGCCTACACGGTTTGCAGATGAGGCTACACTTTGCCGCCTCGGGCTCAAGGAGGAGGCTCTGCCGAGTGCTGCAGAAGATTGGTCTGGGGACCATGGCGACCAAGCAGTACGAGTTGTTCACAGAGTTAGTGCGCCAGCTCATTGCCACGGCGAGGGTGTATTACACCAATGACATCGTGATGAGAGCAGATGAGGGGACTCTCACATTCCTCATCAGAGGCATCAGGTACAGGCTCACATTCCCTGAGCTCTGCACCATCTTCGGGTTCGATCCAGAGCGCACAGGCGTCTCCCTCCCGACGCTGTTTCCCGACCTGCAGAGTTTCTGGTCCCATTTCGGGAATGGGATGTATGATTCCAAGAGGTCTACTCAGACTGATGTGTGCCATCCGTTGCTGCGCTACGTGGTCTGCCTTTTCTCTATTACTCTCCTGTGCAAGTATGAGCCCGGGAAGATGAGAGTTTCTGAGTTGACCCTCCTGTATTACAGCATTGAGGATGTGTTGACAGAAGAGTATCCAGTTGACAGCGATGTCAACATGGGAGCTATTTTTGCCCATCACTTGGATTCGCTGAAGACCAAGGCATTCACTGGAGCTCGGGGCAAGCCCGAGAGTATTGGCAGTCTCCTCACCCCCATCTTCCGCCACTGCCGCATTGACACTTCGACTTGCAGAGTTGTGTCTGAGCGCCACCTCATTGACCTGGATTACTTGAGGAGGACACACTAGATCGTAGGAGATGAGCCTCTATGGAGCTGTATTAGTCACACTGGTCAGCGATGCCTTATTCCGCTGCCTTAGACTGCGCTCACTACACTGCAGACAGACTCCCTCAACTTCCAGCCTGATGCTATACTGCTACGATCCGCACCAGCTACTAGGCGCAGAGGAGGATCTTCCCGCGCTGCTGCTTCTGCTGCTGAGGATGCGCCTGTTGAGGGCCTTGCTGGAAGTTCCTCTCGTCACGCATCCCTACCACGGACGCTGCCTCCTCCTATTAGTCGACATACACTTCCGCCGAATCCCCATATTCCGATGGAGCAGGCTACCTTTCAGCGTTATGTGGTGCAGAGTGTTCAGGCGTTGTGGAACGCTGTCTCGGTGATCTCCAACTGCGTTTGTGTTTGCCCACATTCATCTGATACTGAGGATGAGGATTAGTTCCTCTAGCTAACCTGGTTACTTTTTCTTTTCCCTATGTTATTTTTCATTTTCTCTTGAGTCAGTTTTTATGTCTTTGTGTTGAGTCAGTTTGTCAGCTTTGATTGTGTTTTGAAATTTGTTTGAACTGATGAGATTATGGATTATGTTGTTGCTTTTAATTGTTTGCTTGAGTGTTCTTAGCAGCCTTGACTTTGGAGAACATCAGCTAACAATCTAACTTGCAACAAATACACATGTTTGGGTAAACCCATTCTGTTTTCGGACAGGGTGTCGATCGACACCAACCATGTGGTGTCGATCGACACTACGCGCAGTCACATGTACCACTTTCTCATCTCTGTACAAACCGTTTCATTGCCTCTTTCTACCAACTCCTTGCTTGATAATACTGGGGACAGTGTTGTTTAAGTCTGGGGGAGGTCGTTGCTGACATTGTTTTGTATTTATAGAGTCTCAAAGTTGAGTCAAAACCTGTTTTATTGAGTCAAAATTTTTGAAATTGTCAGTTTTTCTTGGAACAAACCACAAAACATTGATGCTTATAAGAACCATTGCCACAGTTGTTGATTGCAAGTCTTACTAAGTTGAAAGTCATAGGTAGATCAGTCTAGCAATGAAGGTTTAGGTTCTTAGAGAATCTGAATAATTTGCTGCTAGCTCCACTTAAATGAACTTAAAACTTCTTGTCTTGGTTCTTGACTCTCTTTGATCTTGATTCTCTCTTCTAACACTGACAAGTATGTTAAAACACAGTTTCTCTTTGATCTTCCCTGGTAGAGCTTTAGAAGTTTAAGTCAAAAGTTTGGTACATTCATGACCCTGTCTCCTCACAAGGAACAACAATAATGAACATACTCAAGAACCTGTCTCCTCACAAGGAACACACGTATTGAGTAGCACCAATTCTTAGACTATAAAAGAATGAGAAAGAGCTGAAAAATAGAAAATATCAGAAAGAAAAAAAAATCAAGGGAAGAGAAAATAGGAGAAATGTGTTGAGACTGCTTTGTTCAGTTGTTTAGGAAGGGAAAAGAATCTATATGTGATAGAGATGATAAAACCTCGATGAGACATCACTTAGATAGAAATAAGGAGCTTAGCAGTAGAGATTTCGGATTTCTTGAATGGAGCTTGAACTGAATTTGAAAGATTTGCTAAGCCTGTAATGATTAGACGAACTTTGATCTTGTGTTGACTCTGTGGTATGTGGATTCGAAAGTGTTAATCAATGTGGTGTTCCTGATGACTGACTGACTTTTTCTGTGTTTTCAAACCTCTACTCTAGGCTATGTCTGATGTTTGCTTGAGGGCAAGCAAAAGATAAGTCATGGGTTTTGCTGGTTTTTGGTATATCATGGGTTTTGCTGGTTTTTGACCATGATATAAGTCTTGTTTATAGAGTCTTTTTGGTATTTTTCGTGTCCTGTAGAGTCTTTGCAGGTCTAGGTACAAATGGAGCATAATTGTGGATTCTGGGACCTTTTGGAGCTATACTGAAGTTGATGCTGAAAGGACCAAGTCGGAGGGCATTAAGGAGCAGGGTGTTGATCGACACCCATCACTTGGTGTCGATCGACACTGGTCGTGGTCGCGAAGAAGCATAAAAACTCATTGGAAGAAATTGCAACTTGGCCCAGAAGTTTCCACTATTTGCCCTTTTGCCCCAATTCGTGTTTAGACTTGTATTTAGGTTTTCTAAGCCATTGTTAGGCTATTATTCTGATTATCATTGAGACTAAGAGAGAGATTAGATTGAGAGCTTTTGGAGAGACAAATCCATACTCTGCAGAGAAGAATTTCGAACCCCTTCATCTTTTACTCTATTATCATAATACAATTTTATTCAGTCACGATTTGTGTTTCACTTGCTATGTCTGAGTAATCTGCTAGTTAGGTTTTGAGTTATTCAAATGTTGATAATGAACTGTTAAGACTACAAAAGTGGAGGGATAAATCATTTGGTTCTTCATCTAGATTGCTCTATCACTGGTTTAACATTGATCACCTAGAAATCAGATCTTAGGTTGTTTAATAGATGTGGAAACATTGTTAATCACCAGAACTATCTTAGATGAGCAAAATAACTAGTTGCAAAGGAATTTGGATTAGTGATTTTGTGAACATATCGAACCTGATCTATAATGCATGTTTAAGTTGTTAGATATTGCAAAGGAATTTGGAATTCTAGAATCTGATCATAGTTAATCTCTGCGACGGAAGTCGATTGATTTTACACTAGTGTTTCGAGTTCTAGAACGGTTTTAATAAATAATTCCTTTCAGTTTGTAGTCTGCGATTTATGTCAACTTGCGAATTTCCCATTGACTAGCGTCTTGTCTTCTGATTTTAAGAACCTACAATCCGCCCCTGACATCATTGCTTTCGCTGTTATTTTATTTTCATTTCATTATTGATTGCTTAGCTTTATTTGAATCTAAAATCTGTTGAGTGATAGCCTTAAGTCCTTGTGGATTCGATCCCTAAGTACTACAGTGATCTCTTAATTTGAGAGAGTAGCTCTAATGGTTAATTTGAGCATATCAGCTTCCTTTCCCTGGACGTTTCAAGAAGCAGCTGATTGAGAAGCATAAGGCGTTGTTTGAGAAGCACATAAGGAATGTTGATATTAAGCTGCCTTTGGTTGATTGTTTGGCAATGATGCCAAATTATGCAAAGTTTTTGAAGGATACCCTAGCTAAGAAGGATAAAGAGAGTGACAAGGTCTTGGTGTTGGGTCAAGAATGCAGTGCAATCATCCACAAGGAGATAGCACGAAAGAAGCTAGGACATCCGGGGTCATTCACTATACTTTGTGCACTTGGTCTTTTGATGTTTGAAAGCTGCTTATGTGATCTTGTTGCAAGCATTAATCTTATGCCCCATTCCATTGCCAAGAAGCTAAACTTTACCAAGTTTAAGGAGTGTAGAATCTCTCTCATTCTGGCTGATAAAAGCATAAGGCTCCTTGTAGGCTTGCTTGAAGACCTACCCGTGAGAATCAGCAATGTGAATGTGCCAACAGATTTAGTAGTGCTAGAAATGTATGAGGAACCAAAGGACCCTGTAATCCTTGGTAGACCCTTTCTAGCAACTGCTGGAGCGATCATCGACGCTAAGAATGGCAAGATTTCTCTACACCTTGGCAAAGACATCAAGCTGAACTTTGACATCAATGAAGTCTTGAAGAAGCCAACCATTGAAGGACAAGCGTTCTGCATTGAAACTTTGAATGAATTGGCTGATGAGTTGCTTGAGGAGTTAGCACAAGAGGATCACCTTCAGCTGGCTTTGACAAAGGAGTGTGGAGAGTATGGTTTCCTGAGTGAACAGACCCAAGAGTACGTTCGTATCCTTGATTCTCTCAAGGTTTTGAAAGAAGATGAAGGCGAGTGCCTAGAGATCGACCCTGAGATCGACCAATTTACTCGATCGAGGAAGAACATCGGTGAGACAATCGACCGAGGCAACTCGATCTGTTCAGAGAACAACTCCGTGAATCGATCTCCTACTCGATCCACATCAAAGATCTCAGTGGTAGCAACAGTTCAAGATGGCAGCCTGAAAGCTCATGACTCGGATTCAAAAGGGGCTAATGAGGATTGCAACATCAACACAAGCCACGATGAGGACTGAAGCGAGCTGCTAGCCTCAAAGGTGGACCTAAAGGAGCTCCCGAATAGGCTAAGGTACGCTTTCTTGGGACCAAATGACACTTATCCTGTCATTGTGAATGAAAATCTGAGTGATGATGAGTTAAACTCACTCCTTAAGGAGTTGAGAAAGTATAAAGGGCCATTGGGTACTCTCTAAGTGACATCAAAGGCCTTTCACCAATGCTTTGTACTCACAGGATTCACTTAGAGAATGAAGACACTTCTTCTATTGAATATCAAAGACGTTTGAACCCAAACTAAAAAGAAGTAGTGAAGAAAGAGATCTTAAAACTTTTAGAAGCTGACGTGATATACCCTATCAGTGATAGCACATGGGTCTCTCCGGTCCATGTGGTACCAAAGAAAGGGGGTATCACGGTCATTAAAAATGAGAAAGATGAGTTAATTCCTACAAGAACCATAACCGGACATAGAATATTTATTGATTATAGGAAACTTAACTCAGCCACTAGAAAAGATCATTTTCCTCTTCCCTCTATTGAATAAATGCTTGAGAGATTAGCTAATCACCCATACTACTGTTTTCTTGATGGCTATAGTGGCTTCTTTCAAATTCCCATTCATCCTAATGAGCAAGAGAAGACAACTTTCACATGCCCTTATGGTACCTTCACATATCGAAGGATGCCTTTTGGGTTATGTAATGCACCAGCAACCTTTCAATGGTTCATGATGTCTATATTCTCTGACCTCATAGAGGAAATGGTCGAAGTTTTTATGGATGATTTTTCTGTGTATGGTGCTTCCTTTGGTTGTTGTTTGTCTAATCTTTGCAGGGTTCTCAAGAGATGTGAGGAGTCAAACTAGGTGCTGAATTGGGAAAAGTGTCACTTCATGGTGAAGGAAGGCATTGTAGTTGGGCACAAGATTTCTGAGCAAGGGATTGAGGTTGACAAAGCAAAGATAGAGGTTATGATGAGCTTAGAGCCGACAGTTAATGAAATGGGGATAAGGAGTTTCTTGGGTCACGCAGGCTTCTACAGGTTGTTTATCAAGGATTTCTCCAAGATACCACGTCCTCTTACAAGGCTATTATGCAAGGAAGCCATGTTCATGTTTGATGATGAGTGTCTTCAAGCATTTAAGACCATCAAAGAAGCTCTAGTCACCACGCCTATAGTTCAAGCTCCTGATTGGGACCTGCCATTTGAGATAATGTGTGACGCGAGTGACTACACCGTGGGTGCTTTTTTGGGTCAGAGGAAGGATAAGAGGCTGCACGTGATCTACTATGCAAGTCATACCTTGGATGACACGCAAGTGAAGTATGCAACCACCGAGAAAGAGCTCCTAGCCGTTGTCTTTGCTTTTGAGAAGTTCAGATCTTACTTGGTGGGTTCTAAGGTCATTGTGTACACTGATCACGCCGCCTTGAGGTACATATACTCCAAGAAAGACACCAAGCCGAGTGTTTTGAGATGAATCCTTCTTTTACAAGAGTTTGATATGGAGATCAAGGATAAGAAGGGGATTGAGAATGGTATTGCGGATCATCTCTTAAGGATGAGAGTGAATGAAGTCTTACATTTGGATGTCTCACTCCCTGAGGAGCAGCTTATGATGGTCAACACAGTGGTATGTGCGAAGCTAGATGAGAAGTTTGAAGGTGTCTTGAGCTTGAAGGAAGAAGATTTACATTGGTATGCGGACATTGTCAACTACTTAGCTTGTGGAGAAGAGCCTACTCACTTGAATCACTACCATAAGAAGAAGTTCATGAGGGACATCTCTCATTACTTTTGGGATGACCCTTATCTCTACAAGAGGGGAGTAGACAGCTTGTACCGAAGATGTGTAACAAGAGAAGAGGCAAAGGACATCCTTCTCCATTGCCACGGTGTATCTTATGGAGGGCACTTTTCATCGTTCAAGACGGCTACAAAGGTTCTACATGCCGGGTTTTGGTGGCCAACACTCTTCAAGGATGCTCATAAGTTTGTTAAGTCGTGTGAAGCATGTCAAAGAGCTGGGAACATCACAAAGAGGAATGAGATGCCGCAGGTACCAATCTTTGAGGTGGATGTGATTGATGCTTGGGGGATTGATTTCATGGGTCCATTCCCATCTTCATACGGCAACAAATATATCCTGGTGGCTGTAGACTATGTGTCTAAGTGGGTTGAGGCTATAGCTTCCCCAAATAACGATGCAAAGGTTGTGATCAAGCTCTTCAAGACTATCATCTTTCCATGATTTGGGGTTCCAAAGGTAGTAATCAGCGATAGGGGCAGCCAATTCATCAACAAGGTCTTTGAAGGTCTGTTGAAGAAGTATGGGGTTAAGCACAAGGTAGCTACGCCCTATCACCCTCAAACCAGCGGCCAAGTGGAGGTGTCTAATAGGCAAATCAAGGCTATTCTAGAGAAAACCGCGGGGGTAACTAGAAAGGATTGGGCAAGCAATCTTGATGAAGCTTTATAGGCGTATAGAACAGCTTTCAAGACTCCCATTAGTACTACTCCTTTCAATCTCCTCTACGGAAAGTCTTGTCACCTCCCTGTGGAGTTAGAGCACAAAGCTCTTTGGGCCGTGAAGCAAGTGAACTTCAACCTCAAGACGGCACAAGAGAAAAGGCTTGTGCAACTCCATGAGCTTGATGAACTAAGCCTAGCTGCTTATGAGAGTGCCAAGATCTACAAAGAAAGGACCAACGCGGTTCATGACAAGAAGCTGGTGCTTAAGGAACTCAAGGAGGGAAGTCTGGTGCTGCTCTACAACTCACGCATGAAGTTGTTCCCAGGGAAGCTCAAGTCTAGATGGAGCAGACCTTTTGAGATAAAGGAAGTGCTACCGTATGGGCGGTTACATTGGTTGGCAAGAGTGGAGAGAGCTTCACGGTGAATAGGCATAGAGTGAAGCCCTACATGGCGAGTGAATGCAGCAAGGAGAGCACCATGTTGCTTCTCCAAGACCCATCTCTAGCTTAAACCAAGTAAAGTCCAGCTAGTGACGTAAAACAAGCGCACTTGGGAGGCATTCCCATGTCTATCATTGTACATATTTCTGCTTTATTTTGTTTCAATTTTATGCTTTTTTAGTTTAAGTGTGGAGGTGAAAGGATAAGGGAACCGGATGTCACAATCTTAGAGTCAATAAGGCAAGGGAATGAGAAGTAGAGGCAAGCGATCGAGTGATAGATCGACCTATCCTGGCTCGATCTTCACTAGATCGAGCTAGTGAATCGAGTGAAGTCTCTAGATCTAGATGAGATCGAGTAGATAATCGAGTGAATCAGTCGATCATGAGTGAATGATCCACCCATGTGTTTGGCTTGAAATGCAAACGGGGTGTAGATCGACTGACCTCACTCGATCCTCGAACTGGATCGATCAGTTTACTCGATCCGCTCACTCGATCCTTGCCCAAACAACCTCAAAATCGATCAACCCTCTCGATCACAACCGACATGGGCATGAGATCGAGGTCAAGATCGACCAAATTCACTTGATCTCATGCCGAGGTTAGTTCAAGTTTTCCCCCTCTTTTCTCTTTTCCTCCAATTTTAAATTTGAATTTTGGTCAAGGCAAGCATTTTTGACCATGAAAGATGTGTCTTGACCACACTTTGTCAGAAACCACTTGCATGCATCCATAGAATTCTTTGTATTTATAAACACTTGCACCCACACTCTCTCCATTTGCATTCGAAACTGATTTTCTTAGAAAGACAGAGTGTGAGTTCGGTTTTACATACATAAGAGCATCTTATTTTCAACCTCTTCAAAGGTATTTTTCGAGTTTATTGAAAAGTTGGTGGAATGTTAGTTGCTAAGGGATTAGGATAAATTTTTAAAAGTATCTAAATATTAGGAAAAATTTCTTGATTTAATCTTATCTAAAGATATTTTCTTCTACTATTTATTGATAATTTTTTATAAAATCCCTAAAATTCTAGGATTTATGCTAAGAGTTTTTTTCTCTTGCCTTGTGTCTTTCTCTTAAACCGCCGCCTATACTCATCTTCTCTTTGAGAAATTGTGTTTCAGGTACCAATGGCACCCAAGAGAAGCAGAGGGTGCGTGGACATTCTAAGGATCGAAAGGGAGCCTATGGATACGTGGAGAAACTCAGCCATGAAGCAAAGGAACCGGGATCGAGGCGCAGATCGAGCTAGGCAGGTCGATCTAGACGAGATCGACCAGAAGATTGAGTTACTCGGGTCGTTTCAAGGAAAAGGATCGAGATCAAGATCGACCAAGGTGATCGAACGTGAGTACGGACACGGAACTAAGCCCGGGAAGAATGAGGACCAGATCAAGGTCACGACTTGATCGCCTGAGGATCGACCAGAAGATCGATGGAAGCACTCGATCCACCCGACCGAATCGACCCGAAGATCGAGCAAAAGAAGACGTTCTGTGCTGAAGATCGAGTGAGAGATCGACGACTCAGATCGATCTCCGAACCTTATCCGGACAGCTCATATTTTGGATTTTAGTGAGGGGACCATTTCCTTTGGGAGCAAGGCAGAACAATACTTATTGTCTCCTTCTTGTTTAGTTTTCTATTTATCTTTATGCTTGAAAAACTGGCATAGTTTACTTTTTAAGTTTTTGTTATTTTGTAGAACTATAATCCGTTTTGTAATATAAGTATTTCTCTTAAATCTCTCTTGCTTAGTAGTTTAATCATGTCTATCTTTTCTTCTTTTGCATTTTCGTGTGTTTTAACCATGTGTAGTGAGTAGTCATTCATGGGTTTAAGGTTCAGGTGATTAAGGGGTTAAAGCGTTTAAGTTTTGGTCTTTTACTTGTTCTTAATTCATTCTCTTCTTGGATTTGGGGGTTTTAATGCCTATAAAGTCTTGAGAAAGATCTCTTTGATCTCAGGGATTTCCTTACCTTAGCAGGATTCCCTTAAACCCAAATCCAAGAGACTAGATCATCCTTTCCCAAACGCCATGGATTCTTAGGGAGCTAGTTAGGCCATTTTTTGAGATCTATGCTTCATGTTCTTCATCCTTTCTTTCCACCACACGCCATGGGTTAGGAGGAAAGGTTGAGGAAAGCATTTATACCACACGCCATGGATAAATATAGCTTTACTTTCTTAAGGCTTAGAGATAGCACTAAAATGTGTGGATCTATGTTTTCAAACCCAAAGCTTGAATCTTGAACCTTCTTAAGCATGACCCTCAACCTTGAACCTGCTTTTAGCCTTTTAAAACTTAAAGTAATCATTTCCTAGTTCTAAAGTTTGCATCTTTTGTCTTAGTTTCTTAAATATCATCCTAGGTTGTTAGAACTTTCCTTTTCTGTCTGCCTTTAGCTATCAAATTTTTAAAAATAGTAGTCTTGCATTTTAAATTCTTAGAAGTCTTCTAGTACTTGTTTAACCCATCAGTAGGGATTTTAAAATAGTCTTCGTGATCATTTAGTAGTTGCATTTGGTTTTCATAGATTTTCTCCTCAAATAATCCGGATTTCACTTAGATTTACAAAGCTCTTGCATTCCTAGTATCTTTCATCAACCTGAGCTGGATTGACACCTAAAGCTGCTATACTACAACATACATTGCTTTAGCTTTGATTTAAAACAGCTTTGAAAAATCTTATTATCAAATGGCGCCGTTGCCAACTTAGGTTTGAGTTGAAAGTATTAGGATTTGGGGCTTAGTAGAGACTAAGTCTTTATTTTTACTTTGGTGACTAATCTATCTACCTTCAGAATTGTCTTCTCAGGTACATGAATCTGCGGTCTAGTGGTGAAAACAACCTACTACAACCTCTAGGCAACATTCATCAACTTGGAAGTGCAAGGCAATAAAGGGCAGTAGAACAAGCACAAGACTTTGAGGAGATAGAGCAACCGGGTATTGTTGATTTTGAGGTCATGGCTGAGAAAGACCAAGCTGAGGCTCCACCTCACCGTGCTGCTATTGGAAGGGGTAATGGAAACCCCAACCACGCCCGATGGCAACCAAGAATCATCGGTGTGGGTGATGCACCAAACACTCATCACAACTGTTTTGGCATCACACCACCACCGGTGCAAAACAACAACTTCGAGATCAAGCCAGGCTTTGTCTCAGTGGTGCAGAACAACAAGTTACATGGCCTTGCTATGGAGGATCCTTTGGAGCACTTAGACAACTTTGAGCAAGTGTGCAGAATGATCAAGATCAATGGAATCTCGGAGGACAGTTTCAATCTTAGGCTTTTCCCTTTTTCACTTGGGGATAAAGCAAGGAATTGGGAGAAGACCTTACCTCAAGGGACTATAACTTCATGGGCTGATTGCAAGAAGGCATTTCTGTCTGAGTTCTTCTCAAGCACAAGGACAGCTCGGCTAAGGAGTGAGATTAGCGGTTTTACACAAAGGTAGAATGAGACCTTTAGTGAAGCAATGGAGTGGTTTAAGGACTACACCATTGCATGTCCTCATCATGGTTTCACTGAGGAGACACTCTTGAGCACCATCTATAGAGGAGCTCTTCCCAAGATTCGAATGCTCTTAGACATGGCGAGTAAAGGGAACTTTGCTGGACAAGATGTAGAAGCGGGAATGGAGCTTATTGAGAATCTTGCTTTGAGTGATGGCAACTACGCTAAAGACTATGATAGAGCACCAAGAGGGTCTGACATTGAGGCACACAAGAAGGAGATGAAATCACTTCATGAAAAGATTGACAAGCTGGTACTTGCAAATCAAAAGCATGTACACTTTGTGGGAGAGGCTACGGATGTTCTAGATGAGCTGGAGTAGAGCCAAGAGGAAGCGAATTTGATTGGAGGCCAAGACTATACTAAGCCACAGGGCTATGTTCAGAGGTATCAAGGCAACAACAACCTATCTTACCGAAGTACCGATGTGGAGAACCCTAAGGATCAAGTGTACCCTCCTCAACAAGGAAAACCTTTTGTTCCTTACAACAAAGGTGGGTTTACACAAAACAGTGGGTACCAAGGGCAGAGACAAGGAAACTTCCAAGGCCAGCAACAGCAAGTGAACAAAGGCTACCCTCCTGGTTTCGTGCCTCAGCAGCAACAAGTGCAACCGCCACCTCAATATCCGGTACAAGCTATATTCCAACAATTACATCAGGGACAAGAAACTACAAATCAGAAATTTGTTGATATGAACAATAGGCTGGACTCTTCTCTTACTGAGGTATCTACACAAATCACCAAATTGGACAACAAGATTCGCCAGCTTGAGAAAGGAAAAGCCAGTTCAAGCGGTCAAGGTAGCTTACCCGAGAAGTGTGAGACAAACCCTAGGGAGTATGCCAATGCGATCACTTTGAGCTACCACCACGGTCTGTACCTGTGGACAATGAGGACATTGTGAGTCGAGAGGGAGAGAGTAATCTATCAAATGATCAAGAGATCACGTTTGACAATGTCTACATTGCAAGGCCAAAGAAAGGCAAGGAATCGTTTTTGGAGAAAAAAGTGGAGGAAGTTAGCAAAGAGAAAGAAGCTTTCGTACCTCCACCCTACAAACCAAAGCTCCCCTTCCCTGGACGTTTCAAAAAGCAGTTGATTGAGAAACATAAAGCCTTGATTGAGAAGCACATAGGAACATTGAGATCAAACTGCCGTTGGTTGATTGCTTGGCTATGATGCCAAAATATGCCAAGTTTTTGAAAGATACTCTTGCTAAGAAGGAGAAAGAGAGTGACGAGGTCTTAGTATTGAGTCAAGAATGCAGTGCAATCATCCACAAGGAGATAGCTCCAAAGAAGCTAGAAGATCCGGGGTCATTCACTATACCTTGTGCACTAGGTCCTTTGAAGTTTGAAAGCTGCTTATGTGATCTTGGTGCAAGCATTAATCTTATGCCTCACTCTATTCCCAAAAATCTAGGCTTTACCAAGTTTAAGGAGTGTAAAATCTCACTCATTCTGGCTGACCGAAGTATAAGGCTCCCTGTAGGTATGCTTGAAGATTTACCCATGAGGATTAGCAATGTGAATGTGCCAACAGATTTTGTAGTGCTAGAAATGGATGAGGAACCAAGAGATCCTCTAATCCTTGGTAGACCTTTCCGAGCAACTGCTGGAGCCATCATAGACGTGAAGAACGGCAAGATTTCTCTGCACCTGGCAAAGACATCAAGCTGAACTTTGACATTAACAAATTCTTGAGGAAGCCAACGATTGGTGGACAAGCGTTCTACATAGAAACATTGGATGCATTAGCTGATGAGGTTCTTGAGGAATTGGCACAAGAGAATCATTTACAGCAGGCTTTGACAAAGGAGTGTGGGAAGTATGGTTTCTTGAGTGAACAAACCCAGGAGTATGTACACATCCTTGATTCTCGCAAGGTTGTGAAAGAAGATGAAGGTGAGTGCCTAGAGATCGACCTGGAGATCGATCAGATTACTCGATCCAGGAAAGAGATCGATGAGACAATCGACCGAGACAACTCGATCTGTTCAAAGAACGACCTCGTGAATCGATCTCCTGATTGATCCATATCCAATCGAGCAAGTGAATCAAGGGAGTGCACTCAATCCAGCCTAGAACGAGGGAGCGATCGAGTGGTTGACTCGATCTCTGCAGTAGGAGTGGTCCAAGACAGTAGCTTAAGAGCTCATGAATCGGGTTCAAAAGGGGTGAATGAGGACAGCAACCTCAACACAAGCCAAGAGGAGGACTGGAGTGAGGTGCTTGCCCCAAAGGTGGACCTAAAGTAGCTTCTGGATGGGCTAAGGTACACTTTCTTGGGATTAAATGATACATATCCTGTCATTGTGAATAAAAATCTAAATGATGATGAGTTAAACTCACTCCTTAAGGAGCTGAGGAAGTATAGAAGGGCCATTGGGTACTCTCTCAGTGAAATCAAGGGCCTTTCACCAATGCTTTGTACTCACAGGATTCATTTAGAGAATGAAAACTCATCTTCCATTGAGCATCAAAGACGTTTGAACCCAAATTTAAAAGAAGTGGTCCAGAAAGAAATCTTAAAACTCTTCGAGGCTGACATGATATACCCTATCAGTGATAGCACATGGGTTTCTCCGGTCCATGTGGTACCAAAGAAAGGGGGTATCACAGTTATAAAAAATGAAAAAGATGAGTTAATTCCTACAAGAACAATAACCAGACATAGAATGTGTATTGATTTTAGGAAACTTAACTCAGCCACTAGGAAAGATCATTTCCCTTTTCCCTTCATTGATCAAATGCTAAAGTGATTAGCCAATCACCCATACTACTGTTTTCTAGATGGCTATAGCGGTTTCTTTCAAATCCCCATTCACCCAAATGACAAAGAGAAAACCACTTTCACATGCCCCTATGGTACCTTTGCTTATCGAAGGATGCCATTTGGGTTATGTAATGCACCAGCAACCTTTCAAAGGTGTATGATGTCTATTTTCTCTGACCTTATAGAGGAAATGGTAGAAGTTTTCATGGATGATTTTTCTGTGTATGGTGCTTCGTTTGGTGGTTGTTTGCAGGGTTCTCAAGAGATGTGAGGAGACAAACTTGGTGCTAAACTGGGAAAAGTGTCACTTTATGGTGAGGGAAGGCATTGTACTTGGGCACAAGATTTCTGAGCATGGGATTGAGGTTGCCAAGGCAAAGATAGAGGTTATGATGAGCTTAGAGCCTTCGGTTAATGTGAAAGGGATTAGGAGCTTCTTGGGGCATGCTGGCTTCTACAGAAGGTTTGTCAAGGATTTCTCCAAGATAGCACGTCCTCTTACAAGGCTACTGTGCAAGGAAACCGAGTTCATCTTCGATGAAGAATGCCTACAAGCCTTCAAGACCATCAAAGAAGCCTTAGTCACCGCCTATAGTTCAAGCTCCGGATTGGGATTTGCCCTCTGAGATTATGTGCGACGCAAGTGACTACACCGTGGGTGCTGTCTTCGGTCAGAGGAAGGATAAGAAGCTGCATGTGATCTACTATACAAGCCGTACCTTGGATGACACGCAAGTGAAGTATGCAACCACAGAGAAAGAGCTCCTAGCCGTGGTCTTTGCTTTTGAGAAGTTTAGGTCTTACTTGGTGGGTTCTAAGGTCATCGTGTATACTGACCATGCTGCCTTGAGGTACATATACTCCAAGAAAGACACCAAGCCGAGACTCTTAAGATGGATCCTTCTCTTACAAGAGTTTGAATGGAAATCAAAGACAAGAAGGGTATAGAGAACGATGTAGCGGATCATCTTTCAAGAATGAGGGTGAATGATGTCTTGCCATTGGATGACTCACTCCCTGAGGAGCAGCTTATGGTGGTTAACACCGTGGTATGTGCAAACCTAGAGGAGAAGTTCGAAGAAGTTTTGAGCATCAAGGAAGAAGATCTACCATGGTATGCGGATATTGTTAACTACTTGGCTTGTGGAGAAGAGCCTACTCACCTGGACCATTACCATAGGAAGAAGTTCATGAGGGACATCTCTTACTACTTTTGGGATGATCCTTATCTGTACAAGAGGGGTGTGGACAGCCTCTACCGAAGATGTGTCACAAGAGAAGAGGCAAGAGACATTCTTCTCCATTGGTACCACGCCTTTCAACCTCCTCTAAGGTAAATCTTGTCACCTTCCTGTGGAGTTAGAGCACAAAGCTCTTTGGGCTGTGAAGCAAGTGAACTTCAGTCTCAAGACGGCACAAGAGAGAAGACTGGTCCAACTTCATGAGCTTGATGAATTAAGGTTGGATGCTTACGAAAGCGCCAAGATCTACAAAGAGGGACCAAACTTTCCCCCTCATTTCGCATATTTAGCATACATTTATAGTAGTTTTCATGCATACATCTTTCATAATAGGCTAGTTTGCACCATTTATCTCATTTTAGGTCCTAGAACACTTTGCATTAGCATTTTGAATATTTCTTGCATTCTTGCATCATATTCAGGTTGTTTTTGATACACTGGAGCTACGGAGGGTGTGTGGACATGCTAAGGATCGAAAGGGAGCCAATGTATACACGGAGGAACTCAGCCATGCAGCAAAGGAACCGGGATCGAGGCGCATATCGAGCTAGGCAGGTTGATCTAGACGAGATCGACCAGAAGATCGAGTTACTCGGGTCGTTTCAAGGAAGAGGATCGAGATCAAGAACGTGAGTACGGACACGGAACTAAGCCCGGGAAGAACGAGGGCCAGATCGAGGTCACGTCTCGATCGCCTGAGGATCGACCAGAAGATCGATGGAGGCACTCGATCCACCCGACCGAATTGACTCGAAGATCGAGCAATAGTAGACGTTATGTGCTGAAGTTCGAATGAGAGATCGACGACTCAGATCGATCTCTGAACCTTATCCGGACAGCTCATATTTTGGATTTTAGTGAGGGGACCATTTCCTTTGTCTACCCTATTTTGGGAGCGAGGCAGAACAATACTTATTGTCTCCTTCTTGTTTAGTTTTCTATCTATCTTTATGCTTTGAAAAACCGACATAGTTTACTTTTAAAGCTTTTGTTATTTTGTAGAACTTTAATCCATTTTTTAATCTAATTATTTCTCTTAAATCTCTCTTGCTTAGTAGTTTAATCATGTCTATCTTTTCTTCTTTTGCATTTTCGTGTGTTTTAATCATGTGTAGTGAGTAGTCATTCATGGGTTTAAGGTTGAGGTGATTAAGGGGTTAAAGGGTTTAAGCTTTGGGCTTTTTCTTGTTCTTGACTTATTCTCTTCTTGGATTTGGGGGTTTCAATGCCTAGAGAGTCTTGAGAAAGATCTCTTTGATCTCAGGGATTTCCTTACCTTAGCAGGATTCAGGAGATCCCTTAAACCAAAATCCAAGAGACTAGCTCATCCTTTCCCAAACGCCATGGATGCTTAGGGAGCTAGTTAGGCCATTTTTTGAGATCTATGCTTCATATTCTTCATCCTTTCTTTCCACCACACGCCATGGGTTAGGAGGATAGGTTGAGGAAAGGATATAGACCACACGCCATGGATAAATCTAGCTTTAGTTTCTGAAGGCTTAGAGATAACACTAAAATGTGTGGATCTATGTTTTCAAACCCAAAGCTTGAATCTTGAACCTTTTTAAGCATGACCCTCAATCTTGAACCTGCTTTTAGCCTTTTAAATCTTAAAGTAATCATTTCTTAGTTCTAAAGTTTGCAACTTTTGTCTTAGTTTCTTAAATATCATCCTAGGTTGTTAGAACTTTCCTTTTCTGTCTGCCTTTAGCTTTCGAATTTTAAAAACTAGTAGTCTTGCATTTTAAATTCTTAGAACTCTTCTAGTACTTGTTTAACCCATCAGTAGGGATTTTAAAAAAGTCTTCGTGGTTATTTAGTAGTTGCATTTAGTTTTCATAGATTTTCTCCTCAAATAATCCTGATTTCACTTAGATTTACAAAGCTCTTGCATTCTTAGTATCTTTCATCAACATAAGCTGGATTGACACCTAAAGCTGCTATACTACAACATACATTGCTTTAGCTTTGATTTAAAACAGCTTAGAAAAATCTTCTTATCATTAACTAATCAAAGCAGGAAATTCATATAGATAAAGGAAGGATCTAAGATGGGGGTTATTGATTAAGAGGGGATTAGACCTAACTAGTGATCTTTCAAGACCATTCAAACAATGCTATCTTCTAGGCATAGGATTAACAACTATAACTAGCTCAGTTCCTTGACATTAATAACTTTGCTAAACACACATTCAAGATAAATCCCTTTACTCAAACAAATGACCAGCAAGCATCAGAACAGTACTCCAAAATGCACCTTAGACATCTAATTCCTTAGACTAAGCATACCAATCCTCTAAGAGACTCTAACCAGCATTTCATCAAACACTTACCAGGCGCTAGAAAAGCCAAGGTACTAAAGAAGCCTGGCCAAGACTAATCTAGTGTTAAGCACATCTAATAGAGAGAGGACAATCATATTAACCACAAGACATCACTAATCTAGTCCTACCTAATTTATCCCATCTCAAACCCTAGATAAGACTACTCACTAGCCATAGTCAAAACCACAAATTCCAAAGAGAAAAGATGGTTAAGCATGATTAGGAAGCAGATTAAACAAGAATAGATCAAAGGCAAATATATAAATTCACTAAATCAAACAAGTTCTTACAAAAAAAAGCTGAAAAAGGAAAGGTTTTAAGTGCAAGAACAGAAAAAAAAATAACAAGATCCAACTTGCCTAACTATTTTAGGACTTTAGTATTTATAGGGAAACAAGAAAATCCCTAGTAAACCAAGATTAAACCAAAAGTAAGTTGACTCAGATGGACCATATCGACTTGGGATATTAATACACATGTGGATATCTTCTCCTCTTCTGGGTTGTACCGATGCCTCTTGGTCGATATGCATGTCGATACAGAAGGTTTCTGAGTTATATCGGTTTGGCTCTCCAAGGTGTGAAGTCGATACAATCGCCCTTTAGTTAAGGCTGATCGATCAAGCAAGTCGATATGGGCCCTCGGTATTGTCCTGTCATGTGTATCGGTCTTAGGACATCGATACACTGATCGATATGGACTCCATTCTTCTGCATCGAGGTGTCTAAGTTGATATGTTTCCTTCACACTTTGCCTCTTCTGTATCGATGTTGTAGTGGTCGATACTCCCATCGATATGCTCTGTACTGATCACATGATGTCGATATCATCATCGATATTGGTTCATCCGTCTTTGTCTCTTGCCTTGGTCCATTCCCAGCTCACACCCATTGCTCCACATGACCTCCACACTCTTTTAAGTACCTAAATAAAACTCCAAATGCATGCAAAATGCAATGCAGCTCCTAAAACTACCCTAACTCCTAAATGTATGCAAATGGGACAAGAAGAAGCAAAATATGCATGTTTAAGGACTAAAACTAGTGATAAATGCAAGCTAAAATGATATAAATAATGGTGATATTAATTTTGTCCCCCACTCCTTAAATTCCTTGTCTCCCCTCCTTAGTTCTATATAAACCAACAAACTCCTCTTCTCTCTTCACACGTCACATTTTTTCTTCTCTCACTTATAGCCACGAAATTTCTCAGCTCTCTCTCTCTTTTATTTGTCTTTGAAAGTGCTCAGATGTCCCAAAAAGGTTTGCTCTCTTCCACTATTCATTTACTTGTTCTTATGGTTTGAACTTTGAATCTTATGAACCTTATGCTTTAAGAACTAGTTTTGTTTAGTTTAAGTGCTTGTTTTGATTTTGCACGGTGGGATTTGTTAGTTTAAGCAAGTAGAATGTTTTGTGCTGGTCACTGTTCATTAATCTATTAGCTCGATTTGCTTTAAATTCATTATGCATAATCATGTTTCATTTTGTTTAAAGGCCACCATGCTAGGTTCATGTGCATAAGTAGTTTAAAATTTGCTTAGAACTCTAGCATGGTTATGATTTTTGCTCTTGAATTATCTTAGTTCTTTAGAGGTTTGCCTTGTTTAATAACTAGTTAATCCTCTCTTAGATTTGAGAAAAAAATAAGAACTTTAAAATCATGATTCTTCATCCCTTTGTTCACAAACTAATAGTCTTTTGAGATTTTTGTACTTGTAGGTACTATGGGAAAGACAAAGGAGGTTGCCAAAAACAAAGACCAAGCACCAAGGAAGAAGGCACCCTCTACCACAGTTGCAATCAAGGACAAGTGCAAAGGTGTTGCTGAAGGACAATCATCAAAGGCTGCTGGAAAAAGGGTAGTGGAATGCAAGGCTACCAAGTCCAAGGACAAAGTAAAGGGAAAAGTTGTAAAAGAAGCCCCAAACAAACAACCAAGTGCAAGGAAGCTTGTGAAGCTCTTCAACCAATGTACTTTCAACTCTACAACATACCCTTGTATCCCCACAATGAAGGAACTTGGTATCTATGAAGATTGCAAAATAATCTTTGAAGAGATAGGGCTTGGCAAGTTCATGGAGCTGGCGCTTCCCTCCTACCAGCATCTCACCATTCAGTTTCTCTCCACTTTTCAAGTAGTGAGTTATAAAGAGAGTGATCTTGACAATGGAGATGGCTGGATATCCTTCACACTTGGCAAGCAGAAGTTCACAGCCACCTTTAGAGAGCTTTCAGCTGGCCTTGATATGTACCCCTATGCTGAGAAGAAGTCTCAGTTCAAGATCAGAATGAGAGAGCATGCCAAGTTTTAGGAAGTGATTGGCATTAACCATTTCATTCCAGGAGTCACCAATAACAAGAATTTGAGGCATCCAGCTGGGAGATATGCTCACAAGGCCTTTGCAAACACCCTTTTTGCAAGGAGGGAGACAACCAATATAACATCAAGGGAGATGGACATCATCTTAAATGGGATGCTGCCACTAGTGTGCTACAGAAAGAGTGGAGAGACTATCAACAGGCCAGAAAAACTCCCTTGTTATGTGACTCTCCTCTTGGAGCAGATCTACACATTTAGGAGCTAGATCTTGAGCAAAGGGAAGAGAGAGAAGAACCCTCAACTTCACATTGGAGGAGTTGTGACAGCATTCATGATGGCAATTGGAGTGGATCTTGATGAGCATGCTGAAGTTGATTTGCCAACACAATGGATGGATCTTAGCTATCTAAAAAGGAGTCACAACCTAGAGAAGACCATCCAAGAGAAGCACAGCTATCACTTCCTTAAACCCTCCAAGGAGCCAGCTAAGTTTCTTCTTTCCAATGAACAGCATACTTCCATAGCCATGAGGAGCAACATAGACTTCTGCCCAACAGAGAGACAGCTCTACCTTGGTGGTACCATTACTGAAGAAAGAGAGGAGGACAGTGAAGAAGAAAGTGAAGAGAGCTCTGAATCAGAAGAAAGAGAAGGAGATGTTGGCGCTGAAAATGAAGAGGATTCCCAAGAGGAGAAACAAGAAGATGATGAGTTGCTGGAGTAAAACTCTAAGAGGTTTCACATCAAACCTCATGAAGTGCCAAGTCAAGGGAGATATCTGAAGTATGCTCATGACCACATCAACAAGCTTCAAAGGTGGTGGAAATGGCAAGATAAAACCATAAAGAAGCTTGTGAATTTGGTGAAGGGGAAGTTCAAGAAGGACAAGTCCAAATCACATGGAGCTTCTCAACAAAGCCAAGGTCATGAGTTTTACATCACATTATGAGGAGCAAGTGCAGCAAGAAGAGCCCAATGAAGAAGAGGAGGCAAACTGGATGTCCCAAGGGAGACATTCCTTCCAAGTGCAACATACTGATCAATGGCCAGCTTGGAAACCAGCTACGGCTTCATCATATGTCCCTATGTCTCAGCCGCCATCGGCATGGGAAGCACCAGCCTACTCTCCTTCTGAAGCTTACACCACTTGGCTGGAGAATGATGCTCAAGGAAACCCAACTCAAGTGCAAGCACATTGGCCTAGTTGGGTACCTCCACCTTAAACATCATCTTCTTCACAAGAGAGGAGGAGAAACAAGAGAAAGGCAAGTAAATCTCCATAACCGGCAACATCAGGATTCTTCATAGATCCAGGAGACTGATGAACTCTCTTACTCATCCCACCACTCCTCCCACCACAACTATGGTACCACATCCTTTCCATTGTAAATACCATTGCATTTGTTTTTGTTCTTGTAATATATTTCTGTTGCTTCTCTCCTTCATTCTTTATTACACAAGGGATTGTGTAATTTAAGTGTGGGGGAGGGATTTGGGGTTTGACATTGTGTGTTCTTTTCTTAGTTTTTTTTTTCTTTCATCTTTGAGTCTCATGCATCTCATGCATACATGTAAGTGAATAGCAAAACACACAAAAAATTGAAAAATTTGAAACATTTTGCATCTTTCGCAGACCAAAAAGAGAGCATATAGTTGCATTTCAGTTGTTTAAGATTGAATCTAGTGTTTGCATTTAGGTTGCATTGCATTTGCATATGGCACAATGATGAATTTTCCTTGTAAAATTCTAACTGTTTAGGATTAATTTAAATGTCTAAGTGGTTAATTGTTTGATGCATCATGAGAAAGTTAGAAGTTAAGGCTAAATCATGTTTGAACTGCTAAATTTGATTCTCTCATCTCATATTGAAACCATTTGTTCATTGAAAATCAACTCTAATCTATTTGAACCTTAATCTGATTTTTAAAAATCATGTTTGTGCATTGAAAAAGTGAATTCATGGCTACCATATACATATTTAGATCATCTTCTTCCCTTCTTATCACTCTTGTTGATCCAAATAGCTGATCCTCATACTTATGGAATAGTTAATCCACACCTTTAACCAAACCTCCTTTTTGAGCCTAAACACCCTTTGTGAGAGTTGTGAGTCTTTGCATTCATAATTTTCGAATATTATCTTGGCAACAAGTGTTAAGATTAAAGTTGACAAGGAGAAGCTCTCTTGTAGATGTCAGTTTGCATTTTGAGCTTGATTCTATTTAGGAGTTTGGGTGAAAAGGGTAGTTTTAAGTGGTTGAACTTCATGGTTTATATCTTTTAAGAAGAAGAAGAAGTATGGGATGGTAGTGTGGGAAATAAGTTAAGTTTGTGATTAAGTATAAGGAGAAGAAAAGCTCTAAGTGTTTAAACTAAGGAGGTGCCAACAACAAATCTTTGAAAGGTCATACAAAAGAATAAAGCAGACCAGGGCAATCCACCAAAAGTGATGAAGAATGGCGCATAATCAACAAAAGAAGAGCAATTCCCAACAAGAAGGACCAACCACACAAGCAAGAAGAAGAAGTTTTCCCACACATGAAGAAGAAGAGGATCAAGTTCTTTGGGAGGCATTAAAAGATATAAACAATGAAATTCAAACCACTTAACACAACCCTTTCCCGATCTCCTAACCTAGTACCAAGCTCAAAATGCAAGCTGGTGTCTATAAGAGAGCCTCTCCTTGCCAGCCTTAATCCTAACACTTTTTCCCAAGAAAAAATTCGAAAATATGAATGCAAGACCTCACAACTGTCACAAAAGTGTTTAGGTTCAGAAAGGAGGATTGGTTTAGGGTGTGTATTAACAGTCCCATAATGATAAAGATCAGCTACTTGGATTAACAAGAGTTGTAAGAAGAAAATAAGATAATCCAAGTATGTAAATGGTAGCCATGAAATCACTTTTCAATGCACAAACATGATAATTACAATTCAGATTAAGGTTTTAATAATATAGAGTTGATGTTCAATGAAAAAATGGTTACATAATGAGATGAGAGAATCAAATTTAGCATTCAAAACATGGATCAGCCTTAACTTCTAACTTTTCACGATGCATTAAACACTTAACCACTTAGACATTGAAATCATTTCTAAGCACTAAGCATTTTACAAGGAATTATCATCATTATGCCTTTTGCAAATGCAATGTAACCTATATGAAAACAATAGACTCAATTCTAAACAAATGAATGCAACTATATGCTTTTCTTTTTGGTTTGCAAAAGATGCCAGAAAATTTGAATTTTTTTATTTTCGTATGTTTTTCCATGCACTTATATATATGCATATATGCATGAGACTCAAAAGATGAATACAAAGAAAAAATAAGAAAAGAGAACACAAAGTCAAACCCCAAATCCCTCCCCCACACTTTAATTACACAGTTCCTTGTGTAATAAAAGAGTGAAAGAGAGAAGCAACACAAACATATAAACATAAAAAACAATATGCATGGTATATACAAGGAAAGGAATATGGTACCTTAATTGTGAGGAGTAATGGGAGCTGTTGGAGAACTCCTCAGCCTCTTCTTGTTCTTAAGAAGTACCAGGTTGGGGAGATTTGCTTGCCCTCCTCTTGTGAGGATGATGCTCTTGTTGGAGGTACTGAACTAGGCCAAGCTGCTGTCACTTAAGTTAAATTTCGTTGACAGCCTCACTCTGGGTATGTAGTGTAAGACTCAGAAGAAGAGTAGAGAGCTATCATAATAGCTGTCTCAATTCCTCCAATGTGCAGCTGAGGACTCTTCTCCCTGTTGATCCAGCTTCTATCTGTGAAGAGCTGCTCAAAGAGTAGGGTCACATAACAAGGAAGCTCGATTGGCTTGTTGATCACTTTGTTATCCCTGTTGTACTCCACTAATTTCTTCACGCCATGAAATATGATATCTATTTCCCTAGCTGAGATCTTATGTGTCTCCCTCCTTGCAAAAAAAAATGTTAGCAAGGGCCTTGTGTGCATATCTCAAAGCAGGGTGCCTCAGGTCTGTGTTCCTTGATACTCTAGGAGTAAACTCATCAATACCAATCACCTCCCAAAGCTGTGCAGGCTCATGCATCCTTATCTTGAACTGGGGCTTTTGGCTGGGGTAGAATTCCATCCCAAGGGCTGCAGAGGGTTCTCTGAAAGTGGATGAATACTTGTGCTTGTCAAGCGTGAAAGCAATCCATCCATCACCATTCTCCAGTTCACTATCTTCATAATTCACCACTTGAAAGGTTGAGAGGAATTGGATGGTAAGGTGCTGGTAAAAGGGAAGGGCTAACTCTGTGAACTTTCCTAGCCCCATTGCTTCAAAGATGACCTTGGAATCTTCATAAATGCCTAGCTCCTTCATGGTGGAGACAAAAGGATACCTTGTGGCTTTGAAGATGCACTTGCCGAAAAGCTCCACAAGATCTCTTGAAGATGGGTACCTGTTGGGGGCTTCTTCAACAACCTTCCCCTTCCCCTTGGCTTTTGTTTTAGAAGCCTTACATTCCACTATCCTCTTACCAGCAGTCTTTGAAGACTGACCCTCAGCAACCTTCTTGCCTTTGTCTTTGTTTTTTGGAGGTACAGGAGCCTTCTTCCTTGTTCCTTGGCTTTTGTTTACATCTGGTTCATTGGTTCTTCCCATTACAAGAACATGTCTTGAAGATCTATTAAGTATAAGAACAAATGGGATGCAAAACGATGATTTAATGCTCTATAATAAATTTCTCAAGTCTACAAGAGGTCTATGTAGTTATTAAACATCCAAACCTCTAAAGAACTTAAGAGAATTTAAGAGCAAAATATCATAACATGCTAGAATCTAAACAGATTTTTAACAATTCATATACATGATCCTAGCATGGTGGCTTTTAACAAAATGGATGATGATAAGGCATGATGAATATAAAGGAAATCAAGACAATAAATTGTGAACAATGATTAACTTTAACATTCTATCTTGCTTTATCAAAGACAATCTACCATGCAAAATCAAAACAAGGATACCAACTAAACAAAACTAGTTCAAATGGCATATGATTTAAAAATAGCTAACAATTTCTAACCATAAGAACAACAGATGAATAGGGTAAGAAGAAAATCGTTTTGGCTCTTGAGCACTTTCCAAAAGACAATAAAAGAGAGAATGAGCTAGAAATTTTGTGGCTTAGATGAAAGATGAGAGAAATGAGAAGTGTGAAGAGAGAAGAGAGACAATGTGGTTTATAACAAGGGAGGGAACAATGAATCTAAGGGAGTGGAGGACAAAAGACAAAGTGCTCCGGAGAGGGTCTGAATGGCAGAGGAGGATTCAAAATTTCAAATTTAAACTCTCTTGGAGCTAAGCCAAGGAGAGTGAAATTTTTTGAAATTCAAAAGACTTACCTCGCGGGTAACATTGAGCAGGACAGCTTGATGTTGGTGCTCCATGTGTGGACATCCAGCTTGGTAGCTCGATGTGAGTGCTCGATGCTTGCACCAATACTCCCTGCCTTTTTATGTCGCACGATGTGCATGCTCGATACCAGGATATCGAGCATTGTTGGTATGATGTCAGTGCTTGACATCTTTGGCTCAACTCTCAGGCCTCTTCTATCGCACGATGTGCATGCTCGATGTGTCTTATTTTTTCTCCATCTATTGCACATTGCACGATGTTCGTGCCCAATGTTGAGTGACCTCGTCTCAGGCAAAAGATGTCGCACGATGCAAGTGCTCGACATCTAGCCCGAGGCACTTTTTCTCCCCACATCAAGCTAGGTAGCTCGATGTGTTTGCCCGACATGTCCTGGCTCAACTGATATCCAGCTCCTTGGCTCGATACTGATGCTTGATGTTCGGATATCGAGCTTGGCTAGGTCGATATCTAAGCTCGATATCAGCCAAAACATGCCATAATTGGTTCCGAAACCATCCTCTTATCACCTTATCTTGACATCTGCTTCTAAGAACAATGAAAATGCATAAATAAAAACTAAAAAGCATAAATATTTACAAGGATACAATGGGACTACCTCCCCAGTGTGCTTGTTTAGAGTCACTTAGCTTGACTTTTCTTAGTTCTCCTTGTTAGTGTGGAGAGGAGCTGTGAAACTCCTTGGTTGAACCTCCTCCTTAGTGGTTGCAGCTAATGCCTTGAAGTCTTTCATGCTACTTTTCAGCCTCTTAGTGACACCACCAACCATCACCGTAGCAAAGGGCTTAGCCTTACCCATTTGAAAGATAGGGCTTAAGTACTACCTCATCTTCTACCGAACCCAATAAGATTTCATTGCCAATCTTCAAAACCTCCTCTTTGAAGACCTTCTCTTTAGTGGTTTCTTCAAACAGCAAGGGAAGACAGCATTCATCAAAGCTTGCACCAATGTAACCATAAAATGCAGGCCAATTCTCAGCAGCTCCCTTTTTCTTCTTCAGCTCCATATAGAAAACATGTTCATTACTCTAACATATTACCCTTGCTGTTAAACTTTAGCACCTTATCCTTGGTTAGTCTCATCTCTATGGTGCACTTCTTTGCATCAAACACTGCTCCAGCTGAAGCCAAGAAGGGCCTTCCCAAGATGATGGAATTCTTGATCTTCCCTTCTACATCCAACACTAGAAAGTCAGTTGGGATGACTAAACCTTCAATCATTATGGGTATATCCTTGGGAGCTCTAAAAGGTGTCTTGACTGTGCCATCAGCAATTTTGAAAGACACATTTCTCTTCTGAAACTTGGTGTAACCTAATGCCTTAGTTGTGGAAAAGGGTAGTAGATTGATGCTTGCACCTAAATCACATAGACAACTCTTGAAAGTCTTCCCTTTGAGCTCACAAGGAAGAGTGAAACAACCAGGATCACCAAGCTTCGTAACATCTGATTCCTCAGCCTTAGCTAGAGCTTCTTTCAGCTCATTCTCAACATCAATGGCTCTAAACTTTATCTGAGCAGCATAAAGAGTGGTGTACTTCTCCACTAGCTGTTTCTTGAACCTTCCTGGAAAAAGGATAGCAGGTTGGTAAACTGGAAGAGCGTCAGTTTGGTATTCCTTCTTATCTTCAGTAACCTTGACAAGGTCTTCCCCCTTACTTTGAGCTTCAATGTCCTCATTGAGAAAAGGAAAGAACTCCTCTATAACAGCTTCTTCCTCAGCAGTAACCAAATCTTCTCTAAAGCCAACAGCTTGGCAATACTCTTTGAGATTCATCTCACACTTGCCTGGAAGATTACCTTGAGGGCGTAGTCCTGTAGCTACTCCTTTGTTTTCTCCAAAGTCTTCACTCTTGCAGCTAGACCATCAAACTTGCTAGTGATCTCCACACGAACTGAGTCTATCTTGTTGTGAACATCAGCAAATTTCTTGTTCATTTCAAAGGTACCATTAAGCTGAGACTGTAGCACCTGTTGGATGAGACTCTTGATTTCTGAATCATGAGAGCTAGAATAGGCTTGAGCTGGTGCTTGAGCAACAAAACCTCGAGAGTTGAACTGAGGTCTAGGCTGGAAGTTGTTGTTCCTTTGTACAAAGCCTTGATTGTTGTTGTTGTAAGGGAGAAAGGGCTTTGCTCGTCCAGCTTGGTTTTGTCCTTGGTGAGGAGGATACACTTGATCCTGAGGATTAGCAACATTATTACTTCCATAGGACAAATTAGGATTGCTCATATAGTTGTAATTGTTGTAGCCTCCCTGGTTTCCAAGATAGTTCATCTCTACCACTTGGCAATCCTCTTGGTCTTGAAGCTGAACCAAATCACCAACAAAGTTGACCTCTTTCCTTTCCTTCAACAGCTGATCAATCTTCTCATGAAGAGTCTTGATCTCCTTCTTATTTTACTCAAGCTCATCCTTAGCACTTCTAGGAGTTCTATCAAACTCCTCATTGTAATTTCCATCTGATTGTGCAAGGTTCTCAACCAATTCCAATCCCTCATCAACATCCTTAGAGAGAAAATTACAATTAGAAGCTGTATCCAGCAACATTCTGATCTTTGGGAGGGCGCCTCTATAGAGAGTGGAGAGAAGTAAAGCTTGTGAAAATCCATGATGAGGGACTGAAGTGTGTACCCTTTGAACCTCTCCCATGCTTCCCCACTAGGCCACAAGGTATCCTTGTGTCCCTACTATGAAGGCACTTGGCATCTATGAAGACTGCAAGACTATCTTTGAAGCTATCGGGCTTGGAAAATTTATGGAGTTAGCCCTTCCCTACTATCAGCCACTCACCATCCAATTCCTTTCCACCTTTCAAGTGGTGAGCTATGAAGAGAGTGAGCTGGATAATCGAGATAGATGGATAGCTTTCAGATTGAAAACATTCTAGTCTTGCCTTTGAATTCACCAAAGTCAATAACCACATCTAGGATACTCGCTTTTATATATTTAATTTCGAATTTGCTTAGTACTCTGTTTTTGTTGCTCTGTTATATGTTTGATTATTGCTAATTATTGCTTTAACAAGTCTTGGTGTTTTTGTTGCTCTGTTATATGTTTGATTATTGCTAATTATTGCTTTAACAAGTCTTGCTGTTTTTGTTGCTCTGTTTTATATTTGATTATTGCTAATTATTGCGTTAACAAGTCTTGCTTGGTCAATGGTTCATTTAGGTTTATTAGTTTAGAAGTTTAAGCAACTCCTACACTGATTTAGCTTGACTTACTACAATGAATAGTACAAGTTTGGGTGATTATCTTAAGAATCCTATTGACATATATCTTAACCCTTTTGGATTGATAAAAACCCTATACAATACTACAATGAATAGTATAATCTTGGGTGATTGATTAAAGGACAAGCTGAAACCATATGAATCTACAATCACTTTTGTGGACTCATCACGGGTGATGTAAGCATCAATGCTTATATCAAGAAGAAACACAAAGGAGAGGAGCTAGAAACTGTTTTGCTTGAAGATAAGGAGCAAGGGAGACATGTAGCTGTTTTCAAAGAAGATAAGGAATTAACAACAAAGCACTGTCGTTCCATGCATCAAGAAGGACGTTCCGATCAAGCTAAACCATGGCTGGTCCAGTTTAATTCACAAGAAGACCAAGCCAACCCACCAGAACCACCAAATCACATGAATGGACCAACATTCACATTTTCAAGACCATTTATGGAAACCAGGAGCTGCAAGACATATTATTCAACCAACCCCACGTCCCATGAAGCTACTGAGAAGATTAAACCACCATTGGTTCAATTTAAGTTATCATTTACACAACAAGATCCAACCAGGTGCATAAATGGACCTACATGCAAGTATATTGAGCCATTCAAGGAAACAAGGAGCATAGTTTATACCAACATCTCATTCACGCCTCCTTTGAGGTATACAGAGTTTACCAAGATTCCTAAACCACTGACCAAGCCAATAACCGAATCAAATCATCCCAACCCAAAGGAGAAACTACCATGACGACAGTTACCTTAAAATGATTTATTATCTTTGTTTCTTTGGAAAGCAAGACCATTTTTCTATTATACTTGAATATCTCGACCCTACATTCAAGTCAATACATCCTGGACGTCCATACAAGTCAGAAGAGTCAAAGATCACACCATTTCGTCCCCCATATAAAGCCATCTCACAAATCAAGCAAATCCCCTCCATTAAGCCAAATGTCTAGTCTTTCATCACACCATACTTTCAAACTTTGTTATTAAACATTGTTACCGTTTATTACATTTATATTTGAGCCTATATAAGCTCAACATCATTGTACTTTCGAAAGTTACCAAGATATAATCAAGAAAACCCTTTTGTTTTGTTTACAAAGAAGATTTCTTTGCATCAAACCTGTCCCTGCGAATTTAAACCCTTTTGTGGAATTAGAGTGTTTGTATTTCGTCTAGAGTCTGACTATTCTTGTGAGGATTAGCCCTTGAAGAGTTAGAGTCTAAATCCTTGTGTTTGGGATTCAAGCACAAAAGGTTTATCAATCAACAAACCATTCCTCCAACTATCTAAGCTTGAATATCAGATTCAAGAGTGTATAACTTGGAGCAATCCAGTCTTACATCAACGGGGCTACAACATTAATGAAGATTATTGAAGCTGAATCGGGATGAAAATTCTTTGTCCGAGCCGATTTGTGAGACGCAGTTTCTGGCCGCTTCAACATAGATTTCTTCCTTCTTTGGTACACTACATCCTGCAATGTGGTTGTGATGAGCTCGATGTCGATCCAAAAGTCCACTTCCTTAGCTCCTTTTGATCCTCCTTAGTTGGGCAACTCCCTGAATAATTCCCATGATTCCTCCTTGTCTTTAATGGCTCCTTAGGTACCTAAAAAAATCCTTTATGCAAAGCAAATGCAAACTACAGCCTAAATGACCCCTAAGTCTAAAAATAAAGGAAAATGGGACAAATGCAACAGAAAACATGCAACAGAAAACATGAACTAAATTCAGTTTTAAATGGAATAAATATAGGATATATCAACACCCCCACACTTGCATTTTTCTTGTCCTTAAGCAAATAAGAACAAATGAGAGAATGAGGTTTGAAGGTGGGTGCTCAAAACTAAAGATCTCAATAAAAAAAAACTGATTTAATGCCCAAGTTATAGGTTTTAATATGCATAGAGATTGCTCTACTTTAAAAGCTTTAGCCATACCAATCATAACAAACAATGAACTCAAGCTTAGTCTACACAAGCATTCAGATCAACCAACTCTTTAACATTCATTAATTAGTAACCAATGGATCAAGTTTGTGAAAATAAGGAGAAAATATTTTGTCAAAGGGACATGGTTAGGAGAAAATATTCTCCTTGCCAGCCTTAATACTGACACTTTTTGCGAAGATAAAATCAAAAATGATGCAATGCAAGGCCTCACAACTCTCACAATAGTGTTTTGGTTGAGAAAGGAGGATTAGCTTAGGGTGTAGATTAACTGTCCCATAATGATAAGGATCAGCTACTTGGATTAACAAGAGTGGTGAGAAGGGAAGAAGATAATCCAAGTATGTCTATAGGTAGCCATGTAATCACTTTCAATGCACAAACAAATTCAAAGTCATAACTATCATTCTAATAAGATAGAGTTGGAATCAAATTACAGCAAGCTTCAGCATAAGACAAGAATATCAATGCAAGAATTTGAGATATCGTGCAGCCTTAACTTCAAACTCACTTCATGCAATCATACAACAAATAACTAAGTCATTGAAAACAACTCAAACATTAACATCTTGACAAGTGTTTATCATCTACTCCCTACACAAATGTATGCAAAGCTATATGAAATGCATCTAGACTTAATCTTAATCATGTAAATGCACCTAAATGATTCATTTTGGTTTCAAAAATTTGAAAATTTTATGGATTTCCAGTGCACATAGATAAATGCATGAATGCTTGAGAGTAAAGTATGAAAAAAGGAAAATAAGAAAACAAAACACAATGTTAAATGCAATGTCCTCCCCCACACTTCAATTACACAGTTCCTTGTGTAATAGAAACTTGAAGTAGGTGAATAAAACATACTAAAAATGATTGTAAAAGGATGCATAAAGAAGGGAGTTGAGTTAGGTACCTTAGAGGAGTTTTTGGGAGACAAGGTGTTGGCATCGAGCTGTCCTGGTCGATGTTGGAGCTCGATGTGAGCTCTATTTTTCTCCTGTCTTCCACATTGCACGATGTCAATGCTCGATGTGTTTGGCTCAATTCTCGGGCCATTTACATCGCGTGATGTGACTGTCCGATGTATCTCGGTTCTGCTAACATCGAGCTTCTTTGTTTGATGTTGATGCTCGATGTCACCCACATCAGGCTTGGCTTGCTCGATGTCCATGCACGATATCAACCAGAACATGCCTGAATGTTCACTAATCCAACCAACTACCTGCTTTGAACTCCACCTGCTCCTAGGATCAAAAGAAAGACAAAGAAAACTTAAAATGCAATAATATGTATAAGGATAACATTGGAATACCTCTTAAGTGTGCTTGTTTAGAGTCACTTAACTTGACTTTTCACACCCTTGAGATCATGGAGGAAGATGGAGTGGAACTGGAGTTCCTTCTCCTTTCTTCTTAAACAATGTAGTGGCTCCATAGTAGAGCTTCTCCTTGGGTTTCTTGACTCTTTTTCTTGATCTGCTTGGTCCACCATACAGCTTCACTTTGATTCCATAAAACAAGGCAAGAAGACAAACTCCATCAAAGACTTCACCATCATACTTATTGTGATCAGGGGGGGTCTTCATCTTGTTTTAGCACTTCAACCTTGAATCTCCTCAGATCTTCTGTGACATCGGGTGGCTTCTTAGCAGCTCCTTTCTCAACATTAGTGATGCTTCCACAAAAGCTTGAAGGTGGAGGCTTCATTGCATATCTAACTCCACCATTCACCTTCTTGAGAGTAATTCTCTCTTTGGTGAAGTCAGCATCAGTGCCTGCTGTGTTCAGAAATGGATCCCATGTAGTAGAGAAAGCTTCTGAGTGTGAGCTATTTCCATCACAACAAAATCTGTTAGCATCTTGCATGCTCCAATCCTCAAAGGAAAGTCTCCAGTGTGACCAACAAATTTGCTTGAAGATGAGTCCACAAAAGGGATTATTGAATCATATGGTCTCAGCTTGGTCACTCATAGTTCTTTTGCCATTTCAAGAGAAATCACATTAATACTTGAACCTGTGTCACACATGGCTTCTTTCACAACCAATTTATTACACCCACAAGAGACTAGAAACTTTCCTTGATTACCAAGTTTATGGAGGGTTGTTGGCTGCTGTTTTTTCTTCTCTTTGGCATCTAAAGAGTTCACAATAAGCTCCACCTTTTCTATGTTCCCAAGAAGGTCTTTACTTGATCCTTCACTTGCATCAGAGTGTCTAGTGGAGGCAAAGGGACACCAGCTTCATCCATCTCTTTTCTGAACCTTGAGAGCACAGCCTTTTGAGCTTTTGTAAGAAATCTACCAGGATAAGTGATGTAAACATCAGTACCATGCTAGCTGTACCAGAGAAGAGGAGCCATATAGAAGCTGACTTGGAGCTAAACATGCTTGAAGAAGAGGAGCAAAGGAAGCTGGAAACTGTTTACAAAGAGAACAAGTGTTTAAAATCAAAACACTATTGTTCTACACATCAAAGAGAGCCTCCTGATCGTTCCAAGACATCACTGGTTCGAATTAAGATGCAAGAAGACCAGCCTAAACCGCCAAAACCCCCAAACCGCATACGTAGACCAACATTCACATTCTAGGAGCTATTTAAGGAAACCATGAGCATATCTTATATCAGCTCTTATCATTTGCCTTCCCTGACGTCCACAGAAGATACCAAAGGATTTAAACCACCAGACCAAGCCAATAACCAAGTCAAAACAAGCCAAACCAAGGAAGATATCAACATAAAGAGAGTTTCCTTTTTATAGATGATTTCTTTGCTTTCAAAAGAAAAGCAAGGCCAACGACCATTCCCTCTACTCAAACTCGGCCCTCCATCCTCTTAAAAGATCCCACACGTCCATACAAATCATAAGAGTCAAAGAATCATTCCCATTCATTACACCAATCAAGCCATTCACCCCATTTAAACCTAAATGGCTAGTTAACTCATTTTATCACTTTAGCTTGATTCTTGCTTTGTTTTTAATTGTTGTTACCGTTTTATATCTTTCATATTGAGCATTATATAAGCTCATAAGCATTGTATTTCGAAAAATACCAAGAAATAATCAAGAAAACCCTTTTGTTTTGTTTACAAAGAAGATTTCTTCGCATCAAACCTGTCCCTGCGAATTTAAACTCTTTGTGGAATCAGAGTGTTTGTATTTCGTGTAGAGTCTGACTATTCTTATGAGGATTAGCCCATGAAGAGTTAGAGTCTAAATCCTGGTGTTTGGGATTCAAGCACAAAAGGTTTATCAATCAACAAACCATTGCTCCATTTGTCTAAGCTTGAAGATCAGATTCAAGAGTGTATAACTTGGAGCAATCCAGTCTTACATCATTGGTATCAGAGCTAAAAGCTCCTATTTCAGGTGTATTCCTATTCTTATTTCAAGTTTTGTTAATTTTTCATTCAGTTTTTAAAGTTTTGTTTCATATAAATCCAAAAACCCAAAAGAATTCTTATTTCCATTTATCTGTTTTGCTCGAATTTTATAAAAAAAATTAAAAACCATAAAAATATTTTCGTTCTTGCTTTGATTTAAATAAACTCTTAAAAACCATATAAAAATATCTCTTATGAATTTTCGAATCATTTGCTAATTTTTAAAACAATTTCCTTTTAACTGGTCTAAACAGTTAAAACTATTTGTTTTGCATTTACTTGTTTATTTGGTTTTATTAAATCAGAAAACCACATAAAAAGAATTTTTTTTCCTTTTACACATTTGATACATCTCCTTTGATCTTATTTGCTAGGAAAGCTTAGTAAAAAATGATGAAGCAGAATCATGAATGGAGTATTCACAAGAGGAGAGCCCTTAACAACCCTTCAATGACCAATGGAGTCAAGAAGAAGAGAGTCTTGCCTTTTTCGAAGAAGAGGCTGGCTATGAATTCCTACCATGGACTGAGGGTGAAATTGACTATGGTCATGATCTAGGCAGAGGAGAACCTGAGCCTGAACCACCAGACCACAACAAAATCCCCTCAAGCTTCAAGACATGGTATGAAGAAGAAGAAGATGAATTGATAGAAGAGTTCGAGGAAAGCAACTCCATGGAAGAGTACATAACTGAAGATGACGAATCACAAGGAGTATATGAAGAAACTGTAGGCCTTGATGAGCAGCATCCTAAGTAGACAGATAACTCATGGAGTTCAACATGGAGCAACCCACCTAAAACCTCTCATGTTCTAAATTCTAATGTTTATTTTGATTTTGATTATCAATCTGCTAATAAACTTCAACTCTATGCATTTTCAGGCAAAGAAAATTATCTAGAGTGGGAATGAAACATATATGAGTGGTTCTACTACAACAACATCCTGAAAGAGGAGAGATTAGCTTATGCAATTGGCCAACTTTCTGGAGATGCTTATAAATGGTGGTTGCAAGAAGAAGATGACCGCTGGTTCTATAAGGAGCCAACTATAACAACCTGGGGAGAACTCAAAGCATTACTAAGGGATAAGTATGCACCAAAGGATTTGGTACCAAAAATCCCTCAACTTTACCCAAGAAGTTTCTTCAACTACAAAGTAACAAACCATGCTTTACAAGCTAATGCCATTAAAGAGCAAGTGCAAGGGACCAACAACGTGGTACACCAGCCAGAGATCGTGAAATTCAAGGCAGAGAATCCTCTTATACTTCAGCTGAGATCAACATTGGCGCTCACTGAAGCTAAAGACATTCCATTTGCCTCCCTATTAGACCATCTAAAGGCTAATGAATTAATGAAGCAACAAGGTAAGTCTCTAAACTCTGAAACTTTTATAGAAACTAACTTAGCTTTATTTGATGCAGATGCTTTGGTTTTGAGGACAAAACCTCTTCAAGAGGGAGACTATGATGTAAACATCAGTACCATGCTAGCTGTACCAGAGAAGAGGAGCCATATAGAAGCGGACTTGTAGCTAAACATGCTTGAAGAAGAGGAGCAAAGGAAGCTGGAAACTGTTTACAAAGAGAACAAGTGTTTAAAATCAAAACACTGTCGTTCTACACATCAAGGATAGCCTCCTGATCGTGCCAAGACATCACTGGTTCGAATTAAGATGCAAGAAGACCAGCTTAAACTGCCAAAACCCCCAAACCGCATACATGGACCAACATTCACATTCTTGGAGCTATTTAAGGAAACCATGAGCATATCTTATATCAGCTCTTATCATTTGCCTTCCCTGACGTCCACAGAAGATACCAAAGGATTTAAACCACCAGACCAAGCCGATAACCAAGTCAAAACAAGCCAAACCAAGGAAGATATCAACATAAAGAGAGTTTCCTTTCTTGGAGATGATTTCATTGCTTTCAAAGGAAAGCAAGGCCAACGACCATTCCCTTTACTCAATCTCGGCCCTCGGTCCTCTCAAAATATCCCACACGTCCATACAAAGCAGAAGAGTCAAAGAATCATTCCCATTCATTACCCCAATCAAGCCATTCACCTCATTTAAGCCTAAATGGCTAGTTAACTCATTTTATCACTTTAGCTTGATTCTTGATTTGTTTTTAATTATTGTTACCGTTTTATATCTTTCATATTGAGCATTATATAAGCTCATAAGCATTGTATTTCGTAAAGTACGAAGAAATAATCAAGAAAACCCTTTTGTTTTGTTTACGAAGAAGATTTCTTTGCATCAAACCTGTCCCTGCGAATTTAAACACTTTGTGGAATCAGAGTGTTTGTATTTCGTCTAGAGTCTGATTATTCTTGTGAGGATTATCCCTTGAAGAGTTAGAGTCTAAATCCTGGTGTTTGGGATTCAAACACAAAAGGTTTATCAATCATCAAACCATTCCTCCATCTGTCTAATCTTGAAGATCAGATTCACGAGTGTATAACTTGGAGCAGTCCAGTCTTAACACCAATAAGATATAGGGGAGTTGTACTTAAGCTCATCCTCAATGTGTGATGCTTCATCTTTGAGTAAAGGCTCTTGCTTCTTCTTCTTGGGTTCAGCTTATTTTTGGGGAGGTGACTCTTTTGCAAGCTCCTTTAGAGCATAGTATACTCCAACAAGGTAATCATACTCAACCAGTTCAGCTCCTTGTTTCACCTGCACTTCAGCTTCAACAACCTTATCTTCAATGGCCCTATCCTCTTCACCAGCCTTTGCATCACTAGCTGATATAAAATGAAAAGCACTTCCCCCACACTTAGTGACAATGTCCACCTTGATTTTCTTAGTAGTGCTTGGGATGGAGAATACTTCTTGAGCCCATAAAGCATTTCTTCAATCTCTATAATGGATGCTTCAGCCTCTTTGTTGAAGTTGATGTCTTTGCCATGTAAGAAATGACAATACTCTTGGTGTAAGGGCTTACTCTTTCCAAGGAGCGAAAGAAAGAAAGCAAACAGCAATAATAGCAATGAAAAACAGAGCAAACACAGAGTAAAAGCTAGACTTCAAAGATTAAGAGATGGTTCAAGATCAAGGCAATGGTGATAGGGTGATGCATGTTTATGTCTAAGGTGATAAAAAAAAGCAATTCTAAACACTCAACCTTAGGTAAGAAACACAATAAAGACTAATTCAATCCCTTGGCAATAATCCTTTTCACTAATCACAATTCCTAATCAACTTTCAATGGTGGATTTATAACTAGAAAAACATTGAAAGCAAGTTCCATATAAACAATTAGCATGCTAGACATTAATCTCCTTGGCTAGGTTTCCTAATCTCTTATATGATAGATCAACATCAACTCACATTCTGATGCATAATCAACATTTAAAGGCAATTTCACACGAATATTGTACTAAACAATTAAACATTCAAGCAGGAAATGATAGATGCACAGACTCATGATTATCCAAACACCATTTTCAAGCATTGAACTTCATTCTGGCATTTCATCAAACGCTTAGTGTGCAAGTCAAAACCTAAGTTAAACATCTCCAACAAAGTGGTACTAAGCATTAAACACAATCATATAAGAAAGGGAATGAGAAGATCTAAGCCCTAGTCACCCTAAACAATCACTAAAATCACCCAATATGCCCTAATCTCAAACCTAAAAGTTACTACTCACTAATCATTGCCAAAACCACAAAATGCAAAGAGAGAGTATGGTAAGACATGATTAGGAAGGCAATAGATTAAGGGAAATGCAAATTATTATTGAAATAAAACCAAGATTCAAGCTACAAATGTGATTAAGAACATAAAAGGAAAGAAGAAACTAAAGGATAAAAGAGATTGTCCCAGAAATTAGTGATTTTTGTATTGTATAGATACTAGGGAAGTTGGCAAAGATGTAAATAAGTGGTCTTCGGACTAGGGGAACATCGAGCATGCTAGGTCGATGTGGATGCTCGATGTTGATCTCGGAGGTTCCTGCCCGTTTACATCGCACGATGTTGCAGCTCGATGTTGGGTAGAGCGGTTTCACGAAAACTTCTGTAACTTTCTAACCGCTGGGGAATGACCTGAAACAAACTCCAGACGCAAGCTAACTCACAGGGCTACAACATTGATGAAGAGTTCTGATGCTGAATAGTGATGGAAATGCTTTTTCCCAGCCATTTTGTCAAACGCAGTTTCTGGCCGCTTCAACCTAGATTTCTTCCTTCTCGGGTACACTACATCGTGCGATGTGGCTTGTGCGGAGCTCGATGTCGATCCAAAGTCCATTTCCTTAGATCCTCTTGATACTCCTTAGCTGGGGCAAATCCCTGAAATATTCTCATGCTTCCTCCTTATCATTAATGGTTCCTTAGGTACCTAGAAACATCCTTTATGCAAATCAAATGCAAACTACAACCTAAATGAAACCTACATCTAAAAATAAAGGAAAATGGGACAAAAGCAAAGGAAAACATGCAAGAGAAGACCAAAACATGAACTAATGCAGTCTTAAATGGTATAAATATAGGATATATCAATTCAGCTTCAACAATTTTTATCTAGGTTGTAGCTATGTGAGTTAGCTTTCGAATGGACTTGGTCTTAGTCGATCCGATGCACGGTTGAAGAGTTATCGACCTTTTCGTGAAACCGTGACGGAGACAACGGGCCATACCGAGGAGTGTGCTGAGCAAGCTGCCGATCTGCAAGTCCAGGGGCGTACCGACCTGCATATCGGCCTAGACTGGTCGATACACAAGCCACATGACACGTAGCCGGTAGGCCTCAACTCAAGGCGATTGTATCAACCAACGTATCGGGGAGACAAGCCGATACACATTAACAGGACATCTGTATCGACCAGCGTATCGGCCAGTACATTCTGATATTGCCCTCTGAACAAGACAAAAACTTGGTTTACTCCTGGTTTATTAGGGATTTTTCTTCCTCCTATATATGTTAAAGCCTAAAAACTTTGGGGAAGCTATCTTTTATTGTTTTTATCCTTAAAAACTTTCTCTTTTGAGAAAACTAGAATATATCTTTGTTTATTGAATTTATTCACTTCTCTTAATCCTTCCTTGTTTAATCTTCTTCTTAGTCATGTCTTATCATACTTTCTCTTTGGATTTTGTGGTTTTAGCAATGATTATTGAGTAGTAACTTTTAAATTTGAGTAGAACCTTGAGCTAAGACAAGTAAATCCTCTAAAAGACAAGATCAACATTTCATCAAACACTTCGTGGGCATAAGAGAAAGCTTAAATCTAGATTCAAGTGATCAAGATAAATCTAGCATAACAACAGTCTAATAGAGAGAGGAATCAATGATATTAAGCACTAACAAACATTAATCAAGCAATGAATCCCCCCTAATCTACCATAACTAAACTCCTAAAATAGACTACTCACTAATCATCATGAAAACCATCAATTCCATGAGGAAACCATCAAACATGATTAGAGAGAAAGATTAAGATTGGGAGTACAAAAAATTAGATTAAGAGGTGAACCTTGTTCTTACAAATCAATGCAATTAAGAGAAAAGAGGCTTAGAAGAAAGAAGAAAGCATGCCTAATTGATATTGCTGCATATTTCATGTTTTTTGCATACATATAAGTTAGTTTCTCATGCATTTACATTGCACTTTAGGCTAGTTTGCATCACTCTAGGTCCAAGAGTATTCTTGCACCAGCATATGCATGTCTCTTGCATTTTGCATCGCATTCAGGTTGTTTTCGGCTACTCTGGAGTCTTGGAAGATCTGTGGACGTGCTGAGGCTCGTGAGGAGGTTCGTGGGAACTTGGAGAATTCAGGAATGCTTGCTAAGGATCAGAGATCAAGAAGCGGATCGAGCATGGCCGGTCGATCTAGATGAGATCGACCAGAAGATCGAGTAGTCCATCCGATCCAAGGGAACTGATCGAGACAGAGATCGAGTGAAGTGATCAATCAAAGAGTACGGACGTAAATGACGCCATGCAGAGTGAGAGCCGGATCAAGTCCACCACTCGATCCTCCATAGATCGACTCCAAGATCGGACGAAGCACTCGATCCACCGAAGAAGATCGAGACACAGATCGAGCTGAAGTCACGATGTCCGAAGATGATCGAGCGAGATGCTCGATCTCGAGTTCGATCTCGGTGCACTTTAACCGTTTTTGGTCGCTAGCGAGGGGGGGCCATCGAGCTGTTTGGCCTATTTCGGGAAGGCGGCGATCTTTCTTTTCGGGACGACGTTTTCACTTTTTTTTTTATCTTTTTCTCTCTGTTCGAAGGCGATTTCGCCATTGTTAGACATTGAAGCTTTGTTCTTGAATATTGAATCGTTTAAGCTTTAAGTAATCGGTTTTCATGTCTATCAGTTCATCCTTTATGCTTTGTTCGGTTTACTTTATCTGTAGCGAGTAGTCTATTCGGGTTTTGGGGTTGAGAGGATTCAAAGGGGACGAAAAAGTCTTCAAGGTTTGGTGTTTTCTTGTTCTTCATGGCTTTCTCTTCTAGGATATCGAGTTCTTAAGGCTTAGAGACTCTCACGCCAAGAACTTTATGATCAAAGGGGCCTCTTACCTTGACAGGATTCAGAGGTCCCTGAAAATCGAATCCTAGAGGCTAGTCTACCTTTCCCAAACGCCATGGTAGTTTAGGGGACTAGTTAGGCCGTGTGTTTGAAGTCTGAGATTTATGCCCTTCAATCTCTTTTTCCGCCAAACGCCATGGGTCTGGAGGAGAGAATGAAGGAGTGATCCATACCACACCCCATGGATGGATCTTGTTTTGTTTTCAAGGCCTATAGAATCTCACAAAGTGAGTAGATCTAAAGTTTTCAACCCAAGCCTGAACCTCTGAAACCCTTGAACATAAATCTCAACCCTGAGCCCTTTTTCTCAGTATTCTTACATCTCTGTTAGTCATTCACTTGCTATCAATTCGCACCCTGGTCTTTAGATTCGTTTCTGGTGAACTTTTAGACGAGATCGATCGTTGTTGCTCGATCTAGTGGTCGATCCTGTGGTCGATCAACTAGTCGATTTTTATAAATTCATAGCCTTGCATTTTAATCATTTTTTTTGTTCCTCGTGGTAGTTAACTCGTTTCTAGTATTTTTAAAATAGTTTTGCTTTGCATTTAATCATTGCATCTAGTTTTTAGGAATTTCACAAAATCGTTCATCATTTGCTTAGCTTTACTTGATCCTTGCATTCTCATTGAACTTTCTAGCTCCTAGGTGTGGATTGACACTCACTTGCATACTATACTACATCTCAGTGTTGCATTTGAGCTTTGATACATCATTGCACTGCAAAAACTTTCCAGCTCCTAGGTGTGGAGTGTTTAGGAAGCATTGCGATTTGGGGTTTTGTAAAGACTAAGTCTTTGTTTTTCTTTTAAGTTACTAATTTCTCTACTCTCAAACGTTTGTCTTTCAGGTACATGAATCTACGTTCAAGGGGAGACAACAATCTACTTCAACCCTTGGACAACATTCATCAACTCAGACATTCAAGACAAAGAAGAGTTAGAGAGCAAGCTAGAGCTTTTGAGGAGATTGTTCAGCAAGGTTCAGTGGATTTTGAAGCGATGGCTGAGCAAGAACATCCAGAGGGACCTCCTCCAGCTCCTGGGGAAGTGGGAAAGGGTAATGGAAACCCCCAACACGCGGCTAGACCCCCATGGATCATAGGAGCGGAGATGCTCCCAATACTCATCACAATAGGTTTGGGATTACTCCTCCTCCTGTACAGAACAAAAACTTCGAGATTAAGCCAGGATTCATCTCAATGGTGCAAGACAATAAGTTCCACGGGCTAGCAATGGAAGATCCCTTGGAGCACCTTGATAACTTTGAGCAAGTATGTGGGATGATCAAGATTAATGGCATACCTGAAGATGCTTTCAAGCTGCGTCTCTTTCCATTTTCTCTTGGAGACAAGGCTAGACATTGAGAGAAGACCCTTCCACAAGGCACCATTACCTCTTGGGCTGAGTGTAAGAAGGCTTTCCTCTCAAAGTTCTTCTCTAGCACCAGAACAGCAAGGTTTAGAAATGAGATCAGCGGCTTTACTCAAAGGAACAATGAGACGTTTAATGAAGCCATGGAGCGGTTCAAGGATTACACCATTCAGTGTCCTCACCACGACTTCAGCGAAGAGACTCTACTAGCACTACTTACCGTGGAGCTTCACCTAGGATTCGCTTGCTACTTGACACGGCTAGTAAGGGAAACTTCCTTGGTCAAGAGGTAGAAGAAGGCATGGACCTGATTGAGAACTTTGCATTGAGTGACGGCAACTATGCTGAAGACTACGACCGTGCACCGAGAGGTTCTAAGCTAGAGTCTCACAAGAAAGAGCTTAAGTCATTGCATGAGAAGATTGCCAAGCTGGTGTTGGCTAACCAGAAGCATGTTCACTTTGTTGGTGAAACGGATGAGACCTTAGAGGAGCTTGAGTTGAGTCAAGAAGAACCCAATTAGGTGGCGGGTCAAAACAACTACAAACCTCAAGGGTATTCACAAGGCTACAACCAGAACAATAATCTCTCATATAGAAGCACCAATGTCGCGAACCCTAAAGATCAAGTGTACCCTGCTCAGCAAGCAAAGCCTTTCGTACCATACAGCAAAGGTTTTCAGCCGAGTGGTGGCTTCCAAGGGCAAGGGCAGAACAACTTCCAAGGACAACAACAAGGAAACATGGGTTATACGCCAATGTACCCTCCGGGCTTTGTTCCTCAACAACAACTGATGCAACAACAACAAGTTGATCCTGTCCAAGCGATGTTTCAACAACTGATTCAAGGCCGAGCCTCTACAAACCAGAAGTTTGCCGAGATGAACACTCGCTTAGGCTCCTCTCTCACTGATTTCTCTACTCAGATCACCAACTTGAATAACAAGATCAAGCAGCTAGAGAAGGGAAAGGCGAGTACAAGTGGTCAGAATAGCTTACCGGGTAAGTGTGAGCAGAATCCCAAGGAATACACCAAAGCCATTACATTAAGGAGTGGGAAAGAGCTTGCACCTACGGTTACTCCTAAGCACAACGAGGACGTTGTAATTCAAGAGGGGGAGGGTAAGCTTTCAGCTGATGTTTAGATCAACTTTGACAATGTTTGGTTTCAAGGACCAAGGAGAGGTGAGAAAGCGGCTGTAGAGAAGAAAGTGGAGCAAGCTGCTAAGGAGAAGGATGCTTATGTGCCTCCACCGTATGTACTCAAGCTACCTTTTCCTGGCCGCTTCATGAAGCAACTCATAGAGAAGCATAGAATCTTATTTAAGATGAATCTTAAGGACGTAGAGATCAAGCTACCTCTCGTAGACTGCCTTGCGATGATGCCTAAGTGCGCCAAATTCTTCAAAGATATGCATGTAAAGAAGAATAAGGAAAGCAAGGAAGTGCTAGTACTTAGTGAGGAATGTAGCGCCGTGATACACAAGGAGATAGTTCCCAAGAAGTTGGGAGATCCTGGAAGCTTCACTATACCTTGCGCTTTAGGTCCTTTGGAGTTCAAGAGTTTTCTTTGCAATCTCGGAGCTAGTATAAATCTGATGCCTCATTCCGTAGCGAAGAAACTTGGCTTTACCCGGTTCAAAGATTGTAGAATCTCGGTGGTACTAGCTGACAGAAGCGTGAGGTTACCCGTGGGTTTGCTTGAGGACTTGCCAGTGAGAATCAGCGGTGTAAACGTGCGTACGGCCTTCGTTGTGTTGAAAATGGATGAAGAACCTAAGGACCTGCTCATCCTCGGTAGACCGTTCTTAACTACCGCCGGAGCCATCATAGACGTCAAGAACGGGAAGATAGCTCTGCACTTGGGTAAATATATAAGGCTGGACTTTGATATCAATGAGGTTTTAAAGAAGCCTACGATAGAGGGGGAAGTTTTCTACATCGAGACGTTGGACGCTTTAGCGGATGAGTTGTTAGAAGAGTTGGCTCAGGAGGCTCATTTGAAGCTGGCATTGACTAAGGAGCCAGGAGAGTTTGGTTACTTGGATCAGAGGACTCATGAATACGTTAACCTGCTTGATTCGAGGAAAGTTGTGCTAGAAGATGAAAGCGCTTGCCTAGAGATCGACTCTGAGATCGATGACATTACTCGATCTAGGAGTCAGATCGATAAGACATTCGAGAACACAACTCGATCCGGTGCAACAATCGACAGTCAAATCGAGGAGGGTGATCGATCCAGGAAATTAATCGAGTCCGAGATCAAGAAATGCCTTCCGATCAGTTCTGGGTCTAATCCGGAGATCGTCCCAGCGTCTCGATCTCTCACTCGATTCACATTAAATCGAGTGAGTGAATCGAGTGAAACTGCTCGATCTAGACGACATTGAGAGCAAGATCGACTGGATGACTCGATTTCAGAAGGGACAACGGTTCAAGAAAGCAGCCTTAAAGGTCATATCTCGAGGAAGAAAACAACAGCAACAGCCACGGGGATGATTGGAGCGAGCTTCTTGAGTACCTTGCTCTGCCATTTGTTAATTTTCCTTTGCATCTCCACAACAGAAGCAAGGAACTTCTCGGTCTTAGTCCGCAGCTCAAAGTCGATCTTGGAAAGAACAAAGCTCTCGGGCATTTCATCATCCGTGGCAGGAGACACTGATCTTGGGCGAGCAGCTTGTTGAAGGGCGGCTGTAGCTCCTAAAGGGGGGAAGCACTCCTCTACACTTGGCAAGAACTCGATGTTGCCAACTCCTTGCAGCTCGGTTTCCTCCTTATTTGGTAAGATGCAAACTCGCTTCTCATTCTCGGATTCGATGTACTGATAGGCAAAGAAGCCCTCGGCTGGCGTGCGTCCCAAGCTATCTGTGTTCCTCAGGTAGATCTCATCCATGAAGGCTCTCTCCGGAATAGGGGTGAAGTCTTGAAGCGGTACGCCAGCTTGCACAAACAAGGGGGTAAGAAAACCTCCTATAAGCACCGAGCTTGCTTTGCATCGCAAGTCATATGCCTTGTATTTCACCAATGAGGCAGCTAGGATACACCCATAGTTCACGTCATCGCCGAGCACATCCTCCATTGGATCGTCGTTCTCCTTTGAATCACACACGAGGTGCTTCGCGCCTTGGAATAGGAAGCAAAGCTCGGTCTTCGTGACCGTGGGGGCTACTGACCATCCGCTGAAGGTGTTAGCAATCAGTTTTAGCGTGTATCTCAGCACCAGACTCCTCACTCTCTTGATCTTTGCTGTATTCCCCTTGTAGTCGTCATTGCTTATGAGGTCCCACAGGTCATTGGCTTGAGTAAAGGAGGGGAACTCAACCTTGTTGGCAGCAGCGTTGAGGCCATAGGCTTGACAATGCTCCGGGATTGAGAGACGAAAGGCCTGACGTTTGATCTTGAAGGATAGGTGACCTTGAGAAGTAGTAGGGATGCTCGGGTTCTCATATGCGAATTCCAAAGTGGCTAGGAAATCGATTGTCACCTCGGGATAGGTCGGGCAGTCCATCATTGACAAGCACCGGAGCCCTATGTTCTTGAGGAGTTGATCAAAGTCTCTCAAGATCCCCATCTTAGCCAACAGACCTCAATCCGCGAACTTACTGGGATCAAATCTCAGCCACTCTAGCCTCTTCTTGGCTTGCTTTTCCTCTTTGATCCATTTAACCCTCTCCTGAACCACCACTTCGGGACCTTCTCCTTCTTGTGCTGTCTCCTCTCTTGTACTTTTTGGAGCCATGGTACCTGAAACACAATTCTCAAGCTAGAGAATGAGCAAGGGTGGCGAATATTGAGAGAAAGAGTAAGCAAGAAAGAAAAAGTTATAACTAATACCCTAGATTTTTAGGGGATTTATATAAATTCTAGCAAGATAATAGAGAAAGGAATCTAGAGATAGAATCAAATCTAGAATTCTTCCTAATATCTAGGTAGTTTTAAAAATTCGCTAAATCCCTAACATCTATTATTCAAACCAATAAATAAAAAGGAAATTTTCCAAAATATTTTGAACAATGATTTGAAAATAACTTTGCAGGGATTGAAAACAGAATGTTGTTGGCCTTTAGGAAAAACAAATATCACTCTCTCTTGCTTAGAAAACTCGAGACACAAAAAATGAGAGTGGATGTGTGCTTAAAAATATAAAGGCCAACAAAAATCTAAAACCGTGGGCAAGCTAGTGGTTTCTGACAAAAAGTTTGGTCAATGCACAGCTTTCATGGTCAAAGATTCTTGCCTTGACCAAGATTTGAATTTAAAAACAGGAGGGAAAGAAGAAAAGAGGGAAAAAAAATTGTTACCTCGGCACGAGATCGAGTCCATTTGGTCGATCTAGGACTCGATCTCATGCCCATAATGGATAGGATCGAGAGGTTTGATCGATCAGGGACTCGATTCAACTTGAAACGAGTCTTAGATCGATTGCACCCTCTCGTTCCTTGACTTTGGTCCACTAGGCTGCACTCCTTCGATCGAGCCACATGATCGATTTGGGGGTCGATTTGGCTTAGATCGAGTTGGGGATCGAGTTGACTGATCAATCTGTCTTTGAAGGATCTTCTCGAGAGAAATTAGATCGGTTGATCCATATTTGGACCGATCGATCCAAACTCCAAGAATTTCCCGAGACATTTTAGATCGGTCGATCTAGATAGGACCGATCGATCCGAACTCATCTAGATCGACCTTGTCTACTCGATCTCGTCTAGATAGCCCTTCTCGCCTCTTTTGGACTCCAGGATCACACCTAACAATTCTTTATCCAATCACCTACAGACTTAAACATTAAAAGCATAAAACTTAAGTAGAAATAAAGCAGAAATATTTACAGGATAGACATGGGAATGCCTCCCAAGTGCGCTTTTTTTAACGTCTTTAGCTAGACTTTACTTGGTTTAGGCCTGAGGGGGGGGGTCTTGAAGAAGCACGGATGTGCTCTCCTTGCTGTAACCTCCGCCAAGTAAGGCTTAACCCTGTGCCCGTTGACGGTGAAGGCATTCCCGCTCTTGCCAACCAATGTAACCGCTCCATAAGGTAGAACCTCTTTGATCTTAAACGGTCCACACCACCTTGATTTGAGCTTGCCCGGGAACAGCTTCAACCTCGAGTCGTAGAGTAGCACCAGACTGCCTTTTCTTAACTCCTTGTGAACAAGCTTCTTGTCGTGCACTGCCTTAGTCTGCTCCTTGTAGATCTTAGCACTGTCGTATGCATCTAGCCGTAGCTCATCAAGCTCATGTAGCTGAATCAACTGCTTCTCCTGAGCTGTCTTGAGGTTGTAGTTGAGCTGCTTCACTGCCCATAGTGCCCTATGCTTCAACTCAACAGGAAGATGACACGCCTTGCCATATAGGAGAGTGAAAGGAGTCGTGCCTATAGGGGTCTTGAAAGCGGTTTGGTAAGCCCACAGAGCATGGTCAAGTTTGACCGCCTAATCCTTTCTAGTAGCCCCAACTGTCCTCTCGAGAATCGCCTTGATCTGCCTGTTAGAGACCTCTACTTGCCCACTTGTTTGAGGGTGATATGGTGTTGCTACCTTGTGCTACACGCCATACTTCCTCAAGAGACTTTCAAACACCTTGTTGATAAAGTGGCTTCCACCGTCACTGACAACTACCTTGGGGACCCCAAACCGTCGGAATATGATGGTCTTGAAGAGCTTGATCACCACCCTTGCATCATTTGTCAGGGAAGCTATAGCCTCAACCAACTTAGATACATAATCAACGACCACTAAGATGAACTTATTGCCGTAAGAAAGTGGGAACGGTCCCATGAAATCTATCCCCCAAGCGTCAAAGACATCAACCTCAAAGATAGGAACCTAAGGCATCTCGTTTCTCTTGGTGATGTTCCCTGCCCATTGACAATCTTCACAACTTTTGACAAACTCGTAAGCGTCCTTGAAGATAGATGGCCACCAGAAACCCGCTTGTAATACTTTGTAGCGGTCTTGAAGGAAGAAAAATGACCACCATATGAAGGGCCGTGACAATGTAGAAGTATGTCCTTAGCTTCTTCCCTTGTAACACAGCTTCTTCCCTTGGTCAATGCACAGCTTTCATGGTCAAAGATTCTTGCCTTGACCAAGATTTGAATTTAAAAACAGGAGGGAAAGAAGAAAAGAGGGAAAAAAAATTGTTACCTCGGCACGAGATCGAGTCCATTTGGTCGATCTAGGACTCGATCTCATGCCCATAATGGATAGGATCGAGAGGTTTGATCGATCAGGGACTCGATTCAACTTGAAACGAGTCTTAGATCGATTGCACCCTCTCGTTCCTTGACTTTGGTCCACTAGGCTGCACTCCTTCGATCGAGCCACATGATCGATTTGGGGGTCGATTTGGCTTAGATCGAGTTGGGGATCGAGTTGACTGATCAATCTGTCTTTGAAGGATCTTCTCGAGAGAAATTAGATCGGTTGATCCATATTTGGACCGATCGATCCAAACTCCAAGAATTTCCCGAGACATTTTAGATCGGTCGATCTAGATAGGACCGATCGATCCGAACTCATCTAGATCGACCTTGTCTACTCGATCTCGTCTAGATAGCCCTTCTCGCCTCTTTTGGACTCCAGGATCACACCTAACAATTCTTTATCCAATCACCTACAGACTTAAACATTAAAAGCATAAAACTTAAGTAGAAATAAAGCAGAAATATTTACAGGATAGACATGGGAATGCCTCCCAAGTGCGCTTTCTTTAACGTCTTTAGCTAGACTTTACTTGGTTTAGGCCTGAGGGGGGGGTCTTGAAGAAGCACGGATGTGCTCTCCTTGCTGTAACCTCCGCCAAGTAAGGCTTAACCCTGTGCCCGTTGACGGTGAAGGCATTCCCGCTCTTGCCAACCAATGTAACCGCTCCATAAGGTAGAACCTCTTTGATCTTAAACGGTCCACACCACCTTGATTTGAGCTTGCCCGGGAACAGCTTCAACCTCGAGTCGTAGAGTAGCACCAGACTGCCTTTTCTTAACTCCTTGTGAACAAGCTTCTTGTCGTGCACTGCCTTAGTCTGCTCCTTGTAGATCTTAGCACTGTCGTATGCATCTAGCCGTAGCTCATCAACCCATTGACAATCTTCACAACTTTTCTATCCCCCAAGCGTCAAAGACAAAAAGATAGGAACCTCGTAAGCGTCCTTGAAGATAGATGGCCACCAGAAACCCGCTTGTAATACTTTGTAGCGGTCTTGAAGGAAGAAAAATGACCACCATATGAAGGGCCGTGACAATGTAGAAGTATGTCCTTAGCTTCTTCCCTTGTAACACATCTTCTATACAAGCTGTCCACTCCTCTTTTGTACAAGTATGGCTCATCCCAAAAGTAATGAGAAATGTTTTTCATTAACTTATTCTTGTGGTAATGATCAAGGTGAGTAGGCTCCTCTCCACAAGCCAAGAAGTTTACTATATCTGAATACCAAGGTAAGTCTTGTTCCTTGAAACTCAAAACTTCTTCAAACATTTCTTCAAGCTTCTCACATATCGCCGTGGTGATCATCATGAGCTGCTCTTCAGGGAGTGAATCGTCAAGTGGCAAAGCTTCATTGAGTCTCATCCTTGAGAGGTGATCAGCAACACCATTCTCTATCCCCTTCTTGTCTTTTATGTCCATATCAAACTCTTGTAAAAGGAGAATCCACCTTAAGAGCCTCGGTTTAGTGTCTTTCTTGGAATAGATGTACCTCAAAGCTGCGTGATCTGTATAGACAACAACCTTAGACCCTACGAGGTATGATCTGAACTTCTCAAAGGCAAACACAACGGCCAGCAAATCCTTCTCGGTTATAGCATACATCACTTGCGTGTCATCCAAGGTCCGGCTGGCATAGTAGATAACATGCAGCCGCTTGTCTTTCTTCTGACCAAGAACAGCTCCTATGGCGTAGTCACTCGCATCGCACATGATTTCAAACGGTAAACTCCAGTCCGGTGCTTGTACTATTGGCGCGAATACAAGAGCTTCCTTGATAGTCTTGAAAGCATGAAGACAATCCTCATCAAACACAAACTCAGCTTCTTTGCATAACAACCATGTGAGGGGCCTTGCTATCTTGGAGATATCTTTTATAAATCTCCTGTAGAAGCCTGCGTGGCCTAAGAAACTCCTTATTCCCATGACATTAACCGGCGGCTGAAGACTCATCATGACCTCAACCTTGGCTTTATCAACCTCTATGGCCTTCTCTGATATCTTGTGGCCAAGCACGATCCCTTCCTTCACCATGAAATGGCACTTCTCCCAGTGGTTTCTCACATACCGCCGTGGTAATCATCATGAGCTGCTCTTCAGGGAGTGAATTGTCAAGTGGCAAAGCTTCATTGACTCTCATCCTTGAGAGAGGATCATCAACACCATTCTCTATCCCTTTCTTGTCTTTTATCTCCATATCAAACTCTTGTTGAAGGAGAATCCACCTTAAGAACCTCGGTTTAGTGTCTTTCTTGGAGTAGATGTACCTCAAAGCTGCGTGATCTGTATAGATAACAACCTTAGACCCTACGAGGTATGATCTGAACTTTTCAAAGGCAAACACAACGGCCAGCAACTCCTCCTCGGTTGTAGCATACTTCACTTGCGTGTCATCCAAGGTCCGGCTGGCATAGTAGATAACATGCAGCCGCTTGTCTTTCTTCTGACCAAGAACAGCTCCTATGGCGTAGTCACTCGCGTCGCACATGATTTCAAACGGTAGACTCCAGTCCGGTGCTTGTACTATTGATTGAAAGCATGAAGACAATCCCCATCAAACACAAACTCAGCTTCTTTGCATAACAACCGTGTGAGGGGCCTTGCTATCTTGGATAAATATTTTATAAATCTCCTGTAGAAGCCTGTGTGGCCTAAGAAACTCCTTACTCCCTTGACATTAACCGGCGGCTGAAAAATCATCATGACCTCAACCTTGGATTTATCGACCTTTATGCCCTTCTCTGATATCTTGTGCCCAAGCACGATTACTACCTTCACCATGAAGTGGCACTTCTCCCTGTTAAGCACAAAGTTTGTCTCTTCACAACGCTTAAGTACCTTGCAAAGATTCAACAAACAAGCAGAAAAAGATGCACCATATACAGAGAAGTCATCCATAAACACTTCTACCATCTCCTCTATTAGATCAGAGAAGATCGACAACATACACCGCTGAAACGTAGCCGGTGCATTACACAACCCGAATGGCATCCTTCGATATGCGAAGGTACCGTATGGGCTTGTAAAAGTCGTCTTCTCTTGATCGTTAGGATGGATTGGTATTTTAAAGAATCCACTATAACCATCAAGAAGGCAATAATAAGGATGATTAGCAAGCCTCTCTAACATTTGATCAATAAAAGGAAGAGGAAAATGATCCTTTCTAGTAGTAGAATTGAGCTTCTATAATACATATACGGTGACCAGTTATAGTCCTAGTAGGTATCAATTCATCTTGTTCATTTCTAATGACCGTGATCCCTCCCTTCTTAGGCACTACATGGACAGGAGAAACCCACGTGCTGTCACTTATGAGATAGATCACGTCAGCCTCTAACAACTTAAGAATCTCTTTCTTGAGTACCTCTTTCAAGTTCCGATTTAAGCGCCTTTGGTGTTCAATATAAGAAGAGTTCTCATTATCTAAGTGAATCCTATGAGTGCAAAGTATTGGTGAAAGGCCCTTGATGTCACTTTGAGAGTACCCAATGGCCGTCCTATACTTTGTCAGCTTATTTAGGAGCGAGTGCAACTCATCATCACTTAAGTTCTCATTCACAATCACAGGGTAGGTATCATTAAGCCATAAGAAAGCATACCTTAGCCCTTTTGGGAGCTCCTTTAGGTCCACCTTTGGGGCTAGCAGCTCGCTCCCGTCCTCCTCGTGGCTCTTGTTGATGTTCCCATCCTCAGTAGCCTCCCTTGAACCCGAGACATGAGCCTTTAGACTGCTTTCTTGAACCGTTGTCTCCTCCGAGATCGAGCCATCCAGTCGATCTTCCACTCGTTCTGGTCCGGATCGAGCAACTTCACTCGATTCTCCTACTCGATCTGATTGGGATCGAGCAGGAGATCGAGTCTCCGTCTCGTTCTCTGAACTGATCGATTGGCTCCTCTCGATCTTCACATCGATTGTTTTGCTGGATCGACTGCACTCAGGTCGATCACTTACTCAATTTGATGTGGATCGAGTAGTGGATCAAGTGTCTGAGTTGTTCTCTTCTCTGGATCGACCAGTCTCCTCGATCTTCTTTTCGATTGCTGTCTTGGATCGAGTGATCTTCTCGATTTTATCTACTGGCTCCTTAGTCAGATCGAGTGATCGAGTGGTCTGATCTATATCTACGCATCCGCCTTCATCTTCTTTGACAATCTTCCTAGAGTCGAGGAGATTAACGTACTCTTGAGTCTTCTAACTCAAAAAAACAAACTCCACTGGCTCCTTAGTCAATGCCAGCTTCAAGTGATCCTCTTGAGTCAGCTCTTCTAGCAGTTCATCCGCCAAAGCATCCAACATCTCTATGTAGAATGCTTGTCCTTCTATGGTTGGCTTCTTGAGGACCTTGTTGATATCAAAATCCAGCTTTTTGTCTTTGCCAAGGTGTAGAGCTATCTTTCCGTTCTTGACATCAATGATTGCTCCGGCGGTTGCAAGGAATGGTCTTCCAAGTATAAGCGGATCTTTAGGCTCCTCATTCATCTCAATCACAACAAAGTCAGTTGGTACATTGACATCGCTTATCCTCACTAGAAGATCTTCAAGCAAACCCACTGGAAGTCTCACACTTCTGTCAGCTAACACAAGAGAGATCCTACACTCTTTGAACCGTGTAAAACCGAGCTTCTTTGCTATAGAATGGGGCATGAGATTGGTACTTGCTCCCAAATCGCATAAGCAGCTCTTGAACTTTAATGGACCCAAAGCACAAGGAATGGTGAAGGATCCTGGATCCCCTAGCTTCATAGGAACAATCTCCTTGTGGATGATGGCGCTACACTCTTCACTAAGCAACAAAACTTCTTTACTCTCCTTAGTCTTCTTTGTATGCGTGTCTTTGAGGAATTTAGCACACTTCGGCATCATAGCTTGGCAATCAACAAGAGGAAGCTTGATCTCTACATCCCTTAGATGCTTCTCAAACAAGAGTCTATGCTTTTCTATAAGCTGTTTCTTGAAGCGGCCAGGAAAAGGAAGCTTAGGCACATACGGTGGAGGTACATAAGTATCCTTCTCCTTAGTAGCTTGCTCCAATTTCTTCTCTACGGCTGCCTCTTTACCCTTTCTTGGTCTCTCAATCCATACATTATCAAAGCTGATCTCCTCATCAGCCGAAAGCTTACCTTCCCCCTCTTTGTCTACAATGTCCTCATTGTTTATAGGAGAAACACGCGGAGGGAGCTCTCGACCACTCCTCAAGGTGATAGCGTTGGCGTATTCCTTTGGATTCTGCTCACACTTGCCCGGTAAGCTGTTCTGACCGCTTGTACTAGCCTTTCCCTTCTCTAACGGTTTGATCATGTTGTTCAGGTTTGTTATCTGAGTTGAGACGTCGGTAAGAGAGGATTCAAGGCGGTTGTTCATCTCGGCAAACTCCTGATTAGTTGAAGCTTGACCTTGAAGCAACTGCTGAAACATTGCTTGAACCGGATCTTGAGGAGGCTGTAACCTTTGTTGCCTTGCTGTTGCTGCCGACGTTGAAAGTTCCCTTGCCTCTGCCCTTCAAAGCCACTATTCGCTTGAAGACCCTTGTTATAAGGTACAAAGGGCTTTGCTTGTTGAGGGAGGTACACCTGATCTTTAGGGTTTTCTACATTCGTGCTCCAGTAATAGTGACTGTTGTTCGCTTGGTAGCCTTGTGATTAACCCTGATTCTTGTTTTAGTTCTGGCCAGCAATCCAGTTAGCTTCTTCTTGACTCAGCTCGAATTCCTCGGAGACATCTTCAGCTTCTCCTATGAAGTGAACTTGCTTATGATTAGCAAGCACTAGCTTGTCTATCTTTTTATGGAGGGACTTAAGCTCTTTCTTGTGAGACTCTAAATCAGCTCCTCTTGGTGCTCGGTCATAGTCCTCTGAATAATTTCCATCACTCAATGCCAAGTTCTCTATCAGCTCCATACCTTCTTCAACTTCTTGACCAAGGAAATTGCCCTTACTTGCAGCATAAGGATCTTTGGCAATGCTCCACGGTATATTGTGCTTAGTAGAGTCTCTTCACTGAAGCTGTGGTGAGGACACTGAATGGTATAGTCTTTGAACCACTCCATAGCTTTATTGAATGTCTCGTTCTGCCTTTGAGTGAAGCCACTAATCTCACTTCTCAACCGAGCTGTCCTGGTGCTTGAGAAAAACTTTGAGAGAAAAGCTTTCTTACATTCAGCCCAAGACGTGATGGTGCCTTGTGGAAATGTCTTCTCCCAATTCCTAGCCTTGTCACCGAGAGAAAAAGGAAAGAGACGCAGCTTAAAGACATCTTCGGATATGCCATTGATCTTGATCATCCCACACACCTGTTCAAAGTTATCAAGGTGCTCTAAGGGGTCTTCCATAGCCAGCCCGTGGAATTTGCTATTCTGAACCATTGTGATGAATCCAGGCTTTATCTCAAAATTGTTATTCTGGACCGGAGGAGGAGTGATCCCAATGAGATTGTGATACGTATTAGGAGCATCTCTAGCGCCTATGATCCGTGGGGGTCTAGCTGCGTGGATGGGGTTTCCATTGCCCCTTCCTACACCACCGTGAGCTGGTGGAGGTCCTACAGGATGTTCTTGCTCAGCCATTGTTGCAAAGTCTACTGAACCAGCTTGAACAATCTCCTCAAAGGCTCTAGCTTGCTCTCTTGCTCTTCTTGTTCTTGAATGTCCGAGTTGGTGAATAATATCTAGGGGTGTAAGTAACTTGTTGTCACCCCTAGAACGCAAATTCATGTACCTGAAAGACACAAGTGTGAAGAGAAAGAGATTAGTAACCAAAATGAAAGAAAAGACTTAGTCTCTACTAAACCCCAAATCTTAATGCTTCCTAGCAACCTTAAGATGGCAACGACGCCATTTGATAACAGGTGTTTACAGTGCAAGCAAGGTTGGTTATCAAAACTCAAGCACACAAGGATGTATTATAGTGCAAGAGGAATCAATCCACACCTAGGGACTAGGAAGTACACTAAGAATGCAAGGGAATGAGCAAATATAAGCAGAGTAGTAAAATAGTTGGTAAAATCAAGGAAAACTAAATGCAGCAATCTAATGCAGTGCAAAACAATTTTAAACTCCCTCGAAGAGGGTTAACTACCACGAGGAACAAGCAAAAGATGAAAAATGCAAAGCTACTAAAAACTAAAAATCGACCAGTGAATCGACCACATGATCGAGCACTAGATCGAGCAGAATGGTTGGATCTAACAAGCAACTTAAAGCAAATTGGCTTTTGATGAACATAATACAACTAAATGACAAGCGAATGATGAACAGAGATTTAAAACAGTAAAAGAGAGGGTTTAGATTCGGGGTTCATATTCAAGGGTATGAAAGATTCAAGCTTTGGTTTGAAAACACTTAGATCTACTCTTTTAAGAGGTTTCTCTAAGCCTTGAACACAAAACAAGAACCATCCATGGCATGTGGTATGGTTCACTTCTTCAATCTCTCCGCGAAACCCATGGTGTTTGGTGGAAAAAGAGATCGAAGAGCAGGAAAGACAGATCTCAAACGATGACCTAAATAATCCCCTTTACAACCATGTCATGTGGGAAAGGTGAGATTACCCTCTAGGATCTGGTTTTCCAGAACATCTGAATCCTGTCAAGGTAAGACAGTCTTTGGTTCATAGAGACCTTTTCCAAGGCTCTCTAGGCTTTAAGATCCCAAGATCATAGAAGAGAAGACATGAAGAACAAGAAAACACAAAGCTTTGAACCCTTTCAACCCTTTTGAATCACCTCAACCCCAAAACCCAAAACGGCTACTCACTACACATGTTTAAGATCGAATCAAAAGCAATAAACGATAAGCTAAGCATGATTAACGATAGATTAAAGAAAAAATTGCTTGATATTAAAAGATTCAAAGGTTCAAAAACTGAAAAAGCTTAGGTTGCAATAGCGAAATCGCCTAAGGTAGAAGATAACCAAAAGACAAAAAAAGACAGAATGAAGATAATGAAAGCGAAATGGCTGCTTTTGCAAAAAATTGCTAAACCGTTAGCTGCTCCCCCCTTCGCTAGCTGCCAAAGACAGTTGGTCGGATAAGGTTTGTCTAGGATCGGGCTAGAAGCTCGATCTGGCTCTCGATCTTTGTCTTGGATCCGATGGCTTTGGTCGATCTCTGAGTCGATCTTGTGTTGATCGGGTTGGAAGCTCGATCTGGTTCACGATCTGCATGGCGTCATTTACGTCCGTACTCCAGATCGATCTCCTCTCTCGATCTTGATCTCGATCCTTCCTCTTGAATCGACTTGGTGCACTCGATCTTCTGGTCGATCTCATCTAGATCGACCTGCCTTGCTCAATCCGCTACTCGATTTCGGGTCCTTAGCTGAATGGTTGAGTTCTCCAAGCGTCCATAAGCTTCCTCACGAGCCTTAGCACGTTCACGAATCCTCCAAAGATCCAAAGTGTCCAAAAACAACCTGAATATGATGCATAATACAAGAAACATGCGAATGCTAATGCAAAAGTGCTCTAGGACCTAAAATGGTGCAAACTAGCCTAATATGCAAGGTGAATGCATGAGAAACTATCCTAAATGCATGCGAAATACACAAAATATATACTAATATCAATGCTTTCTTTTTGGTTCGCAAAAACATGCAAATTGTTTTTAAGTTTTTCGATTTTTTTTTCTGTTTTTTTATGCCTTAGATGAATGCATGATATGCATGTGACTGAAGATGAAAGAAAATGAAAAACTAAGAAAAGAATAAACAAAGTCAAACTCTAAATCTCTCCCCCACACTTAAATTACACAGTCCCTTGTGTAATGAAAGGATTGAGAGAGAGAAGCAACATAATATGTTACAAAACAAAAGAAAATGCAGTGGTATATACAAAGGAAGGATGTGGTACCTTAATTGTTGTTGGACGAGTGGTGGGAGGATCCAGATGTATCTGGCTGTGGAGACTGTCTAGCTCTCCTCTTGTTCCTCCTCTCATTGCCTTGTGAAGATGTTGCTGCTTCTTAAGGTGGAAGAACCCAACATGTCCATTGAGCTTGAGCTTGAGATGAGTTGCCATGTTGCCATGTTGTATGGACCTCAGAAGAAGTGTAAGATGGTGCCTCCTATCCTGATGGTGTTTGGGACCTTGGCTCATAAGATTAGGCTCTTGAAGGTTTCCAAGCTACCCATTGATCAGTTGACTGCACATTAAAGGACTGCCATCCTTGGGGGTTCCAAATAGCTTTCTCTTCTTCAGTATGTTTAGCTTGTGGTATTTGCTTTTCCTAGTGGGAGGTGTACTCATGACCATGGCTTTGATGGGAAGCTCCTCTTGATGTAGCTTTATCCTTCTTGAAATTCCCTTTTACTAACTTCTTGATGGTCTTGTCTTGCCACTTACACCATTTCTGAAGTTTGTTGATATGGTCATGAGCAAACTTCAGAGAGCTCCCTTGGCTTGAGACTTCATGAGGCTTGAAGTGGAACCTCTTTGTGTAGTCCAACAGCTCATTCTCATCTAGCTCCTCTTCTTGGGATTCTTCTTAACTTTCAGCGCCAGCAGCAGCATCTTCTTGTAACTCCTCATTAGCGTTTTCTTCACTCTCTTCTTGCTCATCTTCTTCACTGTCTTCTTGTCTCTCTTCAGCTATAAGGGTGCGACTTTCGTCTGGGCAGAATCTGACATTATTCCCCATGATGATGGATGTGAGCTACGGATTTGGGTGGATGACTCTTGCTGGTTCTCTGAATACTTTAACGAACTTGTAAACATGCTTCCCTTTGATGCTCTTCTCAAGGTAATGACTTCTCTTGAGGTAATCCAGATCTATCCACATTGGTTGCAAAGCATCTTCATTATGCTCCTCAAGGTTCACACCACCTGCCATCATAATGGCTGTAACAATCCCTCCAATATGCAGCCGGTGATTCCTGTCCCTTTTGCCTTTATTCATGATCCAGCATCTGTAGGAGTAGAGCTGCTCCATAAGCAGAGTCACATAGCACGGGTACCTGGTTGGCGGCCCTATAGGTATTCCTTTCTTACTGGAGCCCATTATTGGCTGCATTGCATGGTACATGAAGTCCCTTTCCTTTGCTGTGAGGTTTTTTGCCTTCTTTCTTGCAAAGAATGTGTTTGCAAGAGCATTGTGAGCATATCTAACAGCAGGATGCTTCAAATGCTGATTCCTTGTGACTCCATCTGTGTATTTGTCAGCCCCAATCACTTCCCATAACATCTTGAGCTGCGTTTGGCTGATCTTGATGTAGTCCCTCTTGTCAGCATAAGCGATCATACCAAGGCCTTGAGAGAGCTCAAAGAAGGTTGTTGTGAACCTTTGCTTGCCAAGCTTGAAAGAAATCCAGTCATCCCCATTGGAAAGTTCACTCTCTTCATAGCTCACCACCTTGAAAGTGGAGAGGAACTGCTTGTAGGAGGGAAGTGGATTCTCCATAAAGGTGCCAAGACCCATGTTCTCAAAGATCCTCTTACAATCGTGATATTGCTTCATATTTCATGTGTTTTGCATACATATAAGATAGTTTCTCATGCATTTACCTTGCACTTTAGGCTAGTTTGCATCACTTTAGGTCCTAGAGCACTTTTGCATCAACATTTGCATGTTTCTTGCATTATGCATCGCATTCAGGTTGTTTTCGGCTACTTCGGAGCTTTGGAAGATTCGTGAACGTGCTAAGGCTCGTGAGGAAGTGCGTGGACACTTGGAGAAATCAGGATTGCATGCTAAAGACCAGAGATCGAGTAGCAGATGGAGCACGACAAGTCGATCCAGACGAGATCGACCATAAGATCGAGTAGCCGAGTCGATGCAAGGAAATGGATCGAGACCGAGATCGAGATGGGGGATCGATCTGAAGTACGGACGTAAATGACGCCATGCAGATCGAGGACCGGATCGAGCTTTCAAACCGATCAGCACAAGATCGACTCATAGATCGACCAAAGTCACCCGATCCAAGCTGAAGATCGAGAGACAGATCGAGCCCCCTGCTCGAGGGGGGGACCATCGAGCTGTTTGCCCATTTTGGGAAGGCGGCGATCCTGCTTTTCCCACAGGCGTTTTTCACTTTACCTTTTTATCATCTTCTCTCTATTTCGAGGGCGATTATCTCCGCCATTGTAGAACCTTGAGTTTTCTTGTTTTACGTTTCAAATATTGAATATTTACTTTTAATCAACCGTTTATCATGTTTAGTCGATCATCTATTGCGTTTTGTTTGGTTTCCTTTATGAGTAGTGAATAGTTTCATTGGGTTTTTGGGGTTGAGAGGATTCAAAGGGGCTGAAAAGGTTTAAAGCTTGGTGTTTTCTTGTTCTTCATCGCCTTCTCTTCTAGGATTTGAGCACTCAAGGCTTAGACACTCTCACGCCAAGATCTCTATGATCAGAGGGATATCTTACCTTAACAGGATTCAGATGTCCTGGAGAAGTCAAATCCTAGAGGCTAATCCTTCCTTTCCCACACGCCATGGTTGTTTAGGGGGTTAGTTAGGCCGTGTTTGAAATCTATGTTTTATGCCTTTCAATCTCTTTTTCCACCAAACGCCATGGGTTTGGAGAAGAGAATGAAAGAGTGATCCATACCACAAGCCATGGATGGATCTTGTTTTGTTTTCAAGGCCTAGAGAACCTCACAAAGTGAGTAGATCTAAGGTTTTCAAACCAAGCTTGAACCTTTGAAACCTTTGAAAATGATCCACAACCCTGGACCCTCTTTCTTAGTATTCTCTCATCTCTGTTAATCATTCGCTTGCTATCTGTTCACAACCTGGTCATTAGATTTGTTTCTGTTCGAACTGTTTAGACGAGATCGATCATTGTTGCTCGATCTAGTGGTCGATCCTGTGGTCGATCCACTAGTCGATTTTTAATAATTAGTAGCTTTGCATTTTAAATATTCCGCTTTTTCCTCGTGGTAGTTAACCCTCTTCCAGGGATTTTAAAATTGTTTTGGTTTGCATTTGACACTAGCATCTAGTTTTTAGGGATTTTACCAAACATTTATCATACTTGCTTAGCTTTACTCATCCTTTGCATTCTTAGTGAACTTGCTACCCCTAGGTGTGGATTGATATCTCTCTTGCTCACTATACTACATCTCTGTGTGCATTAGAGCTTTGATAACCTCTCTGTTGCATCTTGATATATCATTGCATCATAAAAACCTGTTATCAAATGGCACTGTTGCCATCTTAGGGGATAGAAAGCATTACGATTTGGGGTTTAGTAGAGACTATGCCTTTACTTTAAGGGGGTTACTGATTTCTCTACTCTCAAGCTTGTGTCTTTCAGATACTTGAATCTACGTTCCAGGGGTGACAACAACCTACTCACACCCTTGGACAATATTCATCAACTTGGCAACGCAAGATCAAGAAGAGTTCGAGAACAAGATAGAGCTGTTGAGGTTATTGGTCAGCAAGGTTCAGTGGATTTTGAAGCGATGGCTGAGCACGAGCACCCAGAGGGACCACCTCCAGCTCACGGGGCAGTGGGAAGGGGTAATGGAAACCCCCACCACGCGGCTAGACCCTCACGTATCATTGGAGTGGGAGATGCTCCCAATACTCACCATAATAGGTGTGGGATCTCTCCTCCTCCAGTGCAAAACAATAATTTCGAGAACAAGCCAAGATTTGTTCAGATGTGCAAAACAACAAATTTCATGGGTTAGCTTTGGAGGACCCATTGGCGCATCTAGACAACTTTGAGCAGCTTTGTTGAATGCTCAAGATAAATGGCTTCTCGGAAGACAGCTTCAAGCTGTGCTTGTTCCCCTTTTCCTTAGGCGACAAGGCACGGCACTGGGAGAAGACTCTTCCACAAGGCACTATCACTTCTTGGGCTGACTGTAAAAAAGCTTTCCTCTCAAATGTTTTCTCAAGCTCTCGGACACCAAGGTTGAGAAGCGAGATCAGTGGCTTCACTCAGAGACAGAATGAGTCATTCAATGAGGCTATGAAGCGTTTCAAGGATTACACTATCGCTTGCCCTCACCACGGTTTCAGTGAAGAGACCCTATTGAGTACTATCTACCGCGGAGCACTTCCAAAGATCAGGTTACTACTTAACACGGTAAGCAAAGGAAACTTCCTTGGTCAAGAGGTTGAGGAAGGCATGGAGCTAATTGAAAATTTGGCGTTGAGTGATGGAAATTATTCTGAGGATTATGACCGTGCACCAAGATGTGCTGATCTTGAAGCCAACAAGAAGGAAATGAAGTCTCTACATGAGAAGATCGATAAGCTCATGCTTGCTAACCAAAAGCATGTACATTTTGTTGGGGAAGCCGCGGATGTCTTGGATGAGCTAGAGCAATGCCAAGAAGAAGAAGCTAATTGGGTAGCCGGTCAAAACAACTACAAACCTCAAGGTTACTCTCAAGGCTACCAAGGCAACAACAACTTGTCTTATAGAAGCACCAACGTTGAAAACCCAAAGGATCTGGTGTACCCTCCTCAACAAGCTAAACCGTTTGTGCCCTGCAACAAAGGTTTTCAGCCGAGTGGTGGTTTTCAAGGTCAGCGACAAGGCAACATTCAGGGACAGCAGCAACATCAAGGAAACAAACCTTATATTCCTATGTACCCTGCAGGCTTTGTTCCTTAACAACAGATGCAACCGCAACAAAATGATCATGTACAAGCCTGTTTCACTGATGTCTAAAAACCAGAAGTTCGCCGAGATGAATAACCACTTAGACTCCTCTCTCACTGATGTCTCTACTCAGATAACAACTCTAAACAACAAGATCAAGCAGTTAGAGAAGGGTAAGGCAAGTACAAGTGGTCAGAATAGCTTACCGGGCAAGTGTGAGCAGAATCCCAAGGAATACGCCAACGCCATTACACTACGAAGTGGGAAAGAACTTCCACCGAGGGTTGCGCCTAAGGACAATGAGGACATTGTGGTTCAAGAGGGGGAGGATAACCCGTCGGCTGATGATGAGATCAACTTCCACAACGTGTGGATATAGCGGCCAACAAAGGGTAAATAAGCAGCTGTAAAGAAGCAAGCAGAGAAAGCAACCGAGGAGAAGGATGAGTACATTCCTCTGCCTTATGTTCCTAAGCTTCCCTTTCCCGGTCGCTTCAACAAACAGCTTATAGAGAAGCATAGGCTCTTGTTTGAGAAGCATCTAAGGGACGTAGAGATCAAGCTACCTCTCGTGGATTGCCTTGCCATGATGCCTAAATGTGCAAAATTTTTCAAAGACACGCTTGCAAAGAAGAATAAGGAAAGAAAGAAAGTGCTGGTACTTAGCGAAGAATGTTGTGCTGTGATACACAAGGAGATAGTCCCCAAGAAGTTGGGAGACCCAGGAAGCTTCACTATACCATGTGCTCTCGGTCCTTTGACATTTCAGAGCTGTCTATGCGATCTCGATGCTAGTATAAATTTGATGCCCCATTCAAAGAAGCTAGGTTTTACCCAGTTCAAAGACTGTAGAATATTCATTGGTGCTAGCTGACAGGAGCTTGAGGTTACCCGTGGGTTTGCTTGAGGACTTACCAGTGAGGGTCAGTGGTGCAAACGTGCCTACACACTTTGTTGTGCTTGAAATGTATGAAGAACCTAAGGATCCGCTCATTCTTGGAAGGCCATTCCTTGCAACCGCCAGAGCAATCATCGATGTCAAGAATGGGAAGATAGCTCTACATTTGATATCAATGAGGTGTTGAAGAAGCCCACCATAGAAGGGCAAGCTTTCTACATAGAGACGTTGGATGCTTTGGCAGATAAACTGCTAGAAGAGCTTGCACAAGAGGATCACTTTAAGCTGGCATTGACTAAGGAGAGAGGAGAGTACGGTTTCGTGGATCAAAGGACTCAGGAGTACGTTAATCTCCTTGATTCTAGGAAAGTTGTACTAGAAGATGAAGGCGAATGCCTAGGGATCGATAGGGCAATCGAGCGGATCACTCGATCTAAGTCAGCAATCGACAAGAAGATCGAGGATACTGGTCGATCCAGAGAAGAGAACGACTAAGACACTCGATCCACTACTCGATCCCATCTAAATCGAGTAGGATATCGACCTGAGAGCAGTCGATCCAGAAAAACAATCGATGGGAAGATCGAGGGAAGCCAACCGATCAGTTCAGAGAACGAGACGGGGACTCGATCTCTTGCTCGATCCCAATCAAATCGAGTAGGGGAATCGAGTGAAGTTGCTCGATCCGGGCCAGAATGAGTGCAAGATCGACCGGCAGACGCGATCTCGGAGGGGACAACGATTCAAGAAAGCAGTCTTTTGGGTCATGTCTCAGGTTCTAAGGAGGCTATTGAGGATGGGAACGTCAACAAGAGCCACGAGGAGGACTGGAGCGAGCTGCTAGCCCCAAAGGTGGACCTTAAGGAGCTCCCAAAAGGGCTAAGGTATGCTTTCTTAGGGCTTAATGAAACCTATCCCGTGATTGTGAATGAGAACTTAAGTGATGATGAGTTGCACTCGCTCCTAAATGAGCTGAGAATGTATAGGAAGACCATTGGGTACTCTCTAAGTGACATCAAGGGCCTTTCACCAATGCTTTGCACTCATAGGATTCACTTGGATAATTAGAACGCCTCTTCTATAGAACACCAAAGGCGTTTGAATCTAAATTTAAAGGAGGTTGTTAAGAAAGAAATTCTTAAGCTTTTAGAGGCTGACGTGATCTATCCCATAAGTGACAGCACGTGGGTTCCTCCTGTACACGTGGTGGCTAAGAAGGGAGGGATCACGGTCATTAAGAATGATAAAGATGAGCTTATACCTACTAGGAATATTACAGGACACCGTATGTGCATAGACTATAGGAAGCTTAATCTTGCTACTAGAAAGGATCTTTTTCCTTTACCTTTTATTGATCAAATGCTAGAGAGGCTTGCTAATCATCTTTACTATTGCTTTCTCGATGGATATATTGGTTTCTTTCAAATACCAATCCATCCAAACGATCAAGAGAAGACGACCTTTACATGCCCTTATGGCACCTTCGTGTATCGAAGGATGCCATTCGGGTTGTGTAACGCACCGACTACGTTTCAGCGGTGTATGATGTCGATCTTCTCTGATCTAATAGAAGAGATGGTAGAAGTGTTTATGGATGACACCTCTGTATATGGTGTGTCTTTTTCTGCGTGTTTGTTGAATCTTTGCAAGGTACTAAAGCGTTGTGAAGAGACGAATCTTGTGCTTAACTAGGAGAAGTGTCACTTCATGGTGAAGGAAGGGATCGTGCTTAGCCACAAAATATCAAAGAAAGGCATAGAGGTTGATAAAGCCAAGGTTGAAGTCCTGATGAGTCTTGAGCCGCCGGTTAATGTCAAAGGGGTGAGGAGTTTCCTAGGCCATGCTGGTTTCTACAGGCGCTTCATCAAAGATTTTTCCAAGATTGTACGCCCTCTCACACGGCTGTTGTGCAAGGAAGTTGACTTTGTGTTTGATGAGGATTGCCTTCATGCTTTCGTGACCATCAAGGAAGCTCTAGTATCCGCGCCTATAGTGCAAGCACCGGATTGGACTCTACCATTTGAGATAATGTGTGACGCGAGCGACTATGCCGTGTGAGCTGTTCTTGGTCAGAGAAAAGATAAACGGCTGCACATGATCTACTATGCTTCACGTACCTTAGACGAGATGCAGGCCAGATACACTACGACTGAGAAGGAGTTGCTGGCGGTTGTATTCGCCTTTGAGAAGTTCAGGTCATACCTCATAGGCTCCAAGGCCATCGTCTACACAGATCACGCGGCTCTGAGGTACATCTATTCCAAGAAAGACACTAAACCGAGGTTCTTGAGATGGATACTTTTGCTCCAAGAATTCGATATGGAAATCAAGGACAAGAAAGGGATAGAGAACGGCGTTGCTGACCACCTCTCTAGGATGAGAATCACTGAGTCTTTTCCCTTAGATGATTCGCTTCCAGAAGAACAACTCATGATGATACTACGGCCGTTTGTTGAAGGCTAGAAGGACAGTGTGAAGAGGTTTTGAGCTTCAAAGAAGAGGATCTTCCTTGGCACGTTGACATTGTGAATTTCTTAGCGTGTGGAGAGGAGCCTTCTCATCTTGACAACTATCACAAGAAGAAGTTCATGAGAGACGCAGGCCACTACTTTTGGGACGAGCCCTACTTGTACAAGAGGGGCATGGACAGTTTATACAGGAGGTGTGTAACAAAGGAAGAAGCTAAGGACATTCTCCTTCACTGCCATGGATCTTCATACGGCGGTCACTTTGCCTCATTCAAAACCGCTAAAAAAGTCTTACAAGCCGGTTTCTGGTGGCCGTCTATCTTCAAAGACACCCATGAGTTTGTGAAGAGTTGTGAAGCTTGTCAACGAGCAGGGAACATTACGAAGAGGAACGAGATGCCTCAGGTTCCTATCTTTGAGGTAGACGTGTTTGACGCATGGGGGATAGATTTCATGGGGCCTTTCCCTTCGTCTTATGGCAACAAGTTCATTTTGGTGGCTGTTGACTACGTTTCTAAATGGGTTGAGGCCATTGCTTCCCTAGAAACGACTACAAGGTGGTGATAAAGCTTTTCAAAACCGTCATATTTCTACGATTTGGAGTCCCCAAGGTTGTAATCAGTGACGGTGGTAGCCATTTCATCAACAAGTTGTTTGAGAGCCTTCTAAGGAAATATGGTGTGAAGCACAAGGTGGCTACACCGTATCACCCTCGATTGAGTGGGCAAGTAGAGGTCTCTAACCGGCAGATCAAAGCCATACTCTAGAAGACATTGGGTACTACTCGGAAGGATTGGGCAGCTAAGCTGGACGACGCTTTGTGGGCTTACCGGACCACCTTCAAAACGCTCATTGGTACTACTCCTTTCACTCTTCTCTACGGCAAAGGATGTCACCTCCCCGTCGAGCTGGACACAGAGCCTTGTGGGCAGTGAAGCGGCTGAATTTTGATCTAAAGACGGCTCAGGAGAAGCGCTTAATCCAGCTACATGAACTTGATGAGTTAAGGCTGGACGCCTACGAAAGTGCTAGGATCTACAAGGAGCGTACTAAGGCGGCTCATGACAAGAAGCTGGTCCACAAAGAGCTTAAGGAAGGCAGTTTGGTATTGCTCTACAACTTGAGGCTGAAGCTCTGTCCAGGAAAGCTGAAGTCAAGGTGGTGCGGACCGTTTGAGATCAAAGAGGTATTGCCTTACGGAGCCATTACATTGGTTGGCAAGAGTGGGAATGCATTCACAGTAAACGGACACAGAGTGAAGCCATACTTGGCCAGCGCACTCAACAAGGAGAGCACTTCATTGCTTCTCCAAGACCCACCATCTGCCTAAACCAAGTAAGGTCTAGCTAAAGACATTAAAGAAAGCGCACTTGGGAGGCATTCCCATGTCTATCTTGTGTATATTCTTGCTTTATTTATCTTTCAGCTTTATGTTTTTATCTTCTAAGTGTATAGGAACATGTATAAGGGATTGCAGGCCATGATCTTGGATCCAAAAGGAGTAAGAAGTTTCGAATATAGGCTAGAGATCGAGAGCTAGATCGATTCATCCTGACTTGATCTTTGCTAGATCAAGCCAGTGAATCGAGAGGAGTCAGTCGATCTAGACGAAATCGAGTAGAACATCAAGTGAAACGGTCGATCATGATAGGACAACCCGCCAATGCGTTCAGCTTGAAAAGCGAACGAGGTGTAGATTGACCGAGACACTCGATCCTCAAAATTAGATCGAGTAATCTACCCGATCTGTCTCTCGATCTAAGCTAAAATCGACCCCTGAATCGATGATGTGGCTCGATCACGAGGACTTAGCCACCATGCCAAAAATCAAGGAACGAGGGGTGCTATCGATCCAAGACTCGATCGAATTCAAATCGAGTCCCAAATCGAGCAATCCTCTCGATCCAAGCCATTACGGGCATGAGATCGAGTCCTAGATCGACCAAACGGACTCGATCTCGTGCTGAGGTAACAAATTATTTTCCCTCTTTTCTGTTTTCCCTCCGGTTTTTAAATTTAAAAAGTGGTCAAGGCAAGCATCTTTGACCATGAAGGATGTGCCTTGACCACAACTTTTGTCAGAAAACCACTTGTTTTACCCATGGTTTTGTAAAATCGTTAGCCTTTATATTTTTAAGCCCTCTCATACTCTCCCATTTCTGTTTTTGCAAGTTCTCAAGCAAAAGAGAGTGTGAATTTTTTATTTCCTAAAGGCTAACAGCATACTCTTTCAATCTTTGCAAAGGTATTTTCGAATCTTTAAGAAAATCTTCAAGAAAATCTCCTTTTAATTCGCTTTGATTGTTCTAGATGCCAGAACGGTTTATTTTTTTTTAAAAAACTAGCTTGATATTAGGAAAAATTCTAGATTTAACTGTATCTCTAGATCTGATTCTCTGTTATCTTGCTAGGATTTTTATAAATTCCTCAAAATTCTAGGGTATTAGTTATAAGTTTTCCTTCTTGCTTGTCTATTTCTTGATTTTTCGCTGCCTTGCTCATTCTCTCATTTGAGAATCTTGTTTCAGGCACCATGGCTCCCAAAAGAACGAGAGAAGAGACAGCACAAGAGGGAGAAGGACAAGAAGTGGTTGTTCAAAGAGAGGGTAAGATGGTCTAAAGAGGAGAAAAAAGACAAGGAGCGGCTACAAAGGCTGAAGCTCGAGCCAACAAAGTTTGCGGACAGAGGTTTGCTGTCTAAGATGGGGATTTTGGGGGATTTTGATCAACTCCTCCAGAACATGGGGCTCATGTGTTTGTCACGGATGGATTGCCCAACCTTTCCCGATGTGACAATCGACTTCCTTGCCATCTTGGAGTTTGCGTACGAGAACCCTAGCATCCCAACTCCTTCTCAAGGCCACCTCTCTTTCAAGATCAAACGTCGAGCCTTTAGTCTCTCAATCCCCGAGCTTTGTCAAGCTTATGGCCTCGATGCTGCTGCCACGAAGGTTGAGTTCCCCTCCTTCACTCAAGCAAACGATCTTTGGGACCTCATAGCCAACGATTACTACAAGGCGAATACCGCGAAGTTCAAGAGAGTGAGGAGTCCGGTGCTGTGTTACACGCTGAAACTGATCGCCAACACATTCAGTGGACGGTCAGTAGCCCCTACAGTCACCAAGACGGAGCTTTGCTTCTTGTTCCAGGGTGTTAAGCATCTCGTTTGTAACCCCGACGAGAATGATGAGCCGTTAGAAGACCATCTAGGAGACAACGTGAACTACAGATGTATCCTAGCTGCTTTATTGGTGAAATACAAGGCGTATGCCCTGAGATGAAACGCAAGCTTGTCGCTTTGTTGGAGGCTTCCTCATGCCCTTGTTCGTGCAAGCTGCCGTACCGCTTAACGACTTCACCCCTGCTCCGGAAAGAGCTTTCATGGATGAGATATACCTAAGGAACACGGACAGCTTGGGACGTACGCCAGCTGAGGGCTTCTTTGCGTATATGTTCATTGGTGAGGAGAATGAGAAGAGGGTGTGTATCCTGCCAAACAAGGACGAAACAGAGATGTTGGGAGTTGGGAAAATCGAGTTTCTCCCAAGCGTAGAGGAGTGCTTTGCTCCTTTAGGAGCCACAGCCGCCATTCAACAAGCCACTCACCCAAGATCAGAGTCTCCTGCCACGGATGACGAGATCCCCAAAGCCTTTGTCCTGCCCAAGATCGATTTTGAGCCGCGGACTAAGACAGAAAAGTTCTTTGCTTCTGTTGTGGAGATGCAAAGGAAGATCAACAAATGGCAAAGCAAGGTCAACAAGAAGCTTGCCAAGAAATTCAAGGCGCTTCAAGGGAGCTCGCCCGCGAAGTCTAAGGAGTCCATGAGTGTATAGGTCAACCAGCCCGAGAAGAGGAGGAGATCAACTGGCGGCATTGTCATACGTGAGCCACAAAGCAGCACGCAACAAGCACGTCATTCCATCCATGGCTTCCCGACCGCGGATAAATGCAAAGACATAGCCCGACGCTCCTTTAGCAAGAGCAGCTCCGCTGGAACATCCTCTAGTTCCAGCTGAGTTTAGCTCCAAGGTCCCAACAACCGATCCTTGTAAATACCATCATCCGTTTTCATTTTTTTTTGCTTAGTGTTTTTGAACTCTCTAGAATTTGTTTGCCACCGGGACGGTGTCATTCACGTTTGGGGGAGTATGTGTGTGGTTTGACATGTTTATTTTGCTCTTATTTTCTATTTGCATCCATTGAGTCTTGCATTGCATCTTATTGTATTTAAGGCATAGAAAAGAACAAAAAAATTGGTAAAATTTTTAAAATTTTCAAAAAAAAAATTCATGTAGTTGCATTCACTTTGTTAAAACATTTTAGGATTGAGTCTAGAATTTTTAAGCATCTACGTTGTTTACATTTGCATAAGGGGTTAAAGTTTTCTTAAAAAGGTGTTTTAACTCATGAATTGTTTCAGTGTCCTAGTTAGTAGGTATTTGATGCTTTGATCATGCTTTGAAAGTAAGTCCTTACCATGCTTGGATCACTTGTTTTGATTTTTGTGAATTGACTTGAACATTCATGATTTGAAACTTATCCTAATAAGTGAGAACCCTAATCTGATTTTTAAATATCATTCTTATTCATTTGAAAATGAACACATGGATCTTATACATATTAAGGCTCTCTTCCTCCTTTTACCACTCTTTGTGGGCCTAAGTAGAACTTCCACCATGACCCTTACCTTTCTTTCAAGCCAAGTATTCTTGTGTGACATCATTGTGAAGCCTTTTTCGGTTTGAACTTAGTATAACGTGTTACGTTTAGGTGACATGATTAGGTTCTCTTTTGATTGCTAGCTTTACATCTTGATGCTAGTTTTAGGCTTAGGATAGGTTTGGGGTTCATAAGGGTTGTTTATATGCTTTTGGTTTCAAAATGTTTTGGTGATTGAAGTGAATAAAATGTTTTAAGTGAAAGGTTTTTTTTTTCTAAAATATAAAGCTCTAACTATTTCAGAAGATAACTATCGAAAAAGAAAAGAAAACAAAAGAAAAGAAAAGAGCCTAAGTGCAAATTAAAAAGAAAAGAAAAGAAAGTAAAGAGTAGGGAGCTATCAATAAGAAAAAAACAAAGAGATAAAACATTTTCAGCCTTTTCACTAGCCTAAAGAGTAAAGATGTTTTCTATTTTGATTTGGGGTTTGCTAATCTACAGCTTTGTTGATAAGGGTAGTATCTAAGAGGGTGAGTGAGCTTAAAAAAAAAGAAATGAGAGGGGTTTTAGGATCATCGATTAGCGTGAATGGGTAGATGAGAATTTGATCATGTATGCATCAATTGTCTTTACCTTCAGCATTATGCATAAAGTTCATACCATTCTTGAGAGAAACCCATTGCATTATGAAACCTTTAAATGAGATCATTCTATGCTCATAGCCTTCTCCCTTAGCCAAATGTGTTCTGCTTTAAAGTTCATAAGTTTGATTCATGGTTTGATCATTAATGAATGTTAAAGGATGACATTCTTTGATTGTTTGGAATAGGAGAGTCGTGATTTGAATTTCATTGTGTGATGAGTATGGCTAAGTTCTTTGGAGTATGAGTGTGTGCATTGCATCTTAGAATTAATAACTAGCACGTTGAGATCGATTCATTTGAAGGACACCTTTGCAAGAAGCTTAAACCCCCGTTTTTAAAACCTCTCTCCGTTTTTAAATATTGTTTGCTTGAGGGCAAGCAAAAGGTAAGTTCGGGGGAGTTGATATTGCTGCATATTTCATGTGTTTTTCATACATATAAGATAGTTTCACAAGCGTTTACCTTGCACTTTAGGCTAGTTTGCATCACTTTAGGTCCTAGAGCACTTTTGCATCAACATTTGCATGTTTCTTGCATTATGCATTGCATTCAGGTTGTTTTCGGCTACTTTGGAGCTTTGGAAGATTCGTGAACGTGCTAAGGCTCGTGAGGACGTGCGTGGACACTTGGAGAAATCAGGATTGCATGCTAAGGACCAGAGATCGAGTAGCAGATAGAGCACGACAAGTCGATCCAGACGAGATCGACCAAAAGATCGAGTAGCCGAGTCGATGCAAGGAAATAGATCGAGACCGAGATCGAGATGGGAGATCGATCAGAAGTACGGACGTAAATGACGCCATGCAGATCAAGGACCGGATCGAGCTTTCAACCCGATCAGCACAAGATCGAATCATAGATAGACCAAAGTCACCCGATCCAAGCCAAAGATCGAGAGCGAGATCGAGCCGGCTGCTCGATCCCAGACTACTTTAACCGTTTTTGGCTTCTGGCGAGGGGGGGGGACCATCGAGCTGTTTACCCATTTTGGGAAGGCGGCGATCCTGCTTTTTCCATAGGCGTTTTTCACTTTACCTTTTTATCATCTTCTCTCTATTTCGAGGGCGATTATCTCTGACATTGTAGAACCTTGAGTTTTCTTGTTTTACGTTTTGAATATTGAATTTTTGCTTTTAATCAACCGTTTATCATGTTTAGTCGATCATCTATTGCATTTTGTTCGGTTTCCTTTATGAGTAGTGAGTAATTTCATTGGGTTTTCGGTGTTGAGAGGATTCAAAGGGGCTGAAAAGGTTTAAAGATTGGTGTTTTCTTGTTCTTCATCGCCTTCTCTTCTAGGATTTGAGTACTTACGGCTTAGAGACTCTCACGCCAAGATCTCTATGATCAGAGGGATATCTTACCTTGACAGGATTCAGGTGTCGTGGAGAAGTCAAATCCTAGAGGTTAATCCTTCCTTTCCCACACGCCATGGTTGTTTAGGGGGTTAGTTAGGCCGTGTGTTTGAAATCTATGTTTTATGCCCTTCAATCTCTATTTCCACCAAACGCCATGGGTTTGGAGAAGAGAATGAAGGAGTGATCCATACCATAAGCCATGGATGGATCTTGTTTTGTTTTCAAGGCCTAGAGAACCTCACAAAGTGAGTAGATCTAAGGTTTTCAAACCAAGCTTGAACCTTTGAAACCCTTGAAAATGATCCTCAACCCTGGACCCACTTTCTTAGTATTCTCTCATCTCTGTTAATCATTCGCTTGATATCTGTTCGCATCCTGGTCATTAGATTTGTTTCTGTTCGAACTGTTTAGACGAGATCGATCGTTGTTGCTCGATCTAGTGGTCGATCCTGTGGTCGATCCACTAGTCGATTTTTAATAATTAGTAGCTTTGCATTTTAAATATTCCGCTTGTTCCTCATGGTAGTTAACCCTCTTCCAAGGATTTTAAAATTGTTTTGGTTTGCATTTGACACTTGCATCAAGTTTTTAGGGATTTTACCAAACATTTATCATAATTGCTTAGCTTCACTCATCCTTTGCCTTCTTAGTGAACTTGCTACCCCTAGGTGTTGATTGATATCTCTCTTGCTCACTATACTGCATCTCTGTGTGCATTAGAGCTTTGATAACCTCTCTGTTGCATCTTGATATATCATTGCATCATAAAAACCTGTTATCAAATCGCCATAGATTCCAAGTGCCTTCATTGTGGAAATTATGGAAGCACAAGGATATCTTGTAGTCTTGAAAGTGCATTAATTGAAGTGCTCCATGAGCTCTCTTGCACTTGGCTCCTTGTATGGGACTTCTTCTACAGCATTCCCCATTCCTTTGGATTTGGCAGCCTTTCCTTCAACTGGTCTCTTTCCACCAGCCTTAGATGACTGCCCATCAGCAATACCCTTTCCCTTGTCTCTCCTTGTGCATGGTGAAGTTGGCGCTTCCCATCCTGATGGTGCTTGAGCCTTGCTTCCAGCAGCAGTCTTAGTTCTCCCCATGGTACCTACAAGAACAAAGCTTGAAAGTCCAATGAGCATATGAACTAAAGTTTGAGAAACAATGACTAGAAGCTCTAAAACAATTTCTCAAATCTACAAGTGGTCAAACTAGTAATTAAACAAGATTAAATCTCTAAAGAACTGAGAGAATTCAGAAGCTTAAAGTCACAAACATGCTAGAGTCCTCAACAAGTTTAATCGAGTATGCATATGAACCTAGCATGGTGGCTCTAAACAAAGTTAAATATGATTATGCACAGTTGATTCAAAACAAGCAAGCAATTAATTAAATAAACATTAATCAATCCTAAACATTCTACTTGCTTAGCTAACAGATTCCACATTGCAAAAATCAAAACAAGCACCATAAACTAAACAAAACTAGCTCTTAATGCAAAAGATTCAATTTTTTTAAGCAAGCACAAGGCATAAGAGCAAGAGATGAATTGTTAAGAAAGCAAACCTTTAAGGACTTCTAAGCACTTAGGAGATATAAATAGAAAGAGAGATGGAGCTAGAAATTTCGTGGTACTAGTGAGAAAAGAGAGGAAATAAAGTGTGAAGAGAGAAGAGAGAAGTGGAGCAGGATGGCAGGGAGGAGCCAAAAAATTCAAATTTTAACTCCTTTGGCGCCAAGCCAAGAGAGGGAAATTTGTTTGGAAATTTTAGAACTTACCTCGCCGGACCATCGGTCACTTGAGACCTATGGTGGTGACTGATACGGGGCTATCGGTCATTTGAGACCGATGGTGAGACTGATGGCTTATTCGCTGCAATCCCATCGATCACTTTCTGACCGATGGTCCTGAGGAAAGTGACCGATGGTGCATCCGCTTGGTTTCCATCGGCAGAATCAATAGGGTCCTATCGGTCACTCCCTGACCGATGGTCTTGACCGGTGGAAACCATGTCTTGCACATTCTTGTTTCCCCAAATACTTTCTCAAGCCCCAAACCGAACTCCTGCTTCTAGACACACTAAAATGCATAAAAATGAACTAAAAAGCATAATATTTACAAAGGATACCATGGGACTACCTCCCAAGTATGCTTGTTTAGAGTCACTTAGCTTGAATTTGATTACCTCACTAGTGGAGGTGAGGAGAAGGACTCTAGGAACTCCTTGGTTGTTTCTTGCTCGTCTTGATCTTGGTGGTGACCCCATCAGTCATCATCTCAGCAAAGGGCTTAGATATGCCTCCTTGCTCCAGTATGTAGCCGAATTCACCATCCTTAGAACAAATGGGCTTCAAGACCACCCCTCTTTCTTTAGTCACCAATTTGATTAGATTCATCTTCTTGTAACCTCCTTTTCAGTGGTGTCTTCAAACAGCTTTGACAAACCGCAACCATCAAAACTCTCCCCTTGGTAGCCCTCAAACTCTGGCCAGTTCTTGTCAATGCCCTTCACCTTTTTCAGCTCCATAATGAAAGCATGATCATGCTCCAGCTTGTTCCCCTTGTTGTCAAACCTCTGGACTTTATCCATGTAAGTCTCAGCTCATTTGTGCATTCCCTGGCATCAAATATGGCCTCAGCTGAAGCTAGAAATGGCCTTCAAAGTATGATGGACTTCTTAATCTGCCCTTCAATCTTTATAGGAACATCCTTGAGAGCTCCTAAAGGCAGATTCACAGTCCCGTCAGCAATGGTAAAAGAGACATTGCTTTGCTGGACCTTAGTGTAGCCTAAGTCCTTAGCAGTAGAAGCTGCTAACAGATTGATGCTTGCTCCTAGATCATACAAACAGCTCTTGAAGGTCTTGCCCTTGAGCTCACATGGAGAGTGAAGCAACCTGGGTCTCCAAGCCTCTTGATGTCTAGCTCCTTTACTTCTGAAGCTTTAGCCTTAGCTCTCTGTTTTCCAAGTTCCTCTTCAGCATTTAAACCTCTCATATCCATTTGAGCAGCATAGAGGGTTTCATACTTCTTGACTAGCTGCTCCTTGAATGTTCCAGGGAATGGGATATCAGGCGGGTAGATAGGGAGAACATCAGCTGGAGTATCCTGCTTAGCATCAGGTACCTTAACAAAGTCTTATATTTTAGCATCAGCAACTTCAAGTGGCGCCCACTTCTCTTTTTCCTTGTTGGCTCCTTTTTCAAGAGAGTTCTCCTTAGTAGCATAAGCTTCAATAAACTCCTCTCCCCCACACTGAATGTCAATGTCCTCATTGAGTAAAGATATGAAGTCTTCAATGATAGCTTCTTCTTCAAGAGGAGTAAAAGCAACTGCAGACTCAAGATCATGGCAGTACTCCTTTGGATTTTTCTCACATTTGCCAGGAAGAGTGCCTTGAGGACGTGTTGCTGTTGCTATTCCTTTGTTGTTCTCTAGAGTCTTTACCCTTGCTGCTAACCCATCGAATTTGTTGGCCAACTCCACATGAACTTCAGCAAACTTCTTGTTCATATCCAATGTGGTGTTGTCCAGATTCTGAAGCACTTGTTGCATCATACTCTTGAGTTCAGGATCTTGGGAGCTTGAGGAAGCTTGATCTGGTGCTAGAGCATTGAATCCTGGAGGGCTGTAGGGCGCTCTTGGCTGGAAGATGTTGTTCCTCTGTTGAAAACCTTGATTGTTGTTGTAGGGAACAAAAGGTCTTGGAGCAGCTTGATGTTGTTGTCGAGGTGGATACACTTGGTCTTGAGGATTTGCAACATTGTTGCTTCTGTATGATAGGTTAAGGTTAGGTCTTTAGTTGCCATACCCATTGTAGCATCCTTGGTTACCAAGATAGTTCATCTCCTCAACTTGGCAAGTCTCTTGATCATCAACCTGAACCATGTCACTAACAAAGTGAACTTCCTTCCTTTCCCTTAGCAGTAGATCAATCTTTTCATGCAGAGCTTTGATCTCTTTCTTGCTATTCTCCAGTTCATCATTAGCACTCCTTGGGGCTCTGTCAAACTCTTCATTATAATTTCCATCAGACTGAGCTAGATTCTCAACAAGCTCCAACCCTTCATCCACATCCTTTGACAAGAATTTCCCATTTGATGCAGTGTCCAAGAGCATTCTTATCTTAGGTAATGCTCCTCTGTAGAGAGTAGAGAACAGAGAGGCTTGTGAGAAGCTATGGTGAGGGTATTGTAGTGTGTAGCCCTTGAATCTTTCCAAAGCTTCACCAAAGCTTTCATTGTTCCTCTGTGTAAACCCTGAGATCTTATTCCTTATCCCTGCAGTTCTTGAAGTAGAGAAGAACTTTGCTAAAAAGGCTCTCTTGCACTCATCCCAACTAGTGATGCTTCCTTGAGCCAAGTTTTTCTCCCACTGCTGAGCTTTATCCCCAAGAGAGAATTGGAACAACCTTAGTTTGAAGCCATCTTCACTTACCCCATTTATCTTTGTTAGAGAGCATAGTCTATCAAAGTTATCCAAGTGATCCAAAGGGTCTTCAAGTTGTAACCCATGGAACTTGCTTCCCTAAACCACTGAGATCAATCCAGATTTGATCTCAAAGTTATTATTTTGCACCGCTGGGGGAATGATCCCTGTTCTGTTATTGTAGGCGTTTGGTGCATCACCTGCACCTATGGGTCTCACTGCTCTTGGAAGCTGAGCTGCGCCTCTAGATCCCTGCTCACCTTGCAAGCCCTGAACACCCTGCTGACCTTGTATACCCTGAGCGCCAACTGCTCCTTGAGGACCATGGAATCTCATGTCATCCACAACAGGTGGTTCCTGATTGTTCATCCCTAGTCTCTCCAAGTGTTGCTGCCTTTCCTGCTGTCTTCTTGCTCTCTGGCCTCTGTCCAACAGATTGATGTTGTCTATTAAGTCTACAAGATTGCTTGAACCTCTCGATCTTAAGTTGATAAACCTGAAAAACAGCAATGAGAGTAGAGGAGGATTAGTAACCAAAAACAAAAGAAACCTGATCTTAAAGATTCCACAAAGTCTAATGATTCAAACTGTAAACCCCAATGGCAACGGCACCAAATTGATACGAGAGTTTGACCTCTTATGTCAATCACCCATTGTACTAGTCAGTTGTAGTATTTGGGTTTTATTGTCAATCCAAAGGGACATAAGTCGAATAACAGAAGAGTTGCAAGTAGAAAGCACTCAGGTGAAACAGAGAAGATTGTGTTGCAAAGCAACCAAACTAACAACCTAAGATGATCAAACACCAACAGAACTCAAAGAGAACACTTAGCAATGATCATATAAAGCAAGAACAGAGCAAATAAACAGAGTGATTGGCAAATTCAAAATTTAAATAAAGAGAAAACAAGTTCCTAGATGTGGTTATTGACGTTGAGGAATTCAAAAGCTAACTAAGGTTGTTTCAAACATCATTGACCAAGCAAACAAGCTAGCAATGCTGATTCCTAGACATAGAGTTCACAAACAAGCAAGCTAAACTTATTCTCTTGACAAATAGCACTTTGCTAAACATCAAACAAGAATTAATCCTCATTAATGCTAGAACATTCAACAAGCATGATAAAACAACTATATCCAGGTCAAAATACACCTCAAACATCCTAACAAGAACTAATCCTTTATTAACCAAAGATCAGCATTTCATCAAACACTTGGTGGGCATAAAATGAAGCCTAATTCTAGATTCATGAATTCAATATAAATCTAGTTTAAGAACAGATTAATAGAGAGCAATCATTGTTATTAAGGATTAACAAACCATAGATAAGCTTCTAGATTCCCTTGATCTACCACATCTAGAAACTCTAAGATAACTACTCACTCATCATCATGTTAAACATCAAATCACAAATAGAAGGGATGCTAAACATGATTAAGAGAAAGATTAAGACAGGATTAAAGGCAAATACAAACTTAGATTAAGCAAAGATAGATCTTGTCTTACAAAAACAAAAAATCAACCAAGAATAGTTTTAAAGACACTTAGTCTAAAATTTCTCAGAACATGGTATTTATACTAAGAGACAAATGCCCTAACAAAATGGCAAAATGGTAAATAGAAGCATGTTAAGACTGGATCCCATCGGTCATATACTGACCGATGGTCCTGAGGTGGATGACTGGTGGTATGCACGCTGGGTTTCCGTCGTCACTCCCTGACAGATGGTCCTGTGGTGAGTGACCGGTGGTATGCTTGCTGGGTTTCCATCGGTCACTCCCTGACCAATGGTCCTGAGGTGAGTGACCGGTGGTATACTCGCTGCATTACCATCAGTCACTCCTTAACCGATGGCCTTCAAAACATGACATTGCTTCCCTTGGCTCCTTTTGATCCTCCTTACCTTGGCTAGCTTCTTGAATCACTCCCACACTTCCTCCATGCTCCAATCAGATCCTTAAGTACCTAAAAACATCTTTGATGCATAGAAATTGCAAACTACAACCTAAATCCATCCTAAGACTAAAAAAAAGAGGAAAATGGGACTAAAGAGAAGGAAAGCATGCAAAAGAGAACAAAAACATGAACTAAATGCAAGCTTAGTGATGTAAATGCATGAGATATCACTATTTCCCAGTCATCACCCGACCATAGTCCTAACCTCCCATTTCCCAGCCAATATCCAAACTATGGCTCTAACATCTCTCGGACAATGTCCCATCCTGTCTCGATCATTTCTAATTTCCTCGGATACAAATGCTACAACTCTCCCCCACCCGTTTTGGATTCGCTCTCAAATCCAGCTCATCCGTTTGCAAGATATCAAACCATTTGGGATACTCGGCTTTCATCCTAGCCTCCTTTTCCCATGTAACATTTTCATGCCCGTCGCAGTCCCATACGACCTGAACCATTCTGACTAGCTTTCCCTGCTTAGTCTTTTCCTTCCTGCCTATCACTGGAACCGGCCTAGCCACCACTGCAAGGTCCTCTTGCAAGTTCGCAGGCGCTTCCTCTATAACCGTCTCACGGTCGGTTATGTGCTTTCTTAGCTGCAACACATGGAATACATTATGGAACACTCCCATTTCCGATGGCAAGTCCAGTTTTTAAGACACTGCGCCAACTCTTTCCAATATCTGGTACGGCCCCATGTACCTCATACTCAACTTGGCATACTTAGATGCTCTGTCTGGTCCCTTATACGTCAGTTTCTTAAGGTAAACCATGTCCACTACACTGAACTCCAAGTCCTTGCGACGCTTGTCCGCATAACTTTTCTGTTTGTCCATTGCTTCTTTCAGCTTAACCATTAAGAAACCTGATCTTTTCCGTAGTAGCCTCGACCATTGCAGGCCCCATCATGCTACGCTTCTCCACTTGTGTCAAACACAAGGGTATCCTACACGGCCTGCCATAAAACGCATCATATGGAGACATCTCAATGCTCCTATGGTAACTATTGTTGTATGTGAATTCTGCCAATGGTAAGTAGTCCTCCCAACTACCACCCCAATCCAGCATGCATGCTCTCAGCATATCCTCCAATGTCTTAATTGTTCGTTCTGACTGCCCATCAGTCTGAGGATGATATGCTGTACTCATATGCAACCGCGTTCCACACGCTTCCGGGAACTCTTTCCGGAACCTCAAAGTAAACTTCGGTCATGATCTGAAATAATGCTCACTGGCACACCATGCAACCTCCCGATCTAATCAATGTATATATCCACCAACTTTGGTACTCCATCCATCTTTTTCATCAGTAAGAAATGAGCAGGCTTAGTCAATTAATGCACAATGACCCATACTCCGTCATGCAGCTTCTTAGACTTCGGTAACCCCAGTACTAAATCCATGGTGATCATGTCCCATTTCCATTCCGGCATTGGTAATGTCTGCAACAAACCACTCGGAAACTGATGCTCTGCCTTCACCAATTGGCATGTCTCACAACTGGCCACCCACTTAGCCACATCACGCTTCATCCCAACCGAATAATAGTACCGTTTCAAATCCTGGTACATATTGGTCATCCCCAGATGAACAGAAAACCATGACTGATGTGCTTCCTTAAGGATATCATCCTTTAACTCCTTCACATCCGGAACACATACCCGTTTGTTCACAACAATTGTCCCATTGTTTGAAGTATGATATTCCGTCTTATCATTCTGTGACATCTTGTTCAGATTCTCATCCTGCTCCTGAGCAATCTGAATCCTAGTCAACAAATCAGCTCGATCCGCAGCTTCCAAACCCAACGGTTCTACCCCTTCTGTTATTGCATTCAACCATAATGTCCTTAGCATGTTCACAATACTCCTAACGTCCTGTTCTGATGACACGCTAGCTCTCCACCGGCTCAACGTATCCACGACCAAATTTGCCTTTCCTGGATGGTATGCTATTTCCAAATCATAGTCCGTTACCAACTCCATCCATCTACGATGTCTCAAGTTCAAATCCGGTTGAGTAAAGATGTACTTTAAACTCATAGTCCGTTACCAACTCCATCCTTCTCTCCATACAAGTAAGACCTCCATCTCTTAAGTGCAAATACCACAGTCGTCATCTCTAAATCATGCATAGGATATTTCCCTTCATGCTTCCGTAGCTGCCGCGAAGCATAAGCTATCACCTTGCAATCCTGAAAGTCCCTTATGTGATGCATCCGTGTATACCAGGTATGGCTCCCCAGGTTCTGGTAAAGCCAATACTAGTGCACTTATGAGTAACTCCGTTAACTTCAAGAAGCACTCTTCACACTCATCCGTCCGGACATACTCCACATCTTTGCCAGTCAGCTTTGTCATCGACTGAACCATGCTTGCAAAGCCCTTGACAAACCGCCTATAGTATCTGGCTAACCCCAGGAAACTCCTTATCTCTGTAGCGTTCTCTAGCCTTGGCCCATCCGCTATGGCCTATATCTTCTCTGGGACCACGGACACTCCCTTATCCGATACAATTTGATCCAAGAACCCTATTGATAGACACTTTATTTTGCAAGGGTGAGAATGCAATGAGGTTATCAAACTCAAATGCAAGACAGGTTGTAGTACAGCATGCAAGAGAGAGTCAATCCACACCTAGGATGATAGAAAATGCAAAGAGAATGCAAGGACTTTGCAAATCTAAGTAGAACAAGATGAGTTTTGTGAAAATCCCTAAAAACTAGATGCAGCAACTGAATGGAATGCAAACTATGTTAAAATTACCAGGAATGATCAAACTACCATGAGGAACAAACAGAATAATTAAAGGACAAAGCTTCGAATTACTAAAATTCGAATAGTGGATCGACCATGTGATCGACCACTAGATCGAGCAATAACAATCGATCTCGTCTAAAAATGCAAGAACAGTGAAACTAACCACTAGGATGCTATCAAAGATCAAGCGAATGGCGAGAGAAGATGTAAAGATGCTAAAAGAGAGGGCCTAGGGTTGAGATTCATGGTCAGGGGTTTCAAAGGTTCGACCTTGGGTTGAAAACTTTAAATCGGCTCACTTTGTGAGGATCTCTAAGCCTTGAAAATTAAGCAAGATCTATCTGTGGCTTTCGGTATCGATCACTCCTTCATCCTCTCCTCCAAACCCATGGCTTTTGGTGGAAAGAGAGGTCGAAGGGCATGGAAAACAGATTTCAAATGAGTGGCTTAACTAGTCCCCCAAACTTCCATTGCTTTTGGGAAGGGGTAACTAGTCTCTAGGGTGTGATCTTCCGAGGTCCCTGAATCCTGTCAAGGTAAGGAACCTCTCGGATCATGAAGCTCTTGGCGTGAGAGTCTTCAAGCTTTGAGAGCTCAACACCCTAGAAGAGATAGCCATTAAAACACTTAGAAAACCCCAAGATCGAAACCCTTTAGACCCCTTAATCCTCTCAACCCTGAACCCAAATAAACTACTCACTACATATAAGATAAATCAAGCAAAGCATGGAAAAGGAAACGATGAATATGAAAAGAAAACTAGATTAAGCTGAAAACGATTCAATTACAAGCTAAAGAAAAAAAAAGTTCGACAATGGTGTTCTTCTTCAAAACCAGAGAGAAAAGCATAAAAAAGGATAAGGATCTAAAGTTGTGTGGAAAAAGGACGTCGCCGCCTTCCCAAAATGGCCAAAACAAGCTGATGGTCCCCCCCTCACTAGCGGCCAAGAGTGGTTGAAAGGACAGAGATCGACTCCGGGATCGAGCGGTTCTCCCGATCATCTCCGAACATCGTGTCTTCAGCTCGATCTGGGTCTCGATCATCATTGGTGAATCGAGTGTTGCATCCGATCTCGGTATCGATCTTCGGTCGGATCAAGTGGTGTACTCGATCTCGCTCTCACTCTGCATGGGGTCATTTACGTCCGTACCGTTTATTGACTACTTCACTCGATCCTCGTCTCGATCATTCTCCTTGGATCGCCTGGTTTTCTCGATCTTCTGGTCGATCACATCCTAGATCGACCGGCCATGCTTGATCTGCTCCTCGATCTCTGATCCTTAGCAAATATCCGAGCTTCCACGAACTGCTACAACAGCTTCAGCACGTCCACGAACCTCCACGACTCCAAAGCAGCCAGAAACAACCAAAATGTGATGCAAAATGCAAGGAACATGCGTATGCTGGTGCAAGAATGCTCTAGGACTCTAAGTGATGCAATCTAACCTAAAACTTGATACAAATGCATGAAAAGCTAACTAATGAGTATGCAAAATGTATGTAATATGCAGTAATATCAACTCCCCCAAACTTACTTCTTGCTTGCCCTCAAGCAACAAAAAATAAGTAAGGAAGAGAGGTTTTAAGAAAAACGAATAGGGGTTTAAACTTCTTGCAAAGGTGCTTTTCAAATGAATCAATCTCAATGTCCTAGTTAACAGTTCTAAAATGCTATGCTCACACTCACACTCCAAAGAACTTAGCCATACTCACCACACAAAGAAATTCAGATCATGACTCTCATATTCCTAACAATCAAAGAAACTCATCCTTTAACATTCATTATCATTCGAACCATGAATCAAACTTATGCACTTTAAAGCAAAACACATTTGGCTATGGGTGAAGGTTATGAGCATTGAATGATCTCATTTGAAAAGGGTTTTCAATTAAAACAAGGGTTTCTCTCAAAAATGGTTGAACTTATGCATAATGCTAAAAGTAAAGACAATTGATGCATACATGATCAGATTCTTATCTACCCATGTAAACTAATCAATAATCCTAAACCCCTCTCATTTATCAACTTTTATCCTCACTCACCACATAGAGTCTATCCTTTTTCTTCTCAAAATAGCAATCCCCAATTCGAAACAAAAACATTTTTAAACTCTTTAAGCTAGTGAAAAGGTTTTGAAAATAACTTTGCTCTTTAAATATTTCTTATTGGTAGCTCTCTTATTATTTTTTTCTTTTCTCTTTTTTTTTTTAATTTTTATTTGGCACTTAGGCTCTTTCTCTTTTTTTTTTTTTATTTGGGAGTGCTACCTCCTGAAATTTATTAGAGCATATACTTAGTTTTTAAATACAACCTTTTACTTAAAACCCATTTCTTTCTTCTAAACACCAAACTCTTTGAAATCGAGAGCAAATAGAAATAAAAACAACCCCAATGATACCCCAAACTTATCCTAAGCCTATACCTAGCTTCAAAATGCAAAGCTAGCAATCATATGAGAACCAAATCATGTCGCCTAAACCTAACACTTTATGCTAAGTTCAAAACCGAAAAGAAGGCCTCACAATGATGTCACACAAGAAATATTTGGCTTCAAAGAAGGGTAAGGGTCAAGGTGGGAGTTCTACTTAGGCTCACAAAGAGTGGTAAAAAGGAAGAAGAGAGCCAAAATATTTTAAAATCCATGTGTTCATTTTCAAATGCATAAGGATGATAATTAGAATTTCAAATTAAGGTTGTCACTTATTAGGACAAGTTTCAAATCATGAGAGTTCAACTCAAGTCACGAAAATCCTAGCAAGTGATCCAAGCATGGTAAGAACTTACTTTCAAAGCATAGACAAAGCATTAGAGAACTACTAACTAGGGCATTGAGACAATTCATAAGTAAAAACACCTTTTTAAGAAACTCTAACCCGTTATGCAAATGCAAACAACCTAGATGTTAAGAGAAATTCTAGACTCAATCCTAACATGTTTTGACAAGATGAATGCAACTACATGAATCTTTGAAAATTTTTTAAAAATTTTACCAATTTTTCATGAACTAAAGACTCAAGGATGCTAAAGGAAAATAAGATCACAAACACATGTCAAACTACACATGTACTCCCCCAAACTTGCTTGACACCGTCCTGGTGGCAAACTCATTCGAAGGAGCACCAAAACACAAAGCAAAAAGAAGCAAATATGAGCGGTTATGTACAATGGAAGAAGGTTGTTACCTCTGGTCTAGTCTCGGCTGGAACTTGAGGATGTTCGAGAGGAGCTAGAGATTGTTGCTTTGCCCTTGTCGGCTGGTTCTTGGAGAGAATGGCGCGCCGGCTGAACGGTGCTGCTTTGTGCCTTGCGGATGACAACTCCACCGGTTGAGAGCCTTCTCTTCTCGGGTTGGTGAACCTCTTTACTTGCATCCTTCTTAGGCGAGCCTCCTTTCAGTGCCTTGACTTTCTTGCCAAGTTTCTTGAGCATTTTGCCTTGCCACTTATTGATTTTCCTTTGCATCTCCACAACAGATGCTAGGAACTTCTCTGTTTTGGTCCTCTGCTCAAAATCTAATTTGGGAAGTGTGTAGGCCACGGGCATCTCATCTTCCGTGGCTGGAGACTCGGACCTTTGACGAGGAGCAATCGCTGAAGCAGGTGGTCCTCCTAGAGGAGCAAAGCACTCCTCTTCTGTGGGCAAGAACTCGATGTTCCCAACAACAAGCAGCTCGGTCTCATCTTTGTTTGGCAGGATGCACACTCTCTTCTTCTCTTCGTCGTCTATGAAGAGGTAGCGTAGAACCCTTCTGCTGGCGTGCGTCCCAAGCTGTCAGTATTCCTCATGTATGCCTCATCCATGAAAGCTCTGGCTGGTACATGGGCGAAGTCGTATATAGGCACACCAGCTTGCAAGAATAGAAGAGTGAGGAAGCCGCCAATGTAAGAAGAAGTTGCCTTGCACCGCAAGGCATAAGCCTTGTATTTCACCAAGGAGGCAGCAAGTACACATCCGTAGTTCACCTCGTCGCTGAGCTCATCCTCCATAGGCTCTTCATTTGCATCCGAATCACACACCAAGTGCCTCACGCCTTGGAACAGGAAGCAAAGCTCGGTCTTTGTGACCGTGGGAGCAACTGATCTTCCACTAAACGTGTTGGCAATCAGCTTCAGAGTATACCTCAGCACCGGGCTTCTCACTCTCTTGATCTTGGTGGTGTTGGCTTTGTAGTCCTCGTTGCTAATCAGATCCCAAAAGTCGTCTGCTCGTTTGAAGACGGGGAACTCGACCTTGTTGGCATCCGCGTTGAGACCATATGCTTGACATAGCTCAGGGATGGAGAGGGTGTAGGCTTGACGTCCAACCTTGAAGTAGAGGCGACCTTGTGAAGGAACGGGTGTGCTAGGATTCTCTTAACGGAACTCCAACGTGGCAAGGAAGTCTATTGTCACTTCTGGAATGGTTGGGCAATCCATCCGTGACAGACATCTTAGGCCAATGTTCTTGAGGAGTCGGTCGAAATCCCCAAGAATCCCTAGCTTGAACAGTAGCTCTCGATCAGCAAACTTGGTAGGCTCAAACCGATGCCTTTCTTACCGTTTCTTGTCCCTCTTCTCATCCTTAGTCCATCTGACCTTCTCTTGAACAGCCACCTCTTGTCCTTCTCCCTCTTGTGCTGTCTCTTCTCTTGTTCTTTTGGGGGCCATTGTACCTGAAACAAGTTTCTCAAGAAGCTTGATAAGCAAAACGGCGGTTTGATGAGAATGAGAGAGGAGAAGGAGAAAGCTTATAAATACTACCCTAGAATTTTGGGGAATTAATAAAAATTATAGCTAAATAAAAGAGAATCAAATTTTTAGATACTAGAAAATCTAGAATTATTCCTTGCATTGCATCCTCACCCTCAAATCTTAAATACTAACCTCATTGCATCCTCACCCTTGCAAAGAAAGTAGTTATCAAATGGCACTGTTGCCATTCTAGGAGTATTAGAAAGCATAGAGATTTGGAGCTTAGTAAAGACTAAGCTTTACTTTGTTTAAGTTACTAATCTCTCTACTCTCAAACGTGTTTCTTCCAGGTACATGCATCTTCGTTCCAGGGGAGACAAACATCTACTTCAACCCTTGGACAACATCCATCAACTTGGTCATTCACGGCAAAGAAGAGTACGAGAACAAGCTAGAGCTTTTGAGGAGATTGTTCAGCACGGTTTGGTTGACTTTGAAGCTATGGCTGAACACGAGCATCCAGAGGGACCTCCTCCAGCTCACGGGGCAGTGGGAAGGGGCAATGGAAACCCCCAACACGCGGCTAGACCCCCAAGGATCATAGGAGCAGGAGAAGCTCCCAATACTCATCACAATAGGTTTGGGATCACTCCTCCTCCTGTACAAAACAACAACTTCGAGATTAAGCCAGGTTTCATCTCCATGGTGCAAAACACCAAGTTCCACGACTTAGCAATGGAAGATCCCTTGGAGCACCTTGATAATTTCGAGCAAGTATGTGGGATGATCAAGATAAACGGCATATCAGAAGATGCTTTCAAGCCGCGTCTCTTTCCCTTTTCACTCGGAGACAAAGCTAGGCATTGGGAGAAGACCCTTCCACAAGGCACCATCACCTCATGGGCCGAATGTAAGAAAGCTTTCCTCTCAAAATTTTTCTCTAACACCAGAATGGCAAGGCTAAGAAGCGAGATCAGCGGCTTCACGCAAAGGAATAATGAGACTTTCAATGAAGCCATGGAACGATTCAAGGACTATACTATCCAATGTCCTCACCACGGCTTCAGCGAAGAGACCCTTCTAAGCACTATCTACCGCAGAGCTTCACCAAAGATCAGGTTGTTGCTTGACACGGCTAGTAAAGGGAACTTCCTTGGTCAGTAGGTAGAAGAGGGCATGGAGCTGATTGAGAACTTGGCATTGAGTGACGGCAACTATGATGAAGATTATGACCGTGCACCGAGAGGATCTGAGCTAGATTCTCACAAAAAGGAGCTGAAATCCTTGCATGAGAAGATTAATAAGCTGGTGTTAGCCAACCAGAAGCATGTTCACTTTGTTGCTGAAGCGGATGAGAATCAAGAGGAGCTTCAGTTGAGCCAGGAAGAAGCAAATTGGGTGGCGGGACAGAACAATTACAAACCTCACGTCTACACCCAAGGCTACAACCAGAACAACAATCTCTCCTACCGTAGTACCAACGTCGCCAACCCTAAGGACCAAGTGTACCCTGCTCAGCAAGCAAAACCTTTCATACCTTACAACAAAGGCTTTCAGCCGAGTGGTGGCTTCCAAGGTCAAGGGCAGAACAACTTCCAAGGGCAACATCAAGGTAACAAGGTTTATACGACAAACTACCCTCCGGGCTTTGCACCTCAGCAGAAACAGCCGATGCAACAACAAGTTGATCCGGTTCAGGCCATGTTTCAGCAGCTGATCCAAGGGCATGCCTCTACAAACCAAAAGTTCGCCGAGATGAACAATCGTTTAGACTCGTCTCTCACTGACTTCTCCACTCAGATCACCAACTTAACAACAAGATCAAGCAGCTAGAGAAGGGGAAAGCGAGTACAAGTGGTCAGAATAGTCTCCCGGGCAAGTGTGAGCAGAACCCTAAGGAATATGCCAACGCCATCACGCTAAGAAGCGGCAAAGAGCTAGCACCTACGGTTACTCCTAAGAACAACGTGGACGTTGTAATTCAAGAGGGGGAGGGTAAGCTTTCCGCTGATGATGAGATCAACTTCGACAATGTCTGGATTCAAGGGCCAAGAAGAGGAGACAAGCCGGTTGTTGAGAAGAAAGCGGAGCAAACTACTAAGGAGAACGATGCTTATGTACCTCCACCGTATGTACCTAAGCTGCGTTTTCTGGCCGTTTCAAGAAGCAACTCATAGAGAAGCATGGAGTCTTGTTTGAGAAGCATCTTAAGGACGTAGAGATCAAGCTACCTCTCGTGGACTGCCTTGCAATGATGCCTAAATGCACCAAATTCTTCAAAGACACTCTCGTGAAGAAGAATAAGGAAAGTAAGGAAGTGCTTGTTCTAAGTGAGGAGTGTAGTGCTGTGATACACAAGGAAATAGTCCCTAAGAAGTTGGGAGACCCTGGAAGCTTCACTATACCCTGCGCTTTAGGTCCTTTGGAGTTCAAGAGTTGCCTTTGTGATCTCGGAGCTAGCATAAATCTGATGCCTCATTCCGTGGCAAAGAAACTCGGCTTTACCCATTTCAAGGACTGTAGAATCTCGTTGGTACTAGCTGACAGGAGTGTAAGGTTGATAACTAGTTTCTTTGCAAGGGTGAGTATGCAATGAGGCTATCAAAAATTCAAATGCAAGACAGGTTGTAGCACAGTATGCATGAGAGAGTCAATCCACACCTAGGATGATAGAAAGAGCAAAGAGAATGGAAGGGCTTTGCAAATCTAAGCGAATAAAGATTGGTTTTGAGAAAATCCTTAAAAACTAGATGCAACAACTAAATTGAATGCAAAACTATTTTAAAATAGCTAGGAATGATCAAACTACCATGAGGAACAAACATAATAATTAAAGAACAAAGCTACGAATTACTAAAATTCGACTAGTGGATCGGCTACGGGATCGAGCAACAACGATCGATCTCGTCTAAAAATGTAAGAACAGCAAAACTAACGACCAGGATGCTATCAAAGTTCAAGCAAATGACGAGAGAGGATGTAGAAATGCTAAGAAAGAGGGTCTAGGGTTGAGATTCATGGTCAAGGGTTTCAAAGGTCCGAGCTTGGGTTGAAAACTCTAAATCGACTCATTTTGTGAGAATCTCTAAGCCTTGAAAACGAAACAAGATCTATCCGTGGCTTTCGGTATAGATCAATCCTTCATCCTCTCCTCCAAACCCATGGCTTCTGGTGGAAAGAGAGGTCGAAGGGCAGGAAAAACAGATTTCAAACACATGGCTTAACTAGTCCCCCAAACTTCCATGGCTTTTGGGAAGGGGTAACTAGTCTCTAGGGTGCGAGCTTCAGAGGTCCCTGGATCCTGTCAAGGTAAGAGACCTCTCGGATCAAAAAGCTATTGGCGTGAGAGTCTTTAAGCTTTAAGAACTCGACACCCTAGAAGAGATAGCCATTAAGCGCTAGAAAACTCCAAGATTGAAAACCTTTTTGACCCCTTGAATCCTCTTAACCCCGAAACCCTAATGGAACTACTCACTACACATAAGGTAAATCAAGCAAAGCATGAAGAAAGAAACGATGAACATGAAAACGAACTAGATTAAACTTCAAAACGGTTCGAATACAAAAGCAAGAAAAACTTCAAGTTCAACAATGGCAGATAATCTAAAAAACCAGAGAAAAAAGCATAAAAAGATAAGATTGAAAAAGTTGTCTGGAAAAAGGTCATCGCCGCCTTCCCAAAATGGCAAAAACAGCTCGACGGTCCCCCCCTCGCTAGCGGTCAAAAGCGGTTGAAAGGACAGAGATCGACTTCGGGATCGAGCGGCTCTCTTGATCACTTTCGGACATCATGTCTTCAACTCGATCTGGTTCTCGATCATCTTCGGCGGATCGAGTGTTGCATCCGATCTTGGTATTGATCTTCGGTCGATTCGTGTGGTGGACTCGTTCCGGCTCTCGTTCTGCATGGCGTCATTTACGTCCGTACCATTTGATCGATTGCTCCACTCGATCTTTGTCTCGATCATTTGCCTTGGATCGCCTGGGCTTCTCGATCTTCTGGTCGATCTCGTCTAGATCGACCTGCCATGCTCGATCTGCTCCCCGATCTCCGGTCCTTAGCAAACATCCGACTTTCCACAAACCGCCACTACAGCTTCAGCACGTCCACGAACCTCCACGACTCAAAAGTGGCCAGAAACAACCTGAATGTGATGCAAAATGCAAGGAACATGCGTATGCTGGTGCAAGAATGCTCTAGGACCCTAAGTGATGCAATCTAGTCTAAAGTGTGATGTAAATGCATGAAAAGCTAACTAATATGTATGCAAAATGCATGTAATATGCAGTAACATCTTACTCCCCCAAAATTACTTCTTGCTTAGCATTCCCGAATTCAAAACAGAAAACATTTTTAACTCTTTAGGCTAGTGAAAAGGTTGAAAATAATTTTGCTCTTTTAACTATTTCTTATTGGTAGCTCTCTTATTTATTTATTTTTTTTCCTTTCTTTTCTTTTTCTTTTCTTTTATTTTGGCACTTAGGCTCTTTTTCTTTTTCTTTTTATTTTTATTTGAGAGAGCTACCTCCTGAAATGTATTAGAGCATATATATAATTTTTAAACACAACCCTTCACTTAAAACCTATTTCTTTCTTTTAGACACCAAACTCTTATGAAACCGAGAACACATAAACATGAAAACAACCCCAATGATCCCCCAAACTTATCCTAAGCATATATCTAGCTTCAAAATGCAAAGCTAGCAATCATATGAGAACCCAATCATGTCGCCTAAACCTAACACTTTATGCTAAGTTCAAAACCGAAAAAGAAGGCCTCACAATGATATCACACAAGAAATATTTGTCTTCAAAGAAGGGTAAGGGTCAAGGTGTGAGTTCTACTTAGGCTCACAAAGAGTGGTAAAAGGAAGAAGAGAGCCTAAATATTTTAAAATCCATGTGTTTATTTTCAAATGCATAAGGATGATAATTAAAATTTCAGATTAAGGTTTTCACTTATTAGGACAAGTTTCAAATCATGAGAGTTCAATTCAAGTCACGGAAATCATAGCAAGTGATCCAAGCATGGTAAGAACTTACTTTCAAAGCATAAGCAAAGCATTAGAGAACTACTAACTAGGGCATTGAAACAATTCATGAGTATAAAACACCTTTTTAAGAAAAATTTAACCTCTTATGCAAATGCAAACAACCTAGATGCTAAGAAAAATTCTAGACTCCATCCTATCATGTTTTGACAAGATGAATGCAACTACATGAATCTTTGAAAAATATTTAAAAATTTTACCAATTTTTCATGAACTAAAGACTCAAGGATGCTAAAGGAAAATAAGATCAGAAAACACATGTTAAACCACACATGTACTCCCCCAAACTTGCTTGACACCGTCCCGGTGGCAAACAAATTCAAAGGACCACCAAAACACAAAGCAAAAAGAAGCAAATATGAGCGGTTATGTACAATGGAAGAAGGTTGTTACCTCTGGTCTAGTCTCGGCTGGAACTTGAGGATGTTCCAGAGAAGCTAGAGACTATGGTTTTGCCCTTGCCGATTTGCTCTTGGAGAGAAAGACACGCCGGTTGGATGTTGCTGCCTTGTGTCTCGCGGATGATAACTCTACCGGTTGAAAGTCTCCTCTTCTCGGGGTGTTGAACCTCCTCGCTTGCTGCTTTCTCAGGTGAGCCTCCTTGAAGTGATTTGACCTTCCTTGCAAGCTTCTTCAGCACCTTGCTCTGCCACTTGTTTTTTTTCCTTTGCATCTCCACAACAGAAGCAAGGAACTTCTCCGTTTTAGTCCGCGGCTCAAAGTCAAGCTTGGGAAGGGTGAATGCTTTGGGTATCTCATCATCAGTGGCTGGAGACTCTGATCTTGGTCAGGCAGCTTGCTGAACGGCGGCTGTGGCTCCTAGAGGAGCGAAGCATTCCTCTTGGCTCGGAAGAAACTCGATGTTCCCTACACCAAACAGCTCGGTCTCGTTCTGGTTTGGCAGGATACACGTTCTCTTCTCATTCTCCTCCTCAATATACAAGTACTCAAAGAAGCCCTCAGCTTGCGTGCGGCCCAAGCTATCGGTGTTCCTCAGATATGTCTCATCCATGAACGCTCTATCCAGAACAGGAGTGAAGTTCTCGAGCTGTACACCGGCTTGCACGAACAAGGGTGTGAGGAAACCGCCAATATGTGAAGAACTTGCCTTGCACCTCAAGGCATACGCCTTGTATTTGACCAACGAAGCAGCAAGGATGCACACATAATTCACGTCGTCTCCAAGTTGATCTTCCAACGGCTTCTCGTTCTCGTCCGGATCGCAAAGGATATTTTTAAGGCCTTGGAACAGAAAGCAAAGCTCCGTCCTGGTCACCGTGGGAGCTACGGACCGGCCACTAAAGGTGTTAGCCATCAGCTTCAAGGTGTAGCGCAGCACCGGGTTCCTCACTCTCTTGATCTTCCCGGTGTTTGCCTTGTAGTCGTCATTGGCGATGAGGTCCGAAAAGTCGTTTGCTTGAGTGAAGGAGGGGAACTCCACTTTCCTAGCAGCGATAGACTTGGCAGAGCTCGGGGACTGAGAGACTGAAAGCTTGGTGCTGTATCTTGAAGGAGAGGCGGCCTTGAGAAGGGATTCGCACACTAGGATTCTCGTATCCGAACTCTAAGGTGGCTAGGAAGTCGATTGTCACTTCAGGGAAGGTTGGGCAATCCATCTGTGACAAACACCTCAGCCCTATTCTCTGGAGGAGTTGATCAAAATCTCCTAGCAGACCCATCTTAGACAGCAACTCCCTGTCCGCGAACTTAGTAGGCTCAAACCGAAGCCTTTCTAGCCGTTTATTGTCCCTCTTCTCATCCTTACTCCATCTGACCCTCTCTTGAACAGCCACCTCCTGACCCTCTGCCTCTTGTGCTTTCTCTTCTCTTGTTCTTTTAGGTGCCATTGTGCCTGAAACAATTTTCTCAAGTAGTTTGATAAGCAAAACGGCGATCGGATGAGAGCAGAAGAAAGGTGAAGAAGAAGGTTTATAACTAATACCCTATAATTTTAGGGAATTAATAAAAATTATAGCAAAATAAAGGAGAATCAAATCTATAGATACTAGAAAATCCAGAATTATTCTTTTTATTTAGCTTAATTTTAAATTTCAAAAACGGCCCTATCATCTAAAACAATGGCTTGCGAAATAAAAGGGAATTTTCCAAAAAAATATTTTATCAAACTCCGAAAATACCTTTTGCAAGATTGTTAAAGAGCCTTGCTAGCCTTAGAAAACAGATAACTCTCACTCTCTTTGCTTGAAATTTTCGAGAAAACAAGAATGAGAGGGTGAGAAGTTGTTGAAATATTTAAAAGCTAAGCAAGAAACAAAACCATGGGTAGGAAAGGTCGTTTTCTGACAAAGTCTTGGTCAAGGCACATCTTTCATGGTCAAAGATGCTTGCCTTGACCAAGTTTTGAATTTAAAAACTGGAGGGAAAAGAATAAAGGAGGGAAAGAAAATGTTACCTCGGCATGATATCGAGTCCGTTTGGTCGATCTAGGACTCGATCTCATGCCCATAATGGCTTAGACCGAGAGGGTTACTCGATTGGCTCCCTCGATCGTTGAGATTTTGGCTCTACGGCTAAGTCCTCGTGATCGAGCTACGTCCTCGATTTGGGGGTCGATTTAGCATAGATCGAGTGGTGGATCGAGTCGAGTGATCGATCTGTTTTCAAATGATTTTCCCGACAGGAATTAGATCGGTTGATCCTTTTAGGATCGATCGATCTGTTTTCATCTAGATTGATCTTATCACTCGTTCTCGTCTAGATCGACTGGGTCCTCTCGATTCACTGACTCGATCTAGCAAAAATCGAGTCAGGATTAGTCGATCTTGCACTCGATCTCTAGCCTTTTCTTAACCCCTATCGCCTCTTTTGGACTTCAAGATCGAGGTTTAGACTCCTCATACCTGTTCCTACACACTTGCAAAATAAAAACATAAAACTGAAAGAGAAATAAAGCAGAAATATGTACAGGATAGACATGGGAATGCCTCCCAAGTGCGCTTTCTTTAACGTCTTTAGCTAGACTTTACTTGGTTTAGGCGGATGGTGGGTCTTGGAGAAGCACCGAGGTACTCTCCTTGTCATAGCTATCCGCCAAGTAAGGCTTGACCCTGTGTTCGTTGACGGTGAATGCACTGCCACTCTTTCCCATTAATGTAACAGCTCCATAAGGCAGCACTTCTTGGATCACAAACAGCCTGCTCCACCTTGACTTCAGCTTTCCCGAGAAGAGTTTGAGTCTTCAATTGTAGAGCAACACCAAACCTCCTTCCTTAAGCTCCTTGGCAACCAACTTCTTGTCATGAGCTTCCTTAGTCCGCTCCTTGTATATCCGAGAGCTCTTATAAGCGTTCAGTCTTAATTCGTCCAGTTCATGTAGCTGGATGAGGCGCCTCTCTTGAGCAGTCTTGAGGTCAAAGTTCAGCCTCTTTACAGCCCACAATGCACGGTGTTCCAGCTCAACTGGGAGATGACAGCCCTTGCCATAGAGCAGAGTTAAAGGGGTTGTACCAATCGGTGTTTTGAAGGCGGTACGGTTGGCCCAAAGAGCGTTGTCCAGCTTCACTGCCCAGTCTTTCCTTGTTGCTCCGACAGTCTTCTCTAGTATAGCCTTGATTTGCCGGTTGGAGACTTCCACTTGACCGCTTGTTTGAGGATGATACGGTGTAGCCACCTTATGCTTAACGCCATACTTTCTCAAGAGGTTCTCAAAGACTTTGTTTATGAAGTGGCTTCCTCCATCGCTTATAACCACCTTAGGTACCCCAAACCTCGGGAAAATGATGCTCTTGAACAGCTTGATAACCACCTTAGAATCGTTTGTAGGGGAAGCAACAGCCTCAACCCATTTAGAGACATAATCCACTGTTACTAAGATGTACTTGTTGCCATATGAAGAAGGAAATGGCCCCATGAAGTCTATGCCCCACGTGTCGAACACGTCAACTTCGAAGATAGGAACCTGAGGCATCTCGTTCCTTTTAGTGATATTCCCTGCTCGTTGACATGCCTCACAGCTCTTCACAAACTCGTGTGCGTCTTTGAAGATGGACGGCCACCAGAATCCAGCTTGCAACACTTTCGTGGCAGTCTTGAATGAAGCGAAGTGTCCTCCGTAGGAAGAGCCATGACAGTGATAGAGGATGTCTCTAGCTTCTTCCTTCGTAACACACCTCCGGTACAAACTGTCCACTCCTCTCTTGTATAAGTAGGGCTCGTCCCAAAAGTAGTCACTCGCCTCTCTCATAAATCTCTTCTTGTGATAGCTGTTGAGGTGTGTTGGCTCCTCACCACACGCTAAGTAGTTCACAACATCAGCGTACCATGGAAGATCCTCCTCTTTGAAGCTCAACACCTCTTCAAACTGCCCTTCTAGCTTTCCACAAACAGCTGTGGTGATCGCCATGAGTTGCTCTTCTGGAAGAGAGTCATCTAAGGGGAGAGACTCGTCGATCCTTAGCCATGAGAGATGGTCAGCGACTCCGTTTTCTATTCCCTTCTTGTTTTTAATCTCCATGTCAAACTCCTGGAGCAAGAGAATCCACCTTAAAAGCCGAGGCTTAGTGTCCTTCTTCGAATAGATGTATCGCAAAGCCGCATGATCTGTGTAGACAATAGCCTTGGAACCCACAAGATACGACCGGAACTTCTCAAAGGCGAACACTACTGCAAGCAACTCCTTCTCTGTAGTAGTGTACCTTGTTTGCGTGTCATCCAATGTTCTTGAAGCATAGTAAATCACGTGCAGCTTCTTGTCTTTCCTCTGACCAAGAACGGCTCCTACGGCGTAGCCACTAGCATCGCACATGATCTCAAAGGGTAGTGTCCAGTCTGGTGCTTGAACTATAGGGGCTGATGTAAGGGCTTCCTTGATGGTCACGAAAGCTCGCAAACACTCCTCATCAAACACAAACTCAGCTTCTTTGCACAGCAACCATGTAAGAGGGCGTGCAATCTTGGAGAAGTCCTTGATGAAGCGCCTATAGAACCCGGCGTGTCCCAAGAAACTTCTGACTCCCTTAACGTTAAACGGCGCCTCAAGACCCATCATGACTTCCACTTTAGCCTGATCAACCTCAATGCCCTTCTCTGATATCTTATGACCAAGCACGATCCCTTCCTTAACCATAAAGTGGCATTTCTCTCAGTTTAGCACCAAGTTTGTCTCTTCACAACGCTTTAGTACCCTGCAAAGATTCAACAAACACGCAGAAAAGGGCGCCCCATAGACAGAGAAGTCATCCATAAACACCTCTACCATCTCTTCTATTAGATCGGAGAAGATCGACATCATACACCGCTGAAACGTAGCCGGTGCATTACACAATCCATACGGCATCCTTCGATAAGCGAAGGTACCGTAGGGACATGTGAAGGTCGTCTTCTCCTGATCATTTTGGTGAATTGGTATCTGAAAGAAACCGCTATACCCATCGAGGAAAAAGTAGTAAGGGTGATTAGCAAGTCTCTCAAGCATTTGATCAATAAAAGGCAAAGGGAAATGATCTTTCCTAGTTACAAGGTTAAGTTTCCTATAATCAATACACATCCTATGACCAGTGATGGTTCTAGTAGGAATAAGCTCATCTTTATCGTTCCTTATGACCGTGATCCCTCCCTTCTTAGGCACCACGTGTACAGGAGAAACCCACGTGCTGTCACTTATGGGAAAGATCACGTCAGCCTCTAAAAGCTTAAGGATCTCTTTCTTAACAACCTCTTTCAAATTAGGATTCAAAAACCTTTGATGTTTTATAGAAGAGGCGTTCTCATTATCCAAGTGAATCCTGTGAGTGCAAGGCATTGGTGAAAGGCCCTTGATGTCACTTAGAGAGTACCTGATGGCCTTCCTATACTTTCTCAGCTCAGCCAGGAGCGAGTGCAACTCATCATCACTTAAGTTTTCATTCACAATCACGGGATAGGTGTTATTAGGCCCTAAGAAAGCATACCTTAGCCCTTTTGGGAGCTCATTAAGGTCCACCTTTTGGGCTAACAGCTCGCTCCAGTCATCCTCGTGGCTGTTGCTCCAAGGATGAGTGGATCCGTAGGCTCTTCATACATTTCTAACACGACGAAGTCCGTAGGCACGTTCACACCGCTGATTCGCACCGGTAGATCTTCAAGCAACCCCACTGGTAGCCTCACACTCCTATCAGCCAGTACCAACGAGATCCTATAGTCTTTTAAACGAGTAAAGCCAAGCTTCTTTGCCACGGAATGAGGCATCAGATTTATGCTAGCTCCGAGATCGCAAAGACAGCTCTTGAACTCCAAAGGGCCTAAAGCGCAAGGTATAGTGAAGCTTCCAGGGTCTCCCAACTTCTTAGGGAATATCTCTTTATGTATCACAGCACTACACTCCTCACTTAGAACAAGCACCTCCTTGCTTTCCTTATTCTTCTTCACGAGAGTGTCTTTGAAGACTTTGGCGCATTTAGGCATCATTGCAAGGCAGTCAACGAGAGGTTGCTTGATCTCTACGTCTTTAAGATGCTTCTCAAAGAGGATTATGTGCTTCTCTATGAGTTGCTTCTTGAAACGGCCAGGAAAAGGCAGCCTAGGTACATACAGTGGAGGTACATAAGCATCCTTCTCCTTAGTAGTTTGCTCCGCTTTCTTCTCAGCAACTGATTTGTCTCCTCTTCTTGGCCCTTGAATCCAGACATTGTCAAAGTTGATCTCATCATCAGCGGAAAGCTTACCTTCCCCCTCTTGAATTACAACGTCCTCATTGTTCTTAGGAGTAACCGGCGGTGGTAGCTCTTTGCCGCTTCTTAACGTGATGGCGTTGGCATATTCCTTAGGATTATGCTCACACTTGCCTGGTAGGCTATTCTGACCACTTGTACTCGCTTTCCCTTTCTCTAACATGGCCTGAACCGGATCAACTTGTTGTTGCATCGGCTGTTGCTGCTGAGGTGAAAAGCCCGAAGGGTAGTTTGGCGTATAACCCTTGTTACCTTGATGTTGCCCTTGGAAGTTGTTCTGCCCTTGACCCTGGAAACCACCACTCGGCTGAAAACCTTTGTTGTAAGGGATGAAAGGTTTTGCTTGTTGAGCAGGGTACACTTGGTCCTTAGGGTTGGCGACATTGGTACTACGGTAGGAGAGATTTTTGTTCTGGTTGTAGCCTTGGTTGTAGCCTTGAGGTTTGTAATTGTTCTGTCCAGCCACCCAATTGGCTTCTTCCTGGCTCAACTTAAGCTCCTCTTGATTCTCATCCGCTTCACCAACAAAGTGAACATGCTTCTGGTTGGCTAACACCAGCTTACCTATCTTCTCATGCAAAGATTTCAGCTCCTTTTTGTGAGACTCTAGCTCAGATCCTCTCGGTGCACGGTCATAATCCTCAGCATAGTTGCCATCGCTCAATGCCAAGTTCTCTGTTAGCTCGATTCCCTCTTCTACCTCCTGACCAAGGAAGTTCCCTTTACTAGCTGTGTCAAGCAACAACCTGACCTTTGGTGAAGCTCCGCGGTAGATGGTGCTGAGTAGGGTCTCCTCACTGAAACCGTGATGAGGACATTGGATCGTGTAGTCTTTGAAACGTTCCATTGCCTCGTTGAATGTCTCGTTGTTTCGTTGAGTGAAGCCACTGATTTCGCTTCTCAACCGTGCTGTCCTGGTGCTAGAGAAGAATTTTGAGAGAAAGGCCTTCTTACACTCGGCCCATGAGGTGATGGTGCCTTGTGGGAGGGTCTTCTCCCAATGCCTAGCTTTGTCTCGAGTTAAAAGGGAAAGAGACGCAGCTTGAAAGCATCTTCGGATATGCCGTTTATCTTGATCATCTCACATACTTGCTCGAAATTGTAAAGGTGCTCCAAGGGATCTTCCATTGCTAAGCCGTGGAACTTGATGTATTGCACCATGGAGATGAAACCAGGCTTAATTTCGAAGTTGTTGTTTTGTACAAGAGGAGGAGTGATCCCAAACCTATTGTGATGAGTATTGGGAGCATCTCCGGCTCCTATGATCCTTGCGGGTCTAGCCGCTTGTTGGGGGTTTCCATTGCCCCTTCCCACTGCCCCGTGAGCTGGAGGAGGTCCCTCTGGATGCTCGTGTTCAGCCATAGCTTCAAAGTCAACCAAACCGTGCTGAACAATCTCCTCAAAGGCTCTGGCTTGTTCTCGTACTCTTCTTTGCTGCGAATGACCATGCTTATGAATGCTGTCCAAGGGTTGAAGTAGATTGTTGTCTCCCCTTGAATGAAGATTCATGTACCTGAGAGACACACGTTTGACAGTAGAATGATTCATAACTAAAACAAGGTAAAGGCTTAGTCTTTACTAAGTCCCAAATCTCTATGCTTTCTAAACAATCCTAGGCCGGCAACGGCGCCATTTGTTAACTAGTTTCTTTGCAAGGGTGAGTATGCAATGAGGCTATCAAAACTCAAATGCAAGACATGTTGTAGCCCAGTATGCAAGAGAGAGTCAACCCACACTTAGGATGACAGAAAGAGCAAAGAGAATGCAAGGGCTTTGCAAATCTAAGCGAATAAAGATCGGTTTTGAGAAAATCCCTAAAATTTAGATGCAGCAACTAAATGGAATGCAAAACTATTTTAAAATAGCTAGGAATGATCAAACTACCATGAGGAACAAATAGAATAATTAAAGAACAAAGCTACAAATTACTAAAATTCGACTAGTGGATCGACCACAGGATCGACCACTAGATCAAGCAACAACGATCGATCTCATCTAAAAATGTAAGAACAGCGAAACTAACGACAAGGATGCTATCAAAGATCAAGCAAATGACGAGAGAGGATGTAGAAATGCTAAGAAAGAGGGTCTAGGGTTGAGATTCATGGTCAGGGGTTTCAAAGGTCCGAGCTTGGGTTGAAAACTTTAAATCGACTCATTTTGTGAGAATCTCAAAGCCTTGAAAACGAAACAAGAGCTATCCGTGGCTTTCGGTATAGATCACTCCTTCATCCTCTCCTCCAAACCCATGGCTTCTGGTGGAAAGAGAGGTCGAACGGCAGGAAAAACAGATTTCAAACACATGGCTTAAGTAGTTCCCCAAACTTCCATGGCTTTTGGAAAGGGGTAACTAGTCTCTAGGGTGCGATCTTCAGAGGTCCCTGGATCCTGTCAAGGTAAGAGACCTCTCTGATCAAAAATCCCTTGGCGTGAGAGTCTTTAAGCTTTAAGAACTCGACACCCTAGAAGAGATAGCCATTAAGCGCTAGAAAACTCCAAGATTGAAAACCTTTTTGACCCCTTGAATCTTCTCAACCCCGAAACCCTATTGGAACTACTCACTACACACAAGGTAAATCAAGCAAAGCATGAAGAAAGAAACGCTGAATATGAAAAAGAACTAGATTAAACTTCAAAACGATTCGAATACAGAAGCAAGAAAAACTTCAAGTTCAACAATGGCGGATAATCTCAAAAACCAGAGAGAAAAGCATAAAAAGATAAGTCTGAAAAAGTTGTCTGGAAAAAGGTCATCACTGCCTTTCCAAAATGGCGAAAACAGCTCGATGGTCCCCCCCTCGCTAGCGGCCAAAAGCGGTTGAAAGGACAGAGATCGACTACGGGATCGAGCGGCTATCTCGATCACTTTCGGACATCGTCTCTTCAACTCGATCTGGTTCTCGATCATCTTCGGCGGATCGAGTGTTGCATCCGATCTTGGTATCGATCTTCGGTCGGATCGAGTGGTGGACTCGATCCGGCTCTCGCTCTGCATGGCGTCATTTACGTCCGTAACATTTGATCAATTGCTCCACTCGATCTTTGTCTCGATCATTTCCCTTGGATCGCCTGGGCTTCTCGATCTTCTGGTCGATCTCGTCTAGATCGACCTGCCATGCTCGATCTGCTCCCCGATCTCCTGTCCTTAGCAAACATCCAACTTTCCACGAACCGCCACAACAGCTTCAGCACGTCCACGAACCTCCACGACTCCAAAGTGGCCAGAAACAACCTGAATGTGATGCAAAATGCAAGGAACATGCGTATGCTGGTGCGAGAATGCTCTAGGACCCTAAGTGATGCAATCTAGTGTAAAGTGTGATGTAAATGCATGAAAAGCTAACTAATATGTATGCAAAATGCATGTAATATGCAGTAACATCAGAGGTTACCCGTAGGATTGCTTGAGGACTTGCCAGTGAAGATCAGTGGAGTGAATACCTACAGACTTCGTTGTTTTGGAAATGGATGAAGAGCCAAAGGATCCACTCATTCTCGGTAGACCTTTCTTAGCTACCGCTGGCGCCATAATAGACGTCAAGAACGGGAAGATTGCCTTGCACTTGGGTAAAGATATAAGGCTAGAGTTCGATATCAATGAGGTTTTGAAAAAGCCTACGATAGAAGGGCAAGCTTTCTACATTGATACATTGGATGCCTTAACGGATGAGTTGCTGGAAGAGCTGGCTCAGGAAGATCATTTGAAGCTGGCACTGACTAAGGAGCTAGGAGAGTTTGGTTATGTGGATCAGAGGACTCAGGAGTGCGTCAACTTGCTTGATTCATGAATTAAAGACCGAACCATGAATCAAACTTATGCACTTTAAAGCAAAACAAATTTGGCTAAGGGTTAAGGCCATGAGCATAGAATGATTACATTTTAAAGAAGGGTTTATTTTAAGTACGGGTTTCTCTCAAAGATGGTAAGAACTTTATGCATAATGCTAAAGGTAAAGGCAATTGATGCATACATGATCAGATTCTCATCTACCCATGCTAGCTAACAATGATCCTAAAACACCTCTCATTTTTCACTTTTTAGCTCACTCACCCTCCTAAAATCTACCGTTATCATCAAAGCAAGAGCTTAGCAATCTCCAAATCTAAATAGAAAATATCTTAACTCTTTTAGGCTAGTGAAAAGGGTTGAAAATATTAGGCTCCTTATTTCTTTCTTATTGATAGCTCTCTTCATTATTATTTTTTTTTCTTTCTATTTTTTTTCATTTTGAGAGAGCTATCTTCTGAAATTATTGGAGCAATATACATTTTAAACATAAAACCTTTCACTTAAAACCTTTTATTCGTTTCAAATGTCAAACTCTTTTGAAACCAAAAGCATGTAGACAAGAAAGCAACCCCAATGATCCCCCAAACTTATCCTAAGCCTACATCTAGCTTCAAAATGCAAAGCTAGCAATCATATGAGATCCTAATCATGTCGCCTAAACGTAACATGTTATGCTTAGTTCAAACCAAAAGAGGCCTCACAATGATGTCACACACGAAAACTTGGCTTCAAAGAAAGGTAAGGGTCAAGGTGGGAGTTCTACTTAGGCTCACAAAGAGTGGTAAAAGGAAGAAGAGAGCCTAAATATTTTTAAGATCCATGTGTTTATTTTTAAGATCCATGTGTTTATTTTCATGTGCATAAGAATGGTTTTTAAGATTAAGGTTTTCACTTATTAGGGCAAGTTTCAAATCATGAGAGTTCCATTCAAGTCACGAAAATCAAAACAAGTGATCCAAGCATGGTAAGAACTTACTTTCAAAGTGTGAGCAAAGCATTAGAGAACTAATAACTAGGATATTAAAACCATTCATAAGCTTAAAACACCTTTTAAAGAAAACTTTAACCCCTTATGCAAATGCGAACAACATAGATGATTAAAAATTCTAGACTCAATCCTAAAATGCTTAACAAGATGAATGCAACTATATGAATTTTTTTGAAAATTTTAAAAAAATTTACCATTTTTTTTTCTTTTCTTTTCTATGCCTTAGATGCATGCATGACTCAAGAGATGCAAAGATAAATTAAGATCAAAATAAACATGTCAAATAACACACACACTCCCCCCAAACTTGAATGACACAGTCCCGGTGGCAAACAAATTCGAGAGAGCTCAGAACACAAAGCAAAAATCATGAAAACATGAACGGTATGTACAATGGAGGGTTGTTGGTACCTTGGAGCTAAACTCGGCTGGAACTTGAGGATGTTCCAGCGGAGCTGCTCGTGCTAGAGGAGTGTCGGGCTATGTCCTTGCCTTTATCCTCAGTGGGGAAACCATGAACGGAATGGCGAGCTTGTTGCGCGGTGCCTTGCTGCTCACGGATTACAATACCGCCAGTTGACCTGCTCCTCTTCTCGGGCTGGTTAACCTCTTCACTCTTGGACCCCTTAGACTTCGCGGATGAGCACCCTTGAATCGCCTTGACTTTCTTGGCAAGCTTCTTGATCATCTTCCCTTGCCACTTGGTTATCTTTCGCTGCACCTCCACCACCGAAGCAAGAAACTTCTCAGCCTTGATCTGCGGCTCAAAGTCCATCCTTGGAAGCTCAAAGTGGGCTGGCATTGCGCCATCTGATGGTGGTGACTCTGACTGCTCACACACGGACTGGATAGGCATCATTGTTGTACCAAGTGGGGCGTAGCACTCCTCGTGGGTGGGGCAAAACTGTATCGTGCCGATGCTGTCCAAGTTTGTCTCCGCAACATTGGGTAATATGCACACACTTTTCTTCCCCGCGTCATTGTAGAACTGATAGGCGAAGAATCCTGGAGCTGGCGTAGGTCCCAAACTATCAGTGATGCGCATGTATGTCTCGTCCATGAAGGCTCTATCCGCGCAAGGTTCGAACCATTAAAGGGGTACATCGGCCTGGATGAAGAGTGGTGTGAGAAACCCTCCGATGTAAGCTGAACTTGCCTTGCACCTCAGAGCATATGCCTTGTACATTACCAAGGAAGATGCTAGTATACACCCGTAGTTAACATCGTTTCCAAGGTCATCCATCAGCGGGTCGTGGTTCTCTTCTTTGCTGCTGCATAATATCCTCTTGATCCCTTGGAAGAGGAAACACAGCTCGGTCTTTGTCACCGTAGGAGACACGGCCCGCCCGCTGAATGTGTTTGCCAACAACTTGAGAGTGTACCTCAGAACGGGATTCCTCACTTTCTTGATTTTAGCCATGTTCCCCTTGTAGTCTTCATCGCATAGCACGTCCCATATGATGCTAGCGTTCTTGAGAGGAGGAAACTCCACTTGTTTAGCTGCGGCGTTGAGTCCATACGCTTGGCAAAGCTCCTCAATGGAAAGGTGATAGGACCGCTTCTTAACCTTGAAGCTGAGATGTCCTTGTGAGGGAGTAAGGAAGCTCGGGTTCTCGCAGGAAAACGCCAAGGTAGAGAGGAAATCAATGGTTACTTGCGGATAAGTGGGGTAATCCATTCTTGAAAGGCAAGCAAGCCCCATGTTTTGGAGAAGGAAGTCAAAATCTTCGAGGAGATCCATTCTTTCCAGCAAGTCTCTGCTCGCGAACTTTGTAGGCTCGAAGCGCAGCCTCTCTAACCTCTTCTTTTCCGCCTTTTCCTCCTTAGTCCAACGGATCCTCTCATGAACTTGCTGAGGTTCCTCCTCTTGAACTTGTTGAGTTCCCTCTTCTTCAGCCACTCGTTGTTCATCCTCTCTCTGCGCAGCCTCTTCTCTGGTTCTCTTAGGTGCCATTGGTGCCTGAAACACGATTCTCAAACAAAAGAATGAGCAAAGGCGGCGAAAGACCGAGAAAGAGACTAGCGAGAAGGAAAAATCTACAACTAATACCCTAGATTTTTGGAGAATTTATAAAAATTGTAACTAGATAAAGGAGAAGAAAATCTAGAGATGAGATTAAATCTAGAATGTTTCCTGATTTCTAGCTACTTTTAAAAAAATCGTTACAACCCTTAGCTACTTAAATCGATTAAGCGATGATAAAAGGAAATTTTGAGAAGATTTAATTAAAAATCTGAAAATACCTTTGCAAGATCGAAGACAAGAGCTAAATGCCTTTAGGAAAGGGAGAAAAACACTCTCTCTCGATTTTAAATTCGTAAGAACAGAAATGAGAGAGTGTGAACTTGTTGAAAACATAAAGGCAACAAAAATCTAAAACCATGGGTGAAAAAAGCGGCTTTCTGACAAAAAGTGTGGTCAAGGCACATATTTCGTGGTCAAAGATTCTTGCCTTGACCATCATTCAAATTTAAAAAAACGAGGGAAAGGAGAAAGGGAGGGAAAAAATTTTTGTTACCTCGACATGAGATTGAGTCCGTTCGGTCGATCTAGGACTCGATCTCACGCCATGTTGGCTGGATCGAGAGATTTGATCGATTTGTGACTCGATTGATATAAAATTGAGTCTTAGATCGATTTGATTCTCTCGTTTCTTGACTATTGGTCAACTTGGCTGTGCTCCTTGGATCGATTTCCTTGATCGATTCAGGGGTCGATTTGGCTGAAGTCGAATGGCAGATCGAGTAGACCGCTTGATCTTTTCAAGGATCGAGTGACTCGATCGATCTACACCTCGTTTGCTTTTTAGGCTGAACGCATTGGTGAATTGTCCTCTCATGATCGACCGTCCCACTCGATTCATCTACTCGATCTCGTCTAGATCGACTGGCTCTTCTCGATTTGCTAGCTCGATCTAGTAAAGATCGAGCCAGGATGAGCCGATCGAGCACTCGATCTCTAGCCTATATTCGCCCCTTCTGACTCTCCTCGGATCTAAGAACATGACCTGCGATGCGATTACTTATCCCTGTTTCTGCACACTTAGAAGATAAAAACATAAAACTGAAAGAGAAATAGAGCAAGAATATATACAGGATAAACATGGGAATGCCTCCCAAGTGCGCTTTCTTTAACGTCTTTAGCTAGACTTTACTTGGTTTAGGCAGATGGTGGGTCATGGAAAAGCATTGAGGTGCTCTCCTTGTCAAACTCGCCATGTATGGCTTAACTCTGTGTCTGTTCAATGTGAATGCATTCCCACTTTTGCCGACAAAACGTGATAGCTCAGTAGGGTAATACTTCCCTGATTTCATACGGACCGCTCCACCGTGACTTTAGCTTCCCTGGAAAGAGCTTGAGCCTTGAATTGTAAAGCAGCACCAAACTCCCTTCCTTAAGCTCCTTAGGTACCAGCTTCTTGTCATGAGCAGCCTTGGTACGCTCCTTATAGATCCTAGCGCTTTCGTAAGCATCTAGCCTTAGCTCATCAAGCTCGTGTAACTGGATCAACCGCTTCTCCTGAGCCGTCTTCAGATCAAAATTTAGCCGCTTCACAGCCCACAACACCTTATGTTCCAACTCAACTGGGAGGTGACATCCTTTGCCGTAGAGAAGGGTGAAAGGAGTAGGACCAATGGGCGTTTTGAAAGCAGTCCGGTAAGCACATAAAGCGTCATCTAACTTCACCGCCCAATCCTTCCGAGTTGTCCCAACTGTTCTCTCGAGTATCGCCTTTATCTGCCGGTTAGAAACCTCCACTTGGCCACTCGTTTGAAGATGGTAAGGTGCCGCTACCTTATGCTTCACGCCATACTTCCTTAGAAGATTTTCAAACAGCTTGGTTATGAAATGGCTTCCTCCGTCGCTTATCACCACCTTGTGTACTTTAAACCTCGGGAAAATGATGCTCTTAAAGAGCTTGATCACCACCTTAGAGTCGTTTGTTGGACTGCAATGGCCTTAACCCATTTAGAGACGTAATCAACAGCTACTAATATGAACTTGTTGCTGTATGATGAAGGAAACGGCCCCATGAAGTCTATGCCCCACGCGTCAAAGACGTCTACCTCAAATATGGGAACTTGAGGCATCTCGTTCCGCTTAGTGATATTCCCTGCTCTTTGACAAGCTTCGCAACTTAGTACGAACTCATGGGTGTCTTTGAAGATGGACGGCCACCAGAAACCGGCTTGCAAGACCTTAGTGGCGGTTTCGAACGAAGCAAAGTGTCCGCCATACAAAGAGCCATGGCAATGAAAGATGATATCTCTTGCTTCCTCCTTTGTCATGCATCTTCTGTATAGGCTGTCAACACCTCTCTTGTATAAATAGGGTTCATCCCAGAGGTAGTGGCTCACATCCGTCATGAACTTCTTCCGGTGATAGTTGTCAAGATGCGAAGGCTCTTCCCCACATGCCAAGTAGTTCACAATATCCGCGTACCACGGGAGATCCTCCTCTTTGAAGCTCAGAACTTCCTCAAACCGCCCTTCTAGGTTCCCACAAACAGCCGTAGTGATTGCCATGAGTTGTTCCTTGGGGAGAGAATCATCTAAAGGAAGAGACTCGTTTATTCTTAACCGAGAGATATGGTCAGCAACGCCGTTCTCTATCCCTTTCTTGTCTTTGATCTCCATGTCAAACTCCTGAAGAAGAAGTATCCATCTCAAAAGCCTCGGCTTAGTGTCCTTCTTGGAATATATGTAACGCAAAGCCGCGTGATCCGTGTAGACAATGGCTTTGGAACCCACAAGGTATGACCGGAACTTCTCAAAGGCGAACACTACTACCAATAAATCCTTCTCCGTGGTGGTGTACCGTGTTTGCGTGTCATCCAAGGTTCTTGAACCATAGTAAATCACGTGCAGCTTCTTATCTTTCCTTTGACCTAGAACAGCCCCCACGGCGTAGTCACTAGCATCACACATAATCTCGAAAGGTAGAGTCCTGTCCGGTGCTTGCACTATAGGCGCAGATACTAAAGCCTCCTTGATGGTCATGAATGCTTGCAAACACTCCTCATCAAATATGAAATCAGCTTCCTTGCACAACAGCCGTGTAAGAGGGCGTGCAATCTTAGAAAAATCCTTGATGAAGCGCCTGCAGAAGCCGGCGTGTCCCAAGAAACTTCTCACTCCTTTGACGTTAACCGGGGGCTCAAGACTCATCATCACTTCAACCTTTGCTTTGTCAACCTCAATACCCTTCTCTGGTATCTTATGGCCAAGCACGATCCCTTGCTTCACCATGAACTGACATTTTTCCCAATTAAGCACCAAGTTTCTTTCCTCACAACGCTTTAGTACCTTGCAAAGATTCAACAAACACGCAGAAAAGGATGCACCATAGACCAAGAAGTCATCCATAATCACCTCTACCATCTCTTCTATTAGATTGGAGAAGATCGACATCATATACCACTGAAACGTAGCCAATGCGTTACACAACCCGAATCGCATCCTTCGATATGCGAAGGTACCATAAGGGCACGTAAAGGTCGTCTTCTCCTGATCATTTGGATGGATTGTCATTTGGAAAAATCCACTATATCCATCAAGTAAGCAATAGTAGGGGTGATTAGCAAGTCTTATAAGCATTTGATCAATAAAAGGCAATGGAAAATGATCCTTTCTAGTAGCATTAAGCTTCATATAATCAATACACATACGGTGCCCAGTATTGGTCCTAGTAGGTATAAGCTCATCTTTGTCATTCTTAATGACCGTGATCCCTCCCTTCTTAGGCACCACATGTACGGGAGAAACCCACGTGCTGTCACTTATAGGATAGATCACGTCAGCTTCTAGCAGCTTAAGAATCTCTTTCTTAACAACCTCTTTCAAATTAGGATTCAAACGCCTTTGATGTTCTATAGAAGAGGCGTTCTCATTATACAAGTGAATCCTATGAGTGCAAAGCATTAGTGAAAGGCTCTTGATGTCACTTAGAGAGTACCCAATGGCCTTCCTATACTTTCTCAACTCAGTTAAGAGCGAGTGCAACTCATCATCACTTAAGTTTTCATTCACAATCAGAGGATAGGTTTCGTTAAGCCTTAAGAAAGCATACCTAAGCCCTTTTTGGAGCTCCTTAAGGTCCACCTTTGGGGCTAACAGCTCACTCCAATCATCCTCGTGGCTGTTGCTGCTGTTTTCCTCCTTGGAGCCTTCCTTAGAACCCGAGACATGGCCCTTGAGGCTGCTTTCTCCAACCGATATCCCTTCTGAAATCGAGTCGTCCAGTCGATCTTGCTCTCGATGTCGTCTAGATCTTGCAGTTTCGCTCGATTCACTCACTCGATTTAATGTGGATCGAGTGAGAGATCGAGACACTGGGTCGATCTCCGGATTAGACCCCAAACTGATCGGAAGGCCTCTCTTGATCTTGGACTCGATTGTTTTCCTGGATCGATCACCCTCCTCGATCTGAGTGTGTCGATTGCTGCACCAGATCGAGTTGTGCTCACGATTGTCTTGTCGATTTGACCCCTGGATCGAATAATGTCATCGATTCGGAGTCAATCTCTAGGCAAATGCCTTCATCTTCTAGCACAACCTTCCTTGAATCAAGCAAGTTGACGTATTCCTGAGTCCTCTGATCCACGTAACCGAACTCTCCTGGCTCCTTAGTCAATGCCAGCGTCAAATGATCTTCCTGAGCCAACCCCTCTAGCAACTCATCCGCTAAGGCATCCAACGTTTCAATGTAGAAAGCTTGCCCTTCTATCGTAGGCTTCTTCAGTACCATGTTGATATCGAAGTCCAGCCTTATATCTTTACCCAAGTGCAGAGAAATCTTCCCATTCTTGTAGTCTATGATGGCTTCGGCGGTGGCTAAGAAAGGTCTACCGAGAATGAGTGGATCCTTAGGCTCTTCGTCCATTTCCAACACAACGAAGTCTGTGGGCACGTTTACTCCGCTGATTCTCACTGGCAAGTCCTCAAGCAAACCCACGGGTAACCTCACACTTTTGTCAGCTAGTACCAACGAGATTCTATAATCCTTGAAACGGGTAAAGCTAAGCATCTTTGCCACGGAATGAGGCATCAGATTTATACTAGCTTCGAGATCACAAAGGTAACTCTTGAACTCCAAAGGACCTAAAGTGGAAGGTATAGTGAAGCTTCCAGGGTCTCCCAACTTCTTAGGGACTATCTCCTTGTGTATCACCGCACTACATTCCTCACTAAGAACAAGCACTTCCTTGCTTTCCTTATTCTTCTTCACGAGCGTATCTTTGATGAATTTGGCGCATTTAGGCATCATTGCAAGGCAGTCCACGAGAGGTAGCTTGATCTCTATGTCCTTAAGGTGCTTCTCAAACAAGATTCTATGCTTCTCTATGAGTTGCTTCTTGGAGCGGCCAGGAAAAGGTAGCTTAGGTACATACGGTGGAGGTACGTAAGCATCCTTCTCCTTAGTAGTTTGCTCCGCTTTCTTCTCAACAACCGCTTTCTCCCCTCTCCTTGGTCATTGAATCCAAACATTATCAAAGTTTATCTCATCATCGGCTGAAAGCTTAGCCTCCCCCTCTTTAATTACAACGTCCTCGTTGATCTTTGGAGTAACCGTAGGTGCAAGCTCTTTCCCGCTCCATAGCATAATAGTGTTGGCATATTCCTTGGGATTCTGCTCACACTTGCCCGGTAAGCTATTCTGACCGCTTGTACTCGCCTTTCCCTTCTCTAGCTGCTTGATCTTGTTATTCAAGTTTGTAATCTGAGTAGAGAAGTCTGTGAGAGACGAGTCTAAACGAGTGTTCATCTCGGCAAACTTCTGATTTGTAGATGCTTGCCCTTGGATCAATTGTTGAAACATAGCTTGGACAAGATCAACTTGTTGTTGCATCCGTTGTTGTTGTTGAGGTACAAAGCCCGGAGGGTACATTGGCGTATAACCCTTGTTTCCTTGCTGTTGTCCTTGGATGAAAACCTTTGCTGTATGGTACGAAAGGCTTTGCTTGTTGAGCAGGGTACACTTGATCCTTAGGGTTCGCGACGTTGGTGCTACGGTATGAGAGTTTGTTGTTCTGGTTGTAGCCCTAAGAATATCCTTGAGGTTTGTAGTTGTTTTGACCCGCCACCCAGTTGGCTTTTTCTTGACTCAACTCAAGCTCCTCTAAGGTTTCATCCGCTTCTCCAACAAAGTGAACATGCTTCTGATTAGCCAACACCAGCTTATCAATCTTCTCATGTAATGACCTAAGCTCTTTCTTGTGAGACTCTAGCTCAGAACCTCTCGGTGCACGGTCGTAATCTTCAGCGTAGTTGCCATCACTCAATGCCAAGTTCTCAATCAGCTCCATGCCTTCTTCTACCACTTGACCAAGGAAGTTTCCCTTACTAGCCGTGTCAAGCAACAAGCGAATCTTGGGTGAAGCTCCGCGGTAGATAGTGCTTAGAAGAGTCTCTTCGCTGAAGCCGTGGTGAGGACACTGGATAGTGTAGTCCTTGAACCGCTCCATGGCTTCATTGAAGGTCTCATTGTTCCTTTGAGTGAAGCCGCTGATCTCGTTTCTTAGCCTTGCTGTTCTGGTGCTAGAGAAACAATTTGAGAGGAAAGCCTACTTACACTCAGCCCAAGATGCTATGGTGCCTTGTGGAAGTGTCTTCTCCCAATGTCTAGCCTTGTCTCCAAGAGATAATGGAAAGAGACGCAGCTTGAAAAACATCTTCGGATATGCCATTTATCTTGATCATCCCACATACTTGCTCGAAGTTATCAAGGTGCTCCAAGGGATCTTCCATTGCTAGCCCATGAAACTTATTGTTTTGCACCATTGAGATGAAACCTGGCTTAATCTCGAAGTTGTTGTTCTGTACAGGAGGAGGAGTGATCCCAAACCTATTGTGATGGGTATTGGGAGCATCTCCCGCTCCTATGATCCTTGGTGGTCTAGCCGCGTGTTGGGGGTTTCCATTACCCCTTCCAACTGCTCCGTGAGCTGGAGGAGGTCCTTCTGGATGCTCGTGCTCAGCCATCGCTTCAAAATCCAATGAACCTTGCTGAACAATCTCCTCAAAATCTCTAGCTTGCTCTCGTACTCTTCTTTGTCGTGAATGACCAAGTTGATGAATGTTGTCCAAGGGTTGAAGTAGATTGTTGTCTCCCATTGAACGAAGATACATGTACCTGAGAAACACAAGTGTGAGAGTAGAGAAATTAGTAACCAAATGAAAAAAGAAAGGCCTAGTCTTTACTAAACCCCAAATCTCAATGCTTTGTAAACACTCCTAAGCCGGCAACAGCGCCATTTGATAACATCATTTTAACAATGTAAAAAGGGAGTGATGCAATGCAACAGGAGGTTATCAAAACTCAAGCAGCACACAGTCGTAGTATAGCATGCATGAGGAATCAATCCAACCTAGGAGCTAGAAAGTGCAATAAGAATGCAAAGATCAAGTGAAGCTAGGCAAATGATGAACGGTTTTGTGAAAATCCTAAAAACTAGATGCGGTGACTAAATGCAAGACAAAACTATTTTAAAATTACCAGGAACGAGTGAACTACCACGACGAACAAACAGAAAGATTAAAATGCAAAGCTATGAATTTATAAAAATCGACTAGTGGATCGACCACGGGATCAACCACTAGATCGAGCAATAACGATCGATCTTGTCTGAAAGTTCAAATGCAACAAAACTAATGACCAGGATGCAACAGATAACAAGCGAATGGTTAACAGAGATGTAAGAATACTAGGAAAGAGGGTATAGGGTTGAGATTCATGTTCAAGGGTCTCAAAGGTCCAAGCTTGGTTTGGAAACTCTAGATCTACTCACTTTGTGAGATTCTCTAAGCCTTGAAAACAAAAAAAGATCCATCCATGGCGTGTGGTATGGATCACTCCTTCATTCTCTCCTACAGACTCATGGCGTTTGGCGGAAAAAGAGATTGAAGGGCATGGAAACCAGATTTCAAACACGCGGCTTAACTAGTCCTCTAAACTACCATGGCATTTGGGAAAGGGTAACTACTCTCTAGGATGCGATTTTCAGAGATCTCTGGATCCTGTCAAGGTAAGAGCTCTCTCTGATCATAAAGATCTTGGCGTCAGACTCAATAAGCCTTAAAAACTCGACATCCTAGAAGAGAAAGCCATGAAGAACAAGAAAAGACCAAACTTGAAAACCTTTTTCGACCCCTTTGAATCCTCTCAACCCCAAAGCCCGGCGAAACTACTCGCAACTCATAAAATAAACCGTACAAAATGCAATAAACGAAGAACAAAACATGAAAAACGATTTTTAACTTAAACGATCAAATATTCAAAAGCGAAGACAGAAAAAGCTCGAAGTCTAACAATGGCCAATCGCCTAAAACGAGAGAGATGATAAAAAAGTAGTCGACATGGTGGAATAATGAAAGGGATCGTTGCTTTTTGCAAAAAATGGCCAAACCGCAACTGATCCCCCCCTTCGCTAGGGTCCAAAAACAGGCTAGACGGATAAAGTTGGTCTGGGATCGATAATGAAGCTCGATCTAGCACTCGATCTCGTCTTGGATCAGATGGCTCTTGGTCGATCTCTAAGTTGATCTTGTGCTGATCGGGTTGGAAGCTCGATCCGGTCCTCGATCTGCATGGTGTCGTCTACGTCCGTACTCCAAATCGATCTCCATACTCGATCTTTTGGTCTATCTCGTCTAGATCGATCTGCCTTGCTCGATCTGCTACTCGATCTCAGGTCCTTAGCGTGCAATCCTGATTTCTCCAAGTGTCCACGGACTTCCTCACGAGCCTTTGCGCGTCCACAAGTCATCCATAGCTCCAAAGTAACCGAAAGCAACCTGATTGTGATGCAAAATGCACGAAACATGCAAATGCTGGTGCAAAAGTACTGTAGCACCTAAAGCGATGCAAACTAGCCTAACATGCAAGGTAAATGCGTGAAAACTAACTTATATGTATGCAAAATACACTAAATATGCAGCAATATCACATGCCTTGCCGTAAAGAAGAGTGAAGGGAGTTATACCAATAGGAGTTTTGAAGGCGGTCCGGTAAGCCCATAGAGCATCATCTAGTTTAACCGCCAATCCTTCCGAGTTGTTCCCACTGTCCTCTCTAAGATAGCTTTGATCTGTCTATTAGAGACCTTTACTGGCCCACTAGTTTGTGGGTGATAAGGTTTGCTACCTTGTGTTTCACTCCATACTCCTTCAAGAGACTTTCAAACACCTTGTTGATAAAGTGGCTTCCACCGTCGCTGATCACTACTTTTGGTACTCCAAAGCGAGGGAAGATGATGGTTTTAAAGAGTTTAACCACCACCTTTGCATCATTGGTTGGGGAAGCTATAGCCTCAACCCACTTAGACACGTAATCAACAGCCACCAAGATGATTTTTTTGCTGTAAGAAGATGGGAACGGTCCCATGAAGTCTATCCCCCAAGCGTCAAAAACATCAACATCAAAGATTGGCACCTGAGGCATCTCATTCCTCTTTGTGATGTTCCCTACCCTTTGACATGCTTCACAAGCCTTAACAAACTCATGAGCATCCTTGAATAGCGATGGCCACCAAAACCTGGCTTGTAACACCCTTGTTGCCGTCTTGAAAGAAGCGAAATATCCTCCATTGGATGAATCGTGGCAGTGTAGAAGGATATCCTGTGCTTCCTCTCTTGAAACTCATCTTCTATACAAGCTGTCTACTCACCTCTTGTACAAGTAAGGCTCGTCCCAAAAGTAATGAGAGATATCTCTCATGAACTTCTTCTTGTGATAATGATCAAGGTGAGTAGGTTCCTCTCCACAAGCTAAGAAGTTTACTATATCAGCATACCAAGGCAGGTTCTCTTCTCTCAAAGCTAAAACATCTTCAAACTGATCCTCTAGCCGTGTACAAACAACCGTGTTGATTATCATGAGTTGCTCTTCAGGAAGCGAATCATGTAAGGGTAAGGCTTCATTCACTCTCATCCTAGAAATACGATCAGCGACACCATTCTCTATCCCCTTCTTGTCCTTTATCTCCATATCAAATTCTTGTAGAAGGAGAATCCACCTTAAGAGCTTCGGCTTGGTATCCTTCTTAGAGTATATATACCTCAAAGCCGCATGATCATTGTATACAACAACCTTAGAGCCCACCAAATATGATCTGAACTTCTCAAAAGCAAACACAACAGCCAGCAGCTCCTTCTCGGTCGTAGCATATCTCACTTGCCTGTCATCCAAGGTACGACTGGCGTAGTAGATAACATGCAACCGCTTGTCATTCCTCTGACCAGGAACAGCTCCTACGGCGTAGTCACTCGCGTCGTACATGATCTCAAAGGGTAAGCTCCAATTTGGTGCTTGTACTATAGGTGCAGTGACAAGAGCCTCTTTTATGGTCTTGAAAGCGTGAAGACATTCATCATCAAGCATGAACTCAGCTTGTTTGCACAATAGCCGTGTAAGAGGGCGAGCTATCTTGGAGAAATCCTTTATGAATCTCCTGTAGAACCCTGCGTGACCCAAGAAACTCCTTATACCCTTCAAATTAGCCCGCGGCTCAAGACTCATCATGACTTCAATCTTCGCCTTGTCAACCTCTACTCCCTACCTCGATATCTTGTGACCGAGGACAATCCCTTCTTTCACCATGAAGTAGCACTTCTCCCAGTTCAGCACCAGGTTTGTCTCCTGACATCGCTTGAGTACCTTGCAAAGATTCAACAAACAAGCAGAAAAAGACGCACCATATACAGAGAAGTCATTCATAAACACTTCTACCATCTCCTCTATAAGATCAGAGAAGATAGACATCATGCAATGCTGGAATGTTGCTGGTGCATTACACAACCCAAATGGCATCCTTCGATATGCGAATGTACCATAACGGCATGTAAATGTCGTCTTCTCTTGATCGTTAGGGTGGATTGGTATTTGAAAGAAACCACTATAACCATCAAGAAAGCAATAGTAAGGATGATTAGCAAGTCTCTCAAGCATCTGATCAATAAAAGGAAGAGGAAAATGATCCTTTCTAATAGCTGAATTGAGCTTCCTATAATCTATACACATTCGATGACCAGTTATGGTTCTTGTAGGAATCAATTCATCTTTTTCATTCCTAATGACTGTGATTCCCCATTCTTAGGCACCACGTGGACAGGAGAAACCCACGTGCTGTCACTGATGGGGTATATCACATCAGCCTCTTACAGTTTCAAGATCTCTTTCTTAAGTACTTCTTTCAAATTTGGATTTAAACGCCTTTGATGTTCAATAGAAGAAGATTTTTCATTATCTAAGTGAATCCTATGAGTGCAAAGCATTGGTGAAAGGCCCTTGATGTCACTTAGAGAGTTCCCAATGGAGGAGCGAGTGCAACTCATCGTCACTCAGACTTTCATTCACAATCACGGAATAAGTCTCATTATGCCCTAAGAAATCATACCTTAACCCTTTTGGGAGCTCCTTTAGGTCCACCTTTGGGGATAGCAGCTCGCTCCAGTCCTCCTCGTGGCTTGTGTTGACGTTGCTGTCCTCACTGCCCTCCTCAGAACCCGAGACATGAGCCTTAAGACTGCCTTCTTGAACCGTTGTCCCCTCAGAGATCGAGTCATTCAGTCGATCTTCCACTCGTTCTGGTCCGGATCGAGTAACTTCACTCGATTCACCTACTCGAGTTGATGTGGATCGAGCAGAGATCAAGTCCCTGACTTGTTCTCTGAACTTAACGATTGGCTTCTCTCGATCTTCTCATCGTTCTCTTTCCTGGATAGACCAGCCTCCTCGATCTTCTTGTCGTTTGCTGTCTTGGATCGAGTGATCTTCTCGATTTCCTGATCGATCTCTAGGCACTCGCCTTCACCTTCCTTCACAACCTTGCGAGAATCAAGAAGGTGGACGTATTCTTGTTTCTGCTCACTCATAAAACCAAACTCTCCATACTCTTTGGTCAAGGCAAGCTGCAAGTTATCTTCTTGTGCTAACTCCTCGAGCAACTCATCGGCTAAAGCGTTTAGAGTCTCAATGTAGAAAGCTTGCCCTCCGATGGTTGGTTTCTTCGACTTCATTGATATCGAAGTCTAGCTTGATGTCCTTGCCCAAGTGTAGAGAGATCTTGCCATTCTTGACCTCTATGATGGCTCCAGCGGTTGCAAGAAACGGTCCTCCAAGGATAAGAGGATCCTTTGTCTCTTCATCCATTTCAAGAACAACGAAATCTGTTGGCACGTTAACTCCACTTATTCTCACGGGAAAATCTTCAAGCATACACACAGGAAGCCTTATGCTTATATCAGCTAGAACGAGAGAGATCCTACACTCTTTAAACTTTATGAAACCGAGCTTCTTTGCAATGGAATGGGGGATGAGATTTATACTTGCAAGGTATGGTGAATGATCCTGGATCCCCTAGCTTCTTGGGTACTATCTCCTTGTGGATGATAACACTACACTCTTCACTAAGCACCAAAACTTCTTCACTCTCCTTAGGCATCATGGCTACGCAATCCACCAAAGGTAGCTTGATCTCAACATCTTTTAAATGCTTCTCAAAGACTGCTTTATGCTTCTCTATCAGTTGTTTCTTGAACCGGCCAGGAAAAGGAAGCTTCGGTTTGTATGGTGGAGAAACAAATACATCTTTCTCTTTGCTCACCTCCTCTACTTTCTTCTCTAGAACAACCTCTTTGCCTTTCTTTGGCCTCTCAATCCACACATTATCAAAGGTGATTTCTTCATCAGCTGAAAGCTTACCCTCCCCCTCTTGGACAACAAGGTCCTCATTGTCTTTAGGTGCAAATCGTGCTGGAAGCTCTTTACCACTCCTCAAGGTGATAGCGTTTGCATACTCTTTGGGATTCTGCTCATACTTGCCCGTTAAGCTGTTTTGACAGCTTGTACTAGCTTTCCCTTTCTCTGCTTGATCTTGTTGCTCATCTCAGCAAACTTCTAGATTTGTAGAAGCTTGACCTTGAAGCAACTGTTGAAACATTGCTTGAACCAGATCATGAGGAGGCGGTGGAGCTTGTTGCTGTTGAGGCATGAAACCGGAAGGAAAAATAGGAGTGTAACCTTTGTTGCCTTGTTGTTGTTTCTGACTTTGAAAGTTCCCTTGCCTCTGACCTTGATATCCACCACTTTGTTGAAAACCCTTGTTGTAAGGAACAAACGGCTTTGCTTGTTGAGGGGGATAGACCTGATCCTTTGGATTCTCAACGTTGGTGCTATGGTGTGAGAGATTGTTGTTGCCCTAGTAGCCTTGTGAATGTCCCTGAGGCTTGTTGTAGTTTTGACAAGCAATCCAGTTAGCTTCTTCTTGACTCAACTCTAGCTCCTCTAAGACATCTTCGGCTTCTCCCACGAAATGTATTTGCTTCTGATTTGCAAGCACTAGCTTGTCTATCTTCTCATGGAGGGACTTAAGCTCTTTTTTTTGTGACTCCAGCTCAGAACCTCTAGGTGCTCGGTCGTAGTCCTCGGTATAATTCCCATCACTCTAAGGCAAGTTTTCTATGCGTTCCATACCCTCTTCCACTTCTTGACCAAGAAAGTTCCCTTGCTTATCGTATCAAGTAGCATTCGGATCTTGGGTAATGCTCCTCGGTATATAGTGCTTAAGAGAGTGTCTTCACTGAAGCCGTGGTGAGGACACTGAATGGTATAGTCTTTGAATCTCTCTATAGCTTCATTGAATGTCTCGTTCTGCCTTTGAGTGAAGCCACTAATCTCACTTCACAACCGAGCTGTTCTGGCGCTTGAGAAAAACTTTTGAGAGAAAAGCTTTCTTACATTCAGCCCAAGAGGTAATGGTGCCTTGTGGATGGGTCTTCTCCCAAAGCCTAGCCTTATCTCCAAGAGAAAATGGGAAGAGCCGTTGCTTGAAGCCATCTTCCGAGATCCCATTGATCTTTATCATCCCACACACTTGCGCAAAGTTGTCAAGGTGCTCCAAGGGGTCTTTCATAGCCAGCCTGTGGAATTTGCTGTTCTGAACCATAGAGATGAATCCAGGCTTTATCTCGAAATTGTTATTTTGGACTGGTGGAGGAGTGATCCCAAAGCGGTTATGATGCGTATTTGGAGCATCTCCAGCACCGATGATCCGTGGTGGTGTAGCTGCGTGGTTGGGGTTTCCATTGCCCCTTCCTACACCACCGTGAGCTGGTGGAGGTCCCTCAGGATGTTCTTGCTCAGCCATTGTTGCAAAGTCTACTGAACCAGCTTGCACAATCTCTTCAAAGGCTTGAGCTTGGTCTTTTGCTCTTCTTTGTCTTGCGTGACCGAGTTGGTGAATATAGTCCAGGGGTATAAGTAAGTTGTTGTCACCCCTGGAGCGTAAGTTCATGAGCCTGAGATCACAAACAAGAATGTAGAGCAATGAGTAATCAAAACAAAAGTTAAAAGCTTAGTCTTTGGCAAACACCAAATCCTAATGCTTCCTAACAATCCTAAGATGGCAACGGCGCCATTTGAAACTAGGTTTTTAGCAAGTCAGAATATCAAATCCCAAACCACAAAAATGATGTAGTATAGCAGTAAGGGGTATCAATCCAACCTAGGAAGCAGGAAGAAAAATAGGAATGCAAGTGTAAAGCAAATCTAAGCAAATCGGGAAAATGTTTGGTAAAACCGGTGAAAACTAAATGCAATAACCAAATGAGATGAAAAACAATTTTAAAATCCCTGGAAGAGAGTTAACTACCACTAGGAAAAAGCAGAAGATTAAAAATGCAAATCTACTAAAAGCTAAAAATCGAGCACTGAATCGGGTAAAACAGATCGATCTAACAACTTAAAGATGAACGACGTCTAATGAACAAGATGCAAAATTTGAAACTAAAAGATGATTACTTGAGGTTTAAAAATGCTAAAAGAGGGTTCAGGGTCGAGGGTCATATTCAAGAGTGTTCAAAGGTTTAAGCTTTGGTTTGAAAACATATAGATCTACTCATTGATGAGCTTTCTCTAAGCCTTGAAAACAAAACAAGAACCATCCATGGCGTGTTGTATGATTCACTTCCTCAATCTCTTCTCCAAACCCAAGGCGTTTGGTGGAAAAAGAGATCAAAGAGCAAGAAAAACAGATTTCAATCTATGGCCTAACTAACCTCCTTTACATCCATGCCGTTTGGGAGATGGTCGATCAGTCTCTTTGATTTGGTTTTCTAGGATATCTGAATCCGGTCAGGGTAAGACAGCCTTGGAATCATAGAGATCTTTTCCAAGACTCTCTATGCCTTAAGACCCCAAAATCCTAGAAGAGAAGGAATGAAGAACAAGAAAAACACAAAACTTAAACCTCTTAAACCTTTTGAATCACCTCAACCCCAAATCCCAAAAAGAACTACTCGCTACTCATGATTAGAGCCGAATGAAATGCAACGAAAGTTAAACTAAGCATGATTAAACGATTGATTAAAGGTAAAGACTTAATATTCAAAAGATTCAAATTGCTGAAAAACAAGAAAAAGCTTAAGGGTTCAATAATGGCGAATCGCCTAAGATAAGAACAGGAAAAAGCTAAAAGCAAAGCGTGTATGGAAAAGTGGTAGCCGCCTCCTTCCTAAAATGGTCAAACACCTCCAAATGGTCCCCTTACTAGATGCGAAAAACGGTTAAGGCCGTAGAGATCGACCTTGAGATCGATCAGCTCACTCGATCTTCTTCATGGATCGCCTTGTTCTGCTTGATCTTCAAGTCGATCTCGTGGGAGGGATTGAGCTCTCACTTCGATCTTGCAGTCGATCCTTGGGTGATCGGGTCGTGGTCTCGATCTAGCTCTTGTTATGCATGGCGTCCTTCACGTCCGTACTCCCGATCGATCACCTCTCTCGATCTTGGTCTCGATCCTTCCCCTTGCATCGACTTAGGTCACTCGATCTTCTGGTCGATCTCGTCTAGATCGACCTGCCTTGCTCGATCAGCTACTCGATCTCGGGTCCTTTGCATGCATGGCCGAGTTCTCCAAGTGTCCATAAGCTCCATTTTAATCCTCCTCACGTCCACATAACCTACATAACTCCAGAGTGCTCCAAACAACCCGATAATGATGCAAAAGTGCAAGAAATATGCAAAATGCGAATGCAAAGAGACCTAGGACCTAGAATACAACAAATGGAACAAACTAGCCTAAATTGCAAGATGAATGCATAAAAAACTATTCTAAATGCATGAAAAATAATATTATGAGGAATTCAAAAGCTAACAGTTTAGATAAGTTAGAGTTCAGAAAGATAAAATAGTTATGCATGTGAATCTAGCAAGGTGGTTCTTAAGCAAAAAAGATGATGATGATGATGCAAAGGGATAGTAAACAAGCAAGTAATGAGATTTATGAACAGTAAACAAAGCTTAAACATCTAACTTTCTCACTTTAAACAAATCCACAATGCAAAACCAACGCACAACACCTGGCTCAAAACCAAAGGATAGCAATGACCGATGCTTTTCCTGTGAATCCTATCGGTCTCCATCTGATCGATACACTGACCAAAATATATCGGGTGGATTTGTATCGATCAGTGTTTGATCGATAGGAATGACCGATACGGATTTCACTTTCAGACTCCCTTTCCTATCGATCACAAGCTATCGATAGGTTGACTGGTGCAATCCAGCTCTACTGCTATCGATCACAAATGACCGATATAGATGACCGATACGATCTGTGTCGTTCTTGTCTTGACCGATACAGTTGAACGATATCAGCCAGAAAGCACCTGTTCTTTGTCCCTTAGAGAGTTTCTCAACCCCCAATTCGAACTCCTGTTTCTATACACATTAACTAAGCATAAAAATAAACTAGAAAGCATAATATATACAAAAGGATACCATGGGACTACCTCCCAAGTGTGCTTGTTTAAAGTCACTAAGCTTGACTTTGCTTACCTCTCTAGTGGAGGTGGTGAGAAGGAGTCTTGGAACTCATTGGTGTTGCAGTGCTCACTTTGATCTTTCTGGTGACTCCATCAACCTTCAACACAGTAAAGGGTTTTGGTTTGTTCCTCCCTTTCATCTTGTAGTGGACTTCACCATTCCTAGAAACAAAGGTCTTCAAGACAAACCCATCTTCTTTGTTATTCAACAGAACTTCATTCATGCAATCAGAAACTCCCACTTTGAGGACCTCCCCTTCAGTGGTATCAGCAAACAACTTGGTCAAGCAGCATCCATCAAAACTCTCTCCTTGGTAGCCCTCAAACTCTGGCCAGTTCTTATCAATCTTTTTCACCTTGTTAAGGTCCATAGAGAAAGCATGATCGTGCTCTAGCTTGTTACCCTTTCTGTCAAACTTCAAGACCTTGTTCCTTCAAAGCCCTAGTTCTGTTGTGCACTCTCTAGCATCAAATACATCGCCAGCTGAAGCTAGAAATGGTCTCCCTAGAATGATAGCATTCCTTATCTGTCCTTCCACATCAAGCACAAGAAAATCAGTAGGGATGGTGACTCCTTCAATCATCATAGGCACATCCTTGAGGGTCCCTAGTGGTGTCTTGACAGTCCCATTAGCTATGGTGAGAGACACATTGCTCTCTTGAAGTTGAGTGTGCCCAAGAGCTTTAGCAGTAGAAGATGGGAGAATGTTGATACTTGCTCCAAGATCACAAAGAAAGTTCTTGAAAGTCTGCCCTTTAAGGTCACATGGTAGAGTGAAACAACCTGGATCTCCAAGCTTCTTGATCTTAAGCTCCTTAACCTCAGATTCTCCAGCTTTAGCTCTAAGTTTCTTAAGCTCCTCTTGAACCATTCAAACCTCTCATTTCCATTTGAGAAGCATAGAGAGTCTCATACATCTGCACTAGCTGCTCTTTGAATCTTCCTGGAAAAGGGATAGTGGCTGATAGATAGGGAGATCAGCAGCTTGAGTTACCTTCTTCGCGTCAGAGACTTCAACAAAGTCTTCCCCTTGAGCATCATGTGGCGCCCACCACTCATCTTCTTCCTTGTTGGTTCCTTCTTCAAGAGTGTTCTCCTCAGTGGCATAAGCTTCAATAAGCTCCTCTCCCCCCACTCTGAATGTCAATGTCCTCTTTGATTAAGGAAAGGTAGTCTTCAATTCTTCTTCAAGAGGAGTAAAGGCAACTGCAGACTCAACAGCTTGGCAATACTCATAGGTGGTCTCTAAGGTATGTATCCCTGAATCCAAATCATCAAACTTGGTGTTGAGCTCATCATGAACAGAGTCTAATTTGTTATGCAGCTCAGCAAATCCCTGGTTCATCTCCAATCTTGCAAGGAGTTGTAAGTTGAGGAATTAAGTGAGCAGACTCTTGATATCAACTGCAGTAGAGGTAGAAGCATTGAGCTGAGCTTGAGGGAGAGCAGGCGTGGGTGCAAATTGTGGGTGGGTATTGTAGCTGTCTGCAAAGTAGTTCATAGGTAGAAGCTCTTGGTAGAAGTTGTTGCACCTTTGAGTTTCAAAGCAGAGCATCTTCTCTACTTGTAGAGATGTACCTGAAATGAAAATACATGGAAAGAAGTGAGTAACCAAATAAAACTAAAGACTTGATCTTAAAATTTATACAAACTCTAATGATTCAAACAAAGAACCCAAATGGCAATGGCGCCAAATTGACACAAGGTTTTTTAGGTCTCAAGCCAATCACCCTTTGTAAGTTAATCAGTTGTAGCATAGCATAGGGTTTTATATTAATCCAAATGGGTTTGTTGAAAGCAGAAGAGTTGTGAGCAGAGATCTATAAGTCAAGCAAAGCAAAGAAGATTTTTTGTTGCATAAGCAACCAATCTAACACCCTAAGATGATCAAGCAACAAAGAGAATAAAAAAAGGCAGTTTAAACAAGATTAAGCAAGCAAAACAGAGCAAATTCAAAATTCTTCATATTAATATCGGCCTTTTGGTTGATATCGATCACTTATATCGGTTATAGCATCGGTCATGACCAACAGTCATAATTGATCGATGTTTTAGAACCAGAAGTCCATTGGGCAACCTCATCAGTCACTTGTAACCGATGGGGGAAAAGAAGTACTCGTGTGGTTTCTATCGGTCATCCACATCAGTTACTTATGACCGATGGGAATCACCCGTATGGAGTATCGGTCACTTGTATCGGTCTGTAGGGACCGATGGAAACTGGGCGAGGGTTTTAAGGCGTACATCGGTCACTCGTTCCGCTATTGGAGTGACCGATGTCAATGGGCAGGAGCAGTATCGGTCAGCAATATCAACTATAACTGACTGATATGGTCTCTGAGGCATGTACTCAAATTTTAAAAAAATTTCCCTCTCTTGGTTTGTTGCCAAGGGCGTTTGAATTTAAATTTTTTGACTCCTCCTTGCCATTCTGACCCACTTCTGAGCACTTTTTGTTTTGTTCCCCACTCCTTAGATTCCCTATGGTCACCCTTAGGCTCTATATAAGCCATCTAACTCCTCTTCACTCTTCACACTTCACATTCTCTCTTCTATCACTTAAGCCACGAAAATTCTTAGCTACTTCTCTCTTTTATTTGTCTCTTCAAAGTGCTCAGAAGTCCTAAAAGGTTTGCTTTCTAAAAGTATTCATCTCTTGTTCTTATGCTTTGAGCTTGTTTAAAGTTTTTGAATCTTTTGCATTAAGAACTAGATTTGATTAGTTTAAAGTGCTTGTTTTGATTTTTTCATTATTGAATTTGTTAGTTAAACAAGTAGAATGTTTATGGCTGATTACAGTTCATAAATCTAATTGCTTGCTTGCTTTTATTCACTTTGCATAATCATGCTTCATTTTGTTTAAAGGCCACCATGCTAAGTTCATATGCATAATAGTTTAAATCTGTTTAGAACTCTAGCATGTTTATGATTTTTGTTCTTGAATTCTCTTAATTCTTTAGAGGTTTACCTTGTTTAAATACTAGTTAAGCCTCTCCTATATTTGAGAAATTTGTGTTTAGAGCTTTAAATCATTGCATTTCAACTTTTTTTCTTCTACTTATTGGATCTTCAAGCTTTGTTCTTGTAGGTACTATGGGGAGAACCAAAGAAGCTGCTGGAAACAAAAGTCAAGCACCCACAAAGAAGGCGCCCTCTTCTGCACTTACCATAAGGGACAAGATCAAGGGTGTTGCTGATGGGCAATCCTCAAAGACTGCTGGAAAGAGAGCTGTTGAAAGCAAGGCTGCCAAGTCCAAGGACAAAGGAAAGGAAAAGGCTGTGGAAGAAGTCTGAACCAAACAGCCAAGTGCAAGGGAACTCATGGAGCTCTTCAATAAGAGTACCTTCGAGCCTACAAGGTACCCTTGCATCCCCACAATGAAGGCACTTGGAATATATGAAGATTGTAAGACAATCTTTGACGGTATGGGACTTGGCGATTTCATGGAGAAACCACTTCCTTTCTACCAGCATCTCACCATTCAGTTTCTCTCCACTTTCAAGGTGGTGAGTGATGAAGAGAGTGAACTTAACAACAGAGATGGCTGGATATCCTTCAGACTTGGCAAGCAGAAGTTCACAGCAACCTTTAATGAGATTTCTGACGGCCTTGGTATGTAACCCTATGTTGATAAGAAGGACCAATTCAAGATTAGTAAGAGACAGCTTGCAATGCTATGGGAAGTGATTGGGGTTGACAACTATACTCCAGGAGTCAGCAGGATCCAGCATCTGAAGCATCCCGCTGTGAGATATGCTCACAAGGCGCTTGCAAACACCCTTTTTGCAAGAAAGGAAACAACCAATTTAACATCAAGAGAGCTGGACTTTATCTACAATGGAATGCAGCCACTAGTGAGGACCAGCAAGGATGGGACGATTCTGGGCAGGCCAACAAAACTCCCTTGTTATGTGTCTCTACTGATGGAGCAACTCTATTCCTATAGAAGCTGGATCATTCTCAAGAGGAAGAGAGAAAAGAACCCACAACTACAATTTGGGGGAGATGTGACAGCCATCATGACGGCAAGTGGAGTGGATCTTGAGGAGCATGCTGCAGTTGCTTTGCCACTATTATGGATAGATCTGGTGTATCTCAAAAGGAGTCATTACCTAGAGAAGAGCATCCAAGGGAAGCACATCTATAAGTTCCTCAAGCCATCCAAAGAGCCAGCAAGGTTCCTTCTTCCAAATGAGCAGCATACATCCATCACCATGACGAGTAACATAGACTTTTGTCCAGAAGAGAGATTGCTGTATCATGGTGGCCATATCACTGAATAAAGAGAAGAGGCTAGTGAAGAAGGTAGTGAAGAAGAAGGTGAATAGAGTAGTGAAGAGGAAGTGCAAGAAGAAGCTGTTGTTGGCACTGAAAGTCAAGAGGATTCCCAAGAGGAAGAGCAAGATGAGGATGAGTTGCTGGAGTACAACACCAAGAGGTTTCACATAAAACCTCATGAGGTTCCAAGCCAAGGAATCTCTCTGAAGTATGCCCATGACCACATCAACAAACTCCAAAGGTGGTGTAAATGGCAGGATAAGACCATAAAGAAGCTAGTGAATCGGGCCAAAGGGAAGTTCAAGAAAGACAGGTCTACATCAAAAGGAGCTTCCCAACAAGGCCATGGCCATGAGTATACTTCACACTATGATGTGCAAGAGCAGCAGCAAGAACCTAATGAAGAAGAGGAAGAAATTTGGATTCCCCAAGGAAGACATTCCTTCCAAGAGCAACAAACTGATCAATAGGCAGCTTGGGAACCTTCAAGAGCTTAATCCTATGAGCCAAGGTCCCAACAACCATCAGCATGGGAGGCGCCAGGTTACACTCCTTCTGAGGTTTATACAACATGGCAATAGTGGGACTCTCAAGGCAATCCAAATCAAGTACAAGCTCATTGGCCAAGTTGGGTTCCTCCACCACAAGAACCAGCAACTTCTTCACAAGGCAAGAAGAGGAGAAACAAGAGGAGGGCGAGTCAGTCTCCACAACCAGCAACATCAGGATCATTCTAGGAGCCAGGAGAGACTGAGGAACTCACCTACACATCCCACCACCCCTCTCACCACAACTAAAGTACCACATCCTCACCATTGTAAATACCATTGCATCTTTTTAAGTTTTTTTTTTAAAATTTGCTGTTGCTTCTCTCTCTCAATCCCTTTATTACACTAGAGACTGTGTAATTTAAGTGTGGGGGAGGAATTTGGGGTTTGACATCATTTGTTCTTTTCACAGTTTTTCATTTCTTTAATCTTTGAGTCTCATGCATTCATCTAAGGCATAGAAAAACACACAAAAATTGACAATTTGAAACATTTTGCATGTTTTCGCAAACAAAAACGAGAGCATTCAGTTGCATTTCATTTGCTTAAGATTGAGTCTAGTGTTTGCATATAGGCTGCATTGCATTTGTATAGGGCATGATGATGAATTCTCCTTGTAAAATGTTAAGTGTTTAGGTTTGATTTAAATGTCCAAGTGGTTACTTGTTTGATGCATCATGAGAACGTTAGAAGTTAAGGTTGAACCATGTTTGGATTGCTAAATTTGATGCTCTTATTTCATACTGAAACCATTTGTTCATTGAAAATCAACTCTATATATTTCAATCTTAATCTGAATTTTTAATTATCATGTTCGTGCATTGAAAAGTGATTTCATGGCTACCATGCACATATTTGGATCATCTTCTTCCTTTTTACCACTCTGGTTGATCCAAATAGGTGATCCTCATACTTATGGGATAGTTAATCCACACCCTTAACCAAACCTCCTTTGGAGCATAAACACTATCTTGAGCATTTAAGCATTGACACCATCTCTTTACCTTTGCACTTTTGGATCTGAATGCCCACTTTCAAACCTCACTCTCTCATTTGTTCTTATTTGCATGAGGACAAGCGAAAGGCAAGTGTGGGAGTGTTGATATCTCTTGTATTTACACCATTTAGGCTTGCATTTAGTACATGTTTTGGTTTTCTTTTGCATGTTTTCCTTAGTTTTTGTCCCATTTTCTTCTCCTATTAGACTTAGGTTGCATTTAGGATATAGTTTGCATTCTTCTTGCATAATGGATGTTTTTAGGTACTTATGGAGCTTGAAGGAGCTTGGAGGAGCTTTGAGGATGATCCAGGAAGGTAGCTGGACCAAAAGGAGCAAAAGGGACCAAGGCAGACGATCTCTGCAGAGCTTTTCGGTTAGAGCACAGAGGCTATCGGTCATGCAGTGATCGATACAACCAGTATTGATCAAGGATAACGATCAGGGGTGATCGATACAAAGTGTAACGGTCAAGTGTATCGGTTAGGAGTGATTGATACAAATGCGCCGTATAAATTTTGGTCACTGTATCGATCACTCCCCAGACCGATATGATTTGTAACGATCAAACCCAGACTGTTACAACTAATCGATACAAACCCAGTCCGAGCCTGTTTTATTTACACTTTTGCCATTACTCTAGGGTGTCCTTCCTTTGACTATAAATAGCCCTTTTTATGTGTTTTCGAGGAGTCATGTCAATTTACTGTTCTTAAGCATTTTCTTTGAATTTGTAAGACAAATCTTTTGCTTTATTTAATATAAGTTGATATTTGCCTTTAATCTTTCTTTAATCTCTTTTTTAATCCTGATTATCATCTTTTCCTCTTGTGATTTGGTGTTAAACATGAGTATTAGTGAGTAGTTTGCTTAGGGTTCTTAGATGTGGTAGATTAAGGGGATTTAGGGGTTGATTAAGGCTTGTTTAGTGCTTCAGTATACGAGTTCCTCTCTATTAATCTGTTCTTAAACTAGATTTGTCTTGATCACACTTATCTAGAATTTGAGGTTTCTCTTATGCCCACCAAGTGTTTGATGAAATGCTGATCTTGTTTAATAGAGGATTTGCTGGCCTTGGCTCAAGAGATTGACTGTTTGAGGAGCATTATGACTTTAATAGAGTTGTTTATTAATGCTTGCTTAATGTTTTAGCACCAATGTGAGTTAGTTCTTGTTAAGATGTTTAGCAAAGGGCTATTTTACAAGAGATTGGATCTAGCTTGCTTGATTGTGAACTCTATGTCTAGGAATCACCATTGCTAGCTTGTTTGCTTGATCAATGTTATTTGAAACAGCCTTAGTTAGTCTCTAGATTCCCCAAAATCAATAACCACATATAGGAACTTGCTTTTCTCTTTTGTTATATTTCGGATTTGTTCTGTTTCGCTCTGTTTTACTTGCATAATTTTGCTTGAACTGCCTTTTTCTTTGTTCTCTTTGTTGCTTGATCATCATAGAGTGATAGATTGGTTGCGTAGGCAACGAAAACTCTTCTGTGCTTGCTTGATTTAAGGATTTTTTACTCATAACTCTTTTGCTTTCAACAAACCCCATTTGGATTGATAAAAACCCTATACTATGCTACAATTGACTAGAACAAGCTTGGGTGATTGACATTAGAGCCCAAAAATCTTTGCATAATCTTCAGGTATATAAACTTGAGATCCAGAGGTTCAAGCAATCTTGTGGACTTCATAGACAACATCAATCTGTTGGACAGAGGTCAGAGAGCAAGGAGACAGCAAGAAAGGCAGAAACCCTTGGAAAGACTTGGGATGAACAATCAGGAACAAGTCATGGATGATATCAGATTTCAGGGTCCCGAAGGAGCTGTTGGCGCTCAGGGTATACAAGGACATCAAGGTGTTCAGGGCTTACAAGGTGAGCAAGGACCAAGAGACACTGCACAAGCTCCAAGAGCAGCTAGACCCATTGGCGCTGGTGATGCACCAAATGCCTACAACAACAGGACTGGCATCATTCCACCAGCAGTCCAAAACAACAATTTCGAGATAAAGTCTGGATTGATTTTGATGGTTCAGAGCAGCAAGTTCCATGGGTTGCCACTTGAAGATCCTCTAGATCATCTTGATAATTTTGATAGACTATGCTCCCTCACAAAGTTCAACGGGGTGAGTGAGGTGATAAACAAGATTGTTTTTGAGGTTGTAAATCAAAGCCCAAACCACGGTTATGATACAGTATAGAGGTAAGGGAGTATCAATCCAGCCTGGATTGTAGAAAGAACACAAGGAATGCAAGAGCTAAGCAAATCTAAGCAGAATTGGGTAAATAGATGGTAAAATCGACAAAAACTAAATGCAACGACCAAACTACTAAGAAAACTATTTTAAAATCCCCGGAAGAGGGTTAACAACTACTAGGAAAAGACAGAGGATTAAAAATGCAAAACTACTCATTACTAAAAATCGAGAACCAAAACGGGTAAAACAGAGAATTTCTAACAACTTAAGAGCAATGACTTTTAATGACTAAAGATGCAAGCTTTATGACTAGAGAATGGCAAACTAGAGTTTTAAAAGGCTAAAAGGAGGGCTCAAGGTCGAGGGTCATGTTCAAGAGAGTTCAAAGGTTCAAGCATTGGTTTGAAAACACATAGATCTACTCATTTGATGAGCTTTCCCTAAGCCTCGAGAAACTCAAACAAGGATCATCCATGGGGTGTGGTAAGACCCCTTTCTTCGACCCTTCCTCCAAACCTATGGCATGTAGTGGAAATATGGGTCAAAGAGCATTAAGCAAAGATATCAAATAGTGGCTTAACTAACCCCCTCTTCAACCATGGCATTTGGGAGAGGATAGATTAGTCTTTAGGATTTGGCTTTCAAGGATCTCTGAATCCGGTCAAGGTAAGAGAAGCCCTGGAATTATAGAGATCTTTTCCAAGATTCTCTAAGCTTTAAGACCCCAAATCCTAGAAGAGAATGAGTTAAAAACAAGAAAAATCCCAAAAGCTTAAACCCTTAACCCCTTGAATCGCCCCAACCTTTAACCCAAAGAAAACTACTCACTACACATAGTTAAAACCGATTCAAATGCAAGTAATGAAATGCTAAACATGATTAAAGAAAGTGATTAAGGAAAATTACATAATGATTAACAAGATTCAAGGTTTAAAAACAAGAAAAGCTTAAAGAACAGAACAATGGCTGAAATCGCCTCCGAGAAACTCTAAAAAGATAAGGCAAAGCGTGGGTAATGAAAGTGATGTTCGCCCTTTGCCCAAAATAGCCAGACAGCCCTAATGGTCCCCTCACTACCCTCCAAAAATGAGCTGGACGGATAAGGTCCCAGAGATAGACTCGGGTGATCGATCTCTGGCTCGATCTTGTTCATGGATCGTCTGCTTTTGCTCGATCTTTGAGTCGATCCTTGGATGATCGGGTGGTGATCTCGATCTGGTACTCGTTCTGCATGGCGTAATCCACGTCTGTACTCACGATCGATCTCCTCAATCGATCTCATCCTCGATCCCTTCCTTGAAACGATCCGGGTTAGTCGATCTTCTGGTCGATCTCATCTAGATCGACCTGCCTTGCTCAATCAGCTGCTCGATCTCGGGTCCTTTGCATACACGGTTGAATTCTCCAAGTGTCCACAAGCTTCCTCTCGATCCTATGCACATCCATGCAACCTCCACAACGCCAGAGTGCCCCAAACAACCTGATAATGATGCAAAAATGCAGAAAATATGCAAATGCTAATGCAATGTGCACTTAGGACCTAGAATGAGACAAATGGTGCAAAGTAGTCTAAAATGAGAGATGAATGCATGAAAACTAACCTTAAATGCATGCTAAATATGCTAAATATATGAGTATATAACCTCCCCCAAACTTGCCTTTTGCTTGCCCTCAAGCAAACAAAATTCAAGAAAGGGAGAGAGGTTTAAAAACGGGGGCTCAAATTCCTTGCAAAATTGTTTTTCAAATGAATCAATTCAATGGTCCTAATTCTTAATCCTAAGATGCAATGCAGAAACTCATAGTCCAAAGAACTTAGCCATATTCATCACATGTTGAATCTCAAGTCATGACTCTCATATTCATCACATAACTTAGCCATTTAACATTCATTAAGATCAAAACCGTGAATCACACTTATGCACTTTAAAACCGAATACATTTGGCTTAGGGACAAGGTTATGAGACAAAAATTGTAGCATCCGTATCCGAGAAAATTCGGAATGATCGGACCGGACAAGGTAATGCCCGAGGAATGACCGAGCCATGGGTCGGATATTGGCTGAGAAATGGAGGTTCAGACTATGGTCGGCTGTTGACCGAGGGAATAGTCGGGTGGTGGCTGGATAGCTGAGCCGGACGGACCATATCCGAGGGAAACAAGGTCCAGTCCGTGGGAAATGGGATTTATCCCGGTGCAGTGGGATTTATCCGAGAGTCTAGGAGGTTAGTCTGAGTGTCAGTGGACTGTCTCCGAGGGAAAAAGGGAAACCTCCAAGAGAATTAGAGGATTAGCCGAGGTGGGACAAGTTGTCCGAGAGAAACAGGAATATCCGGGTGCAAAATGGAAAAGACCTCAGATAAGGGCGGTTTATCCGAGTGGGAAGGGATTTGGGACGTGGGCCAAGTGTTTGGTCGGCTATTTTGTGGTTTATCGAGGGAATGGAATCGAATCGGACCGGGATAAAAACTACTAGAACCAGGAAAACGTCGGATAAGTCCAGGTTATCTAGGGTTTTGCGAGTTTATAAGGGATTTTGAGACTTTTCTCGGGAGAGTTGAGTTTATTCGAGAGCAATAAAGCAAAGAAAGAGAATAGTCGAGAAAAAACCCTAAGAAAAACAGTTTATCCGAGGATATCCGAGAGAGATCAGGTTATCGCCGAGCAGATCCGACCATCATCGAGATAAACTGGTAAGCGATCGGATATTTTCACTAAGCAATTCTCATGTTATGATATATTAAGGTGTTTACCATGGCATAGATGATGTTTAGCTAACCTCAGGGTAATCCGGATCATGTACTAGCTTAGGGGATGTGGGATTCTCGCTAAAGTAGACATGGGTCTTAAAAAGGGATTGAACTTGGTTGGTTAAGTTAGATGATCATGGCCGTTTGATATTGTTATGTCTATTGCGAATTGATTGTGTTGAATGTTGGATCCGAAAGTATGATTGCGTGTTTGGTACTGGCCAGGTGTTACGGGATGACCGTACTCACTAAGTATTTATGAAATACTTATGCCTCTCTTCTTGAGTGTGTAGGTACTAAGCAGTAAATGGGCGAGACCAGGCGGCAGTGATGGATATGGATGGATCGGGACTGGGTTTTATTTATGTTTAAGACGTTGTGCTTTGTCTTATGGCTTTGGTGTTTGACCGTTAGGTTACTAGATGATCATTTGTAATCGTTAGCGAACCTTGTGCTTTGGTACTTGATAACCGCGAATCCTGTTTAGATGTTTTATAAAAGTTAAATAAATAAGGTTAGTTGTTTTACATTCCACTGTGTATTGATAAGAAACAATAAGAATAAAGGAAAAAGTTTAAAAATATGGCTAAGTATAGAAACGGACTGCTAGGATGTAGTGGGACACAGCCGCGGTACGGTTTACCGGGTTGGGTTACCACAAGTTGGTATCAGAGCGTTTTAACGCTTCTAGGACTGCAATTGGTGACTGCTGTTGTTTGCTTGTTTGGGGTTTATAGGGGTCCGATCCATTCTTCACTGCCAAGGTCTCGCGGTAAGTTGTTGTATGGTGTTGTGAAACACGTTTTGAGTTAGCTTCAGCTAACTGGCATTATTGTACTTGCAGATGGTTGATACCAGAAGAACCGTGAGAAACAATGGGGACAACCAGGCTGCAGGGTCTGTGAACTCAGTCAACGGTGATGGTTCTGAGAGGGCAAGGGAAGTCGAGAGACAGGAAGCTGCGGTTCAAATGAGGCGGCTTGAGTGGCAGCCCTGGAAGCAGCAAGGAATGTTGCAGATGCTGAGAACGTGGCAAGGAATGCTGCGGGTGCAGCTGGGGTTGCTGCGAATGTGGCACCTGTGGGGTTAGAGGCTGTGCTTGGGATGTTAGCACAGGTACTAGCTAGGCTACCTGCGGTGGCTCCTGCTCCGGCGGTTGCAGCAGCACCACATGTAGTACCACCGGTGGGGGTTCCAGCGGATGTGATTGGAGAGGAAGCGGACCAACTAGAGAGGGTTCCGAGTTACCTCAAGGTCTTGGATCACATGGATCGGTTGGGAACCAAGTTCTTTGCTGGAGGTCTACACCGATTGAGGCAGATGTGTGGAGGATAAGACTGGAACGAAATTTTGAGTCTATCCGATGTCCAGAGGGTTCCAAGAGAGACATAGCCGTGCACTACTTGGAGGGTGATGCACACACGTGGTGGAAAGGAATCGTTGGAAGGCTGGTGAATGCGAATTGTTTATATGAGACGTTTTCAGCGATGTTCAGGAGTAAGTACTTCCCACAGGAAGCTTACAATGAGTTGGAGAAGGCGTTCTTGTTCCTTAGTCAGGGGACACTTACAGTGAGGCAGTATGAGACTCAGTTTAACTAGCTGAGGAAGTATGTGTCTCATGAGTTTGACACGGAGGAGAAGCTGATTCGCAAGTTTATGAGCGGACGCGAGTTGAGCTTAGGAACGGATGTGTTGTTCATGACTTCAGGACAGTTGCCGAGCTTGTTGAGAAGGCGGCATTGTTGGAGTCAGGACAGGCAGAAGCTGCTTTGATGTCAGATGGGGCTGGTATAGCCGTGACCAAGGCAGGTCAGTCTAGTGGACAGAACCGGAAGTTTGGGAAAGGAGTACCGAACAAAGGATCTCGGGGATGCAGCGTGTGCAGCAAGTGTGGCAAGGCTCACGTTGGCCAGTGTAGGCGCGGTGGTAGTGGATGCCACAGGTGTGGGAGTTTAGAGCATCGGGTACGAGACTGTCTGGAGGAGGATCAGAGAGTGGTTCGTGTGTCCGGCAGTGATGGTGCGGTTCGGGTTTGCTACGGTTGTAGAGAACCAGGGAATTTCAAGCGTGAGTGTCCTAAGGCGGGAGTGGCGGAGCGACTGGAGGCCAAGTGATGTTTTCATTAGGAACGGTCAAGAATGTTCCAGTGATGTTTGGCGAAGTGAACATGCCAGCGGATCTAGTGATCTGTAGAGTTAAGTCCTACGATGTCATTTTGGGAATGGACTGGTTAGGCAAACACAGAGCTCACTTGGATTGTCACCGTGGAAGGGTGCGGTTTGAGAGAGATGTAGAGGTCTTGGTTTATCAGGGAGTTAGACCAACCTCGAGAAGTTTGGTGGTTTCAGCTATTCAAGCAGAACGGCTGATAGAGAAGGGTTATGAGGCGTATCTAGCAACGATCACTACCACATAAGGAGGACCGGAGGTTGACTTGGGCAATATACCGGTGGTGCAGGAATTTGAGGATGTTTTTCAGGCGTTGGCAGGACTGCCACCAGCTCGTTCAGATCCGTTCACGATTGAATTTGAGCCGGGGACAGCTCCATTGTCCAAAGCACCATACCGGATGGAGCCAGCTGAGATGGCAGAACTGAAGAAGCAGCTAACGGAGTTATTGGACAAAGGGTTCATAAGACCTAGTAGTTCACCGTGCGGAGCACCAATGCTGTTCGTGAAGAAGAAGGATGTGAGCTTCAGGCTATGCATTGATTACCATGGATTGAACCGTGTGACCGTGAAGAACAAGTATCCACTTCCCAGGATAGACACTCAGGAATAGTAATGCTTTGAAAAAGGCGTGATTCATTAAGTGAAAGACGCTAACCGAATAGTTAGAACGAGTTTTTAGACCAACTCAGGGGAGTTACTTGGTTCTTTAAGATCGATTTGGCATCAGTGTACCATCAAATACCTATAGAAGAGACAGATGTGCGTAAGACTGCCTTTAGGACAAGGTATGGTCATTACGAGTTTGTGGTCATGCCGTTTGGGTTGACGAATGCGCTAGCTGCATTCATGAAGTTGATGAATGGCGTATTCAGAGAGTACCTAGATGAGTTTTTGATCATTTTCATATATGATATTCTAGTATATTCCAAGGATGAGGAGGAACATAGAAGTCATTTGCGGACTGTTCTGGAGAAGTTGCGAGAGCAGAAGTTATATGCCAAGCTCAGTAAGGGTAGCTTTTGGCAATGGCATATAGGGTTCTTGGGTCACATTGTTTCGGATAAGGGAGTGTCCGTGGACCCAGAGAAGATTCAGGCTATTGCGGATTGGCCTAGACCAGAGAACGCTACAGAGATAAGGAGTTTTCTCGGACTAGCTTGTTACTACAGGCGGTTTGTCAAAGGTTTTGCAAGCATGGCTCAGCCAATGACAAAGTTGACTGGTAAAGACGTGGAGTATGTCTGGACGGACGAGTGTGAAGAGTGCTTCTCAAAGTTAAAGGAGTTACTCACTAGTACACCAGTATTGGCGTTACCAAAACCGGGTGAGCCATACGTGGTATACACAGATGCATCAAGGAAATGACTAGGGTGTGTTCTGATGCAGAATGGAAAGCTGATAGTTTATGCTTCGCGGCAGCTACGGAAGCATGAAGGAAATTACCCTACGCATGATTTAGAGATGGCAGCTGTGGTATTTACACTTAAGATTCGGAGATCTTACTTGTATGGGGAGAAGGTGCAGATATACACGGACCATAAGAGTTTAAAGTACATCACTACGCTAGTAGTAGTGATCGTTGCTAGATACGCCTCACAACCCTTCTCTATCAGCCGTTCTGCTTGAATAGCTGAAACCACCAAACTTCCCGAGGTTGGCCTAACTCCCTGATAAACCAAGACCTCTCCGTCTCTCTCAAACCGCACCCTTCCACGGTGACAATCCAAGTGAGCTCTGTGCTTGCCTAACCAGTCCATTCCCAAAATGACATCGTAGGACTTAACCCTACAGATCACTAGATCCGCTGGCATGTTCACTTCGCCAAACATCACTGGAACATTCTTGACCGTTCCTAGTGAAAACATCACTTGGCCTCCAGCCACTTGAACTAACCCGAAGTCCTCTCCGGGTTCTTTCCGGAACTGTCCCTTTCCGATCATGTCCGGATTAACAAAACAATGACTCGCTCCCGAGTCAAACAGAACATGGGTTTCAACCTCACCCATTAGCAAGGTCCCTACACATTCATTCCCTAGAATGCTAAGACTCTATACTAACACACATCACGCAAAAGCAAGTTTAGAAAATACTAAGTACCACACGTACCAGTAATCGGATGAGAAGTGCTCGGTTCCTCAGCTGCTGCTGCACTCGTCGTGTACACCCTCGGCATAATGGCCTGTCTCTTGGCCTGTGATGCAAGCGCCTCCCCTGCTCTCTTCCCTTGAGCCACGGCCTGCTCCACCACTCCCACCTTAGGACACTCACGCTTGAAATGCCCTGGTTCTCCACAACCGTAGCAAACCCGAACCGCAGCATCACTGCCGGACACACGGACCACTCGCTGATCCTCCTCCGGACAGTCTCGTACCCGATGCTCTAAACTCCCGCACCTGTGGCATCCACTACCACCGTGCCTACACTCGCCAACGTGAGCCTTGCCACACCTGCTGCACACGTTGTGTCCCCCATATCCTTTGTTCGGTACTCCTTTCCCAAACTTCCGGTACTGTCCCCTAGACTGACCCGCCTTGGTCACGGCTGTACTAGCCCCAGCTGACATCAACGCAGCTTCCGCCTGTCCTGACTCCAAAAATGCCACCTTCTCAACAAGCTCAGCAACTGTCCTGAAGTCACGAACCACACACCCATTCCTTAGCTCAACTCGCAGTCCACTTATAAACCTGCGAATCAGCTTCTCCTCCGTGTCAAACTCATGAGACACATACTTCCTCAGCTGATTAAACTGAGTCTCATACTGCCTCACTGTAAGCGTCCCCTGACTAAGGTACAGAAACGTCTTCTCCAACTCGTTGTAAGCTTCTTGTGGGAAGTACTTACTCCTGAACATCGCTGAAAATGTCTTATAAGAACAATTCTCGTTCACCAGCCTTGCAACAATTCCTTTCCACCACATGTGTGCATCACCCTCCAAGTAGTGCACGGTAATGTCTCTCTTGTAACCCTCTGGACATCGGATAGACTCAAAATTCCGTTCCAGTCACATCCTCTACTCATCTGCCTCAATCGGTGTAGAACCTCCAGCAAAGAACTTGGTTCCCAACCGCACCATGTGATCCAAAACCTTGAGGTAACTCGGAACCCTCTCCACTTGGTCCGCTTCCTCCCCAATCACATCCGCGTGAACCCCCACCGGTGGTACTAGATGTGGTGCTGCTGCAACCGTCGAAGCAGGAGCCACCGCAGGTAGCCTAGCTAGTACATGTGCTAACATCCCAAGCACAGCCTCTAACCCCACTGGTGCCACATTCGCAGCAACCCCAGCTGCATCCGTAGCATTCCTAGCCACGTTCTCAGCATCCGCAGTATTCCTTGCTGCTTCCACGGCTGCCACTCTAGCCGCCTCATTCGCAACCGCAGCTGCCTGTCTCTCGGCTTCCCTTTCCCTCTCAGCAACATCACCGTTGACTGAGTTCACAGACCCCGCAGCCTGGTTGCCCCCATTGTTTCTCACGGTTCTTCTGGTATCAACCATCTGCAAGTACACAATGCCAGTTAGCCGAAGCTAACTCAAAATGTGTTTCACAACACCACACAACAACTTACCGTGAAGAATGGATCGGACCCCATAAACCCCAAACAACAAACAAACAACAGCAGTCACCAATTTCAGTCCTAGAAGCGTTAAAACGCTCTGATACCAACTTGTGGTAACCTAACCCAGTAAACCGTACCGCGGCTGTGTCCCACTACATCCTTTAAGTCCGTTTCTATACTTAGCCATATTTTTGAACTTTTTCTTCATTCTTATTCTTTCTTATCAATACACAGCGGAATATAAAGCAACTCATTTCATTCATTTAACTTTCATAAAACACTTAAACAGGATTCGGGGCTAACTTAAACAAATCACAATGGTTCGCTAATGAATACAAACGATCATCTAGCAACCTAAATAGCCAAACACCAAAGCCATAAGACTCTAAACACATGTCTTAAACATAAATAAAACCCAGTACCGATCCATCCATATCCATCACTGCCGCCTGGTCTCGCCCCTTTACTGCTTAGTACCTGCACACTCAAGAAGAGAGGCATAAGTATTTCATAAATACTTAGTGAGTACGGTCATCCCGTAACACCTGGTCAGTACCAAACATGCAGTCATACTTTCAGATTCAACATTCAACACAATCAATTCGCAATAGACATAACAATATCAAACGGCCATGATCATCTAGCCTAACCAACCAAGATCAATCCCTTTTTAAGACCCATGTCTACTTCAGCGAGAATCCCACATCCCCTAAGCTAGTACATGATCCGGATTAGCCTGAGGTTAGCTAAACATCATATATGCCACGGTAAACACCACAATATATTACAACACAAGGATTGCTTATCAGTTCTAAACACATAACATGAAAATCACACAATCAACATGCAAACATTTAACCCTAGCAATCCTACGGTCCTAGACACCAACCACAGTCACGCACTCACCTTAGACAAGGCTGGAAACAGATTGTTCAGAAGAAATCCCGATGAAAACCGCACCAAAACAAAGATATCCGATCTCCCTAAGAATTTCTCGGCTCACAGTACGATCCGATCCTTATCCCCTCGGCTATCTCTTGATCTGTTCACCTTTCTTCGAGCCAAACTCTGTTTTCCCTCAGAAACCCCACAAAACAAGGCTATTAGCTCGAGGTTATCCGATGAAAACTCAACACTTAGGTAAATATCCGATCGCTTACCAATTTATCTCGGCGATGGTCGGATCTGCTCGGCGATAACCTGATCTCTCTCGGATGTCCTCGGGATAAACTGTTTTTCTTAGGGTTTTCTCTCGACTATTCTCTTTCTTTGCTTTATTACTCTCGAATAAACACAACTCTCCCGATAAAAGTCTCAAAATCCCTTAAATACTCGAAAAACCCTAGGTAACCCGGACTTATCCGACATTTTCCCGGTTCCAGTAAGTTTTATCCCGGTACGATTCGATTCTCTCGGCTATTCCCTGTACCGGCTCGACCATTCTTTCGATAAACCCCAAAATAGCTGACCAAATACTTGGCCCACGGCCCAAATCCCTTCCCACTCGGATAAACCGCCCTTATCCGAGGTGTTTCCCATTTTTCACCCGGATATTCCTATTTCTCTTGGACAACTTGTCCCACCTCGGCTAATCCTCTATTTCTCTCGGAGGTTTCCTATTCCCCCTCGGAGACAGTCCACTGACACTCGGACTAACCTCCCAGACTCTCGGATATATCCCACTGCACTCGGATAAATCCCATTTCCCTCGGACTGGACCCTGTTTTCCCTCGGATATGGTCCATCCGGCTCGGCTATCCAGCTCATACCCGACTATTTCCTCGGTCATCACCCGACCATAGTCCGAACCTCCATTTCCCAGCCAGTATCCGACCCTTGGCTCTGTCATTCCTCGGACAACACCCTGTCCGATACGATTATTCCACATTTTCTCGGATATGGATGCTACAGTTTGAGTCTTGAGTTGTACAGCAACACCAAACCTCCTTCCTTGAGCTCCTTGGCAACCAACTTCTTGTCATGAGCTTCCTTAGTCCGCTCCTTGTATATCCGAGAGCTCTCATAAGCGTTCAGTCTTAATTCATCCAGTTCATGTAGCTGGATGAGGCGCCTCTCTTGAGCAGTCTTGAGGTCAAAGTTTAGCCTCTTTACAGCCCACAGTGCATGATATTCCAGCTCACCATAAGACGAACCGTGGCAATGTAGGAGAATGTCTCCTGCTTCCTCTCTTAAAACACATCTTTTGTATAAGCTGTCCACACCTCTCTTGTAGAGGTAAGGGTCATCCCAAATGTAGTGAGAGATGTCCCTCATGAACTTCTTCCTGTGGTAGTGATCCAAGTGAGTAGGCTCTTCATAACTATTTTCTTTGCAAGGGTGAGTATGCAATGAGACTATTAAAACTCAAATGTAAGACAGGTTGTAGCACACTATGCAAGAGAGAGTCAATCCACACCTAGGTTGATAGAAAGATCAAAGAGAATGCAAAGGCTTTGCAAATCTACGCGAATAAAGATCAGTTTTGAGAAAATCCCTGAAAACTAGATGCAACAACTAAATGGAATGCAAGACTATTTTAAAATTACCAGGAATGATCAAACTACCATGAGGAACAAACAGAATAATTAAAGAACAAAGCTACGAATTACTAAAATTCGACTAGTGGAACGACCACGGGATCGACCACTAGATCGAGCAACAACGATCGATCTCGTCTAAAAATATAAGAACATGATAATCACTTTTTATGCTCGGTTTATATTGCAGAGAGGTTATCAAACTCAAATGCAAGACATGTTGTAGTACAGCAAGCAAGAGAGAGTCAATCCACTCCTAGGATGATAGATAATGCACAGAGAATACATGGACTAATGCAAATCTAAGTGAAATGAGATGGTTTATGAGAAAATCTCTAAAAACTAGATGCAGCAACTTAAACAGAATGAAACCTATTTTAAAAATACTAGAAAGGAAGAAACTACCACGAGAAACAAACAGGATAATTAAAGGAGAAAGCTTCGAATTATTAAAATTCGACTAGTGGATCGACCATGAGATCGACCACTAGATCGAGCAGTAACAATCGATCTCGTCTAAAAATGTAAGAGCAGTAAAACTAATGACCAGGATGCTATCAGATATCAAGCGAAAGACGAGATAAGACGTAAAGATGCTAAAAGAAAGGGCCTAGGGTTGAGATTCATGGTTAGGGGTTTCAAAGGTTCGACCTTGGGTTTGAAACTTTAGATCGACTCACTTGGTGAGGATCTCTAAGCCTTGAAAACAAAACAAGATCTATCCGTGGCTTTCGGTATAGATCACTCCTTCATCCTCTCCTCCAAACCCATGGCTTTTGGTGGAAAGAGAGGTCGAAGGGCAAGGAAAACGGATTTCAACGAATGGCTTAACTAATCCCCCAAACTTCCATGGCTTTTGGGAAGGGGTAACTAGTTTCTAAGGTGTGATCTTCCGAGGCTCCTGAATCCTGTCAAGGTAAGGAACCTCTCGGATCATGAAGCTCTTGGCGTGAGAGTCTTCAAGCATTAAGATCTCAACACCTTAGAAGAGATAGCCTTTAAAAACATTTAGAAAAACCCCAAGATCGAAACCCTTTTTACCCCTTAATCCTCTCAACCCCGAACCCAAAGAAACTACTCGCTACACATAGAGTAAATCAAGCAAAGCATATGAAACGAGACGATGAACATGAAAAGAAAACTAGATTGAACAGAAATTATTCGAATACAAAAGCTTAAGAGAAAAATGAGTTCAACAATGGTGTTTTTCCCAAAAACCCGAGAGAAAACATAAAGCAGAAGATAAGGATAAATATTGTTATGGGAAAAGGACGTCTCCGCCTTCCCAAAATGCCGAAACAAGCTAATGGTCCCCCCTTCGCTAGCAGCCAAAAACGGTTGAAAGGACAGAGATCAACTCCAAGATCGAGTGGTTCTCTCGATCATATCCGGAGATCGTGTCTTCGGCTTGATATGGGTCTCGATCATCATCGGCGAATCGAGTGTTGCATCCGATCTCGGTATCGATCTTTGGCTGGATCGAGTGGTGTACTCGATTTGACTCTCGCTCTGCATGGCGTCATTTACGTCCGTACCGTTTGATCGATTGCTTCACTCGATCCTTGTCTCGATCATTCTCCTTGGATCGCCTGGTTGGCTCGATCTTCTGGTCGATCAACTCCTAGATCGACCGGCCATGCTCGATCTGCTCCTCGATCTCTGGTCCTTAGCATATTTCCGAGCTCCCACGAACTGCTACATCAGCCTCAACACGTCCACGAACCTCCACGACTCCAAAGCAGCCAGAAACAACCTGAATGTGATGTAAAATGCAAGGAAAATGCGTATGTTGATGCAAGAATGCTCTAGGACCCTAAGTGATGCAATCTACCCTAAAACATGATACAAATGCATGAAAAGCTAACTAATGAGTATGCAAAATGTATGCAATATGCAATAACATCAACTCCCCCAAACTTACTTCTTGCTTGCCCTCAAGCAACAGAAAATATGTAAGGAAGAGAGGTTTTCAGAAAAAAATGAGTGGGGTTTTAAACTTTTTGCAAAGATGCCTTTCAAATGAATCAATCTCAATGTCCTAGTTAACAGATCTAAAATGCTATGCTTACACTCATACTCCAAAGAACTTAGCCATACTCATCACACAAAGAAATTCAAATCATGACTCTCCTATTCCTAACAATCAAAGAAACTCATCCTTTAACATTCATTAACATTCGAACCATGAACCAAACTTATGCACTTTAAAGAAAAACACATTTGGCTAAGGGTGAAGGTTATGAGCATTGAATGATCTCATTTGAAAAGGGTTTATAATTAGAACAAGGGTCTCTCTCGAAAATGGTTGAACTTGTGCATAATGCTAAAGGTAAAGACAATTTATGCATACATGATTAGATTCTCATCTACCCATCTAAACTATCAAACGATCCTATACCCCTCTCATTTAACAAATTTTATCCTCACTCACCACTTAAGAGTCTACCCCTATTCTTCACAAATTTAGCAATCCCCAATTCGAAATAAAGACACTTTTAAACTATTTAGGCTAGTGAAAAGGTTTTTGAAAAATATTTTTGCTCTTTAGATATTTCTTATTAGTAGCTCTCTTATTATTTTTTTCTTTTTATTATTTTTTTTCTTTATTTGGCACTTAGGCTCTTTTTATTTCTTTTTCTTTTTTTTTCTTTTTTTTTATTTTATTATGGGAGAGCTACCTCCTGAAATTTATTAGAGCATATTAGTTTTAAAAACAACCTTTCACTTAAAACCTCATTTCTTTCCTTAAAACACAAAGCTCTTTGAAACTGAGAACAAATAGACAAGAAAGCAACCCCAATGATCCCCCCAAACTTATCCTAAGCCTATACCTAGCTTCAAAATGCAAAGCTAGCAACAATATGAAGACCAAATCATGTCGCCTAAACCTAACACTTTATGCCAAGTTCAAAACCGAAAGGAAGGCCTCACAAAGATGTCACACAAGAACATTTGGCTTCAAAGGAGGGTAAGGTTCAAGGAGGGAGTTCTACTTAGGCTCACAAAGAGTGGTAAAAAGAAAGAAGAGAGCCTAAATATTTTAAAACCATGTGTTCATTTTCAAATGCATAAGAATGATAATTAGAATTTCAAATTAAGGTTTTCACTTATTAGGATGAGTTTCAAATCATGAGAGTTCAATTTAAGCCACGAAAATCCTAACAAGTGATCCAAGCATGGTAAGAACTTACTTTCAAAGCATAGACAAAGCATTAGAGAACCACTAACTAGGGCATTGAAACAATTCATAAGTAAAAACACCTTTTTAAGAAATTCTAACCCCTTATGCAAAATGCAAACAACCTAGATGCTATAAGAAACTCTTGACTCAATCCTAACATGTTTTAAAAAGATGAATGCAACTCCATGAATCTTTGAAATTTTTTTAAAAATTTTACCAATTTTTCATGAACTAGGACTCAAGGATGCTAAAGGAAAATAAGATGAAAGAACACAAGTCAAATCACACATGTACTCCCCCAAACTTGCTTGACACCGTCCCGGTGGCAAACTCATCCGAAGGAGCATCAAAACACAATGCAAAAGAAACAAACATGAGCGGTTATATACAATGAAAGAAGGTTGTTACCTCTGGTCTAGGCTCGGCTGGAACTTGAGGATGTTCCAACGGAGCTAGAGATTGTTGCTTTGCCTTTGTCAGCTGGTTCTTGGAGAGAGTGGCGCGCCGGCTGAATGTTGTCTCCTTGGGTCTCGCGGATGACAACTCCACCGGTTGAGAGCCTTCTCTTCTCGGGTTGTTGCATCTCTTGACTTGCAGCTGGCTTAGGCGAGCCTCCCTGAAGCGCCTTGACTTTCTTTCCAAGCTTCTTGAGCATCTTGCCTTGCCACTTGTTGATCTTCCTTTGCATCTCCACAACTGATGCTAGGAACTTCTCGGTTTTTGTCCTCGGCTCAAAGTCTAGCTTGGGAAGTATGTAAGCTTCGGGCATCTCATCTTCCGTGCCTGGAGACTCTGACCTTTGACGCGGGGCAATTGCTGAAGCAGGCGGTCCTCCTAAAGGGGCAAAGCATTCTTCCTCCGTGGGCAAGAACTCGATGTTCCCAACACCAAGCAGCTCGGTTTCATCTTTGTTGGGCAGGATGCACACTCTCTTCTTGTCTTCGTCATCTATGAAGAGGTAGGCGTAGAACCCTTCCGCTGGCGTGCGTCCCAAGGTGTCAGTATTCCTCATGTATGCCTCGTCCATGAAAGCTCTGGTTGGGACGTGAGCAAAGTCATGAATAGGCACACCGGCTTGCACGAACAGAGGAGTAAGGAAACCGCCAATGTAAGAGGAAGTTGCCTTGCACCGCAAGGCATAGGCCTTGTATTTCACCAAAGAAGCCGCGAGCACACACCCGTAGTTCACTTCATCGCCGAGTTCATCCTCTATGGGCTCGTCATTTGCATCCGGATCACACACCAAGTGCTTCACACCTTGGAACCGGAAGCACAGCTCTGTCTTCGTGACCGTAGGAGCAACAGACCTTCCACTAAACGTGTTGGCAATCAGCTTCAGAGTGTACCTCAGCACTGGGATCCTTACTCGCTTGATCTTGGCGGTGTTGGCCTTGTAGTCCTCATTGCTGATCAGGTCCCAAAAGTCGTCGGCTTTCTTGAAGGCTGGGAACTCGACCTTGTATGCATCCGCGTTGAGACCGTAGGCTTGGCATAGCTCAGGGATGGAGAGTGTATAGGCTTGACGTCCAACTTTGAAGTAGAGGCGACCTTGGGAAGGGATGGGTGTGCTAGGATTCTCATACCGGAACTCCAAGGTGGCAAGGAAGTCTATAGTCACTTCAGGAATGGTTGGGCAATCCATCCGTGACAGACATCTTAAGCCAATGTTCTTGAGGAGTTGGTCGAAATCCCTAAGAATCCCTAGCTTAGACAAAAGCTCTCGATCAGCGAACTTGGTAGGCTCAAACCGAAGCCTTTCCAGCCGCTTCTTGTCCCTCTTCTCATCTTTGCTCCACCTGACCCTTTCTTGAACTGCCACTTCTTGTCCTTCTCCTTCTTGTGCTTGCTCTTCTCTTGTCCTCTTTGGGGCCATTGTTCCTGAAACAAGTTTCTAAAGAGATTGATAAGTACACGGCGGTTTGATGAGAATGAGAGAAGAGAAGGAGAGAACTTATAAAAACTACCCTAGAATTTTGGGGAATAAATAAAAATCATAGCTAAATAAAGGAGAATCAAATCTTTAGATACTGAAAAATCTGGAATTATTCCTTTTACTTAGCTAGTTTTTAAAAATCAAAACCGATCCTATATTCTAAAACAAGATCATGCAGATTTAAAGGAGATTTTCTAAAATTAAATCATTAAATTTTTGAAAATACCTTTGCAAGAAATGCAGAATATCTTTGCTAGCTTTTGAAAACTAAAACTCTCACTCTCTTGTTTAAAGTTTTCGAGAAAAACAGGAATGAGAGGGTGAGAGGTTGTTGAAATATTTAAAGACTAGCAAAACCAAAACAATGGGTAGCAAAAGTGGTTTTTCTGACAAAGTCTTGGTCAAGGCACATCTTTCATTGTCAAAGATGCTTGCCTTGACCAAGTTTTGAATTCAAAAGTTGGAGGGAAAAGAGTAAAGGAGGGAAAGAAAATGTTACCTCGGCATGAGATCGAGTCCATTTGGTCGATCTAGGACTCGATCTCATGCCCAAAATGGCTTAGATCGAGAGGGTTACTCGATTTGAGACTCGATTCATGGTGAATCGAGTCCTGGATCGATTGGCTCTCTCGATCATTGATATGTTGGCTCCTCGGCTAAGTCCTCATGATCGAGCTATGTCCTCGATTTAGGGGTCGATTTGGCGTAGATCGAGTGATGGATCGAGTCAAGTGATCGATCTATTTTCAACAGATTTTCCAGAGAGAAATTAGATCGGTCGATCCGTTTTGGATCGATCGATACTTTTTCGTCAAGGTCGATCTTGTCACTCGTTCTCGTCTAGATCGACTGGCTCCTCTCGATTCACTGACTCGATCTAGCAAAGATCGAGCCAGGATCAGTCAATCTAGCACTCGATCTCTAGCCTTATCTTGACCCCTATCGCCTCTTTTAGACCTTAACGCCAAGGTTTAGACTCCTTATACCTGTTCCTACACACTTGCAAAATAAAAACATAAAACTGAAAGGGAAATGAAGCAAAAATATGTACAAGATAAGCATGGGAATGCCTCCCATGTGCGCTTTCTTTAACGTCTTTAGCTAGACCTTACTTGGTCTAAGCGGATGGTGGGTCTTGGAGAACGAGGTACTCTCCTTGTCATAGCTGTCTGCCAAGTAGGGCTTGACTCTGTGTCCGTTGACGGTGAATGCACTGCCACTTTTTCCCATCAGAGTAACAGCTCCATAAGGCAACACTTCTTGAATCACGAACGGTCCGCTCCACCATGATTTCAGCTTGCCCGGGAAGAGTTTGAGCCTCGAGTTGTACAGCAACACTAGTCCTCCTTCCTTAAGCTCCTTGGCAACCAACTTCTTGTCATGAGTCTCCTTAATACGTTCCTTGTATATGCGAGAGCTCTCGTAAGCGTTCAGCCTCAACTCATCCAGTTCGTGTAGCTGAATAAGGCGTCTCTCCTGAGCAGTCTTGAGATCAAAGTTCAGCCTCTTCACAGCCCACAACGCACGGTGTTCCAGCTCAACCGGGAGGTGACAGCCCTTGCCATAGAGTAGAGTGAAAGGGGTTGTACCAATCGGCGTTTTGAAGGCGGTACGGTAGGCCCAAAGAGCATCATCCAGCTTCACTAACCTGTCTTTCCTTGTTGCCCCGACGGTCTTCTCTAGTATATTGATTTGCCTATTGGAGACTTCCACTTGACCGCTTGTTTGAGGATGATACGGTGTAGCCACCTTATGCTTAACTCCATACTTTCTCAAGAGGATCTCAAAGAACTTGTTTATGAAGTGGCTTCCTCCATCGCTTATAACAACCTTGGGTACCCCAAACCTCGGGAAGATGATACTCTTGAACAGCTTGATTACCACCTTAGAGTCATTTGTAGGGGAAGAAACAGCCTCAACCCATTTGGAGACATAATCCACTGCTACTAAGATGTATTTGTTGCCGTATGAAGAAGGAAAAGGCCCCATGAAGTCAATCCCCCACGCGTCGAACACGTCAACCTCGAAGATAGGAACTTGAGGCATTTCGTTCCTCTTGGTTATATTCCCTGCTCGTTGACACGCCTCACAGCTCTTCACAAACTCGTGTGCATCTTTGAAAATGGACGGCCACCAGTAACCGGCTTGCAACACCTTCGTGGCAGTCTTGAATGAGGCGAAGTGTCCTCCGTAGGAAGAGCCATGGCAATGATAGAGGATGTCCCTATCTGCTTCCTTTGTAACACATCTCCGGTACAAGCTGTCTACTCCTCTCTTGTATAAGTAGGGCTCGTCCCAAAAGTAGTCACTAGCCTCCCTCATAAACCGCTTCTTGTGATAGCTGTTGAGATGTGTTGGCTCCTCACCACACGCTAGATAGTTCACCACATCAGCATACCACGGTAGATCCTCCTCTTTGAAACTCAACACCTCCTCAAACCTCCCTTCTAGCTTCCCACAAACAGCCGTAGTAATTGCCATAAGCTGCTCTTCTGGAAGAGAGTCATCTAAGGGGAGAGACTCGTTGATCCTTAGCCGTGAGAGGTGGTCAGCGACTCCATTTTCTATCCCTTTCTTGTCTTTAATCTCCATGTCAAACTCCTGGAGTAAAAGAATCCATCTTAAGAGCCGAGGCTTAGTGTCTTTCTTCGAGTAGATGTATCGCAAGGCAGCGTGATCCGTGTATACAATAGCCTTGGAACCAACGAGATATGATCTGAACTTCTCAAAGGTGAAGACCACTGCAGGCAACTCCTTCTCCGTAGTGGTGTATCTTGATTGCGTGTCATCCAAGGTTCTTAAAGCATAGTAGATCACGTGTAGCTTCTTGTCTTTCTTCTGACCAAGAATGGCTCCTACGGCGTAGTCACTAGCATCACACATGATCTCAAAGGGAAGAGACCAGTCTGGTGCTTGGACTATGGGAGCTGATGTAAGGGCTTCCTTGATGGTCACGAAAGCCTTCAAACACTCCTCATCAAATACAAACTCAGCTTCCTTGCACAACAGCCGTGCAATCTTGGAGAAATCCTTGATGAAGCGCCTATAAAACCCTGCGTGTCCCAAGAAGCTTCTGACTCCCTTAATATTAACCGGCGGCTCAAGACCCATCATGACCTCCACCTTAGCCTGATCAACCTCAATACCCTTCTCTGATATCTTGTGACCGAGCACGATCCCTTCCTTAACCATGAAGTGGCATTTCTCCCAGTTCAGCACCAAGTTTGTCTCTTCACAACGTTTTAGCACCCTTAGCCCTTTTGGGAGCTCCTTAAGGTCCACCTTTGGGGCTAACAGCTCACTTCAGTCATCCTCCTGTATGTTGTTGTTGCTTTCCTCCCTGGAACTCTCCTTTGAACCCGAGGCATTGCTCTTCAGACTGGTTTCCTCCATCGCTATCCCTTCTGAGATCGAGTCCTCCAGTCGATTCTCCTCTCGATGTCGTCTAGATCGAGCCATTTCGCTCGATTCACTTACTTGATTTGATATGGACCGAGTACGGGATCGAGACGCTGAGTCGATCTCTTGATTGGACCCCAAAAGAATCGGGAGGTCTCTCTCGATCGTCGACTCGATTGTTTTTCCTGATCGAGCATTCTTCTCGATCTGTCCGTCGATTGTTGCACCTGATCGAGTTGTGTTCTCGATTGACTTGTCGATCTGACTCCTGGATCGAGTGATAGTGTCGATCTCGGGGTCGATCTCTAGGCAGCAACCTTCTTCATTCTTAACAATCCTCCTCGAATCCAACAGGTTCACGTACTCCTGGGTTCTCTGGTCCACATAGCCAAACTCTCCTGGCTCCTTAGTCAGTGCTAGCTTCAGATGGTCTTCTAGAGCCAGCTCTTCCAGCAACTCATCCGCCAAAGCATCCATCGTTTCAATATAGAAAGATTGTCCTTCAATGGTCGGCTTCTTTAGAACCTTGTTGACGTCGAAGTCAAGCCTGATCTCCTTTCCAAAATGCAAGGCAATCTTCCCATTCTTCACATCTATGATAGCCCCGGCGGTTGCAAGGAACGGTCTCCCTAAGATGAGTGGATCCTTAGGCTCTTCATCCATCTCCAACACTACGAAGTCCGTAGGCACGTTCACACCACTGATTCGCACCGGTAAATCTTCAAGTAGCCCCACTGGTAGTCTCACACTCCTATCAGCCAGCACCAATGAGATTCAACAGTTTTTGAAACGAGTAAAACCAAGCTTCTTAGCCACGGAGTGAGGCATCAAGTTTATGCTAGCTCCGAGATCACACAAGCAACTCTTGAACTCTAGAGGACCCAAAGCGCAGGGTATAGTGAAGCTTCCAGGGTCTCCCAGCTTCTTAGGGACTATCTCTTTATGTATAACCGCACTACACTCTTCACTTAGATAAAGTTCCTCCTTGCTTTCCTTATTCTTCTTCACGAGAGTGTCTTTGAAGAATTTGGCGCATTTGGGCATCATTGCAAGGCAGTCAACCAGAGGTAGCTTGATCTCCACGTCCTTAAGATGCTTCTCAAAGAGGATTATGTGCTTCTCGATGAGTTACTTCTTGAAGCGGCCAGGAAAAGGCAGCTTAGGTACGTAAGGTGGAGACACATAAGCGTTCTTCTCCTTGGTGGTTTGCTCAGCTTTCTTCTCAGCAACTGCTTTGTCTCCTCTTCTTGGCCTTTGGATCCAAACGTTGTCAAAGTTAATCTCATCATCATCAGCCGAAGGTTTACCCTCCCCCTCTTGGATTACAACGTCCTCGTTGTTCTTGGTAGAGACCGGAGGTTCGAGCTCTTTGCCGCTTCTCAACGTTATAGCATTAGCATACTCCTTGGGATTCTGCTCACACTTTCCCGGAAGACTGTTCTGACCACTCGTACTTGCTTTTCCTTTCTCCAGCTGCTTGATCTTGTTGTTTAGGTTGGTGATCTGAGTGGAGAAGTCGGTGAGAGATGAGTCTAGGCGAGTGTTCATTTCAGCGAACTTCTGGTTTGTAGAGGCTTGCCCTTGTATTAGCTGTTGAAACATTGCTTGAACCGGATCAACTTGTTGTTGCATCGGTTGTTGCTGCTGAGGTGCAAAGCCCGGAGGGTAGTTAGGAGTATAACCCTTGTTGTTTTGTTGTTGCCCTTGGAAGTTGCTCTGCCCTTGACCTTGGAAACCACCACTCGGTTGAAAACCTTTGTTGTAAGGGATGAAAGGTTTTGCTTACTGAGCAGGGTACACTTGATCTTTAGGGTTGGCTACGTTGGTGCTTCGGTAAGAGAGGTTGTTGTTCTGGTAGCCTTGGTTGTAGCCTTGAGATTTGTAGTTGTTCTGTCCTGCCACCCAATTGGCTTCTTCTTGGCTCAACTCTAACTCCTCTTGGTTCTCATCAGCTTCACCAACAAAGTGAACATGCTTCTGATTGGCTAACACCAGCTTATCTATCTTCTCATGCAAGGATTGGAGCTCCTTCTTGTGAGACTCTAACTCTGATCCTCTCGGTGCACGGTCATAATCTTCAGCATAGTTTCCATCACTCAACGCCAAGTTTTCTATCAGCTCCATACCCTCTTCTACCTCCTGACCGAGGAAGTTCCCTTTGCTAGCTGTGTCAAGCAATAACCTGATCTTTGGTGAGGCTCCACGGTATATGGTACTTATTAGTGCCTCCTCGCTGAACCCGTGATGAGGACATTGGATCGTGTAGTCTTTGAAACGCTCCATTGCCTAGTTGAATGTCTCATTGTTCCTTTGAGTGAAACCACTGATTTCGCTTCTCAACCGTGCTGTCCTGGTGCTTGAGAAGAAATTTGAGAGAAAGGCCTTCTTACACTCAGCCCATGATGTGATGGTGCCTTGTGGGAGGGTCTTCTCCCAATGTCTAGCTTTGTCTCCGAGTGAAAAGGGGAAGAGACGCAACTTGAAAGCATCTTCGGATATGCCATTGATCTTGATCATCCCACATACTTGCTCGAAGTTGTCTAGGTGCTCCAAGGGGTCTTCCATTGCTAAGCCGTGGAACTTGTTGTTTTGCACCATGGAGATGAAACCTGGCTTGATCTCGAAGTTATTGTTTTGCACAGGAGGAGGAGTGATACCAAACCTATTGTGGTGGGTATTGGGAGCATCTCCGGCTCCTATGATCCTTGGGGGTCTAGCCGCATGTTGGGGGTTTCCATTGCCCCGTCCTGCTGCCCCGTGAGCTGGAGGAGGTCCTTATGGATGCTCGTGTTCAGCCATAGCTTCAAAGTCAACCAAACCGTGCTGAACAATCTCCTCAAAGGCTCTTGTTTGCTCTCTGACTCTCCTTTGCCGTGAGTGACCAAGTTGATGAATGTTGTCTAAGGGTTGTAGTAGATTGTTGTCTCCCCTTGAACGAAGATTCATGTACCTGAAAACACACGTTTGAGAGTAGAAGAATTAGTAACTTGAAAACGGTAAAGACTTAGTCTTTGCTAAGACCCAAATCTCTATGTTCTCTAAACAGTCCTAGAATGGCAACGGCGCCATTTGATAATCACTTTTTATGCTCGGTTTATATTGCAGAGATGTTATCAAACTCAAATGCAAGACATGTTGTAGTACAGCAAGCAAGAGAGAGTCAATCCACTCCTTGGATGATAGAGAATGCACAGAGAATACATGGACTAATGCAAATCTAAGTGAAATGAGATGGTTTATGAGAAAATCTCTAAAAACTAGATGCAGCAACTTAAACAGAATGAAACCTATTTTAAAAATACTAGAAAGGAAGAAACTACCATGAGAAACAAACAGGATAATTGAAGGAGAAAGCTTCGAATTATTAAAATTCGACTTGTGGATCGACCATGAGATCGACCACTAGATCGAGCAGTAACAATCGATCTCGTCTAAAAATGTAAGAGCAGTAAAACTAATGACCAGGATGCTATCAGATATCAAGCGAAAGACGAGATAAGACGTAAAGATGCTAAAAGAAAGGGCCTAGGGTTGAGATTCATGGTTAGGGGTTTCAAAGGTTCGACCTTGGGTTTGAAACTTTAGATCGACTCACTTGGTGAGGATCTTTAAGCCTTGAAAACAAAACAAGATCTATCAGTGGCTTTCGGTATAGATCACTCCTTCATCCTCTCCTCCAAACCCATGGCTTTTGGTGGAAAGAGAGGTCGAAGGGCAAGCATTAAGATCTCAACACCTTAGAAGAGATAGCCTTTAAAAACGTTTAGAAAAACCACAAGATCGAAACCCTTTTTACCCCTTAATCCTCTCAACCCCGAACCCAAAGAAACTACTCGCTACAAATAGAGTAAATCAAGCAAAGCATATGAAACGAGACGATGAACATGAAAAGAAAACTAGATTGAACAGAAATGATTCGAATACAAAAGCTTAAGAGAAAAACGAGTTCAAGAATGGTGTTCTTCCCGAAAACCCGAGAGAAAACATAAAGCAGAAGATAAGGATAAATATTGTTATGGGAAAAGGACGTCGCCGCCTTCCCAAAATGCCGAAACAAGGTAATGGTCCCCCCTTCGCTAGCAGCCAAAAATGGTTGAAAGGACAGAGATCGACTCCAAGATCGAGTGGTTCTCTCGATCATATCCGGACATCGTGTCTTCGGCTCGATCTGGGTCTTGATCATCATCGGCGAATCGAGTGTTGCATCCGATCTCGGTATCGATCTTTGGCTGGATCGAGTGGTGTACTCGATCTGACTCTCGCTCTGCATGGCGTCATTTACGTCCGTACCGTTTAATCGATTGCTTCACTCGATCCTTGTCTCGATCATTCTCCTTGGATCACCTGGTTGGCTCGATCTTCTGGTCGATCAATTCCTAGATCGACCGGCCATGCTCGATCTGCTCCTCGATCTCTGGTACTTAGCATATTTCCGAGCTCCCACGAACTGCTACATCAGCCTCAACACGTCCACGAACCTCCACGACTCCAAAGCAGCCAGAAAGAACCTGAATGTGATGCAAAATGCAAGGAACATGCGTATGCTGGTGCAAGAATGCTCTAGGACTCTAAGTGATGCAAGAATTCTCTAGGACCCTGAGTGATGCAATCTACCCTAAAACATGATACAAATGCATGAAAAGCTAACTAATGAGTATGCAAAATATATGCAATATGCAATAACATCAGAACAGCGAAACTAATGACCAGGATGCTATCAAAGATCAAGCGAATGACGAGAGAGGATGTAGAAATGCTAAGAATGGGGGTCTAGGGTTGAGATTCATGGTCAGGGGTTTCAAAGGTCCGAGCTTGGGTTGAAAACTTTAAATCGACTCACTTTGTGAGAATCCCTAAGCCTTGAAAACGAAATAAGATCTATCCGTGGCTTTCGGTATAGATCACTCCTTCATCCTCTCCTCCAAACCCATGGCTTTTGGTGGAAAGAGAGGTTGAAAGGCATGAAAAACAGATTTCAAACACATTGCTTAACCAGTCCCCAAACTTCCATGGCTTTTGGGAAGGGGTAACTAGTCTCTAGGGTGCGATCTTCAGAGGTCCCTGGATCCTGTCAAGGTAAGAGAACTCTCGGATCATAAAGCTCTTGGCGTGAGAGTCTTTAAGCTTTAGGAACTCAACACCCTAGAAGAAATAGCCATTAAGTGCTAGAACACTCCAAGATCGAAAACCTTTTTGACCCCTTGAATCCTCTCAACCCCTAAACCCTAATGATACTACTCACTACACATAAGATAAATCAAGCAAAGCATGAAGAAAGAAACGATGAACATGAAAAAGAACTAGATTAAACTTTCAAACAATTCGATTACAAAAGCCAGAAAAACTTCAAGTTCGACGATGGTGGTTAATCTCCAAAACTAGAGAGAAAAGCATATAAAGTTAAGATTGAAAAGTTCCCCGTGAAAAAAGTCATCGCCGCCTTCCCTAAATGGCGAAAACAGCTCGATGGTCCCCTCCTCGCTAGCAGCCAAAAGCGGTTGAAAAGACAGAGATCGACTTCGGGATCGAGCGGCTCTCTCGATCACATTCGGACATCGTGTCTTCAACTCGATCGGGTTCTCGATCATCTTCGGCGGATCGAGTGTTGCATCCGATCTTGGTATCGATCTTCGGTCGGATCGAGTGGTGGACTTGATCCGGCTCTCGCATGGCGTCATTTACGTTTGTACCATTTGATCGATTGCTCCACTCGATCTTTGTCTCGATCATTTCCCTTGGATCGCCTGGGCCTCTCGATCTTCTGGTCGATCTCATCTAGATCGACCTGCCATGCTCGATCTGCTCCCCGATCTCTGGTCCTTAGCAAACATCCGACCTTCCACGAACCGCCACAACAGCTTCAGCACGTCCACGAACCTCCACGACTCCAAAGTAACCAGAAACAACCTGAAGGTGATGCAAAATGCAAAGAACATGCGTATGCTGGTGCGAGAATGCTCTAGGACCCTAAGTGATGCAATCTAGTCTAAAGTGTGATGTAAATGCATGAAAAGCTAACTAATATGTATGCACAATGCATGTAATATGCAGTAACATCAGCTATTCCCCACAAGCCAAGTAGTTTACAATATCAGCATACCAAGGTAGGTCCTCTTCCTTGAAACTCAAAACTTCTTCAAACTGATCCTCTAGCCATGCACAAACAACTGTGTTGACCACCATGAGCTGCTCCTTAGGAAGTGAATCATCTAAAGGTAAGACTTCATTCACTCTCATCCTTGAGAGGTGATCAGCAACACCATTCTCTATGCCCTTCTTATCCTTGATCTCCTTATCAAACTCTTGTACAAGAAGGATCCACCTTACGAGTCTCGGCTTGGTGTCTTTCTTGGAGTAGATGTACCTCAAAGCAGCGTGATCAGTGTATACAATGACCTTAGAACACACCAAATATGATCTGAACTTCTCAAAGGCGAATGCCACAGCTAGTAGCTCCTTCTCGGTGGTAGCATATCTCACTTGCGTGTCATCCAAGGTACGGCTGGCATAGTAGATTACATGCAGCCTCTTGTCTTTCCTCTGCCCTAGAACAGCCCCCACGGCGTAGTCATTCGTGTCGCACATGATCTCGAAGGGTAAGCTCCAGTCTGGTGCTTGTACTATAGGTGCGGTAACAAGAGCTTCCTTGATCGTCTGGAAAGCGTGAAGACACTCATCATCAAACACGAACTCGGCTTCCTTGCATAACAGCCGTGTTAGGGGGCGTGCTATCTTGGAGAAGTCCTTTATGAATCTCATGTAGAAGCTGGCGTGTCCCAAAAAGCTCCTTATACCCTTCACATTAGCCGGAGGCTCCAAGCTCAGAAATCTTGTGACCGAGTACAATCCCTTCCTTCACCATGAAGTGACACTTCTCCCAGTTCAGCACCAAGTTTTTCTCCTCACATTTCTTGAGTACCTTGCAAAGATTTGACAAACAAGCAGAAAAGGACGCACCATACACAGGAAAATCATCCATAAAACTTTCCACCATTTCCTCTATAAGATCAGAGAAGATAGACATCATGCACCTTTGAAAGGTTACTGGTGCATTACATACCCCAAAAGGCATCCTTCGGTAAGCAAAGGTACCATAAGGGCAAGTGAAAGTTGTCTTCTCTTGATCGTTAGGATGAATTGGTATTTAAAAGAAACCACTATAACCATCAAGAAAGCAGTAGTATGGGTGATTAGCTAATCTTTAAAGCATCTGATCAATAAAGGGAAGAGGAAAATGATATTTTCTAGTAGCTGAGTTAAGCTTCCTATAATCTATACACATTAGATGTCCACTTGTGGTTCTTGTAGGAATCAACTCATCTTTTTTCATTTTTAATGACCGTGATACCCCCTTTCTTTGGTACCACATGGACCGGGGAGACCCATGTGCTATCACTGATAGGGTATATCACGTCAGCCTCTAACAGTTTCAAGATCTCTTTCTTAACTACTTCTTTTAAGTTTGGGTTCAAACGCCTTTGATGTTCAATAGAAGAAGTGTTTTCATTCTCTATGTGAATTCTGTGAGTACAAAGCATTGGTGAAAGGCCCTTGATGTCACTTAGAGAGTACCCAATGGCCCTTCTATACTTTCTCAACTCCTTAACGAGTGAGTTTAACTCATCATTACTCAGATTTTCATTTACAACGAGTGATCTCAACATCCTTCCAATGTTTCTCAAAGACTGCTCTATGCTTCTCAAGCAGCTGCATCTTGAACCATCCAGGGAAAGGAATTTTCGGTTTGTAGGGTGGAGGTACAAATGCATCTCTCTCTTCGCTTTCCTCCTCTACTTTCTTCTCTAAAACGACTTCTTTGCCTTTCCTTGGTCTTTCAATCCACACATCGTCAAAGGTGATCCCATGATCATTCGAAAGCTTACCCACCCCCTTTTGAACAACAATGTCCTCATTGTCTTCAGGTGCAGTCCTTGGTGGTAGTTCTTTCCCACTTCTCAAAGTAATAGTGTTTGCATACTCCTTGGGGTTTTGCTCACACTTCCTGGGTAAGCTGCCTTGACCGTTTGAACTGGCTTAGCTTTTCTCTAATTGTTTGATCTTGTTGTTCAAGTTGGTGATCTAAGTAGACACGTCATTTAGGGAAGAGTCTAGCCTGTTGTTCATGTCAACAAACTTCTGATTTGTGCTTGCTTGGCCCTGAAGCAACTGTTGAAACATTTCTTGAACCGGATCTTGAGGAGGCGGTGGAGCTTGTTGCTGTTGAGGCATGAAACCAGGAGGAAACACAGGAGAGTAATTCTTGTTTCCTTGCTGTTGAGGACCTTGAAAGTTGCCCTGTCGCTGCCCTTGATATCCACTATTGCTTGTAAACCCGCCTTTGTTATAAGGGACAAAGGCTTTCCCTTGTTGTGGAGGGTACACTTGATCTTTAGGGTTCTCCACGTTAGTGCTTATGTAGGAAAGGTTGTTGTTGCCCTGATAGCCCTGACCATAGCCTTGTGGCTTGTTGTAGTTCTGACCGCCAACCAATTAACCTCTTCTTGGCATTGCTCTAGCTCATCTTATACATCTGCGGCTTCTCCTACATAATGCACTTGTTTTTGATTCGCAAGCACTAGCTTATCAATCTTCTCATGGAGCGACTTCATCTCTTTCTTGTGAGCTTCTATATCAGATCCTCTTGGTGCTCGGTCATAATCCTCAGAATAGTTCCCATCTCTTAAAGCCAAATTCTCTATGAGCTCCATTCCTTCTTCAACATTCTGCCCAAGAAAGTTTCCCTTACTTGCTGTATCAAGCAACATGCGAATCTATGGGAGTGCTCCTCTATATAGTGTGCTCAAGAGATTCTCTTCACTGAAGCCATGATGAGGGCAAGCTATAGTGTAGTCCTTGAACCGCTCCATAGCTTCATTAAAGGTCTCATTCTGCCATTGTGTGAAGCCACTGATCTCACTTCTTAGCGTTGCTGTTCTTGTGCTTGAGAAAAACTTTGACAGAAAGGCTTTCTTGCAATCAGCCCATGAAGTGATGGTCTCCTGAGGTAATGTCTTCTCCCAATGCCTTGCTTTATCCCCAAGAGAAAAAGGGAATAACCGAAGATTATAGCTGTCCTCCGAGATGCCATTGATCTTTATCATCCCACAAACTTGCTCAAAGTTGTCAAGATGCTCCAAAGGGTCCTCCATTGGAAGCCCATGAAATTTGTTGTTTTTAACCATTGAGATGAATCCTGGCTTGATCTCGAAGTTGTTGTTTTGCACTGGTGGAGGAGTGATACCAAAGCGATTATGATGTGTATTTGGAGCATCACCAGCACCAATGATTCTCGGCTGCCTTGGAGCGTGGTTGGGGTTTCCATTGCCCCTTGCACCAGCAGCACGGTGAGGTGGTGCTGCTTCTTGGTCTTGCTCAGCCATAACCCAAAATTCAGCTAGACCAGGTTGCTCTATCTCTTCAAAGTTCTGATCTTGCTCTACTGTCCTTCTATGCCTTGCACTTCCGAGTTGGTGGATATTGTCCAGTAGTTGTAGAAGATTGTTGTCACCACTGGACCTCAAATTCATGTACCTGAGAAGACAAACAGTAGGGTAGAGCAATGAGTAACCAAAATAAAAGTAAAAGGCTTAGTCTTTACTAAGCTCCAAATGGCGCCAAATGAGTAACCCAAGATGGCAACGGCGCCATTTGATAAACAAGATTGTTTTTGAGGTTGTAAATCAAAGCCCAAACAACTGTTATGATGCAGTATAGAGGTAAGAGAGTATCAATCCAGCCTGGGTTGTGGAAAGAACACAAGGAATGTAAGAGCTAAGCAAATCTAAGCAGATTTGGGTAAATAGATGGTAAAATCGACAAAAACTAAATGCAACGACCAAACTACTAAGAAAACTATTTTAAAATCCCTCAAAGAGGGTTAACAACTACTAGGAAAAGACAGAGGATTAAAAATGCAAAACTACTAATTACTAAAAATCGAGAACCAAAATGGGTAAAACAGAGTATTTTTAACAACTTAAAGAGCAATGACTTTTAATGACTAAAAATGCAAGCATTATGACTAGAGAATGACAAACTAGAGTTTTAAAATGCTTAAAGGAGGGCTCAAGGTCGAGGGTCATGTTCAAGAGAGTTTAAAGGTTCAAGCTTTTGTTTGAAAACACATAGATCTACTCTTTTGATGAGCTTTCTCTAAGCCTTGAGAAACTCAAACTAGGATCATCCATGGCGTGTGGTAAGACCCCTTTCTTCGACCATTCCTCCAAACCTATGGCATGTAGTGGAAAGATGGGTCGAAGAGAATTAAGCAAAGATCCCAAATAGTGGCTTAACTAACCCCTCTTCCACCATTTCGTGTGGGAGAGGATAGATTAGTCTCTAGGATTTGGGTTTCAAGGATCTCTGAATCCGGTCAAGGTAAGAGAAGCCCTGGAATCATAGATGTTTGGGCTGGATTTCACACAATAGAATTTGTCTGTTAAAAATAAAAGAGGACGTAAAGATTCTAAGTTAAAACACGAGAGAACAAGGATCCAAAGATGGTGATTTTATTTGTGCTGCTCAGATAAGCTTTTGGTACAAGTATTGCTAAGTCTTTTGCTAGGTCGGAAAAGATATCCCGCACTAATGAGTTAAACTCTCTATTTATACAACTCCTAGTCGCAATCTAAACGAAGATCTCGGAGTATATTTGCGTAGATCATCCCTCCTTATCCCCTTCTTCAAGGCTTTGTCTTCTAGGGTAAACACCGCTTTGGACTTCTTCGTGGATTTAAGCTCGGCTCACTTGTACATCGCTTTGCCTTGGGTCTGATTCGGGGCTTCGCCTTATAGCTTCATGGGCCTTCGCCTTGTTGCTTCATGGGCCTTCGCCTCCGGGCTTGATTAGAAGTTTCCTCGCCCGTGCACGGTTTGGGCAAGGTGATTGGCTTCGCCCGGGTTTTGCACGGTTCACCTCGCCCGGGCACGGTTTGGGCGAGGTGATTGACTTCGCCCGAGTTTTGCACGGTTCACCTCGCCCGTGCATGGTTTGGGCGAGGTGATTGGCTTCGCCCGAGTTTTGCACGGTCCACCTCGCCCGTGCACGGTTTGGGCGAGGTGATTGGCTTCGCCCGGGTTTTGCACGGTTCACCTCGCCCGTGCACGGTTTGGGCGAGGTGATTGGCTTCGCCCGGGTTTTGCACGGTTCACCTCGCCCGTGCACGGTTTGGCCGAGGTGATTGGCTTCGCCCTAGTTTTGCACGGTTCACCTCGCCCGTGCATGGTTTGGGCGAGGTGATTGGCTTCGCCCGGGTTTTGCACGGTTCACCTCCCCCGTGCACGGTTTGGGCGAGGTGACCGGCTTCGCCCGTGAAAATTCTGGGCATCGCCAAGAATCACTTCTATACTTAGCCATTTTCCCATTGATCTCGCTAGGGTGAAAACCGACCCCAACAGTTAGCCCCCCAGCTCGTTAGACTCAAAGATGAGGGTGACGAGGTGTCAAGAGAGGCGAGATCAAGAGCTTTTGCTTCGCCAAGATAATATGCTTTGTTCAGGCAGGACGAGGCGAAAATGTTTTACCTCCCCTCGCCGGGGAGAGGTGAAAATGCCTTGCTTTGCCTCGCCGTGACGAGGCCAAAAGGCTTTGCTTCTCCTCGCCTGGGCGAGGCGAAAATACCTTGCTTCACCTCGTCGTGACGAGGCCCAAAGGCTCTGTTTCTCCTCGCCTGGGCGAGGCGAAAATACCTTGCTTCACCTTGCCGGAGCGAGGTCAAATTGCTTCTCTTCTCCTCGCCCAGGCGAGGTGAGAATGCCTTGCTTCACCTCGTCGTGACGAGGCCCAAAGGCTCTGTTTCTCCTTGCCTGGGCGAGGCGAAAATACCTTGCTTCACCTTGCCGGGGCGAGGTCAAATTGCTTCTCTTCTCCTCGCCTAGGCGAGGTGAGAATGCCTTGCTTCACCTCGTCGTGACGAGGCCAAAAGGCTTCTCTTCTCCTCGCCTAGGCGAGGTGAGAATGCCTTGCTTCACCTCGTCGTGACGAGGCCAAAAGGCTTTATTTCTCCTCGCCTAGGCCAAGATGATGTTTTGTGTTGGCGAAGTGGTTCTATTCGTGGACGAGGCGAAATGTTCTGTTATCTAGGTGAGGCTCGATGATTAGTTTAGTGGGCGACGTGTTTCACCTCGCCCTCACTTCGCCAAAACATAATGTTCTGGCCTCGCCACCTTCTCTCCCATACTTAGAAAAATTTCTTTTATACATCATTGGTGGGCTTTTTATTGGGCCTTAACTTTTGATCTTTTGGGCTCCAAAAAATCCCATTTAGAGATTGATCCACTTTGGGGACTGTAATCATCTCGCATACTCCCTAGGCGAGGCGTTGAAGTGTCTATAAGTAGCGAGGCCTCTCCTCACTTTTCATTATCTCCAACTTCCACAAATTTCCAAGGTTTGTTTCCTCTCTTCTTTCTCTTTTTTTTTTATGTTAAATTTCCGATTAGGGTTTTTCTCGTCTTGGCCGTTCCGCCGCCGTCTGCTTTAAATTCCCCGGTCCGTCTTTGATCTTTCACTAAAACATCATGGCTCTCTCCTCTTCTTCTGAACTCGGAGCAAGTTCTCGGGGAGACACCAACGCGTCATCGTACCGCGGCGAAGCGAGATCTCAAGGTGGTTCGAATGAATCATCTTGTCGAAGCAAGTCGAATCCTTGTGGCGAGGTCAGCGTGCCGTCGTGCTGCGACGAGGCGAGGTCTCACAGCGTATCGAAGGAGTCTCTTCGTCGGGGCAAAGAGGATTTTAATGACGAGGCTGACGTGCCATCGTGCCGTGGTGAAGCAAAACCTCTCGGTGAGTCGGCTGCGTCGCATTGGCAAGGCGATGTTGACTTGAATTTTGACGATTTGGTTGGTCGTAAAGTTGCTTACGCTTGGTATGAGGGGTCAAGTAAAGCGAGGTCCGACGGTGGCGCTCTAATCGTCGAGGAAAAGAATGCAGACTCCCCAATCGAAAATCCTTCTCAGGCTGCTGGGGTAGTGGAAGTAAAACCCGAAGAAGAGGATTGGAACTAGGACCCAGCCGTGGCGAGGAAAGAACTTGCGGAGATGATGAAACTTCATAAGGAGCAACAACCGAAAGCGAAGAGTGCAAAGACGAAAGTTGCCGATCCACCTGGGTCTACGCTCTCGACTGCTGAGAGTTTAGTGGATCTAAGGGCTCGCTTCAATATCAGCGAAGAAGTAGAATTCCTGCTACCTACTTCGGCGGAACGAGCAGACGACCCACCCCCTGGGCATTTCACAGTTTACGAGAGTTTTTTCTATCTTTGCCTTCTCTGATTTCCCATCCCCGAAGTTATTTGTCAGTATCTATGGAAATACAAGCTCGCCCTGGCCCAGATTACGCCTCGGGGCCTTCGCCATCTCGTTGGTCTTGTCGTTCTTAGCTATGAATGCGAGATTGAGCTTACCGTTGGTCATCTTCTGAATTTGTTGGATATTCGTCGGAATTCGAAATCCGAGACGTACTGCATCGGTAACAAAAGAGATTGGCGAATCATCCACGGGTTCCCCAGTAACGACAGAGATTGGAAGAGCCGTTTCTTCTTTGTTTCAATAAATGATGCTTCGGTACCCGCGGCATGGCTCGGGAAGATCAAGACGGACTGGGGGCGAATTGGTAGCGGATCGTTGCCAATCTTAGGGATTTTGTGCCCGAGATGATGTGAGTATCGTTACTAAAGTTTGTCTTGTTTTCGTTTCTGTTGCAGAGCGTCAGATCGTGCCAAGGATCCCCGAAGGTTTTCTCGACTCGGACAAGCTTTTTTGCCAGAGGAGGACTTACTGGACGAGGAATTTCACCTTGCAAAGGGTCGAACGTGCTCGAGCTTTCAACCTCGGGATCGATATAGATTACTCCGAATCTTCTCATTCATCTTACGTCGATCCGATTTACAAGCTGGCGGCCAAAATGACTCTTCGTGACAAAAAGGCGATGGAAGCCAAAAAGCGCCCGGGAGAGAAGGAGAAAGAAACAGTTAGGTCAAAGGAGGCGAGCCCGAGAGTTTCGGGCGAGGCAAACACGAGCTCCATGATTCTGAGCGAGGCAAACGCTGGTTTGAAATTCTCAGATGAGGCGAGGCCAAAGGCAGCTAGGGTTTCTTCTGAGATCGTCGCAGGTTTGAAGTCTTCCGAGTGGCCTGGAGGATCCTCCTTGTCTCGTCACACATCGAAATCAAAGGTGACTCCTCGAGCTGATGGAGGCGAAGAGGGCAAAAGGGGTCCGAAACGTGTCGCGTTAAGGGAAGATAAGGCGGACGACGCAGATGTTTCGAAGAAGAGGACGAAGAAAGATCCTCTCGTTTCTGCGTCTATTACCGATTCGAATCCTGCCATGGCCACTTTGGATGCGCCCGCTGACGAGGCCGCGGCGTCCGTGACGCTCTTTTCCAAGATTACTCGTCCAGGAGACCGTCTTTCTGCACCGGACACGCTTGCTTTGAGCAAGAAATATGCACAGATGGCACTCAGAGGGATCAAGGTAATTGTCCTTTGCCTTAGCTATTCTTGTCATGTGCATCTGTTATTATTTTTTTTTAACAGAAAGCTTACGATCATGTTTCAGTTTATCGAAGCGGCGAATGAAGTTGTCACGGGATACGAACGAGACGCCGGGGAGGACTTGCGTCGTGTCCAAGAGGCTCGCAGCGATGCCGTTGCTCTTAAGGCCCGTCTTGACGAGGCCGAGCAAAAACATTCCGCTGAACTGGAGAAAGCCGCGGCTCGAATGAAGAAACTTGAGGATGAGAGGGATGAGTTCAAGAAGAAACGCGACGAAGCCGAAGCCCTCGTTGTCCACCTTAACGAACAGAAACTCAGACGCGAATTGGACATCGCTTCTCTCAAACGACAGCTCGAGGCCGAAAGAGAGCTGCGCGAAGTGGAAGCCAGGAAAGCGCGCAAGGAGGCGAGGAGAGAGCTTAGTCAGAAGTTCCAGGGTCGCGTTCGCCTAGTAGAGGAGAAGGTTGAGAAGCTGAAGGGGCTTGCACGGACGAGGGTCATTGAGCTTGCGCAAGCCGAAGGCAACCTCCAGCTTGTCGAACTCCTTATGGGTGAGAACCCTCCTTCTCTGGATGAAGAGTTGGCGACCCTGACCGGATGGAAGGAGGAGCTTGCCGATGCTGATGCAGAGTTCGAGCGTCTTGCAACCGACCTACGAGAGGACCTGAAGCTTTCTCCGGTTTCCAGTGATTCTGTCCCACCCTTCTTTGCTAATGAATCGATGGAAGTTATGGCTTCGAAGGCCGGCGTCGAAGATCCCGCAGGGTCGAACGTTGATACTCCTAGGGTTTACGAGCTGGTCGCCGAGAAGGGTTCTAAGATCGTCGAGACCTCCGAGCCTGCGGCTTAGGGAATGCCTTCGAATTTTTATGCTTTGATTTGGTTTTTATTTATTTTTTTGTTGCTGCGCATCCATGCATCGGATGTGTTTTTTGTTTCGAACTTGGTGCCTGGATGGCTTTATCCGCTTTGACTTATGATATGGATTTTTATGGTATTGTACTTTGTCATCGAGCCGAAGCGTTGCTATTCTGTTTCGGATTGCAGCGAAGCGAAGTGTTTAAGTTATTCACCTGATCATGTCTGATGTTTTATACTCAAAACAGTTTTAGAGTTTATCCGACTCGTCTTTTTCTATAGGGCGAGCCTCAGCCGAAAGGGGCGTAGTGGTTAGGATCAGTGCCGTTCAGAGGCGAGGCGACTATGAAGTCTAGGGTAGATCTTCCCATCCCTTTTATGCTTAACGATTATGAGTTGAGTTGTATTCGAGCGAAGCGTTTTGCTTTGCTCGGGATTTTACGGCAAAGCGATGGCTTCGTGTTCGTCCGACTAGGCCTACTCGCGAGGCGGATGTAAAGGTTAGACTTCGAGTTTGAAACGTAATGTCGCCAAGTGGCAAAGAGTCTGCCCTGGTTTCGAGTTTAAGTGTGTTTCGTATTTTTGCGGTAAAACGGTGTTTTCGATGTGTTTTGGTAAACAATCTGAAAATGGGCGAGCCACGGTATTTTGGCCGCGGCCAACCCACATGTGCTTTGTTGCGTTTGGGACCAGCGTTGCTTAGGAGTGAGGTGTTTGCTGGGTTTATTTTCGAACATATCCGGATATTATGTGTCTGATTGTGCACATCAAATACGAAATTCCAAAGATGTTTTAAGAGACGAGTTGTGGCTGGGCGAGCCGCAGTGTCTTGGTCATGATTGACCTAAATGCTATGTAGCGTAAATGACCAGCGTTGCTAAGGAGCGAGGCGTTTCGCTGGGTTTAGGTTTGAACATATATGGGTACCTCTTATTCTACGACCAACCGTGAATATTATGTTCGTGAGGTGTTATAAGACCAACGTTGCTTAGAACGAACTGTTGTTGGGTTCAGGATGTTTTGCCACAGCTTTAAGACTTGCGAACCCAACTCGGCTTATTTATCCGTTTTTCCGGCAAGACATAAAGAACATCGTATGGGATTTACCCAATGATGTTTGACCGGGGTATACCCAGCCATGATTTATATAGCACGCTTTAATCCGTGGAGGATGTTTCAGAACTCTATTTTCCAGTGAGAACGCAGGAGTTAGAATCCGTAAAGGATGTAAAAGTTCGTCTGTTGTGGCCAACAACGGACGAGATGAGCGATAAGAGCTGATGTGTGAGTTGAGTGAACTTGCTCTTTTATTTAAGCGAAGTGATTACAGAGTGTGGAAGTATATGAGTATACGTACCCAACTCCCCCCCCCCTTTTTTTGGGAGGGGGGCAGTTGAACTCGTCATGAGACGAGCTGCCTACGTACCCCTTTCGGGGATCAAACTGCCCCGTAGTTCATGGGTTTGTCAGAATCACTTAGAAGTAATACTTCTTTAGGTGCATCGCATTCCAGAATCTTGGTATTGCGACGTCAGTTGTGTTGTTGGCGAGCTCGTAAACGCCGGGTCGGACTACCTTGGTAATGCGGTAAGGCCCTTCCCAGTTAGCCCCCAGTTTGCCGGCGTTCCGTTCGGCTGTGTTTTGGAAAACTTTGCGGAGGACGAGGTCTCCTTTACTGAATCGGCGGCTTCTTACGTTCGAGTTGTAGTAGTTAGTCGTGGCATGCTGATAGTTCTGCATCTGAATAAGTGCTTGGTCACGTCGCTCATTGATCAAGTCGAGGTCGTCTAAGAGCATGAGGTGATTTAGGCCTTCTTGTCCGGATAGGAGTCGTCGGCGAATCCCGAGAAAGTCCACCTCGGGGGGAATTACGCATTCTGTTCGGTAGACAAGTGCAAACGGGGTTTCGCCTGTTGCCCGTTTCGACCAGAGGACTCCTTCGAGCTCGTCTTCCCAGCGTCCCTTCTTTTTGTCGAGACGTTTCTTCAGGCCATCAAGTATGGTTTTGTTCGCCGCCTCGGCTTGTCCGTTACCTTGTGGGTAGCGAGGCGTGGATTTACTGAGCCCTATCTTCCACTTCTCACAAAAAGTTTCGAAGCGTGTGGAGATGAATTGGGAACCATTGTCGGTCACAATCTCGTAAGGGACTCCATGTCGGCATATGATGTTCTTCCAAACGAAACTTTCGACTTGGGCGTCTTTGATGCTATCGTAAGATTTCGCCTCGACCCATTTGGAGAAATAATCGTTCAGGATGAGGAGAAATCTCTTTTGCTTCGATCGATGTAGTGGGCCGATGATATCTATCGACCATCGCATGAAAGGGTACGGTGAGGAGATGGAAGACAGCAATTCTGTGGGTTGGTGGATTGTTGGGGCGTGGCGCTGGCACTTCTCGTATTTCCACGAATATATTTTGCAGTCTTTCGTCTTGGTTGGCCAATAATATCTGTGACGCTTGATCTTGATTGCCAATGATCTTCCGCCAGAGTGATTTCCACACGAGCCTTCGTGAACTTCTTCCATGATCTTCTTCGCTTCAGGGCCCTCAACACACGTCATTAATGGTCCCGAGAATCTCCATTTTAATACTTCGCCGTCGAGTAGAACATACCGAGCTGCTTGGGCTTTGAGTTTTCGAGCCGCCCCTTTGTCTGTTGGAACTTCTCCGTCCATTATGTAGGATCGGATTGGTCCCATCCATTCATGGTCACATCCGTACTCGCTCTCCTGTTGCGGCTCCGTTTCCATCTCCGCTTGTCCATCGTTGGCTGGCCCGACTTCCTGCGCCTGTTCATCGGCTACCGCTTCGTCTTCTTCCATCGGATTGATCAAGTTGACTGTTTCGGGATTTTTGATGCTAGGTCGCTCGATAAATTCCACTGGGATGATTCTCTTTAAACTAGAGTCTGACGACGAGGCAAGTGCTGCCAGTGCGTCGGCTTGAGCGTTTTCGCCTCGGGGTATTCTTGTTAGTTCAAAATCTGAAAACTCTTTAGCGAGTGTTTGGACGATGCTCAAGTATGCTTCCATTCTCTCGTCCCTTGCCGTGTATTCTCCATTAAACTGGTTCGCGACGAGTTGGGAGTCGCAAAAAGCACGAATTTTTTGGACTCTAAGCCCACGAGCCAATCTGATCCCAACGATCAGAGCCTCGTATTCAGCTTCATTGTTTGACGCATGGAAGGCCAATCTGAAAGACTGCTCCAAGATTTCGCCAGTTTGCGAAGTCAACCGGATCCCGACTCCTGACCCTTGTATTGATGATGAGCCGTCGACGTGGAGAATCCAAGTAGAATCTTGGGTTGGTTCGTCGGTCCCTTCGGTTGGGAGTTCGATCAAGAAATCTGCTAGGACTTGAGATTTCGCGAAGGTTTTGCTCATGTACTCGATGTCGTATTAGCTAAGCTCCACTGCCCATTTGGCTAGTCTTCCGGATTGGCTTGGACTGTGCAATATAGCCCGTAGTGGGAAGGAGGTTAGCAATATGATGGAGTGCGACTGGAAGTACGGCCTGAGCTTTCGTGCGGAGATCACCACCGCGAGTGCCAACTTCTCCATTTGCGGGTACCGCGTCTCCGCATCGGCCATAGTTTGGCTTACGTAGAAAATGGGCTTCTGTTCGCCTCGCTCCTCTCGGACCAGGACTCCGCTTACCGCTGTAACTGAAACAGCGATGTATAGGTACAGTAGCTCTCCTTCGACTGGTTTTACAAGCACGGGCGGGGTTGCTCCTACACAAGAAGCAGCACCATCTACAAAAGTTTATGAGAAGAGGAACAAGAGGAGGGCTAGCAAGTCTCCTCCGACATCTGGATCCTCCCACCACTCCTACTATTAAGCAAGGTACAACATCATATTCATTGTCTATATCATTGCATCTTTTTCAATTTTTGTATTATATTTTGTTGCTTCTCTCTCTCACTGCTTTCATTACACAAGAGACTGTGTAATTTAAGTGTGGGGGAGAGATTTGGGGTTTGATTTTGTGTTTAGTTTTCTGAGTTTTTCTTTTCTTTCACTTTGAGTCTCATGCATATCATGCATTCATATAAGACATAGAAAAACACAAAAAATCGGAAAATTTGAAAAACTTTGCATTTTTGCTAACCAAAAAGAAAGCATATGGTTGCATATCATTCTATAAAGATTCAGTCTAGTGTTGACATATAGGTTGCATTGCATTTGCATAGGGCATTATGATGAACTTTCCTTGTAAAGTGCTTCGAGTTTAGAGATGATTTTAGTGTTTAAGTGGCTAGTTGTTTGATGCATCATAAGATTGCTAGAAGTTAAGGTTGAACCATGCTTAGATTGCTAGATTTGGTCTTCTCATCTCATTCTGAAAGTATTTTTTCTTTGAAAATCAACTCTATCAACTTGAACCTTAATTTGGACTGTTAATTATCATGTCTTATGCATTGAAAAGTGATTGCATGGCTACCATATACGTATTTGGATCATCTTTTTACTTTCTACAACTCTTATTGATCAGAATAGTTGATCTTCATACTTATGGGAAAGTTACATCCACACCCTTAACCAAAACCTCCATTTGAGCCTAAACACTTTTTTGAGAGCTAAGAGGCATTTGATCATCATTTTCGATTTTGTCTTGGCAAAAAGTGTTAGAAATAAGGCTGGCAATCATAAGCTCTCTTGTAGATATCAGCTTGCATCTTGAGCTTGATTCTAGGATAGGAGTTTTGGGGTAAAAAGGTAGTGTAAGTGGTTTGAACTCCATGTATATATGTTTTGAAAGAAAAGGAAAAAGTTTTATATGGTAGAAAAGGGGAAACAGTCTAGAGTTGTGGTTAAGTAAAGGGAAGAAAAAGCTCTAAGTGTAAAGAAGAAAGGCGCCAGCAACAAAGCTCAGAACGGTCAAAAGAAGAAAAATTAGACCAAGAGCAATCCACCAAAGGTGGTGAAGGTGCCAATGCAACAAAGAAGAGAAAGTCCCAACCAAAAAGGAGCAGCCACACAAGCAAAAAGGAGAAGTTTCCCCCTCCATGAAGAAGGGTATAGGATAAAGTGTAGGAAAAGGTAGACTTTGGGGTTCACTTTGGGTTTATAAGTGCTTAGGATTCATCTTTGGGTAAAAGGTAGAAGAGAGCTTTGAATTGCATGCATAAGTGTGCTTTTACCTTTAGCATTTTGCCTAAGATGGTATCTTTTTCATTGAGTGATCCCTTATGTTTAATAACCCATTGTTAAAATGAGATCATTGTTATCTCATAACCTTACCCTTTAAACCAAGTGTCTTCACTTGATTTGCCTAAGCATGATTCATGTTCTGAACTTAATTGAATGTTAAAGAGTTGGTCGATTTTAGCATTTGCCTAAGTTGAGATTTGAGATCATTTTGAAACATGATGAGCATGGCTAGGTTCTTTAAAGTATAGGTGGTTATGTTTGCATCCTACAACTAGGCACTTAAGCATTGATACCATCTCTTTACCTTTGCAGTTTTGGAATCTGAATGCCCACCTTCAAACCTCACTCTCTCATTTGTTCTTATTTGCTTGAGGAAATGGAAAAGGCAAGTGTGGGGGTGTTGATATCTCTTGTATTTACACCATTTAGGCTTGCATTTAGTACATGTTTTGGTTCTCTTTTGCATGTTTTCCTTAGTTTTTGTCCCATTATCTTCTTCTTTTAGACTTAGGTTGCATTTAGGATATAGTTTGCATTCTTCTTGCATAATGGATGTTTTTAGGTACTTATAGAGCTAAAAGAAGCTTAGAGGAGCTTTGAGGATGATCCAGGAAGCTAGCTGGACCAAAAGGAGCAAAAGGGACCAAGGCAGACGATATCTGCAGAGCTTTTTGGTCAGAGCACGGAGCTATCGGTCAAGCAGTGATCGATACAACCAGTATCGATCAAGGATAACGATCAGGGATGATCGATACAAAGTCTAATGATCAAGTGTATCGGTCTGGAGTGATTACGTAGAAGGAAGGATAATACCGAGATGAGTCGGGAAATTATCAGTATGAATGCCGGAGAGAAGAAATTCATTAATGGAACCAGCTCATCCCAGAGAAGACGCCGCCTGGAGCTTGCGGATAATGAGTTTATAGAGATTCCAGAATATGATCTAATGGCCGCGACATAACTTTTCCATAAGACACTAGTCGGAAGAATGTTTGACCGATAGGGGAGGAGTACCGAAGCATTGCTAGCTCACCTACCACGAGCAAGAATCTGGGATGTTGAGGGGAAAGTGAAAGGTAGGAAACTCGGGAATGGCAGATTCCAATTTGATTTTGAGAAGCAGGAGGACATGGAAAAGGTTCTAGCCAAGAGACCGTGCAACTTCAATCGCTGGAACTTTGCTTTAGAGAAGTGGGAAGCATCGACGAAAGAGAACTTCCCCAACACTATCCCGTTCTGGCTACGAGTCACTGGTGTTGTTAAGAGTTATGCTGCAGAAATGTTGTGGATAAGTATGCCGTGTTAACTATCATAAGACGGACTTTATGAACAGTTACTCTGTAGAAATGTTGTGAGAATTGTTGTAAGTGGATCACATGGGTCGAAGACCACGTGTGATTGTTAGGGCGGTGTATCGGCGGTCCCGCAAACTTGGATTGACTTGGGTCCCGCCCTTGGCCGAGTAATGCATGACGATGCATCCGATTGGCGAGCAAGGGCAATTCGGGTTGATTGTCGAGGCAAGGACAGGCCGGGTTGATGTTCCGGCCTATAGTCATTTATGGTAAGTAGGTGTGGGTGTTCAAGTGTAGTATTTGGGAAACCGTGTCCGATACACCTAGAGATCTCGAAAAACCCTATCAGCATCGAACCTGCGTAGCATGCGTGCTATGTGTCTGGTTTCGGTGTTGAGGTGAGAGTCGGATACCCGTAGCGAGAGTGCTAAGGGACTTGTTCGGCGTTTTGTGTGGTGTTGAACATACCTAGCGTTGAGGCTAGGATGATGTTCAACGGTTAGGCTTAGTAACTGCAGTTGCTATAGCCTCAGTATGCATAGTAACAGTGCGGTTACTATGGACATGCCACCCTTGTTTGAGTTTCCGCTTGTGTTATTTCTCTGATATTGTTGCATGGTTTAAGCATGCATTGCATTGTTTATTTTGGGGTTTGGGTTGGGGAACTAATGATTGTATAAAGGGTCCTGGATTCACTAAGTAATACTCCCTCCGTTTTTTATTACTTGATGTTTTAGAGTTTCCTTTTGTTCCAAAATATATGATGTTCTCAAGTTCCTATGCAAAAAGTAAATGTGTTTTTGTTGTTACAGTTGTTTTAATTTTGAATCTTATTTTTCTATTGGTTGAACTGTTTTGGAATTAACAAAAGAATATGTTTTGTTTTTAAAAAATAAAGAATTAAATGATTTCTTAATATGTGTGCACATCTCTAAAACATCATATAATAAAATCGGAGGGAGTACTAGATTACTCATCCCTCTTTAATTTAAATTTTTGCTGGAAACCATAGTAAGTCAGACTAAGGAAGCAGACTGGACACTAGGATTCCGGAGTAGATTTCAGTAGGCTTTTGTAAAATTAATATATACAATTTTCAAACTGTTTGAGTAGTAAGGATCCGCTTATATAGAGTTTGAATAAGTCGGATTTTGTATAATAAAAAAAGGTTTTGCTTATAAAACCCTTGTGTTCTAATGATATTAACTTGGTCCAAGTTAACACAACTCTTGGCTGGAGTACGGGTTGGCAAGCTATAGGCTATAGTCGAGAGGGTCGAGCTAACATATCGGGCCAGCCTTACACTTGGATTCGTTCTAAGCAAGGGCCGGCCTATTTGTGAACCTCGACATTGTAGCGCTTTCGGTTTATCTATGTCTAGATTGAATCGGGGGTGTTACAAATGGTGGTATCAGAGCATGGTTTCCGTATCATGCTCAAGGGACAAGGATTTTTTACCGGTTTTATCAAGTCAAAAAGAGTCGCAAAAGCATACCTAGGAATCCGGAATGTCTGTCTGCATAGTTAGAATCTAGGTGGGTAGTATAGGGCTATTTGTAAGAAATAGGATACCGTGATTCTTGCATTATGGTCTCGCAGAGACTAAGATGGGAAGAGTTCGTGACCACTGGTTACCAAAAGATGAGTACGAGGGGTTCTGGTGTGCAGATGGGTCTGGTGGGGATGGTGATTCGAGTTCGTCGGGGCACTCAAGCGAATCAGCAAACTCCGGTCACTGGTTTGTGATTACGGATTTGGAGTCATCTCTCATGTCAAACATTGCCAAGGATTGAAGTGGAACTGATAGAGATCTAAGCATTCCATCGGAGATAGAGTTTGAGCCGAGGACATCACCTAGCTATACATCATGGCCGACGCGTTATCCAGGATTGGAGATCCTAGTGTCATTAACCGAGGTTATCGAAGTCTCATCTGGTGAAACCACTCCAAACTCATGGGATCCAGAAACTCCACAAAGTGTATTACCAGAGATACCGATGCCACATGTATTCATGCCGGGCTATGGAATGGAGCCATACATACCAACAGAGATAGACCAAACGGATTACATATATCCTTTTGTGTCTACCGGCTATGCCAATGGAGACCTGGCAACATCCGCTCAACTTAACAGTGAGATATGGGGGAACAACCCAGCGGATTCAGAATAGGAGTTATCACCAGTGGAAAATTACATGGGGCATAGGTATACTTCGCCCACTCACTGGACCAGGAGGCTAAACCAGATAGGCGGCGAAGATTGGCAGATGCCAAACAACCAAACACCACCAAACCTAGAGGGAGGAGAAGTTCCTTTAAGGCGAAGAAGTATCGAAAGGCAGAATGAAGAGAGGACTAACCAAAGTGGCGGACCTACGAGCGATCTTGATAGGTTCTTTACCATGGAGATAGAGAATCTGAGAACATCGGTTGAAGAACAAGGAGAATCTAGTCAGAGAGGAAGACCCCCACGAACGACAGCGAGGATGAGAGTTTCTTCACCTACGAGAGTTATGGGATCATGTCCTGTGTGCGGCAGGACAGGACATCTCAGTCAAGTATGTCCTAGTGCGCGACAAGGAAATCCTATGGCCCCAAGACACACTGTTTGTCGAATCTGTAGAATTAGAGGCCACTACGGAGCTGATTGCCCGACTGCTCATCCCACCCAGCCATCTAACACCACCAGTCAGACAACAACCCGCTCATCGACAAGGAGTGCCTCAGGGAGGCACGAGACTAATGAGAATAGTAGTAGTAGTAGGACTAGGCGATCTAGAAACCCCTAGTCTTTTTAAAAGAATCTAATATAAAGGTATGTTTGGGTGCTAACTTATCTTTGCATGCATAATATTATTATATGGCATTGATTGCTAGATATGATCGATATTATGTGAGAATGGGATTGGTCATTTAGGAGCCCTTGGTTAAGGGAAATGACGAATCTTTTGGTGTGTCGGATTGGTCGTTTATGAGCCCTTAGTTAAGGGAAACGACAAATCATTTGGTAAGTCAGATTTATCATTGAAGGGCCCCGGGTTGGGGAAACGATGAATCGTTTTGATAGAAATGAGCTTTTTATGGTTTTATTTCCACGAGGGTAGTAAAACTACACTTGTGAGAAGTGGGAAGTTCATAGGATTGGAGTTAGGATGGATAGGGTTGATTATGGATGACTAGGATAGATCTTGCCATAGTAACCAAATCCATGTTGAGAACCGTTAGTTAGAATTGTGGTAGAATACCTTAGGGGAGAATTGGAAGAAGATCGATCACAGAAGAGGGGTAAGAAGAGGAGCAGAGATCATGGATAATCGAATAGAAGATCAGTGGACTTGGCAAAATGGTGAGACCATATAACCAATGGAAGATATGCGTGGGATCAGCGGTGAATCACAAGAATGAAGTGAGTGAGAAGGACGAAGTACAGATTGTACCTCTCTCTAAGCTCATACGTAAAGATGTGAAAGAACTCATCATAGTCAAAGCCAAGGCGTGGTAGACTAAATGGTGGAATCACATTGGAGTATTGAAAACAATGTGATGTGTATCCAAATGAGAATGGATAAGGCTGGGGATGAAAGACAAACCAGGATTGGTAACCACAACGAGTCGACCAAACAACCAAAGAAGGGATCAGAGGTGTAGGTCAAAGGAGAATGATCACAGACGAAGTTACGTTCTACACTTTAGAATTTGGGACGAATTCTATGTAGTGGGGGAGAATGTAATGACACGGACGAGAGCAGAGGACGGCCGGACGGAAGGGCCAGGAGAGAAAACTTTGGCCGAAAAACCAAAACCATGGAATCGACTCAAGGATGACTTGGATCGATAGCCTAGGCCAAAATTAACCTTATGGCCGAAGCAGAAGAACAAAAGCTTGATGCAACCTAAGATGGCCAAGAGAAGACCATTGCGGACATGGAGATGGCCGAGAGAGGACAAGCCAAAAGTCGAAGATCGCGCTTCAAGGAGGAGTTGATTTGGATTGACTAATGGAGCTAAAATAGGAAGAATGCTCGAAGAAAATCTGAAAAAGATCGAGTGGATGAAGAGTTACCCGGAAGAGTGGCAAGATCTTCGTATCGGACCTGACTGGCGTCTCAACCAGAATGAGATATTGCTTAGATCGTTTGGTCAAGGCATAATATCTCATCAGATGAAGAGTTGACTCACTTAGAAAAATAAATCTATGTGACTGGTGATATCTCTTGTATTTACACCATTTAGGCTTGCATTTAGTACATCTTTTGGTTCTCTTTTGCATGTTTTCCTTACCTTTTTATCCCATTTTCTTCTCCTTTTAGACTTAGGTTGCATTTAGGATACAGTTTGCATTTTCTATGCATTATGGATGTTTTTAGGTACTTATGAGCTAAGAGGAGCATTGGAGGATCTTTGGGGATGATCCAGGAAGCTAGCTGGACCAAGAGGAGCAAAAGGGACCAAGGCAGACGATCTCTGCTGAGCCTATCGATCAAGACACAAGACCTATCGGTCAAGGAGTGACTGATAGGATTCCTATCGACCAGGCCTATCGGTCAGTTAAGTGACCGATAGCAGTGCACCATTTATATTTCGGTCACCCTATTGGTCATCTTCTAGACCGATAGGATCCCTATCGATCACCCCTATCGGTCACAACTGACCGATAGGAACCCAGACCAAGCCTGCCTTTTATTACACTTTTGCCATTACTTTATGGCTTCGTTCTTTTATGTATAAATACCTTTGTTCTCGGATTTTCGACAAGTCACCTCATAACACTGTTCTTGAGTTTATTTTCTGGGTTTGTAATCTTGCTTTATTTAATATAAGTTTGTATTTGCCATTAATATTTCTCTAATCTCTCTTTTAATCATGATTAACATATTTTCCTCTTGTTATTTGGTGTTAAACATGAGTATTAGTGAGTAGTTTCTTAGAGTTCTTATATGTGGTAGATTAAAAGGATTTATGGATTGATTAAGGTTTGTTTAGTGTTTAATTACATGAGTTCTTCTCTATTAATCTGTTTTTAAGCTATATTTGTTTTGATCACACTTATCTAGAATTTGAGCTTTCTCTTATGCCCACCAAGTGTTTGATGAAATGCTGATCTTGTTTAAAAAAAGATTTGCTGGCCTTGGCTCAAGAGATTGTCTGTTTGAGGAGCATTTTGACATGAATAGAGTTGGTTGTTATTGCTTGTTAAATGTTTTAGCACTAATGAGAGTTAGTTCTTGTTAAGGTGGTTAGCAAAGGGCTATTTTACAAGAGATTGGACTTCGCTTGCTTGTTTGTGAACTCTATGTCTAGGACCCACCATTGGTAGCTTGTTTGCTTGATCAATGCTGTTTGAAACAACCTTAGTTAGTCTCTAGATTCCCCAAAATCAATAACCACATCTAGGAACTTGCTTTCTCTTTTATTGAATTTCGAATTTGCTTAGTACTCTGTTTATTTGCTCTGTTCTGCTCTTTTGATCATTGCTAGATTGCTTCTTTTGATTTCTCTTTAGTGATTGATCATTCTAGGTTGTTAGATAAGTTGCTTAGGCAACAAAAATCTCTCTTTGCTTTGCTTGACTTAAGGATTCCTACTCATAACTCTTTTGCTTTCAACAAACCCATTGGATTGACATAAAACCCTATGCTATACTACAACTGACTAGTGCATGCTTGGGTGATTGAATCAACTCCTAAAAAGTCTTGTATCAACTCCTCAAAAGAAGTCTGAAGAATTATCAAGAAAATCTACAAACGTTCGAAGAAGAAGCAAAATGGTCACCTGAAGCTCGAAAAGCTCAGATAGAAGATAAACAAGAGGACTAAGCTTCATTCCAACAGTGGCACGTGAATGAGAGACATTTATTTTTCAAGAAAATGAAGTTAGAAGAAGAAATAGTCAAAGTCCAAATTCGACCAATCAGGCGACGACACCCAAGCAGCTGCTTGACAAGCTTATAGTCGCAGCAGGAGATGTCTTGGTGTGACTAGTTTTCGTGACTATGGGTCACATATATAATGAAAAAGGAAGTTTCAAGTCTTAGCCACCAAGAACGGACCAATCATGATGGCCAAAGGTGAATCTATAAGGATGAAACCAAAGGTGAATCTATAAGGACGAAACCAGCCACCATTGGGGACCAGTCATGGATAGACGTGGAAGGAGTCATCTATGGAAAAAAACCTTTGCTGTAACCAAGAGAATGGATAAGCTACTAATCTAAGAGATAATTCTCGTGATTATAGCTTATGGATCAGAAGATAAGATCAAACCACACATTCAATCTCGCAAGAACACCTAGTCTGAAGAGGAGATCAATGGAGACAAAACCGTAACCAGGCTATGGGATAAGTCTCATGACTATGGACAGCAAGGGTAACAAGCTAGAGCATGATCAAGCATTCTCTATGGACCGATAGAATCCCTATCGATCATTTATATTTCAGTCATCTTATCGGTCATCTTCCAGACCAATAGGATCCCTATCGGTCACAACTGACCGATAGGAACCCAGACCAAGCCTGCCTTTTATTACACTTTTGCCATTACTTTAGGGCTTCCCTCTTTTATGTATAAATACCCCTTTTCTGGGATTTTCGACAAGTCACCTCAAAACACTGTTCTTGAGTTTATTTTCTGGGTTTGTAAGACAAATTTCTTGCTTTATTTAAATAAGTTTGTATTTGCCATTAATATTTCTCTAATCTCTTTTTTAATCATGATTAACATCTTCTCCTCTTGTGATTTGGTGTTAAACATGAATATTAGTGAGTACTTTGCTTATGGTTCTTAGATATGGTAGATTAATGGGATTTAGGGATTGATTAAGGTTTGTTAAGTATTTAATTACATAGGTTCATCTCTATTAATCTGTTTTTAAGCTAGATTTGTCTTGATCACACTTATCAAGAATTTGAGCAGACTCAGAGTGACTTGGGTTGCGCCCTTGGCCGAGTATTGCATGACGATGCATTTGATTGTCGTGCAACAATTTGGGCCGACTAACGAGGCAAGGACAGGTCGGGTTGATGTTCCGGCCTATGCTCCTTTTTGGTAAGTAGGTGCAGGTGTTTAAGTGTAGTATTTGGGCAACCGTGTCCGATACACCTAGAGATCTCGAAAAACCCTATCAGCATCGAACCTGCGTAGCATGCTTGCTATGTGAATTGTTTCGGTGTTGAGGTGAGAGTCGAATACTCGTAGCAAGAGTGCTAAGGGACTTGTTCGGCGTTTTTTGTAGTGTTGAACATACCTAGCGTTGAGGCTAGGATGATGTTCAACGGTTAGGCTTAGTAACTGCAGTTGCTATAGCCTCGGCATGCATAGTAACAGTGAGGTTACTATGGACATGCCACCATTGTTTGAGTTTCCGCTTGTGTTATTTCTATTGTTGCATGGTGTAAGCATGCATTGCATTGTTTATTTTGGGGTTTGGGTTGGGGAAGTAACAATTGTATAGAGGGTCCTGAATTCACTGAGTAATACTAGATTACTCATCCCTCTTTAATTTAAATTTTTGCAGAAAACCATAGTAAGTCGGACTAAGGAAGCAGACTGGACACTAGGATTCCAGAGTAGATTTTGGTAGGCTTTTGTAAAATTTATATATACAGTTTTCAAACTGTTTGAGTAGTAAGGATCCGCTTATATAGAGTTTTAATAAGTCGGATTTTGTATAATGACTCGATATGAGTAATAAAGAAAGGTTTTGTTTATAAAACCCTTGTGTTCTAATGATATTAACTTGGTCCGAGTTAACACAACTCATGGCTGGAGTACGGGTTGGCAAACCTTAGGCTCTAGTCGAGAGGGCCGAGCTAACATATCGGGCTAGCCTTACACTTGGCTTCGTTCTAAGCAAGGGCCGGCCTATTTGTGAACCTCAACATTGTAGCGCTTTCGGTTTATCTATGTCTAGATCGAATCGGGGGTCTTACAGTCATGGCTCTGAATATTCAAGATACTTCGCCACTTTCAAAACAGTCTCCAAAGTTCTTCAAGCTGGTTTCTGGTGGCCTTCTATGTTTCAGGATGCACAAGCATTCATTACACGCTGTGATACATGTCAGAGGAGAGGGAAGATTAGCAGAAGACATGAGATGCCACAAAACTTCATTCTTGAGGTTGAAGTATTTGACTGTTGGGGCATTGACTTCATGGGTCATTTTCCTCCATCCTATGGGAACAGATACATTGTAGTTGTTCTTGACTGTATATCCAAGTGGGTAGAGGCGTTGGCTACTCCTACCAATGATGCTGCAGTGATTTTAAAACTGTTTAAGACTATTATTTTCCTCAAATTTGGTGTCCCCCGAATTGTTATCAGTGATGGTGGTTCTTACTTTGTTAACAATGGTTTTTGACAAGCTGCTGAAGAAGTATGGTGTACAGCATAGAGTGGCCATGCCTTATCATCCCCAAACCAGTGGACAAGTTGAAGTTTCCAACAAATAGATCAAGCAGATTCTGGAAAAGACAGTTGGGAAGACAAGGAAGGATTGGTCAGCGAAATTGGATGATGCATTGTAGGATTACAGAACTGCCTACAAAATTCAACTTGGGACTACACAATTCCATCTGCTCTATGGAAAGGCGTGCCAACTTCCAGTGGAGCTAGAGTACAAAGAAAAATGGGCTATTAAGAAGCTGAACTTCGATTTGAAGCCTACTGCAGAAAGGCACTTGATTCAGCTCAATGAACTGGATGAAATCAGATATTTGGCCTATGAAAACTCCATGTTATACAAGGTGAGAACAAAGGCATATCATGATAAAAAGATCATCTCGAGACATTTCGAGCCCAATGACCAGGTACTTCTTTACAACTCTCGTTTACAGTAGTTTTCTGGTAAACTGTGATGTCGTTGGTCAGGTCCTTTCAATGTCAAAGAGGCTAGACCACATGGCGCCATTGTCTTGATCAACTCTAAAGGAGAGGAGTTTACTGTCACTGGACGGAGGGTGAAACACTATAGGATGCAAGCCGAGATGCCAGCAGGACACATTGTGTCTTTGGATGATGGACCAGCTGTCTAAACAGCAATCAAAGTCGAGCTAATGACTTTAAACAAGCTCTTAGTGGGAGACAACCCACTGGTAAGTTTTATTTTTCCTAAACTTAGTACTTATTTTCTTGTACATATTAATTAGTTATTATTCGATAAAAAAAGGGAAACTAGTCGTTCTACAAGTGACGCTCGTCACCCGTCCGAGGCCAACGTACGCGATTTATACCTTCTTTCTTCTTCCTCGCTTCAAAACTGTAAAACATCGAACACTTGGAACAAATATCACCCAAATTCGTAACTTTTGATTTCTTCAACCAAATTAAGTGATTCAAATGCCTAATCCGTACAGATTTTGGCCCTCTTTCACAATCTCTCATTAGTTTTCAAGATCTGTAAGGTATGTCTTTGGAATCCCTAATTTTCAGTCCACCATAGGTTTGTTAGAATTCGATTTTCGAGTTGATTAGCTTGATTTAACTGTTGAATCATGGTTAATTAGGTTGTATTAGACGAATGCTACCATCCCTATGTGATTTTATTGGTTGATTTGCAAGTTTTTGAAATTTTCGAGTTCATGACGAAACTTACAAAAATTTGGAATTTTTGGGTGATTTGGGTTGAAGTTGTTATTGAATTGTGTTTCTGGTAATGCTGTGATTGATCGCCATTAGCTAATTCACACTGATTCGTTGATTTTTGAAATTTTCAAAATTTGGCTAATTTTAGCTAATTTTGGTGAATTTTTGGTTGTTCTTGATTTGAATTTTTAGATTCCTCCACGCGAGAAGAGACAACGACCAGCATCTTCATCAAGTGGTGCATCAGGTTCAGTGCAATCAGACAGCAGTAGACCAGTATGCAGGCCTCCATGGCCTAAGCCAGAGGATCACAAAATCGCTTAAGGAGTTCCTTGGGCATGAACACCGAAGCAGGAGGTGGCACGGGATACCTGTGTGTTCGGTCACATACAGGAGGACTGGGATGAGTATGACACGCTATTCTACAATGCGTGGCAAGACGAGAAGATCATTCCTACCAGATTTGCGGACATCTTGTGCAAGTCTGCGCTGAGCAAGATGCGTCTTAGCGAGCTGGTTCTGCTCTACTACGGCTTTGCCGATATGCTGGATGATGAGATCCCGATGACGAGCATGATCCGCACCAATATGGGCGCCATTTTTGCTGAGCATTTGGTCTCTTTGAAGACCAAGCCATTCACCAGTCCGTGGGAGAAGAGTGAGAGCGTTGGCAGCCTTCTCACACCCATCTTCCAACACTTTCAGATTGACACATCGCCTTGCAGCATTATCACCGAGAGAGCTCTTATGGATGAGGCACATCTGCGTCATGCTACTTGGCTCAAGCAGCGATTGGTATGGACTTTCACTACTCTTGTTAGAGAGTATGTTGGCATACAGCTGCAAACCGGGAGCTTACCGCGATCCAGGGCAATAGACGCCAGCTGCGTTTTCAGCCTGACCCGAGCTTGTTGCGTCTTCTTCCCCAGCGTCCTAGAGGAGCCACTGCTGGCTCTTCCTCTTCCGCTGCTGCTACAAAGGCTGGACCATTGAGAAGCCAGACTACATCCACGACCACACCCACTGCTTTCAGGCCCCCTCTTAAACCTCAGGCGCCCATAGATATGACTGCCTTTCAGGACTATGTCATTAACAGCTTCGAGGGTCTGTGGGATGCTGTATCTACACTCAGCAACTGTGGTTATGTCCGCCCTCACTCTGCTGCTGAGGCTTGCGAGGATGAGGACTAGATCCTCTACTATCTTGTTACTTGTTTATGTTTCTCTTTTCTTTTATTTCTCTTGAGTCATTTTTATGTTTGTCTTTTGAGTCAGTTGTCAGTTGCTTTGATATTGTCTAGTGAACTTGTTGAACTAGGAGTTATGCTAAATTTGGGTGTTATTAAATGTGTGTTTGAGTGCTCTAACAGTCTGACTTTAGAGTACAAATGATAACATAACGTTTGACACATCTAACTTGTTGATGCTGGAGTTTCATACGCGGTGACTATCGTCACCACTGAGAGGTGATGCTCGTCACCCGTTCCTTCGCGAGGTACACTTTTCAGACTCGGCTCTACACGTTCACTTGCTTCTTTTTGACCAACTCTAGGCTTAATAATACTAGGGACAATGTTGTTTAAGTCTGAGGGAGGTGGCTACTGACGTTGTGTGCATTTTGTTTTGCTTAGAGAGTCTTAAAGTTGAGTCAAAAACCTGTTTTATAGAGTCAAAATTTTGAAACTGTCAGTTTTTCTTGGAACTAACCATAAAACGTTGATACTTATAAGAACCATTGCCACAGTAGTTGATTACAAGTCTTACTAAGTTGAAAGTCATAGGTAGATCAATCTAGCAATGAAGGCTTAGGTGCTTAGAGAATCTGGAAAATTTGCTGTTAGCTCCACCTTAATGACTTTTAACTTCTTGTCTTGGGGCATGATTCTCATTGATCTTGATTCTCTCCTTCAACACTGACAAGGATGTTTAAATGCAGTCTCTCTTTGATCCTCCCTGATACAGCTTTTAAGAGTTTAAGTCCATAGAATGGTGAATCATGACCCTGTTTCCTCACAAGGAATAACAGTAAGGAACACTCAAGAACCAGTCTCCTCACAAGGAACACAACTATTGAGTAGCACCATATCTTAGACTGTAAAAAAAAATGAGAAAAGAAGTTGAAAAAAAGGAATCAGAAATATCCAATGGAAGAGATCAAGGGAAGAGAAAATAGGAGAGCTGTATTGAGATTGCTTGGTTCAGTGTTTAGGAAGGGAAAGGAATCTATAAGTGATTGAGTTGATAAAATCTTGATGGGATATCACGATATTGTTTCCTTAGCAGTAGAGATTTCAGATTTTTTGAAGGATCTTGAACTGGATTTGAGAGATTTTCTAAGCTTGTGATGATTAGACTGAAATTTTCTAAGTGTTGATCAATGTGGTGTTCCTGACGTTTAGCTAACTGTTTCTGTTTTCAAACCTCGACCCTGTTCTCTGTCTGATGTTTGCTTGAGGGCAAGCAAAAACTTAGTCTGGGGGAGTTGATATATCATGGTTTTTATGGTTTTAACCATGGGATAGGTCCTTTTAATTAAGTCATTTTGGTCTTTTTAGTGTCCTAATAGAGTGTTTGCAGGTTATAGCATATCTGTAGCATAATTGGAAGTTTTTGAGCTTTTTGGAGCATTGCAAGAATCAACCACGAAGTTAGCAACTCGGAGACATCAATTGGCTTTGGTGACGATCGTCACCACTCAAGGGTGATGCTCGTCACCCGAATCTAAAGAAGAGTCGCGACTGGTTTTAAAAGATGGAGAGGTAATTGCAACTTTGCCCCAGAAGTTTCAATAATTACAAAAGTGTTCCAGCTCGTGTTTTAGCTAGTATATATAAGGTTTTCAGACATTGTTGGCTTTTATCTTAGATTTTAGAATTCAGAAAGCTTTAGAGAGAGATTTATTCAGAGCTTTTGGGGAGACAAATCTTGTACTCTAGAGAGAGATTTATTCAGAGCTTTTGGGGAGACAGATCTTGTACTCTTATTGAGAAGATTTCGAACGCCTTTAACTTTTACTTTATTTTTTTAATGCATTTTTATTCAGTTATGTCTTGTGTTTTCCTGATCATGTATAAGTAATCTGTTAGTTAATTTAAGGATTTTCAAAGGTTGATGAAGAGTTTGTAGCATCGCTAAATTGTTAGGAATATCTTTTAGTTCTTCATATGTGCTTGCATTCAAACTGATTTCTTTGACTAGTCATCTGGAAATTTGAAATACCCTAGGTTGTTTTATTGATGTGAGAACATAGTTAATCACCTGAACTAGTATTAGATAAGGAAAACGCCTATTTGCAAAGAGATTTGACTTAGGAGTTTTGTGAACAATCGAAACCTGATCTATAATGCTTGCTTAACTTGTTAGAATTTGCAAAGAGATTTGGAATTCTGTGAATTAGGCATAGATAACTTCTGCAGTGAGAACTGATTAGTTATTGATAGACACTTTCTTAGCAAGGGTTAAATTGCAGTGAGGTTATCAAACTCAAATGCAAGACATGTTGTAGTACAGCAAGCAAGAGAGAATCAATCCATGCCTAGAATGATAGAGAATGCAAAGAGAATACAAGGACTAATGCAAATCGAAGCGAAACGAGATGATTTATGAGAAAATCTCTAAAAACTAGATGCAGCAACTTAAATAGAATGAAACCTATTTTAAAAATACTAGAAATGAAGAAACTACCACGAGGAACAAACATATTAATTAAAGGACAAAGCTTCGAATTACTAAAATTCGACTAGTGGATCGACCATGAGATCGACCACTAGATTGAGCAATAACAATCGATCTCGTCTAAAAATGCAAGAAAAGTAAAACTAATGACCAGGATGCTATGAAAGATCAAGCGAATGATGAGATAAGATGTAAAGATGCTAAAAGAAAGGGCCTAGGGTTGAGATTCATAGTCAAGGGTTTCAAAGGTTCGACCTTGGTTTGAAAACTTTAAATCGACTCACTTTGTGAGGATCTCTAAGCCTTGAAAACTAAGCAAGATCTATCCGTGGCTTTCAGTTTAGATCACTCCTTCATCCTCTCCTCCAAACCCATGGCTTTTGGTGGAAAGAGAGATCGAAGGGCAAGGAAAGCAGATTTCAAATGAATGGCTTAACTAATCCCCCAAACTTCCATGGCTTTTGGGAAGGGGTAACTAGTCTCTAAGGTGTGATCTTCCAAGGTTCCTGAATCCTGTCAAGGTAAGGAACCTCTCGGATCATGAAGCTCTAGGCGTGAGAGTCTTCAAGCATTGAGATCTCAACACCTTAGAAGAGATAGCCATTGAAAACGTTTAGAAAAACCCCCAAGATCGAAACCCTTTAGACTCCTTAATCCTCTCAACCCTGAATCCAAATAAACTACTCACTACACATAGAGTAAATCAAGCAAAGCATGTAAAACGAGACGATGAACATGAAAAGAAAACTAGATTAAGACGGAAATGATTCGATTACAAAGCTTAAGAAAAACGCAAGTTCAACAACGGTGTTCTTCACGAAAAACAGAGAGAAAACATAAAGAAATAGATAAGGATCTAAAGTTCTTTGGGAAAAGGACGTCGCCGCCTTCCCAAAATGCTGAAACAAGCTGATGGTCCCCCCCTCGCTAGCGGCCAAAAACGGTTGAAAGGATAGAGATCGATTCCAGGATCGAGCGGTTCTCTCGATCATATCCGGACATCGTGTCTTCGGCTCGATCTGGGTCTCGATCATCATCGGTGAGTCGAGTGTTGCATCCGATCTCGGTGTCGATCTTCGGCTGGATTGAGTGGTGTACTCGATCTGGATCTCGCTCTGCATGGCGTCATTTACGTCCGTACCTTTTGATCGACTGCTTCACTCGATCCTTGTCTCGATCAATCTCCTTAGATCGCCTCGTTGGCTCGATCTTCTGGTCGATCAACTCCTAGATCGACCGGCCATGCTCGATCTGCTCCTCGATCTCCGATCCTTAGTATATATCCAAGCCCCCACGAACTGCTACATCAGCCTCAACATGTCCACGAACTCCACGACTCCAAAGCAGCCAGAAACAACGTGAATGTGATGCAAAATGCAAGGAACATGCGTATGCTGGTGCAAGAATGCTCTAGGACTCTAAGTAATGCAATCTAACCTAAAATGTGATACAAATGCATGAAAAGCAAACTAATGAGTATGCAAAATGTATTCAATATGCAGTAACATCAACTCCCCCAAACTTACTTCTTGCTTGCCCTCAAGCAACAGAAAATAAGTGAGGAAGAGAGGTTTTCAGAAAAACGAGTGGGGGTTTAAACTTCTTGCAAAGGTGCCCTTCAAATGAATCAATCTCAATGTCCTAGTTAACAGTTCTAAAATGCTATGCTTACACTCATACTCCAAAGAACTTAGCCATACTCATCACACAAAGAAATTCAAATCATGACTCTCCTATTCCTAACAATCAAAGAAACTCATCTTTTAACATTCATTAACATTCGAACCATGAATCAAACTTATGCACTTTAAAGCGAAACACATTTGGCTAAGGGTGAAGGTTATGAGCATTGAATGATCTCATTTGAAAAGGGTTTATAATTAGAATAAGGGTTTCTCTCAAAAATGGTTGAACTTGTGCATAATGCTAAAGGTAAAGACAACTTATGCATACATGATTAGATTCTCATCTACCCATGTAAACTAACAAACGATCCTATACCCCTCTCATTTAACAAATTTTATCCTCACTCACCACTTAAGAGTCTACCCTTATTCTTCACAAACTTAGCAATCCCCAATTCGAAACAAAGACATTTTTAAACTTTTTAGGCTAGTGAAAAGGTTGTGAAAATAATTTTTGCTCTTTAGATATTTCTTATTGGTAGCTCTCTTATTTTTTTCTTTCTCTTTTTTTTTCTTTTTATTTTTATTTGGCACTTAGAATTTCAAATTAAGGTTCTCACTTATTAGGACAAGTTTCAAATCATGAGAGTTCAATTTAAACCACGAAAATCCTAACAAGTGATCCAAGGATGATAAGAACTTACTTTCAAAGCATAGACAAAGCATTAGAGAACTACTAACTAGGGCATTGAAACAATTCATAAGAAAAAACACCTTTTTAAGAAATTCTAACCCCTTATGAAAAATCCAAACAACCTAGATGCTATGAGAAACTCTAGACTCAATCCTAACATGTTTTGACAAGATGAATGCAACTACATGAATCTTTGAAAAAATTTTAAAAATTTTACCAATTTTTCATGAACTAAAGACTCAAGGATGCTAAAGGAAAATATGATCAAAGAACACAAGTCAAATCACACATGTACTCCCCCAAACTTGCTTGACACCGTCCCGGTGGCAAACTCATTCGAAGGAGTAACAAAACACAAAGCAAAAGGAAGCAAATATGAGCGGTTATGTACAATGGAAGAAGGTTGTTACCTCTGGTCTTGTCTCGGCTGGAACTTGAGGATGTTCCAGAGGAGCTAGAGACTATGGTCTTGCCCTTGTCGGTTGGTTCCTGGAAGGAGTGGCGCACCGGCTGAATGGTGCTTCCTTGGGTCTCACGGATGATAACTCCACCGGTTGAGAGCCTTCTCTTCTCGGGTTGTTGCACCTCTTGACTTGCAGCTTTCTTAGGTGAGCCTCCCTGAAGTGCCTTGACTTTCTTTCCAAGCTTCTTGAGCATCTTGCCTTGCCACTTATTGATCTTCCTTTGCATCTCCACAACAGACGCTAGTAACTTCTCTGTTTTTGTCCTCGGCTCAAAGTCTATCTTGGGAAGTGTATAGGCCTCGGGCATCTCATCTTCCGTGGCTGGAGACTCGGACCTTTGACGAGGGGCAATCGCTGAAGCAGGAGGTCCTCCTAAAGGGGCAAAGCATTCTTCCTCCGTGGGTAAGAACTCGATGTTCCCAACACCAAGCAGCTCGGTTTCATCTTTGTTGGGCAGGATGCACACTCTCTTCTTGTCTTCGTCGTCTATGAAGAGGTAGGCGTAGAACCCTTCCGCTGGCATGCGTCCCAAGCTGTCAGTATTCCTCATGTATGCCTCGTCCATGAAAGCTCTGGTTGGTACATGAGCAAAGTCGTGAATGGGCACACCAGCTTGCACGAACAGAGGAGTAAGGAAACCGCCAATGTAAGAGGAAGTTGCCTTGCACCGCAATGCATAAGCTTTGTATTTCACCAAGAAAGCCGCGAGCACACATCCATAGTTCACTTCATCGCCGAGTTCATCCTCCATAGGCTCGTCGTTTGCATCCGAATCACACACCAAGTGCTTCACACCTTGGAACAGGAAGCACAGCTCTGTCTTCGTGACCGTTGCAGCAACAGACCTTCCACTAAACGTGTTGGCAATCAGCTTCAGAGTGTACCTCAGCACCGGGCTCCTTACTCGCTTGATCGTGGCGGTGTTGGCTTTGAAGTCTTCATTGCTGATCAGGTCCCAAAAGTCGTCGGCTTTCTTGAAGGCTGGGAACTCGGCCTTGTAGGCATCTGCGTTGAGACCATAAGCTTGGCATAGCTGAGGGATGGAGAGTGTGTAGGCTTGAAGGCATACCTTGAAGAGAGGCGACCTTGAGAAGGGACAGGTGTGCTAGGATTCTCGTAATGGAACTCCAACGTGGCAAGGAAGTCTATTGTCACTTCTGGAATGGTTGGGCAATCCATCCGTGACAGACATCTTAAGCCAATGTTCTTGAGGAGTTGGTCGAAATCCCCAACAATCCCTAGCTTGGACAACAACTCTCGATCAGCAAACTTGGTAGGCTCAAACCGAAGCCTTTCCAGACGTTTCTTGTCCCTCTTCTCATCCTTACTCCATCTGACCCTCTCTTGAACTGCCACTTCTTGTCCTTCTCCTTCTTGTGCTGTCTCTTCTCCTGTTCTCTTTGGGGCCATTGTTCCTGAAACAAGTTTCTAAAGAAATTTGATAAGCAAACGGCGGTTTTGATGAGAATGAGAGAGGAGAAGGAGAGAACTTATAAAAACTACCCTAGAATTTTAGGGAATAAATAAAAATCATAGCTAAATAAAGGAGAATCATATCTTTAGATACTGAAAAATCTAGAATTATTCTTTTTACTTAGCTAGTTTTTAAAAATCAAAACCGACCCTATATTCTAGAACAATATCTTGCGAAATTAAAGGAAATTTTCCTAAAAATAAATTATTGAATTTTGAAAATACCTTTGCAAGAAATGCAGAAGATCTTTGCTAGCTTTTGAAAACCGAAACTCTCACTCTGTTTGTTTAAAATTTTCAAGAAAAACAGGAATGAGAGGGTGAGAGGTTGTTGAAATATTTAAAGACTAGAAAAGAACAAAACAATGGGTAGTAAAAGTGGTTTTTCTGACAAAGTCTTGGTTAAGGCACATCTGTCATGGTCAAAGATGCTTGCCTTGACCAAGTTTTGAATTTAAAAATTGGAGGGAATAGAGTAAAGGAGGGAAAGAAAATGTTACCTCGGCATGAGATCGAGTCCATTTGGTCGATCTAGGACTCGATCTCATGCCCGTAATGGCTTAGATCGAGAGGGTTACTCGATTTGAGACTCGATTCATGGTGAATCGAGTCTTGGATTGATTGGCGCCCTCGATCATTGAGATGTTGGCTCCTCGGCTAAGTCCTCATGATCAAGCTATATCCTCGATTTAGGGGTCGATTTGGCACAGATCGAGTGATGGATCGAGTCGAGTGATCTATCTGTCTTCCACAGATTTTCCCGAGAGAAATTAGATTGGTCGATCCGTTTTGGATCGATCGATCCTTTTTCGTCAAGGTCGATCTTGTCACTCGTTATCGTTTAGATCGACTGGCTCCTCTCGATTCACTGACTCGATCTAGCAAAGATCGAGTCAGGATCAGCCGATCTAGCACTCGATCTCTAGCCTTATCTTAACCCCTATCGCCTCTTTTAGACTTCAAGATCAAGGTTTAGACTCCTCATACCTGTTCCTACACACTTGCAGAATAAAAACATAAAATTGAAAGGGAAATAAAGCAGAAATATGTACAAGATAAACATGGGAATGCCTCCCAAGTGCGCTTTCTATAACGTCTTTGGCTAGACTTTACTTGGTTTAGGCGGATGGTGGGTCTTGGAGAAGCACCGAGGTACTCTCCTTGTCATAGCTGTCTGCCAAGTAGGGCTTGACTCTGTGTCCGTTGACAGTGAATGCACTGCCACTTTTTCCCATTAGAGTAACAGCTCCATAAGGCAACACTTCTTGAATCACGAACGGTCCACTCCACCTTGACTTCAGCTTGCCCGGGAAGAGTTTGAGCCTTGAGTTGTACAGCAACACCAAACCTCCTTCCTTAAGCTCCTTGGCAACCAACTTCTTGTCATGAGTCTCCTTAGTCCGCTCCTTGTATATCCGAGAGCTCTCGTAAGCGTTCAGCCTCAACTCATCCAGTTCGTGTAGCTGAATAAGGCGCCTCTCCTGAGCAGTCTTGAGGTCAAAGTTCAGCCTCTTCACAGCCCACAACGCACGGTGTTCCAGCTCAACCGGGAGATGACAGCCCTTTTCATAGAGTTGAGTGAAAGGAGTTGTACCAATCGGCGTTTTGAAGGCGGTACGGTAGGCCCAAAGAGCGTCGTCCAGCTTCACAGCCCAGTCTTTCCTTGTTGCTCCGACAGTCTTCTCTAGTATAGCCTTGATTTGCCTATTGGAGACTTCCACTTGACCGCTTGTTTGGGGATGATACGGTGTAGCCACCTTATGCTTAACTCCATACTTTCTCAAGAGATTCTCAAAGACCTTGTTTATGAAGTGGCTTCCTCCATCTTATAACAACCTTGGGTACCCCAAACCTCGGGAAAATGATACTCTTGAACAGCTTGATTACCACCTTAGAGTCATTTGTAGGGGAAGCAACCGCCTCAACCCACTTAGAGACATAATCCACTGCTACTAAGATGTATTTGTTGCCATACGAAGAAGGAAATGGCCCCATGAAGTCTATCCCCCACGCATCGAACACGTCAACCTCGAAGATGGGAACTTGAGGCATTTCGTTCCTCTTAGTGATATTCCCTGCTCGTTGACATGCCTCACAGCTCTTCACAAACTCGTGTGCATCTTTAAAAATAGACAGCCACCAGAAACCGGCTTGCAAAACTTTCGTGGCAGTCTTGAATGAGGCGAAGTGTCCTCCGTAGGAAGAGCCATGGCAATGATAGAGGATGTCCCTGGCTTCTTCCTTTGTAACACATCTCCAGTACAAACTGTCTACTCCTCTCTTGTATAAGTAGGGCTCGTCCCAAAAGTAGTCACTAGCCTCTCTCATAAACTGCTTCTTGTGATAGCTGTTGAGATGTGTTGGCTCCTCTCCACACGCTAGATAGTTCACTACATCAGCATACCACGGCAGATCCTCTTCTTTGAAACTCAACACCTCCTCAAACCTCCCTTCTAGCTTTCCACAAACAGCCGTGGTAATCGCCATAAGCTGCTCTTCTGGAAGAGAGTCATCTAAGGGGAGAGACTCGTTGATCCTTAGCCGTGAGAGATGGTCAGCGACTCCGTTTTCTATTCCTTTCTTGTCTTTAATCTCCATGTCAAACTCCTAGAGTAAGAGAATCCATCTTAAGAGCCGAGGCTTAGTGTCTTTCTTCGAGTAAATGTATCGCAAGGCAGCGTGATCCGTGTATACAATAGCCTTGGAACCAACGAGGTATGATCTGAACTTCTCAAAGGCGAACACTACTGCAAGCAACTCCTTCTCCATAGTGGTGTACCTTGTTTGCGTGTCATCCAAGGTTCTTGAAGAATAGTAGATCACGTGCAGCTTCTTGTCTTTCTTCTGACCAAGAACGGCTCCTACGGCGTAGTCACTAGCATCACACATGATCTCAAAGGGAAGAGACCAGTCTGGTGCTTGGACAATAGGAGCTGATGTAAAGGCTTCCTTGATTGTCACGAAAGCTTTCAAACACTCCTCATCAAACACAAACTCAGCTTCCTTGCACAACAACCGTGTAAGAGGGCGTGCAATCTTGGAAAAATCCTTGATGAAGCGCCTATAGAACCCTGCGTGTCCCAAGAAGCTTCTGACTCCCTTAACATTAACCGGCGGCTCAAGACCCATCATAACTTCCACCTTAGCCTGATCAACCTCAATACCCTTCTCTGATATCTTATGACCAAGCACGATCCCTTCCTTAACCATAAAGTGGCATTTCTCCCAGTTCAGCACCAAGTTTGTCTCTTCACAACGCTTTAGTACCCTGCAAAGATTCAACAAACATGCAGGAAAGGACGCACCATAGACAGAGAAGTCATCCATGAACACCTCTACCATCTCCTCTATTAGATCAGAGAAGATCGACATCATACACCGCTGAAACGTAGCCGGTGTATTACACAATCCAAACGGCATCCTTCGATATGCAAAGGTACCGTAGGGACATGTGAAAGTCGTCTTCTCCTGATCATTTGGGTGAATTGGTATTTGAAAGAAACCGCTATACCCATCGAGAAAACAGTAGTAAGGGTGATTAGCAAGTCTCTCAAGCATTTGATCAATAAAAGGCAAAGGGAAATGGTCTTTCCTAGTCGCAAGGTTAAGTTTCCTATAGTCAATACTCATCCTATGACCAGTAATGGTTCTAGTAGGAATAAGCTCATCCTTTTCATTCCTTATGACCGTGATCCCTCCCTTCTTAGGCACCACGTGTACAGGAGAAACCCACGTGCTGTCACTTATGAGATAGATCACGTCAGCATCTAAAAGCTTAAGGATTTCTTTCTTAACAACCTCTTTTAAATTAGGATTCAAACGCCTCTGATGTTCTATAGAAGAGGCGTTCTCATTATCCAAGTGAATCCTATGAGTGCAAAGCATTGGTGAAAGGCCCTTGATGTCACTTAAAGAGTACCCAATGGCCTTCCTATACTTTCTCAGCTCAGTCAGGAGCGAGTGCAACTCATCATCACTAAGGTTTTCATTCACAATCACGGGATAGGTGTTATTAGGCCCTAAGAAAGCATACCTTAGCCCTTTTGGGAGCTCTTTAAGGTCCACCTTTGGGGCTAACAGCTCACTCCAGTCATCCTCGTGGTTGTTGTTGTTGCTTTCCTCCTTGGAACTCTCCTTTGAACCCGAGGCATGGCCGTTCAGACTGCTTTCCTCCATCGCTATCCCTTCTGAGATCGAGTCCTCCGGTCGATTCTCCTCTCGATGTCATCTAGATCGAGCCATTTCGCTCGATTCACTTACTCGATTTGATGTGGATCGAGTAAGGGATCGAGATGCTGAGTCGATCTCTTGATTAGACCCCATAATGATCGGGAGGTCTCTCTCGATCGTCGACTTGATTGTTTTTCCTGATCGAGCATTCCTCTCGATCTGTCCGTCGATTGTTGCACCGAATCGAGTTGTGTTCTTGATTGCCTTGTCGATCTGACTCCTGGATCGAGTGATAGCGTCGATCTCGGAGTCGATCTCTAGGCAGCAACCTTCATCATTCTTAACAATCCTCCTAGAATCCAGCAGGTTGACGTACTCCTGGGTCCTCTGGTCCACATAGCCAAACTCCCCTGGCTCTTTAGTCAGTGCTAGCTTCAGATGGTCTTCTAGAGCCAGCTCTTCCAGCAACTCATCCGCTAAGGCATCCATCGTTTCAATGTAGAAAGCTTGCCCTTCAATGGTCGGCTTCTTCAGAACCTCGTTGATGTCGAAGTCAAGCCTGATCTCCTTTCCCAAATACAAGGCCATCTTCCCATTTTTCACATCTATGATAGCCCCGGCGGTTGCAAGGAACGGTCACCCTAAGATGAGTGGATCCTTAGGCTCTTTGTCCATCTCCAACACTACGAAGTCCGAAGGCACGTTCACACCACTGATTCGCACCAGTAAATCTTCAAGCAGCCCCACTGGTAGCCTCACACTCCTATCAGCCTGTACCAATGAGATCCGACAGTCTTTGAAACGAGTAAAACCAAGCTTCTTAGCCACGGAGTGAGGCATCAGGTTTATGCTAGCCCCGAGATCACATAAGCAACTCTTGAACTCTAGAGGACCTAAAGCGCAGGGTATAGTGAAGCTTCCAGGATCTCCCAACTTCTTAGGGACTATCTCCTTATGTATAACTGCACTACACTCTTCACTTAGAACAAGTACCTCCTTGCTTTCCTTATTCTTCTTCACGAGAGTATCTTTGAAGAATTTGGCGCATTTAGGCATCATTGCAAGGCAGTCAACGAGAGGTAGCTTGATCTCCACGTCCTTAAGATGCTTCTCAAAGAGGATTCTATGCTTTTCTATGAGTTGCTTCTTGAAGCGGCCAGGAAAAGGCAGCTTAGGTACATACGGTGGTGGCACATAAGCATTCTTCTCCTTAGTAGGTTTCTCAGCTTTCTTCTCAGCAACTACTTTGTCTCCTCTTCTTGGCCCTTGGATCCAAACGTTGTCAAAGTTAATCTCATCATCATCAGCCGAAGGTTTACCCTCCCCCTCTTGAATTACAACGTCCTCGTTATTCTTTGTAGAGACCGGAGGTTCGAGCTCTTTACCGCTTCTCAACGTTATGGCATTAGCATACTCCTTGGGATTCTGCTCACACTTTCCCGGAAGACTATACTGACCACTCGTACTCGCTTTCCCTTTCTCCAGCTGCTGGATCTTGTTGTTTAAGTTAGTGATCTGAGTAGAGAAGTCGGTGAGAGATGAGTCTAGACGAGTGTTCATCTCGGCGAACTTCTGGTTTGTAGAGGCTTGCCCTTGTATCAGCTGTTGAAACATTGCATGAACCGGATCAACTTGTTGTTGCATCGGTTGTTGCTGCTGAGGTGCAAAGCCCGGAGGATAGTTAGGTGTATAACCCTTGTTGTTTTGATGTTGCCCTTGGAAGTTGTTCTGCCCTTGACCTTGGAAACCACCACTCGGTTGAAAACCTTTGTTGTAAGGGATGAAAGGTTTTGCTTGCTGAGTAGGGTACACTTGATCTTTAGGGTTTGCTACGTTGGTGCTTCGGTAGGAGAGGTTGTTGTTTTGGTAGCCTTGGTTATAGCCTTGAGGTTTGTAGTTATTCTGTCCCGCCACCCAATTGGCTTCTTCTTGGCTCAAATCTAACTCTTCTTGGTTTTCATCAGCTTCACCAACAAAGTGAACATGCTTTTTATTGGCTAACACCAGCTTATCTATCTTCTCATGCAAAGATTTAAGCTCCTTCTTGTGAGACTCCAGCTCTGATCCTCTCGGTGCACGGTCATAATCCTCAGCGTAGTTGCCATCACTCAACGCCATGTTTTCTATCAGCTCCATACCCTCTTCTACCTCCTGACCCAGGAAGTTCCCTTTGCTAGTTGTGTCAAGCAACAACCTGATCTTTGGTGAAGCTCCACGGTATATGGTACTGAGTAGTGTCTCCTCGCTGAACCCATGATGAGGACATTGGATCGTGTAGTCTTTGAAACGCTCCATTGCCTCGTTGAATGTCTCATTGTTCCTTTGAGTGAAACCGCTGATTTTGCTTTTCAACCGTGCTGTCCTGGTGCTTGAGAAGAACTTTGAGAGAAAGGCCTTCTTACACTCGGCCCATGATGTGATGGTGCCTTGTGGGAGGGTCTTCTCCCAATTTCTAGCTTTGTCTCCGAGTGAAAAGGGGAAGAGACGTAGCTTGAAAGCATCTTCGGATATGCCATTGATCTTTATCATTCCACAAACTTGCTCGAAGTTGTCAAGGTGCTCCAAGGGATCTTCCATTGCTAAGCCGTGGAACTTGTTGTTTTGCACCATGGAGATGAAACCTGGTTTGATCTCGAAGTTGGTGTTTTGTACAGGAGGAGGAGTGATCCCAAACCTATTGTGGTGGGTATTGGGAGCATCTCCGGCTCCTATGATCTTTGGGGGTCTAGCCGAGTGTTGGGGGTTTCCATTGCCCCTTCCTGCTGCCCCGTGAGCTGGAGGAGGTCCTTCTGGATGCTCGTGTTCAGCTATAGCTTCAAAGTCAACCAAACCGTGCTGAACAATCTCCTCAAAGGCTCTTGTTTGTTCTCTGACTCTCCTTTGCCGTGAGTGACCAAGCTGATGAATGTTGTCCAAGGGTTGTAGTAGATTGTTGTCTCCCCTTGAACGAAGATTCATGTACCTGAAAACACACGTTTGAGAGTAGAATGATTAGTAACTTGAAAAAGGTAAAGACTTAGTCTTTGCTAAGTCCCAAATCTCTATGTTCTCTAAACAGTCCTAGGATGGCAACGGCGCCATTTGATAGACACTTTCTTAGCAAGGGTTAAATTGCAGTGAGGTTATCAAACTCAAATGCAAGACATGTTGTAGTACAGCAAGCAAGAGAGAATCAATCCATGCCTAGAATGATAAAGAATGCAAAGAGAATACAAGGACTAATGCAAATCTAAGCGAAACGAGATGATTTATGAGAAAATCTCTAAAAACTAGATGCAGCAACTTAAATAGAATGAAACCTATTTTAAAAATATTAGAAATAAAGAAACTACCACGAGGAACAAACAGATTAATTAAAGGACAAAGCTTCGAATTACTAAAATTCGATTAGTGGATCGACCATGAGATCGACCACTAGATCGAGCAATAACAATCGATCTCGTCTAAAAATGCAAGAACAGTAAAACTAATGACCAGGATGCTATGAAAGATCAAGCGAATGATGAGATAAGATGTAAAGATGCTAAAAGAAAGGGCCTAGGGTTGAGATTCATGGTCAAGGGTTTCAAAGGTTCGACCTTGGGTTGAAAACTTTAAATCGACTCACTTTGTGAGGATCTCTAAGCCTTGAAAACTAAGCAAGATCTATCCGTGGCTTTCGGTATAGATCACTCCTTCATCCTCTCCTCCAAACCCATGGCTTTTGGTGGAAAGAGAGGTCGAAGGGCAAGGAAAGCAGATTTCAAATGAATGGCTTAACTAATCCCCCAAACTTCCATGGCTTTTGGGAAGGGGTAACTAGTCTCTAAGGTGTGATCTTCCGAGGCTCCTGAATCCTGTCAAGGTAAGGAACCTCTCGGATCATGAAGCTCTTGGCGTGAGAGTCTTCAAGCATTGAGATCTCAACACCTTAGAAGAGATAGCCATTGAAAACGTTTAGAAAAACCCCAAGATCGAAACCATTTAGACCCTTTAATCCTCTCAAGCCCGAACCCAAATAAACTACTCACTACACATAGAGTAAATCAAGCAAGCATGTAAAACGAGACGATGAACATGAAAAGAAAACTAGATTAAGACGGAAATGATTCGATTACAAAGCTTAAGAAAAACGCAAGTTCAACAACGGTGTTCTTCACGAAAAACAGAGAGAAAACATAAAGAAAAAGATAAGGATCTAAAGTTCTCTGGGAAAAGGACATCGCCGCCTTCCCAAAATGCCGAAACAAACTGATGGGCCCCCCCTCGCTAGCGGCCAAAAACGGTTGAAAGGACAGAGATCGATTCCAGGATCGAGCGGTTCTCTCGATCATATACGGACATCGTGTCTTCGTCTCGATCTGGGTCTCGATCATCATCGGTGAATCGAGTGTTGCATTCGATCTCGGTGTCGATCTTCGGCTGGATCGAGTGGTGTACTCGATCTGGCTTTCGCTCTGCATGGCATCATTTACGTCCGTACCGTTTGATCGACTGCTTCACTCGATCCTTGTCTCGATCATTCTCCTTGGATCGCCTGGTTGGCTCGATCTTCTGGTCTATCAACTCCTAGATCGACCGGCCATGCTCGATCTGCTCCTCGATCTCTGATCCTTAGCATATATCCGAGCTCCCACGAACTGCTACATCAGCCTCAACATGTCCACGAACCTCCACGACTCCAAAGCAGCCAGAAACAACGTGAATGTGATGCAAAATGCAAGGAACATGCGTATGCTGGTGCAAGAATGCTTTAGGACTCTAAGTAATGCAATCTAACCTAAAACGTGATACAAATGCATGAAAAGCTAACTAATGAGTATGCAAAATGTATGCAATATGCAGTAACATCAGTTATAACATTGAATTTTAAGTTTAAGACGGTTTAAATCATTCCTGCTTGCATGCATTCTACACTCTCGGATTCAACGTGCGAAATGACCTGACTTAGCGCTTTTAGTTGTTTGAATCTAAGATCAATTAATAATCACCTGCTTTCATTGTTTTAGTTATTTTGCATTACATTTATTATGTACTACTTAGTCTAGTCCGAATCTATAATTGCTAGTGTAGTTTACTTACTCCCTTGGGATTTGATAACCCATAATACTATAACTGCTTTGTTGTGCACTTGCAGTAGTTTTATTTGGGTAAAACCTGAGCTCTATCAGTAGTCAACTTAACTCTCAATCCAATATACACGCTTGCACCATATCTTCCAATGTATGGATAATGTAGTCTTATTGCCCATATGTCTGAGGGTGTATGCAGTACTCAAATGTACCTTCGTTCCCAATTCCTTCTGAAAGGCCTACCGGAATAAAAATGTAAACCTTGGATCCTTGTCTTAAACGATGCTTACTGGAATGCTATGCAGTTTAACTATTTCCTCAAGATACGTTTCTGCAAAGGTACTAACTATGTTAGTCTTTTTAATAGCCAAGAAGTGGGCTGACTTGATTAGTCGATCCACGATCACCCAAATAGCATCCTTCCCACCTGTTGTCTTTGGCAACCCTGTCTCAAAATCCATTGTAATCATGCTCTATTTTTTTAGCTCAATAGGGAGGGTTGATAATTCATCACCATTTAGATTTTCGTTCACAATTATTGGATAAGAAAAATTAGAACCTATAAATGCATACCTTATCCCTTGTGGTAGAGGTTTGAGCTCCAGTTTTTGTACCTGGAGCTCACACCAACCCTCATCAAAGCTAGACTCAGTCTTGCTAGCATACTCAGGTGTACTGAAGAAAGACTTTTTGCATGTCTTAACTCAATCCCTCTCTAATCAGAAGTAGTATAGAAGAGGTTTTATCAATCCATAGAGGAGCTAGAATAAAAGAGATGCAAGGCACTAACTAAGCTTAACCATGTGTGATGAAGAAGGATGATTCTAACAACATAAATGATCAAAGTTGAAATTCACAGACAAAAGAAAGAACTAGCAAGACTAAAGCAAGTAAAGTAATACAAAGAAACTAAATGCAACAGAAACTAACAAGGCAATGATTTAAATGCAACAGGACTAAGGTAAACAAATCAATTGAAGTGCAAGAGCTAAAATGAAAGCTAAATGCAATAACTTGAAATCCAAGGCAAGGAATGGACAAAAGCAAGAAACTAAAAACAAAGGAAAACAGAGCACAAGATGATCATATTCAAAGAACAATAAGGCGCTGATTCAAGGCTAGAGCAATGATGACTTGGGAATTACTTACTATCAAACCTAGGGCAGTCAAGACCATCAACAAGCAAAGAACATGATCAAGCCACTAAATCTATCAATCTGCAAACAGAACAGAGATGTCTAAGTTAAACACATGTCAGACCCACTTGTGATGGCGTATTTCTGCAAAACCAGCAGGAAAACACAAGACTCTTATAGACGAAACATGCTACCTAAAAGCCAATATAATCATCTAGTAGAATGTTCTTAACAAAGTTCTTTCAGGCATTGAAACTAACACTTGTGATGCAGCAAACACCAAAGATCAGTTTCACCCTAAAAGAGAAGCACTAAGAACAACTAAGCTAGGTGATCTAAGCACTAATCAAACCAACACTCCCTAAGCTATCAACTAATCATCCCTAAATCTGCTCCAACCTCAAACCATATGAAACTACTCACTACACATCATGAAATCAACTGAAACAAGCATAATGAGAGATCAAACATGATTAAACAAGTGCAAAACTTTATTAAAAGAGTGATCTTGATCAAAATCTCATCAAATCCTCTTTTGGGTTTCCCCTCAGATCGAAAATAAGATGAAGAAGAAGATGATTGCTAAAAAAGATAAGGTTTTGCTTAAATAAGCAAAAAATATAAGGTTTGACAAAAAGTAGAAAAAGCTTGGTCAACTCTCGGCGTTGACGCATCAGGGTGCATGGGAAAGTTTTCTGCTCGATATCGAGGTGGGTTCTTTGTGTTCTCCTCGATGCTACGCCTCGATACGCCCTGTATTTTCGTATCTCCTTGTACGGCATGCTTAGCTTGGTGCACTACCCTGGTGCAGTTTCGGAGTCCTTGGTCAAATCCTTCTTCCCTAACCACGTTTCACATCGAGCAAGCTTCATGGATGTTCTGCTCGATGCTGGACCTCGATATGGATACAGAGTTTGCAAAGCCGCCTCTTTGGCCTCTCCTTTGAACATGAGCTGCTTCCATCTCCTTCCCAACTCCAAGAACCTCCCAAAAAACACCTGAAGTCACCATAAACATGCACATGTAATCAGATGTATGCATTCTTATACTAAATGCATGCAAAGTTGATTATAATCACAAATGAGTCTAAAATGCTATACTAATATGCAAAAAAAGAAGGGGAAAGATGCATAAAATGCAGCCTAAAATGCTCTAATATAGCAAGCCATTAACACCCCCACACTTAGTCTTTGCTTGCCTAAAAGATCAAACATGGTGATAAGATTTTAAAATGGGAACTCACATCATTAAAATGCTAACAACAGATAAAAATGATGTCCATGTTTCTAATGCTAGAATGAAACTGATGGAACTGTACTCTAATATTTAGCCTCACTCATCACAAAATGAAAAACCTTCCCAAGTTATCAATCTACACAAGCCTGTAAATCACTTGAACTTTTTAACATTCAATTAGTAAGTAACCAATGGATCAACTTTGTGCAAATCCAGTGAAAGCATTTGGTTCAAGGGACATGGTTATGAGATAAAAATGATCTCATTCATCAATGACTCAAAGAAATAGGGGATCTCTCATATGAAATGAATATATCTTAGGAGAAATGCTAAAGTTAAAAGCACACATATGCATGCAAGTCAAAGCTCTCTTCTACCCTTTTCCCAAAGATGATCCTAATTAAGTCTAAACCCCAAGATAAATCCCTAAATCTACTGATATATCATGGTTTTTGCTGGTTTTTGACCATGATATAAGTCTTGTTTATAGAGTCTTTTTGGTATTTTTCGAGTCCTATAGAGTCTTTGCAGGTCTAGGTACAAATGGAGCATAATTGTGGATTCTGGAACCTTTTGGAGCTATGCTGAAGTTGATGCTGAAAGGACCTATAGACTCATTGTTAGGCTATGAGTCTGATTATTATTGAGACTAAGAGAGAGATTAGATTGAGAGCTTTTGGGGAGACAAATCCATACTCTATAGTGAAGAATTTCGAACCCCTTCATCTTTTACTCTATTTTCTAAATGCAATTTTATTCAGTCATGATCTGTGTTTCACTTGCTATGTCTGAGTAATCTGCTAGTTAGGTTTTGGGTTATTCAAAGGTTGATAATGAATTGTTAGAACTACAAAACTGGAAGGATAAATCAATTGGTTTATCATCTAGATTGCTTCAATACTATTTTAATATTGATCACCTAGAAATCAGATCTTAGGTTGTTTAATAGATGAGGAAACATTGTTAATCACCAGAACTATCTTAGATCAGCAAAATAACTAGTTGCAAAGAAATTAGGATTAGTGATTTTGTGAACATATCGAACCCGATCTATAATGCATATTTAGGTTGTTAGAATTTGCAAAGGGATTTGGAATTCTGGAATCTGATCATAGTTAATCTCTGTGACAGAAGTCGATTGGTTTTACACCAGTGTTAACCTTAAGTCCCATTGCCTAGCGTCTTGTCTTCTGATTTTAAGAACCTACAATCCGCCCCTGACATCATTGCTTTCGTTGTTATTTTATTTTCATTTCATTATTTATTGCTTAGCTTTACTTGAATCTAAAATCTGTTGAGTGATAGCCTTAAGTCCTTGTGGATTCGATCCCTAAGTACTACAGTGATCTCTTAATTTGAGAGAGTAGCTCTAAGGGTTAATTTGAGAATATCAAATTTTAGCGCCGTTGCCGGGGACTTAGATATTACTTTCAGATTTTTAGTTTTAGAATTTTGACTAAGCTTTATTTTCTGTTTACTAACTTGTTTCACTTTTCTGTTGTCTGTTTCAGGTGCATGCATAATCGCAGTACCAGGAGCAACAAAGACAAAGAACTTGTGACTTTAGGCATCGACGAACTCGCCAAGTTAGAGAGAACCATCAGGAAAGCCAAAAAGCAGACTAAAATGGTTGGACCACTTGTTTTGAGGACAGATCCTGAGGGTCATTTAGTTGACAGAGAAGGGAACAGAAGGAATGAGGATGGACAGAGGATAGATGACAATGGCATTGTAATTGAGGAGCAGAATGTACAACAGCAAGCTGCTGGAGATGCTGATGGGCGTCATCCACAGAGGACTCTGGAAGATTACAACAGGCCAGATTAATTCTATGCAAATAGAGCTGCAATCCGCCCACCTGCCTTTCAGAGGAATGACTTTGAGCTGAAACCCAGTTACTATCAGCTTGTAGGTCAGCATCCTTTCCATGGGCTTCCACATGAAACACCCAATGGATCATATTGAGAAGTTTGAAGACCTGGCTTCAAGTTTTAAAGCCAATGGAGTCACCAATGACTTCCTATTCTGCAAGCTTTTCCCTCACTCTTTGGAAGGAGATGCAGCACATTGGCTCAAACAATTGGAACCTGCTTCTTTGACTACATGGGAGGACACCAAATCTGCTTTCCTCAACAACTTCTATGATGATGCAAGGTCAGAAGAGTTAAGGAGAAATATCGCCACATTCTCCCAAGGTCCAACAGAAGCTTTTAAAGCAGCATGGGTGAGATTCAAGCTGTACCAAAGGCACTGCCCACATCATGGGTTTAATGAAGTACAGCTGCTGGGAATCTTTTTTAGAGATGTTGATTGGAAATATCAGATGGCACTGGATGCAGCAAGCAATGAGAATTTCAACACTAGAATCCCAGCTGATGCCATCAAGCTGATAGAGAACCTAGCTTCCAGCAACAGCACAAAGAATGCTGATTTTGAGAGACAGAAAAACGCTGAGGTGCAGGAAGTAATCAGTTTGTTGCTGAGATAAAGGCCAAGCTGGATTATGTGCATAATCTTCTGGTGGGGAAGAAGTCTGTTCAGTTTGCTGCTGAAGTCGAGACATTTGAGCCAGCTGAAGAGTTTGAAGAAGAAGATGTCAACTACATCAATGGAGCTGGTTTCCAAGGTCAGAGATACAACAATCAGCAGGGAAATAGAGGATTCAATGGGAATATGCAGAGGAGAAACTTCACAGGGAATCAGAACTCTACTGGCTACACTCCCAAGCCTCAGTTTCAGAAGACTGAATACCAAAAGCCTTTTCAGAACAGCAAGTTCAACAGGAACTATGGTTCCTCATCTTATCAGCATGCACCAACACCATCAGCTTCAAGCGAAATGGAAGCCATGCTTGAGCAGTTGCTAGAAGGTCAGCAGAAGATTACAGTTGACTTCAATGGCAAGATTGACACCCTCTATCAAGATTTGAATGGGAAAATCGAAGCTCTGAACACTCATGTGAAGACTTTGGATACTCAAGTGGCTCAAACTGCTGGGGCTGTGAAAAGGCAGGACGGATTCCTTCCAGGAAGGACAGACACCAACCCAAGACACTCTGTTAACGCCATTACGCTGAGGAGTGGAAAGAATCTGCAACCAGTGCAGAAAAAGGGCTTTAGTGCAGAAGGTTTCGAGCAGCTGCAGGAGTTTGAAGATGAAGATTTCAAAAATTTTGAAGAGTCTGGATCGACACCAACCCCTCAGTGTCGATCGACACTAGAGGAAATTCACGACTCCTTGACTCGAAGCGAACGGATATCGACCGAGGTCGACAAGCTGCCCGACACCAGATCGACACACTTCTCAGGAACCAGTGACGATCGACACCCACCCCATGGTGTCGATCGACGCCCACCACATAAGCAAACTCCGAGTTCTCAGACTCCAGAAAGTTTGATAGAAAAGGTCTATAAGCCAAAGGTGCCTTATCCAAGGAGCCAAAAGAAGTCTAAACAGGAACTGGAGGATGCTAGGTTTAAAGCTATCATGGATAAGCTTGTGGTGGAGATTCCTTTGATAGATGCCATAAGGACTACTCCTGTGATAAAGAGATATGTGAAAAGGATGATGACCAAGAATCTGGGGCTGCAGCAAGGAACAATGTTGATTTCAGAACAAGTAAGTGCAGTGATTCAGAATAAGATACCAGGGAAGCTGACTGATCCTGTGAGCTTTGTTCTGGATTGCACAATCTTCTCTGAAAGGTTTGAGAGGTCATTATGTGATCTGGGGTCAAGTATTAACCTGATGCCTCATTCAATTGCTGTCAGTTTGGGTATGACTGATTTCCAGCGAACCAGAATATCTCTTATTTTAGCAGACAGGTCTGTGAGGATTCCTGAAGGTATTTTAGAAGATGTACCAGTCAAAGTTGGAGACTGTGTGATTCCCACAGACTTTGTGGTTCTGGCTTATGGTGAAGAACCAAAAGACCCCTTGATTTTGGGAAGACCGTTTCTAGCTACTGCAGGCGCCATCATTGATGTCAGAAAAGGGAGAATTGCTCTGAATGTGGGCGATTTGGTGATGCATTTTGAAATGGACAAGTTGATGCAGAGGGCAACAATAGATGGCCACACATTCTATGTAGACTCCCTCACCAGTCTTGCAGAAGAAATCTTCCAAGAGATGCATCCTGCAGACCCTTTGGAGAGGGCATTGACAGTTTCTGCAGAATCAACAGAGCATCTAGACAACATTGCTGCTGGCTATGTCAAGATGATGGATGCAAATGAGCAGGTCATGCAGCTGGTTGCACAACAAGAGCTGGTTGGGACATCTATAAAAGCTGCAATGTTAGGTGACTGGAGTGAAGAAAAAGCTCCCAAAATCGAACTCAAACAGCTTCCTGCAGGTCTAAGGTATGCTTTTCTAGGACCTAACTCTACATATCCTGTCATAGTTAGTGCTACCAAAAACAATGCAGAGCTCACTTTACTGCTAAGCAAGCTGTGCACTTTTCGCAAGGCTCTTGGTTATTCTCTTGATGACATTTCAGGTATCTCTCCAGAGTTGTGCATGCACAGGATACATCTTGAGGATGAGTCGAAGTCATCAATCGAGAACCTGAGGAGGCTAACTCCAAACTTGCATGATGTAGTGAAGAAGGAGATCATGAAGCTTCTGGCTGCTGGGATCATTTACCCAATTTCAGACAGCACTTGGGTCAGTCCAACCTCTTCTTGGGATTCTTCTTGGCTTTCAGCGCCAGCAGCAGCATCTTCTTTTACCTCCTCATCAGCGTTTTCTTCACTCTCTCTTCTTGCTCATCTTCCTCACTGTCTTCTTGTCTCTATTCCGCTATTGGGGCGCCATGTTAAAGCTGACTTTCATCTGGGCAGAATCTGACATTATTTCCAATGATGATGGATGTGTGATGGGGATTTGGGAGGATGACTCTTGCTGGTTCTCTGAATTCTTTGAGGAAGTTGTAAACATGCTTCCATTGGATGCTCTTCTCAAGGTAATGACTCCTCTTGAGATAATCCAGATCTATCCACATTAGTTGCAAAGAATCTTCATTATAATCCTTAAGGTTCACACCACTTGCCATCATGATGGCTGTAACAATCCCTCAAATATGCAGCTGGGGATTCCTCTCCCTTTTGCCCTTGTTCATGATCCAGCCTCTGTAGGAGTAAAGCTGCTCCATAAGCAGAGTCACATAGTAAGGGTACTTGGTTGGCGGCCCTATAGATATTTCTTTCTTGCTAGAGCCCACTATCGGCTGCAATGCATGGTACATGAAGTCCCTTTCCTTTGCTGTGAGACTGTTTGCCTCCTTTCTTGCAAAGAATGTGTTGCAAGAGCCTTGTGAGTATATCTCACAGCAGGATGCTTCAAATGCTGATTCCTTGTGACTCCAGCTGTGTATTTCTCAGCCCCAATCACTTCCCATAGCATCTTCAGCTGCTTTTGGCTGATCTTGAAGTAGTCCCTCTTGTCAGCATAAGCGATCATACCAAGGTGTTGAGAGAGCTCAAAGAAGGCTGCTGTGAACCTTTGCTTGCCAAGCTTGAAAGAAGGTCACTTGAGACCGATGGTGGTAACCGATAGGGGGCTATCGGTCACGTTGAGACCAATGGCGAGATCGATAGCCTATCTGCTGTAATCCCACCGGTCACTTTCAGACCGATGGTCCTGAGGAAAGTGACCAATGGTGCATCCACTTGGCTTATCGGTCAGTTTCTGACCGATGGCATAATCGACAGGGTCCTATCGGTCACTTTCTGACCGATGGCCTTGACCGATGGAAACCATGTCTTGCACTTTTTTGTTTCCCCTAATACTTTCTCAAGCCCCAAACCGAACTCCTGTGTCTAGAGACACTAAGATGCATAAAAATGAACTAAAAAGCATAATATTTACAAAGGATACCATGGGACTACCTCCCAAGTGTGCTTGTTTAGATTCACTTAGCTTGAATTGATTACCTCACTAGTGGAGGTGAGGAGAAGGAGTTTTGGAACTCCTTGGTGTTGTCCTGCTTCCCTTGACTCTGGTGGTGACTCCATTCAGCTTGATCTTGGCAAAAGGCATAATCTTCCCCTCCTACTGAATCTTGAAGCAAACCTCACCCATCCTTGAGCCACGTGGTTGCAAAACCACCTCTCCTCCTTTACTAACCAACTTGATTTCATCCAGATTCTTGTAACCAACCACTTCAAGGACCTCCTTTTCAGTGGTGTCTTCAAGCAGCTTTGACAAACAGAAACCATCAAAACTCTCTCCTTGGTATCCTTCAAACTCTGGCCAGTTCTTGTCAATCCCCTTCACCTTTTTCAGCTCCATAGAGAAAGCATGATCATGAACCACCTTGTTGCCATTGCTGTCGAACCTCAAGACTTTGTCCTTGGTATGCCTCGGGTCAGTTATGCATTCTCTAGCATCAAATATGGTGCCAGCTTGTGTAAGAAATGACCTTCCAAGTATAATGGCATTCTTACGCTGTCCTTCAACATCCAGCACCAAGAAGTCAGTAGGAATAGTCACTCCCTCTATCTGCATAGGCACATCCTTGAGAGCTCCCAATGGCATCTTCACAGTCCAATCAGCAATGGTTAGAGAGACCTACAATGCTTACATACTCACACAAGGCTATTCCTTATGCATAAAATTCATTTATATGACTAATCCAATCTCTTGGCTCTAATTTCATTCCTAATCATCAAGTGAAGAACTAATTCTCATAAGTGAAATGACAAACAGGAAGTATTAAGACAATCTATCAATCCTATATTGCCAAATCACTCCCTAGACAGTCAATCTCTTGAGCTAGGACAAGCATTTCTCTTGTAAAGCAGTTCAGACATTTCATCAAACACTTGGTGGGCATAAAATGAGCCTAAGATCCAAATCAACTTAGCTAAGGCTAATCAGGCATTAAGCACAGCAATCAAGAAAGAAAATGAAAGAATTAACACTTAGTAATCATAGATCAAGCCTCAAATTCCCTAAACTTAACCCATCTCATGTTCCTAAATCACTACTCACTAATCACCATCAAAACCATCAATTGAAAAAGAAAAAGATAGCTAATCATGATTAGAGAGATTAAACAAGATGCTCCACTCGGGTGCTTCCCATCGGTCACTCCTTGACCGATGTGCTTGACCGATGCAATCCTCGGACACTCGGCTGGATCCCATCGGTCAGTCTTGACCGATGCTCTTGACCGATGCAGGTGTTCTGTCTCTTCTCACCAGTCACAAGTGACCGATGCAGATGACCGATGGGATTCATCCACTTCCCTGTTGCATTGCATCGGTCACCATTGACCGATGTGCTTCATGCCATGACCGATGGAACACCAGAAATCGCCTCCCTTAGCTTCTTTTGCTCCTTCTCAGCTTGGCTAACACCTTGAACCATTCCCACACTTCTTTCTTGCTCCCAATAGCTTCTTAAGTACCTAAAAACATCCTTAATGCATAGAGAATGCAAACTACAACCTAAATGCAACCTAAGTCTACAAGGAAAGGAAAATGGGACTAAAGAGGAAGAAAACATGCTAAAAAAAACCAAAACGTAAACTAAATGCAAGCTTATATGATGTAAATGCATGAGATATCAACACCCCCACACTTGCCTTTTGCTTGTCCTCAAGCAAATAAGAACAAATGAGAGAGTGAGGTTTTGAAAGAGGGAGCTCAAAACTAAAGATGTCAATGGAAAAATTGAATCAAAGCTCAAGTTATTGGTTCTAAGATGCAAAGAGATTGTTCTACTTCAAAAGCCTTAGCCATACCTATCATAGGAAGAGATTGTTCTTCCTTCATGTTTGGGGAAACTCTTTCTTCTTTTTGCTTGTATGGTTGATTCTTTGTTGGGACTTGCTCTTCTTTGTTTAATAATTGGCGCCATTCTTCTTCACCTTTGGTGGAATTCTTGGTCTTATTTCTCCTTTTGGAATGACCTTTGTAAATGTTGTTGGTGCCATCCTTTTCCTTAACACTTAGAGCTTCTCCCTTATACTTAAACACAAACTTAACTTGCTTCCCCCATACTACCATATCCATACTGCTTTCTCTTCTTTTTAAAAGACATAAACAATAAAGCTCAAACCACTTATACTACCCTTTCCAAAAATCCTAACCTAATACCAAGCTCAAGATGCAAGCTGATGTCTACAAAAGAGCTTTTACTTGCCAGCCTTATTTCTAACACTTTTTGCCAATATATAATCAAAAATAATGCAATGCAAGGCCTCACAACTGTCACAATACTGTTTAAGCTTAGAAAGAAGGATTGGGTTAGGGTGTGGTTAACTGTCCCATAATTATGAGGATCAGCTACTTGGATTAACAAGAGTGGAAAAAAGGGAAGAAGATGATCCAAATATGTATATGGGTAGCCATGTGATCACTCTCAATGCATAAACATGATGATTAAATATCAAGATTATGGTTCTAATAAACAGAGATGGCATCAAATCAAGGCAAGCTTCAGCATAAGACAAGAATATCAATGCAAGTAGTTAAGATATGGTGCAGCCTTAACTTCAAACTCACTACAATGCAATCAAACAACAGACAACCAAAGCATTGAAAACAACTTAAACATTAACATCTTGACAAAGGTTTATCATCTACTCCCTATGCAAATGTATGCAAACCTATATTAAATGCATCTAGACTCAATCTTAGTTATGTAAATGCAGCTAAATGATCTTTTTGTTCCAAAAAAACTTAAAAATATTATGGATTTTCAATGCGTATGGATGAATGCATGAATGCATGAGACTCAAGTGTGCGAAAGAGAAAATTAGAAAACAAAACACAATGTCAAATGCAATACCCTTCCCCACACTTAAATTACACAGTCCCTTGTGTAATAGAAGCTTGAAGGAGGGTGATAAGGGATGCTCAGAATGAATACAGAAGGATTCAGAAGAAAAGGAGTGGAGTTGTGTGCCTTAAAAGGGGTTTTGGAAGAATGGAGGGTTGCATCGGTAACTCCAGACTGATGCTGTTGACCGATGTAGTTATCAAAACCTCTGGCCCATTCACATCAATCACACATGCCCGATCCTGGTGATCGATGTAGGCGTATCGGTCAGTATTAACCGATGCTGTTGACCGATGTAAATCTCCCGACTCTCGGGTGGATCACCTCGATCACATCTGACCGATGTAGGTGTCCGATGTGATCCACATCGGTCAACCCCGACCAGTGTAAGTGTCTGATGCGATCCCCATCGGTCAACCTGATAAACAGTTGTTTCACTACTAAGAAAATCCCAACATAGTCATGTCATTGCAGCATGTAAGGTATGAATCCATCTGAGTTTGTTAAGGCACCAAGAATACATCAAATTATCTAAGTCAAGCAAGATTTAAAATGGCAGTTGTGAACAATATTAACAAGTCTAAAGACTAAACTAAGCAAAGCAGAAAGTTCAAATAGATAAAGCAAGGATCTAAGATGGGGGTTATTGATTAAGAGGGGATTAGAACCTAACTACTGATGATTCAAAACCATTCAAACAATGCTATCTTCTAGGCATAGGATTAACAACTATAACTAGCTTAATTCCTTGACACGAATCATTTTGCTAAGCACACATTCAAGATAAATCCCTTTACTCAAACACATGACCAACAAGCATTCAGAACAGAACTCCAATCCTATAAAGCCAAAATGCACCTTAGACATCTAATTCCTTAGGCTAAGTATAGAACTCCTCTAGGAGACTCTATGCAGCATTTCATCAAACACTTACAAGGCCCTAGAGAAAGCCAAGATACTAAACAAGCCTGGCCAAGACTAATCTAGTGTTAAGCACATCTAATAGAGAAAAGATAATACTATTAAGCACAAGACATCACTAATATAGTCCTAAACCCCTCTAATATATCCCATCTCAAACCCTATATAAGATTACTCACTAGCCATAGTCAAAACCAGAAATTCCAAAGAGAAAAGATGGTTAAGGCAAATACAGAAATTCACTAAATCAAGCAAGTTCTACAAAGCAAAGCTGAAAAAGGAAAGGTTTTTAAGTGCAAGAAAAGAAAGAAATAACAAGATCCAACTTGCCTAACCATTTTAGGACTTTATTATTTATAGGGAAACAAGAAAACCCCTAGTAAACCAAGATTAAACCAAAAGTAAGCTGACTCGGATGGACCATATCGACATGGAATATCGATACACATGTACGTATCTTCTCCTCTTCTGGGTTGTATTGATGCCTCTTGGTCGATATGCATGTCAATACAGAAGGCTTCTGAGTTGTATCGGTTTGGCTCTCCAAGGTGTGAAGTCGATACAATCGCCCTTTAATTAAGGTTCATCGATCAAGCAAGTTGATATGGGACCTCCGTATTTTCCTGTCATTTGTATCGGTCTTGGGACGTCGATACACTGCTCGATATAGACTCCATTCTGCTGCGTCGATACACTGCTTGATATTAAGCACAAGACATCACTAATCTAGTCCTAAAACCCCTCTAATCTATCACATCTCAAACCCTAGATAAGACTACTCACTACCCATAGTCAAAACCACAAATTCCAATGAGAAAAGATGGTTAAGCATGATTAGGAAGCAGATTAAACAAGAATAGAGCAAATGCAAATACAGAAATTCACTAAATCAAGCAAGTTCTTACAAAGCGAAGCTGAAAAAGGAAAGGTTTTTAAGTGCAAGAACAGAAAGAAAATAACAAGATCCAACTTGCCTAACAATTTTAGGACTTTACTATTTATAGGGAAACAAGAAAACCCCTAGTAAACCAAGATTAAACCAAAAGTAAGCTGCCTCGGATGGACAATATCGACATGGAATATCGATACATATGTCCATATCTTCTCCTCTTCCGAGTTGTATTGATGCCTCTAGGTCGATATGCATGTCGATACAGAAGGCTTCTGAGTTGTATCGGTTTGGCCCTCCAAGATGTATAGTCGATACAATCGCCCTTTAGTTAAGGCTCATCGGTCAAGCAAGTCGATATGGGACCTCGGTATTGTCATGTCATGTGTATTGGTCTTGGGACGTCAATAATCTGCTCGATATGGACTCCATTCTGCTGCATCGAGGTGCCTAAGTCGATATGCTTCCTTCACACTTTGCCTCTTCTGTATCGATGTTGTGGTGGTCGATACTCCCATCGATATGCTCTGTATCGATCACATGATGTCGATATCATCATCGATATTGGTTCATCCGTCTTTGTCTCTTGCCTTGCTCCATTCCCAGCTCACACCCATTGCTCCACCTGACCTCCACACTCCTTCATGTACCTAAATAAAACTTCAAATGCATGCAAAAAGCAATGCAGCTTCTAAAACTACACTAGCTCCTAAATGTATGCAAATGGCAAGAAGAAGCAAAATATGCATGTTTAGAGACTAAAACTAGTGATTAATGCAAGCTAAAATGGTATAAATAATGGAGATATCAACACCCCCACACTTGCCTTTTGCTTGTCCTCAAGCAAACAAACTAAGACAAGGAGAGAGTGAGGTTTGAAGGTGGGCACTCAAATCCAAAAATGCAAAGGTAAAGAGATGGAATCAATTCTTAAGTTCCTAGTTGTGGGATGCAAAACATAATCAGCTGTACTTTAAAGAACTTAGCCATGCTCATCATGCTTCAAAATGATATAAAATCTCAACCTAGACAAATGCTCAAATCAATCAACTCTTTAACAATTAATTAAGCTCAAAACCATGAATCATGTTTATGTAAATCAAGTGAAGACATTTGGTTCAAAAGGTAAGGTTATGAGAATAAAATGATCTCATTTAAGCATAGGGTTCAAAAACATAAGGGATCACTCAATGAAAATGATTCTATCTTAGGCAAAATGCTAAAGGTAAAAGCACACTTATGCATGCAAATCAAAGCTCTCTTCTACCTTTTTACCCAAAGGTGAATCCTAGACATTTCTAAACCCCATAGCGATTCCCTAAGTCTACCCTTCTCCTAAACTTTACCCTTTCTTCTTCTTCATGGCTGGGGAAACTTCTTCTTTTTGCTTGTGTGGTTGCTTCTTTTTTGTTTGGACTTTCTCATCTTTTTTTTTTTGTTCAATTGGTGCCATTCTTCACCTTTGGTGGATTGCTTTGGGTCTGATTTTCTCCTTTTGATTGACCCTTTCAAAGCTTTTGTTGTTGGGTCTTTCCATCATTGAACACTTAGAGCTTTTTCTTCACTTTACTTAACCACATCTTAACTTTATTTCCCCACACTACCATTCCATACTTTTCCCTTTTCATTTAAAGCATAAAAATATGAAGTTCAAAACCACTTAACTCTACCCTTTTATCCCTAACCCCTAACCTAGAATTAAGATGCAAGCTGATATCTACAAGAGAGCTTATTATTGCCAGCCTTATTCCTAACACTTTTTGCCAAGAAAAAATTCCAAATTAATATGCAAAGGCCTCACAACTCTGATAGATAAGAGTGATAGAGGTGAGATTGAGAAGAAAGAAGAAGAGTCTCAGAAGAAATAGAAGATGAAGAAGAGAAGAAGAGAGGATGAAGAAGACGAGAGAGATAGAGAAAAGAAATTTTTTTTTGGTTGATCGTATTCGATAACCCTTACAATCATGTTTCTGTCTTATATATATTCCTTGTAATGGGTTTAAAACATAAATAACAGAAATAACGTGAAAGGCCCATCTAAGCCCATTTAACGAGCGTATCAATACTATCCCGTTGAACAACTACCTTGTCCTCAAGGTAGAAGAATGAAACGATGGCAGCCATCCTGGAACATATAACGACTCCGGCGATGAAACACATCAAAGAGGAGAGTTATGGCCAACAGGTTCCCTAGATGAAGAGTGATGATTATGTTACCCTTGATTCTTTTGATATTCCACTTGTGATGCTCACCTTCTTCTCTCTGTTTTTCTGTTCTGTCAACGTCAGAAAACGAAGAAATCCGTTTCCTTTCACTACACATTTTTGCAGACAACTCTGGTGGCCTTTGCAAATAGAACACCCCATAAGTGAGAAACTCAGCACAAATTTCCTCCAATTTACTCTTGTTTGTCACGGAAAACCTGATTCTTCTAGCAGCTCCCACAGAAGTTCCCAACACATTTTCTGTCCGGCCTAGCTTCTTGAGTATAACTTCCGGAATACCTGATTCAGAATTCGACCGCCTTGGAATAAATGTCTTGTCATCATAGAACACCAAGTAGCAATGAAATTCCCCAACCAGAAACTCCCTCTTACAATCCTTACTCTCACAGTGCAGCTCCCTCTTCTTCTTGTCCAGGCCACACTCCACCAACAATCTATCGGAATACAAAAACTAGAAACCCAGTTAGCAAAATAATATTTCTGGTGGTCTTGGAGAGGAGCACATTCCATAAGTAAGGACTGAAGCCGAAGGGTTCTCACTTTATTCCTCCGCGGTCTTGACAAGATTAGCTTTTTTGAAGGCATCATCACCACTTTCCAAGTTATGTTTCACCTTTGTTGTCTCTGGATTGACCGCTTGTAGCAATTTAGTAGCTTTAACAGGACACATAAGCTCACATTCGCTAATGGAGTTGACCTGATCCCACTTATCATCACTAATATCCCAATCAGCTTTACCCAATTCATTAATCTTCATAAACATGGTCACTGCGACCCTAAGATCTCCTGAGAAACTAGTTTTAACCTTCATGAATTCATTTCTGACATTTCCTAGCTTCTTCATGACTGCTCCACCAACCCATCTTCTACTTATACCTTTACTCGCCCCTGCAAAATACACCTTGTCCTCAATGTGGATGAAGGTAATGGTCAACAAAAACAGCTCCTCTTGGAGGCTATGCATTCCTAAGATCAAGACACAACCTGAAGCAAGCTTAAACTCTCGTGAAGAATCGTGAATCTGTTCTAACACTTCTAGCGTAGCATTTTCTTGGCTCCGGTTCTCACCAAGGTGAACATGTATCCACCCAATCTGCTTGTCCCAACTAGCACCGTAGCTTGAGGGTGATTTGCAAGTTTTTCTTTGATTCTCACTCTCTAAATATTGTAGGAAATCTCTCGTCCATGACAACTTCTGAATCTCTAAATATAACACGCAATATCTGTTTCGCTTCTGTCTCCAAGCTTCTATTATGAGCACCAAAACATTTCAATAACCTCAACACCTCGTCAATTATCATCTCTTGTAGGACCTCTCTCGAATCAAAAGCTACAGCTATAGTAGCATAAACACTTCCGTGAATACTACGACTCTTGCGAAACACCGCCCGGATCAAAAACCACAGCTATTATATCTTCAGCACTTCCCTGAGTTCTAATAAACTCATGCACCTCTAAACAGTGTTCAACGAGCAGTGCTTGTATATCAGCAGCAGAACACCCATGATACCTTGAATTTACTACCCTTCGAACTCTACCATCATTTTCTTCTAACTTCAGAACACTATCCCCTTTGCTGACCTTCTTAAACCATAATCTAAACTCAGCTGCGAAACGTGAATATGGACTGAAGGGTGCTCTCTTTAAGGAATCGCTACAAACTGAGTGACTAATGCTTTTGCAAGCTTGTATCCCCATTTGCTCAGAATATACTTCACTTCAATATCGACCTGGATCACGAGGCCGCTTACCATAGCCTTGTAAAGCTTATATCAGATCACTTCGTGGTGCATACTTTATGGATTTCCTCTCACCCCTGAAGTGCCATTTCTTCACTTTGAAAATGTGCACGCCAAAGATCATCTTCGCAGAGCTCACAAAAGTCTTTAAATATGACATAGCTAGAGACTCACAATTTCTTTTGCGACGTCTCCTTTTCCCTCCTTTGAATGAATGATATATATCCGAGAATTCCTTGTATGAATGAAATAATGCTCCAATGGGTCCATGTAAAGGGGCAGTTCTTCTTTGGTTTGGCATGATTGAGCGTGATTATTGATTCCTTCTGGTGTTTTAGGACGTTGATTAACTCCAGTAAATAATGATGATCGGTCGCATATCATGTTGGGAAGATGTATATGCGAAGTTTCCATAATTAGCTCCTCGGTTAGCTTCAGCGGTTTAGGTGACATATCTTCTGATTTAATTTGAACCAGTGGGTATTTAGCTCAACCAAAACGTCCCTCTGGATGTATAGAGTGATGTCGTTTGATGGCTAAGTCCTTAGCTGCTCCGTCCTAAGCTACAAAGCCTCCTTTCTTCACAGCTACAAGCGTTGCACTTCTCGGTTGCTGCACCATCCTTGGCTTCAAGGCTCCACTTCTCGGTTGGTTTAGTTGAATTGGACTTCAGTCTTACATCATCCTCTCCCTCTTGTAGAGGTTTAGTCCTCAAAACTGTAGAACCTGCATCAAAAAACCCTAAGTTAATTTTTGAAAAATATTTAGAGTTTAAGGACTTACTTTGGTGATCAGCTTGTAGATGCTCCATTAGTTGAATAAATGGGATGTTTCTAGCTTCTTTAAGCTCCAGTGATGATTTAAAATCAACTAAGGGAGGATTCTCCTTAATCAACTTCAGATTCTCTCCATGGCTGCTCATGTTCTGCTCCTTAGACTCCATAGTTTTAAACTTTTCTTCTTTAAAACCTGCAAAACAGTTTCTTGGCAAAGCCAAGTGCATCTTATCTGTGGGCTTTAAATCTAAAAGTTGTTCAATAGCAAAATAACTACTCTTCCCTTTAGCTCTGTTTTGTAAAATTCTAACTTCGTTTTGTGGTAAAAGAGCAAGAATAAACTTACAGTTATTGAAAGAGAATGAATATTCATTGGTCCTCCCATTATGTGCAACATCTCTATCATATTGCCATGGTCTCCCAAGTAGTACATGCCCAGCTTGCATTGGCGCCACATCACATAAAATCTGGTCTTTGTACTGGCCAATGAATAAAGGAACTTCTACTTGTTTGTTTACCTTCAACTCTTCTTTGTCATTAAGCCATTTAAGCTTGTATGGCCTTGGGTGTGGTTTAGCTTTAAGACCTAACTTCTCTACTAAACAAACACTAGCAATAATAGCACAAGAACCACTGTCAGTCATGAAATGACATACCTTGTTCTGAATACTGCATCTGGAGTGAAAGAGATTGTGTAGCATCCGTATCCGAGAGAATTTGAAATGATCGAGCTGGACAGGGCGTTGTCCGAGGAATGATCGAGCCAAGGGTCGGATATTGGCTGGGAAATAGAGGTTTGGACTATGGTCAGGTGATGACTGAGGGAATAGTCAGATGGTGGGCTGGATAGCCAAGCCAGATGGACCACATCCGAGGAAAGAAGGTCCAGTCCGTGGGAAATGGGATTTATCCCAGAGCAGTGGGATTTATCCGAGAGTCTGGAAGGTTAGTCCGAGTGTCAGTGGACTGTCTCCGAGGGAGAAAGGGAAACCTCTGAGAGAAATAGAGGATTAGCCGAGGTGGGACAAGTTGTCCGAGAGAAATAAGAATATCCGGGTGAAAAAATGGAAAACACCTCGGATAAGGGCGGTTTATCCGAGTGGGAAAGGATTTGGGCCGTGTGCCAAGTGTTTGGTCGGCTATTTTGTGGTTTATCAAGGGAATGGTCAAGCCGGTACAGGAAATAGCCGAGAGAATCGAATCGGACTGGGATAAAACTTACTGGAACCAGGAAAATGTTGGATAAGTCTGGGTTATCTAGGGTTTTACGAGTTTATAAGGGATTTTGAGACTTATCCGGGAGAGTTGTGTTTATTCGAGAGCAATAAAGCAAAGAAAGAGAATAGTCGAGAGAAAACCCTAAGAAAACAGTTTATCCTGAGGACATCCGAGAGAGATCAGGTTATTGCCGAGCATATCCGACCATCGCCGAGATAAATTGGTAAGCGATCGGATATTTCCTGAAAGTGTTGAGTTTTCATCGGATAACCTCAAGCTAATAGCCTTGTTTTGTGGGGTTTTCGAGGGTAAACAGAGTTTGGTTCGAAGAAAGGTGAACAGATCGAGAGATAGCCGAGGGGAAAAGGATCGGATCGTACGGACAGCCGAGAGATTCTTAAGGAGATCGGATATCTTCGTTTTGGTGCGGTTTTCATCGGGATTTCTTCTGACCAATCTGTTTCCAGCCTTGTTTAAGGTGAGTGCGTGACTGTGGTTGGTGTCTAGAACCGTAGGATTGCTAGGGTTGAATCTTTGTATGTTGATTGTGTGATTTTCATGTTATGTGTTTAAAACTGATAAGCAATTCTTATGTTATTATATATTATGGTGTTTACCGTGGCATAGATGATGTCACGCTAACCTCAGGGTCATGTACTAGCTTAGGGGATGTGGGATTCTCGCTGAAGTAGACATGGGTCTTAAAAAGGGATTGAACTTGGTTGGTTAAGTTAGATGATCATGGCCGTTTGATATTGTTATGTCTATTGCGAATAGATAGTGTTGAATGTTGAATCTGAAAGTATGATTGCGTGTTTGGTACTGACCAGGTGTTACGGGATGACCGTACTCACTAAGTATTTATGAAATACATATGCCTCTCTTCTTGAGTGTGCAGGTACTAAGCAGTAAAAGGGCAAGACCAGGCGGCAGTGATGGATATGGATGGATCGGGATTGGGTTTTATTTACGTTTAAGACGTTGTCCTTTGTCTTATGGCTTTGGTGTTTGATCGTTAGGTTGCTAGATGCTCATTTGTAATCGTTAGCGAACCTTGTGCTTTGGTATTTGATAACCCCGAATCCTGTTTAAGTGTTTTATGAAAGTTAAATGAATAAGATGAATTGTTTTACATTCCGCTGTGTATTGATAAGAAAGAATAAGAATAAAGGAAAAGTTTAAAAATATGCTAAGTATAGAAACGGACTTAGAGGATGTAGTGGGACACAGCTGGGGTACGGTTTACCGGGTTGGGTAACCACAAGTTGGTATCAGAGCGTTTTAACGCTTCTAGGACTGAAATTGGTGACTGCTGTTGTTTGTTTGTTTGGATTTTATGGGGGTCCGATCCATTCTTCACTGCCAAGGTCTCGCGTTGAGTTGTTGTTTGGTGTTGTGAAAAATGTTTTGAGTTAGCTTCGGCTTACTGGCATTATTGTACTTGCAGATGGTTGATACCAGAAGAACCGTGAGAAACAATGGGGACAACCAGGCTGCGGGGTATGTGAACTCAATCAACGGTGATGTTGCTGAGAGGGCAAGGGAAGCCGAGAGACAGGCACTGCGGTTGCAAATGAGGTGGCTAGAGTGGCAGCCGTGGAACCAGCAAGGAATGCTTCTGATGCTGAGAATGTGGCAAGGAATGCTGCGGGTGCAGCTGGGGTTGCTGCGAATGTAGCACCAGTGGGGTTAGAGGCTGTGCTTGGGATGTTAGCACAGGTACTAGCTAGGCTACCTGCAGTGGCTCCTGCTCCGGTGGTTGCAGCAGCACCACATGTAGTACCACCGGTGGGGGTTCACGCGGATGTGATTGGGGAGGAAGCAGACCAAGTGGAGAGAGTTTCGAGTTACCTCAAGATTTTTGATCACATGGTGCGGTTGGGAACCAAGTTCTTTGCTGGGGGTTCTACACCGATTGAGGCAGATGAGTGGAGGATGAGACTGGAACAGAATTTTGAGTCTATCCGATGTCTAGAGGGTTATAAGAGGGACATAGCCGTGCACTACTTGGAGGGTGATGCACACACGTGGTGGAAAGGAATCGTTGGAAGGCTGGTGAATGCGAATTGTTCATATGAGACGTTTTCAGCGATGTTCAGGGGTAAGTACTTCCCACAGGAAGCTTACAACGAGTTGGAGAAGACGTTTCTGTACCTTAGTCAGGGGACGCTTACAGTGCGTAGTATGAGACTCAGTTTAACCAGCTGTAGAAGTATGTGTCTCATGAGTTTGACACGGAGGAGAAGCTGATTCGCAGGTTTATGAGTGGACTGCGAGTTGAGCTAAGGAACGGGTGTGTAGTTCGTGACTTCAGGACCGTGGCTCAGCTTGTTGAGAAGGCGGCATTGTTGGAGTCAGGACAGGCGGAAGCTGCTTTGATGTCAGCTGGGGCTAGTACAGCCGTGACCAAGGCGGGTCAGTCTAGTGGACAGAACCGGAAGTTTGAGAAGGGAGTACCGAACAAAGGATCTGGGGGACGCAGCGTGTGCAGCAAGTGTTGCAAGGCTCACGTTGGCGATTGTAGGCACGGTGGTAGTAGATGCCACAGGTGCGGGAGTTTAGAGCATCGGGTACGAGACTGCCCGGAGGAGGATCAGTGAGTGGTCCGTGTGTCCGGCAGTGATGGCGCGGTTTGGGTTTGCTATGGTTGTGGAGAACCAGGGAATTTCAAGCGTGAGTGTCCTAAGGCGGGAGTGGTGGAGCAAGCTGTGGCTCAAGGGAAGAGAGCAGGGGAGGCGCTTGCATCACAGGCCATTATACCGAGGGTGTACACGACGAGTGCAGCAGCAGCCGAGGAACCAAGCACTTCTCATCCGATTACTGGTACGTGTGGTACATAGTATTTTCTTAAATTGCTTTTGCGTGATGTGTGTTAGTATAGAGTCTTAGCATTCTAGGGAATGAATGTGTAGGGACCTTGCTAATGGGTGAGGTTGAGACCCATGTTCTGTTTGACTCGGGAGTGAGTCATTGTTTTGTTAATTCGGACATGATCGGAAAGGGACAGTTCCGGAAGGAACCCGGAGAGGACTTTGAGTTAGTACAAGCGGCTGGAGGCCAAGTGATGAATTCATAAGGAACGGTTAAGAATGTTCCAGTGATGTCTGGCGAAGTGAACATGCCAGCAGATCTAGTGATCGGTAGAGTTAAGTCCTACGATGTCATTTTGGGAATGGACTGGTTAGGCAAGCACATAGCTCACTTGGATTGTCACCGTGGAAGGGTGCGGTTTGAGAGAGACGGAGAGGTCTTGGTTTATCAGGGAGTTAGACCAACCTCGGGAAGCTTGGTGGTTTCAGCTATTCAAGCAGGACGGCTGATAGAGAAGGGTTGTGAGGCGTATATAGCAACGATCACTACCACAGAAGGAGGACCGGATGTAGACTTGGGCGGTATACCGGTGGTGCAAGATTTTGAGGATGTTTTTCAGGCGTTGGCTGGACTGCCACCAGCTCGTTCAGATCCGTTCACGATTGAACTTGAGCCGGGGACAGCTCCATTGTCCAAAGCACCATACCGGGTGGCGCCAGCTGAGATGGCGGAACTGAAGAAGCAGCTAACGGAGTTGCTTGACAAAAGGTTCATTAGACCTAGTAGTTCACCGTGGGGAGCACCAGTGTTGTTCGTGAAGAAGAAGGATGGGAGCTTCAGGCTTTGCATTGACTACCGCGGATTGAACCGTGTGACTGTGAAGAATAAGTATCCACTTCCTAGAATAGACGAGTTGTTGGACCAACTCAGGGGATCTACTTGGTTCTCTAAGATCGATTTGGCATCAGGGTACCATCAATTACCCATAGGGGAGACAGACATGCGTATGACTGCCTTTAGGACAAGGTATGGTCATTACGAGTTTGTGGTCATGCCATTTGGTTTGACGAATGCGCCAGCTGCATTCACGAAGTTGATGAATGGCGTATTCAGAGAGTACCTAGATGAGTTTGCGATCATTTTCATAGATGATATTCTAGTATACTCTAAGGATGAAGAAGATCATAAGGGTCATTTGCGGACTGTTCTGGAGAAGTTGAGAGAACAGAAGTTATATGCCAAGCTCAGTAAGTGTAGCTTTTGGCAACGGAATATAGGATTCTTGGGTCACATTGTTTCGGATAAGGGAGTGTCTGTGGACCCAGAGAAGATTCAGGCTATTGCGGATTGGCCTAGACCAGAGAATGCTACAGAGATAAGAAGTTTTCTCGGACTAGCTGGTTACTACAGGCGGTTTGTCAAAGGTTTTGCAAGCATGGCTCAGCCAATGACAAAGCTGACTGGTAAAGACGTGGAGTATGTCTGGACGGACGAGTGTGAAGATTGCTTCTCAAAGTTAAAGGAGTTACTCACTAGTGCACCAGTATTGGCGTTACCAGAACCGGGTGAGCTATACATGGTATACACGGATGCATCAAGGAAAGGGCTAGGTTGTGTTCTGATGCAGAATGGTAAGGTGATAGCTTATGCTTCGCGGCAGCTACGGAAGCATGAAGGAACGCATGATTTAGAGATGGCGGCTGTGTTATTTGCACTTATGATATGCAGATCTTACTTGTATGCGGAGAAGGTGCAGATATACACAGACCACAAGAGTTTAAAGTATATCTTTACTCAATCGGATTTGAACTTGAGACAGCGTAGATTGATGGAGTTGGTAGCGGACTATGATTTGGAGATAGCATACCATCCAGGAAAGGCCAACTTGGTGGCGGATGCGTTGAGTAGGAGAAGGGCTAGCGTATCATCAGAACAGAATGTTGGAAGCATTGTGAACATGCTAAGGACGTTGCAGCTGAATGCAATAACAGAAGGGTTGAACCGTTGGGTCTGGAAGCTGCGGATAGAGCTGACTTGTTGACTAGGATTCGGATTGCTCAGGAGCAGGATGAGAAGCTGAACAAGGTGTCACAGAACGATAAGACGGAATATCAGACTTCAAACAATGGGACCATTGTTGTGAACGGACGGGTATGTGTTCCAGATGTAAAGGAGTTAAGGGATGAGATCCTGAAGGAGGCACATCAGTCAAGTTTTTCTGATCATCCGAGAATGGCCAAGATGTATCAGGATTTAAAACGGTACTATCATTGGGTTGGGATGAAACGTGATGTGGCTAAGTGGGTAGCTGGATGTGAGACGTGCCAATTGGTTAAGGCAGACCATCAGTTTCCGAGTGTTTTGTTGCAAACATTACCAATGCCGGAATGGAAATGGGACATGATCACCATGGATTTTGTACTGGGACTACCTAAGACTAAGAAGTTGCATGACGGGATATGGGTCATTGTGGATCGTTTGACCAAGTCTGCTCACTTCTTAGCAATGAAAAAGACTGATGGAGTACCATAGTTGGTGGAAATGTATATTGATCAGATCATGAGGTGGCATGGAGTGCCAGTGAGTATCATCTTAGATCGTGATCAGAAGTTTACTTCGAGGTTCTGGAAAGAGTTCCAGGAAGCGTGTGGAACGAGGTTGCATATGAGTACAGTGTATCATCCTCAGACTGATGGGCAATCAGAACGGACAATCAGGACATTGGAGGATATCTTGAGAGCGTGTGTACTGGACTGGGGCGGTAGTTGGGAAGACTACTTACCGTTGGCTGAATTTGCATACAACAATAGTTACCAAAGGAGCATAGAGATGTCTCCGTATGAGGCGTTGTATGGCAGGCCGTGCAGGACACCATTGTGTTGGACACAAGTGGGGGAGCGTAGTGTAATGGGGCCAGCAGTGGTCGAGGCTACTACAGAAAAGATCAGATTGTTAAAGGTTAAGCTGAAAGAGACTATGGACAGGCAGAAAAGTTATGCGGACAAGCGTCGCAGGGATTTGGAGTTCAGTGTGGGTGATATGGTTTATCTAAAGGCACTGACTTATATGGGAACGGACAGGGCAGCTAAGAGTGCCAAGTTGAATCCGAGGTACATGGGGCCGTACCGGATACTTGAAAGAGTTGGCGAAGTGGCTTACAATTTGGACTTGCCATCAGATATGGGAGCGTTCCACAATGTATTCCATGTGTCACAGCTGAGGAAGCACATTACCGAACGGAAAACAGTTATAGAGGAGCCGCCAGCAGACTTGCGAGAGGACCTTGCAGTAGTGGCTAGGCCGGTTCGGGTGATAGGTCGGAAAGAAAAGACTAAGCGTGGGAAGCAGGTCAGAATGGTTCAGGTCGTATGGGACTGCGACGGGCACGAACAGGTTTCTTGGGAAAATGAGGCTAGGATGAAAGCTAAGTATCCCAAATGGTTTGACAAGTTGCAAACAGATGAGACGAATTCGAGGACGAATCCAGAACGGGTGGGGGAGAGTTGTAGCATCCGTATCCGAGAGAATTCGGAATAATCAAGCTGGACAGGGCTTTGTCCGAGGAATGATCGAGCCAAGGGTCGGATATTGGCTGGTAAATAGAGGTTCGGACTATGGTCGGGTGATGACCGAGGGAATAGTCGGATGGTGGGCTGGATAGCCAAGCCGGATGGACCACATCCGAGGAAAGAAGGTCCAGTCCGTGGGAAATGGGATTTATCCCGGAGCAGTGGGATTTATCCGAGAGACTGGGAGGTTAGTCCGAGTGTCAGTGGACTGTCTCCGAGGGAGAAAGGGAAACCTATGAGAGAAATAGAGGATTAGCCGAGGTGGGACAAGTTGTTCGAGAGAAATAGGAATATCAGGGTGAAAAAATGGAAAACACCTCGGATAAGGGCGGTTTATCCGAGTGGGAAAGGATTTGGGCCGTGGGCCAAGTGTTTGGTCGGCTATTTTGTGGTTTATCGAGGGAATGGTCAAGTCGGTACAGGAAATACCCAAGAGAATCAAATCGGACCGGGATAAAACTTACTGGAACCAGGAAAACGTTGGATAAGTCCGGGTTATCTAGGGTTTTGCGAGTTTATAAGGGATTTTGAGACTTTTCTCGGGAGAGTTGTGTTTATTCGAGAGCAATAAAGCAAAAAAAGAGAATAGTCGAGAGAAAACATTAGAAAAACAGTTTATCCCAAGGACATCCGAGAGAGATCAGGTTATCGCCGAGCAGATCCGACCATCGCCGAGATAAATTGGTAAGCGATCGGATATTTCCCTAAAGTGTTGAGTTTTCAACGGATAACATGGAGCTAATAGCCTTTTTTGTGGGGTTTTCGAGGGTAAAAAGAGTTTGGTTCGAAGAAAGGTGAACGGATAGAGAGATAGCCGAGGGGAAAAGGATCGGATCATACGGACAGCCGAGAGATTCTTAATGAGATCGGAAATCTTCGTTTTCGTGCGGTTTTCATCAGGATTTCTTCTGACCAATCTGTTTCCAACCTTGTTTAAGGTGAGTGTGTCATTGTGGTTGGTGTCTAGAACTCTAGGATTGCTAGAGTTGAATGTTTGCATGTTGATTGTGTGATTTTCATGTTATGTGTTTAGAACTGTTAAGCAATTCTTATGTAATGATATATTATGGTGTTTACCGTGGCATATATGATGTCTAGCTAACCTCAGGGTAATCCGGATCATGTACAAGCTTAGGGGATTCTCACTGAAGTAGACATGGGTCTTAAAAAGGGATTAAACTTGGTTGGTTAAGTTAGATGATCATGGCCGTTTGATATTGATATGTCTATTGCGAATTGATTGTGTTGAATGTTGAATCCGAAAGTATGATTGCGTGTTTGGCACTGACAAGGTGTTACGGGGTGACCGTACTCACTAAGTATTTATGAAATACTTATGCCTCTCTTCTTGAGTGTGTAGGTACTAAGCAGTAAAGGGGCGAGACCAGGCGGCAGTAATGGATATAGATGGATCGGGATTGGGTTTTACTTACGTTTAAGACGTTGTGCTTTGTCTTATGGCTTTGGTGTTTGATCGTTAGGTTGCTAGATGCTCATTTGTAATCGTTAGCGAACCTTGTACTTTGGTATTTGATAACCTCGAATCCTGTTTAAGTGTTTTATGAAAGTTAAATGAATAAGATGAATTGTTTTACATTCCGCTGTGTATTGATAAGAAAGAATAAGAATAAAGGAAAAAGTTTAAAAATATGGCTAAGTATAGAAACGGACTTAGAGGATGTAGTGGGACACAGCCGGGGTACGGTTTATCGGGTTGGGCTACCACAAATTGTCTCTTTGTTCTAGATCCTCCAAAACTGGTTGAGAGTTTAAAGCTCTTTGAATGACCAGTAATTCTCCTTCATCAGGTTATACAGTGATTCCTTCTTCTGATTCTTCAGCCATAGCCTCATCTTGTGAATCATATCCACCATCTGGCCTAAGAATCATAGTCCTCTTGTATGGACATTCTCTTGAAACATGTCCCCTGCCTTGACATTTAAAACAAATAATGTCATGATGTCTAGTTATATTACTAGAGTTGCCTTGCTCTTGGCTGTTTGATTTAAATCGTGAATCAATGGCAATGCCTTTACCCTTGTCTACAAATGCCGTAGGTGTTGGCTGTTGTTGCTGTTGATTTGGTTGAGCATTTTGTTGAATCCAAGTAGCATTGCTGTTTGAGCAGTTTCTAGTATTTGATTTCTTCTTTATTTGATTCTCTCTTTGAACAGCTAAGTGTAGAAGTTCAGGTAAGGAATGGTAAGGCTGCATCTCCACCGTTCTCTGAATTCTTTCTTTGAGGCCATCCATGAATTAAGACATCAAGGACTCCTCTGTTTCTTCAAGAGCTAATTGACTTCTTAGGAGGTCAAACTCTTCATAGTACTCCTCCATACTCTTAGAACCCTGAAAAAGAGACCTAAACCTTTTTAATAAATCTCTACGGTAATGAGGAGGTACATACCCTCTGTTTAGCTCAAATTTCATGTCACTCAATCTAGTGATTTGTGGATATCTGAGCCTTCTTTTCTCAGCAACTTCCCCGTCCCACCAAGCTAGAGCATGGTCAGTGAGACTAGCTACTGCAAGAGCAATCTTCTTAGGCTTAGTGTAGGCATAGTAGTCAAATAAGTGCTCCATCCTTCTTTCCCATTCTAGATAGGCGGCAGGATCAAGCTTTCCAGAAAAATTTGGTGCAAGCAGCTTCACTTCTGATGGTAAGTGTCAATCCTCATTATAGGGCCTGTTCCTCTCATTATTTCTTCTAAATATTTCTTGAGCATGTTGTGCTAGATTTGGCGCTGGTGGTGGCACATCACGAGGGTCTCCTACTCTGTTTGCATCAGTAGGAACGCCATTGAAATTTCTTCTTGGCAAGAGAGGTGCTTGAGGTGCTTGTCTTCTCCTTCTAGGCGCTCAAAACGGGTATTGCTTTCATTCCTGAAGGTGTTGAGATTCTCATTTAGATTGGCAATGACAGCCAAGATTGCTTGCATTGGATCAGCTGCTGGTGTATTATCTCCCATGGTACCTTGCAAAAATCAAGTAAAACAAATTAAAGAAGTGTTCTAAATGAAAGCAAAGACAAGAACAGATGATTTAAGCAGTTTTAGAGCAGTTTTTGAAAACTGGTTTTAAAAAACTATCAAATGATCTGTTAATTTTAGGAAAATACTTTTTTCTTGTTTGTAAGAGTTTAATAAAGCAGAAACAAAAGACCAAATATTTTTTTGAGTTTTTATAAAGTTTATAAAATTCGAGCAAAGTAATTCAGCGGAAGGACAATAAAACAGTTTTTATGATTTTTGTTTTTATTTATATGAAATAAAATTCAAAAACTGAATGAAAACATATAGCAAAAACTTGAAAGAAGAATATAAAACACCTGGGATAGGAGCCCTTAGCTCTGATACCAATGATACAAGCCTCAAAATGCTTCAAGGGTTATATGTCTTAAAATCGTTGCTGCTAACTTAAAGGGGTGGAATGAAGACTTGAATGATTGAAAGTCTGGTTTAAGCTTGATGACCAAAAACTCCAAAAGGTAGATTCTTCTCAGCTCAAGGGCTAATCCTCACAAGAGCTTAGGAGAGTCTACACTTCTCACAAGTTCTTTGAATCCCTCAAAAAGAACTTAATAAAAAGCAGGAACAAGGTTGTAAACAAAGAAGTACTTTTCTTTGAAACAAAACAAATTTCTTTTGATTAATAATTTCCTAAATGATCATACAAATGTTCGAGTTTATATAATACTCAGAATTATGAAAGAAAACGGTAACTAGACATAATAAAACAGAAAGCATAAAAGTTGGCTAATATAATGAAAATGAGTCTTCTAGCCGTTGGGTTGAATGTAAGGGAATGGCTTGATTTGTGGTGGCAAAATGATATGGTTCTTTGACACCTCTGGAATGAATGGTCGTGATGAATCTTGTGAGTTGAATAGCTGGCCGAGATTAAGTGATATTGATGACTCTTGATCCTTAATTCTCCTTTGATATGAATGATGATCTTCTCTTATGGAAAGCTTCTTTTGGAAATGATCTTCTTTGACTTCAGCTGAAAGGGGGCGATTTTTGACTTGCTTTGGTGTGGTATGACTCTTGTTAGCTGCTGTGGACGTGAGGTGGGGCGAATATAATGTCTTTGAATGACATATATCCGAGCTTTCCTTGTATGAATGAAATAATGCTCCAATGGGTCCATGTAAGAAAAGGGGTGGTTCTACTTTGGTTTGGCATGATTGAGCGTGTTTATTGACTCCTTCTGGTGGTTTAGGACGTTGATTAACTCCCGGAAATAATGATGGTCGGTCGCGTATCATGTTGGGAAGATGTATATGCGAAGTTTCCACAATTAGCTCCTCGGTTAGCTTCAGCGGTTTAGGTGTGATATCTTCTGATTTAATTCGAACCAGTGGGTATTTAGCTCGACCAAAACGTCCCTCTTGATGTATAGAGTGATGTCGTTTGATGGCTAAGTCCTTAGCTGCTCCATCCACAGCGACAAAGCCTCCTTTCTCCACAGCTACAAGCGTTGCAGCACCATCCTTAGCTTCAAGGCTCCACTTCTCAGTTGGTTTAGTTGAATTGGACTTGAGTCCTACATCATCCTCTCCCTATTGTAGAGGTTTTATCCTCAAAACTGTAGAACCTGCATCAAACAACCCTAAGTTAATTTTTGAAAAATGTTTAGAGTTTAAGAACTTACTTTGGTGGTCAGCTTGTAGATGCTCCATTAGTTGAATAAATGGGATGATTCTGGCTTCTTTAAGCTCCAGTGTTGATTCAAAATCAACTAAGGGCGGATTCTCCTTATTAAACTTCAGATTCTCTCCATGGCTGCTCATGTTCTGCTCCGTAGACTCCAAAGTTTTAAACTTTTCTTCTTTAAAACCTGCAAAACAGTTTCTTGGCAAAGGCAAGTGCATCATATCTGTGGGATTTAAATCTAAAAATTGTTGAATAGCAAAATAACTACTCTTCCCTTTAGCTCTGTTTTGTAAAATTCTAGCTTCTTTTTGTGGTAAAGGAGCAAGAATAAACTTACAGTGATTCAAAGAGAATGAATATTCATTGGTCCTCCCTTTATGTGCAACATCTCTATCATATTGCCATGGTCTCCCAAGTAGTACATGCCCAGCTTGCATTGGCACCACATCACATAAAATCTGGTCTTTGTACTGGCCAATGGATAGAGGAACTTCTACTTGTTTGTTCACCTTCAACTCTTCTTTGTCATTAAGCCATTTAAGCTTGTATGGCCTTGGGTGTGGTTCAGATCTAAGACCTAGCTTCTCTACCAAACAAACACTAGCAATATTAGGACAAGAACCACTTTCAATTATTAAATGACATACCTTGTTCTGAATACTGCATCTGGAGTGAAAGAGATTGTCTCTTTGTTCTAGATCCTCCAAAACTGGTTGAGAGTTTAAAGCTCTTTGAATGACCAGTAATTCTCCTTCATCAGCATACACAGTGATTTCTTCTTCTGATTCTTCAGCCATAGCCTCATCTTCTGACTCATATCCACCATTTGGCCTAAGAATCATAGTCCTCTTGTTTGGACATTCTCTTGAAACATGTCCCCTGCCTTGACATTTAAAATTAATAATGTCATGGTGTCTAGTTGAATTACTAGACTTACCTTGCTCTTGGATGTTTGATTTAAATCATGAATCAATGGCAATGCCTTTGCCCTTGTCTACAAATGGCGTAGGTGTTGGCTGTTGCTACTGCTGATTTGGTTGAGCATTTTGTTGACTCCAAGTAGCATTGCTGTTTAAGCGGTTTCTAGTAGTTGATTTCTTCTTTATTTGCTTCTCTCTTTGAACAGCTAAGTTTAGAAGTTCAGGCGAGGAATGGTAAGGCTGCATTTCCACCTTTCTCTGAATTCTTTCTTGGAGGCCATCCATGAATTCAGACATCAAGGACTCCTCTATTTCTTCTAGAGCTAATTGACTTCTTAGGAGTTCAAACTCTTCATAGTACTCCTCCACTCTTAGAACCCTGAAAAAGAGACCTAAACCTTTTTAATAAATCTCTATGGTAATGAGGAGGTACATACCTTCTGTTTAGCTCAAATTTCATGTCCCTCCATCTGGTGATTTGTGGATATCCGAGCCTTCTTTTCTCAGCAACTTCTCTGTCCCACCAAGCTAGAGCATGGTCAGTAAGACTAGCTACTGCAAGAGCAATCTTCTTTGGCTCAGTGTAGGCATAGTAGTCAAATAAGTGCTCCATCCTTCTTTCCCATTCTAGATAGGAGGCAGGATCAAGCTTTCCAGGAATTGTTGGTGCAAGCAGCTTCACTTCTGATGGTAAGTGTCTATCCTCATTATAGGGCATGTTCCTCTCATTGTTTCTTCTAAAAATTTCTTGAGCTTGTTGTGCTAGATTTGGCGCTGGTGGTGGCACATCAGGAGGGTCTCATACTCTGTTTGCATCAGGAGGAACGCCATTGACATTTCTTCTTGGCAAGAGCGGTGCTTGAGGTGCTTGTCTTTCTCCTTTTAGGCGCTCAAAACGGGTATTGCTTTCATTCCTGAAGGTGTTGAGATTCTCATTTAGATTGGCAATGGTAGCCAAGATTGCTTGGATAGGATCAGCTGCTGGTGTATTATCTCCCATGGTACCTTGCAAAAATCAAGTAAAACAAATCAAAGAAGTGTTCTAAATGAAATCAAAGACAAGAACATATGATTTAAGCAGTTTTAGAGCAGTTTTTGCAAAACTGGTTTTAAAAAACTATCAAATGATCTGTTAATTTTAGAAAACTATTTTTTTCTTTTTTTTAAGAGTTTAATAAAGCAGAGACAAAAGACAAAATATTTTTTTTGAGTTTTTATAAAGTTTATAAAATTCGAGCAAAGTAATTCAGCGGAAGGACAAAAAAAACAGTTTTTATGATTTTTTTATTTATTTATATGAAATAAAATTCAAAAACTGAATGAAAACAAATAGAAAAAACTTGAAAGAGGAATAGAAAACACCTGGGAAAGGAGCTTTTAGCTCTGATACCAATGATACAAGCCTCAAAATGATTCAAGGGTTATATGTCTTGAAATCGTTGCTGCTAGCTTAAAGGGGTGGAATGAAGACTTGACTGATTGAAAGTCTGGTTGAAGCTTGATGACCACAAACTCCAAAGGTTAGATTCTTCTCAGCTCAAGAGCTAATCCTCACAAGAGCTTAGGAGAGTTTACACTTCTCACAAGTTCTTTGAATCCCTCAAAAAAAACTTAATAAAAAGCATGAACAAGGTTGTAACCAAAGAAGTACTTTCCTTTGAAACAAAACAACTTTCTTTTAATTAATAATTTCGTGAATGATAATACAAACGTTTGAGTTTGTATAATACTCAGAATTATGAAAGAAAACGGAAACTAGAAATAATAAAAGAGAAAGCATAAAAGTTGGCTAATATGATGAAAATGAGTCTTCTAGCCGTTGGGTTGAATGGAAGGGAGTGGCTTGATTTGTGGTGGCGAAATGATATGGTTCTTTGACTCCTCTGGAATGAATGGTCTTGATGAATCTTGTGAGTTGAATAGATGGCCGAGATCAAGTGATATTGATGACTCTTGATCCTTAGTTCTCCTTTGTTATGAATGATGATCTTCTCTTATGGAAAGCTTATTTTGGAAATGATCTTCTTTGACTTCAGCTGAAAGGGGGCGATTGTTCACTTGCTCTGGTGTGGTATGAATCTTGTTAGCTGCTGTGGACGTGAGGTGGGGAGAATATAATGTCTCTGAATGACATATATCCGAGCTTTCCTTGTATGAATGAAATAATGCTCCAATGGGTCCATGTAAGGAAAGGGGCGGTTCTTCTTTGGTTTGGCATGATTGAGCGTGGTTATTGACTCCTTCTGGTGGTTTAGCACGTTGATTAACTCCATTAAATAATGATGGTCGGTCGCGTATCATGTTGGGAAGATGTATATGCGAAGTTTCGATAATTAGCTCCTCGGTTAGCTTTAGCGGTTTATGTGAGATATCTTCTGATTTAATTCGAACCAGTGGGTATTTAGCTCGACCAAAAAGTCCCTCTTGATGTATACAGTGATGTCGTTTGATGGCTAAGTCCTTAGCTGCTCCATCCTCAGCTACAAAGCCTCCTTTCTCCACAGCTACAAGCGTTGCTGCACCATCCTTAGCTTCAAGGCTCCACTTCTTGGTTGGTTTAGTTGAATTAGACTTGAGTCTTAAATCATCATCTCCCTCTTGTAGAGGTTTTTCCTCAAAACAGTAGAACCTGCATCAAACAACCCTAAGTTAATTTTTGAAAAATAATTAGAGTTTAAGAACTTACTTTGGTGATCAGCTTGTGGATGCTCCATTAGTTGAATAAATGGGATGTTTCTGGCTTCTTTATGCTCCAGTGTTGATTTAAAATCAACTAAGGGCGGATTCTCCTTATTAAACTTCAGATTCTCTCCATGGCTGCTCATGTTCTGCTCCTTAGACTCCATAGTTTTAAACTATTCTTCTTTAAAACCTGCAAAACAGTTTCTTGGCAAAGGCTAGTGCATCATATCTGTGGGACTTAAATCTAAAAATTGTTGAAAAGCAAAATAACTACTCTTCCATTTAGCTCTGTTTTGTAAAATTCTAATTTTTTTTTGTGGTAAAGGAGCAAGAGTAAACTTACAGTGATTGAAAGAGAATGAATATTCATTGGTCCTCCCATTATGGGCAACATCTCTATCATATTGCCATGGTCTCCCAAGTAGTACATGCCAAGCTTGCATTGGCGCCACATCACATAAAATCTGGTCTTTGTACTGGCCAATGGATAGTGGAACTTCTACTTGTTTGTTCACCTTCAATTCTTCTTTGTCATTATGCCATTTAAGCTTGTATGGCCTTGGGTGTGGTTTAGCTTTAAGACCTAGCTTCTCTACTAAACAAACACTTAAAATATTACCGCAAGAACCACTGTAAATTATTAAATGACATACCTTGTTCTGAATACTGCATCTGGAGTGAAATAGATTGTCTCTATGTTGTAGATCCTCCAAAACTGGTTGAGAGTTTAAAGCTCTTTGAATGACCAGTAATTCTCCTTCATCAGCATATACAGTGATTTCTTCTTCTGATTCTTCAGCCATAGCCTCATCTTGTGAATCATATCCACCATCTGGCCTAAGAATCATAGTCCTCTTGTTTGGACAGTCTCTTGAAACATGTCCCCTGCCTTGACATTTAAAACAAATAATGTCATGATGTGTAGTTGAATTACTAGACTTACCTTGCTCTTGGCTGTTTGATCTAAATCATGAATCAATGGCAATGCCTTTGCCCTTGTCCAAAAATGGCGTAGGTGTTGGCTGTTGCTGCTGCTGATTTGGTTGAGCATTTTGTTGATTCCAAGTAGCATTGCTGTTTGAGCGGTTTCTAGTAGTTGATTTCTTCTTTATTTGCTTCTCTCTTTGAACAGCTAAGTGCAGAAGTTCAGGCAAGGAATGGTAAGGCTGCATCTCCACCTTTCTCTGAATTCATTCTTAGAGGCCATCCATGAATTGAGAATTCAAGGACTCCTCTGTTTCTTCTAGAGCTAATTGACTTCTTAGGAGGTCAAACTCTTCATAGTACTCCTCCACACTCTTAGAACCCTGAAAAAGAGACCTAAACCTTTTTAGTAAATCTCTATGGTAATGAAGAGGTATATACCTTCTGTTTAGCTCAAATTTCATGTAACAACATCTGGTGATTTGTGGATATCTGAGCCTTCTTTTCTTAGCAACTTCTCTGTCCCACTAAGCTAGAGCATGGTCAGTGAGACTAGCTACTGCAAGAGCAATCTTCTTAGGCTCAGTGTAGGCATAGTAGTCAAATAATTGCTCCATCCTTCTTTCCCATTCTAGATAGGCGGCATGATCAAGGTTTCGAGCAAAAGTTGGTGCAACTAGCTTCACTTCTGGTGGTAAGTGTCTATCCTCATTATAGGGCATGTTCCTCTCATTGTTTCTTCTAAAAGTTTCTTTAGCTTGTTGTGCTAGATTTGGCGCTGGTGGTGGCACATCAGGAGGGTCTCCTACTCTGTTTGCATCTGGAGGAACGCCATTGACATTTCTTCTTGGCAAGAGAGGTGATTGAGGTGCTTGTCTTTCTCCTTCTAGGCGCTCAAAACGGGTATTACTTTCATTCCTGAAGGTGTTGAGATTCTCAGTCTGATTGGCAATGGCAGCCAAGATTGCTTGCATAGGATCAGCTGCTGGTGTATTATCTCCCATGGTACCTTGCAAAAATCAAGTAAAACAAATCAAAGAAGTGTTCTAAATGAAAGCAAAGACAAGAACAAATGATTTAAACAGTTTTAGAGCAGTTTTTGAAAACTGGTTTTAAAAAACTATCAAATGATCTGTTAATTTTAGGAAAAATTTTTTTTTCTTGTTTTTATGAGTTTAATAAAGCAGAAACAAAAGACAAAATCTTTTTTTGAGTTTTTATAAAGTTTATAAAATTCGAGCAAACTAATTCCACAGAAGGACAATAAAACAGGTTTTATGATTTTGTTTTTTTTTTTATTTATATGAAATAAAATTCAAAAACTGAATGAAAACAAATAGCAAAAACTTGAAAGAGGAATAGAAAACATCCGGGATAGGAGCTTTTAGCTCTGATACCAATGATACAAGCCTCAAAATGCTTCAAGGGTTATATGTCTTGAAATCGTTGCTGCTAGCTTAAAGGGGTGGAATGAAGACTTGAATGATTGAAAGTCTGGTTGAAGCTTGATGACCACAAACTCCAAAGGATCGATTCTTCTCAGCTCAAGGGGTAATCCTCACAAGAGCTTAGGAGAGTCTACACTTCTCACAAGTTCTTTGAATCCCTTAAAAAGAACTTAATAAAAAGCAGGAACAAGGTTGTAAACAAAGAAGTACTTTTCTTTGAAACAAAACAACTTTCTTTTGATTAATAATTTCGTGAATTATAATACAAAGGTTTGTGTTTATATAATACTCAAAATTATGAAAGTAAACGGTAACAAGAAATCATAAAAGAGAAAGCATAAATATTGGCTAAAATGATGAAAATGAGTCTTCTAGCCGTTGGGTTGAATGGAAGGGAGATGCTTGATTTTTGGTGGCAAAATGATATGGTTATTTGACTCCTCTGGAATGAATGGTCTTGATGAATCTTGTGAGTTGAATAAATGGCCGAGATTAAGTGATATTGATGACTCTTGATCCTTAATTCTCCTTTGATATGAATGATATTCTTCTCTTATGGAAAGCTTCTTTTGGAAATGATCTTCTTTGAATTCAGCTGAAAGGGGGCGATGGTTGGCTTGCTCTGGTGTGGTATGAATCTTGTTAGCTGATGTGGACGTGAGGTGGGGCGAATATAATGTCTCTGAATGACATATATCCGAGCTTTCCTTGTATGAATGAAATAATGCTTCAATGGGTCCATGTAAGGAAATGGGCGGTTCTTCTTTGGTTTGGCATGATTGAGCGTGGTTATTGACTCCTTCTGATGTTTAGGACGTTGATTAACTCCCGTAAATAATGATGGTCGGTCGCATATCATATTGGGAAGATGTATATGCGAAGTTTCCATAACTAGCTCTTCGGTTAGCTTTAGCGGTTTAGGTTAGGTATCTTCTGATTTAATTCGAACCAGTGGGTATTTAGCTCGACCAAAACGTCCCTCTTGATGTATAGAGTGATGTCGTTTGATGGCTAAGCCCTTAGCTGCTCCATCCTCAGCTACAAAGCCTCCTTTCTCCACAGCTACAAGTGTTGCTGCACCATCTTTAGCTTCAAGGCTCCACTTCTCGGTTGGTTTAGTTGAATTGGACTTGAGTCTTACATCATCCCATAAAGTCAATCCCACACACATCAAACAGATCCATTTCAAGAATAGAGTTCTGAGGCATCACATCTCTTTTGGAGATGTTTCCCTTCCTTTGGCATGCATCACATGAGGAGATGTGAGCCTGGGCGTCCTTGAACAAACTAGGCCACCAAAAACTAGCTTAAAGTATCTTTGAGGCTGTCTTGAAGTTGAAAAGTGACCCCCATAGGCCAAACCATGGCAATGCTGTAGAACTCCTTGAACTACTTCTTCAGCTATGCACCTTTTGAACAATCAATCATTCCCTCTCTTGTAGAGGTAAGGTTCATCCCATCTAAGAAGCAATAATACTTATGATTTGCTGCTCTTTCTAACATTTGGTCTATGAATGGCAAACAGAAGTGATCTTTCCTAGAAGCAGAATTCAGTTTTCTGTAATCTATGCACATCCTATGACCAGTTATTGTTCTAGTGGGTATTAGCTCATCATTTCCGTTTTTTTACTACAGTGATCCCTCCTTTCTTAGGCACCACATGGACTGGTGAGACCCATGAGCTGTCTGAGATAAGATAGATCACTTCAACTTCAAGCAACTTCAAGATTTCCTTTTTAACTACGTCTTTCAGATTAGGATTCAATCTCCTTTGATGTTCAACAGAAGTTCTTGTCTCATCCTCTAGATGGATCCTATGAGTGCATAGATTAGGAGAAATCCCTTGGATATCATCTAGTGAATTTCCAATGGCTCTCCTAGACCTCTTTAACACTATGACAAGAGCAAGGATCTCATCATCACTGAGGTTATCATTGACAATTACAGGATAATTAGAGTTAGAGTCAATATCTCATGGATTTACATCATTTAGGCTTGCATTTATTTCATGTTTATTTTCATCTCATAACCATGTCCATTCAGCCAAATGTGTTCACTTGACTTGCATAAAGTTGATCCATTGGTTACCATTAATGAATGTTAAAGAGTTGGTTAATTTGAATGCTTGTGTAGGCTAAGCTACAGTGCATTGTTTGCTATGATAGGTATGGCTAAGGCTTTTGAAGTAGAACAATCTCTTTGCATCTTAGAACCTATAACTTGATCATTGATTCAACTTTTTTCATTGACATCTTTAGTTTTGAGCTCCCACTTTCAAACATTACTCTCCCATTTGTTCTTATTTACTTGAGGACAAGCAAAAGGCAAGTGTGGGGGTGTTGATATCTCATTCATTTACATCATTTAGTTTTGCATTTAGTTCATGTTTAGGTCACCTTTTGCCTGTTTCTCTCTCTTTAGTCCCATTATCATTTAGACTTGGGTTGAATTTAAGTTGTAGTTTGCATTCTCTATGCATTTAGGAGATTTTTAGGTGCTATTAGGAGCAAGGAGGAAGTGTGGGAATGGTTCAAGGAGTTAGCCAAGCTGAGAAGGAGCAAAAGGAGCTGAAGAAGCCGATTTCTGGTGCTCCATCGGTCATAGCACAAGCCCCATCGACCTGGCATGATGATACCAAGCAGCAGGAGCCTATCAATCAAGCCCATCGGTCAAGGAATGACCAATGGGAACCCAGCGGATGCTCCATCGATCCCTCCTATCGATCACTGGTGACCAATACAGATCCAGACTGAAGGCCACTTAATTACAATTTTGTCATTTTCATTTAGACCCATATAAATACGAAAAATCCCTAATATATGGGAACATCTCTTTATCCAACTGTTCTTTCCTCTTTTGTTTTTGTTTTGATCTTGTAGTTTGAATCTTTGCTTGATTTTAATAAAAGTTTGCATTTATCTTCTTGATTTGCCTTTCTAATCATGATTAGATATCTCTTTCTCTTTGAATTGATGGTTTAGATGGTGATTAGGGAGTAGTCTTTTTAGGGAATTAAGATGTGTTAGGTTTAGGGGATTCTATGCTTAATCTATGATGTCTTAGTGTTAATTCTTTTAATACCTTTCTTGATTGCTGTGTTTAATGCCTGATTACCTTAGCTAAGTTGATTAGGATCTTATGCTCATTTTATTCACACTAAGTGTTTGAAGAAATGCATGAACTGCTTTGCAAGAGAATTGCTTGTCATAGCTCAAGAGATTGACATTCTAGGGAGTTATTTGGTAATATATGATTGATACATTGTCTTAATGCTTGCTATTTATCATTTCATAAATGAGAATTAGTTTTTGACTTGGTAATTAGCAAAGAGATTAGTGCCAAGAGATTGGATTAGTCTTATAAATGAATTCTATGCATAAGGAATAGCATTGTGTGAGTTTGTAAGCATCATAGGTTGAGTTAAGAGTTCTCGAGCACCAATTATCTCATCTGAAGTCCCATCTTTTCTCTGTTTTTAGTTGAATTTGAATTTGCTCTGTTTTTGCCTTTGTTTTAGTTGTCTTGCTTGCTGTTCACTCTTTGTTTGATGTTTCCTTCACTTCTGGTTGATCACTTAGGTTGTTAGGTTGTTAGACACTTTAATCTTATATATATCCGCTTGAATTATGAAATCTATTGCATTCCTACTGCTTCAATCTCCGCCTTTTGGATTGACATAAAACCATTAATACAATGACTAGTACAGAGGGTGATTGACCAAGAGAGTCAAAACACTTGTATCAATTTGGCGTCGTTGGCCGGGGGGGGGGGGGGGGGGGGGGGTGGGGGGCGCGGTGGGGGGTTATTGTTTGGAACATTAGTGATTAAGAGGCTCTAGAAACTTAGTGGACTTCATAGACAACATCAATCTGTTGGACAGAGGTCAGAGAGTAAGAAGGCAACAGGAAAGACAACAACACTTGGAGAGACTAGGCATGAATGTTCAGGAACCACATGTTGTGGATGATATGAGGTTCCAAGGTCCTCAAGGAAGCATTACTAGTTGGGATAAGTGCAAAAGAGACTTTTTAGCAAAGTTCTTCTCTACTGCAAGGACTGCTAGGATTAGGAATGAAATCTCTGGATATGCTCAAAGGATCAATTAGAGCTTTGGTGAAGCATGGGAGAGATTCAAGGGCTACATACTTCAGTGCCCACACCATGGCTTCTCACAAGCCTCTCTGCTCTCAGCTCACTACAGGAGCGCCTTGCCTAAGATAAGAATGCTCTTCGACACTGCATCAAATGGGAACTTCTTGTTAAAAGATGTGGATGAAGGATTAAAGCCGGTTAAGAACTTAGCACAATCTGATGGAAATTATAATGAGGAGTATGATAGAACCCCTAGGAGTGCTAAAGATGAGCTGGAATCTAACAGGAAAGAGATCAAGGCTTTACATGAGAACATTGATCTGTTGCTAAGGGAAAAGAAGGAAGTTAACTTTTTTGGTGAGTTGATTGAAGATCTAGAAGGCTGCCAAGTTGAGGAGATAAACTATCTTGGTAATCAAGGAGGCTACAATGGTTATGGGAACTACAGACCTAACCCAAATCTATCCTACAGAAGCAACAATCTTCCAGCCTAGAGCTCCCTATAACCCTCCAGGATTCAATGCTCAAGCTCCAGCACAAGCTTCCTCAAGCTCCCAAGATCCTCAACTCAAAGTTTTGATGCAGCAGATGATCAACAATCAGGTTAACACTGTCTTAGAGATGAACAAAAAGTTTGCTGAGGTCGACAACAACATTGATTCAGTTCATGTGGAGTTGACCAACAAGTTTGATGGCTTAGCACCAAGGGTGAAAACCTTAGAGAACAACAAGGGAGTAGCAAGTGCACCACGCCCTCAAGGAAATCTCCGTGGAAAATATGAGACGAACCCAAAGGAATACTGCCAATCTGTTGAATCTCTTGATGCTTTCACCCCTGAGGAAGATACTATAATTAATGAGTTTCTACCCATGATCAATGAGGGCGTTGATGAAAAAAGTGAGGGGGAGGAACTTGTTCAAGTTTCTGATGCTAAGCAGAAAGCTCAAGCTGATGTGTCCCCGGCTTATCAACCTGACATTCCATTTCCAGGAAGATTCAAGGAGAAACTAGTCAAGAAGTATGAAACTCTCTATGCTGCTCAAATGGAAATGAGAGGTTTAGATGCTGAAGAAGAGCTTAAGATACTGAGAGCTAAGGCTGAAGCACCAGAAGTTAAGGAGCTGAACATCATGAAGCTTGGAGATTCTAGTTGCTTCACTCTCCCATGTGAGCTTAAAGGCAAGACTTTCAAGAGCTGTTTGTATGATTTAGGTGCAAGCATCAATCTGTTGCCAGCCTCTACAGCCAAGGAGTTGGGTTACACCAAGTTCCAGCAAAGAAATGTCTCTCTAACCATTGCTGATAGGACTGTGAAGATTCCATTAGGAGCTCTCAAGGATGTGCCTATGCAGATAGAAGGAGTGACTATCCCAACTGATTTCTTGGTGCTGGATGTTGAAGGGCAGATCAAGAATGCCATCATCCTTCGAAGACCTTTTCTAGCTTCAGCTGGCGCTATATTTGATGCTACTGAATGCAAAACAGAGCTGAGGCTTATCAAAGATAAAGTCTTGATGTTTGATAGCAAAGGCAACAAGCTGGAGCATGATCATGCTTTCTCCATGGAGCTTAACAAGGTGAAAGACGTTGACAAACACTGGCCAGAGTTTGAAGGTTACCAAGGAGAGAGCTTTGATGGTTGCTGTTTGTCAAGGCTGTTTGAAGACACCACTGAAAAGGAGGTCCCTGAAGTGGTTGGTTACAAGAAGATGAATAAAATCAAGTTGGTTACTGAAGAAGGTGGGGTGATCTTGAAGCCCTTATGTTCTAAGGATGGTGAATTCTGCTATAAGCTGAAGCAAGGAAGCAAGTCTAAGCCATTTGCTGAGATGAGGATTGATAGGGTCACCACCAGGATTAAGAGGAGCAACACACCACTAAGGAGTTCCAAAACTCTTTTTTCTTACCTCCACTAAAGAGGTAATCAAAGTCAAGCTAAGTGACTTTAAACAAGCACACTTGGGACGTAGTCCCATGGTATCGTTTTTATATATTACGCTTTTTAGTTCATGTTTATGTTATTCTAGTGTTCTTAGAAGCAGGAGTTTGGATTGGGGATTCATAAGATGTTTGGAGAAAAAGAAGTGACCGATGGGAATCAAGTGGATGTAGCATCGATCATTTGTATCGGTCACAAGTGACCGATGGAAACCAAGCAGATGCATCATCGGTCATTGCCATCAATCAAAAGTGACCAATGGGAATGGGCAGAGGGCTACCGATCACATGTATCAGTCAAAACTGACCGATACCACCCTATTGATCATTTGTATCGATCAAAAGTGATTGATAGGGCCGGCGAGGTATGTTCTTAAATTTTCAAAAAAAATTCCCTCTCTTGGCTTGGAGCCAAGGAAGTTTGAATTTATATTTTTGGCTCCTCCCTGCCATTCTGCTCCACTTCTGGGCACTTTTGTTTTTGTCCCCCACTCATTTGATTCCTTATGCTCGCCATTAAGCTCTATAAAAGCCATCTAACTCCTCTTCACTCTTCACACTTCATTTTCTCTCTTCTCTCACTTAGACCACAAAATCTTTTAGCCCTTTCTCTCTTTTATTTGTCTCTCTTAAGTGCTCAAAAATCCTAAAAGGTTTGCTTTCTTAAACTCTTTATTTCTTGTTCTTATGCCTTGAGCTTGTTTAAGTTTTTTGAATCTTCTTGTTCTTATGCCTTGAGCTTGTTTAAGTTTTTTGAATCTTTTCCATTAAGAGCTAGTTTTGATTAGTTTAAAGTGCTTGTTTTTATTTTTGCATGGTGGAATTTGTTATTTATGCAAGTATATGTTTAGGATTGATTACTGTTCATATACTTAATTCCTTGCTTGCTTTGGATTCAGTTTGCATAATCATGTTTAACTTTGTTTAAAGCCACCATGGTTCATATGCATAATGGTTTAAATCTGTTAAGAACTCTAGCATGTTTACGATTATTAGCTTTTGAATTTCCTTAGTTCTTTAGGAGTTTGACTTTGTTTAAATACTAGTTAAACTCATCTTAGATTTGAGAATTATTTTTTTTAAGAGCTTTAAATCATTGCTTTTCAAGTTTAGTTCTTCTACTTATTGGATCATCAAGTTTTGTTCTTGTATGTACCATGGAAAGAACTAAAGATGATGCAGGAAGCAAAGGTCAAGCCCCACAATAGGATCTTCTCCTCTTACCAGAAGAGACAAGGGCAAGGGTGTTGCTGATGGGTAATCATCAATGGCTGCTGGAAAGAGACCTGTTGAGAGCAAGGCGGCCAATTCCAAAGAAAAGGGGAAGGCAGTGGAAGAAGTCTCATACAAGGAGCCAAGTGAAAGGGAACTCATGGAGCACTTGAATCAGTGTACCTTCAAACCTACAAGGTACCCTTGCGCCCCCACAATGAAGGCACTTGGGATATATGTAGATTACAAGACAATCTTTGAAAGCATTGGGCTTGGCGACTTTATGGAGGAAGCACTCCCTTCCTACAAGCGTCTCACTTATCAGTTTCTCTCCACTTTCAAGGTGGTAAGTTATGAAGAGAGTGAACTTCCCAATGGAGATGGCTGGATATCATTCAGACTTGGCAAGCAGAAGTTCACAGCAACCTTCGAAGAGATCTCTGATGGCCTTGGCATGCATCCTTATGTTGATAAGAGGGACCACTTCAAGATCAGCAAGAGGCAGAACAAAATGCTATTAGAAGTGATTGGGGCTGGCAAATATACTGCAGGAGTCACAAGGAACCAGCATCTGAAGCATCCAGCTGTGAGATATGCTCACAAGGCTCTTGCAAACACATTCTTTGCAAGAAAGGAGACAACCAATCTCTCAGCAAAGGAGAGGTACTTCATGTACAATGCAATGCAGCCACTAGTAAGCACCAGCAAGGATGGAACAGTTCTGGGGCCGCCAACGAAATAACCTTTTTATGTGACTCTGCTGATGGAGCAGCCCTATTCATATAGGAGCTGGATCTTGAACAAGGGGAAAAGGTAGAAGAACCCACAGCTGTACATTAGAGGTGTTGTGACAGCCATCATGATGGCAAGTGGTGTGAATCTAAGGGAGCATACTGAAGATGCTTTGCCACCACTGTGGATAAAACTGGAGTATCTCAGAAGAAGTCACTAACTTGAGAAGAGCTTCCAAGGGAAGCATGTTTATAAGTTTCTCAAGCAATTCAGAGATCCCGCAAGATTATTCCTCCCAAATGTGCAGCATACCTCCATCATCATGAGGAGTAATATCGATTTTTTCCCAGATGAAAGTCAGCTATACCATGGTGGCCATGTCATTGAAGAAAAAGAAGATGATACTGGAGAAGATGTGCAAGAAGAAGTTGAAGAAAATAGTGAAGAGGAAGTGCAAGAAGAAGCTGATGTTGGCGCTGAAAGCCAAGAGGATTCCCAAGAGAAAGGGCTAGATGAGGATGAGTTGCTGGAATACAACACCAAGAAGTTTCACTTAAAGCCTCATGAGGTCCCAATCCAAGGAAGTTTTCTGAAGTATGCCCATGACCACATCAACAAACTCCAAAAGTGGTGTAAATGGCAGGATAAGACTATCAAGAAGCTAGTAAATTTAGTCAAAGGGAAGTTCAAGAAAGACAAGTGTACATCAAGAGGAGCTTCCTAACAAAGCCATAGTCATGAGTATACTTCCCACTATGAAGAGCAAGTGCCACAAGCAGAACCTAATGAAGAGGAGGAAGCAAATTGGATACCCCAAGGAAGACACTCCTTCCAAGTGCAACAAGCAGATCAATCGGCAGCTTGGGAACCTTCAAGAGCCTCATCCTATGAGCCAAGGTCCCAACCACCATCAGCATGGGAGGCGCCAGCTTACACTTCTTCTGAGGCTTATACAACATGGCAACAGTGGGACACTCAAGGCAACTCGACTCAAGTCCAAGCTCACTGGCCAAGTTTGGTTCCTCCACCACAAGAACCACAACTTCTTCACAAGGCAAGTAGAGGAGAAACAAGAGGTGGGCTAGTCAATCTCCATAACCAGAAACATCTGGATCATCCCACAACTCCTCTTATAACAATTAAGGTACCACATCCTTCCATTGTATATACCATTGCATCTATTTAAGTTTTTATAGTATATTATGTTGCTTCTCTCTCTCATTCATTTCATTACACAAGGGACTGTGTAATTTAAGTGTGGGGGAGAGATTTGGGGTTTGACTTTGTTTGTTCTTTTCTTAGTTTTTCATTTTCTTTCATCTTGAGTCACATGCATACCATGCATTCATCTAAGGCATAGAACAACACAAAAATCAAAAAATTTAAAAATTTGCAAACCAAAAAGAGAGCATATAGTTGCATTTCATTTGCTTAAGATTGAGTCTAGTGTTTGCATGTAGGTGATATACTCATTATTTACACCATATTAGCATACATTTTTAATTGTTTTATAGTCTTTAAACATGCATTTTTTGCTTATTTCTGTCTCATTTGCATTCAATTAGGACTTAGTGTAGATTTAGGGCGTGCATTGCATGTTTTGTGCATTTGAGGAGTTTGGCATGTATGTTTGGAGAGTTTGGAGACTACAAGGAGCATGGGAAATGATGGTGGATACAGCACAAGACATCAAAAGAGCCAAGAAGAAGGTGCACTTTGTTGAAGCGGCCAGAAACATCACCTGAAAAAACTGGCTCAGACAAAGCATTTCCATCCCAATTCAGCTTCAAATGTCTTCATCAATGTTATAGCCCCGTGAGTTAGCTTGCATGTGGAGTGTGGTTAGGTCATTCTTATCAGTGGTTAGAAAGTTACAGAAGTTTTTGTGAATCCGGTCAGCTCCATCGATCACCTATAGCGGTCTAGCATGATCGATACAAAGCACCAGAAGCCATCGATCAAGCCCATCAGCCAAGAATTATGACAGGGCTCAGGTTTTATCCAAATAAAAACTACTGCAAGTGCATAGCAAAGCAGTCGTAGTATAAGGGGTTATCGAATCGCAAGGGAGTAAGTAAACTACACTATAGAATTTAAGTTCGGATTAAGCTAGGCGATCAGTAATGTATGTAATGCGAAATAACTAATAAGATGAAAGCAGGCGATTTTGATTTGATCTAAAACTCAGAAAACTAAAAGCGCTAAGTCAGGACAATTCGCAGGTTGAATCCGAGAATGTAGAATGCATAAAATCAGGAATGAATAAGAACCGTCTTGAACATGAATCACAAATATATAACTAATCAATTCTCATTGCAGAAGTTAACTATGTCTAAATCACAGAGTTCCGAATCTCTTTGCAAACTCTAACAACCTAAACATGCATTAATAACCAGGTTCCATTGTTCACAAAACTCCTAAGCCAAATATCTTTGCACTAAGTCGTTTTGCTCATCTAATGCTAGATCAGTTTATCAATAATGCTCTCACATCTATTAAACAACCTAGGTTTCGAATTTCCAGATAATGTGTCTAAGAAAGTTGGTTTTAAAGCAAGCAAAGATGAAGAACCAACCGATATTCCTAAAAGTTTTACAAAATCTTTATCAACCCTTGAAAAGCCCTAACTTAACTAGCAGATTACTCAGACATGATCATGAAAACACAAAGATGATATCTCTTGTATTTACACCACTTAGGACTGCATTTAGTACATATTTTGGTTCTCTTTTGCATGTTTTCCCTTAGTTTTTGCCCTATTTTCTTCTCCTTTTAGACTTAGGTTGCATTTAGGGTATAGTTTGCATTTTTCTTACATTTTGGATGTTTTTAGGTGCTTTTTGAGCCAAAAGGAGCTTGGAGGAGCTTTGCGGATGATTTAGGATGCTAGCTGGAACAAAGGGAGCAAGAAAGATCAAAGCAGACAATCTCTGCAAAGGTTTTCGGTCATAGCACGGTGAACATCAGTCAAGAGGTGACCGATACCAGATTTTTGGTCACCAACATCGGTCATGGGATGACCGATGTAAGCACATTGATCACCAACATCGGCCAGGAGTGATCGACACAAACACAGTGGATCAATTTCGGTCACCAGCATCGATCACTGCCAGACCGATGGGATCTACATCGACCACAGATGACCGTTGTAACTGACCGATGTAAACCTAGTCTGAACCTGTTTTTATTTACACTTTTACCATTAATCTAGGGCGTCCTTCTCTAGGCTATAAATAGCCTCTTTTTCCAGATTTTTGACAAGTCTTGTCAATTTACTGTTTCTTAAGCATTTTCTTTAAGTTTGTAAGACAAATCCTTTGCTTTATTTAATATATTTGAGTATTTGCCTTTAATCTTTCTTTATCCTCTCTTCTAATCATGATTTAACATATTTTTCCTTTGTGATTTGGTGTTAAACATGAGTATGAGTGAGTAGTTTGCTTAGAGTTTCTTGATGTGGTAGATTAGGGGAATTTAAGACTTGATTAGGGCTTGTTTAGTGCTTCAGTTTATGGGTTCCTCTCTATTAATCTGTTATTAATGCTAGATTTGTCTTGATCACACTTATCTAGGTTGTTAGCTTTCTCTTATGCCCACCAAGTGTTTGATGAAATGCTGATCTTCTTTAATAGATGATTTGATGGCCTTGGCTCAAGAGATTGACTGTTTGAAGAGCATTTTGACTTGAATAGAGTTGTTTAGTATTGCTTTCTTGATGTTTTAGCACTAATGAGAGTTAGTTCTTATTAAGATGTTTAGCAAAGGGCTACTTGCCAAGAGAATGGATCTAGCTTGCTTGATTGTGAACTCTATGTCTAGGAATCACCATTGCTTGCTTATTTGCTTGATCAATGTAGTTTGAAACAGCCTTATTTGATGTCTAAATTCCCCAAAGTCAAGAACCACATCTAGGAACTTGCTTTTCTCTTGTTTGAATCTCGGATTTGCTCTGTTTTGCTCTGTTTTTCTTGCTTAAATCTGTTTAGTTTGCTTTTGTTTTCACTCTCTTTGTTGATTGACCACACAAGGGTATTAGAACAGTTGCTTAGGCAACAAAAACCTTTTCCTGCTTGCTTGACTTAGAGATTTCACTCTTAGCTCTTCTGTTTTTAACTAATCCCAATTGGATTGACATTAAAACTCAATGCTACAATGACTAGTACGATGGATGATTGACATGAGAGGCTAAACCCCCCTTGTATCAATTTGGCGCCGTTGCCATTTGGGATTTATGTTTGAATCATTAGAGTTTGTAGAATCTTTAAGATCAAGATTTTATTTTTGTCTGGTTACTCACTCCTTTCCAAGTGTTTTAATTTCAGGTGAGTTACAACAAACAACAAGATGTTATACTTTCAAGACACTACATACAACAACTTCTTCCAAGAGCCTCTACCTATGCACTACATTGAAGAGAGCTACACTCCTTCTCCTACTCAAGACCAACCCTATGTTCCTACATCTGGATCAGCTGACATTAGGAGCATGATCATGGTAAACATCAATCTCCAGACCATTGGAACTATGGAGATGAACAAGAGATTTGCTGAGCTGCACAAGAGGATAGATTATGTTCATGATGACCTTCATGCCAAGTTTGATGACCTGGACTCAAGGATACATCTCTTGGAGAACAGCCAAGATGATGCACAAACACCAAGACTTCAGGACATTCTTCATAGACAAGCTGCACACAAACCTCAGGATTTCTGCCACTTACTCACTGAAGAGGCAGAGGAAGTAGAAGAGGAATTCACTGATGAAGATGCTTCATTGGAAGAGCTTGGCATCATGATCCAAGAAATGATATTACATATGGACAGGCTAAGGGTTGAGTATGGAGGAGAAATCAGAAGGAGTAACATCACTGATCAAGAAGCTCAGGAAGTTGTAGGGAAGTTTCTCCATGGCCTTGATGAAAGCTTAAACATAGAAGAAGAACAGGAAAGAGCAGCATTGGAAGCTGCTCAAAAAGAGGAGGCTGAGAAAACCCTTGCTGCTGCTGAAGAAGCCGCCACACCAAAACACACTGATGCTGATGAAGAACCACTTGAGACACACCATGCGTTGATGGTCTTATCTAACAACATTCCTCAAGACTCCAAGGAGCTCTTCCATCACCAAGTGGGAAATTCCTCAAGCAGTAGTGAGAAGGATAAGGAACTTGCAGTTCAGGACTGCAAACCACCAGTCTCCTACCCCAAAATGAATTTCACAACAGCCAGAATGGAGATGTACACAAAGTTCAAGCAAGACATACAAGATGCTGGAATAAAGCTCCCACATGGCACCACTTTGCTAGAAGTGAAACTTCAAATTAGGTTCCTGAAAGAAGTTTTTGACAAGTTGGAGGTGGTGGAACCAATCCTTGAGAATGTGGGAGCTGAAATGAAAAGAAGCAAGATGATGAAATCATTGCCAAAGCTCCCCAACCCAGGAAAATTCCTCATCACATGTGAGCTGAAGATGCTTGACAATGTCAAGGCCTTATGTGATTCAGGATCAACTGTGAATGTCATGTCTCTCCGTCTAATCCAAACTCTGGGAATCAAGAAACTGCTGCCATCCAGGACCTCTATCACTTTTGTGGATAACACCTCCACAAGGCCTCTAGGCATGGTGAAAGACTACCTCTTGAAGATTGGAGAATGCCTAGTGCCAACAAACTTTGTAGTCATGGAGAAAACATATTCCAGTGAGGTACCACTTTTCCTAGGCAGACCATTCTTGGCAACATAAGGAGTTCAGTTAGACTTCAAGATAGGTTCAGTGATTCTAAAGAATGTTGATGAGTTCAAAGTCTACAAGATTGACTCTCCTTCCATAGTTTTCTGTGGGGCAACTGAGCAAGAGAATGAACAGTGGAAGCTTCCAGATAATTTGGAGGATGCTATTAATCTCACTATGAGCATGTTGATGAGCGATGCTTTACCTGCTGAACCAAGGAAGACACAAGATGTTGTGTTGAAGCTTGAAGAGGGTTTGAAGGATAATGAAAGCTTAACCACCAAGGATGAGAAACCTTCAACCACACCAAATGTCAAAAAGAAAAAGCATAGGATGTCAGCTTATGGCAAACCCAAGCAACCATCAAAGAGAACATGGGTCTCGAGGAAGAAAGAGGTAGGAGCACCAGCTCCATCAACCTCTACTCACTAGCCCCCAAGTAAGCAAAGTCAATCTTAGTGACTTTAAACAAGTACACTTGGGAGGTAGTCCCATGGTATCCTTTTGTGTATATTATGCTTTCTAGTCTATCTTTTATGCTTTCCTATAGTGTATATAAACAGGAGTTCGAATTGGGGGTTGAGAAAGTCTGAAGGGGACAAAGAACAGGTGTTTTCAGGCTGACATCGATCAACTGTATCGGTCATGACAAGACCGATACACACTTTTCGGTCATGAATTTCGGTCATGTTTGATTGATGTCAGTGGAGCCAGTTTACACCAGTCAACACATCGGTCACTTCTGATCGATGTGGAAGGAAGTTTGAAAGAGGGACACATTTCGGTCATCCACATCGGTCAAGCTTGATCGATGTAAACCCACCGGATGAATTTCGGTCGAGTGTATCGATCAGTTAGTGATCGATGTGATTCTCAAGAAACATATCGGTCACTAACATCAGTCATAAACAGACCGACATAAACATGCCGGATGGATTTCGGTCAAGAACTTCGATCAGTTGATGACCGATGTTGTCCCCAGGAAGCACATCGGTCGCCAACATCGATCACTTATGACCGATACTGACTTTTCAGTCAGTAACAACAGTCATTTGTGACCGATGTTCCACCCGAGGTAAGTATTTCATTTTTCAAAAAAATTTCCCTCTTTTGGTTTGGAGCCAAGGAAGTTTAAATTCTAATATTGGATCCTTCCTGACCTCTTTCTTAGCTTCTGAGCACTTTTGTTTTTGTCCCCCACTCTTTTGATTCCTTTGGTTCCCTCACCAAGTTTTGATTCCTTTGGTTCCCTCACCAACTTTTGATTCCTTTGGTTCCCTCTCCTTCTCTCTATTTAAACCAACAACTTCTTCACTTCTCTTCACACTTCAGCTCACTCCTCTTCTCACCTAAAGCATGAAATTACTAGTTCTCACTCTTTTATTGCTTTCTCTAAGTGCTGAGAAGTTCAAAAAAGGTTTGCTTTCTAAACTATCATTCCTTTGCGCTTAGGCTTTGCATGTGTTCATAACCGCTTAGTCTATGTTTTTAAGAGCAAGTGTTGATTGGTTTTAAGTGCTGTGCTTTGATTTTGCAATGTGGAATTGTTTAGGATAAGCAAGTTAGATGTTGAAGCTTTGCTTAATGTTCATTTATCTCATTACTTGCTTATTTTTCATTCTTTTGCAAGATCATCTCTTTTTGCCTAAGAACCATTTACTAGATTCTCATGCATAACTATCTATCTTTTGTGCATTCTAGCTTACCTAACTGCTACCTTTTGATTTCCTCTTGCTTTGGAGAAGTTTAATATTGTTATTAAGACTTGTTAGACTTTTCTTAGCCTAGAGAGTTTTCTTTTCAAGCTTTCAGTTATTAGGTTCTTCAGCTTTTGTTCTTTCACTTACTCTGTTTTCAAGCTTTGCTTTTGAAGGTACCATGGGAAGAACAAACATAGCTGCTGGGAAAAAAGGGAAAAGCACCTTAGGAAGGAGCCACTACCTCACCACGACCGAGCAAAGAAAAAGGAAAAGGTGTTGCACCTAATTTCAAAGAGGAAAGATGTTCTTAATCCATGAATCACAATACTCAAGGCTATGGGAAGTAATTGCCGTTGGGGAATTCAGAGCTGGAATTACAAGGAACCAACACTTGAAGCATCCTGCTGTTAGATATGCACAAAAGGTGCATGCAAACACATTTTTTGCAAAGAACCTCACACCTAACTGGCAAAGAAAGAGACTTCCTCTACAACGGACTGTATACCAGTATGGGCGCCAACCCATGACAACACATTTCGTATGGTGTAAATGCAAGCATGATATCCCTTGTATTTACACTATTTAGGGCTGCATTTAGTACATATTTTGATCCTCTTTTGCATGTTTTCCCTTTGCTTTTGTCACATTTTCTTCTTCTTTTAGACTTAGGTTGCATTTAGAGTAGAGTTTGCATTTTCTTTGCATTTTGGATGTTTTTAGGTGCTTTTGGAGCTTAAAGGAGCTTGGAAGAGTTTTGGGAATGATACAAGATGCTAGCTGGGCAAAAGGGAGCAAGAAGGATCACAGCAGAAGATCTCTCCAGAAGTTTTTGGTCAGAGCACGGAGAGTTTCGGTCAAGAGTGGCCGATACGGAGCATATCGGTCACCAGTATCGGTCAAGTGTGATCGACACAAACACACCGTTCTAATTTCGGTCATTTGTGTCGATCACTGAAGACCGATAGGGACCCATTTCGGTCACTGGAGATTGACACGACTGACCGATACTGACCCAGTCCGAACCTGTTTTTAATTACAACTATGCCATTACTCTAGGGTTTTCCTTTCTAGGCTATAAATAGCCTCTTTTTCCAGATTTTCGACAAGTCATGTCAAAATACTGTTCTTGAGCATTTTTTCTAAGTTTGTAAGACAATTTCTTTGCTTTGTTTAATACAATCAAGTATTTGATTTAATCTTTTTATAATCTTTCTTTTAATCATGATTAGCATCCTTTCCCTTTGTGATTTGGTGTTAAACATGATTATGAGTGAGTAGTTATCTTAGGGTTTCTAGATGTAGTAGATTAGGGGAATCTAAGGCTTGATATTGGCTTGTTATGTTCTTCATTCTATGGGTTCCTCTCTATTAATCTGTTATTCATGCTAGATTAGTCTTGATCAAACTTGTCTAAGTTGTTAGCTTTCTCTTATGCCCACCAAGTGTTTGATGAAATGCTGATCATGTTTAATAGAGGATTTGCTGGCCTTGGCTCAAGAGATTGACTGTTTGAGGAGCATTTTGACTTGAATAGAGTTGTTTAATCATGCTTGCTTGATGTTGTAGCACTAATGAGAGTTAGTTCTTGTTAGAATGTTTAGCAAAGGGTTATTTGCCAAGATATTGGATCTAACTAGCTTAAGTGTGAACTCTATGTCTAGGAATCACCATTGCTTGCCTGCTTGCTTGATCAATGTAGTTTGAAACAGCCTTAGTTAATGCCTGAAATTCCCCAAAGTCAATAACCACATCTAGAGACATGTCTTTCTCTTATTTGAATCTCGGATTGGCTCTGTTTTGCTCTGTTTTACTCTGTTTTTCTTGTTTAGAACTGTTTAGTTTGCTTTTGCGTTCACTTCTTTTGTTGCTTGTTTCACTTAGGTTGCAAGAACTGTTGCTTAGGCAACAAAACCAATTCTCTGCTTGCTTGACTTAGAGATTTTACTCTCAACTCTTCTGTTTTCAACTCTTCCCAATGGATTGACATAAAACCCATACTACACTACAGCTGACTAGTACGAGTGTAAGGGTGATTGACATTCAAGCGCCTCAAAAACTAGTGTATCAATCTGGCGCCGTTGCCATTTGGGAATTAGTTTGAATCATTAGAGTTTGTAGAATCTTTAAGATCAAGTTTTTAGTTTTATTTGTTTACTCACTCCTTTACAAGCATTTTCATTCCAGGTACCTCTCTACAAGTGGATAAGATGCTCTGTTTTGAAACTCCAAGGTGCAACAACTTCTACCATGAGCCTCTGCCTATGAACTACTTTGCAGACAGCTACAATACCCACCCACAGTTTGAACCCACTCCTGCTCTCCCTCAAGCTCAGTTCAATGGTTCTACCTCTATTGCAGCTGATATCAAGTGTGTGCTCACTGAATTCCTCAACTTACAACTCCTTGCAAAATTGAAGATGAACCAGTGATTTGCTTAGTTGCATAACAAATAAGACTATGTTCATGCTGAGCTCAACACCAAGTTTGATGATTTGGATTCCAGGATACAGACCTTAGAGACCATCTATGAGTATTGCCAAGCTATTGAGTCTGCAGTTGCCTTATTGAAGCTTATGCCACTGAGGAGAACTCTCTTGAAGAAGGAACCAACAAGGAAGATGAAGAGTGGTGGGCGCCACATGTGGTTGTTGATAACACAAAGGATTACTTGATGGAAGCTGCTGATGATAAAGAGAAACCTCGAACTGCAATCCTTCCTGTCTATCAGCCAACCATCCCTTTTCCAGCCAGGTTCAAGGAACAGCTAGTTCAAAAATATGAAGCCCTCTATGCTGCTCAGATGGAGATGAGGGGTTTAAATGGCCAAGAAGAGCTTGAGAAGCTCAGAGATAAGACTGGATCACCAGAAGTTAAGGAGTTCAATGTCAAGAAACTTGGAGATCCAGGCTGCTTCACTCTCCCATGTGAGCTAAAGGGGAGGACTTTCAAGAATTGCCTCTGTGATTTAGGAGCAAGTATCAACCTTCTCCCATCCTCTACTGCTAAAGCTCTTGGCTACACTCAACTGCAAGAGACTAATGTATCCCTTACTATTAGCTGATGGGACAGTGAAGAAACCACTTGGGTGTCTCAAGGATGTGCCAATGATGATAGAAGGAGTGACCATTCCCACTGATTTCCTAGTGCTTGATGTGGAAGGGCATATAAAGAATGCTATCATTCTAGGAAGACCTTTTCTGGCCACAGCTTGAGCAGTATTTGATGCCAAGGATTGCACAATTGAGCTGAAGCTAACCAAGAAGAAGGTTCTAAGGTTTGACTCAATGGGAAATAAGTTGGAGAATGAGCAAGCCTTCTCAATGGAGATTAAGAAGCTGAAACAGCTTGGAAAGAATTGGCCAGAGTTTGAAGGCTACCGAGGAGAGAGTTTTGATGGCTGCTGCTCGGTCAAGTTATTTGAAGACACCACTGAAAAGGAGGTCCTTGAAGTGGTTGATTACAAGAATCTGAATGATGTTAAGCTGGTTACTAGCAAGGGAGAAGTGGTTTTGCAACCAAGTGTCTCCAAGAAGGGAGAGTTTTGCTTCAAACTTCAGCAAGAGGGAAAAGCTACACCTTTTGCCAAGGTCAAGGTGAATGGAGTCACCACCAAGGTTAAGAGAAGCAAGATGACACCAAGGAGTTCCAAGACTCCTTCTCCTCACCTCAACTAAAGATGTAATTAAAGTCAAGCTTAGTGACTTTAAACAAGCACACTTGGGAGGTAATCCCATGTTTCCTTCTGTATATATTATGCTTTCTAGATTAACGTTTATGCTTGGTTTTAGTGTATAGTAACAGGATTTCGAACTGGGGTTTGAGAAAGTATGATGGTGACAAAGAACAGGTGTACTCTGGCTGATATCGGTCATTTGTATCGGTCATGACAGACCGATACACAGATTTTTGGTCATTAGTAGCGATCATGATTGACCGATATCCGTGGAGCCAGTTTATGCCAGTCAACATATCAGTCACTTGTGACCGATATGGAAAGAAGTTTGAAAGGGGGATAGATTTTCGGTCATCAGTATCGGTCATGCATGATCGACATAAACACACCGTTCTAATTTCAGTCCAGTGTGTCGATCATTGGTGATCGATAAGATTCTTGGAAACATTTCGGTCACCAATATCGATCACTCATGACCGACATAAACATACCGTGTTATTTTCGGTCAAGTGTGTCGATCACTGATGACCGATGCTAATCCCAGTAAGCACGTCCGTCTCTAGTGTCGATCACTCATGACCGAAAATGTAATTTCGGTCAGTAATATCGGTCATGAGTGACCGAAACTCCATCCGAGGTAAGTGTCTCAACTTCCAAAAATTTTTGCCTCCTTTGGTTTGGAGCCAAGGAAGTTTGAATTTTTAAATGGGATTCCTTCTGACCTCTTTCTTAGCTTTTAAACACTTTTTTTTTTGTCCCCCACTCATTTGATTCCCTTCACTCCCTACCCACCTCTTTAAAAGTCAATAAACTCTTCCTACTCTCCCTAAATTCATCTCTCATTTCTCTACCTCAAAGATTTTCAGCGCTCTCCTTCCCCTTATTATAAGTACTCAGAATTTCTTTAAGCTTTACACTTTCAGGTACAATGAGAAGAAGGAGCAGCTCAACAGTAAGCATCAGGAGTAACTTGAGCTTTTGCCCTGATGAGAGCCAACTCTACCAAGAGGGATCAGTAGTTGAAGAGCGAAATGACAGTCATAGAGACACACAAAAAGGATCTTCTCAGGATCATCCCACAACTCCTACCACTAAACCAAGTACCACATCCTTTCCATTGTTTTATACCATTGCATCTTTTCATTTTTGTAATATACTTTGTTGCTTCTCTCTTCCATTGCTTTCATTACACAAGGGACTGTGTAATTTAAGTGTGGGGGAGAGATTTGGGGCTTGACTTTGTTTTCTGTTTTCTTAGTTTTTCTTTTTCTTTTCACTTTGAGTCTCATGCATATCATGCATACATGTAAGGCACAGAAAAACACAAAAAAATCGAAAAAAATTTGAAAGTTTTTGCATTTTGCAAACCAAAAAGAGAGCATGTAGTTGCATTTCATTCTTCTAGGATTGAGTCTAGTGTTGACATGTTGGTTGCATTGCATTTGCATAGGGCATTATGATGAGGTTTCCTTGTAAAGTGCTTAGTGTTTAGAGATGATTTCAGTTTTTAAGTGCTTAGTTGTTTGATGCATCATTTGAATGCTAGAAGTTAAAGATGAACCATACTTAGATTGCTAGATTTGGTCTTCTCATCTCATTCTGAAAGCATTTGTTCTCTGAAAATCAACTCTATCAACTTGAACTTTAATTTGGACTTTCAATTATCATGTTTTATGCATTGAAAAGTGAATTCATGGCTACCATATACATATTTGGATCATCTTTCTCCTTTCTCCTTTCTACCACTCTTGTTGATACAAATAGCTGATCCTCATAATTATGGGACAGTTACATCATCACCCTTAAACCAAAACCTCCTTTTGAGCCTAAACACTATTGTGAGAGCTGTGAGGCCTTTGCATTGAATTTTTTATTTTATCTTGGCAAAAAGTGTTAGGAATAAGGCTGGCAATGATTAGATCTCTTGTAGATATCAGCTTGCATTTTGAGCCTGATTCTAGGATAGGAGTTTTGGGTTTTAAAAGGGTAGAGTTAGGTGGTTTGAGCTTAATGTTTTTATGTTTTGAAAGAAAGGGAAAAGATCTGAAATGGTAGAAAGAGGGGAAACAGTCTAGTATTGTTGTTAGGAAAAGGGAATAAAAGCTCTAAGTTTAAAAAGAAGGTTTGGCGCCAACAACAATGCTTAGGGAGGTTCAAAAGAAGAAAAATCTGACCAAGAAGCAATCCACCAAAGGTGATGAAGGTGCCAACACAACAAAGAAGAGCAAGTCCCAACCAAAAAGAAGCAGCCACACAAGCAAAAGAAGAAGTTTCCCCAGCCATGAAGATGGGTAAAGGGTAGAATTTAGGATAGGGTAGACTTAGAGGGTTCACTCTTGGGTTTAGAAATGCTTATGACTCATCTTTGGGATGTAAGGGTAGAAGAGAGCTTTGAATTGCATGCATAAGTGTGCTTTTACCTTTAGCATTTTGCCTAAGATGAAGTCATTTCATTGAGTGATCCTTTATGTTTTTGAACCCTTATGCTTAAATGAGATCATTCTTATCTCATAACCTTACCCTTTTCAACCAAATGTCTTCACTTGATTTGCATAAGCATGATTCATGTTCTGAACTTAATTGAATGTTAAAGAGTTGATTGATTTGAGCATCTGCCTAAGTTGAGATTTGAGATCATTTTGAAATATGATGAGCATGGCTAGGATCTTTAAAGTATAGCTGATTATGTTTGCATCCTACAACTAGGCACTTGAGCATTGAAACCATCTCTTTACCTTTGCACTTTTGGAATCTGAATGCCCATTTTCAAACCTCACTCTCCCATTTGTTCTTGATTGCTTGAGGACAAGCAAAAGGCAAGTGTGGGGGTGTTGATATCCCTTGTATTTACATATTTTAGGGCTGCATTTAGTACATATTTTGATCCTCTTTTGCATGTTTTCCCTTTGCTTTTGTCCCATTTTCTTCTCCTTTTAGACTTAGGTTGCATTTAGAGTATAGTTTGCATTTTCTTTGCATTTTGGATGTTTTTAGGTGCTTTTGGAGCTTAACGGAGCTTGGAGGAGTTTTGGGAATGATACAAGATGCTAGCTGGGCTAAAGGGAGTAAGAAGGATCACAGCAGAAGATCTCTGCAGAAGTTTTCGGTCAGAGCACGGAGAGTTTCGGTCAAGAGTGACCGATACGGAGCATATCGGTCACCAGAATCGGTCAAGTGTGATCGACACAAACACACCGTTCAAATTTCGGTCATTTGTGACGATCACTGAAGACCGATCGGGACCCATTTCGGTCACTAGAGACCGACACGACTGACCGATACTGACCCAACTCGAATCTGTTTTTAATTACAACTATGCCATTACTCTAGGGTTTTCCTTTCTACGCTATAAATAGCCTCTTTTTCCAGATTTTCGACAAGTCATGTCAAAATACTGTCCTTGAGCATTTCTTTTAAGTTTGTAAGACAATTTCTTTGTTTTGTTTAATACAATCAAGTATTTGCTATAATCTTTCTTTTAATCATGATTAGCATCCTTTCCCTTTGTGATTTGGTGTTAAACATGATTATGAGTGAGTAGCTATCTTAGGGTTTCTAGATGTGGTAGATTAGGGAATCTAAGGCTTGATTAAGGCTTGTTATGTTCTTCATTCTATGGGTTCCTCTCTATTAATCTGTTATTCATGCTAGATTAGTCTTGATCAAACTTGTCTAAGTTGTTAGCTTTCTTTTATGCCCACCAAGTGTTTGATGAAATACTGATCATGTTTAATAGAGGATTTTCTGGCCTTGGCTCAAGAGATTGACTGTTTGAGGAACATTTTGACTTGAATAGAGTTATTTAATCATGCTTGCTTGATGTTTTAGCACTAATGAGAGTTAGTTCTTGTTCGAATGTTTAGCAAAGGGTTATTTGCCAAGAGATTGGATCTAACTAGCTTAAGTGTGAACTCTATGTCTAGGAATCACTATTGCTTGCTTGCTTGCTTGCTTGCTTGATCAATGTAGTTTGAAACAGCCTTAGTTAATGCCTGAAATTCAACCACATCTAGAGACTTGTCTTTCTCTTATTTGAATCTCGGATTTGCTCTGTTTTGCTCTGTTTTACTCTGTTTTTCTTGTTTAGAACTGTTTAGTTTGCTTTTGCTTTCACTTCTTTTGTTGCTTGTTTCACTTAGGTTGCTAGAACTGTTGCTTAGGCATTAAAACCAATTCTCTGCTTGCTTAACTTGGAGATTTTACTCTCAACTCTTCTGTTTTCAACTCTTCCCAATGGATTGACATAAAACCCATACTACACTACAAATGACTAGTACAAGTGTAAGGGTGATTGACATTCAAGAGCCTCCAAAACTAGTGTATCAAAGCACGAGAGGTTATAAAACTCAAATGCAAGCTAAGATGTAGTATAGCATGCAAGTGAGGTATCAATCCACACCTAGGGGTAGCAAGTTCACTAAAAATGTAAGGGAATGAGCAAATCTAACCGAAAATGATAAATGATTGGTAAAATTCTTAAAATCTAAATGCAAGTGTCAAATGCAAAGCGAAACAATTTTAAAATCCCTGGAAGAGGGTTAACGACCATGAGGAATAAGTGGAATAAATTTAACATAACAAATACATTTTTTAATAACCCCCTAAACCACTTTCTGATCCACAAAGATCATTCAAAAATTGCCCAAATAAAGTTGATGGAGGAGAAGATTGTTGATCTTGTTGTTGAGAATTCCGCTTCTGTAAATTGTTTTATGGAAAAAATTCAGTAATGGTAATATTTAAATAAATTTTCTTATGTTTTATGATATTATATAATTTTTTCTTTTATTTAATAAATATTTAATTTATATTTTATTAAAGTTTTGCTAACAATAATATAAATAGGGTTTATTTGTAAATTTTAAAAATAAAAGACATTAACAATAAAATAAAAATAGAATCTATTTGGAATATTCTTTTTTAGAGCAAAAAATGAAGATATACATTGGAGCAAAATTCAACTCCATTTTAGAGTTACTCTATTTTAGAAGAAAAAATGGAGATATACATTGGAGATGGTCTAAGTACTCAAGATCCTAGAAGAGAAAGTAATGAAGAACAAGAAAACTTAAAGCTTTGACCTTTTTGACTCTTTCGAATCACCTCAACCCATCAACCCAAATGAAACTACTCGCTACACATAAAGAAAACCAAACAGAATGCAGAAGATGATCTACTAAACATGATTAACGATTGATTAAAGGCAAAAGGTTCAATATTCAAAGTGAAAAAGCAAGAAAATCTTTTAGTTCTACAATGGCGGATTCGCCTAAAAACGAGAGAGAACGAAAAGGTAAAGAGACAGAATGAAGATAATGAAAGGGCTGGCTACGTTTTGCTAAAAATGGCCAAACCGCAAATGGTCCCCCCTTCGCTATGGTCCAAATCCAGCTGGATGGATAAGGTTAGTCTGAGTTCGACTCAGGTCACTCGATCTCTGGCTCGATCTTCTCTTGGATCGGATGACTTCGGTCGATCTCTGAGTCGATCCTGTGTCGATCGTGTTGGAAGCTCGATCAGGTTCTTGATCTGCAAGGCGTCATTTACGTCACTCCAGATCGATCTCCTCTCTCGATCTTGATCTCGATCCTTCCTCTTGAATCGCCTTTGTGCACTCGATCTTCTGGTCGATCTTCTCTTGATCGACCTGCCATGCTCGATCTGCTACTCGATCTCAGGTCCTTAGCATGCACTCCTGAGTTTTCCAAGTGTCCACAAGCTTCCTCACGAGCCTTAGCACGTCCACGAGTTCTCCAAAGCTCCAAAAATTCTAAAAACAACCTGAATATGATGCATAATGCAAGAAACATGCGAATGCTAGTGCAAAAGTGCTCTAGGACCTAAAATAGTGCAAACTAGCCTAATATGCAAGGTGAATGCATGAGAAACTATCCTAAATGCATGCAAAATACATAAAATATATAGTAATATTAACTCCCCCAAACTTGCCTTTTGCTTGCCCTCAAGCAAAGAAAATTCAAGAAGGAGGAGAAGTTTTAAAAACAGGGGTTTAAGCTTCTTGCAAAGGTGTTTTTCAAATGAGTCATTTCAATGGTCCTAGTTCTTAATTCTAAAATGCAATGCACACACTCATACTCCAAAGAACTTAGCCATACTCATCACACAATGATTTTCAAATCATGACTCCCTTATTCCAAACAATCAAAGAATCTTATCCTTTAACATTCATTAAGATTAGAACCGTGAATCACACCTATGCATTTTCAAGCCGAACACATTTGGTTAAGGACAAAGGCTATGAGACTAGAATGATCTCATTTAAGAAGGGTTTTATAATGCAAAGGGTTTCTGTGGTAACCCAACCCGGTAAACCGTACCGCGGCTGTGTCCCACTACATCCTCTAAGTCTGTTTCTATACTTAGCCATATTTTTGATCTTTTTCTTCTTTATTTTTCTAAGTCTTTCTTATCATTACACAGCGGAATTATAAAGCAACTCATTCATTTAATCAACTTCCAAAAACACTTAAACAGGATTCGGGGTTCCACATAAATAAAAGCACAAGGTTTGCTAAAGATTACAACTGATCATCTAGCAACCAAACACCAAAGCCATAAGACTCAAAACAAAAGTCTTAACACAAATAAAACCAAGTACCGATCCATCCATATCCATCACTGCCGCCTGGTCTCGCCCCCCTACTGCTTAGTACCTGCACACTCAAGAAGAGAGGCATAAGTATTTCATAAATACTTAGTGAGTACGGTCATCCCGTAACACCTGGTCAGTACCAAACACGCAGTCATACTTTCGGATTCAACATTCAACACAATCAATTCGAAATAGACATAACAATATCAAACGGCCATGATCATCTAGCCTAACCAACCAAGATCAATCCCTTTTTAAGACCCATGTCTACTTCAGCGAGAATCCCACATCCCCTAAGCTAGTAAATGATCCGGATTACCCTGAGGTTAGCTAAAAATCATATATGCCACGGTAAACACCACAATATATCACAACACAAGGATTGCTTATCAGTTCTAACACATAACATGAAAATCACACAATCAACATGCAAACATTCAACCCTAGCAATCCTACGGTCCTAGACACTAACCACAGTCACGCACTCACCTTAGACAAGGCTGGAAACAGATTGGTCAGAAGAAATTCCAATGAAAACCGCACCAAAACAAAGATATCCGATCTCCCTAAGAATCTCTCGGCTCACGGTACGATGCGATCCTTATCCCCTCGGCTATCTCTTGATCTGTTCACCTTTCTTCGAGCCAAACTCTGTTTTCCCTCAAAAACCCCACAAAACAAGGCTATTAGCTCGAGGTTATCCGATGAAAACTCAACACTTAGGGAAATATCCGATCGCTTACCAGTTTATCTCGGTGATGGTCGGATCTGCTCGGCGATAACCTGATCTCTCTCGGATGTCCTCGGGATAAACTGTTTTTCTTAGGGTTTTCTCTCGACTATTCTCTTTCTTTGCTTTATTGCTCTCGAATAAACACAACTCCCTCGAGAAAAGTCTCAAAATCCCTTAAATACTCGCAAAACCCTAGGTAACCCGGACTTATCCGACATTTTCCTGGTTCCAGTAAGTTTTATCCCGGTCCGATTCGATTCTCTTGGCTATTCCCTGTACCGGCTCGACCATTCCTTCGATAAACCCCAAAATAACTGACCAAACACTTGGCCCACGGCCCAAATCCCTTCCCACTCGGATAAACCGTCCTTATCCGAGGTGTTTTCCATTTTTCACTCGGATATTCCTATTTCTCTCGGACAACTTGTCCCACCTCGGCTAATCCTCTATTTCTCTCGGAGGTTTCCTATTCCCCCTCGGAGACAGTCCACTGAGACTCGGACTAACCTCCCAGACTCTCGGATATATCCCACTGCACTCGGATAAATCCCATTTCCCTCGGACTGGACCCTGTTTTCCCTTGGATATGGTCTATCCGGCTCGGCTATCCAGCCCACATCCGACTATTTCACCAGTCAAAACCCGACCATAGTCTGAACCTCCATTTCCCAGCCAATATCCGACCCTTGGCTCGGTCATTCCTCGGACAATGCCCTGTCCGGTACGATCATTCCACATTTTCTCGGATATAGATGCTACAGTTTCTCTCAAGAAGGGTAAGAACTTATGCATAATGCTAAAGGTAAAGGCAATTGATACATACATAACTAGACTCTCATCTACCTATGTATACTAACAATGATCCTAAAACCCCTCTCATTCCTTTTCTTTTTAGCTCACTCACCCTCCTAGATACTACCCTTATCACCAAAGCAATTCGCTTAGCAAAAACACAAGTTAAAACAGAAAACATCCTTACTCTTTTAGGCTAGTGGAAAGGCTGAAAACATTTTTAGCTATTTACTTTTCTTATTGATAGCTCTCTACTTATTATTTTTTTTTCTTTTTCTTTTCTTTTTATTTGGCACATATGCTCTTTTCTTTTCTTTTTCTTTTATTTGAGAGCTATCTCCTGAAATATACTTAGAGATTTTCATTTTGAAAACATTGCCTTCCACTTAAATCCACTTCAAACACTTCAAATGCCAAACTCTTTTGACACCGTAAACAATTAAGCAATTAAATAATCCCAATAAACCCCAAACCCATCCTAAGCCAAAAAACTAGCTTCAAAATGCAAAGCTAGCAATGAAATGAGAGTCTAATCATGTCCCCTAGACCTAACACTTTATGCTAAGTTCAAACCGAAAAGAGGCCTCACAATGATATCACACAAGAACATTTAGCTTGAAAGAAAGGTAAGGGTTATGGTGGGAGTTCTACTTAGGCTCACAAGAGAGTGGTGAAAGGAGGAAGAGAGCCTAAATATGTATAAGATCCATTTGTTCATTTTTAAATGCATAAGTATGATAATTAAAATTCAGATTAGGGTTCTCACTTATTAGGACAAGATTCAGTTCATGAATGTTCAAGTCAAGCCACGAAAATCAAAACACATGATCCAAGTATGGTTAGAGCATACTTTCAAAGTGTGTACAATGCATAAAAGAGAAACTAACTAGGGCCTTGAAACAATTCATGAGCTTAAAACACCTTTTAAAGAAAACTTTAACCCCTTATGCAAATGTAAACAACCTAAATGCTTAAAAATTCTAGACTCAATCCTAAAATGTTTAACAAAGTGAACGCAACTACATGAATTTTTTTTTGAAAATTTTTAAAAATATCACCAATTGTTTTGTTCTTTTCTATGTCTTACATGTAATGAAGACTCATGGGATGCAAAGAGAAAATAAAAAGAAAGAAAACAATGTCAAATAACACACACACTCCCCCAAACTTGAATGACACCGTCTCTGTGGCAAACAAATTCAAAGGAGTTCAAAACATAAAGCAAAAGAAAACGAAAACAGGTGATGGTATTTACAAGGATCGGTTGTTGGTACCTTGGAGCTAAACTTGGCTGGAACTTGATGATGTTCCAGCGGAGCCGCTCTTGCTAGAGGAGCGTCGTGCTATATCCTTGCTTTTATCCGCGGTCGGGAATCCATGGAAGGAATGACGTGCTTGTTGCGTGCTGCCTTGAGGTTCATAGATGACTATCTGACCTGTTGATATCCTCCTCTGCTCTCGCTCGGGCTGCTTGACCTCTACACTCATGGACTGCTTAGACTGTGCGTGAGAGTTCCCTTGAAACGCCATGACCTTCTTGGCAAGTTTCTTGATAATCTTGCCTTGCCATTTGGTTATCATGCGCTGCATCTCCACAACCGAAGCTAGGAACTTCTCCGCTTTGGTTCTTGGCTCAAAATCTATCTTTGAGAGCTCAAAATCAGTTGGCATCACGGCGTCTGAGGGTGGTGATTCTGAGGGCTCACGGTTGACTTGAGGCGGCATCATGGCTGCTCCAAGTGGTGCATAACACTCCTCTTGATTTGGAATGAACTCGACGGTGCCTATGCTGCCCACGTGTGTTTCATCCACATTAGGAAGTATGCTTATGCTCTTCTTCTTGTCATCACTGTAGAACAGATAGGCAAAGAATTATGGAGCTAGCGTAGGTCCCAAGCTATCGGTGTTACGCAAATAGATCTCGTCCTTGTATGCTCTATCCGCGCAAGGTTCGAAGCTTTGAAGAGGTACACCGGCTTGAATGAAGAGTGGTGTAAGGAAGCCGCCAATTAATGCTGAACTCGCCTTACACCTCATAGCATATGCCTTGTATTTCGCCAGAGAGGACGCCAAGATACATCCATAATTAACATCATTCCCAAGCTCATCTCGCATCGGCTCGTGGTTCTCCTCTTCGCTGCTGCAAAGTACCCTCTTGATTCCTTGGAAGAGAAATCACAGCCTCGTTCTTGTCACGGTAGGAGCCACTGATCGCCCACTGAAGGTGTTTGCTAGCAGCTTGAGAGTATACCTCCGGACGGGATTCCTCACTTTCTTGATCTTAGCCGTGTTAGGCTTGTATTCTTCATCACAAAGCAAGTCCCATAGTTCGTTGGCAATCTTGAGAGGAGGGAACTCTACTTTTTTAGCCGTGGCATTAAGACCATAAGCTTGGCAAAGCTCTTCAATGGAGAAATGATAAGCTCGCCTCTTGACCTTGAAGGTGAGATGACCTTGTGAGGGAGTAGGGAGGCTCGGATTCATATAGGAAAACGCCAAGGTAGAGAGGAAGTCTAGAGTGACTTACGGATATGTTGGGAAATCCATCCGTGAAAGGCATGCAAGCCCCATGTCTTGGAGAAGAAAATCAAAGTCTTCTAGAAGTCCCATCCTCTCCAAGAGATCTCTGCTAGCAAACTTAGTAGGCTTAAAGCGCAGCCTCTCTCTTTGCCAACTTTTCCTCCTTCGTCCAACGAACCCTCTCTTGAACCACTTGTTGCTCCTCTTGACCTTCTCCTTCTTTTTCTGTCTCCTCTCTCGTTCTCTTTGGGGCCATAGTACCTGAAACACAATTCTCAAACAAGAGAATGAGCAAAGGCGGCGAATTTTGAGAGAAAGCGCAAGCAAGAAAGAAAAAGTTTAAACTAATACCCTAGATTTTTGGGGGACTTATAAAAGTTCTAGCAAGATAATACAGAAGGGAATCTAGAGATAGAACCAAATCTAGAATTTTTCCTGATATCTAGCTAGTTTAAAATAATTGTTAAACCTATAACATCTTATTATTCAAACAATGCAAAGAAAAGGAAATTTTCCCAAAAGATTTAAAACAAAGAGTTGAAAATACATTTTCGAAGTTGAAAGAGGATGTTGTTGGCCCTTAGTAAAAAAGGAAATCACACTCTCTCTGGTTTAGAAACTCGAAACACAAATAATGAGAGAGTGTGTTTGTTGAAAATTTAAAGGCCAACAAGAAAAATCTAAAACCATGGGCAAGAAAGTGGTTTTCTGACAAAAGGTGTGGTCAAGGCACATCCTTCATGGTCAAAGATGCTTGCTTTGACCACTTTTTAAATTTAAAAACTGGAGAGAATGTAGAAAATAGGAAAAAGAAATTGTTACCTCGGCATGAGATCGAGTCCATTCGGTCGATCTAGGACTCGATCTCATGCCCATAATGGCTTGGATCGAGAGTTTTAATCGATCAGGGACTCGATTCATTTTGCATCGAGTCTTAGATCGACTGTCCCTCTCGTTCCTTGACTTTTGGTCAACTAGGCATTGGTCCTTGAGTCGAGCTACATAATCGATATGAGGGTCGATTTGGCTTAGATCGAGTGGCAGATCGAGTAGACCATTCGATCTATTTTTGAGAATCGAGTTACTCGGTCGATCTACACCTCATTTGCTTTTCAAGCTAAACGTATAGGGTGTTCATCCTCTCGTGATCGACCATTCCACTCGAACTGTATACTCGATCTCGTCTAGATTGACTAACTCCTCTCGATTCACTACCTCGATCTAGTAAAGATCGAGCTAGGATGAGTCGATCTAGCACTCGATCTCTAGCCTATTCTTAACCCTTCTCACCTCTTTTAGACTCCAAGATCATGTCCTGCAATCCCTTACACCCTTTCCTACACACTTAGAAGATAAAAACATAAAACTGAAATAGAAAGAAATCAGAAATAAATACAAGATAGACATGGGAATGCCTCCCAAGTGCGCTTTCTATAACGTCTTTAGCTAGACTTTACTTGGTTTAGGCAGATGGTGGGTCGTGGAGAAGCATTGAAGTGCTCTCCTTGTTGAATGCACTGACCATGTATGGCTTTACTCTGTGTCCGTTGACTGTGAATGCATTCCCACTCTTGCCAACCAACGTAACGGCTCCATAGGGCAATACTTCCTTGATCTCAAACGGTCCGCACCACCTTGATTTGAGCTTGCTTGGGAACAGCTTCAACCTCGAGTAATAGAGAAGCACCAGGCTGCCTTCCTTAAGCTCTTTATGAACCAGCTTCTTGTCATGAGCCGCCTTAGAACGCTCCTTGTAGATCATAGCGCTTTCGTAGGCATCCAGCCTTAGTTTATCAAGCTCACGTAGCTGAATCAAACGCTTCTCCTGAGCTGTCTTGAGATCATAGTTCAACTGCTTCACAGCCCATAATGCTTAATGTTCCAGCTCAACAGGGAGGTGACACCCTTTGCTGTAGAGAAGAGTAAAAGGAGTACTACCAATGGGGGTTTTGAAAGCGGTCCGGTAAGCCCACAAAGCATTGTCTAGCTTAGCCGCCCAATCCTTCCGAGTAGTACCTACTGTCCTCTCGAGTATTGCCTTGATCTGCCGGTTAGAGACCTCTACTTGTCCACTCGTTTGAGGATGATAAGGTGTAGCTACCTTGTGCTTCACACCATATTTTCTTAAGAGGTTCTCGAATACTTTATTGATGAAATGGCTGCCACCGTCACTGATCACAACCTTAGGGACTCCAAATCTTGGGAATATGATGGTTTTAAAGAGCTTGATCACCACCTTAGAGTCGTTTGTTGGAGAAGCGATGGCCTCAACCCATTTAGATACATAATCAACCGCCACCAAGATGTACTTATTGCCGTAAGAAGAAAGGGAATGGACCCATAAATCTATCCCCCATGTGTCAAAGACATCAACTTCAAAGATAGGAACCTGAGGCATCTCGTTTCTCTTGGTGATATTTCCTGCCCTTTGACACGCTTCACAACTCTTAACAAACTCGTGAGCGTCCTTGAAGATAGATGGCCACCAAAAGCCGGCTTGCAACACCTTTGTAGCAGTTTTGAAAGAAGCAAAGTGTCCTCTGTAAGAAGATCCATGGCAGTGAAGTAGAATGTCTTGAGCTTCATCCCTTGAGACACATCTTCTGCACAAGCTATCAACCCCTCTTTTGTATAAGTAGGGCTCGTCCCAAAAGTAGTAGGTAGCATCTCTCATAAACTTCTTCTTGTGGTAATGATTAAGGTGAGTTGGCTCCTCTCCACATGCCAAGAAGTTTACAATGTCAGCGTACGAAGGCAAGTCTTCTACTTTGAAACTCAGAACCTCTTCAAACTGCCCCTCTAGCCTTCCACAAACAGTCGTAATGATCATCATGAGTTGTTCTTCTGGAAGCGAATCATCTAAGGGCAGAGACTCATTGATTCTAATCCTAGAGAGGTGATCTGCCACGCCGTTCTCTATCCCTTTCTTGTCCTTAATTTCCATGTCGAATTCTTGGAACAAAAGGATCCATCTAAAGAGTCTCGGTTTAGTGTCTTTCTTGGAATAAATGTACCTCAGAGCTGCGTGATCTGTGTAGAAAACCACCTTAGAGCCTACGAGGTATGACCTGAACTTCTCAAAGTCGAATACAACTGCCAGCAACTCCTTCTCAGTCGTAGCGTACTTCACTTGAGTGTCATCTAGGGTCCAGCTGGCATAGTAGATGACGTGCAGCCTTTTGTCTTTCCTTTGACCAAGAACGGCTCCTATGGCGTAGTCACTCGCGTCACACATGATCTCGAATGGTAGAGTCCAGTCCGGTGCTTGCAATATTGGCGCGGATACAAGAGCTTCCTTGATGGTCACGAAAGCCAGAAGACAATCCTCATCAAACACAAACTCATCTTCCTTGCACAACAGCCTTGTGAGAGGGCGTGCAATCTTGGAAAAGTCTTTGATGAAGCGCCTGTAGAAGCCAGCATGGCCTAGGAAACTCCTTACTCCTTTGACATTAACCGACGGCTCAAGACTCATCGTGACCTCAACCTTGGCTTTGTCAACCTCTATGCCTTTCTCTGATATCTTGTGGCCAAGCAAGATCCCTTCCTTCACCATGAAGTGACACTTCTCCCAGTTAAGCACAAGATTCGTCTCTTCACAACGCTTTAGTACCTTGCAAAGATTCAACAAACACGCAGAAAAAGACGCACCATATACAGAGAAGTCATCCATAAACACTTCTACCATCTCTTCTATTAGATCAGAGAAGATCGACATCATACACCGCTGAAACGTAGCCGGTGCATTACACAACCCGAATGGCATCCTTCGATACGCGAAGGTGCCATAAGGGCATGTAAAGGTCGTCTTCTCTCGATCGTTTGGATGGATTGGTATTTGAAAGAAACCACTATTTCCATCAAGAAAGCAATAGTAAGGATGATTAGCAAGCCTCTCAAGCATTTGATCAATAAAAGGTAAAAGAAAATGATCCTTTCTAGTAGCAAGATTAAGCTTCCTGTAGTCTATACACATACGGTGTCCTGTAATAGTCCTAGTAGGTATAAGCTCATCTTTATCATTCTTAATGACCGTGATCTCTCCCTTCTTAGGCACCACGTGTACATGGGAGACCCACGTGCTGTCACTTATGGGATAGATCACGTCAGCCTCTAACAGCTTAAGAATCTCTTTCTTAACAACCTCTTTTAAATTAGGATTCAAACGCCTTTGGTGTTTTATAGAAGAGGCATTCTCATTATCCAAGTGAATCCTATGAGTGCAAAGCATTGGTGAAAGGCCCTTGATGTAACTTAGAGAGTACCCAATGGCCTTCCTATACTTTCTCAGCTCATTTAGGAGCGAAGGCAACTCATCATCACTTAAGTTTTCATTCACAATCACGGGGTAGGTATCATTAAGCCCTAAGAAAGCATACCTTAGCCCTTTTAGGAGCTCATTAAGGTCCACCTTTGGGGCTAGCAGTTCGCTCCAGTCCTCCTCGTGGCTCTTGTTGACGTTCCCATCCTCAATAGCCTCCTTAGAACCCGAGATATGACCCAAAAGACTGCTTTCTTGAACCGTTGTCCCCTCCGAGATCGAGTCTTCCAGTCGATCTTGCACTCGTTCTGGTCCGGATCGAGCAATTTCACTCGATTCTCTTACTCGATTTAATTGGGATCGAGCAGGAGATCGAGTCCCTGTCTCATTCTCTGAAATGATCGATTGGCTTCTCTGGATCTTCTCATCGATTGTTTTGCTGGATCGACTGCACTCAGGTCGATCACTTACTCGATTTGATTGGGATCGAGTAGTAGATCGAGCGTCTGAGTCGTTCTCTTCTCTGGATTGACCAGTCTCCTCGATCTTCTTGTCGATTGCTGTATTGGATCGAGTGATCTTCTCGATTGCCTGATCGATCTCTAAGCATACGCCTTCATCTTCTAACACAACATTCCTAGAGTCAAGGAGATTAACGTACTCCTGAGTCTTCCTACTCAGAAAACCGAATTCTCCTGGCTCCTTAGTCAATGCCAGCTTCAAGTGATCCTCTTGTGCAAGCTCTTCTAGCAGTTCATCCGCCAAAGCATCCAACGTCTCTATATAGAAAGCTTGCCCTTCTATGGTAGGCTTCTTCAGGACCTCGTTGATGTCAAAATCCAGCCTTATATCCTTGCCCAAGTGTAGAGCTATCTTCCCATTCTTGACATCAATGATTGCTCCGGCGGTTGCAAGGAATGGCCTCCCAAGTATAGGCGGATCCATAGGTTCTTCATCCATTTCAAGCACGACGAAGTTGGTTGGTACGTTCACACCGCTTACCCTCACTTGAAGATCCTCTAGCAAACCCACTGGAAGTCTTACGCTTCTGTCAACTAACTCAAGGGAGATCGTACACTCTTTGAACCGTGTGAAACCTAGCTTCTTTGCTATAGAATGGGGCATCAGATTTATACTAGCTCCAAGATCGCATAAGCAGCTTTGAAATGTTACAGGACTGAGAGCACATGGTATAATGAAGCTTCCTGGATCTCCCAACTTCTTGGGGACTATCTCCTTGTGTATAATGGCGCTACACTCTTCACTAAGCACCAGCACTTCTTTGCTTTCCTTGTTCTTCTTTGCAAGCGTGTCCTTGAAAAATTTAGCACACTTAGGCATCATCGCTAGGCAATCCACAAGGGGCAGCTTGATCTCTACGTCCCTCAGATGCTTCTCAAACAAGAGCCTATGCTTCTCTATAAGCTGTTTCTTGAAGCGGCCAGGAAAAGGAAGCTTAGGAACATATGGTGGAGGTATGTAGTTATCCTTCTCCTCGGTTGCTTTCTCCACTTGCTTCTCTATGGCTGCTTATTTGCCCTTCGTTGCCCTCTCTATCCACACGTTGTGGAAGTTGATCTCATCATCGGCCGAAGGTTTACCCTCCCCCTCTTGAACCACAATGTCCTCATGTCTTTAGGTGTAACCCTCGGTGGAAGTTCTTTCCCACTTCTTAGTGTGATAGCATTGGCGTATTCCTTGGGATTTTGCTCACACTTGCTCGGTAGACTGCTTTGACCACTTGTACTTGCTTTACCCTTCTCTAACTGCTTGATCTTGTTGTTTAGAGTTTTAATCTGAGTAGAGACATCAGTGAGAGAGGAGTCTAAATGGGTGTTCATTTCGGAGAACTTCTGGTTTGTCGAAGCATGCCCTTGAAGTAACTGCTGAAACATGGCTTGTACAGGATCAACATGTTATGGTTGCATCTGTTGTTGAGGAACAAAGCCTGGAGGGTACATAGGAGTATAACATTTGTTTCCTTGCTGCTGCTGCTGTCCCTGAAAGTTATTTTGTCGCTGACCTTGAAAACCACTACTCGGCTGAAAACCTTTGTTATAGGGCACAAACGGTTTAGCCTGTTGAGGAGGGTACACCTGATCCTTTGGGTGTTCAACGTTGGTGCTTCTATAAGACAAGTTGTTGTTGCCTTGGTAGCCTTGAGAGTAACCTTGAGGCTTGTAGTTGTTCTGACCGGCTACCCAATTAGCTTCTTCTTCTTGGCATTGCTCTAGCTCATCCTAGACATCTGCAGCTTCCCAACCAAAATGTACGTGCTTTTGGTTTGCAAGCATAAGCTTACCGATCTTCTCATGGAGAGACTTCATTTCTTTCTTATTGGCTTCAAGATCAGCTCCTCTTGGTGCACGGTCATGGTCTTCAGAATAATTCCCATCGCTCAATGCTAGGTTTTCAATGAGCTCCATACCTTCCTCAACCTCTTGACCTAGGAAGTTTCCTTTGCTTGTCGTGTCAAGTAGTAGTCTGATCTTTGGAAGTGCTCTGCGGTAGATAGTACTCAATAGGGTCTCTTCGCTGAAACCATGGTGAGGGCAGGCTATTGTAAATTCCTTAAAATGCTCCATAGCCTCATTGAAGCACTCATTCTGTCGCTGAGTGAAACCACTGATCTTGCTTCTCAACCTTGCTGTCCGAGAGCTTGAGAAAATCTTGGAGAGGAAAGCTTTCTTATAGTCAGCCCAATAAGTGATAGTGCCTTGTGGAAGAGTCTTCTCCCAATGCCGTGCCTTGTCGCCTAAGGAAAAGGGAAACAAATGCAGCATAAAGCTGTCCTCCGAGATGCCATTTATTTTGAGCATTCCACAAAGCTGCTCAAAGTTGTCTAGATGTGCCAATGGGTCCTCCAAGGCTAACCCATGAAATTTGTTGTTTTGCACCATCTGAACAAACCCTGGCTTGGTCTCGAAATTATTGTTTTGCACTGGGGGAGGAGTGATCCCAAACCTAATATGGTTAGTATTGGGAGCATCTCCTGCTCCAATGATCCGTGGGGGTCTAGCCGCATGGTGGCGGTTTCCATTACCCCTTCCCACTGCCCCGTGAGCTGGAGGAGGTCCCTCTGGGTGCTCGTGCTCAGCCAGTGCTTCAAATTCCACTGAACCTTTCTGAACAATCTCCTCAAAAGCTCTAGCTTGCTCTCTAACTTTTCATGATCTTGCGTGTCCAAGCTGATGAATATTGTCCAAGGGTGTGAGTAAGGCGTTGTCACCCATGGAATGAAGATTCATGTACCTGAAAGACACAAGTTTGAAAGTAGAGAAATCAGTAACCAACTTAAATTAAAGGCTTAGTCTTTACTAAACCTCAAATCTTAATGCTTCCTATCCCCTAAGATGGCAACGACGCCATTTGATAACACATTTCTTACAGTTAAATGCAAGCACGAGAGGTTATCAAACTCAAATGCAAGACTAAGATGTAGTATAGCATGCAAGTGAGCTATCAATCCACACCTAGGGGTAGCAAGTTCACTAAGAATGCAAGGGAATGAGCAAATCTAAGTGAAAATGATAATGGATTGGTAAAATCCTTAAAAAGTAAATGCAAGTGTCAAATGCAAAGCGAATCAGTTTTAAAATCCTTGGAAGAAGGTTAACTACCACGAGGAACAAGCGGAATGACAAAAATGCAAGGCTATAAAAAACTAAAAATCGACTAGTGGATCGACCACTGGATCGACCACTAGATCGAGCAATATGGATCGATCTCGTCTAACAACTTGAAATGATGAATGATGCGATGGATTAATGGACAAGATGCAAACTTTATGATGACAGAATGATAAGCAGAGGTTTAAAACACTAAGAAAGAGGGTCTAGGGTTGAGGGTCATATTCATGGATCTCAAAGATTAAAGTTGGTTTGAAAACTTTTAGATCTACTCACTTTGTGAGGTTCTCTAGGCCTTGAAAACAAAACAAGAACCATCCATGGCATGTGGTATGGTTCACTTCTTCAATCTCTTCTCCAAACCCATGGCGTTTGGTGGAAAAAGAGATCGAAGAGCTTGGAACACAGATTTCAAAAAAATGACCTAACTAATCCCCTAAACAACCATGGCATGTGGGAATGGAAGGATTAGCCTCTAGGATCTGATTTTCCAAGACATCTGAATCCTGTCAAGGTAAGACAGCCCTTGGATCATAGAGATCTTGGCGTGAGAGTCTCTAAGCCTTAAGTACTCAAGATCCTAGAAGAGAAAGTAATGAAGAACAAGAAAATTCAAAGCTTTAACCTTTTTAACCCATTCGAATCACCTCAACCCATCAACCCAAATGAAACTACTCGCTACACATAAAAAAAACCGAACAGAATGCAAAAGATGATCTACTAAACATGATTAACGATTGATTAAAGGCAAAAGGTTCAATATTCAAAGTGAAAAAGCAAGAAAAGCTTTTAGTTCTACAATGGCGGTGATTCGCCTAAAAACGAGAGAGAACAAAGAGGTAAAGAGACAGAATGAAGATAATGAAAGGGATGGCTGCGTTTTGCAAAAAATGGCCAAACCGCAAATGGTCCCCCTTTCGCTACGGTCCAAATCCAGCTGGACGGATTAGGTTAGTCTGGGATCCACTCGGGTCACTCGATCTCTGGCTCGATCTTCTCTTGGATCGGATGACTTCGTTCGATCTCTGAGTCGATCCTGTGTCGATTGTGTTGGAAGCTCGATCTGGTTCTCGATTTGCATGGCGTCATTTACGTCCGTGCTCCAGATCGATCTCCTCTCTCGATCTTGATCTCGATCTGTCCTCTTGAATCGCCTTGGTGCACTCGATCTTCTGGTCGATCTTCTCTTGATCGACCTGCCTTGCTCGATCTGCTACTCGATCTCAGGTCCTTAGCATGCACTCCTTAGTTTTCTAAGGGTCCACGAGCTTCCCCACGAGCCTTAGCACGTCCACGAGTTCTCCAAAGGTCCAAAGTGTCCAAAAACAACCTGAATATGATGCATAATGCAAGAAACATGCGAATGCTAGTGCAAAAGTGCTCTAGGACCTAAAATGGTGCAAACTAGCCTAATATGCAAGGTGAATGCATGAGAAACTATCCTAAATGCATGCAAAATACACAAAATATATAGTAATATCAACCCACTAAGCAGATTCCCATGCCTTGTGAGACTGTTGATGGAGCAGCTGCTAACCTACCAGAGCTGGATTATTAACAAAGGAAAAAGGGAGAGGAATCCCCAACTTCACATTGGAGGAGTTGTGACAGCTATACTCATAGCTTGTGATGTGAATCTTGAGGAACATACTAGAGATGCTCTACATCCTATCTGGATAGATATGGATTACCTGAAGAGAAGCCATTTTCTTGAGAAGAGTATTCAGGGCAAGCATATCTACCAATTCCTCAACAATCACCAAGAGCCAGTAAGAGTCCTTCTCCCTAATCCAGGGCTCACCTCCTTCACCACAAGGACCAACATCTGCTTCAATGTGAGTGAGGAGGAGCTCTACACAAGCGGCCCTAACCCTGGAGAGAGAGAAGAAGACAGTGAGGAAGGAAACACTGAAGATATTGGAGAAGAAGAAGAAGAAGATACTGCTGGCGCTGATGGCCAAGGACGAACCTATGAAGAAGATGAGCTTGAAGAAGAAGAAGCGTTGAGATACAGCTCAAGGCAGTTCCACTTCCAACCCTATGAATCACCCAACCAAGGAGGCTCTTTGAAGATAGCTCATGAGCACATCAATGCTCTCCAGAAATGGTGTAAATGGCAAGACAAAGCCATTAAGGGGTTGATGAAAATGGTTAGGGGGAAGTTCAAGAAAGACAAACCAACATCAGCAAGAACTTCCCACCAAAGCCACACTCATGAGCATACACTTCACCAAGAAGAGCAAGCACATCAAGATGAGCCAACTGAGGAGGAGGAAGCTGTTTGGAACCCTCATGGAAGACTCTCTTTCCATGCACAGCCAAGTGATCAATGGGGGATATGGCAAAACCAAGAGATTCGTCTTATGAGCCAAGTACCCATGTACTATCAGCTTGGGAGCCAACTCCCACTCCCTCTTCAGTTCAGGAGACATGGCAATGGGGTCAACAAGGGAACTCTTCTCATGCAGAGCAGTTATGGTCAAGCTGGGTTCAACCACTTCAAGAAGCAGAGCATTCCACAAAGGTTTAAGAGAGGAGAAACAAGAGGAGAGCTAGCAAGTCTCCTCAGACCTCAGGATCATCCCACAACTCCTACCACTGAACCAAGTACCACATCCTCCACATTGTTTATACCATTGCATCTTTTTAGTTCTGTATTATATTTTGTGCTTCTCTCTATCATTTCTTTCATTACACAAGAGACTGTGTAATTTAAGTGTGGGGGAGAGATTTGGGGTTTGACTTTGTGTTCTGTTTTCTTAGTTTTTTTTTTTTTTTCTGTGAGTCTCATGCATATCATGCATTCATGTAAGGCATTGAAAAACACAAAAAAAAATCGAAAAATTTGAAAAATTTTGCATTTTTGCAAACCAAAAAGAAAGCATGTAGTTGCATTTCATTCTTCTAAGATTGAGTCTAGTGTTGACATATAGGTTGCATTGCATTTGCATAGGGCATTATGATGAATTTTCCTTGTAAAGTGCTTAGTGTTAGAGTTGATTTCAGTATTTAAGTGCTTAGTTGTTTGATGCATCATATGATTGCTAGAAGTTAAGGCTGAACCATGCTTAGATTACTAGATTTGGTCTTCTCATCTCATTCTAAAAGCATTTGTTCACTGAAAATCAACTCTATCAATTTGAACTTTAATTTGGACTTTTAATTATCATGTCTTATGCATTGAAAAGTGAATTCATGGCTACTATATACATATTTGGATCATCTTTTTCCTTTCTACCACTCTTGTTGATCCAAATAGCTGATCCTCATACTTATGGGACAGTTACATCCTCACCCTTAACCAAAACCTCCTTTTGAGCCTAAACACTATTGTGAGAGCTGTGAGGCCTTTGCATTGCATTTTTGATTTTGTCTTGGAAAAAAGTGTTAGGAATAAGGCTGGAAATGAATAGCTCTCTTGTAGATATCAGCTTGCATCTTGAGAATGATTATAGGATAGGAGTTTTGGGGTATAAAAGGGTAGTATAAGTGGTTTGAACTTCATGTATATATGTTTTGAAAGAAAAGGAAAAGATCTGAATGGTAGAAAAGGAAAAACAGTCTAGAATTGTGGTTAAGTAAAGGGAAGAAAAATCTCTAAGTACAAAGAAGAAAGGCGCTAACAACAAAGCTCAGAAAGGTCTAAAGAAGAAAAATCAGACCAGGAGCAATCCACCAAAGGTGATGAAGGTGCCAATACAACAAAGAAGAGCAAGTCCCAACCAAAAAGAAGCAACCACAGAAGCAAAAAGAAGAAGTTTCCCCAGCCATGAAGAAGGGTAAAGGGTATAGTTTAGGAAATGGTAGACTTAGGGGTTCACTTTTGGGGTTTAGAAGTACTTAAGATTCATCTTTGGATAGAAGGGAGCATTGATTAGCATGCATAAGTGTGCTTTTACCTTGAGCATTTTGCCTAAGATGAAGTCCTTTTCATTGAGTAATCTCTTTTGTCTAATAACCCTTTGCTAAAATGAGATCATTTTTATCTCATGACCTTACCCTTTCAACCAAATGTCTTCACTTGATTTGCATAAGCATGATTCATGTTCTGATCTTAATTGAATGTTAAAGAGTTGGTTGATTTGAGCATTTGCCTAAGTTGAGATTTGAGATCATTTTGAAACATGATGAGCATGGCAAGGCTCTTTAATGTATAGCTGATTATGTTTGCATCCTACAACTAGGCACTTAAGCATTGATACCATCTCTTTACTGATGCACTTTTGGAATCTGAATGCCCACTTTCAAACCTCACTCTCCCATTTGTTCTTAATTACTTGAGGACAAGCAAAAGGCAAGTGTGGGGGTGTTGATATCTCTTATATTTACACCATTTAGGACTGCATTTAGTACATGTTTTGGTTCTCTTTTGCATGTTTTCCCTTAGTTTTTGCCCCATTTTCTTCTCCTTTTAGACTAAAGTTGCATTTAGGGCATAGTTTGCATTTTTCTTGCATTTTGGATGTTTTTAGGTGCTTTTGGAGCCAAAAGGAGATTTGGGGATGATTGAGGATGCTAGCTGGATCAAAGGGAGCAAGAAGGATCAAAGCAGACAATCTCTGCAAAGGTTTTCGGTCATAGCACGGTGAACATCAGTCAAGAGGAGACCGATACCAGATTTTTGGTCACCAACATCGGTCATGGGGTGACCGATGTAAGCACATCGATCACCAGCATCGGCCAGGAGTGATCGACACAAACACAGCGGATCAATTTCGGTCACCAGCATCGATCACTACCAGACTGATGGGATCTACATCGGCCATATATGACCGTTGTAACTGACCTTTTTAAACCCAGTCCGAACCTGTTTTTATTTACACTTTTGCCATTACTCTAGGGCTTCCTTCTCTAGGCTATAAATAGCCTCTTTTTCCAGATTTTCGACAAGTCTTGTCAATTTACTGTTCTTAAGCATTTTCTTTAAGTTTGTAAGACAAATCCTTTGCTTTATTTAATATATTTGAGTATTTGCCTTTAATCTTTCTTTATTCTCTCTTCTAATCATGATTAACATCCTTTTCCTTTGTGATTTGGTGTTAAACATGAGTATGAGTGAGTAGTTTGCGTAGAGTTTCTAGATGTGGTAGATTAGGGGAATTTAAGACTTGATTAGGATTTTTTTAGTACTTCAGTTTATGGGTTCCTCTCTATTAATCTGTTATTAATGCTAGATTTGTCTTGATCACACTTATCTAGGTTTTTATCTTTCTCTTATGCCCACCAAGTGTTTGATGAAATGCTGATCTTGTTTAATGGATGATTTGCTGGCCTTGGCGCAAGAGATTGACTGTTTGAAGAGCATTTTGACTTGAATAGAGTTGTTTAGTATTGCTTGCTTGATGTTTTAGCACTAATGAGAGTTAGTTCTTGTTAAGATGTTTAGCAAAGGGCTATTTGCCAAGAGATTGGATAGCTTGCTTAATTGTGAACTCTATGTCTAGGAATCACCATTGCTTGCTTATTTGCTTGATCAATGTAGTTTGAAACAGCCTTAGTTGATGTCTAAATTCCCCAAAGTCAATAACCACATCTAGGAACTTGCTTTTCTCTTGTTTAAATCTTGGATTTTCTCTGTTTTGCTCTGTTTTTCTTGCTTAAATCTGCTTAGTTTGCATTTGTTTTCACTCTCTTTGTTGATTGACCACACTAGGGTGTTTGAACAGTTGCTTAGGCAACAAAAACCTTTTCCTGCTTGCTTGACTTAGAGATTTCACTCTTAGCTCTTCTGTTTTCAACTAATCCCAATTGGATTGACATTACAACCCAATGCTACAATGACTAGTACAATGGGTGATTGACATGAGAGGCTAAAACCCTTGTATCAAAAGCATAGCTGAATAAAATTGCATTAAAGAGATAGAGTAAAAGTTAAAGGGGTTCGAAATCTTCTCAAAAGAGTATAGGATCTGTCTCCCAAAAAGCTCTGAATAAATCTCTCTCCAAGGCTCTCTGAATTCTAAAATCTAAGATACAAGTTAAAAGCCAAGAATGGCTGAAAACCTAATATATACAGGCCAAAACACGAGCTGGGGCCTTTTTGGAAATACCGGTACTTCTGGGTCAAAACTGCAATATTTTCTCCATCTTTTAAAATAAGTCACAATTTTCTTCAGATGAGGGTGACGAGCGTCATCTATAAGTGGTGACGAGCGTCATCCACTGCAGGACAACGATCCTGACTTGCTTCCTTCGTGGTTGATCCTTGCAATGATCCAAAAAGCTCCAAAACCTCCAATTGATGCTCCAGACATGCTATAACCTGCAAAGACTCTACTAGGACTCTAAAAAGACCAAAAACACTCAATAAAAAGGACTTATATCATGGTTAAAAACCATAAAAACCATGATATATCAGAGTGACCAATGGGAAAGCAGTGGATGCTTCATCGATCAAGCCCATCGATCCAACAGTTTTTTCCTCTTTAGTTTTTTTTTTGGATCTTGTAATTTGAATATTTGCTTGATTTTAATAAGAATTTGCATTTATATTCTTGTTTAATTTTCCTAATCATGATTAGCTATCTCTTTCTCTTTGAATTGATGGTTTTGATGGTGATTAGGGAGTAGTCTTTTTAAGGAATTGAGATGGGTTAGGTTTAGGTGATTCTATGCTTAATCTTTGATATCTTAATGTTAAATCTTTCATTTCATATCTTGATTGCTGCATTTAATGCCTGATTAGCCTCATTTTATGCCCACTAAGTTAATTAAGATCTTAGGCTCATTTTATGCCCACCAAATTTTTGATGAAATGCCTGAACTCCTTTGTTAGAGAATTCCTTATCCTAGCTCAAGAGATTGACTGTCTAGGGAGTGATTTGGCAATATAGGGTTGATTGATTGTCTGTTTATCATTTCACTAATGAGAATTTGTTCTAGACCTGGTAATTGACAAAGAGATTAGTGTCAAGAGATTGTATTAGTCTTATAAATAAAGGGAATCTTGCAAAAATGACTCAAAAATTGATTTCAATTGCAAATCTAACCTCCAAAATTGGCCACTTCAAAATTTGCCACTTTCTCCCAAATAAATAGTTCATAGTTTCAGTTATTCACGAAATTACCATTCTTTTAAATTAATTTCTTTAATTTTCGAAAATCCAAATGACCAAGTAATCCTCATTTTCCTGCCTTATTTACAAAAATGCCATCATCAACAATTTACCCAACCACCATTTTCAACCAATTTCGAGCTTTAATGGCACCAAAAACCCATTTTTGAGTTTGTTTAGCTCATTACCTTTCTCTTAAGCTTCTATTCTTCCATTTTCTCTCTACTTTCTTCCAAAAAACTCTATAATTTGACTATTAGAAAGTTGAAGTTCATATATATTTCTATATTCCACCTAGTTGGTTGTTTTTTGCGGTTGTGTTTCTTTCATGGTGGCTAGAATCAAAGATTTTCACCAGAAAAGAAGCTAGAGATGAGTGATACGTCGGATTTTCAGTCAATTTTAGTGTTTTTCAGTTCTGGGCTTCGAAAGTAAACTTCTCTTGTTCCGAATGAAGTCTACAAGTCAACGCCCAGGTTAGTTTTGCAATTGACCGCATGAAAAAAGTAGACTTCTTTTGGTCCGAATGAAGTCTACTCCATTTCCTTAGATAACAAAAAAATGGAGTAGACTTCTCGAGTAGACTTCTTTAGAAGCAGGTTATTTTTGCAATTGACCAACCTTTGACTTTGTAGAGTAGACTTATCCATGAAAAGTAGACTTCTCCGAGAAGTCTACTTTCGGAAGTAGACTTCTCGCAGCCCATTTTTGCAATTGAAAAATATTTGACTTTTTGGTCAATTGCAAAAATGACATGCGAGAAGTCTACTTTCCAGAGTAGACTTCTTGGAGAAGTCAGTTTTGGAAGTAGACTTCTCGCAGGTCATTTTTGCAATTTAAAAATATTTGACTTTTTGGTCAATTGCAAAAAAGACATGCGAGAAGTCTACTTCCGAAAGTAGACTTCTCGGAGAAGTCTACTTTTCATGGAGAAGTCTACTAATCTTTTGGCAATTGCGAAACTAACCTGCGAGAAGTCTATTTTTATCCGAGAAGTGTACTTTTCTTATTTTTAAAAAAAATTCATTTTTATATAATATATAACAAATTTTTAAGATTTCTGTGATCCTAAGCTTCTGTCATTAAGTGTTCTTGCTTATGTATAAGTTTTACATGTTTATTTTTATAGGTATAGTCGAATCAGTTTTCATGTTTTATATGATACTTAGCATATTAAGAGTATACTTCTCCAAGAAGTCTACTCGAGAAGTCTACTAGGTAGACCTCATTCGACTTTCAGAGAAGTCTACTTATTCAAATTTGATGTCTAATGTGGTTTGGATTCTGTTTTTTTTCATAGAGAATGGTTCGCATACCTGCTGTTTATGGAGAATGGGTGAGGAGTGAATCAGTGTGGCAGTTCGAGGTGGATAATAGCAATGGAGGGCGAATGTTGTTCTTAAGAGATAATTGCAGACATGGTGAGCTTCTTGGAATGGTGCAAGAGGATTATATGCTGGAAAAGGAAACAAAGGTGGAGTTATCCTATCCCTTACCACCTCGGATGCTTCAACAAATGCCTCCTGATTGAGCGCCTATGTATGTCACAAACGATAGACATGTTCAGAGCTTGATTAAGTTAAGTAAGATGCATGGTGTTCGCCTTTGCGTTTCGAGTAGGATAGTGGACCATGAGATTGATGATGTGGATGGACATGTGGATAAGTGCTCTGATGCTGAAGAAGGTTGGGATGATGACGCTGAAGATTGGAATGAAAACATTAAAAATGAGGATGAAGCTGATAGTTCAAATGAAGTTGAAGTTGATCAGAATATGAAAGAAAAGTATGATGACTCCGATGTGGATTACAGTGAGTACGGGAAAGTTAAAGATGAGGATGAAGTTGAGGGTGTAAGAGAGCGTTGTGGTGGTTTCGATCGACTGGATACTAGTTGGTCCTCTAAAATCTTTGTTAATCAGAGTTTTCCTAGCAAGGAGAAGCTTGTATCTGCGTTGCGATTGATGGCAGTTATGAAGAGATTTGCTTTCAAAGTATATAAGTCTACGATGGTTTTGTTTGTCGCAAAATGTTCTGTCAAAGGATGTTTGGATGGTTAGAGCGGGTGTGAAGAACGAAGCAAACACATTTTGGGTGACAAAGTATCTGAAGTATCATACTTGTTCTGTGTTAGACCGATCAGCTCATCGTAGACATTGTACACCTAAGTATATTAGGGCTCTCTTTATGGAACGAGTTAGCATAATCAGAGATTCTATGAAGGTTATGTTTGGTCTAAACCTCAGTTACACCACATCTTATAGAGCTTTGATATATGCCCAACAATTGGTGAGAGGAACAGCAGAAGATGGATATGAGAAGCTGCCTTCTTATTTACGTCAAATTGAGAGAGCTCATCCGGGAAGTGTCATGGACCATGTATACTATTATATGGATCGATTTAAGTACCTATTTATTTCACATGGAGCTTCCATAGCTGGTTTTCAGTACTTGACGCGAGTGATTGTTGTAGATGGGACTCATCTAACTAGGAAGTATGGATGTGTTTTGCTAGTGGCAGCCACACAGGACAGTAACTTTCAGATATTTCCTTTGGCTTTTGCAGTTGTGGATTCTGAGTGTAGTGATTCATGGAATTGGTTTTTCGCCAAATTGAGTAGATGTTTCTCAGAGTGGTATCCGCTTGTCCTAGTTTCTGACTGGCACAACTCCATCGCTGATGCATGTAACAATGTCATACCATGGGCAACACGGGGTATATGTTACTATCATCTACAGCAAAATACAGTGACAAAGTTTCACGGGAAGCAACTCATGTACTTGGTGAAAGGTGCTGCATATGCACATACACTTACGATTATAATCGATACATGGACGCAATCCGAGAGGTAAACCCCAGATGTGCTCAATATTTAGAGACTGTGGACCCGAGGTTATGGTCACGAGTTCATTTCCCGCGAGACAGGTACAACATAAAGACTAGCAACATTGCAGAATCGATCAATGTGGCTGTTAAGGAAGCCAAAGGGTTTCCCATCACATTTTTGTTGGAGTTTATAAGAACAAAGCTCGAGAGATGGTATCATAAAAGGCGTGAAGATGCTCTAAGTCTCACATCGAGAAGCAATCCTAACAAAGTGGTACGAGATCTCCTGGTTTCGAAAAAGGTAAATCGCGATAGTACGATTGAGGAAGATTGATTTGGAATGTCGACTTCCATGGAAATCGAGAAGTTCAATGGCAACGGTGACTTCTCGATGTGGAGAAGATGGATGTATGCTCCTCTGAGCATATCGAGATTGGAAGATGTCCTCGTTGACATCACGGGGAGCTCAACGGGAACCGTAGTTAAAACGGCGACAACGAGTCTCACACTGTTGACTGGCGTACCTCCGACGGCAGCTGCAGAGACAACCGCAGCGACTCCTACAGTGTCTGGAACAGCTCAAGATCTGGCAAAACTGAAGATCGAGCCAGATCCGGTGAGAGCAGAACGATGCGAGAGGGCGCTCCACATGATTTTTCTTAGTGTAACAGATTAAGAGCTAAGGAAGAATGAATGGTGCGAGACAGCAACAGCGGCGTGGGCATTGCTGGAAAGGCTATACATGCCAGGATCGTTGCCGAATCGAGTTCATGCACAGCTTCAGCTTTGTAGCTTACAGATGCAGGATCATCGAGCAATAGATGAAAACGTGGATGATTTCTTGAAGGTGGTTCCTGAACTGAGTCATTTGAGAATCGATGTACCAAAGGAGGTTCAAGCAATTCTGCTTCTAAACGCTTTACCAACGAGATATGATCAACTAAAGAGACTCTCAAGTACGGAAGAGAGTCAATTATGTTGGAGGAAGTGGTTACGGCAGCGAGATGAAAGGAGAAGGTCTTCAAGGAGAATCTAGGGAACTCGAGATCAAGCGGAGAAGGCCATTATGCCAGAGGCAGGATAAAATCAAGAAGTGAGAGGTCAGGAAAAGAAAAGCACAAGGATCACAGATCAAGGTCAAAATCTTCAGAGAGAAAGAAGATTTGTTAGATCTGTGGAAAGGAAAGGCATTACTAGAAGCAGTGATATAAGTGGCTTGAGCGTAATAAGCACAAGCTGCAGTCTTAAGATAGAGGACAGTCAGCAATGGCTAAGGATGATGCTCAGGATTTGGCTGGCCTAAATGCTTGTGAAGTTAACTTGTCACAAGGGACTGACAAGGATGAGTGGATAATGGACACAGGATGTTCTTTCCACATGACACCGAGAAAGAAGCTGTTCTTTGATTTTAAGGAGATTACATCAGGCAAAGTCAGAATGGCAAATAATGCTCACGCTGAGGTGAAAGGAATTGGCTCAATAAGGTTCCTGAATCCTGATGGTACTACGTTTGTACTAAGTGAGGTGAGATTCATGCCGGATATAGCTAGGAATTTGATATCTGTTGGCACTCTAGAGAATAAAGGGTGTGAGTTCAAAGGTGCTAACAGGGTAATCAAAGTGATCAAAGGCTGCACGCTCATCATGAAAGGGATCAGGCAGGGTACTGACACGTTGTACTTTCTTCAGGGATCAACAAAGGTAGCTGAAGCTTATATTGGTCAGGCAGAAACGTAAGCTAAAGCAGAGGCGCCTAAGGATCAGACAGAGCTCTGGCACAGAAGACTTGGTCACGTTGGCCAAAAGGGACTGGAGATTCTGCACAAGAAATGTTGTTTCGGGAAAGACAGAGTGTCAGAGATAAAGTTTTATGAGGATTGTGTTCTGGGCAAAACACATAGAGTCAGTTTTGGTTCTGCACAATATATAACTAAGGAAAGACTCGACTACATACACTCCGACTTGTGGGAATAACCAAATGTCCCTCAAATTTTAGGAAGGTGTCAGTACTTTGTGTCATTCACAAATGACTGCTTTCGAAAGGTGTGGATCTACTTTCCAAAGTCCAAAGATGAAGCGTTTGGTAGATTTGTTGACTGGAAACAAATGGTTGAGGTGCAGACGGAGTGAAAGGTCAAATAGTTAAGATCAGACAATGGTCTGGAGTTCTGTAATCAGAGGTTGGGATTGTCAGACACAAGACATGTACATATACGCCACAGCAAAATGACGTAGCTGAGAGGTTGAACAGGTCCATACTAAACAAGTTCCATAGTATGTTGGGTGAAAGCGTTCTCGGTAAGAGTTTATGGGCTGATGCAGAATCAACTGCAGTGTACTTGATCAACCATTCACCATCATCAGTGATCAAGTTCAGAATACCAGAAGAATTATGGACCTTAGAGATGCCTAGTCTTACACTTTTACGGAGGTTTGGATGTGTCACATATATACAGCCCTGGAATCATAGAGACTTTTTCCAAGGTTCTCTAAGCCTTAAGACCCCAAGATCCTAGAAGAGAAGGTATGAAGAACAAAGAAAAAACAAAGCTTTAACCCTTTCAACCTTTTTGAATCGCCTCAACCCCGAAAACCCAAAAGGACTACTCACTACACATGATTAAGACTGATTGAAAAGCAGTAAAGGATGAACTAAACATGATTAACAACCAATTAAAGGAAAAAATTGCTTAATATTAAAAGATTTAAGGTTTCAAAAACTGAAAAAGCTTAGATTTTCTACAATGGCGATAAGCTTAGGGTAGAGAGAAAGAAAAGCAAAAAACAGAATGAAGATAAGAGAAAGTGATGGCTGCTTTTGCCAAAAATGGCTAAACCGTTAGCTGGTCCCCCCTTCGCTAGCCGCCAAAGACAGTTGGACGGATAAAGTTTGTCTGGGATCGTCTCGGGTCACTCGATCTCTGGCTCGATGGTCTTCTTGGATCGGATGACTTCGGTCGATCTTTGAGTCGATCCTGTGATGATCGGTTTGGGAACTCGATCAGGCTCTCGATCTGCATTGTGTCATTCATGTCCGTAATCCAGATCGATCTTGGTCTTGATCCTTCCTCTTGAATCGACTTGTGTCACTCGATCTTCTGGTCGATCTCATCTAGATCGACCTGCCTTGCTCGATCCGCTACACGATCTCGGGTCCTTAGCATGCACGGCTGAGTTCTCCAAGTGTCCACGAGCTTTGTTGTGATCTTCCTCACGTCCACCTAACCTCCTCAACTCGAGAGTACCCTAAACAACCTAATAATGATGCATTTATGCAAGAAATATGTAATATGCGAATGCAAAGGGACCTAGGACCTAAAATGCGAAAAATTGAACAAACTATCCTATAATGCAAGATGAATGCATGAAAAACTATTCTAAATGCATGCAAAATATGTAAAATATAGGGTAATATCAAGTGTCCCACCCACAGTCAAAACCCGCCTTGCTGATGTTCCTCACTTCCTTAGAACAGTTCATGTACCTACTGCTTATACACCACCATGGATGAGGAGACATTCTTCTTCAAGGCATTCACTGCCATCTTCTGTTCCACCAGCTGTCTAAGCAGCATTTAAAGTCAAGCTAATGACTTTAAACAAGTGCTTGGTGGGAGGCAACCCACTAGTAAGTGATCTAACTATCATACTTTAGTTTATTTTCGTTTTATAGCTAAAAAAAAAACTAAAAAAAATGAAGAGCGGAATTATTTTACCAGTCTCAAGTTCACCACCTGGTGTTGATCGTCACAAGTACTGGGTGACACTCGTCACCCCATCCTTTGAGAGGTACCACTTTTATCTGCTCATTGCGTTATGTTTCTTCTATTTTGACCAACTCTGGGCTAAATAACACTGGGGACAGTGTTGTTTAAGTCTGGGGGAGGTGGTTACTGACGTTGCGTATATTTTGTTTTGTTTTGAGAGTCATAAAGTTGAGTTAAAAACTTGTTTTGTAGAGTCAAAATTTTGAAACTCTCAGTTTTTCTTGGAACTAACCACAAAACATTGATGCTTATAAGAACCATTGCCACAGTAGTTGATTACCAGTCTTTACTAAGTTGAAAGTCATAGGTAAATCAATCTAGCAAAGTCATAGGTTCTTAGAGAATTTGGAAAATCTGTTGTTGACTCCACATTAATGAACTTTAAACTTCTTATCTTGGGGCTTGATACTTACTGATCTTGATTCTCTCTTTCAACACTGACAAGAATGTTTAGATGCAGTCTCTCTTTCATCTTGTCTGATACAGCTTTTAAGAGTTTAAGTCTGTTGAATGGTGTATCATAACTATGTATCATTACAAGGAACAACAGTAGTGAACACTCAAGAACCTGTCTCCTCACAAGGAAAACAAGTATTAAGTAGCACCATATCTTAGACTGTAAAAAAAATGAGAAAAGATGTTAAAAAATCAAAAATATCCAAAGGAAAAGATCAAGGGAAGAGAATATAGGAGAGCTGTGTTGAGATTGTTTTGTTCAGTGCTTAGAAATGGAAAAGAATCTATAAGCGATTTAGTTGATAAAACCTTGATGAGATATCACACTTAGATAAATATAAGGAGTTAACATGTTGAGATTTCGGATTTCTTGAAAGGGCTTGAACTGGATTTGAGAGATTTGCTAAGCTTATGATGATTAGACTGAAATTTGATCTTGTGTTGGCTCTGTGGTATGTGGATTCGAAAGTGGTGTTGATCAATGTGGCGTTTCTGATGTGTAGCTGACTGCTTCTGTTTTCAAACCTCGACCATGTTCTTTATCATGGTTTTTACGGTTTTTAACCATGGTATAAGTCCTTCTAATTAATTATTTTTGACCTTTTTAGAGTCCTAGTAGAGTCTTTGCTGGTTATAGCATGACTGGAACACATATGGAGGTTTTGGAGCTTTTTGGACCATTGAAAAGATCAACCCCAAAGGAAGCAACTCAGAACTGTTGTCCTGCATTGGGTGACGATCGTCACCACTTATAGGTGACGCTCATCACCCACTACTGTAGAGAATCGTGAGCTCATATTAAAAAATTGAGGGAAATTGCACTTTTGGCTCAGAAGTTCTACTATTTGGAAAAATGCCTCAGTCGTGTTTTAGCCTGTATATTGGGTTTTTTAGCCATTCTTTTGTCTGATATCTTGTAACTTATTATCTAGAGACCGTGAGAGAGAGATTCGTAGCAGACTCCTTCAGAGTAGATTTCGAACTCCTTTGTCTTTATTTCTTGATTCTTTTATGCAATATTTTATATTAATGATGTTTTCTCAATTCACTATGTCTCAGTAGTTTGTTAATTAAGTTAGGGCTTTTCAAAGGTTAGTGAAGAGTTTGTAGCGTTGCAAAACTGTTAGGAAAAAAATCAATGGTTCTTCATCTGTGTTTGCATTCATATCGATTTCTGACAATAGTCATCTAGATTTCAAAACCCTAGGTTGTTTAATAGATGTGAGAACATTGTTAATCACCTGAACTAGTATTAGATGAGAACAATGTCGGCCTGGAAAGAGATTTGACTTAGGAGTTTTGTGAACAATCAAAACCTGATCATTAATGCTTGCTAACTTGTTAGAATTTGCAAAGAGATTTAGAAATTTGTGAATTAGGCATATATAACTTTTGCAATGAGAATTGATTAGTTATATCATTGAATTATGAGTTCAAGATGGTTTTAAATCATTCATGCTTGTACGCATTCTACATTCTCGGATTCAACCTGCGAACTGTCCTGACTTAGGCCCTTTAGTCTTCTGAAACTTAGATCAATCAACAAATTTCGCTTGCTTTCATTACTATAGTTATTTCGCATTACATTCACTCATTACTGCTTAGTTTAATCCGAATCTATAATCGCTACGGTAGTAAATTTACTCTCATGCGATTAAATAATCTTTTTATGCTACGACTGCTTTGCTGTGCACTTGCATTAGTTAATTAATTAGGTAAAACCTGAGCCCTATCAGTCTTCTACGTAATGCGCTTCATCATCACTATCTCCTTGGTCTGCAAGTGCTTCTATGGTAACATTCTTTATTCTGCCTGTTCTTAGAAGAGGCTCATGAACATTTGGATCATACAAATGATGCCCTTCCACAGGAAACCACACATTCTCTTGCAAGCTAAAGCTAGTGAGGTGGCGCTTTAAGAGGATGACCACATTCATTCTTCTTGTCCTAAGCTCAAATTTGTAAGCATAACCTTCTCTCATTCCCCTAACCATGAAATCAGCGTTTCTTAGATAAGCAGAATTAAGGTAACCAATGGGGTGTGAGAGGTACGCCAGCTGCAAGCAATGGCCAGCTTAGGTTTCTTTGCAGAAGTGTTGATAGCCCATTGCCGATGTTGCACCAACTGCTTCATCGTAAGTGTAAAGAGCCCAACTCCACTTTTATCTTCTCTTATTGGTCCTTGCCTAGTCTCTCTAATGATGTACTTCAGCCCATTGACCAATAATCCAAGCTCTTCTTTGACCATGTTGTGCTCTTTTCTGTAGAAGAATTTGTTGGCCAAGACTTTGTGGGCATATCTAACAGCAAGATCCTGATGCTAGACCTCTTGAGGCACCCCTTTATGTAGTCTTTATTGACGATTTCCTCCCACACATGCTTAGCTCATAACTACAAAAGCTCATCTCCATCCCCTTGCTGTTCCTTCATTGAAACAAAACACCTCATTCAGCTTGTTAAACCCCATCTTGTACTTCTCTTTCCCCACTCTGAATCTGATAAAAGCATCTCCATAGCCCTCTTTGGAGAGAAGACTTTTGTTTCTTGGAATTCAATTCTCTCTCTAATCAATTGTAGAATAGGAGAGGTGTCAATCAAATTATGGAGTATGCGATGTACTCTATGAACTAAGCTAAGCAATGATGGGGGTTTTAAAGTGCAAGTAACCAAACTAGCAACCTAGGGATGCAAGAAGTTGAAACTAGGAGAATAACTAACAAGCAATGATTATAACTAAGCAAGATGATAACTTAAAGCAAGTAGACAAGAACAACTAGATAATATATGAATTGAAACTATGAAATTAAAGGCAAGACTCAAGATCCTAAGCAATAATGGTCAAGTGGTAATAAGAGTGATCAAGGGGTTTCTAGCACAAGGGCATTCCAACAAGCGTTCAAAGCAAACATTTCTCAATATTGCAATCCTAAACAAAGTATTTAAAGAGAATAAGCTTAGTGGTGTATAAGACAAATTCATTTCAACAAAATTAGTGTATCAAAACCACTTTTGATGGTGTATTCACTATCCATGAGCATAAAGAAAAAATATCACAATTGTCTAAAAGAACCACTAGTCAAAGTGAACTTCTTTGTCTCAAACAATGATTCTAGTCAACCTATCATCGGCTAAGAGTATCTAGGGACCTAAGCAGCAACTCAACAATTCAATAATATGACCTTAGGTCAACCTATGCGAAACCTAAGCACACAAAAGCATTACACCAGAATTCAAGCAAAGGAATGTTCTTTAAAGCAAACTATCAAACCATCAAGGAAGACTCATGAATCTCATACTATCTAGTCCTAAGCGAATCATTTGGTAAAGCAAACTATCAAATTTGATGTCACAAGTCAAAGGAACAATAAGCAACACCAAACTATCAAGCCAAATAAGCGAACCATGTGAAGAAACAAGACATCAAGCTCTCAAGTGAATGATCAACATCAACAATATCATATTCAATGAAAGATATGATGCTTTCTAATCAATAACAGCTTTGCAAGAGAAGGATGCAATAGAGATTTAACATTACACAAGCCTAAACACCCTTAATCAACCCTTAAAACCCACTTTCCCTACTTAGAACCTCAAATCTTTGATAAACTATTCACTAATCATGTTTAAGCCCATTTGACTAGAGTTAAACATGATTAGATGAGAAAAATGCGAAAATGGGTGAAAGAAAAGCTAAGTTACCAGGATGCAAAGAATATAGAACAAGAACACAAGATTCTAAAACATAAATTTGAAGACTTGATTAAGAAAAATAAAAGTTTAACAAATCTCTAAAGAAATCGCTAAGTAAGGATAATATAAGGGGAAAAGCAAGGTAAGATTGTTGGATCATGTTTTGCCACTTCCCTTTTATAGTGGAGACACAAAAAGAAGGAAAAAACCTATAAAAAAATAAGATCAGGTCAAAAAAAAAGCTTGATCAAAACACGGATCAGATGCATCGGGCTGTACAGAAGATGTCCTGCTCGACGCATCACCCTGATGTAGACCTTCCTTACTACGGGTTGTTCTTCTGGCCGGTTGATCGTGAAGAAGTGGATTTTGGGCTGTATCGGGCAATGCACCAGATGTTCTCTTTGATGCTCGAATGCAATATATCATGTAACGCCAAATCGGCTTGTACGGCCTTCCTTGCTCGACACTCCTCCTCGATGTAGGCCACCATCTTCAAGTCCACGTCCAAGTCCTCTTCATCATGCACAGCGGTTTGTTTCGGGCATACTCCACAGGTACTCTGTTGGATGCTCCATCTCGATATAAACGCAGAATTTGCAAGAGTCCATCTTGTGGCATCTCCTTGGACGTCTGCTGCTCCAATCTCCTTCCCAAGCACCAAAGACCTCCAAAATACACCTGTAATAGACCTTTCTCAGCTCATTTAGGAGCAAGTGCAACTCATCATCACTTAAGTTCTCATTCACAATCACGGGATAGGTTTCATTAAGCTCTAAGAAAGCATACCTTAGCCCTTTTGGGAGCTCCTTAAGGTCCACCTTTGGGGCTAGCAGCTCGCTCCAGTCCTCTTCGTGGCTCTTGTTAAAGTTCCCATCCTCAATAGCCTCCTTAGAACCCGAGACATGACCCAAAAGACTGCTTTCTTGAACCGTTGTCCCCTCCGAGATCAAGTCTGCCGGTCGATCTTGCACTCGTTCTGGCCCGGATCGAGCAACTTCACTCGATTCTCCTACTCGATTTATTAGGGATCAAGCAGGAGATCGAGTCTTCGTCTCGTTTTCTGAACTGATCGGTTGGCTTCCCTCGATCTTTCCATCAATCGTTTTGCTGGATCGACTACTCTCAGGTCGATCACTTACTCGATTTGGTTGGGATCGAGTAGTGGATCGACTGTCTGAGTTGTTCTCTTCTCTGGATCGAGAGATTTCCTCGATTTCTTGATCGATCTCAAGGCAGCCGCCTTCATTTTCCATCAGAACCTTCCTAGAATCGAGGAGACTAACGTACTCCTGAGTCTTCCTACTCAGAAAACCAAACTCCCCTGGCTCCTTAGTCAATGCCAGCTTCAAGTGATCCTCTTGTGCAAGCTCTTTTAGCAGTTCATCCGCCAAAGCATCCAACGTCTCTATGTAAAAAGCTTGCCCTTCTATGGTGGGCTTCTTCAGGACCTCGTTGATATCAAAATCCAGCCTTATATCCTTGCCCAAGTGCAGAGCTATCTTCCCGTTCTTGACATTAATGATTGCTCTGGCGGTTGCAAGGAATGGCCTCCCAAGTATAAGCGGATCCTTAGGTTCTTCATCCATCTCAAGCACAACGAAGTCTGTAGGCATGTTTACACCACTGATCCTCACTGGTAAGTCCTCAAGCAAACCCACGGGTAACCTCACGCTCTTGTCAGCTAGCACCAAGGAGATTCTACAGTCCTTGAACCATGTGAAACCGAGCTTCTTTTCTATAGAATGGGGCATCAAATTTATACTAGCACCAAGATCGCATAGACAGCTCTGAAATGTCAAAGGACCGAGAGCACATGGTATAGTGAAGCTTCATGGATCTCCCAACTTCTTGGGGACTATCTCCTTGTGTATACCGGCGCTACACTCTTCACTAAGTACCAGCACTTCCTTGCTTTCCTTATTCTTCTTCGCAAGCGTGTCTTTGAAAAATTTTGCACATTTAGGCATCATGGCAAGGCAATCCACGACAGGTAGCTTGATCTCCATGTCCCTTAGATGCTTCTCAAACAAGAGCTTATGCTTCTCTATAAGCTGTTTCTTGAAACAGCCAGGAAAAGGAAGCTTAGGAACATAAGGTGGAGGTATGTACTCATCCTTCTCCTCGGTTGCTTTCTCCGCTTGCTTCTTTACAGCTGCTTCTTTCCCTTTTGTTGGCCGCTCTATCCACACGTTGTGGAAGTTGATCTCATCATCAGCCGACGGCTTATCCTCCCCCTCTTGAACCACAATGTCCTCATTGTTCTTAGGTGCAACCCTCGGTGGAAGCTCTTTCCCACTCGTAGTGTAATAGCATTGGCGTATTCCTTGGGATTTTGCTCACACTTTCCCGGTAAACTGCTTTGACCACTTGTACTTGCTTTACCCTTCTCTAACTGCTTGATCTTGTTGTTTAGAGTTGTTATCTGAGTAGAGACATCAGTGAGAGAGGAGTCTAAGCGGTTGTTCATCTCGGCGAACTTCTGGTTTGTGGAAGCTTGCCCTTGAAGCAACTGCTGAAACATGGCTTGTACAGGTTCAACTTGTTGCGGTTGAATCTGTTGTTGAGGAACGAAACCTGGAGGGTACATAGGAGTATAAGGTTTGTTTCCTTGCTGCTGCTTCTGTCCTTGAAAGTTACCTTGACGCTGACCTTGAAAACAACCATTCGGCTGAAAACCTTTGTTATAGGGCACAAACGGTTTAGCTTGTTGAGGAGGGTACACCTGATCCTTTGGGTTTTCAATGTTGGTGCTTCTATAAGACAAGTTGTTGTTGCCTTGGTAGCCTTGAGAGTAACCTTGAGGCTTGTAGTTGTTTTGAACGGCTACCCAATTAGCTTCTTCTTTTTGGCATTGCTCTAGTTCATCCAAGACATCCGCAGCTTCCCCAACAAAGTGTACATGCTTTTGGTTTGCAAGCATGAGCTTATCGATCTTCTCATGTAGAGACTTCATTTCTTTCTTGTTGGCTTCAAGATCAGCTCCTCTTGGTGCACGGTCATAGTCCTCTGAATAGTTCCCATCACTCAACGCCAAGTTTTCAATGAGCTCCATGACTTCCTCAATCTCTTGACCAAGGAAGTTTCTTTTGCTTGCCATGTCAAGTAGTAGCCTGATCTTTGGAAGTGCTTCGCGGTAGATAGTACTCAATAGGGTCTCTTTACTGAAACCGTGGTGAGGACAAACGATAGTGTAATCCTTGAAACGCTCCATAGCCTCATTGAATGACTCATTCTATCTCTGAGTGAAGCCACTGATCTCGCTTCTCAACCTTGCTGTCCGAGAGCTTGAGAAAAACATGGAGAGGTAAGCTTTCTTACAGTCAGCCCAAGAAGTTATAGTGCCTTGTGGAAGAGTCTTCTCCCAATGCCGTGCCTTGTCGCCTAAGGAAAAGGGGAACGAGCGCAGCTTGGAGCTGTCTTCCGAGATGCCATTTATCTTGAGCATTCCACAAAGCTGCTCAAAGTTGTCTAGATGCGCCAATGAGTCCTCCAAAGCTAACCCATGAAATTTGTTGTTTTGCACCATCTGAACAAATCCTGGCTTGATCTCGAAATTATTGTTTTGTACTGGAGGAGGAGTGATCCCAAACCTATTATGGTGAGTATTGGGAGCATCTCCTGCTCCAATGATACGTGGGGGTCTAGCCGCGTGCACGGGGTTTCCATTACCCCTTCCCACTGCCCCGTGAGCTGGAGGATGTCCCTCTGGGTACTCGTGCTCAGCCATCGCCTCAAAATCCACTAAACCTTGCTGAACAATCTCCTCAAAAGCTCTAGCTTGTTCTCGAACTCTTCTTGATCATGCGTTGCAAGGTTGATGAATTCTGTCCAAGGGTGTGAGTAAGTTGTTGTCACCCCTGGAACGCAGATTCATGTACCTGAAAGACACAAGCTTGAGAGTAGAGAAATCAGTAACCAACTTAAAGTAAAGGCTTAGTCTTTACTAAAACCCAAATCTTAATGCTTTCTATCCCCTAAGACGGCAACGGCGCCATTTGACAACAGGTTTTTTGCAATGCAATGATGTAGCAAGATGCAACAGAGAGGTTATCAAAGCTCTAATGCACACAGAGATGTAGTATAGTGAGCAAGAGAGGTATCAATCCACACCTAGGGGTAGCAAGTTCACTAAGAATGCAAAGGATGAGCAAAGCTAAGCGAGAATGATAAATGATTGGTAAGATCCCAAAAAAACTAAATGCAAGTGTCAAATGCAAAGCAAAATAATTTTAAAATCCTTGGAAGAGGTTAACTACCACGAGGAACAAGCGGAATATTTAAAATGCAAAGATACTAATTATTAAAAATTGACTAGTGGATCGACCACAGGATCGACCACTAGATCGAGCAACAACGATGGATCTCGTCTAAAAAACCTAGAATGATGAATTGATGCGATTTGCGATTGACAAGAACACAACTTTATGATGATAGAATGATAATAAACGACTTAAGACACTAAGAAAGAGGGTCTAGGGTTGAGGGTCACGTTCGTGGGTCTCAAAGGCCAAAGCTTGGTTTGAAAACATTAGATCTAATCTCTTTGAGAGATTCTCTAGGCTTTGAAAACAAAACAAGATCCATCCATGGCGTGTGGTATGGATCACTCCTTTATTCTCTTCTCCAAACCCATGGCGCTTGGTGGAAAAAGAGATTGAAGGGCATAAAACATAGATTTCAAACGAACGACCTAACTAGCCCCCTTTACAACCATGGTGTGTGGGAAAGGTAGACTAGCCTCTAGGATTCGATTTTCCAGGACATCTGGATCCTGTCAAGGTAAGACATCCCTCGGATCTTAGAGATCTTGGCGTGAGAGTCTCTAAGCCTTAAGCACTCGAAATCCTAGAAGAGATGGTGATGAAGAACAAGAAAACACAAAGCTTTAACCTTTTCAACCCTTTCGAATCGCCCCAACCCCAAAACCCAAAAAGACTACTCGCGACTCATAAAGAAAACCGATGAAAGCATAAAAGACAATCTATTAAGCATGATTAACAAAGATTAAGGCAAGATGTTCAATATTTAAAAGTTAAAATGCAAGAAGAAAGCTTCCAAAGTCTACAATGGCGGATTTGCCTAAAAACGAGAGAGAACAAAAAAGGTCGAAGACAGAATGGGGATAATGAAAGGGATAGTTGCCTTTTGCCAAAAATGGCCAAACCGCAGATGGTCCCCCCTTCGCTACGGTCCAAAGCTAGCTGGACGGATATGGTTGGTCTGGGATCGAGCACGAAGCTTGATCTGGGTTTCGATCTTCGTCTTGGATCGGATGGCTCTAGTCGATCTCTGAGTCGATCTTGTGCTGATCGGGTTGGAAGCTCGATCTGGTCCTCGATCTGCATGGCATCATTTACGTCTGTACTTCAGATCGATCTCCACACTCGATCTTGGTCTCGATCCATTTCCTTGCATCGACTTGGTCACTCGTTCTTCTGGTCGATCTCGTCTAGATCGACCTGCCGTGCTCGATCTGCTACTCGATCTCGGGTCCTTAGCAAGCACTCCTGAGTTCTCCAAGTGTCCACGACCTTGCTCACGAGCCTTAGCACGTCCACGAATCCTCCAAAGCTCCAAAGTAGCCGAAAACAACCTGAATGCGATGCATAATGCAAGAAATATGCAAATGCTAATGCAAAAGTGCTCTAGGACCTAAAATGATGCAAACTAGCCTAATGTGCAAGGTAAATGCATGGGAAACTATCTTATATGTATGCAAAACACACGAAATATGCAGCAATATCATAAGACAAAGAAGGAGAGCAGCCCTAAAGTGCACATTGAAGGAGTTGTGACAGCGGTTCTACAAGCTAGTGGAGTAGACCTTGAGAGACATGAAGGTGATGCGCTTGAGCCACTATGGATTGACATTGATTATCTCAAGAGGAGCCACTACCTTGAAAGAATCATTGGTGGAAAGCATGTATACAACTTCATCACAGGCCTTGACACACCAGCAAAAGTCCTCCTCCCCAATCCAAAGCTTACATCCTTCATCAGAAAAAGAAACATCAGCTTCAACCCAAGCACTGAGGAGCTCTACACAGGCGGCCCTATTCCTAGATAAGGAGAAGAAGAAGACAATGAAGAAGAAGAGGAGCACACGGAAGAGATTAGAGAAGAAGATGAAGAAGATCAATGGAATGCTACTGCTGGCGCTGAAGGCCAAGGAGGAACCTATGAAGAAGATGAGCTTGAAGAAGAAGAAGTGTTGAACTACAGCTCAAAGCAGTTCCACTTCCAGCCCTATGAAGCTCCCAACTAAGGAAGCTCTTTGAGAGCAGCTCATGAGCACATCAACACACTCCAGAAGTGGTGCAAGTGGCAAGACAAAGCCATCAAAGGGCTTATGAAGATGGTGAAAGGGAAGTTCAGGAAGAACAAGGCTACATCAGCAAAAACTTCTCACCACAGCCACACCCATGAGCTCAACTCTCACCAAGAAGAGCAACTTCACCAAGCTGAGCCAACTGAAGAGGAGGAAGCTGTATGGAACCCCCATGGAAGACACTCATTCCATGCTCAACCAAGTGACCAATGGGGTACATGGGCACAACCAAGGGCCTCATCCTATGAGACAAGAGCCCATGTTCCATCAGCTTGGGAGACATCAAACCCCAACCCCTCTGAAGTTCAGGAGACATGGCAATGGGGCAACACAAGGGACTTCTTCATAAGCTGAGCAACTATGGTCAAGCTGGGTTCAACCACCTCAAGAAGCAGAGCATTCAACACAAGTTTATGAGAGAAGGAAGAGGAGAGCTAGCAAGTCTCCTCAAACCTCAGGATCATCCCACAACTCCTACCATTAAACCAAGTACCACATCCTTTCCATTGTTCTATACCATTGCATCTTTTTATTTCTGTAATATATTTTGTTGCTTCTCTCTTCCATTGCTTTCATTACACAAGAGACTGTGTAATTTAAGTGTGGGGGAGAGATTTGGGGTTTGACTTTGTGTTCTGTTTTCTTAGTTTTTCTTTTTCTTTTCACTTTGAGTCTCATTCATATCATGCATACATGTAAGGCATAGAAAAACACAAAAAATCGAAAAATTTGAAAATGTTTTGCATTTCTTGCAAACCAAAAAGAAAGCATGTAGTTGCATTTCATCCTTCTAAGATTGAGTCTAGTGTTGACATATAGGTTGCATTGCATTTGTATAGGGCATTATGATGAATTTTCCTTGTAAAGTGCTTAGTGTTTAGAGATGATTTCAGTTTTTAAGTGCTTAGTTGTTTGATGCATCATATGATTGCTAGAAGTTAAGGCTGAACCATGCTTAGATTGCTAGATTTGGTCTTCTCATCTCATTCTGAAAGCATTTGTTCTCTGAAAATCAACTATATCAACTTGAACTTTAATTTGGACTTTTAATTATCATGTCTTATGCATTAAAAAGTGAATTCAAGGCTACCATATACATATTTGGATCATCTTTCTCCTTTCTACCACTCTTGTTGATCCAAATAGCTGATCCTCATAATTATGGGACAGTTACATCCTCTCCCTTAACCAAATCCTCCTTTTGAGCCTAAACACTATTGTGAGAGCTATGAGGCCTTCGCATTGCATTTTCGATTTTGTGTTGGCAAAAAGTGTTAGGAATTAGGCTGGCAATGATTAGCTCTCTTGTATATATCAGCTTGCATTTTGAGCTTGATTCTAGGATAGGAGTTTTGGGGTTTAAAAGGGTAGAGTTAGGTGGTTTGAGCTTAATGTTTATATGTTTTGAAAGAAAAAGAAAAGATTTGAAATAGTAGAAAAGGGGAAACAATCTAGAATTCTGGTTAAGTAAAGGGAAGAAAAGCTCTAACTTCAAAAAGAAGAATTGGCGCCAACAACAAAGCTCAGAAAGGGTCCAAAGAAGAAAAATCAGACCAGGAGCAAGCCACCAAAGGTGATGAAGGTGCCAATACAACAAAGAAGAGCAAGTCCCAACCAAGAAGAAACAACCACACAAGCAAAAAGGGTAAAGGGTAGAGTTTAGGAAAGGGTAGACTTAGAGGGTTCACTCTTGGGCTTAGAAATGCTTAGGACTCATCTTTGGGAAATAAGGGTAGAAGAGAGCTTTGAATTGCATGCATAAGTGTGCGTTTACCTTTAGCATTTTGCCTAAGATGAAGTCATTTCATTGAGTGATCCTTTATGTTTTTAAAACCCTGTGCTTAAATGAGATCATTCTTATCTCATAACCTTACCCCTTTTCAACCAAATGTCTTCACTTGGTTTGCATAAGCATGATTCATGTTCTGAACTTAATTGAATGTTAAAGAGTTGATTGATTTGAGAATTTGCCTAAGTTTAGATTTGAGATAAACATGATGAGCATGGCTAGGTTCTTTTAAGTATAGCTGATTGTGTTTGCATCCGACAACTAGGCACTTGAGAATTAAAACCATCTCTTTACCTTTGCACTTTTGGAATCTGAATGCCCACTTTCAAACCTCACTCTCCCATTTGTTCTTATTTTCTTGAGGACAAGCAAAAGGCAAGTGTGGGGGTGTTAATATCCCTTGTATTTACACCATTTAAGGCTGCATTTAGTACATATTTTGGTCCTCTTTTGCATGTTTTCCCTTAGATTTTGTCCCATTTTCTTCTCCTTTTAGACTTAGGTTGCATTTAGAGTATAGTTTGCACTTTCTTTGCATTTTGGATGTTTTTAGGTGCTTTTGGAGCTAAAAGGAGCTTGGAGGAGCTTTGGGGATGATCCAGGATGCTAGCTGGGCAAAAGGGAGCAAGAAGGATCGAAGCAGAAGATCTCTGTAGAAGTTTTCGGTCAGAACACGGTGAGTATCGGTCAAGGATGACCGATGCAGAGCAGTGTCGATCACTAGTATCGGTCAAGTGTGATCGACACAAACACAATGGATGGATTTCGGTCATATGTGTCTATCACTCCAGACCAATAGGGATCCATTTCGGTCACTAAAGACCGACACAACTGACCAATACTGACCCAGCCCGAACCTGTTTTTAATTATGCTTATGCCATTATTCTAGGGTTTTCTTCTCTAGGCTATAAATAGCCTCTTTTTCCAGATTTTCGACATGTCTTGTCAAAATACTGTTCTTGGGCATTTTCTTTAAGTTTGTAAGACTATTTCTTTGCTTTGTTATATATAATCAAGTATTTGCTTTAATCTTTCTTTAATCTCTCTTTTAATCATGATTAGCATCCTTTCCCTTTGTGAGTTGGTGTTAAACATGATTATGAGTGAGTAGTTATCTTAGGGTTTCTAGATGTGGTAGATTAGGGGAATTTAAGGCTTGATTAAGGCTTGTTAAGTGCTTTAGTTTATGGATTCCTCTCTATTAATATGTTATTCATGCTAGATTAGTCTTGATCAAACTGGTCTAAGTTGTTAGCTTTCTCATATGCCCACCAAGTGTTTGATGAAATGCTGATATTGTTTAATAGAGGATTTGCTGGCATTGGCTCAGAGATTGATTGTTTGAGGAGCATTTTGACTTGAATAGAGTTGTTTATTCTTGCTTGCTTGATGTTTTAGCACTAATGAGAGTTAGTTCTTGTTAGAATGTTTAGCAAAGGGTTATTTGCCAAGAGATTGGATCTAACTAGCTTAATTGTGAACTCTATGTCTAGGAATCACCATTGCTTGCTTACTTGTTTGATCAATGTAGTTTGAAACAGCCTTAGTTAATGTATGAAATTCCCCAAAGTCAATAACCACATCTAGGATCTTGCCTTTTTCTTATTTGAATCTCTGTTTTGCTCTGTTTTGCTCTGTTTTACTTGTTTAAAACTGCTTAGATTACTTTTGCTTTCACTTTCTTTGCTGCTTGCTTCACCTAGGTTGCTAGAACTGTTGCTTAGGCAACAAAACCTTTTCTCTGCTTGCTTGACTTAGAGATTTTACTCTCAACTCTTCTGTTTTCAACTCTTCCCAATTGGATTGACATAAAACCCATACTACAACTGACTAGTACAAGGGTGATTGAAAACAAGTCCCAAAAACCTTGTATCACATAATTATTCCAGAAACACTTAACAGAATTCAGATTCAATAACATAAACTAAACTTATCAGATTCGGTTGAATTCAGAAAGCACTAACACAAGTACTTAAACAGAAACTCAAACTCAGAACATGAATCCCAAAACCCAGTCCTAATCCACCCCTTTCCTTCACTGCCTTCCAGTCCGCCTTCAGAGCTACTCGCCCTGGACCTTATCCTTACATGCACACTCAAAAAGAGAGACATAAGTATTTGATAAATACTTAGTGAATATGGTCATCCCAAATCACCTTAGCCAGTATCAGAAAACACATCATACTATCAGTTATACAATTCACATTATCACTTAGCAAGCAAGCACAGAAAACAGTACGGCCCTATGATCATCTCAACTACTTGTGAAGCCTCACAAGGCATCGGTTTTACTCCAAGCGAGAATCACACATCCCCTTGAGCTAGTAACTTGATAAGGACATTCACACAGCTAGTTAGACACCATGTATTGACCATGGTTCACACTTAACCATTCACAATCACAGAAACATTGACCTTGCTAAGCAGAAAGCACTAACTTACACAAGCAATCAATGAAAATCAGATAACCTAGAAATCAAACGATTCTAGATACATATCACAGTCACGCACTCACCTTAGACACAGAAACAAACGTTTCAGTCGAATGAATCTCGGTGACTTCTCGATCAGAAACTGAGATAGTCGGACACACTTGCAATTTCTTGGCTATCGCTCAGACTGGTCCGGCAAAACCTCAACACCTCTCGGCTATCTCTCCACCGTGCACTTTTTCTCGGGCAAGAATCTGTATTCCCTCGGAAACAGTACAATTCAGATCGATCAGTCCAGTGTTACTCGATAGAAACTCAACAGAAATCAGAATAGCCGCACACTTACCAGATTCTCTCGGCCGAATCGAAGTGTTCTCAGATATCTCACGATCTGCTCAGAAATCCTCGGATAAACTCAGTGATTCCTCTAGAAAATCCCCAAATCAGAGCGAATGGTCGGATCAGATTGACAGAAACACGGACAAACACTCGATCTCTCAGTGATAGTCGGAATCGCCGGCGAAACTTTGATCTCTCTCGGCTAACTCTCGGAATAATCAGAATCTCTCGGATAATCTCTTGACTAATCTCTCTCTTACTCTTTTTCTCTCAAAAAGTACGGCTCTCCTGAGATATTGTGGTGTCATTTTTGATCCACCATGTATTTATCTCATTACTAAATCATTATGAAAGAGTTTTGCAACCGACAGATTGATCTCCATACTCATCAACTTTAACTATTGCTCAAGCAAGTAGAAAAAGTTTTGTAACCAGCTGTTTTGTGCTCAAGCAAGTAGAAAGAGTTTTGCAACCATCTATTTGTTTTCATCGATTCACCAACCCTATAATATCATACCTCCTTGATGTATTTTACTGACTTGGCCGACTGCTGCAAGATTTCAGCAACCAGACACTCCGTATAATAATCACATTACTGATTATGATTACTCGGCTTTACTACTTGGGCCACGAAGATTCGGTGATAGTAGTCCTGGTTTAAGAAGAAGTTGCCACAACATTGTTATTCCAACACAAAGCCCTTTGATCACTTTGTCCCATAAACTCAGACACCATCTTTTTCTTACATCTTGTTCTTACTCCAGGATCTAATTTTTGACTTGGTCTAACACTATATAATCTTTTCAATTTGTTATATTTTCGGGTTAAGAGAACGAGAAATGCACTTAACCAAAAGTCTCTTCTCGAGCCAAGATTTTGTAATTCAATGTTTGATATAAAATTTCGACTATTATCAAAATTATCCCTCAAACAGCTATAGTTTTCATTAAATCTAGCGTAGTTTGATATAAAATTTCGACTATTATCAAAATGCTCCCACAAAACAACTATAATTTTCAATTGTTGATAGAATTTAAATCTTGTCATCATAAAAAGAAATCTGATAAACGAGCTTCATATCCCAAGGAATAAGAAAAGACAAACTTTTATTAAATGTTTATATGCTTGGCTGTAAAATTACATCATCAAAGTCATATATGAGAAATTGTGAATATTGCGTATAAGAAGGCAACAATATGATCCAAATACTTTCAGATTCAAAGAACGTCTCTATCAGATGGCATCTTCAGAACCATAGCCTCCCCATCTGCATTACACACATATATGGAAATGCCATCACATTCTTATGATTTTGTAGGAAATACAAAATATCATATAACCACAATACTATTTGAAATCATGCAATGTTCACGATATAAACAAAGTAGGAAGAAAAACTTGGTTTGTTATATGGTTTTTACTTACCCAATGGCGTGTATTCTGGCAAACTTACGTACTTGGGACATGATTTCTTCGACGTCACATCTTTTGAACCAACACAGTCCCTGGGCTGTAGTGATAAATGAAAAAGATGTCAGAAACTGTTAAGGAAATCACCAATCTAAGATGAAAGAGATGTTGAATACAGACCTTAAAATCCCTATAGAAGCATATACGTATTTCATCGATTGCACCTTTTTTGCATACCACTTCAGGGTTGATATGAAATGCATTCTGAATAGCTGTGACGATACCTCCTAGAGGATACTTGTCGCTGTTGGAGGCAACATAGCCAAAAGGACATCCTATTCAAGATTTACAGAAGCAGATATCAGGAACTCTTCCAAGAGAGAAAATGTAGAAAATATGTCTTCACTGACTGATAAAACAAGACAAATTAGAGGACACTACAACATGCATGATCATTTAAATTTTACATAATAACAAAAATACTACCTACATCAATGGTAGATGAAAATATCACTGGCTACAAAGTATATGGATATACAGAATCGGTACAACTCTCTAGTCCCAAACTGACCATAATTATCTCTAATGAAGTCTTTGGGCATATGATATACAAAAATGATGTAACGAAAATATATGTTTGTTTCTCCAGTTAAGTGTCAAAATCTCATATGAGTAAATGAAACATGTAGTCAAATTCAAGCACAGATCTTAAAATTAAGGTTACCAAATAAAATGTACAAGGCAGAAGCTTAATTCCTTCAGAGTAATAACCTATTTGTACCGTGCTGCTCAAAAGATTCTATTTGTAACATAAATCCTTATATAAATAGTTAACTCATGAACATCTTGTGTATAACCAATTTCCTTGTTTAGCTAATCCACTATGCATAAACTTAACTCTGTCATGACTCACCGTGACGTTATGCTTTAAGTAGATATTAAGCGTGGTAAGGAAGTAGTTATACTCATCATGAAAAACAGGAGAAGTACATTTCCCATGTTTCTCTGAAAAAAAAAAAAAAAAATTATACAATCGTTAGAGAGCATAACGCATTTTTATCGCACTAAAATACTTAAACAAGAACGTATTGTGCAAGCTAACAGCACTAATTTAAAGGAGTATGGATTGAAGATAATTACCCCACTGCCAACAGGTAATGCAAAGAGATACATGACAACCAACAAATGAAACTCGATTAGTTTTGGTTATGCTAGATGAATAAACCTATCCGGAGAAATTTATAACAGATGTGACAGATAATCACCTCATGGCCCCAAAATGATCCTTTTCCACCATGGCATGACGAGGGAGAACCACAACTGAGACTAGGCCAGTACTTCTCTAAGCCATCCATCAAAGTCGAGATCTACAAATTTCCTCCTTTCAGAATCTTAATTTTAGATATTAAGACATGACTTCTATACCATTTAGATTAATTTTCCGGATGCTCTCGGGCCAACTTGAGAAAAGTTCAACAAAGACCACTTAGGAATATGAATGTTCACCTCCTTCTCATTGAAGTCAGATCGATAACAACATGAAGGCCAGGAACCGTCGTTATAGTCGGGCCATAGTCCATCTACGAGAATAGTACTAGAAAAGTTTAGTCTTAGAAGTAAAGAGGCTGAAAAAAGTAGATCCTCAAGCAACTAAGAGCCTACAGAGAAAATCAGCTACTGCATCAAGCAAATATATAAACCTAAAGGTCTAATAAGGTGAAAGACTCTAATCTGAATGTTGACAGAAAAAGGATCAGTTTTTCAGCAAATCCCTATGAAAATAAATCCTCTAGAAGAGAGATGATCGTCTTGAAAACTCACAGCTACAACCAAATTGTTTTGAAGCCAGAGAGTGATTAACACACAACTACACAACTAGATACATGTATTCACATATAGATTACCCATCAGACCCATTCACTAACTATAAGTTTAAGGTATGCAATATCTTCCAGATATATTCCAACTCCTAGATACATACAGATTTTCACCAAAACAGGATGTCTTTTGTATCAATTTTTTTTTTTAATCTTAAAACAGTCAACGCAGAAACTTTAAACTTCACCGGAAATTAAATAAATGAAAGCACTGAGCTGAGAAAGTCAAAGGTTAAAATGCAAAGAGTTTACTTACGGATAGTGAAGTGAGTAGGAGCGTTCGAGCTGCAATAGAAAAGAAAAGAAAAGAAACACGTAAGATTAATCAAAAGCAAACTAAAAGCCAACAGAGAGAAATTAACCAGAGCTTTGGTTTGATTGGATCATTAACGAAATAAACGAGGTAACGCAGAAGCATGAAGCACTTTTATTAGAACTTAATAAAAGACCAGCTTCTATGGAAGCTTGATATTTCTAGTTTTGTCCCATCTAATCGAATTTCTCAGATCCTTAGCTACCAAACAACAAATACATAAAGATGATGCTCCGTTACATAAGTTGGGTTTCAATCGGAGTTTCGTGAGAACGATAGCGGATTTCAAAGTCGAAGAAAACACAATCTCACCCTCTACAGCAAGCGTTTTTGGAGCAGCAATGGCGAGTTCCACGGCAGTAAGTTCCAGGCCATTGAAAAGAGAGAGCGAAATAATCGAACTCCCTCTGCGAGCGATTGACTTCGATGATGTCGTCTCCGGCCAGTCGTCCAGTCTCCGGTAGAAAACCCGACACGGAGAGAAACGTAACGAAGAGGACTTCGAGGACAAGGAGCGCTCTACGACAAGAAAACGATGCCATTGACTGTATTTAGATTGGATAACCGTTTTTTTAGCTCGGATTCAGATCGGGCCACTGTAGGTGTTAATATGTGGAGGGTATTATAGTCTTTTCTGCTTAGTAGAGGAAGGAACAAAAATCAACGAATATTCCTCTGCACCTTGGGTTCGGATAGATTCATCCTTCGTAACTATGCTGTGGGATATTTATGAAATCAAAAATTTGAATGGTAGTTTTAGATATCATATGTTTAATGTAAAGTTTTTGACGAATTTTTTTTATAGATTCTTTTCTCGGTGGAAAATTCACAAAATCAAAATTTTGATAAAATATTGTTGGAATATATTTTTGATATAATTTTTTTGGTGCGAAAGTTATTTATTTATGTTTTGGCATAAAATTGTGAAATCAGTTTTATATGAAATTTTTTGAAATCTTATTTTCAGCAAGTTTTTATCGAAATATTTACAAGTTCAATTGTTTGCGTGAAATTTTGCGGGATCAGATTTTTAGAAGGAGAATTTCTTCACTTTTATTATCATCTAATTTTGTCTCACTATAAATAAATATCAAAAGTTTATATTACATGTGAATGTATTTCAGTTATACAGTGAGAATTACGAACTAGAAATAGGACATAAAGTGACGAAATAAGATAAAAAAACTATAAAAAGATGAAAAATATTAATAAAAAATAGAAAACAAAGAATAACGAAGAATCATATTATTTTATTTTTGGTTTTTTTTAAATATTTTAAATTTTATGTATGTTTTATTTTTTACTATATACAATTTCTTAAATCTATTAAAACATTTTTTCACAAACTAAAATTTCTTACCAATATATTACTAAACAGCAATCACTTATTTATTATAAATAATATATATTATTATTAATTAATTTTTTATAAATTTTTTATGCCCACACATATGTGCGGAGCCAACAACCTAGTACTATGTAATTATCCGTGCTAGGCTGCGGGATATTATTCTAAATTTTATATACTTTTAATATAAAAAGTAATTTTTATAGTATAAATAAATATTATATTTAATTTATATTTAGTGTAATTTTTATATTTATGTCCATTTTATTTTTCCATCTAGATAATTCATTTGAATAAAAATTAAAATTTTGTTAGTTTTGTAACAAAATCGAAAAACATCAAGGTATTTGGTTTTTCAAGATTTCGAGAAATTTATGAGAGTTATCTAGATAAACAATATTAGATCATTGTGGATACAGAAATCCACACTCAGAAAGTTATGTGTTTTGTAAGGAAAGAACCTTAGGAGAATTAATGGCTAGATTCTCTCGAACAGAATGACAGTATAAGCTAGCACTAACTGAAATATGGACTTGATATTAATCGGTTGAATGAAACGGTTACAAGGATTTCTCTGAAATAGATGAAATGAGAAGAGCTCCAAGAGCAGTTACAGAGTTTTCGTGTGTAAAAATTGTAAAAGAAGATCAAGTCGAAGGTCCCCTGAACTAAGCAATTTGTGTCATTTATACAGCTCGCCTCGTTGGGCTTCATCCTCCAGCGCGTATCTCGGCCTCGAGCAGCAACTTTAGCCGGAAATCTCGGCCACGTGCAGCTGATTCCTCTGTGAATTTTGGGCTCGTTTGAACTGGCGAGAATATGCTCTGACTTGGCTCGGATCCTTCCTTGTTTCTCGGGATTTCATCAAGCTGGAGCTCGGCTCCGTCGATCGGGCCGTTTGATTGTTCGAGTTTGGATCAATGCAAGGAATTGTGCATGTGCTGTACGAATGAAGTCTAGCCAATTTGTGCTTAGTCTGGATCTGCTTGTTGGGCTTGAGTGGGCCAAATTTAGGGTGCGAAATTCAGCTCCAACAATTGCCCCCTAGCCCAATTACGAGAGCGAGCTCGAGCTTTAATGGGCGGCAAGATGTGACTTTTGAAAGATTTTGTATCTGTCGTGCTGACGTCATAATGTCAGGTAATCATTCGAGATCAACGGACTAGATCCTGGAAAGGTGAAAGGTCAATTGATCGTATGGTCGGGAATCGACCTCGAAGCCGCAACTTGACTGTTGAGATAAGTTTGTTATCGTTCTTATCCAGGTGGACGGTTGAGATTTCGAGTAAATATTGATATTTACTTTAATTTGGCGGTCGAGCTTCTCGGGGCAAGGTGCAGCCCTTGAGAGCGCGGATACTTTTTCGACGTGGAATGTCCAGATAGAGAGAGAAAAAGATGATCCGACGGCCCTGATTAATCGGGCTCTGTAACAGCCAAATCTGTGAAGTTGAATATTCGACGGTTGAGATCGCGAGATCGAATGGTGGAGATTGACGCAGAGCGAGATTTTTTGCGATCTCTGAGGTGGGCAATTATTACCGAGATATAAAGTCCACCTCCCCCACTTCTTCTTTAACTGCACTTGCTAGTCGATTAAAGGTAACTTCTACTTCCTTGCTTCTCTTTTATTTTCTGCAACTTCTGTTTGTCGCGATTTTCGAGAAAAGAAGTTTTTTGGTGATTGATGTTACTGCATATTACATACATTTTGCATACTCATTAGTTTGCTTTTCATGCATTTGCATCACGTTTTAGGTTAGATTGCATCACTTAGAGTCCTAGAGCATTCTTGCACCAGCATACGCATGTTCCTTGCATTTTGCATCACATTTAGGTTGTTTCTGGCTGCTTTGGAGTCGTGGAGGTTCGTTGACGTGCTGAAGCTGTTGTAGCAGTTCGTGGAAGCTCGGATATTTGCTAAGGATCAGAGATCGAGGAGCAGATCGAGCATGGCCGGTCGATCAAGGATGTGATCGACCAGAAGATCGAGAAGACCAGGCGATCCAAGGAGAATGATCGAGGCGAGGATCGAGTGAAGCAGTCGATCAAACGGTACAGACGTAAATGACGCCATGCAGAGTGAGAGCCAGATCGAGTACACCACTCGATCCAACCGAAGATCGATACCGAGATAGGATGCAACGCTCGATCCGCCGAAGATGATCAAGACCCAGATCGAGCTGAAGACACGATGTTCGGAGATGATCGAGAGAACCGCTCGATCCCGGAGTCGATCTCTGTCCTTTCAACCACTTTTGGCCGCTAGCGAGAGGGGGGACCATCCGCTTGTTTTGGCCATTTTGGGAAGGCGGCGACGTCCTTTTCCCACACACTTTTTCATCCTTATCTTTTTTTACGTTTTCTCTCTGGTTTTGGAGAAGAACACCATTGTCGAACTTTGAGTTTTCTTTAGCTTGTAATCGAATCGTTTTCAGCTTAATCTAGTTTTCTTTTCATGTTCATCGTTTCCTTTTCCATGTTTTGCTTGATTTACCTTATGTGTAGTGAGTAGTTTATTTGGGTTCGGGGTTGAGAGGATTAAGGGGTCTAAAGGGTTTCGATCTTGGGGTTTTCTAAGTGTTTTAATGGCTATCTCTTCTAGGGTGTTGAGCTCTCAAAGCTTGAAGACTCTCACGCCAAGAGCTTCATGATCCGAGAGGTTCCTTACCTTGACAGGATCCAGGAACCTCTGAAGATCACACCCTAGAGACTTGTTACCCCTTCCCAAAAGCCATGGAAGTTTGGGGGACTAGTTAAGCCACTCGTTTGAAATCCGTTTTCTTTGCCCTTCGACCTCTCTTTCCACCAAAATCCATGGGTTTGGAGGAGAGGATGAAAGAGTGATCTATACCGAAAGCCACGGATAGATCTTGCTTAGTTTTCAAGGCTTAGAGATCCTCACAAAGTGAGTCGATTTAAAGTTTTCAACCCAAGGTCGAACCTTTGAAACCCCTGACCATGAATCTCAACCCTAAGCCCTCTCTTTTAGCATCTTTACATCTTCTCTCGTCATTCGCTTGATCTTTGATAGCATCCTGGTCGTTAGTTTACTGTTCTTGCATTTTTAGACGAGATCGATTGTTACTTCTCGATCTAGTCGTTGATCTCATGGTCGATCCACCAGTCGAATTTTAGTAATTCGAAGCTTTGTCCTTTAATTATTATGTTTGTTCCTCATGGTAGTTTGATCATTCCTGGTAATATTAAAATAGTTTGCATTCCATTTAGTTGTTGCATCTAGTTTTTAGGGATTTTCTCAAAACCTATCTGTTTCGCTTAGATTTGCATAGTCCTTGCATTCTCTTTGCATTTTCTATCATCCTAGGTATGGATTGACTCTCTCTTGCATGCTGTACTACAACCTGTCTTGCATTTGAGTTTGATAACCTCATTGCATACTCACCCTTGGAAATAAAGTGTTTATCAAATGGCACCGTTGCCATCCTAGGATTGTTTAGAGAACATAGAGATTTGGGCCTTAGCAAAGACTAAGTCTTTACCTTATTTAAGTTACTAATCATTCTACTCTTAAACGTGTGTTCTCAGGTATATGAATCTTCGTTCACAGGGTGATAACAATCTACTTCCACCTTTGGAAAATATTCATCAGCTTGGTCATTCACGGCAAAGAAGAGTCAGAGAACAAGCCAGAGCCTTTGAGGAGATTGTTCAGCACGGTTTGGTTGACTTTGAAGCTATGGCTGAACACGAGCATCCAGAGGGACCTCCTCCAGCTCACGGGGCAGTGGGAAGGGGCAATGGAAACCCCCAACACGCGGCTAGACCCCCAAGAATCATAGGAGCCGGAGATGCTCCCAATACTCATCACAATAGATTTGGGATCACTCCTCCTCCTGTACTGAACAACAACTTTGAGATCAAGCCAGGTTTCATCTCCATGGTGCAAAACAACAAGTTCCACGGCTTAGCAATGGAAGATCCCTTGGAGCACCTTGACAACTTCGAGCAAGTATGTGGGATGATCAAGATCAATGGCATATCCGAAGATGCTTTCAAGCTGCGTCTCTTTCCCTTTTCACTCGGAGACAAGGCTAGGCATTGGGAGAAGACCCTCCCACAAGACACCATCACCTCATGGGCCGAGTGCAAGAAGGCCTTTCTCTCGAAGTTCTTCTATAGTACCAGGACAGCACGGTTGAGAAGCGAAATCAGCGGCTTCACTCAATGAAACAATGAGACATTCAACGAGGCAATGGAGCGTTTCAAAGACTACACGATCCAATGTCCTCATCACGGTTTCAGAAAGGAGACACTACTCAGCACCATATACCGTGGAGCTTCACCGAAGATCAGGTTGTTGCTTGACACAGCTAGCAAAGGGAACTTCCTTGGTCAGGAGGTAGAAGAGGGTATGGAGCTGATAGAAAACTTGGCATTGAGTGATGGCAACTACGCTGAGGACTATGACCGTGCACCGAGAGGATCAGAGCTAGAGTCTCACAAAAAGGAGCTGAAATCTTTGCACGAGAAGATAGATAAGCTGGTGTTAGCCAATCAAAAGCATGTTCACTTTGTTGGTGACGCGGATGAGAATCAAGAAGAGCTAGAGTTGAGCCAAGAAGAAGCCAATTGGGTGGCGGGACAGAATAATTACAAACCTCAAGGCTACAACCAGAACAACAATCTCTCCTACCGAAGCACCAACATTGCGAACCCTAAGGATCAAGTGTACCCTGCTCAGCAAGCAAAGCCTTTCATCCCTTACAACAAAGGTTTTCAGCCGAGTGGTGGTTTCCAAGGTCAAGGGCAAAACAACTTCCAAGGGCAACATCAAAGTAACAAGGGTTATACGCCTAACTACCCTTCGAGCTTTGCACCTCAGCAGCAACAGCCGATGCAACAACAACTTGATCCGGTTCAGGCAATGTTTCAACAGCTGATACAAGGGCAAGCCTCTACAAACCAGAAGTTCGCCGAGATGAACACTCATCTAGACTCGTCTCTCACTGACTTCTCCACTCAGATCACCAACTTAAACAACAAGATCAAGCAGCTCGAGAAGGGGAAAGCGAGTACAAGTGGTCAGAATAGCCTTCCGGGCAAGTGTGAGCAGAATCCTAAGGAGTATGCTAACGCCATAACGTTGAGAAGCGGCAAAGAGCTAGAACCTCCGGTCTCTACTAAGAACAACGAGGACGTTGTAATTCAAGAGGGGGAGGGTAAGCCTTCAGCTGATGAAGAGATTAACTTTGACAACGTCTGGATCCAAGGGCCAAGAAGAGGAGACAAAGCAGTTGTTGAGAAGAAAGCTGAGCAAACTACTAAGGAGAAGAATGCTTATGTGCCTCCACCGTATGTACCTAAGCTGCCTTTTCCTGGCCGTTTCAAGAAGCAACTCATAGAGAAGCATAGAATCCTCTTTGAGAAGCATCTTAAGGACGTGGAAATCAAGCTACCTCTCGTTGACTGCCTTGCAATGATGCCTAAATGCGCCAAATTCTTCAAAGACACTCTCGTGAAGAAGAATAAGGAAAGCAAGGAGGTACTTGTTCTAAGTGAAGAGTGTAGTGCTGTGATACATAAGGAGATGGTCCCTAAGAAGTTGGGAGACCCTTGAAGCTTCACTATACCCTGTGCTTTAGGTTCTCTTGAGTTCAAGAGTTGCCTATGTGATCTCGGAGCTAGCATAAACCTGATGCCTCACTCCGTGGCTAAGAAGCTTGGATTTACTCGTTTCAAAGACTGTAGGATCTCGTTGGTACTGGCTGATAGAAGTGTGAGGCTACCAGTGGGGCTGCTTGAAGATCTACCGGTGCGAATCAGTTGTGTGAACGTGCCTACGGACTTCGTCGTGTTGGAGATGGATGAAGAACCTAAGGACCCACTTATCCTAGGAAGACCATTCCTTGCAACCGCCGGGGCTATCATCGACGTCAAGAACAGGAAGATTGCCTTGCACTTGGGAAAGGATATAAGGCTAGACTTCGTTATCAATGAGGTTCTGAAGAAGCCGACCATAGAAAGGCAAGCTTTCTATATTGAAACGATGGATTCCTTATCGGATGAGTTGCTGGAAGAGCTGGCTCTGGAAGACCATCTGAAGCTAGCACTGACTAAGGAGCCAGGGAAGTTTGGCTATGTGGATCAGATGACCCAGGAGTACGTCAACTTGCTGGATTCTAGGAAGATTGTTAAGAAGGATGAAGGCTGCTGCTTAGAGATCGACCCCGAGATCGACGCTATCACTCGATCCAGGAGTCAGATCGACAAGGCAATCAAGAACACAACTCGATCCGGTGCAGCGATCGACAGACAAATCAAGAGGAATGATCGATCCGGAAAAACAATCGAGCCAACGATCGAGAGAGACCTCCCGATCATTTTGGGGTCCAATCAGGAGATCGACTCAGCGTCTCGATCCCTTACTCGATCCACATCAAATCGAGTAAGTGAATCGAGCGAAATGGCTCGATCTAGACGACATCGAGAGCAAGATCGACTGGAGGACTCGATTTCAGAGGGGATAGCGGTTGAGGAAATCAGTCTTAAGGGCCATACCTCGGGTTCTAAGGAGGGTTCCAAGGAGGAAAGCAACAACAACAGCCACGAGGATGACTGGAGTGAGCTGTTACCCCAAAGGTGGACCTTAAAGAGCTCCCAAAAGGGCTAAGGTATGCTTTCTTAGGGCCTAATAACACCTATCCCGTGATTGTAAATGAAAACTTAAGTGATGATGAGTTGCACTCGCTCCTGACTGAGCTGAGAAAGTATAGGAAGGCCATTGGGTACTCTTTAAGTGACATCAAGGGCCATTCACCAATGCTTTGCACTCACAGGATTCACTTGGATAATGAGAACGCCTCTTATATAGAACATCAAAGGCGTTTGAATCCTAATTTGAAAGAGGTTGTTAAGAAAGAGATCCTTAAGCTTTTAGAGGCTGACGTGATCTATCCCATAAGTGACAGCACGTGGGTTTCTCCTGTACACGTGGTGCCTAAGAAGGGAGGGATCACGGTCATAAGGAATGAAAAGGATGAGCTTATTCCTACTAGAACCATCACTGGTCATAGGATGTGTATTGATTATAGGAAACTTAACCTTGCGACTAGGAAAGATCATTTCCCTTTGCCTTTTATTGATCAAATGCTTGAGAGACTTGCTAATCACCCTTACTACTGTTTCCTCGATGGGTATAGCGGTGTCTTTCAGATACCAATTAACCCAAATGATCAGGAGAAAATGACATTCACATGTCCCTACGGTACCTTCGCGTATCGAAGGATGCCGTTTGGATTGTGTAATGCACCGGCTACGTTTCAGCGGTGTATGATGTCGATCTTCTCTGATCTAAATAGAGGAGATAGTAGAGGTGTTCATGGATGACTTCTCTGTCTATGGTGCGTCCTTTTCTGCGTGTTTGTTGAATCTTTGCAGGGTACTAAAGCGTTGTGAAGAGACAAACTTGGTGCTAAACTGGGAGAAATGCCACTTTATGGTCAAGGAAGGGATCGTGCTTGGTCATAAGATATCAGAGAAGGGCATTGAGGTTGATCAGGCTAAAGTGGAAGTCATGATGGGTCTTGAGCCGCCGGTTAACGTTAAGGGAGTCAAAAGTTTCTTGGGACACGCCGGGTTCTATAGGCGCTTCATCAAGGATTTCTCCAAGATTGCACGCCCTCCTACACGGTTGCTGTGCAAAGAAGCTGAGTTTGTGTTTGATGAGGTGTGTTTGAGAGCTTTCGTGACCATCAAGGAAGCCCTTACATCAGCCCCTATAGTTCAAGCACCAGACTGGTCTCTGCCCTTTGAGATCATGTGTGATGCTAGTGACTACGCCGTAGGAGCCGTTCTTTGTCAGAAGAAGGACAAGAAGCTACACATGATCTACTATGCTTCAAGAACCTTGGATGACACGCAAACAAGGTATACCACTACAGAGAAGGAGTTGCTTGCAGTAGTGTTCGCCTTTGAGAAGTTCAGATCATATCTTGTTGGTTCCAAAGCTATTGTCTACACGGATCACGCTGCTTTGCGATACATCTATTCGAAGAAAGACACTAAGCCACGGCTCTTGAGGTGGATTCTCTTGCTCCAGGAGTTTGACATGGAGATTAAAGACAAGAAGGGAATAGAAAACGGAGTCACTGACCATCTCTCACGGCTAAGGATTAATGAGTCTCTCCCCTTAGATGACTCTCTTCCAGAAGAGCAACTCATGGCGATTACCACGGCTGTTTGTGGAAAGCTAGAGGGGCGGGTTGAAGAGGTGTTGAGTTTCAAAGAGGAGGATCTACCGTGGTATGCTGATGTAGTGAACTATTTAGCGTGTGGTGAGGAGCCAACACATCTCAACAGCTATCACAAGAAGCGGTTTATGAGAGAGGCTAGTGACTACTTTTGGGACGAGCCCTACTTATACAAGAGAGGAGTGGACAGTTTGTACCGGAGGTGTGTTACAAAGGAAGAAGCTAGAGACATCCTCTATCATTGCCATGGCTCTTCCTACGGAGGACACTTCGCTTCATTCAAGACTGCCACGAAAGTGTTGCAAGCCGGTTTCTGGTGGCCGTCCATCTTTAAAGATGCACACGAGTTTGTGAAGAGTTGTGAGGCATGTCAACGAGCAGAGAATATCACTAAGAGGAACGAAATGCCTCAGGTTCCCATCTTCGAGGTTGACGTGTTCGACGCGTGGGGCAAAGACTTCATGGGGCCATTTCCTTCTTCATATGGCAACATATACATCTTAGTAGCAGTGGATTATGTCTCTAAATGGGTTGAGGCTATTGCTTCCCCTACAAACGACTCTAAGGTGGTAATCAAGCTGTTCAAGAGTATCATCTTCCCGAGGTTTGGGGTACCTAAGGTGGTTATAAGTGATGGAGGAAGCCACTTTATAAACAAGGTTTTTGAGAACCTCTTGAGAAAGTATGGCATTAAGCATAAGGTGGCTACACCGTATCATCCTCAAACAAGCGGTCAAGTGGAAGTCTCCAACCCGCAAATCAAGGCTATACTGGAGAGGACTGTCGGAGCAACAAGGAAAGACTGGGCAGTGAAGCTGGACGACGCTCTTTGGGCCTACCGTACCGCCTTCAAAACACCGATTAGTACAACCCCTTTCACTCTACTCTATGGCAAGGGCTGTCGTCTCCCGGTTGAGCTGGAACACCGTGCGTTGTGGGCTGTGAAGAGCCTGAACTTTGACCTCAAGACTGCTCAAGAGAGGCGCCTTATTCAGCTACATGAACTAGACGAGTTAAGACTGAACGCTTATGAGAGCTCTCGGATATACAAGGAGCAGACTAAGGAAGCTCATGACAAGAAGTTGGTTGCCAAGGAGCTTAAGGAAGGAGGTTTAGTGTTGCTGTACAACTCAAGACTCAAACTCTTCCCGGGAAAGCTGAAGTCAGGTGGAGCGGGCTGTTTGTGATCCAAGAAGTGTTGCCTTATGGAGTTGTTATGCTGATGGGAAAGAGTGGCAGTGCATTCACCGTCAATGGACACAGAGTCAAGCCTTACTTGGCAGACAGCTATGACAAGGAGAGTACCTCGGTGCTTCTCCTAGACCCACCATCCGCCTAAACCAAGTAAAGTCTAGCTAAAGACGTTAAAGAAAGCGCACTTGAGAGGCACTCCCATGTCTATCTTGTACATATTTCTGCTTTCTTTCTCTTTCAGTTTTATGTTTTTATTTTGCAAGTGTGTAGGAACAGGTATGAGGAGTCTAAACCTTGATCTTGAAGTCAAAAAGAGGCGATAGGGGTTAAGAGAAGGCTAGAGATCGAGTGCTAGATCGACTGATCCTGACTCGATCTAATTTCTCTCGGGAAAATCGGTTGAAAACAGATCGATCACTCGACTCGATCCATCACTCGATCTATACCAAATCGACCCCTAAATCGAGGACATAGCTCGATCATGAGGACTTAGCCGTGGAGCCAACATCTCAATGATCGAGGGAGCAAATCGATCCAAGACTCGATTCATCATGAATCGAGTCTCAAATCGAGTAACCCTCTCGATCTAAGCCATTATGGGCATGTGATTGAGTCCTAGATCGACCAAATGGACTCGATCTCATGCCGATGTAACATTTTCTTTCCCTCCTTTATTCTTTTCCCTCTAATTTTTAAATTCAAAACTTGGTCAAAGCAAGCATCTTTGACTATGAAAGATGTGCCTTGACCAAGACTTTGTCAGAAAACCACCTTTACTACCCATGGTTTTGCTTTTTGCTAGTCTTTAAATGTTTCAACAACCTCTCACCCTCTCATTCTTGTTTTCTCGAAAATTTTAAACAAAGAGAGTGAGAGTTTTCGGTTTTCAAAGGCTAGCAAATATCTTTAACATTCTTGCAAAGGTATTTTCAGAATTTAATGATTTATCTTTAGGAAAATTTCCTTTAAATTCGCAAGATATTGTTCTAGAAGATAGGGTCGGTTTTGATTTTTAAAATTTAGCTAAGTAAAAGGAATAATTCTAGATTTTCTAGTATCTAAAGATTTAATTCTCCTTTATTTAGCTATAATTTTTATTAATTCTCCAAAATTCTAGGGTAGTATTTATAAGCTTTCTCCTTCTCCTCTCTCATTCTCATCAAACCGCCGTTTTGCTTATCAAGCTTCTTGAGAAACTTGTTTCAGGTACAATGGCCCCCAAAAGAACAAGAGAAGAGACAGCACAAGAGGGAGAAGGACAAGAGGTGGCTGTTCAAGAGAGGGTCAGATGGAGTAAGGATGAGACGAGGGACAAGAAACGGCTAGAAAGGCTTCGCTTTGAGCCTACCAAGTTTGCTGATCGAGAGCTGCTGTTCAAGCTAGGGATTCTTGGGGATTTCGACCAACTCCTCAAGAACATTGGCCTAAGATGTCTGTCACGGATGGATTGCCCAACCATTCCAGAAGTGACAATAGACTTCCTTGCCACGTTGGAGTTCCGTTACGAGAATCCTAGCACACCCGTTCCTTCACAAGGTCGCCTCTACTTCAAGGTTGGACGTCAAGCCTACACCCTCTCCATCCCTGAGCTATGTCAAGCATATGGTCTCAACGCGGATGCCAACAAGGTCGAGTTCCCCGCCTTCAAACAAGCAGACGAATTTTGGGATCTGATTAGCAACGAGGACTACAAAGCTAACACCGCCAAGATCAAGAGAGTGAGAAGCCCGGTGCTGAGGTACACTCTGAAGCTGATTGCTAACACGTTTAGCGGAAGATCAGTTGCTCCCACGGTCACAAAGACTAAGATTTGCTTCCTGTTCCAAGGCGTGAAGCACTTGGTGTGTGATCCGGATGCAAATGAAGAGCCTATGGAGGATGAGCTCGGCGACGAGGTCAACTACGGATGTGTGCTTGCTGCCTCCTTGGTGAAATACAAGGCTTATGCCTTGCGGTGCAAGGCAACTTCTTCTTACATTGGCGGCTTCCTCACTCCTCTATTCTTGCAAGCTGGTGTGCCTATACACGACTTCGCCCATGTACCAACCAGAGCTTTCATGGATAAGGCATACATAAGGAATACCGACAGCTTAGGACGCATGCCAGCAGAAGGGTTCTACGCCTACCTCTTCATAGACGACGAAGACAAGAAGAGAGTGTGCATCCTGCCAAACAAAGATGAGACCGAGCTGCTTGGTGTTGGGAACATCGAGTTCTTGCCCACGGAAGAGGAGTGCTTTGCTCCTCTAGGAGGACCACCTGCTTCAGCGATTTCTCCTCGTCAAAGGTCCGAGTCTCCAGCCACGGAAGATGAGATGCCCGAGGCCTACACACTTCCCAAATTAGATTTTGAGCCGAGGACCAAATCAGAGAAGTTCCTAGCATCCGTTGTGGAGATGCAAAGGAAAATCAATAAAAAGGTGTTTTTACTTATGAATTGTTTCAATGCCCTAGTTAGTAGTTCTCTAATGCTTTGTCTATGCTTTGAAAGTAAGTTATTACCATGCTTGGATCACTTGCTAGGATTTTCGTGACTTGAATTGAAGTCTCATGATTTGAAACTTGTCCTAATAAGTGAGAACCTTAATTTGAAATTTTAATTATCATCCTTATGCATTTGAAAATGAACACATTGTTTTAAAATATTTAGGCTCTATTCTTCCTTTTTACCACTCTTTGTGAGCCTAAGTAGAACTCCCACCTTGATCCTTACCCTTCTTTGAAGCCAAATATTTTTTGTGTGACATCATTGTGAGGCCTTCTTTTCGGTTTTGAACTTAGCATAAAGTGTTAGGTTTAGGCGACATGATTTGGTTCTCATATGATTGCTAGCTTTGCATTTTGAAGCTACGTATAGGCTTAGGATAAGTTTGGGGGATCATTGGGGTTGTTTTTATTTCTATTTGCTCTCGGTTTCAAAGAGTTTGGTGTTTAAAAGAAAGAAATGGGTTTTAAGTGAAAGGTTGTGTTTAAACACTAAGTATATGCTCTAATAAATTTCAGGAGGTAGCTCTCCCAAATAAAAAAGAAAAGAAAAAAAAAGAGCCTAATTGCCAAATAAAAATAAAATTAAAAAAAAAAGAGAGAAAAGAAAAAATAATAAATAAGAGAGCTACCAATAAGAAATATTTAAAGAGCAAAATTATTTTCAAAACCTTTTCACTAGCCTAAAGAGTTTAAAAATGTTTTTGTTTCGAATTGGGGATTGCTAAGTTTTGGGAAGAAAAAGGATAGACTCTAAGTGGTGAGTGAGGATAAAAGTTGATAAATGAGAGGGGTTTAGGATTATTGTTAGTTTACATGGGTAGATGAGAATCTGATCATGTATGCATCAATTGTCTTTACATTTAGCATTATGCATAAGTTCAACCATTTTTGAGAGAAACCCTTGTTCTAATTGTAAACCCTTTTCAAATGAGATCATTCAATGCTCATAACCTTCACCCTTAGCCAAATGTATTCTGCTTTAAAGTGCATAAGTTTGATTCATGGTTCGAATGTTAATGAATGTTAAAGGATGAGTTTCTTTGATTGATAGGAATAGGAGAGTCATGATCTGAATTTCTTTGTGTGATGAGTATGGCTAAGTTCTTTGAAGTATGAGTGTGAGCATAGCATTTTAGAACTGTTAACTAGGACATTGAGATTGATTCATTTGAAAGGCACCTTTGCAAGAAGTTTAAACCCCCATTCGTTTTTCTTAAAACCTCTCTTCCTTACTTATTTTCTGTTGCTTGAGGGCAAGCAAGAAGTAAGTTTGGGGGAGTTGATGTTACTGCATATTACATACATTTTGCATACTCATTAGTTAGCTTTTCATGCATTTGCATCACGTTTTAGGTTAGATTACATCACTTAGAGTCCTAGAGCATTCTTGCACCAACATACATATGTTCCTTGCATTTTGCATCAAATTTAGGTTGTTTCTGGCTGCTTTGGAGTCGTGGAGGTTCGTGGACGTACTGAAGCTGTTGTAGCAGTTCTTGGAAGCTCGGATATTTACGAAGGATCAGAGATCGAGGAGCAGATCGAGCATGACCGGTCGATCTAGGATGTGATCGACCAGAAGATCGAGAAGACCAGGCGATCCAAGGAGAATGATCGAGACGAGGATCGAGTAAAGCAGTCGATCAAACGGTATGAACGTAAATGACGCCATGCAGAGCGAGAGCCAGATCGAGTACACCACTCGATCCAACCGAAAATCGATACTGAGATCAGATGCAACGCTCGATCCGCCGAAGATGATCGAGACCCAGATCGAGCTGAAGACACGATGTTCGGAGATGATCGAGAGAACCGTTCGATCCCGGAGTCGATCTCTGTCCTTTCAACCACTTTTGGCCGCTAGCGAGGGGGGGACCATCAGCTTGTTTTGGCCATTTTTGGAAGGCGGCGACGTCCTTTTCCCACACACTTTTTCATCCTTATCTTTTTTACGCTTTCTCTCTGGTTTTGGAGAAGAACACCATTGTCGAACTTTGAGTTTTCTTTAGCTTGTAATCGAATCATTTTCAGCTTAATCTAGTTTTCTTTTCATGTTCATCGTTTCTTTTTCCATGCTTTGCTTGATTTACCTTATGTGTAGTGAGTAGTTTATTTGGGTTCGGGGTTGAGAGGATTAAGGGGTCTAAAGGGTTTCGATCTTGGGGTTTTCTAAGTGTTTTAATGGCTATCTCTTCTAGGGTGTTGAGCTCTCAAAGCTTGAAGACTCTCACGCCAAGAGCTTCATGACCCGAGAGGTTCCTTACCTTGACAGGATCCAGGGACCTCTGAAGATCACACCCTAGAGACTAGTTACCCCTTCCCAAAAGCCATGGAAGTTTGGGGGACTAGTTAAGCCACTCGTTTGAAATCCGTTTTCCTTGCCCTTCGACCTCTCTTTCCACCAAAAGCCATGGGTTTGGAGGAGAGGATGAAGGAGTGATCTATACCGAAAGCCACAGATAGATCTTGCTTAGTTTTCAAGGCTTAGAGATCCTCACAAAGTGAGTCGATTTAAAGTTTTCAACCCAAGGTCGAACCTTTGAAACCCTTGACCATGAATCTCAACCCTAAGCCCTCTCTTTTAGCATCTTTACATCTTCTCTCGTCATTCGCTTGATCTTTGATAGCATCCTGGTCGTTAGTTTTACTGTTCTTGCATTTTTAGACGAGATCGATTGTTACTGCTCGATCTAGTGGTCGATCTCATGGTCGATCCATTAGTCGAATTTTAGTAATTCGAAGCTTTGTCCTTTAATTATTCTGTTTGTTCCTCATGGTAGTTTGATCATTCCTGGTAATATTAAAATAGTTTTCATTCCATTTAGTTGCTGCATCTAGTTTTTAGGGATTTTCTCAAAACCTATCTTGTTTCGCTTAGATTTGCATAGTCCTTGCATTCTCTTTGCATTTTCTATCATCCTAGGTATGGATTGACTCTCTCTTGCATGCTGTACTACAACCTGTCTTGCATTTGAGTTTGATAACCTCATTGCATACTCACCCTTGCAAGTAAAGTGTTTATCAGTGATCGTCTGCCAAGTTGTCCGTTTCCTTTTAGAAAAACTTCAATCTTCTTTCTTGATTTTCTAGGTTTAGTGTTCGTCGTCTTCTTCTCCCTTCTTTCTTTTCTCGATGTCGGCAGTTGTTAAAATCGAAAGGGAAGGGTCCGGGAGGAACGTTTCAGTTTCGGGCCCGTCCAAACTAAACAGCTAGAAGGCTCTCGACGACTTCCATCGAGAATGCAAAATCCCCGATGGGGTGGAGCTGGCGGTCTTGACATCAGCGGAGACTCCGACGAACGTGGAGCCAGGTTTTTGTTGTGCATACGCAACATACTTCCGGGATTGCGGGCTGTTTTTCCCAATCCCCTGGTTTGTCCTCGAAGTTCTCACGGATCTGCGACTAGCTTTCCCGCAGATGTTCCCGAATCTGGTTCGGGCCATCATCGGGTGCGCCGTGCGGGCCCGAGAAGAGGCTGTTAGCTTTCGCTACTCGGATTTAAGGGCGTTCTTCTCCGTCAAATATAACTCTCGCAGTCCCGGGACTTCCTATGCATCTCCGAGATAAAACCGGCGGTTCATCGAGGAGAGCCCGGAGAAGGATTCCGGTTGAGAAAAGACGGGGTTCAAGTTCAAAGTCAACGAGGCGTCCGTCGGAAGCTTCGACTTTACCCGGCTTCCGACCGAGTTCGCGGGCAGCGGTTGTTTAGCTAGGCTTAGGCGTTTGCTAGTTATACTTGTCTTGTTTTGCTTGACTTGCTTTTTGACTTCTGTTTGTTTTTTGTCTATCAGGTCAGCTATCCAGAGCACCAAGGGATCCTGACGTAGAGTACCGGTTTGGAAATTTTCGGCGAGGCGAGGTTATCTGGATGAGCCCGGCGAGTTCTCACTTCGCCTGTTCTGGCTCCGGCTGTTGAACCTGGTAAGCTTTCTATCGAGCTATTGCTACAAAGTTTTTTTGTTTGTAGTGATATGTAACGGTTTCTTTTTGCTGGCAGCTGGAGTTCTACCGGTTTTTAGCTCAGCAGCCAGCTCGTCCTCTGCCATGTCTCGCAAGCCGACCTTTCGTCAAAGAGCCGGGAAGGCCCCAGCTGGCCCTAGTGACTCCAGGGTCCGCTCTGGGAGTTTCAAGGAGGCCCTCGAAGCCACGCTTGCCTCGGCAGCTTCTCCCACACCTCACCTTCGATATGAGGAGGTTGAGCAGATGATGAACCCTCAGGCTGACCCCCCTCCTCGATTAGTGGGGACAATCTCCGTTAGCTCGGACAAGACCCAACGCTCCACTGATGAACAAAAGCCCGAACACTCGTCCCAGCCGACCCATAAGAGGCCGAGAGGCGAAGGGGGTAGTCGGGCCGCAGAGGTGCGTCCGACGGCGTCTAACATGAGTGGTGGGTCGACAGGTAGTCAGCCATTCCACTGGAAGTTTGAGCATACCAAAGATCATCCAATCACAGATATTGGCTAGAGAGTCGTGATTGACTGTTTAAGCGATAGTTAATAGTTTGAATGGACTGTATAAATGCATTATCTTGACTGTGGCTAAGTGGGACGGGATGGCTGCTCTCACTAAGCAATTTGTTTGTTTATGCCTCCTTTTATGTTTGCAGGTTATTTAGCCCATGAAGGAAACTGATCCGGACCGCGGGACTAAGGCAAGAAATGAAGGATGGTAGACTTGGGTAGACTATGGTCAAGTAGTACAATGTAATAGCTTATAGCAAACGTTAATAGCTTATAGTGAACCTTCATTGTATGCTTGAACCTCATTTTTATCTAATAATGCCTTAATGTTTTAAATGGTTTGACTGAAACCGAGTAAAAACGCTGAAAAATGACTAAGTATTGATAAAGTTAGAAATACCCAAGACTGGCCAGGAAGTGGCCGAGTTAATTCCGTAATGCGGTTTGGAAATCCGGGTCAGGGTGTTTCAATTTGGTATAAGAGCGTGATCGGTTCTAGGACAAGTCTTTTTGCATAAGTGGGTTAGTGGGTAAACCATCCTTCCAAGCCTGATGTCTCGCGGCAAGTTATTTTCTGTGGAAAAAAACAAAGTTGATTGTGGCAAGCTTAGTTATGAGATTTTACCTTGCAGATGGCTAAGGGTCAGCGTTCTAGCAGGAGAACTACGAGAGAGACTGTGAAAAACTTGGTTAACAGAACTGATGGTGGGGGTGGTGAGAACAACCGTGAGAATGCTGATGTGAACATGGCTGGGAACAATGTTGCTGCGGCTAATGCTGGGATTGGGAACATGGCGGCTAATGCTGTGGCTGCTGCTGCGGCTGCTGCTGCAGCTCCTGTTGGACTGGAGGCGGTGTTGGGCATGCTGGCTCAGGTCTTGCAGAGATTACCGGCTGTTGCACCTGCCCAAGTGAATCCACTGCTGGTGGTGAATGAGGAATCGGCTATGGAAGAGGTGGAAGTTTTGGCTGGGCCAAGGATCCCTTCTTATCTGAAGGTGATGGAGCAAATGCAGAAGCTGGGGACTAAGTTCTTCACTGGTGGTGCATAGCTTATAGAGGCAGACGATTGGATCAATCGGCTTGTGAGAAACTTTGATTCAGTCCGATGCCCTGAGGGCTATAAGACAGATATTACGGTCCATTATCTGGAAGCAGATGCACACACTTGGTGGGTGAATGTGACGTCCCGTAGGCATGGTCGGATTGCTGGTTGGGAAACTTTCTGCGCAAAGTTCAGGAAGAAGTACTTTCCACGTGAATCTTTCATCCGACTTGAAGGTGTTTTCATAGAGCTTCAGCAAGGGTCAATGTCAGTGACGGAGTATGAGGTTGAATTTTACTGACTCAAGAAGTATGGTGGTCGTGACTTGGAAGATGATGAGAACCAGGTCTGCAGTTTATGCGCGGTTCGCGAGTTGAGTTAAGCAACTGTTGCAAGATTCGTCACTATGACACTATGGTGGAACTGGTGGATAAGGCATCTGAGCAAGAGGCTGGAATGGTTGAGGAAGCTCGATTGCTTGGAACAGTGGTGCAGACTAAAATTGGGAATGTTTCTCGGAAGAATTCGAAGTTGGGAGGAAGTGCTACTTCGGGCAAGCCATCTGCCGGACGCAAGTGTGTAATTTGTGGGAGAATGCATCTGGGTGTTTGCAGGATGGCTACCGGGGTGTGCCACCGCTGTGACAAGCTTGGTCACATTATCCGAGATTGTCCCAAGGAGGACTTAAGGCCTAAGCCGACAGGTTTTGTGCAAACTGAGTGCTTTAACTCTGGTGAAGCTGGACACATTAAGAGTCAGTGTCCGAAACTGGAGCAGCAGGCTTGGAAGCGGGCAAGTAATGGACAGTATCTGCAGGCAAGAGGCAGACTTTAATGTCGCGGGTATACTCCTTGGGTGAGGAAGCTGCCAAGGCAAGCACTTATCGTCCGATCACTGGTAAGCTCTAGTCCTTACCTTTGAGTTATCTCGGTGAAAATGCTTGTTGCATGCTAGTCTAGGTTCTTAGCATTCAGATAACGTGTAGGGACCTTAATCATGGTTGGGTCGGTAACTCATGTATTGTTTGATTTCAGGGCATCGCATTACTTTGTTCACCCGGATATGGTTGGATCTGGTGAGTTCCTCAAGGAACCCGGTGAAGACTATGGTTTAGTATAAGCGGCTGGTGGCCAAGTTATGTTCACCCTGGGGAAGGTCCGAGACATCTCAGTGATGATCGGAGAGGTGAACATGCCAGCTGACTTGGTGATCTGCGAAGCGAAGTCTTATGATGTGATATTTGGTATGGATTGGCTTGGGAAGCACAAGGCACATCTTGACTGTCACCGAGGCAGAGTTCAGTTTGAGTCGGATAAGGGAAAACTGGTGTATCAGGAAATCCGATCAACTGACTGCAGCTTGATTGTCTCGGCAATTCAAGTAGAGAAGCTGATTGAGAAGGGCTGTGAAGCTTACTTGGCTGCGATCAACACTGTGGAAGTTGGTCCGGTGATACATAAGATTTTGAGCTCTTGAATGTTTCAATCACCCTTACACTTGTACTAGTCAGTTGTAGTGTAGTATGTGTTTTATGTCAATCCAATGGGAGGAGTTGAAAACAGAAGAGTTGAGAGTAAAATCTCTAAGTCAAGCAAGCAGAGAATTGGTTTTGTTGCCTAAGCAACAGTTCTAGCAACCTAAGTGAAACAAGCAACAAAAGAAGTGAAAACAAAGGCAATCTAAGCAGTTCTAAGCAAGAAAAACAGAGTAAAACAGAGCAAATCCGAGATTCAAATAAGAGAAAGACAAGTCTCTAGATGTGGTTATTGACTTTGGGGAATTTCAGGCATTAACTAAGGCTGTTTCAAACTATATTGATCAAGCAAGAAAGCAAGCAATGGTGATTCCTAGATATAGAGTTCACACTTAAGCTAGTTAGATCCAATCTCTTGGCAAATAACCCTTTGCTAAACATTCTAACAAGAACTAACTCTCATTAGTGTTAAAACATCAAGCAAGCATGATTAAACAACTCTATTCAAGTCAAAATGCTCCTCAAACAGTCAATCTCTTGAGCCAAGGCCAGCAAATCCTCTATTAAACATGATCAGCATTTCATCAAACACTTGGTGGGCATAAGAGAAAGCTAACAACTTAGACAAGTTTGATCAAGACTAATCTAGCATGAATAACAGATTAATAGAGAGGAACCCATATAATGAAGAACATAACAAGCCTTAATCAAGCCTTAAATTCCCCTAATCTACGACATCTAGAAACCCTAAGATAACTACTTACTCATAATCATGTTTAACACAAAATCACAAAGGGAAAGGATGCTAATCATGATTAAAGGAAAGATTAAAGAAAGATTAAAGCAAATACTTGATTATATTAAACAAAGGAAAGAAATTATCTTACAAACTTAAAAGAAAAGCTCAAGAACAGTATTTTGACATGACTTGTCGAAAATCTGGAAAAAGAGGCTATTTATAGCCTAGAAAGAAAAACCCTAGAGTGATGGCAAAGTTGTAATTAAAAACAGGTTCGGGCGGGGTCAGTATCAGTCAGTCGTGTCAATCTCCAGTGACCGAAATGGGTCCCTATCGGTCTTCAGTGATCAACACAAATGACCGAAATTAATCCGATGTGTTTGTGTCGATCACACTTGACCGATACTGGTGACCGAAATGCTCTGTATCGGTCACTCTTGACCGAAACTCTCCGTGCTCTGACCGAAAACTTCTGCAGAGATCTTCTGCTGCGATCCTTCTTGCTCCCTTTTGCCCAGCTAGCATCTTGCATCATTCCCAAAACTCCTCCAAGCTCCTTTAAGCTCCAAAAGCACCTAAAAACATCCAAAATGCAAAGAAAATGCAAACTATACTCTAAATGCAACCTAAGTCTAAAAAGAGAAGAAAATAGGACAAAAGCAAAGGGAAAACATGCAAAAGAGGATCAAAATATGTACTAAATACAGCCCTAAATGGTGTAAATACAAGGGATATCAACACCCTCACACTTGCCTTTTGCTTGTCCTCAAGCAATCAAGAACAAATGGGAGAGTGAGGTTTGAAAGTGGGCATTCAGATTCCAAAAGTGCAAAGGTAAAGAGATGGTTTTAGTGCTTAAGTGCCTAGTTGTAAGATGCAAACATAATCAATTGTACTTTAAAGAACCTAGCCATGCTCATCATGTTTCAAAATGATCTCAAATCAATCAACTCTTTAACATTCAATTAAATTCAGAAGATGAATCATGCTTATGCAAATCAAGTGAAGACATTTGGTTGAAAAGGGTAAGGTTATGAGATAAGAATGATCTCATTTAAGCACAAGGGTTCAAAAACATAAAGGATCACTCAATGAAATGACTTCATCTTAGGCAAAATGCTAAAGGTAAAAACACACTTATGCATGCAGTTCAAAGCTCTCTTCTACCCTTACTTTCCAAAGATGAGTCCTAAGCATTTCTAAACCCAAGAGTGAACCCTCTAAGTCTACTCTTTCCTAGATTCTACCCTTTACCCATCTTCATGGCTGGGGAAACTTCTTCTTTTGCTTGTGTGGTTGCCTCTTTTTAGTTGGGACTTGTTCTTCTTTGTTGTGTTGGCACCTTCATCACCTTTGGTGGATTGCTTCTTGGTAAGACATGATAATTAAAAGTCCAAATTAAAGTTCAAGTTGATAGAGTTGATTTTCAGAGAACAAATGATTTCAGAATGAGATGAGAAGACCAAATCTAGCAATCTAAGCATGGTTCAGCCTTAACTTCTAGCAATCATATGATGCATCAAACAACTAAGCACTTAAAAACTGAAATCATCTCTAAACACTAAGCACTTTACAAGGAAAACTCATTATAATGCCCTATGCAAATGCAATGCAACCTACATGTCAACACTAGACTCAATCCTAGAAGAATGAAATGTAACTACATGCTCTCTTTTTGGTTTGCAAAAATGCAAAAATTTTCAAATTTTTCGATTTTTTTGTGTTTTTCTATGCCTTACATGTATGCATGATATGCATGAGACTCAAAGTGAAAAGTAAAAGAAAAACTAAGAAAACAGAAAACAAAGTCAAACCCTAAATCTCTCCCCCACACTTAAATTACACAGTCCCTTGTGTAATGAAAGCAATAGAAGAGAGAAGCAACAAAATATATTACAAAAATAAAAAGATGCAATGGTATAGAACAATGGAAGGGATGTGGTACTTGGTTCAATGGTAGAAGTTTTTGGATGATCCTGAGGTTTGTGGAGACTTGCTAGCTCTCCTCTTTCTTCTCTCATAGACTTTAATGGAATGCTCTGCTTCTGGAGTTGGTTTAACCCAGCTTAACCATAGCTGTTCAGCTTGTGAAGAAGTCCCTTGTGTGCTCCATTGCCATGTATCCTGAGCTTCAGAGGGGTTGGGGATTGGCGCCTCCCAAGCTGATGGAACATGGGCTCTTGGCTCATAAGATGAAGCCCTTGGTTGTGCCCATGTACCCCATTGGTCACTTGGTTGAGCATGGAATGAGTGTCTTCCATGGGGGGTTCTATACAGCTTCCTCCTCTTCAGTTGGCTTAGATGGGTTAAGTTGCTCTTCATGTTGAGAGTTGAGCTCTTGGGTGGGGCTGTGGTGGGAAGTTTTTGCTGATGTAGCCTTGTTCTTCCTGAACTTCCCCTTCACCATCTTCATAAGCCCTTTGATGGCTTTGTCCTCCCACTTGCACCACTTCTGTAGTGTGTTAATGTGCTCATGAGCTGCTCTCAAAGAGCTTCCTTGGTTGGGAGCTTCATAGGGCTGGAAGTGGAACTGCCTTGAGCTGTAGTTCAACACTTCTTCTTCTTCAAGCTCATCTTCTTCATGGGTTCTTCCTTGGCCTTCAGCGCCAGCAGTAACATTCCATTGTTCTTCTTCTTCTTATTCTCTAATCTCTTCAGTGTGCTCCTCTTCTGCATCACTGTCTTCTTCTTCATCTTCTCTTATCTCTTCAGTGTGCTCCTCTTCTTCTTCACTGTCTTCTTCTTCTTCTACTGTAGGAATAGGGCCGCCTGTGTAGAGCTCCTCCTTACTCAAGTTGAAATTGATGTTTGATGTTGTGGTGAAGGAGGTCAGCCTTGGGTTTGGGAGAAGGACTCTCACATGCTCCAAGTGGTTGTTGAGGAATTGATAAACATACTTGCCTTGGATGCTCTTCTCAAGAAAGTGACTCCTCTTCAGGTAGTCCATATCTATCCAGACAGGAGCTAGAGCATCTTCAGCATGCTCCTCAAGGTTCACATCACAGGCTAGGAGAATTGCTGTCACAACTCCTCCAATGTGCAGTTGTGGATTCTTCTCCCTTCTTCCTTTGTTGACAATCCAGCTCTGGTATGTTTGCAGCTGCTCCATCAACAGCCTTACAAGGCATGGGAGCTTGCTAGGTGGAGGAACTTTCACTACACATCTGCTGGTGCCTGGACCAGTGTGCAATCCATTGTAGAGGAAGTCTCTCTCCCTGCCAGTTAGGTGTGAGTTTTCTTTCCTTGCAAAGAATGTGTTTGCAAGCACCTTGTGTGTGTATCTAACTGCAGGGTACTTCAAGTGTTGGTTCCTTGTAGCCTCAGCTTTGAATTCCCCTACTCCAATTGCCTCCCAAAACCTTGTGTACTGTGTTTCATGGATTAAGAACTTCTTCCCTCTTTCAAAGTAGGTGCTCAGCCCCAGCGCCCTAGAGAGTTCTTGGAAAGTGATTCTGAACTTCTGTTTTCCAAGCTAGAAAGAGATCCATCCATCATGGTCAGGGAGCTCACTCTTCTCATAATAAACCACCTTGAGGGTGGAAAGGAATTGATGAGTGAAGCGCTCATAGGATGGGAGAGGCTGTAGTAGCTCTGTAAACCCCATCTGTTCAAAGGTGTAGATACAGTCTTCATAGATTCCCAGCTCCTTCATTGTGGAGGGGCAAGGATATCTCTTTTGCTTGAAGGTGCATCTACTGAATCCCTCCATGAGTTCCCTAGCACTGTATTTCATGGGTGGAGCTTCTTCCTCAACAGCTTTTCCCTTGCCTCTCTGCTTGGCGCTTTTATCTTTAGCTGGCCTCTTTCCAGCAGCCTTGGATGAAGTCTCAGAAGCTTTGCCCTTTCCTTTTTCCTGCCTTACTGTTGGAGATGTTGGTGCTTCCTGAGGTGCTTCTCCCTTTTTCCCAGCAGCTATTTTTGTTCTTCCCATGGTACCTTCAAAAGCAAAGCTTGAAAACAAGGTAAGTGGAAGAATAAAAGCTGAAGAACCAAATAGCTGAAAGCTTTGAAATGACAAACTCTTTAATGCTAATGAAAAGCCTAACAAGTCCTAACAACAAGCTAAAACTTATTCAAAGCAAGAAGGGATCAAAAGCTAGCAACTAAATAAGCTAGAATGCACAAAAGATAAACAGTCATGCAAGACATTCTAGCAAAAATGGTTCTTAGGCAAAAGAGATGATGATTTTGCAAAAGGATGGAGATGAGCAAGCAATGAGATAAACAGATATTAATCAGAACTTCAACATCTAGCTTGACATCTCAAAACAAATCCATATTGCAAAATCATAGCACAACAATCAAACCAAACACTACTTGCTCTTAAAAACTTCATAAAAGCGATTTTTATCATAAGCTAAGTGTAAGAGCAAAGAGAGATAGTTTAGGAAGCAAACCTTTAGTGGACTTCTGAACACTTAAAGAAAGCAATAAAAGAGAAGAAGAAATAGTGATTTCGAGCTTTAAGTGAGAAGAAGAGTGAGTTTAAGTGTGAAGAGAAGTGAAGAGAGTTGTTGCTTATATAGAGAGAAAGGAGAGGAAACCAAAAGAATCAATGGTTGGTGAGGGAACATAAGGAATCAAAAGTGTGGGGGACAAAAATAAAAGTGTTCAGAAGCTAGGAAAGAGGTCATAAGGAATCCTATTTAAAAATTCAAACTACCTTGGCTCCAAACCAAAGTAGGTAAAATTTTTTGAAAGTTGAGACACTTACCTCGGATGGAGTTTCGGTCACTCATGACCGATATTACTGACCGAAATTGCATTTTCGGTCATGAGTGATTGATACTAGAGACTGACGTGCTTCCTAGGATTAGTATCGGTCATCAATGATCGACACACTTGACCGAAAATAACACGATGTGTTTATGTCGGTCATGAGTGATCGATATTGGTGACCGAAATGTTTCCAAGAATCTTATCGATCACCAATGATCGACACACTGGACCGAAATTAGAACGGTGTGTTTATGTCGATCATGCATGATCGATACTGATGACCAAAAATCTATTCCTCTTTCAAACTTATTTCCATATCGGTCACAAGTGACCGATATGTTGACTGGTATAAACTGGCTCCACTGATATCGGTCAATCATGATCGCTACGAATGAACGAAAATCTGTGTATCGGTCTGTCATGACCGATACAAATGACCGATATCAGCCAGAATACACCTGTTCTTTGTCCCCATCATACTTTCTCAAGTCCCAGTTTGAAATCCTGTTTCTATACACTAAAACAAAGCATAAAAGATAAACTAGAAAGCATAATATATACAAAAGGATACCATGGGACTACCTCCCAAGTGTGCTTGTTTAAAGTCACTAAGCTTGACTTTGATTACCTCTTTAGTTGAGGTTAGAGGAAGGAGTCATGGAACTCCTTGGTGGTGGCTTGCTCCTTTGGACTCTAGCAGAAACTCCATTCATCTTTATCTTGGCAAAAGGCATAGTCTTCCCTTCTTGCTGAAGCTTGAAGATGAGCTCTCCCTTCTTAGAGACCCTTGGTTGCAAAACCAGCTCCCCTTTGTTAGTATCCAGCTTGATCTCATTCAGATTCTTGTAACCAACCACTTCAAGGACCTCCTCTTCAGTGGTGTCTTCAAACAACTTGGCCAAGCAGCAGCCATCAAAACTCTCTCCTTGGTAGCCTTCAAACTCTGGCCAGTTCCTTCCAAGTTGCTTCAGCTTTTTGATCTCCATTGAGAAGGCTTGCTCATTCTCCAGCTTATTCCCCTTGGAGTCAAACCTTAGAACCTTCTTCTTGGTCAGCTTCAGCTCAATAGTGCATTCCTTAGCATCAAACACTGCTCCAGCTGAAGCCAAGAAAGGTCTTCCTAGTATGATAGCATTCTTTATATGCCCTTCCACATCAAGCACCAAGAAATCAGTGGGAATGGTTACTCCTTCTATCATCATTGGCACATCCTTAAGACTCCCAAGTGGTTTCTTCACTGTTCCATCAGCTATAGTAAGGGATACATTACTCTCTTGAAGTTGAGTGTAGCCAAGAGCCTTAGCAGTAGAGGATGGGAGAAGATTGATGCTTGTTCCAAGGTCACAAAGACAGCTCTTGAAAGTCTGCCCCCTAAGTTCACATGGGAGAGTGAAACAGCCTGGATCTCCAAGTTTCTTGATAGTGAGCTCCTTAACCTCAGGTGTTCCAGTCTTCACCCTTAGCTTCTCAAGTTCTTCTTGGCCATTCAAACCCCTCAACTCCATCTGAGCAGCATAGAGAGTTTCATACTTCTGAACCAACTGTTCCTTGAACCTTCCTGGGAAAGGGATGGCTGGTTGATAGACAGGGAGAGTAGCTGTTTGAGGTTTCTCCTTATCATCAGCAGCTTCCATCAAGTAATCCTCTGTGTTGTCAACAACCTCATGTGGCGCCCACCACTCTTCATCATCTGAGTTTTCCCTATCTCCAAAGGGTCCTTCTTCTACAGCTCTTTGGTCATTTTTGATTTCCAAGAACTCTTCCCCCCCACTTAGAGGTTCAGTTTCCTCAGTGAACAAGTAGAGGAACTCTTCAATAATAGCCTCCTTTTCAGCTGAGAAGCTTACTTCTTCTAGCACAATAGTATTGCAGAACTCCTTTGGGTTAGCTTCTGGTTTTCCAGGAAACTGTCCTTGTAGCTTGGGACAAGCTATTCCTTTGTTGTTTTCTAGTGTTTTGACTCTTGCAGCCAATCCATCAAACTTGTTGGTAAGCTCTACATGCAATGAATCAATTTTGTTGTGGACCTCTGCAAACTTCTTGTTCATTTCCAATGTTGTAGTGACTTGAGTGTTGATCATTTGCTGCATGAGGGCCTTGAGATCAGTGTCTTGAGAGCTAGAGGAAGCTTTTCCTTGTGTTTGGGCATTGAATCCTGGAGGGTTGTAGGCCGCTCTTGGCTGAAAGTTGTTGTTTCTCTGCTGAAAACCTTGATTGTTGTAGGGAACAAAAGGTCTTGGGGGAGCTTGCTGTTGCTGTTGAGGGTAAACCTGATCTTGTGGGTTGGCAACATTGTTGCTCCGGTAACGACAAGTTGGGATTTGGTCTGTAGTTCCCATAGTTGTTGTAGCCACCTTGGTTTCCCAAATAGTTCATCTCCTCAACTTGGCATTGCTCCTGATCATCAAGCTGAACCATGTCTCCCATAAAGTGAACCTCTTTCTTTCCCTTAGCAACAAGTCCAGCTTCTCATGGAGAGACTTGATTTCTTTCTTGCTAGACTCTAACTCATCCTTTGCACTCCTTGGTGCTCTGTCAAACTCCTCATTGTAGTTTCCATCAGACTGAGCCAAGTTCTCTACTAACTCCAAACCATCATCTACATCTTTTGATAGGAAGTTCCCATTGGAGGCTGTGTCAAGGAGCATTCTGATCTTAGGCAAGGCTCCTCTGTAGAGAGTAGAGAGCAAAGATGCTTGTGAGAAGCCATGATGAGGGCATTGCAATGTGTATCCCTTGAATCTTTCCCAAGCTTCTCCAAAGCTTTCATTGTTCCTCTGTGCAAATCCTGAGATCTCATTCCTTATCCTAGCAGTTCTGGAAGTGGAGAAAAACTTTGCTAGAAAGGCTTTCTTGCATTCATCCCAGCTGGTGATGCTCCCTTGGGAAGGTTTTTCTCCCACTGATGTGCCTTGTCTCCTAGGGAAAAGGGAAACAATCTGAGCTTGAAGCCATCTTCACTTACTCCATTTATCTTTGTGAGGGAGCACAGCCTGTCAAAATTGTCCAAATGATCAAGAGGGTCTTCAAGTGGTAGCCCATGGAATTTGTTGCCTTGAACCATTGAAATCAAACCAGACTTGATTTCAAAGTTGTTGTTTTGGACTGCTGGTGGGATAATGCATGTCCTATTGTTGTAGGCATTTGGTGCATCACCAGCGCCAATAGGTCTAGCTGCTCTTGGAGCTTGTGAAACACCTCTTGGTCCTTGCTCATCCTGTAAGCCTTGAACACCTTGATGTCCTTGTATACCCTGATCGCCTGCAGCTCCTTGAGGACCCTGAAATCTGATGTCATCCATGACTTGATCCTGATTGTTCGTAACAAGTCTTTGCAAGTGTTACTGCCTCTCTTGCTGTCTCCTTGATCTCTGTCCTCTATCCAGCAGATTGATGTTGTCTATGAAATCCACAAGATTGCCTGAACCTTTAAATCTCAAGTTCATATACCTGAAAGACAGAAGTGAGAGTCAAAGACAATTAGTAACCAAAGAAAAGTAAAAACTTGATCTTAAAGATTCTACAAACTCTAATGATTCAAACTGATTCCCAAATGGCAACGGCGCCAGATTGATACACAAGGTTTTGAGCTCTTGAATGTTTCAATCACCCTTACACTTGTACTAGTCAGTTGTAGTGTAGTATGGGTTTTATGTCAATCCAATGGGAGGAGTTGAAAACAGAAGAGTTGAGAGTAAAATCTCTAAGTCAAGCAAGCAGAGAATTGGTTTTGTTGCCTAAGCAACAGTTCTAGCAACCTAAGTGAAACAAGCAACAAAAGAAGTGAAAACAAAGGCAATCTAAGCAGTTATAAGCAAGAAAAACAGAGCAAAACAGAGCAAAACAGAGCAAATCCGAGATTCAAATAAGAGAAAGATAAGTCTCTAGATGTGGTTATTGACTTTGGGGAATTTCAGGCATTAACTAAGGCTGTTTCAAACTACATTGATCAAGCAAGCAAGCAAGCAATGGTGATTCCTAGACATAGAGTTCACACTTAAGCTAGTTAGATCCAATCTCTTAAAAATGAAAAAGATGAGTTGATTCCTACAAGAACCATAACCGGACATCGAATGTGTATAGATTATAAGAAGCTTAACTCAACTACTAGAATGGATCATTTTCCTCTTCCCTTTATTGATCAGATGCTTGAAAGATTAGCTAATCACCCATACTACTGCTTCTTTGATGGTTATAGTGGTTTCTTTCAAAGACTAATTCATCCTAACGATCAAGAGAAGACAACTTTCACATTCCCTTATGGTACCTTCGCTTATCGAAGGATGCCTTTTGGGTTATGTAATGCACCAGCAAGGATGCCTTTTGGGTTATGTAATGCACCAGCAACCTTTCAAAGGTGCATGATGTCTATCTTCTCTGATCTTATAGAGGAAATGGTGGAAGTTTTTATGGATGATTTTTCTGTGTATGGTGCGTCCTTTTCTGCTTGTTTGTCAAATCATTGCAAGGTACTCAAGAGATGTGAGGAGACAAACTTGGTGCTGAACTGGGAGAAGTGTTTCCTCATGGTGAAGGAAGGGATTGTACTCAGTCACAAGATTTCTGAGCAATGGATAGAGGTTGATAAAGCAAAGATTGAGGTCATGATGAGCTTGGAGCCCCCGACTAATGTGAAGGGGATAAGGAGTTTGTTGGGTCACGCAGGCTTCTACAGGCGATTTATCAAGGATTTCTACAAGATAGCTCGTCCTCTTACAAGGCTGTTATGCAAGGAATCCGAGTTCGTGTTTGATGATGAGTGTCTTCACGCTTTCAAAATGATCAAGGAAGCTCTAGTCACCGCACCTATAGTTCAAGCTCTGGATTGGGACTTGCTGTTTGAGATTATGTGCGACGCGAGTGACTACGCCGTGGGTGCTGTTCTAGGTCAGAGGAAAGACAAGAGGCTGCATTTAATCTACTATGCCAGCCGTACCTTGGATGACACGCAAGTCAAGTATGCTACCACCGAGAAAGAGCTACTGGCCGTTGTCTTTGCTTTTGAGAAGTTCAGATCATACTTGGTGGGTTCTAAGGTTGTTGTGTACACTGATCACGCCGCTTTGAGGTACATCTACTCCAAGAAAGACACCAAGACGAGACTGCTAAGGTGGATTCTTCTCTTACAAGAGTTTGATATGGATATCAAGGATAAGAAGGGCATAGAGAATGGTGTTGCTGATCACCTCTCAATAATGAGGGTGAATGAAGTCTTACCTTTAGATGATTCACTTCCTTAGGAGCAGCTCATGATGGTCAACACTATTGTATGTGCACGGTTAGAGGATCAGTTTGAAGAAGTTTTGAGCTTCAAGGAAGAAGACATACCTTGGTATGCGGATATAGTCAACTTCTTAGCTTGTGGAGAAGAGTCTACTCACCTTGATCATTATCATAAGAAGAAGTTCATGAGAGACATCTCTCAATACTTTTGGGACGAGCCTTACTTGGACAAGAGGGGAGTAGACAGCCTTTACAGAAGGTGTGTAACAAGAGAAGAAGCTAAGGACATTCTCTTTCATTGTCACGGCTTGTCTCATAGTGGGCATTTTGCTTCTTTCAAGACGGCTACAAAGGTCTTACAAGCCGGGTTTTGGTGGCCATCATTATTCAAAGATGCTCAAGAGTTTGTTAAGGCGTGTGAGGCTTGCCAAAGAGCTGGAAACATCACCAAGAGAAACATGATGCCTCAGGTGCCAATCTTTGAAGTTGATGTATTTGATGCTTGGGGAATAGATTTCATGGGGGCATTTCCATCTTCTTACGGCAACAAATACATATCGGTGGCTGTAGACTACGTTTCTAAGTGGGTTAGGGCTATAGCTTCCCCACATAATGATTCGAAGGTGGTTGTCAAACTCTTCAACACCATCATCTTCCCACGCTTTGGAATTCCAAGGGTAGTGATCACTGATGGGGCCAGCCACTTCATCAACAAGGTGTTTGAAGGTCATTTAAAGAAGTATGTAGTTAAGCACAAGGTAGCTACACCTTATCACCCACAAACTAGTGGGCAAGTGGAGGTCACGAATAGACAGATCAAGGCTATCTTAGAGAGGACCGTAGGAGCAACTCGGAAGGATTGGGCAAGTAAGCTAGACGATGCCCTTTGGGCGTATAGAATCGTCTTCAAGACTCCTATAGGTACCACTCCCTTCACTCTCCTCTACGGCAAGGGTTGTCACCTCCCTGTGGAGCTAGAACATAGAGCACTGTGGGCTGTGAAGCAGATGAACTTCAGTCTCAAGACAGCATAGGAGAAGAGGTTGATTCATCTCCATGAGCTAGATGAGCTAAGGCTAGACGCTTATGAGAGTGCCAAAATCTACAAGGAAAGGACCAAGGCGGTTCATGACAAGAAGCTGGTACTCAAGGAGCTTAAGGAGGGCAGTCTGGTTTTGCTGTACAACTCACGCTTGAAGCTATTCCCAGGGAAGCTAAAGTCAAGGTGGTGTGGACCTTTTGAGATCAAGGAAGTTCTACCCTATGGAGCGGTTACTTTGGTTGGCAAGAGTGGAAAGGCTTTCACGGTTAATGGGCATAGAGTCAAGCCCTACTTGGCGAGTGATTGCAGCAAGGAGAGCACCACAATGCTTCTCCAAGACCCACCCCTAGCCTGAACCAAGTAAAGTCTATCTAAAGACGTTAAACAAAGCGCACTTGGGAGGCATTCCCATATCTATCTTGTACATATTTCTGCTTTCTTTCTATTCCAGTTTTATGTTTTTTATGCTTAAGTGTGTAGGTGAAAAGATAAGGGATTGGAGATCATGGTCTCGGAGTCAAAAAGGGCAAGGAAAGGAGAGTTTGAGGCAAGAGATCGAGTGCAAGATCGACTTATCCTGGCTCGATCATTACTAGATCGAGCTAATGAATCGAGTGAAGTCACTCGATCTAGATGAGATGGAGTAGACAATCGAGTTAATTAGTCGATCATGAGAGGATGACCCACCAATGCATCTAGAACGAGGTGTGGATCGACTGACCTCACTCGATCCTCGAATTGGATTGATCATTGCACTCGATCACGTCACTCGATCCTTGCCAAAACGATCTCCAAATCGATCACGTGGCTCGATCCAAGGAGCATAGCCATAAGGACGTAGAATCATGAAACGAGAGGGTAACTCGATCTAACACTCGATTTAATTCAAATCGAGCCCCCAATCGATCATCCCTCTCGATCCTAGCCAACATGGGCATGAGATCGAGTTCAAGATCGACCAGATTGACTCGATCTCATGCCGAGGTAAGTTTTCCATCTCTTTTCTTTTTTTCTCCTATTTTGAATTTGAATCTTGGTCAAGGCAAGCATCTTTGACCATGAAAGATGTGTCTTGACCAAGCTTTTTCAGAAACCACTTGTGCATATGTCCAAGAATTTTTGTCTTTAAAATCTCTCTTTGCTTATTTTCTCTTCGCACTTTTCAAACTGATTTTTACAAAGTTAAAAAAGAGAGAGAGCGAGTTTAAGTTTTTAAAAGACAAAAGCATTTCATTTTCATCCAACTTTCAAGGGTATTTTCGAATTTATTAGATTGCATGCTTAAATTTTCGAGAAAATTTCCTTTATGTGGTTTGGTTGGATGATTTGCTAGGGATTAGGATATCTTTTTTAGAAGTAGCTAAATATTAGGGAAAATTGTTAGATTTGATCCTATCTAAAGATATTCTCTTCTAGTATTTAGCTATAATTTTTATAAAATCCCTAAAAATCTAGGCTTATTATTATAAGTTTCTCTCTCTTGCTCTCTCATTATCTTTGTTTAGCCGCCTATACTCATCCTTCTCTTTGAGAATCTGAATTTCAGGCACAATGGCACCTAAGCGAAGCAGAGAAGTGAAGGGACAAGGAGAAGAAGCTCAAGAAGTGGTGCAAGAGAGGATTAGATGGAGTAAGGAGGAGAAAAAGGCTAAGAAGAGGCTGGAAAGGTTGAGGTTCGAACCCACAAAGTTTGCAAGCCGAGACCTCCTGGAGAAGCTTGGTTTGCTGAAGGACTTCGACATATTGCTCAAGGACATGGGGCTAGCGTGTTTGTCAAGGATGGACTGCCTTACTTACCCGAGGCAACGCTGGACTTCCTCTCGACCTTGGAGTTCTCCTATTAAGATCCAAGCCTTCCAGCTCCTTCCAAGGGTCATCTCACTTTTAAGATAAGGAAGCAAGCTTACCACCTGACCATAACCGAGCTCTGCCAAGCCTACGGCCTCAACGCAGCAGCCAAGCAAGTGGAGTTCCCTCAGCTCAAGGCTGCCAACGATCTTTGGGATGTGATCTGTGATGATGACTACAAAGCCAACACTGCGAAGATCAAGAAAGTTCGCAGCCCCATGCTGAGATACTCCCTCAAGCTCCTTGCCAACACCTTCAGTGGGCGATCCGTGGCTCCAACAGTGACAAGGAATGAGTTGTGCTTCCTCTTTCAAGGTATTAAAAAGATAGTATGCAACCGAGAGCTGAATGATGAGCCGATGGAGGATGAGCTTGGCAATGACATCAACTATGGTTGTATCTTGGCCTCTTCTTTGGTCAAGTACAAGGCGTGGGCCTTGTGATGCAAGGCGAGCTCGGCACTGATTGGAGGCTTCCTCACGCTGCTATTCACACAAGCCGGAGTCCCACTTCAAGAGTTTGAGCCTTGCGCGGAGAGAGCCTACATGGACGAGCAATACATGCGCAACACTGACTCCTTAGGTCCTACGCAAGATCCAGGGTTCTACGCCTACTTGTTCACCAACTGTGAGCGTGAGAAGAAGGTGTGCATCTTACCCAACCAAGAAGAGACAACCCTAAACTGCATGGGAGCCATCGAGTTCTTGCCGAGTGATGAGGAGTGTTTTGCACCAGTTTGACCCGCGGCTACACCACCTCAGATCCCTCCGCACCTTCAGAGTCGCCACCCTCAGATGCTGTGATGCCAGCGAGCTTCGATCTTCCAAAGCTTGAGTATGAACCAAGGACAAAAGCCGAGAAGTTTCTTGCATCCGTGGTGGAGGTTCAGCGGAAGGTGAATAAGTGGCAGAGCAAGATGATTAAAAAGCTGGCTAAGAAGATCCAGGACTTGCAAAAGAGCTCATCCGAGGTGTCTTCAAGCGAAGAAGTTGAGCAACCCGAGAAGAGAAGAAGATCAACTGGTGGGATAGTGATCCGTGAGCCCCAAGGTGACAACCAAGCTGCATGCCGCTCTCTACACGAAGAAACAAGCAAGGAGAAAGGCAATGTGGTCACCCACGAGACTCCTAAAAAGAGCAGGAAGTCTGGAGCTCCAGCCGTGCCTAGCTCTGAGGTACCAACTCACAACCTTGTAAATATCATGCATCTTTTTAAGTTTTTGCTTTGTGTTTTGTCTCCTCTTGAATTTGTTTGCCACCGAGACAGTGTCATTCAAGTTTGGGGGAGAGTGTGTGTTATTTGACATGTCTTCTTTGATCTTATGTTGTGTTATCATCCCTTGAGTCATCATGCATCATGTAAGGCATAGAAAAGAACAAAAAATCATAAAATTTTAAACAAATTTCAAAAAAAAATCATGTAGCTTGCATTTGAATTGTTAAACATTTTAGGATTGAGTCTATAATTTAAAGCATTAAGTTGTTTACATTTGCATAAGGGGCAAAAGTTTTTCTTGAAAAGTGTTTTAAGCTCATGAATTGTTTCAAGGTCCTAGTTAGTAGTTCTTTGATGCTTTGTACATACTTTGAAAGTAAGCTCTAACCATATTTGGATCATTTGTTTTGATTTTAGTGGCTTAAGTTGAACATTCATGAATTGAATCCTTCCTTATCAAGTGATAACCTTAATTTGAATTTCTAGAATTATCTTACTTATGCATTTTCAAAAACGATACATGGATCACTTATTCATATTCAGGCTTTCTTATCCCTTTCACCACTCTCTTGTAAGCCTGAGTAGACTTCCCACCTTGACCCTTACCCTCCTTTCAAGCCAATTTTTTTGTGTGACATCATGGCCTTATTTTCGGTTTGAACTTGGCATAAAGTGTTAGGTTTAGGTGACATGATTAGGCTCTCATATTGTTGCTAGCTTTGCATTTTGAGGCTAGTTTTAGGCTTAGGATAGGGCGGGGATTCATGGGAGTTATTTGCTTTGGTTTCGGTTTGAAAAGATTTTGTGTTTGGCGTTTGAACAAAAGGGAAATGAATGGTTTTAAGTGGTAGGCTTTGTGTTTAAAATGAAAGCTCAAGTTTGGAAAAGAAGGTAGCTCTCAAAAGAAAAGAAAAAGAAAAAAAAAACAGATAAAGAAAAGAGCCAAAAGGCCAAGTTTAAAAAGAAAAAAATAAGAGAAGAGGGCTAGCAAAGGTATTTAAAAGAGCTAAGTATGTTTATAGTCTTACCACTACCCAAAAGAGTTTTAAGATGATATTTTTATTTGGGTTTTGCTTGGCGAATTACCTTTTTGATGTGGGTAGTCTTTAGGAGGGTGAGTGAGCTTGAAAAAGAAAAGAAAAGTGAGAGGGGTTTAGGGTCATTGTTAGTGTATATGGTTAGATGAGAGTCTAGTCATGTATGCATCAATTGTCTTTACCTTTAGCATTATGCATAAGTTCAACCTTCTTTGAGAGAACCCATTGCTTGAATTACCCATTTAAATGAGATCATTTTTGTCTCATAACCTTGTCCCTAAGCCAAATGTATTCGGTCTCTTCTAGGATTTGGGGTTTTAAAGCTTAGAGAGTCTTGGAAAAGATCTCTATGATTCCAAGGCTTCTCTTACCTTGACCGGGTTCAGAGATCCTTGAAAGCCAAATCCTAGAGACTAATCTATCCTCTCCCAAACGCCATGGATGAAGAGGGGGTTAGTTAAGCCATTATTTGTGATCCTTGCTTAATGCTCTTTGACCCATCTTTCCACTACATGCCATAGGTTTGGAGGAAGGGTCGAAGAATGGGGTCATACCACACAGCATGGATGATCCTAGTTTAAGTTTCTCAAGGCTTAGGGAAAGCTCATCAAATGAGTAGATCTATGTGTTTTCAAACCAAAGCTTGAACCTTTGAACTCTCTTGAACATGACCCTCGACCTTGAACCCTCTTTTTAGCATTTCAAAACCTCAAGTCTTCATTCCCTAGTCATAAAGCTTGCATCTTTAATCATTAGAAGTCATTGCTCTAAGTTGTTAGAAATTCTCTGTTTAACACGTTTTAGTTCTCGATTTTTAGTAACTAGTAGCTTTGCGTTTTAGATTCTCTGTCTTCTCCTAGTAGTTTTTAACCCTCTTCCAGGAATTTTAAAATAGTTTTCGTAATCATTTGATCGTTGCATTTAGTTTTTATCGATTTTACCATCTATTTATCCGATTCTGCTTAGATTTGCTTTGCTCTTGCATTCCTTGTGTTCTTTCTAAAACCCAGCCTGGATTGATACTCCCTTACCACTATACTACATCATTAACAGTGGTTTGGGCTTTGATTTACAACCTCAAAACAAATCATGTTCAAGCATCCACGAAACTCCTAGAAAGAGCAGGAAGTCTGGAGCATCCTCAAGCTCGAGCCATGCCTAGCTCTGAGGTATCAACTCACAACCTTGTAAATATCATGCATCTTTTTAAGTTTTTGCTTCGTGTTTTGTCTCCTCTTGAATTTGTTTGCCACCGAGACGGTGTCATTCAAGTTTGGGGGAGAGTGTGTGTTATTTGGCATGTTTTCTTTGATCTTATTTTGTGTTATCATCCCTTGAGTCATCATGCACATTGTAAGACATATAAAATAACAAAAAAATCATAAAATTTTTAAAAATTTTCAAAAAAAATCATGTAGCTTGCATTTGAATTATTAAACATTTTAGGATTGAGTCTAGAATTTTAAGCATTTAGGTTGTTTACATTTACATAAGGGGCAAAAGTTTTTCTTGAAAAGTGTTTTAAGCTCATGAATTGTTTCAAGGCCCTAGTTAGTAGTTCTTTGATGCTTTGTACATACTTTGAAAGTAAGCTCTAACCATATTTTGATCATTTGTTTATTTTCATGGCTTAAGTTGATTGAATCCTTCCCTATCAAGTGATAACCTTAATTTGAATTTCTTGAATTATCATACTTATGCATTTAAGAAAAGAATACATGGATCACTTATACATATTCAGGCTTTCTTATCCCTTTCACCACTCTCTTGTAAGCCTAAGTAGACTTCCCACCTTGACCCTTACCCTCCTTTCCAGCCAATTTTCTTGTGTGACATCATTGTGAGGCCTTATTTTCGGTTTTAACTTGGCATAAAGTGTTAGGTTTAGGCGACATGATTAGGCTCTCATATTGTTGCTAGCTTTGCATTTTGAAACTAGGTTTAGGCTTAGGATAGGGCGGGGATTCATGGGAGTTGTTTGCTTTGGTTTCGGTTTGAAAAGATTTTGTGTTTGGGGTTTGAACAAAAGGGAAATGAATGGTTTTAAGATGTAGGCTTTGTGTTTAAAATGAAAGCTCTAGTTTGGAAAAGAAGGTAGCTCTCAAAAGAAAAGAAAAAGAAAAACAAAACAGATAAAGAAAAGAGCCAAAATGCCAAGTTTAAAAAGAAAAAAAATAAGAGAAGAGAGCTACCAAAGGTATTTAAAAGAGCTAAGTATGTTTATAGTCTTACCACTAGCCAAAAGAGTTTTAAGATGATCTTTTTATTTGGGTTTTGCTTGGCGAATTGCCTTTTTGATGTGGGTAGTCTTTAGGAGGGTGAGTGAGCTTGAAAAAGAAAAGAAAAGTGAGAGGGGTTTAGGGTCATTGTTAGTGTATATGGTTAAATGAGAGTCTAGTCATGTATGCATCAATTGTCTTTACCTTTAGCATTATGCATAAGTTCAACCTTCTTTGAGAGAACCCATTGCTTGAATTACCCATTTAAATGAGATCATTTTTGTCTCATAACCTTGTCCCTAAGCCAAATGTATTCGATCTATTCTAGGATTTGGGGTCTTAAAGCTTAGAGAGTCTTGAAAAAGATCTCTATGATTCCAGGGCTTCTCTTACCTTGACCGGATTCAGAGATCCTTGAAAGCCAAATCCTAGAGACTAATCTATCCTCTCCCAAACGCCATGGATGAAGAGGGGGTTAGTTAAGCCATTATTTGGGATCCTTGCTTAATGCTCTTTGACCCATCTTTCCACTACATGCCATAGGTTTGGAGGAAGGGTCGAAGAAAAGGGTCATACCACACACCATGGATGATCCTAGTTTAAGTTTCTCAAGGCTTAGGGAAAGCTCATCAAATGAGTAGATCTATGTGTTTTCAAACCAAAGCTTGAAACTTTGAACTCTCTTGAACATGACCCTCGACCTTGAACCCTCTTTTTAGCATTTCAAAACCTCAAGTCTTCATTCCCTAGTCATAAAGCTTGCATCTTTAATCATTAGAAGTCATTGCTCTAAGTTGTTAGAAATTCTCTGTTTAACTCGTTTTAGTTTCGATTTTTAGTAACTAGTAGCTTTGCGTTTTAGATTCTCTGTCTTCTCCTAGTAGTTGTTAACCCTCTTCCAGGAATTTTAAAATAGTTTTCGTAATCATTTGATCGTTGCATTTAGTTTTTATCGATTTTACCATCTATTTATCCGATTCTGCTTAGATTTGCTTTGCTCTTGCATTCCTTGTGTTCTTTCTAAAACCCAGCCTGGATTGATACTCCCTTACCACTATACTACATCATTAACAGTGGTTTGGGCTTTGATTTACAACCTCAAAACAAATCATGTTCAAGCATCCACGAGACTCCTAGAAAGAGCAGGAAGTCTGGAGCATCCTCAAGCTCGAGCCATGCCTAGCTCTGAGGTATCAACTCACAACCTTATAAATATCATGCATCTTTTTAAGTTTTTGCTTCGTGTTTTGCTCCTCTTAAATTTGTTTGCCACCGAGACGGTATCATTCAAGTTTGGGGGAGAGTGTGTGTTATTTGACATGTTTTCTTTGATCTTATTTTGTGTTATCATCCCTTGAGTCATCATGCACATTGTAAGGCATATAAAATAAGAAAAAATCATAAAATTTTTAAAAATTTTCAAAAAAAATCATGTAGCTTGCATTTGAATTGTTAAACATTTTAGGATTGAGTCTAGAATTTTAAGCATTTAGGTTGTTTACATTTACATAAGGGGCAAAAGTTTTTCTTGAAAAGTGTTTTAAGCTCATGAATTGTTTCAAGGCCCTAGTTAGTAGTTCTTTGATGCTTTGTACATACTTTGAAAGTAAGCTCTAACCATATTTTGATCATTTGTTTATTTTCATGGCTTAAGTTGATTGAATCCTTCCCTATCAAGTGATAACCTTAATTTGAATTTCTTGAATTATCATACTTATGCATTTAAGAAAAGAATACATGGATCACTTATACATATTCAGGCTTTCTTATCCCTTTCACCACTCTCTTGTAAGCCTAAGTAGACTTCCCACCTTGACCCTTACCCTCCTTTCCAGCCAATTTTCTTGTGTGACATCATTGTGAGGCCTTATTTTTGGTTTTAACTTGGCATAAAGTGTTAGGTTTAGGCGACATGATTAGGCTCTCATATTGTTGCTAGCTTTGCATTTTGAAACTAGGTTTAGGCTTAGGATAGGGCGGGGATTCATGGGAGTTGTTTGCTTTGGTTTCGGTTTGAAAAGATTTTGTGTTTGGGGTTTGAACAAAAGGGAAATGAATGGTTTTAAGATGTAGGCTTTGTGTTTAAAATGAAAGCTCTAGTTTGGAAAAGAAGGTAGCTCTCAAAAGAAAAGAAAAAGAAAAACAAAACAGATAAAGAAAAGAGCCAAAATGCCAAGTTTAAAAAGAAAAAAATAAGAGAAGAGAGCTACCAAAGGTATTTAAAAGAGCTAAGTATGTTTATAGTCTTACCACTAGCCAAAAGAGTTTTAAGATGATCTTTTTATTTGGGTTTTGCTTGGCGAATTGCCTTTTTGATGTGGGTAGTCTTTAGGAGGGTGAGTGAGCTTGAAAAAGAAAAGAAAAGTGAGAGGGGTTTAGGGTCATTGTTAGTGTATATGGTTAAATGAGAGTCTAGTCATGTATGCATCAATTGTCTTTACCTTTAGCATTATGCATAAGTTCAACCTTCTTTGAGAGAACCCATTGCTTGAATTACCCATTTAAATGAGATCATTTTTGTCTCATAACCTTGTCCCTAAGCCAAATGTATTCGATCTATTCTAGGATTTGAGGTCTTAAAGCTTAGAGAGTCTTGAAAAAGATCTCTATGATTCCAGGGCTTCTCTTACCTTGACCGGATTCAGAGATCCTTGAAAGCCAAATCCTAGAGACTAATCTATCCTCTCCCAAACGCCATGGATGAAGAGGGGGTTAGTTAAGCCATTATTTGGGATCCTTGCTTAATGCTCTTTGACCCATCTTTCCACTACATGCCATAGGTTTGGAGGAAGGGTCGAAGAAAAGGGTCATACCACACACCATGGATGATCCTAGTTTAAGTTTCTCAAGGCTTAGGGAAAGCTCATCAAATGAGTAGATCTATGTGTTTTCAAACCAAAGCTTGAAACTTTGAACTCTCTTGAACATGACCCTCGACCTTGAACCCTCTTTTTAGCATTTCAAAACCTCAAGTCTTCATTCCCTAGTCATAAAGCTTGCATCTTTAATCATTAGAAGTCATTGCTCTAAGTTGTTAGAAATTCTCTGTTTAACTCGTTTTAGTTTCGATTTTTAGTAACTAGTAGCTTTGCGTTTTAGATTCTCTGTCTTCTCCTAGTAGTTTTTAACCCTCTTCCAGGAATTTTAAAATAGTTTTCGTAATCATTTGATCGTTGCATTTAGTTTTTATCGATTTTACCATCTATTTATCCGATTCTGCTTAGATTTGCTTTGCTCTTGCATTCCTTGTGTTCTTTCTAAAACCCAGCCTGGATTGATACTCCCTTACCACTATACTACATCATTAACAGTGGTTTGGGCTTTGATTTACAACCTCAAAACAAATCATGTTCAAGCATCCACGAGACTCCTAGAAAGAGCAGGAAGTCTGGAGCATCCTCAAGCTCGAGCCATGCCTAGCTCTGAGGTATCAACTCACAACCTTATAAATATCATGCATCTTTTTAAGTTTTTGCTTCGTGTTTTGCTCCTCTTAAATTTGTTTGCCACCGAGACGGTATCATTCAAGTTTGGGGGAGAGTGTGTGTTATTTGACATGTTTTCTTTGATCTTATTTTGTGTTATCATCCCTTGAGTCATCATGCACATTGTAAGGCATATAAAATAAGAAAAAATCATAAAATTTTTAAAAATTTTCAAAAAAAATCATGTAGCTTGCATTTGAATTGTTAAACATTTTAGGATTGAGTCTAGAATTTTAAGCATTTAGGTTGTTTACATTTACATAAGGGGCAAAAGTTTTTCTTGAAAAGTGTTTTAAGCTCATGAATTGTTTCAAGGCCCTAGTTAGTAGTTCTTTGATGCTTTTTACATACTTTGAAAGTAAGCTCTAACCATATTTTGATCATTTGTTTATTTTCTTGGCTTAAGTTAAACATTCAATAATTGAATCCTTCCCTATCAAGTGATAACCTTAATTTGAATTTCTTGAATTATCATACTTATGCATTTAAAAAGATAATACATGGATCACTTATACATATTCAGGCTTTCTTATCCCTTTCACCACTCTCTTGTAAGCCTGAGTAGACTTCCCACCTTGACCCTTACCCTCCTTTCCAGCCAATTTTCTTGTGTGACATCATTGTGAGGCCTTATTTTCGGTTTGAACTTGGCATAAAGTGTTAGGTTTAGGCGACATGATTAGGCTCTCATATTGTTGCTAGCTTTGCATTTTGAAGCTAGGTTTAGGCTTAGGATAGGGCGGGGATTCATGGGAGTTGTTGGCTTTGGTTTCGGTTTGAAAAGATTTTATGTTTGGGGTTTGAACAAAAGGGAAATAAATGGTAGGCTTTGTGTTTAAAATAAAAGCTCTAGTTTGGAAAAGAAGGTAGCTCTCAAAAGAAAAGAAAAAGGAAAAAAAAACAGATAAAGAAAAGAGCCAAAAGGCCAAGTTTAAAAAGAAAAAAATAAGAGAAGAGAGCTACCAAAGGTATTTAAAAGAGCTAAGTATGTTTATAGCCTTACCACCAGCCAAAAGAGTTTTAAGATGATGTTTTTATTTGTGTTTTTCTTGGCGAATTGCCTTTTTGATGTGGGTAGTCTTTAGGAGGGTGAGTGAGCTTGAAAAAGAAAAGAAAAATGAGAGGGGTTTAGGGTCATTGTTAGTGTATATGGGTAGATGAGAGTCTAGTCATGTATACATCAATTGTCTTTACCTTTAGCATTATGCATAAGTTCAACCTTCTTTGAGAGAACTTATTGCTTGAATTACCCATTTAAATGAGATCATTTTTGTCTCATAACCTTGTCCCTAAGCCCAATGTATTCGATCTCTTCTAGGATTTGGGGTCTTAAAGCTTAGAGAGTCTTGAAAAAGATCTCTATGATTCCAGGGCTTCTCTTACCTTGACCGGATTCAGAGATCCTTGAAAGCCAAATCTTAGAGACTAATATATCCTCTCCCAAACGCCATGGATGAAGAGGGGGTTAGTTAAGCCATTATTTGGGATCCTTGGTTAATGCTCTTTGACCCATCTTTCCACTACATGCCATAGGTTTGGAGGAAGGGTCGAAGAAAAGGGTCATACCACACACCATGGATGATCCTAGTTTAAGTTTCTCAAGGCTTAGGGAAAACTCATCAAATGAGTAGATCTATGTGTTTTCAAACCAAAGCTTGAACCTTTGAACTCTCTTGAACATGACCCTCGACCTTGAACCCTCTTTTTAGCATTTCAAAACCTCAAGTCTTCATTCCCTAGTCATAAAGCTTGCATCTTTAATCATTAGAAGTCATTGCTCTAAGTTGTTAGAAATTCTCTGTTTAACTCGTTTTAGTTCTTGATTTTTAGTAACTAGTAGCTTTGCGTTTTAGATTCTCTGTCTTCTCCTAGTAGTTGTTAACCCTCTTCCAGGAATTTTAAAATAGTTTTCGTAATCATTTGATCGTTGCATTTAGTTTTTATCGATTTTACCATCTATTTATCCGATTCTGCTTAGATTTGCTTTGCTCTTGCATTCCTTGTGTTCTTTCTAAAACCCAGGCTGGATTGATACTCCCTTACCACTATACTACATCATTAACAGTGGTTTGGGCTTTGATTTACAACCTTAAAACAAATCATGTTCAAGCATCCACGAGACTCCTAGAAAGAGCAGGAAGTCTGGAGCATCCTCAAGCTCGAGCCATGCCTAGCTCCGAGGTATCAACTCACAACCTTGTAAATATCATGCATCTTTTTAAGTTTTTTCTTCGTGTTTTGTCTCCTCTTGAATTTGTTTGCCACCGAGACGGTGTCATTCAAGTTTGGGGGAGAGTGTGTGTTATTTGACATGTTTTCTTTGATCTTATTTTGTGTTATCATCCCTTGAGTCATCATGCACATTGTAAGGCATATAAAATAACAAAAAAATCATAAAAGTTTTAAAAATTTTCAAAAAAAATCATGTAGCTTTCATTTGAATTGTTAAACATTTTAGGATTGAGTCTATAATTTTAAGCATTTAGGTTGTTTACATTTACATAAGGGGCAAAAGTGTTTCTTGAAAAGTGTTTTAAGCTCATGAATTGTTTCAAGGCCCTAGTTAGTAGTTCTTTGATGCTTTGTACATACTTTGAAAGTAAGCTCTAACCATATTTTGATCATTTGTTTATTTTCATGGCTTAAGTTGAACATTCATTAATTGAATCATTCCCTATCAAGTGATAACCTTAATTTGAATTTCTTGAATTATCATACTTATGCATTTAAAAAAAGAATACATGGATCACTTATACATATTCAGGCTATCTTATCCCTTTCAACACTCTCTTGTAAGCCTGAGTAGACTTTCCACCTTGACCCTTACCCTCCTTTCCAGCCAATTTTCTTGTGTGACATCATTGTGACGCCTTATTTTTGGTTTGAACTTGGCATAAAGTGTTAGGTTTAGGCGACATGATTAGGCTCTCATATTGTTGCTAGCTTTGCATTTTGAAGCTAGGTTTAGGCTTAGGATAGGGCGGGGATTCATGGGAGTTGTTTGCTTTGGTTTCGGTTTGTAAAGATTTTATGTTTGGGGTTTGAACAAAAGGGAAATAAATGGTTTTAAGTGGTAGGCTTTGTGTTTAAAATGAAAGCTCTAGTTTGGAAAAGAAGGTAGCTCTCAAAAGAAAAGAAAAAGAAAAAAAACAGATAAAGAAAAGAGCCAAAAGGCCAAGTTTAAAAAGAAAAAAATAAGAGAAGAGAGCTACCAAAGGTATTTAAAAGAGCTAAGTATGTTTATAGCCTTACCACCAGCCAAAAGAGTTTTAAGATGATGTTTTTATTTGGGTTTTTCTTGGCGAATTGCCTTTTTGATGTGGGTAGTCTTTAGGAGGGTGAGTGAGCTTGAAAAAGAAAAGAAAAATGAGAGGGGTTTAGGGTCATTGTTAGTGTATATGGGTAGATGAGAGTCTAGTCATGTATACATCAATTGTCTTTACCTTTAGCATTATGCATAAGTTCAACCTTCTTTGAGAGAACTTATTGCTTGAATTACCCATTTAAATGAGATCATTTTTGTCTCATAACCTTGTCCCTAAGCCCAATGTATTCGGTTTTAAAGTGCATAAGTGTGATTCATGGTTTTGATCTTAATGAATGTTAAAGGTTAGGATTCTTGGATTGTTTGGAATATGAGAGTCATGATTTGAGATTCAAAATGGGATGAATATGGCTAAGTTCTTTGGAGAATGAGTTTGTGCATTGCATCTTAGGATTAAGAACTAGGACCATTGAATTGATTCATTTGAAAAACACTTTTGCAAGGAATTTGAGCCTGCGTTTTTAAAACCTCTCTTCCTTTCTTGAATTTTGTTTGCTTGAGAGCAAGCAAAAGGCAAGTTTGGGGGAGTTGATATACTCATATATTTAGCATATTTAGCATGCATTTAAGGTTAGTTTTCATGCATTCATCTCTCATTTTAGGCTAGTTTGCACCATTTGTCTCATTCTAAGTCCTAAGTGCACATTGCATTAGCATTTGCATATTTTCTGCATTTTTGCATCATTATCAGGTTGTTTGAGACACTCTGGAGTTGTGGAGGTTGCGTGGACGTGCATAGGATCGAGAGGAAGCATGTGGACACTTGGAGAACTCAACCATGCATGCAAAGGACCCGAGATCGAGCAGCGGATCGAGCAAGGCAGGTCGATCTAGATGAGACCGACTAGAAGATCGACCAAACCCGGATCGTTTCAAGAAAGGGATCGAGGATGAGATCGAGTGAGGAGATCGATCGTGAGTACGGACGTGGATTACGCCGTGCAGAACGAGAGCCAGATCGAGACAACGACCCGATCATCCAAGGATCGACTCAAAGAACGAGCAAAAGCAGACGATCCATGAAGAAGATCGAGCCAGAGATCGATCACCCGAGTGGATCTCTGGGACCTTATCTGGACAGCTAATTTTTGGAGCGTAGTGAGGGGACCATTAGGGCTGTTTGGCTGTTTTTGGCAACGGGCGAACATCACTTTCGGAACACACATTTTGCCTTATCTTTTTTTGCTTTCTCCTAGGCGATTTTTCTGCCATTGTCAAACTTTTAAGCTTTTCTTGTTTTAAACTTTTGAATCTTGGTTAATCTTAAGCATTTTCTTTAATCCATCTTTGTTAATCATGTTTAGTGTTTCATTCCTTGCAATTGAATCAGTTTTAACTATGTGTAGTGAGTAGTTTTCTTTGGGTTAAAGGTTGGGGCGATTCAAGGGTTTAAGGGTTTAAGCTTTTGGGATTTTTCTTGTTCTTAACTCATTCTCTTCTAGGATTTGGGGTCTTAAAGCTTAGAGAGTCTTGGAAAAGAACTCTATGATTCCAGGGCTTCTCTTACCTTGACCGGATTCAGAGATCCTTGAAAGCCAAATCCTAGAGACTAATATATCCTATCCCAAACGCCATGGATGAAGAGGGGGTTAGTTAAGCCATTATTTGGGATCCTTGCTTAATGCTCTTTGACCTATCTTTCCACTACATGCCATAGTTTTGGAGGAAGGGTCGAAGAAAGGGGTCATACCACACGCCATGGATGATCCTAGTTTAAGTTTTTCAAGGCTTAGGGAAAGCTCATCAAATGAGTAGATCTATGTGTTTTCAAACCATAGCTTGAACCTTTGAACTCTCTTGAACATGACCCTCGACCTCAAACCCTCTTTTTAGCATTTCAAAACCTCAAGTCTTCATTCCCTAGTCATAAAGCTTGCATCTTTAATCATTAGAAGTCATTGCTCTAAGTTGTTAGAAATTCTCTGTTTTATCCGTTTTGGTTCTCGATTTTTAGTAACTAGTAGCTTTGCGTTTTAGATTCTCTTTCTTTTCCTAGTAGTTGTTAACCCTCTTCCAGGGATTTTAAAATAGTTTTCGTAATCATTTGGTCGTTTCATTTAGTTTTTATCGATTTTACCATCTACTTACCCAATTCTGCTTAGATTTGTTTTGCTCTTGCATTCCTTGTGTTCTTTCTACAACCCAGGCTGGATTGATACTCCCTTACCACTATACTACATCATTAAGAGTGGTTTGGGATTTGATTTACAACATCAAAACAAATCATGTTCATCATTAGTGTTAGAACAATCAACAAGCATGAAGACATAAATCCTCTATTCAAGTCAGATACTCCTCAAACAGTTAATCTCTTGAGCTAAGCCAGTAAATCCTCTATTAAACAAGATTAGCAATTCATCAAACACTTGGTGGGCATAAAATGAAGCCTAATTCTAGATTTGTAGAGAGGAATCAACCTAATTAATAGAGAGGAATCAACCTAATTAAGCACTAGCAAACCCTAATCAAGCCTCTAAATTTCCTTAATCTACCACATCTAAGAACCCTAAGAGAATTTGTGAGGATCCGACCATCTATCACTAGACCGGCCCAAACCTCATCGAGCCTTCTCTCGGCCAGAATATAAAAACATGCATATTTTAAAAACTTTTCTTAAACTTAAACAAGTTCGATTCATCAAAAGACATACATTTTCATTGCATAATTATTCCAGAAACACTTAACAGAATTCAGATTCAATAACATAAACTAAACTTATCAGATTTGGTTTGATTCAGAAAGCACTAACACAAGTACTTAAACAGAAACTCAAACTCAGAACATGAATCCCAAAACCCAGTCCTAATCCACCTCTTTCCTTCACTGCCTTCTAGTCCGCCTCCAGAGCTACTCGCCCTGGACCTTATTGATATTACTATATATTTCGTGTATTTTGCATGCATATAAGATAGTTTCTCATGAATTTACCTTGCATATTAGGATAGTTTGCACAATTTTAGGTCCTAGAGCACTTTTGCATTAGCATTCGCATATTTCTTGCATTATGCATCACATTCAGGTTGTTTTCGGATACTTTAGAGCTTTGGAGGATTCGTGGACATGCTAAGGCTCGTGAGGAAGCTTATGGATGCTTGGAGAAGTCAACCACTCAGCTAAGGGTCCGAGATCGAGTAGTGGATTGAGAAAAGCAGGTAAATCTAGATGAGATCGACCAGAAGATCGAGTACACCAAGTCGATTCCAGAGGAAGGATCGAGATCAAGATCGAGAGAGGAGATCGATCCGGAGTACGGACGTAACTGACGCCATGCAGAACAAGAGCCGGATCGAGTCCACCACTCGATCATCCAAGGATCGACTTGAAGATCGGACAGAACACTCGATTCATCCAAGAAGATCGACACGCAGATCGAGCTAAGGCAGGCGATTCCCAAAGATGATCGAGTGATATGCTCGATCTCGAGGTCGATCCCAGGCTACTTTAACCGTTTTTGGCTTCTAGCGAGGGGGGGACCATCGAGATGTTTGTCCACTTTGGGAAGGCGGCGATCCTGCTTTCACACACACTTTCACTCTTATCTTTTTTTTCGTTCTTCTTCCTCTAGCTTAGGCGATTACGCCATTGTAGAACCTTTAAGCTTTTTCTTGCATTTGCACTTTGAATATTGAACCTTTTGCTTTAAATTAATTGTTAATCATGTTTAGTAGATCATCTTTTGCTTTTTGTTCGGTTTTCTTTATGAGTAGCGAGTAGTTTCAATTGGGTTGATGGAGGTGATTCAAAAGGGTCAAAGAGGTTTAAAGCTTTGTGTTTTCTTGTTCTTCATTACCTTCTCTTCTAGGATCTTGAGTACTTAAGGCTTAGAGAGTCTCACGCCAACATCTCTATGATCCAAAGGCTTTCTTACCTTGACAAGATTCAGATGTCCTGGAATATCAGATCCGAGAGGCTAATCCTTCCTTTCCCACATGCCATGGTTGTTTAGGGGATTAGTTAGGTCAACATTTGAAATCTGTGTTTCTTGCTCTTCGATCTTTTTTTCCACCAAACGCCATGGGTTTGGAGAAGAGATTGAAGAAGTGAACCATACCACATGCCATGGATGGTTCTTGTTTTGTTTTCAAGGCCTAGAGATCCTCACAAAGTGAGTAGATCTAAAAGTTTTCAAACCAAGCTTTAATCTTTCAGATCCATGAATATGAGCCTCAACCCTAGACCCTCTTTCTTAGTGTTTTTAATCTCTGTTTATCATTCTGTCATCAAAAAGTTCGCATTTTGCTCATTAGTTCATCGCATCATTCATCATCTTAGGTTGTTAGACGAGATCGATTCATATTGCTCGATCTAGTGGTCGATCCAGTGGTCGATCCACTAGTCGATTTTTAGTTTTTAATAGCCTTGTATTATAGACTTTCTACTTGTTCCTAATGGTTGTTAACCCTCTTCCAGGGATTTTAAAATTGTTTTGCTTTGCATTTGATCCTTGCATTTAGTTTTTCTTGAATTTACCAATTATTATCATAATCTGCTTAGCTTTGCTCATCCTTTGCATTCTTAGTGAACTTCCTACTCATAGGTGTGGATTGATACCTCACTTGCATGCTATACTACATCTCAGTCTTGCATTTGAGTTTGATGACCTCTCCTGCTTGCATTGCGTAGTAAGAAATCTGTTATCAAATAGCGCCGTTGCCATCTTAGGGGATAGGAAGCATTAAGATTTGTTGTTTAGTAAAGACTAAGCCTTTACTTTAAGTTGGTTATTGATTTCTCTACTTTCAAACTTGTGTCTTTCAGGTACATGAATCTGCGTTCCAGGGGTGATAACAACTTACTTACACCCTTGGACAATATTCATCAGCTTGGACACGCAAGATCAAGAAGGGTTAGAGAGCAAGCTAGAGCCTTTGAGGAGATTGTTCAGCAAGGTTCAGTGGATTTTGAAGCAATGGCTGAGCAAGAACATCCAGAGGGACCTCCTCCAGCTCATGGGGCAGTGGGAAGGGGTAATGGAAACCCCCACCACGCGGCTAGACCCCCACGGATCATTGGAGCAGGAGACGCTCCTAACACTCACCATAATAGGTTTGGGATCACTCCTCCTCCAGTGCGAAACAACAACTTCGAGATCAAGCCAGGGTTTGTTCAGATGGTGCAAAACAACAAATTTCATGGGTTAGCTTTGGAGGACCCATTGGCGCATCTAGACAACTTTGAGCAGCTTTGTGGAATGCTTAAGATAAATGGTATCTCGGAGGACAGCTTCAAGATGTGTTTGTTTCCCTTTTCCTTATGAGACAAGGCACGGCATTGGGAGAAGACTCTTCCACAAGGAACTATCACATCTTGGGCTGACTATAAGAAAGCTTTCCTCTCAAAGTTTTTATCAAGCTCTCGGATAGCAAGGTTGAGAAGCGAGATCAGTGGCTTCACTTAGCGACAGAATGAGTCCTTCAATGAGGCTATGGAGCGCTTTAAGGATTATACAATAGCCTGCCCTCACCATAGTTTCAGTGAAGAGACCCTCTTGAGTACCATATACTGCGGAGCTGTCCCAAAGATCAGATTACTACTTGACACGACAAGCAAAGGAAACTTCCTTGGTCAAGAGGTTGAGGAAGGTATGGAGCTCATTGAAAACCTAGCATTGAGCGATGGGAATTATTCTGAAGATTACGACCGTGCTCCAAGAGGTGCTGATCTTGAAGCCAACAAGAAAGAAATGAAGTCTCTCCATGAGAAGATAGATAAGCTAATGCTTGCAAACCAAAGCATGTACATTTTGTTGGGGAAGCTGCGGATGTCTTGGAAGAGGTAGAGCAATACCAAGAAAAAGAAGCTAATTGGATAGCCGGTCAGAACAACTACAAGCCTCAAGGTTACTCTCAAGGCTACCAAGGCAACAACAACTTGTCTTATAGAAGCACCAACGTTGAGAATCCAAAGGATCAGGTGTACCCCCCTCAGCAAGCAAAGCCGTTTGTGCCCTATAACAAAGGTTTTCAGCCGATTGGTGGTTTTCAAGGCCAGCGACAAGGTAACTTCCAAGGCCAGCAGCAGCAGCAAGGAAACAAGGGATATTCACCTATGTTCCCTCCCGGCTTTGTTCCTCAACAACAACCAATGCAACAACAAGTTCAGGATCCGGTTCAAGCCATGTTTCAGCAGTTGCTTCAATGTCAAGCTTCCACTAATCAGAAGTTTACTGTGATGAAAAACCGCTTAGACTTCTCTCTCACTGATGTCTCTACTCAGATAACAACTCTAAACAACAAGATCAAGCAGTTAGAGGAGGGTAAAGCAAGTACAAGTGGCCAGAACAGTTTACCGGGAAAATGTGAGCAGAATCCAAAAGAGTATGCCAATGCTATTACCTTGAGAAGTAGCAAGGAGCTTCCAGCTAGATCCACAGCAAAACACAACGAGGACGTTGTAGCTCAAGAGGAGGAGGGTAAACCTTTGGCTGATGACGAGATTAACTTCTACAATGTGTGGATAGAGAGGCCAACAAAGGGTAAAGACGCAGCTGTAGAGAAGCAAGTGGAGAAAGCAACTGAGGAGAAGGATGCCTACATACCTCCACCTTATGTTCCTAAGCTCCCTTTTCCTGGCCGCTTCAAGAAACAGCTTATAGAGAAGCATAGGCTCTTATTTGAGAAGCATCTAAGGGACGTAGAGATCAAGCTTCCCCTTGTGGATTGTCTAGCAATGATGCCTAAGTGTGCAAAATTTTTCAAGGACACTCTTGCAAAGAAGAACAAGGAAAGCAAGGAAGTGCTGGTGCTTAGTGAAGAGTGTAGCGCCATCATACACAGGGAGATAGTCCCCAAAAAGTTGGGAGATCCAGGGAGCTTCACTATACCTTGCGCTTTAGGTCCATTGGAGTTCAAGAGCTGCCTTTGCGATTTGGGAGCTAGTATGAACCTCATGCCCCACTCTATAGCAAAGAAGTTGGGATTCACACGGTTCAAAGAGTGTAGAATCTCCTTGGTGTTGGCTGACAGGAGCGTGAGGCTACCAGTGGGAATGTTAGAGGATCTTCCATTGAGGATAAGTGATGTCAATGTGCCTACAGACTTCGTTGTGTTAGAAATGGACGAAGAGCCTAAGGATCCGCTCATCTTGGAAGGCCGTTCCTGGCAACCGCAGGTGCTGTCATCGATGTAAAGAATGGAAAGATTGCCCTGCATCTTGGTAAAGGAATCAGGTTAGACTTCAACATCAACGAGGTTTTGAAAAAGCCCACCATAGAAGGGCAAGCTTTCTACATAGAGACGTTGGACGCTTTGGCGGATGAACTGCTAGAGGAGCTTGCACATGAGGATCACTTAAAGCTGGCATTGACTAAGGAGAGAGGAGAGTTTGGTTTCTTGGATCAGAGGACCCAGGAGTACGTTAATCTCCTCGACTCTAGAAAAGTTGTGTTAGAAGATGAAGGCGGATGCCTAGAGATCGATCAGGCAATCGAGAAGATCACTCGATCCAATACAGCAATCGACAAGAAGATCGAGGATACTGGTCGATCCAGAGAAGAGAACGTCTCAGATGCTCGATCTACTACTCGATCCCAATCAAATCGAGTAAGTGATCGACCTGAGTGCAGTTGATCCAGCAAAACTATCGATGGGAAGATCGAGGGAAGCCAATCGATCAGTTCAGAGAACAAGACGGGGACTCAATCTCCTGCTCGATCCCAATCAAATCGAGTAGGAGAATCGAGTGAAATTGCTCGATCCGGACCAGAACGAGTGCAAGATCGACTGGAAGACTCGATCTCGGAGGGGACAACGGTTCAAGAAAGAAGTCTTTTGGATCATGTCTCGGGTTCTAAGGAGGCTACTGAGGATGGGAACATCAACATGAGCCACGAGGAGGACTGGAGCGAGCTGCTAGCCTCAAAGGTGGACCTAAAGGAGCTCCTAAAAGGGCTAAGGTATGCTTTCTTAGGGCTTAATGATACCTACCCAGTTATTGTGAATGAAAACTTAAGTGACGATGAGTTGCACTCGCTCCTAAATAAGTTGAGAAAGTATAGGAAGGCCATTGGGTACTCTCTAAGTGACATCAAGGGCCTTTCACCAATGCTTTGCACTCATAGGATTCACTTAGATAATGAGAACTCTTTCTCTATTGAACATCAAAGGCGTTTAAACCCTAATTTGAAAGAGGTAGTTAAGAAAGAGATTCTTTAGTTGTTAGAGGTTGACGTGATATATCCCATAAGTGACAGCACGTGGGTTTCTCCTGTACACGTGGTGCCTAAGAAGGGAGGGATCACAGTCATTAAGAATGATAAAGATGAATTGATACCTACTAGGACTATCACAGGTCACCGTATGTGTATAGACTATAGGAAGCTTAATCTTGCTACTAGAAAGGATCATTTTCCTTTACCTTTTATTGATCAAATGCTTGAGAGGCTTTTTAATCATCCTTATTATTGCTTTCTTGATGGATATAGTGGTTTCTTTCAAATACCAATCCTTCCAAATGATCAAGAGAAGACGACCTTTACCTGCCCTTATGGCACTTTCGCGTATCGAAGGATTCCATTCGGGTTGTGTAACGCACTGGCTACGTTTCAGCGGTGTATGATGTCGATCTTCTCTGATCTAATAGAAGAGATGGTAGAAGTGTTTATGGATGACTTCTCTGTATATGGTGCATCTTTTTCTGCTTGTTTGTTGAATCTTTGCAAGGTACTCAAGCGTTGTGAAGAGACGAATCTTGTGCTTAACTGGGAGAAGTGTTACTTCATGGTGAAAGAAGGGATCGTGCTTGGCCACAAGATATCAGAGAAGGGCATAGAGGTTGATAAAGTTAAGGTTATGGTCATGATGAGTCTTGAGCCGCCAGTTAATGTCAAAGGAGTAAGGAGTTTCTTAGGCCACGCAGGCTTCTACAGGAGATTCATAAAGGATTTCTTCAAGATAGCAAGGCCCCTCACACTTTTTTTATGCAAAGAAGCTGACTTTGTGTTTGATGAGGATTGTCTTCGTGCTTTCGTGACCATGAAGGAAGCTCTTGTATCCGCGCCAATAGTACAAGCACCGGACTGGACTCTACCATTCGAGATCATGTGTGACGCGAGTCAAACAGAACATGGGTCTCTACCTCACCCATTAATAAGGTCCCTACACATTCAACCCCTAGAATGCTAAGACACTTAACAGATCACGCAGACACAGACAAGAGATAGAACTCAGAAACTATAAGAACTTAAACTCACCAGTGATCGGTCGAGACGCGCTTGGATCTCCACTCCTGTCCGCGGTTGCTGCATACACTCTTGGCATGATGGCCTGCATATTGGCCGCCGGTGCCAATGCATTTCCTGCACGCTTAGCCTGAGAAGCCGCTTGCCCAGCTGCTCCTGACCTCGGACAATAACGCTTGTAGTGTCCCGGTTCTCCACAACCGTAACACACAACAGAAATTATGTCTCCATCAGACAATCTCACCATCCTTGTGTCTGGCTTAGGACAATCCCGCACTTGATGCTCCCGGCTTCCACAACAATGACAAGCCCCAGTTGAACGCCTACCAACGCCCACATGTACCTTTCCGCATGATCCACACACACTGCGGTTCCCACTAGACTTGGCTGGAACATTCCTCCCAAAACTGCGGTTCTGTCCTCCAGACGATTGACCACTCTTGGTCACGGCAACCACAGTACTCGCCTTTGACAAAGCTTCCTCTGCTTGTCCAGATTCCAACAGTGCTGCTTTCTCCACAAGCTCAGTGACTGTTTCATAGTCACGCACCAGACAACCGTTCATCAGCTCAACCCTTAGTCCACTCATGAACCTTCGGATCAACTTATCCTCAGTATCGTAGTCACGTCTCACGTATTTACGTAACTGGTTGAACTCGGTCTCATACTGCCGAACCGTCTTGGTCCCTTGGCGCAGATACTGAAACTCAGCCTCCAACTGATTTTAAGCTTCCTGCGGGAAGTAGTTACTCTGAAACATCGCAGAGAACGTCTCATACGAACAGTTCGGATTCACCAAACGCCCGGTGATTCCCTTCCACCTGCTGTGCGGAATACCCTCCAAGTAGTGCACAGCTATGTCCTTCTTATAACCCTCAGAACAACGGATAGACTCAGAGTTCTGCTCAAGTCTCATCCTCCACTCATCAGCCTCAATAGGCCAGAACCTCCAGCAAAGAACTTGGTTCTTAGCCTCCCCATATGATCCAGAACCATGAGGTAAGACGGAATCACCACACCCTGATCCGCTTCCCCAACTCCATCGACAACTGCCGGTTCTGCCACTTGTGGTGCCACTGCCGGTGCCACTAACGGTGCAGGCGCAACCACTGGTAGACGCTTCAACACTTGAGACAACAGCCCTAGAACAGCCTCCAACCCAACCGGTTGTGCTCCCGCAGCATTCCCTGCCACGTTTCTAGCATTGGCCAGAGCCACATTAGCAGCAACAGCCACCACATTCGCAGCATTTGCAGCCGCATTCACTTGCTGGTCTCCGACCAGATTATCAGTCCCTGAACTCTCAGTGTTCTCAGCACCATTTACTTGTTCTCTTGCAGCTCTCCTTCTCGGAGCCATCTGCCAAACAGAAAAACCGGTTAGCCCGAAGCTAACCCCAGACAAAAGTTTCACACTCTACAGAACAACAGACTGCGAGACCTGGCAGTGAAAAGGTGGATAGACTATAACCCCAACTATGCAAAATGAACTGTACTAGAATGACCATGCTCTGATACCAACTTGTGAGGCCCCGACCCTTTATCACTAGACTGGCCCGAACCTCACCGAGTCTTTTCTCGGCCAGAATACAAAAACATGCATATTTTAAAAACTTTTCTTAAACTTAAACAAGTTTGATTCATCAAAATACATCCATTCTCATTGCATAATGATATCCCTTGTATTTACGCCATTTAGGGCTGCATTTAGTACATATTTTGGTCCTCTTTTGCATGTTTTCCCTTAGCTTTTGTCCCATTTTCTTCTCCTTTTTTACTTAGGTTGCATTTAGAGTATAGTTTGCATTTTCTTTGCATTTTGGATGTTTTTTTAGGTGCTTTTGGAGCTAAAAGGAGCTTGGAAGAGCTTTGGGGATGATCCAGGATGGTAGCTGGGCAAAAGGGAGCAAGAAGGATCGAAGCAGAAGATCTCTGCAGAAGTTTTCGGTCAGAGCACGGTGAGTATCGGTCAAGGATGACCGATATAGAGCAGTGTCGATCACCAGTATCAGTCAAGTGTGATCGACACAAACACAACAAATGGATTTCGATCATATGTGTCGATCACTCCAGACCGATAGGGATCCATTTCGGTCACTGAAGACCGACACAACTGACCGATACTGACCCAGCTCGAACCTGTTTTTAATTACGCTTATGCCATTACTCTAGGGTTTTCTTCTCTAGGATATAAATTGCCTCTTTTTTCAGATTTTCGACATGTCTTGACAAAATACTGTTCTTGACCATTTTCTTTAAGTTTGTAAGACAATTCCTTTGGTTTGTTATATATAATCAAGTATTTGCTTTAATATTTCTTTAATCTCTCTTTTAAACATGATTAGCATCCTTTCCCTTTGTGATTTGGTGTTAAACATGATTATGAGTGAGTAGTTATCTTAGGGTTTCTAGATGTGGTAGATTAGGAGAATTTAAGGCTTGATTAAGGCTTGTTAAGTGCTTCAGTTTATGGGTTCCTCTCTATTAATCTGTTATTCATGCTAGATTAGTCTTGATCAAACTGGTCTAAGTTGTTAGCTTTCTCTTATGCCCACCAAGTGTTTGATGAAATGCAGATATTGTTTAATAGAGGATTTGTTGGCCTTGGCTCAAGAGATTGATTGTTTGAGGAGCATTTTGACTTGAATAGAGTTGTTTATTCTTGCTTTCTGGATGTTTTAGCACTAATGAGAGTTAGTTCTTGTTAGAATGTTTAGCAAAGGGTTATTTGCCAAGAGATTGGATCTAACTAGCTTAATTGTGAATTCTATGTCTAGGAATCACCATTGCTTGCTTACTTGCTGATAACTGTATATTCCATGCATTTTGCATACATATAGTTTAGTTTCTCATGCATTTACATTGCATATTAGGTTAGTTTGCATCATTTTAGGTCCTCGAGTGTCTTTGCACCAGCATTCGCATGTTTCGTGCATTTTGCATCACAATCAGGTTGCTTTCGGTTACTTTGTAGCTATGGAAGATTCATGGACGTGCTGAGGTTCGTGAAGAGGTTTGTGGACACTTGGAGAAATCAGGATTGCACGCTAAGGACCTGAGATCGAGCAAGGCAGGTCGATCTAGATGAGATCGACCAGAAGATCGAGCATGGATATCGATTTGGAGTAGGGACGTAGACTACGCCATGCAGATCGAGGACCGGATCGAGCTTCCAACCCGATCAGCACAAGATCGACTCGGGGATCGACCAAGAGCCACTCGATTCAGGACATGATCGACTGCCTGATCGAGCTTCGTGATCGATCCCAGACCAACCTTATCCGTCCAGCCTGTTTTTGGACTATAGCGAACGGGGGGACCATTTTTGGTTTGGCCATTTTAGGCAAAGACCAACGATCCCTTTCTTTATCACGTTTTGTCGACTACTTTTCTATCTTCTCTCTCGTTTTAGGCGATTCGCCATTGTTAGACTTCGAGCTTTTTCTTGTTTTGCTTTTGAATATTGAATCGTTTAAGTTAAATCAATCGTCTTTCATGTTTAGTTCTTCGTTTATTGCATTCCGTATGGTTTATTTCATGAGTCGCGAGTAGTTCTATTGGGTTTTGGGGTAGAGAGGATTCAAGGGGTCGAAAAGGTTTCAAGTTTGGTGTTTTCTTCTTCTTAAAGGCTTTCTCTTCTAGGATGTGGAGTTCTTAAGGCTTAAACAGTCTCACGCCAAGATCTTTATGATCAGAGAGAGCTCTTACCTTGACAGGATCCAGAGATCTCTGAAAATCGCATCCTAGAGACTAGTTACCCTTTCCCAAACGCCATGGTAGTTTAGGGAACTAGTTAAGCCGCATGTTTGAAATCTGTTTTCCTTGCCTCTCAATCTCTTTTTCCGCCAAACGCCATGGGTCTAGAGGAGAGAATGAGAGAGTGATCCATGCCACACGCCATGGATGGATCTTGTTTAGTTTTCAAGGCTTAGGGAACCTCACAAAGTTAGTAGATCTAAAGTTTTCAAACCAAGCTGAAACCTTTGAAACCCCTGAACATGAATCTCAACCCTGGACCATCCTTTTAGTATTTCTTAGTCTCTGTTGATCATTCGCTTGTTGCTTGCTTGCACCCTGGTCATTAGATTCGCTTTCGCTTAAACTGCTTTTTAGATCGATTGCTTTTGCTCGATCTAGTGGTCGATCATGTGGTCGATCCACTAGTCGAATTTTAGTAATTCATAGCTTTGCGTTTTAATCATTCTGTCTTTTCCTCGTTGTAGCTAGCTCGTTCCTGGTATTTTTAAAATAGTTTTGCCCTGCATTTAGTCATTGCATCTAGCTTTTAGGAATTTCACAAAACTGCCCATCATTTGCTTAGTTTTACAGGATCCTTGCATTCTCACTGACCTTTCTAGCTCCTAAGATTGGATTGATACTCTCTTGCATACTTTACTACAATTAAGTTTTGCATCTGAGCTTTGATACATCATTGCATACACTCTGCAAAAATCTAGCTATCAAATGGCGCCGTTGCCATTCTAGGAGTGTTTAGAAAGCATTGAGATTTGGGGGTTAGTAAAGACTAAGCCTTTACTTTGTTTAAGTTACTAATTTCTCTACTCTCAAACGTGTGTCTTTTAGGTACATGAATCTTCGTTCAAGGGGAGACAACAATCTACTTCAACCCTTGGACAACATTCATCAACTTGGTCATTCACGGCAAAAAAGAGTACAAGAGCAAGCTAGAGCTTTTGAGGAGATTGTTCAGCACGGTTTGGTTGACTTTGAAGCTATGGCCGAGCACGAGCATCCAGAGGGACCTCCTCCAGCTCACGGGGAAGTGGAAAGGGGCAATGGAAACCCCCAACACGCGGCTAGACCCTCAGGGATCATCGGAGCCGGAGATGCTCCTAATACTCATCACAATAGGTTTTGGAACACTGCTCCTCCTGTACAGAACAACAACTTTGAGATTTAGCCGGGTTTCATCTCAATGGTGCAAAACAATAAGTTTCATGGGCTAGCAATGGAAGATCCCTTGGAACACCTTGATAACTTCGAACAAGTATGTGGGATGATCAAGATAAACGGCATATCCGAAGATGCTTTCAAGCTGCGTCTCTTTCCATTTTCTCTCGGAGACAAGGCTAGACATTGGGAGAAAACACTTCCACAAGGCACCATTACCTCTTGGGCCGAGTGTAAAAAGGCGTTTCTCTCAAAATTCTTCGCTAGCACCAGAACAGCACGGTTGAGAAGCGAAATCAGCGGCTTCACTCAAAGGAACAATGAGACGTTCAACGAAGCCATGGAGCGGTTTAAAGATTACACAATCCAGTGTCCTCATCACGGCTTCAGTGAAGAGACCTTACTCAGCACCATATACCTCGGAGCTTCACCAAAAATTCGCTTGTTGCTTGACACGGCTAGTAAGGGAAACTTCCTTGGTCAAGAGGTAGAAGAAGGCATGGAGCTGATTGAGAACTTAGCATTTAGTGACGGCAACTATGCTGAGGATTACGACCATGCACCGAGAGGTTCTGAGCTAGAGTCTCACAAGAAAGAGTTGAAATCCTTGCATGAGAAGAATGACAAGTTGGTTTTGGCAAATCAGAAGCATGTTCACTTTGTTGGTGAAGTGGATGAGAGCCAAGAGGAGCTTGAGTTGAGCCAAGAAGAAGCCAATTGGGTGGCGGGTCAAAACAACTACAAACCTCAAGGATATTCACAAGGCTACAACCAAAACAACAATCTCTCATACCATAGCACGAATGTCGCGAACCCTAAGGATCAAGTGTACCCTGCTCAGCAAGCAAAACCTTTCGTACCTTACAACAAAGGTTTTCAGCCGAGTGGTGGTTTCCAAGGGCAAGTGCAGAACAACTTCCAAGGACAACCGCAAGGAAACAAAGGTTATACGCCAATGTACCCTCCAGGCTTTGTACCTCAGCAGCACCAACCGATGCAACAACAAGTTGATCCTGTCCAAGCTATGTTTCAATAACTGATTCAAGGGCAAGCCTCTACAAATCAGAAGTTTGCCGAGATGAACACTCGCCTAGACTCGTCTCTCACGGATTTCTCTACTCAGATTACAACCTTGAATAATAAAATCAAGCAACTTGAGAAGGGAAAGGCAAGCTCAAGTGGTCAAAATAGCTTACCGGGCAAGTGTGAGCAAATCCCAAGGAATACGCCAATGTCATTACGCTAAGGAGTGGGAAAGAGATAGCACCTACGGTTACTCCCAAGATCAACGAGGACGTTGTGATTCAAGAGGGGGAGGGTAAGCCTTCAGCCAATGATGAGATAAACTTTGATAATGTTTGGATTGAAGGACCATGGAGAGGTGATAAAGCGGTTGTTGAGAAGAAAGCGGAGCAAACTACTAAGGAGAAGGACGCTTATGTGCCTCCACCGTATGTACCAAAGCTACCTTTTCCTGGCCCTTTCAAGAAGCAACTCATAGAGAAGCATAGAGTCTTGTTTGAGAAGCACCTTAAGGACGTAGAGATCAAGCTACCTCTCGTGGACTGCCTTGCAATGATGCCTAAATGCGCCAAATTCTTCAAAGACACTCTCGTGAAGAAGAATAAGGAAAGCAAGGAAGTGCTTGTTCTAAGTGAGGAGTGTAGTGCTGTGATACACAAGGAGATAGTCCCTAAGAAGTTGGGAGACCCTGGAAGCTTCACTATACCTTGCGCTTTAGATCCTTTGGATTTCAAGAGCTGCCTTTGTGATCTCGGAGCTAGTATAAATCTGATACCTCATTCCGTGGCACAGAAGCTTGGCTTTACCCGTTTCAAGGATTGTAGAATCTCGTTGGTACTAGCTGACAGAAGTGTGAGGTTACCTGTGGGTTTGCTTGAGGACTTGCCAGTGAAGATCAGTGGAGTAAACGTGCCTACGGACTTCGTTGTGTTGGAAATGGATGAAGAACCAAAGGATCCACTCATTCTCGGTAGACCTTTCTTAGCCACCGCCGGAGCTATCATAGACGTCAAGAACGGGAAGATTGCCTTGCACTTGGGTAAAGATATAAGGCTGGACTTCGATATCAATGAGGTTTTGAAGAAGCCTATGATAGAAGGGCAAGCTTTCTACATTGAAACGTTGGATGCTTTAGCGGATGAGGTGCTGGAAGAGTTGGCTCAGGAAGATCATTTGAAGCTGGCATTGACTAAAGAGCCAGGAGAGTTCGGCTACGTGGATTAGAGAACTCAAGAATACGTCAACTTGCTTTATTCAAGGAAGGTTGTGCTAGAAGATGAAGGCGTTAGCCTAGAGATCGACTCAGAGATCGACATCATTACTCGATCCAGGAGTCAAATCGATAGTCAGATCGAGGACGGTGATCGATCCAGGAAAACAATCGAGTCTAAGATCGAGAGAAGCCTTTCGATCAGTTTGGGGTCTAATCTGGAGATCGACTCTGCGTCTCGATCTCTCACTCGATCCACATCAAATCGAGTGAGTGAATCGAGCGAAACTGCTCGATCTAGACGACATCGAGAGCAAGATCGACCTGACGACTCGATTTCAGAAGGGATAGCGGTTGGAGAAAGCAGCCTCAAGGGCCATGCCTCGGGTTCTAAGGAAGGCTCCAAGGAGGAAAACAACAGCAACAGCCACGAGGATGATTGGAGCGAGCTGTTAGCCCCAAAGGTGGACCTTAAGGAGCTCCCAAAAGGGCTAAGGTATGCTTTCTTAGGGCTTAACGAAACTTGTCCTGTGATTGTGAATGAAAACTTAAGTGATGATGAGTTGCATTCGCTATTAAATGAGTTGAGAAAGTATAGGAAGGCCATTGGGTACTCTCTAAGTGACATCAAGGGCCTTTCACCGATGCTTTGCACACATAGGATTCACTTGGATAATGAGAACGCCTCTTCTATAGAACATCAAAGGCGTTTGAATCCTAATTTGAAAGAGGTTGTTAAGAAAGAGATTCTTAAGCTTTTAGAGGCTGACGTGATCTATCCCATAAGTGACAGCACGTGGGTTTCTCCCGTACACGTGGTGCCTAAGAAGGGAGGGATCACGGTCATTAAGAATGACAAAGATGAGCTTATACCTACTAGAACAATCACTGGACACCGTATGTGTATTGATTATATGAAGCTTAATCTTGCAACTAGAAAGGATCATTTTCCCTTGCTTTTTATTGATCAAATGCTTGAAACACTTGCTAATCACCCCTACTCTTGCTTTCTTGATGGATATAGTGGATTTTTCCAAATACCAATCCATCCAAATGATCAGGAGAAGACGACCTTTACATGCCCTTATGGCACCTTCGCTTATCGAAGGATGCCATTCAGGTTGTGTAATGCACCGGCTACGTTTCAGCGGTGTATGATGTCGATCTTCTCCGATCTAATAGAAGAGATGGTAGAGGTGTTTATGGATGACTTCTCTGTCTATGGTGCATCCTTTTCTGCGTGTTTGTTGAATCTTTGCAGGGTAGTAAAGCGTTGTGATGAGACAAACTTGGTGCTTAACTGGGAAAAATGCCACTTCATGGTTAAGGAGGGGATCGTGCTTGGCTATAAGATATCAGAGAAGGGTATCGAAGTCGATAAGGCAAAGATTGAAGTAATGACAAGCCTTGAGCCGCCAGTTAACGTCAAAGGAGTGAGAAGTTTCTTGGGACACGCCGGCTTCTACAGGCGCTTCATCAAAGATTTTTCTAAGATTGCACGCCCTCTTACACGGCTCTTGTGCAAGGATGCTGAATTCGTCTTTGATGAGGAGTGTTTTAAGCTTTCATGACCATCAAGGAGGCCCTAGTATCCGCGCCTATAGTGCAAGCACCAGACTGGACTCTACCTTTCGAGATTATTTGTGATGCTAGTGACTATGCCGTGGGAGCCGTTCTAGGCCAAAGGAAGGATAAGAAGCTGCACGTGATTTACTATGCTTCAAAAACCTTGGATGACACGCAAACGAGGTACACCACTACGGAAAAGGAGCTATTGGCGGTTGTATTCGCCTTTGAGAAGTTCAGGGCTTACCTCGTGGGTTCCAAGACCATTGTTTACACAGATCACGCGGCTTTGCGCTACATCTATTCCAAGAAGGACACTAAGCCAAGGCTTTTGAGATGGATCCTCTTACTCCAAGAATTTGACATGGAAATCAGAGACAAGAAAGGGATAGAGAACGGCGTTACTGACCATCCCTCTCGGTTAAGAATCGACGAGTCTCTCCTTTTAGACGATTCTCTCCCCGAGGAACAACTCATGGCAATCACTACGGCTGTTTGTGGGAGCTTAGAGGGGCAGTTTGAGGAAGTTCTGAGCTTCAAAGAGGAGGATCTCCCTTGGTACGCGGACATTTTGAACTACTTGGCGTGTGGGGAAGAACCTTCGCATCTTGACAACTACCATAGGAAGAAGTTTATGAGGGACGTGAGCCACTACTATTGGGATGAGCCCTATTTATACATGAGAGGAGTGGATAGCCTGTACAGAAGATGCGTGACAAAGGAGGAAGCAAGAGATATCATCTTCCATTGCCACAATTCTTTGTATGGCGGGCACTTCGCTTCATTCAAAACCGCCACTAAGGTCTTACAAGCTGGCTTCTGGTGGCCGTCCATCTTCAAAGACACCCATGAGTTCGTGATGAGTTGCGAAGCTTGTCAAAGAGCAGGGAATATCACTAAGAGGAACGAGATGCCTCAAGTTCCTATATTTGAGGTAGACATCTTTGACGCGTGGGGCATAGACTTTATGGGGCCATTTCCTTCATCATACGGCAACAAGTTCATACTCGTAGCTGTTGACTACGTCTCTAAATGGGTTGAGGCCATCGCTTCCCTAACAAATGACTCTAAGGTGGTGATCAAGCTCTTTAAGCGCATTATTTTCCCGAGGTTTGGAATTCCCAAGGTGGTGATAAGCGACGGAGGGAGCCATTTCATCAACAAGCTGTTTGAAAATCTGCTAAGGAAGTATGGCGTGAAGCACAAGGTAGCTACACCTTACCATCCTCAAACGAGTGGCCAAGTGGAGGTCTCTAACCGTCATATCAAGGCGATACTCGAGAGAACAGTTGGGACTACTCGGAAGGATTGGGCGGTGAAGTTAGATGACGCTTTGTGGGCGTACCAGACTGCTTACAAAACGCCCATTGGTACTACTCCTTTCACTCTTCTCTACGGTAAAGGGTGTCACCTTCCTGTTGAGTTGGAACATAGGGCGTTGTGGGCTGTGAAGCGGCTGAATTTTGATCTGAAGACGGCTCAGGAGAAGCGGTTGATCCAGCTGCACGAGCTTGATGAGCTGAGGCTGGACGCTTAAGAAAGCGCTAGGATCTACAAGGAGCGTACCAAGGCTCCTCATGACAAGAAGCTGGTACCTAAGGAGCTTAAGGAAGGGAGTTTGGTGCTGCTTTACAATTCAAGGCTCAAGCTCTTTCCAGGGAAGCTGAAGTCGCGGTGGAGCGGTCCGTATGAAATCAAGAAAGTATTACCTTACGGAGCTGTCATGTTGGTGGGCAAGAGTGGGTATGCATTCACAGTGAACGGACACAGATTTAAGCCATACATGGCGAGTGCGTTTGACAAGGAGAGCACCTCAATGCTTCTCCAAGACCCACCATCTGTCTAAACCAAGTAAAGTCTAGCTAAAGACGTTAAAGAAAGTGCACTTGGGAGGCATTTCCATGTCTATCCTGTACATATTTCTGTTTTATTTCTCTTCCAGTTTTATGTTTTTATCTTCTGAGTGTGTAAGAACAGGTATAAGGGATTGCAGGCAAAGATCTTAGATCCAAAAGGAGTGAGAAGGGGCGAATATCGACTAGAGATCGAGTGCTAGATCGAATAATCCTAACTCGATCTTGACTAGATCGAGTTAGTGAATCGAGAGGAGTTAGTCGATCTAGACGAGATCGAGTGACGAGGTCGATCTAGATGAGCACAGATCGATCTGTCCTATCTAGATCGACCGATCTAAAATGTCTCGGGAGATTCTTGGAGTTTAGATCGATCGATCCAAAAATGGATCGACCGATCTATTTTCTCTCGGGAAAATCCTTCAAAGACAGATCGATCACTCGACTCGATCCATCACTCGATCTAAATCGAATCGACCCCTGAATCGAGAACATGGCTTGATCACGCGGACTCAGCCTAGTTGACCAAAAGTCAAGGAACGAGGGAGTACAATCGATCTAAGACTCGATTCTAATCCAATCAAGTCACTGATCGATCAAATCTCTCGATCCAGCCATTATGGGCATGAGATCGAGTCCCAGATCACCCGAAGGGACTCGATCTCATGCCGAGGTAACAAAATTTTTTCCCTCTCTTTCTCCTTTCCCTCGCTTTTTAATTTTGAATGGTGGTCAAGGCAGGAATCTTTGACCACGAAAGTTGTGCCTTGACCACCTTTTGTCAGAAAACCACTTTCACCACCCATGGTTTTAGATTTTTGTTGCCTTTAAGTTTTCAACAATCTTACACTCTCTCATTTCTATTCCTATGAGTTTTTAATCAAGATAGAGTGTTCTTCCTTTTTTTTTTATTACACTTTCACCACCCATGGTTTTTTTTTTCCCAAAGACATTTAGCTCTTATCCTCGATCTTGCAAGGTATTTCAAGAGTTTTAAGTAAATCTTTTCAATATTTCTTTTTATAACCGCTTGATCGATTTAAGTTGCTAAGGGTTTTATCGATTTTTTTTAAGTAGCTAGAAATCAGGAAATATTCTAGATTTAATCTTATCTTTAGATTTTCTTTTCTTTTATCTAGATATAATTTTTATAAATCCCCCAAAAATCTAGGGTGTTAGTTGTAGATTTTTCCTTCTCTCTAGTCTCTTTCTCGATTTCTCGCCGCCTTTGCTCACTCTTGTTTGAGAATCTTGTTTCAGGAACCAATGGCACCTAAGAGAACCAGAGAAGAGGCTGCACAGAGAGAGGATGAACAACGAGTGGTTCAGGAAGATGGAACACAACAAGTTCAAGAGGAGGAACCTCAGCAAATTCATGAGAGGACCCGTTGGACTAAGGAGGAAAAGGCGGCGAAGAAGAGGCTAGAGAGGCTGCGCTTCGAGCCTACTAAGTTTGCGAGCAGAGATTTAATGGAAAGGATGGGTTTCCTAGGGAATTTTGACTCCCTTCTACAAAACATGGGGCTTGCTTGCCTTTCAAGGATGGACTGTCCAACATATCCGCAACTGACGATGGATTTCCTCTCTATCTTGGCGTTCTCCTATGAGAATCCGAGCCTCCCAACTCCCTCTCAAGGGCATCTCAGCTCTAAGGTCAAGAAGCGGTCCTATCACCTTTCCATTGAGGAGCTTTGCCAAGCATACGGACTCAACGCCGCAGCTAAGCAAGTGGAGTTTCCGCCTCTCAAGAACGCCAGTATCATATGGGACGTGCTTTGCGATAAAGAGTACAAAGCCAACACGGCTAAAATCATGAAAGTGAGGAATCCCGTTCTGAGGTACACGCTCAAGTTGTTGGCGAACACCTTCAGCGGATGAGCCGTGTCTCCCACGGTGACGAAGACCGAGCTGTGTTTCCTCTTCCAAGGGATCAAAGGGATACTAAGCAGCAGCGAAGAGGAGAACCATGATCCGCTTATGGATGACCTCGGGAACGATGTCAACTACGGGTGCATTCTAGCCTCCTCCTTGGTGAAGTACAAGGCTTACGCTCTTAGAAGCAAGGCGAGCTCAGCTTACATTGGAGGGTTTCTCACGCCACTCTTCATCCAAGCCGGTGTACCACTTCAACGGTTCGAGCCTTGCACGGACAGGTCCTTCATGGACGAGACTTACATGCGAAACACCGATAGCTTGGGACCTACGCCAGCTTCAGGATTCTTCGCTTATCAGTTCTACGATGACGGAGGGAAGAAGAACGTTTGCATCTTACTAAACGTTGAGGAGAATAACTTGGATAGCATCGGTACGATTCAGTTCTGTCCAACACACGAGGAGTACTACGCCCCACTTGGTACGATAATGATGCCCACTCAGTCCACACGAGAGCAATCAGAGTCACCACCATCAGATGGAGCAATGCCGGCCCACTTTGAGCTTCCGAGGATGGATTTTGAGCCGCAGACCAAGGCTGAGAAGTTTCTTGCCTCAGTGGTGGAGATGCAGCGGAGGATAACTAAGTGGCAAGGAAAGATGATCAAGAAGCTTGCCAAGAAATTCAAGGCGCTTCAAGGAAGCTCATCAGCGAGGTCTAAGAGGTCAAAGACTGAAGAGGTTAACCAGCCGAGAAGAGGAGGAGGTCAACTGGCGGTATTGTCATCCGTGAGCAGCAAGGAACCGCGCAACAAGCTCGACATTCCGTTCATGGTTTCCCCACCGAGGATAAAGGCAAGAACATAGCCCGACACTCCTCTAGCACGAGCAGCTCCGCTGGAACATCCTCAAGTTCCAGCCGAGTCTAGCTCTGAGGTACCAAACGACCTACCCTTGTATATACCGTTCATATTTTCTTTCTTTTTGCATTGTGTTTTAAGCTCCTTTGAATATGTTTGCCACCGGGACGGTGTCATTCCAGTTTGGGGGAGTATGTGTGTGGTTTGACATGTTTATTCTGATCTTATTTTCCCTTTAGCATCCTTGAGTCTTCATTGCATGAAAAATTGGTAAAATTTTTAAATTTTTAGAAATTTTCATGTAGTTGCATTCATCTTGTTAAGCATTTTAGGATTGAGTCTAGAATTTTTAAGCATCTAGGTTGTTTACATTTGCATAAGGGGTTAAAGTTTTCTTAAAAAGGTGTTTTAAGCTTATGAATGGTTTCAATCTCCTAGTTGGTAGTTCTCTAATGCTTTGCTCACACTTTGAAAGTAAGTTCTTACCATGCTTGGATCACTTGTTTTAATTTTCGTGACTTGAATTGAACTCTTATGATTTGAAACTTGTCCTATTAAGTGAGAACCCTAACTTGAATTTTTAAATATCATTCTTATGCACTTGAAAATGAACACATGGATCTTAAAAATATTTAGGCTCTCTTCTTCCTTTTACCACTCTCTGTGAGCCTAAGTAGAACTCTCGCCTTGACCCTTACCTTTCTTTGAAGCCAAGTTTTCGTGTGTGACATCATTGTGAGGCCTCTTCCGGTTTGAACTTAGCATAAAGTGTTACGTTTAGGCTGCATGATTAGGTTCTCATATGATTGCTAGCTTTGCATTTTGAAGCTAGATGTAGGCTTAGGATAAGTTTGGGGGATCATTGGGATTGCTTTCATGCTTTTATGCTTTCGGTCTCGAAAAGAGTTTGGTATTTGAAGTAAGAAAAAGGTTTTAAGTGAAAGGTTTTGTACTTAAAAATGTATAATGCTCTAATAATTTCAGAAGATAACTCTCTCAAAAAATAATAATAATAATAATAATAATAATAATAAAAGAGCCTAAGTGCCAAAAATAAAAGAAAAGAAAAAGGAAAAAAAAATGTAAGAGAGTTATCGATAAGAAAGAGTTAAAGAGCTTAGTATTTTCAAACCTTTTCACTGACCTAAAAGAGTTAAAATGCTTTCTGTTTTGTTTTGGGGATTGCTAAGCTTTTGCTTTGGAAAGAAAAGGGTAGACTCTAAGTGGTGAGTGAGCTTAAATAAAAATAAATGAGAGGGGTTCTAGGATCGTTGTTAGTTTACATGGGTAGATGAGAATCTTATCATGTATGCATCAATTGCCTTTACCTTTAGCATTATGCATAAAGTTCTTACCAGTTTTTGAGAGAAACCCTTGCCTTAAATAAAAACCCTTTTTCAAATGAGATCATTATATGCTCATAGCCTATACCCTTAGCCAAATGTGTTTTGCTTTAAAGTACATAAATTTGATTCATGGTTCGGTTATTAATGAATGTTAAAGGATGAGTTTCTTTGATTATTTGGAATAGGAGAGTCATGATCTGAAATTCTTTGTGCGATGAGTATGGCTAAGTTTTTTGGAATATGAGTGTGTGTATTGCATATTAGAACTAGTAACTAGGACGTTGAGATTGATTCATTCGAAAAACACCTTTGCAAGAAGCTTAAATCCCCGTTTGTTTTAAAACTTCTCTTCATTTCTTATTTTCTGTTGCTTGAGGGCAAGCAAGAAGTAAGTTTGGGGGAGTTGATATAACTGTATATTCTATGCATTTTGCGTACATATAGTTTAGTTTCTCATGCATTTACATTGCATATTAGGTTAGTTTGCATCATTTTAGGTCATAGAGTGTCTTTGCACCAGCATTCGCATGTTTCGTGCATTTTGCATCACAATCAGTTACTTTGGAGCTATGGAAGATTCGTGGACGTGCTGAGGTTCGTGAAGAGGTTTGTGGACACTTGGAGAAATCAGGATTGCACGCTAAGGACCTGAGATCAAGCAAGGCAGGTCGATCTAGATGAGATCGACCAGAAGATCGAGCATGAAGATCGATTTGGAGTAGGGACGTAGACGATGCCATGCAGATCGAGGACCGGATTGAGCTTCCAACCCGATCAGCACAAGATCGACTCGGGGATCAACCAAGAGCCACTCGATGCAGGACATGATCGACTGCCAGATCGAGCTTCGTGATCGATCCCAGACCAACCTTATCCGTCCAGCCTGTTTTTGGACCGTAGCGAAGGGGGGGACCATATGCGGTTTGGCCATTTTAGGCAAAGACCAACGATCCCTTTCTTTATCACGTTTTGTCGACTACTTTCTATCTTCTCTCTCGTTTTAGGCGATTCGCCATTGTTAGACTTCGAGCTTTTTCTTGTTTTGCTTTTGAATATTGAATCGATTAAGTTAAATCAATCACCTTTCATGTTTAGTTCTTCGTTTATTGCATTTCGTACGGTTTATTTCATTAGTCGCGAGTAGTTCTATTGGGTTTTGGGGTTGAGAGGATTCAAGGGGTCGAAAAGGTTTTCAAGTTTGGTGTTTTCTTGTTCTTAAAGGCTTTTTCTTCTAGGATGTCGAGTTCTTAAGGCTTAAAGAGTCTCACGCCAAGATCATTATAATCAGAGAGAGCTCTTACCTTGACAGGATCCAGAGATCTCCAAAAATCGCATCCTAGAGACTAGTTACCCTTTCCCAAACGCCATGATAGTTTAAGGAACTAGTTATGCCGCGTGTTTGAAATCTGTTTTCCTTGCCTCTCAATCTCTTTTTCCGCCAAACGCCATGGGTCTGGAGGAGAGAATGAGAGAGTGATCCATGCCACACGCCATGGATGGATCTTGTTTAGTTTTCAAGGCTTAGGGAACCTCACAAAGTGAGTAGATCTAAAGTTTTCAAACCAAGCTGAAACCTTTGAAACCCCTGAACATGAATCTCAACCCCGGACCCTCCTTTTAGTATTTCTTAGTCTCTGTTGATCATTAGCTTGTTGCTTGCTTGCACCCTGGTCATTAGATTCGCTTTCGCTTAAACTGCTTTTTAGATCGATTGCTTTTGCTCGATCTAGTGGTCTATCCTGTGGTCGATCCACTAGTCGAATTTTAGTAATTCGTAGTTTTGCGTTTTAATCATTCTCTCTTTTCCTCGTGGTAGCTAGCTCGTTCCTGGTATTTTTAAAATAGTTTTGCCCTGCATTTAATTATTGCATCTAGTTTTTAGGAATTTTACAAAACTGCCCATCACTTGCTTAGTTTTACAGGATCCTTGCATTCTCACTGACCTTTCTAGCTCCTAGGATTGGATTGATACTCTCTTGCATACTTTACTACAACTAAGTGTTGCATCTGAGCTTTGATACATCATTGCATACACTCTGCAAAAATCTAGCTATCACTTGCTTGATCAATGTAGTTTGAGACAGTCTTAGTTAATGTCTGAAATTCCCCAAAGTCAATAACCACATCTAGGAACTTGCCTTTCTCTTATTTGAATCTCGGATTTGCTCTGTTTTGCTCTGTTTTACTCTGTTTTTCTTGTTTAAAACTGGTTATATTACTTTTGCTTTCACTTTCTTTGTTGCTTGCTTCACCTAGGTTGCTAGAACTGTTGCTTAGGCAACAAAACCTTTTCTCTGCTTGCTTGACTTAGAGATTTTACTCTCAACTCTTCTGTTTTCAACTCTTCCCAATTGGATTGACATCAAACCCATACAACAACTGACTAGTACAAGGGTGATTGAAAACAAGTCCCAAAAACCTTGTATCAATTTGGCACCGTTGCCATTTGGGAATTAAGTTTGAATCATTAGAGTTTGTAGCATCATTAAGATCAAGCTTTTACTTTTCTTTGGTTACTAACTCTGTTTTCAAGTGTTTTCATTTCAGGTGAGTTGCCACAACACATCAAGATGGTGTACTTTGAAGACACTACCTACAGCAACTTCTGCCAAGACCCTTTACCTCTGCACTACTTTGAAGAGAGCTACACTCCTTCCCACACTCAAGACCAACCCTATATTCCTACATCTGAATCAGCTGACATTAGGAGCATGATCATGGTCAACATAAATCTCCAAACCATTGGAAACATGGAGATGAACAAGAGATTTGCTGAGCTGCACAACAGGATTGCTTATGTTCATGATGACCTTCATGCCAAATTTGAGGATCTAGACTCAAGGATACAACTCCTGGAGAACAGACAAGATGATGCACCAACACCAAGACTTCAGGATATTCCTACTACACAAGCTGTATACAACCCTCACCAATTCTGCCATCTACTCACTGAAGATTCAGAGGAAGAGGAAGAGGATTTCCTTGATGAAGATGCATCATTGGAAGAGCTTGGCATCATGATCCAAGAAATGCTGATACATATAGACAGAATGAGGATTGAGTATGGAGGGGAAGACAGAAGAAGTCACATTAGTGATCAAGAAGCTCAGGAAGTTGTAGGGAAGTTCCTCCATGGATTTGATGAATGCTTAAACAGAGAAGAAGAACAGGAAAGAGCAGCACTGGAAGCTGCTCAGAAAGAGGGGGTTGAGGAAACCCCAGCTGATACAGAAGAGACCCCCACACCAAAGCACATTGATGCTGATGAAGAGGCACTAGAGACACACCATGATTTGATGGTTTTGTCTCTCAACACTCCTCATGACTCTAAGGAACTCTACCATAATCAAGTGGGTACCTCTTCAAGCACTACTGAAAAGGGTAAATAACTTTCAACTCAGGACTGCAAACCACCAGTCTCCTACCCCTCAATGCATTTCACAAAAGCTAGAATGGAGATGTACACAAAGTTCAAGCAAGACATACAAGATGCTGGAATACAACTCTCACATGGCACCACTTTTCCAGAAGTGAAGCATCAAATTAGGTTCCTGAAAGAAGTCTTTGACAAGCTGGAAGTGGTGGAACCAATCCATGAGAATGTGGGGGCTCACGTGAAAAAGAGCAAGATGATGAAGTCATTGCCAAAAATCACAAACCCAGAAAAGTTCCTCATCACTTGTGAGCTGGAGATGCTTGACAATGTCAAAGCCCTATGTGATTCAGGATCAACTGTCAATGTCATGTCTCTCCATCTGAACAAACTCTGGGGATCAAGAAACTGCTGCCATCCAGGACTTCTATCACTTTTGTGGACAACACTTCCATAAAACATTTGGGCATGGTGAAGGACTACCCTTTAATGATTGGAGATTGCCTAGTTCCAACAGACTTTGTGGTCATGGCGAAAACATATTCCAGAGAGGTACCACTTCTTCTAGGCACTCCATTCTTGGCAACAGCAGGAGCTCAGTTGGATTTCAAGAGAGGCTCAGTCATTCTAAAGAATGTTGATGAATTCAAGGTCTACAAAATTGACCCTCCTGCCATTATTTTCTGTGGAGTACTTGAGCAAGAGTGTGAACAATGGAATCTCCCAGATAATCTAGATGATGTGTTGAACTTCACTGTGAACATGTTTATAGATGATGCTTCCCCTGCTGAGCCAGGACAGACACTGAATGCTGAATTGAAGCTTGAAGGAGGTTTGAAGAGCAATGAGAACTTAACCACCAAGGGTGTGAAGCCTCCAATCAAACCAAGTGTCAAAGAGAAGAGGCATGGGATATCACCAAGGGACAAACAGCACCAACCATCATCAGGAACATGGGTATGGAAGAAGAAAGAGGTAGGAGCTCCAGCTCCATCAACCTCTCCTCACCTCAACTAAAGAGGTAATCAAAGTCAAGCTAAGTGACTTTAAACAAGCACACTTGGAAGGTAGTCCCATGGTATCCTTTTATATATATTATGCTTTCTAGATTATCTTTTATGCTTTGTTTTAGTGTATAGAAACAGGATTTCGAACTGGCGTATGAGAAAATCTGAAGGGGACAAAGAACAGGTGTATTCTGGCTAATATCGATCATTTGTATTGGTCATGACAGACCGATACACAGAGTTTCGGTCATCAGTATCGATCATGATTGATCGATATCAGTGGAGCCAGTCTACACCAGTCAACATATGACCGATAGGGAAAGAAGTTTGGAAGCAGGACAAATTTCGGTCATCCATATCGATCAGACTTGATCGACATAAACACATCGTTTGATTTTCGGTCCAGTGTGTCGAACACTGGTGATCGATGAGATTCTTGGAATCATATCGGTCATCAGTATCGATCACTCATGACCGACATAATCACACCGGATGTATTTCGGTCAAGTGTGTCGATCAATGATGACCGATACTAATCCCAGGAAGCACATCAGTCTCCAATATCGATCATTCATGACCAAGTGTGTCGATCAATGATGACCGATATTCCATTCGAGGTAAGTATCTCAACTTTCAAAAAAAATTTTACCTCCTTTGGTTTGAAGCCAAAGGAGTTTGAATTTTTAAATAGGATTCTTTCTTACCTCTTTCTTAGCTTTTGAACACTTTTGTTTTTGTCCCCCACACTTTTGACTCCTTATGTTCCCTCACAAACCTTTGATTCCTTTAGTTTCCTCTCTTTTCTCTCTATTTAAACAACAACTTCCTTCACTTCTCTTCACACTTAAACTCACTATTCTTCTCACCTAAAGCTAGAAATTACTAGTTCTTTTTCTCATTTATTGCTATCTTTAAGTGTTCAAAAGCTCACTAAAGGTTTGCTTCCTAAACTATCTCTCTTTGCTCTTACTCTTTGCTTATGTTAAAAATCGCTTAGTGAGATATTTTTAAGAGCAAGTATTGTTTAGTTTTGATTGTTGTGCTATGGTTTTGCAATTAGGATTTGTTTTGAAATATCAAGCTAGATGTTGAAGTTCTGTTTCATATCTATATATCTCATTGCTTGTTTATCTTCATCCATTTGCAAGATCATCATCTCTTTTACCTAAGAACCATTTTGCTAGAATGTCATGCATAACTGTTTATCTTTTGTGCATCCTAGCTTATTTAGTTGCTAGCTTTTGATCTCTTCTTGCTTTGAATAAGTTTAAGCTTGTTGTTAGGACTTGTTAGACTTTTCTTAGTTTAAAGAATTTCTCCATTAAAAGCTTTAAGCTATTTGGTTCTTCAGCTTTTATTCTTTCACTTACCATGTTTTCAAGCTTTGCTTTTGAAGGTACCATGGGAAGAACAAACACAGCTGCTGGGAAAAAGGGAAAGCACCTCAGGAAGCACCAATCCAACCAAGAACTAAGAAAGATAAAGGAAAGGGAAAAGCTGATGAGCAATCCTCCAAAGCCGCTGGAAAGAGACCAGTTGTAAATGAGGGAGAAAATCAACAAAAGAAGGGCAATGCTGCTAGAGAACTCATGGAGGCTTTCAACCAGTGCACTTTCAAGCCAACAAGATATCCTTGCACCTCCACAGTGAAGGCGCTGGGACTCTATGGTGACTGCAAAACCATATTTGAGCACATGGGTCTTGAAGATTTTATGGAGATGCCTCTCCCATCTTACCAACAGTTCACTTACCAATTCCTCTCCACACTCAAGGTGGTCTGGTATGAAGACAGTGAACTCTCTAATGGCGATGGATGGATTTCTTTTTGGATTGGCAAGGAAAAGTTCTCCTCAACATTCACGAAGATCGCCAAGGCTCTAGATCTGAAGTCCCACCCCACCAAGATGAGCAGATTCGAAATCCCCAGTAAGCAGCACATCAGGCTGTGGGGCATTATTGGGGTTGGGCAATACACTCCTGGAAGATCAAGGAACAAGCACCTGAGGCATCCAGCTGTAAGATATATCCACAACGAACTTGCGAATACACTCTTTGCAAGGAAGGAGAATCCATATCTCACAGGAAGGGAGGCAGATCTGATATACCAAGGACTGTATGATCTTTTGGGAGTCGACGAGTATGAAGAACCTCTCAGAGCACCAAAAAGCTACCCCTGCTATGTGTCTATGCTGATGGAACAGCTCTTATCCTACTAGAGCTGGGTTTTAAGTAAGATGATAACAGGTTTTTTGCAATGCAATGATGTTTCAAGATGCAACAGAGAGGTTATCAAAATTCTAATGCACACAGAGATGTAGTATAGTGAGTAAGAGAGGTATCAATCCACACCTAGGGGTAGCATGTTCACTAAGAATGCAAAGAATGAGCAAAGCTAAGCGAGAATGATAAATGATTGGTAAAATCCCTAAAAACTAAATGCAAGTGTCAAATGCAAAGCAAAACAATTTTAAAATCCCTGGAAGAGGGTTAACTACCACGAGCAACAAGCGGAATATTTAAAATGCAAAGCTACTAATTATTAAAAATCGATGTGGTCGATCGACCACATGATCGACCACTAGATCGAGCAACAACGATCGATCTCGTCTAAACAACCTAGAATGATGAAATGATGCGATTTACGATTGACAAGAACACAACTTTATGATGATAGAATGATAATAAACGACTTAAGACACTAAGAAAGAGGGCATAGGGTTGAGGATCACATTCGTGGGTCTCAAAGGTCAAAGCTTGGTTTGAAAATGTTAGATCTACTCTCTTTGAGAGATTCTCTAGGCCTTGAAAACAAAACAAGATCCATCCATGGCGTGTGGTATGGATCACTCCTTCATTCTCTTCTCCAAACCCATGGCGTTTGGTGAAAAAAGAGATTGAAGGGCATAAAACATAGATTTCAAACGAACGACCTAACTAGCCCCATTTACAACCATGGCGTGTGGGAAAGGTAGACTAGCCTCTAGGATTCGATTTTCCAGGACATCTGGATCCTGTCAAGGTAAGACATCCCTCGGATCTTAGAGATCTTGGCGTGAGAGTCTCTAAGCCTTAAGCACTCGAAATCCTAGAAGAGATGGTGATGAAGAACAAGAAAACACAAAGCTTTAACCTTTTCAACCCTATTGAATCGCCCCAACCCCAAAACCCAAAAAGACTACTCGCGACTCATAAAGAAAACCGATGAAAGCATAAAAGACGATCTATTAAGCATGATTAACAAAGATTAAGGCAAGATGTTCAATATTTAAAAGTTAAAATGCAAGAAGAAAGCTTCCAAAGTCTACAATGGCGGATACGCCTAAAAACAAGAGAGAACGAAAAAGGTCGAAGACAGAATGGGGATAATGAAAAGGATCGTTGCCTTTTGCCAAAAATGGCCAAACCGCAAATGTTCCTCCCTCCGCTACGGTCCAAAGTCAGCTGGACGGATAAGGTTGGTCTGGGATCGAGCACGAAGCTCGATCTGGGTCTCGATCTTTGTCTTGGATCGGATGGCTCTAGTCGATCTTGTGCTGATCGGGTTGGAAGCTCGATCTGGTCCTCGATCTGCATGGCGTCATTTACGTCCGTACTTCAGATCGATCTCCACACTCGATCTTGGTCTCGATCCATTTCCTTGCATCGACTTGGTCACTCGATCTTCTGGTCGATCTTGTCTAGATAGACCTGCCGAGCTCGATCTGCTACTCGATCTCGGGTCCTTAGCAAGCACTCCTGAGTTCTCCAAGTTTCCACGACCTTGCTCACGAGCCCTAGCACGCCACGAATCCTCCGAAGCTCCAAAGTAGCCGAAAACAACCTGAATGTGATGCATAATGCAAGAAATATGCAAATGCTATTGCAAAAGTGCTCTAGGATCTAAAATGATGCAAACTAGCCTAATGTGCAAGGTAAATGCATGGGAAACTATCTTATATGTATGCAAAACACACGAAATATGCAGCAATATCAACTCCCCCAAACAAAGTTCAAGAAGGGAGAGAGGTTTTAAAACGGGGGTTTAAGCTTCTTTTAAAGGTGCTTTTCAAATGAATCATTTCAATGGTCCTAGTTATTAATTCTAAAATGCAATGCACACACTCATACTCCAAAGGACTTAGCCATACTCATCACACAATGAATTTCAAATCGTGACTCTCCTATTCCAAACAATCAAAGAATCTCATCCTTTAACATTCATTAATCATCAAACCGTGAATCAAACTTATGCACTTTAAAGCATAACACATTTGGCTAAGGGCGAAGGCTGTGAGCATAGAATGATCTCATTTAAAAGGGTTTTATAATGCAAAGGGTTTCTCTCAAGAAGGGTATGAACTTTATGCATAATGCTAAAGGTAAAGGCAATTGATGCATACATAATTAGACTCTCATCTACCCATGTGCACTAACGATGATCCTAAAACCCCTCTCATTTCTTTTCTTTTTGGCTCACTCACCCTCCTAGATACTACCCTTATCACCAAAGCAATTCGCTTAGCAAAAACCCAAGTTAAAACAGAAAACATCCTTACTCTTTTAGGCTTGTGAAAAGGCTGAAAATATTTTTAGCTCTTTACTTTTCTTATTGATAGCTCTCTACTTATATATATTTTTTTCTTTTCTTTTTATTTGGCACTTAGGCTTTTTTCTTTTCTTTTTTTTTCTCTTTTTTTTTATTTATTTGAGAGCTATCTTCTGAAATATACTTAGAGCTTTTTAATTTGAAAACGTTGCCTTCCACTTAAAACCTTTTCAAACACTTCAAACACCAAACTCTTTTGAAACCGCAAACAAATAAGCAAAACAAACAACCCCAATGATCCCCGAACCTTATCCTAAGCCTAGAACTAGCTTCAAAATGCAAAGCTAGCAATCAAATGAGAGCCTAATTATGTCGCCTAGACCTAACACTTTATGCTAAGCTCAAACCGAAAAGAGGCCTCACAATGATGTCACACAAGAACATTTGGCTTGAAAGAAAGGCAAGGGTTATGGTGGGAGTTCTACTTAGGCTCACAAAAGAGTGGTGAAAGGAGGAAGAGAGCCTAAATATGTATAAGATCCATGTGTTCATTTTCAAATGCATAAGTATGATAATTAAAAATCAGGTTTAAGGTTTTCACTTATTAGGACAAGATTCAGTTCATGAATGTTCAAGTCAAGCCACGAAAATCAAAACACATGATCCGAGTATGGTTAGAACTTACTTTCTAAGAGTGTGCAATACATCAAAGAACTACTAACTAGGTCCTTGAAACAACTCATGAGCTTAAAACATCTTTTTAAGAAAACTTTAACCCCTTATGCAAATGTGAACAACCTAGATGCTTAAAAATTCTAGACTCAATCCTAAAATGTTTAACAAAATGAATGCAACTACATGAATTTTTTTTGAAAATTTTAAAAATTTTACCAATTTTTTTGTTCTTTTCTATGCCTTAGATGCAATGGAATGTAATGCAAGACTCAAAGATGATAACAGAAAATAAGAAGAAAGAAAACACATTAAACACACTATATACTCCCCCAAACTTAAATGAAAGGAGTTCAAAACACAAAACAAAAGAAAATGAAAACGGATGATGGTATTTACAAGGATCGGTTGTTGGTACCTTAGAGCTAAACTCGGCTGGAACTTAAGGATGTTCCAGCGGAGCTGCTTTGCTAGAGGAGCGTCGGGCTATGTCTTTGCCTTTATCCGTGGTCGGGAAACCATGGACGGAATGACGTGCTTGTTGTGTGCTGCCTAGTGGCTCACAGATGACAATGCCGCCAGTCAATCTCCTCCTCTTCTCGGGCTGGTTGACCTCTACACCCAGGGACTCCTTAGACTTCGCGGATGAGCTCCCTTGAAGCGCCTTGACTTTCTTGGCAAGCTTTTAGATCATCATCCCTTGCCACTTAGTTATCTTTCGCTGCACCTCCACCACCGAAGCAAGAAACTTCTCCGCCTTAGTCCATGGCTCAAAGTCCATCCTGGGAAGCTCAAAGTTGGCAGGCATTGCGCCATCTGAGGGTGGTGACTCTGACTGCTCACGCACAGACTGAATAGGCATTATGGTTTCACCAATTAGGGCGTAGCACTCTTCGTGGGTTGGGCAAAACTGGATCGTACCGATGCTATCCAAGTGTGTCTCATCAACGTTGGGTAAGATGCACACGCTCTTCTTCCTTGCGTCATTGTAGAACAGGTAAGCAAAGAATCCTGGAGCTGGCGTAGGTCCCAAGCTATCTGTATTGCGCATGTAGATCTCGTCCATGAATGCTCTATCCGTGCAAGGCTTGAAGCGTTGAAGAGGTACACCGGCTTGGATGAAGAGAGGCGTGGGGAAACCTCCAATGTAGGCTGAATTCGCCTCACACCTCAGAGCGTATGCCTTGTACTTCACCAAGGAGGATGCTAGAATACACTCGTAGTTAACATCATTCCCAAGGTCATCCATTAGCGGATCGTGGTTCTCTTCTTCGCTGCTGCACAGCTTTTGATCCCTTGGAAAAGGAAGCATAACTCGGTCTTTGTCACTGTAGGAGACACGGACTGCCCGCTGAAACTGTTTGCTCGCAACTTGAGAGTATACCGCAGGATGGGGTTCCTCACTTTCTTGATCTTGGCCGTGTCTGGCTTGTAGTCTTCATCACAAAGCACGTCTCATATGATGCTGGCGTTCTTGAGAGGTGATGTTATTGCATAGTGCATACATTTTGCATACTCATTAATTAGCTTTTCATGCATTTGTATCACGTTTTAGGTTAGATTGCGTCACTTAGAGTCCTAGAGCATTCTTGCACCAGCATACGCATGTTCCTTGCATTTTGCATCACATTCAGGTTGTTTCTGGCTGCTTTGGAGTCGTGGAGGTTTGTGGACGTGTTGAGGCTGATGTAGCAGTTCGTGGGAGCTCGGATATATGCTAAGAATCAGAGATCAAGGAGCAGATCGAGCATGGCCGGTCGATCTAGAAGGTGATCGACCAGAAGATCGAGCCAACCAGGCGATCCAAGGAGAATGATCGAAACAAGGATCGAGTGAAGCAGTCGATCAAACGGTACAGACATAAATGACTCCATGCAGAGCGAGAGCCAGATCGAGTACACCACTCGATCCAGCCGAAGATCGATACCAAGATCGGATGCAACACTCGATTCGCCGATGATGATCGAGACCCAGATCGAGCTGAAGACACGATGTCCGGATATGATCGAGAGAACTGCTCGATCCTGGAGTCGATCTCTGTCCTTTCAACCGTTTTTGGCCGCTAGCGAGGGGGGGACCATCAGCTTGTTTCGGCATTTTGGGAAGGCGGCGACGTCCTTTTCCCACACAACTTTAGACCCTTATCTTTTTTTTTATGTTTTCTCTCTGTTTTTCGTGAAGAACACCATTGTTGTACTTGCGTTTTTCTTAAGCTTTGTAATCGAATCATTTCCGTTCAATCTAGTTTTCTTTTCATGTTCATCGTTTCATTTTACATGCTTTGCTTGATTTACTCTATGTGTAGTGAGTAGTTTATTTGGGTTCGGGGTTGAGAGGATTAAGGGGTCTAAAGGGTTTCGATCTTGGGGTTTTTCTAAACGTTTTCAATGGCTATCTCTTCTAAGGTGTTGAGATCTCAATGCTTGAAGACTCTCACGCCAAGAGCTTCATGATCCGAGAGGTTCCTTACCGTGACAGGATTCGGGCACCTCGGAAGATCACACCTTAGAGACTAGTTACCCCTTCCCAAAAGCCATGGAAGTTTGGGGGATTAGTTAAGCCATTCATTTGTAATCTGTTTTCCTTGCCCTTTGACCTCTCTTTCCACCAAAAGCCATGGGTTTGGAGGAGAGGATGAAGGAGTGATCTATACCGAAAGCCACAGATAGATCTTGCTTAGTTTTCAAGGCTTAGAGATCCTCACAAAGTGAGTCGATTTAAAGTTTTCAACCCAAGGTCGAACCTTTGAAATCCCTGACCATGAATCTCAACCCTAGGCCCTTTCTTTTAGCATCTTTACATTTTATCTCGTCATTCGCTTGATCTTGGACAGCATCCTGGTCATTAGTTTTACTGTTCTTGCATTTTTAGACGAGATCGATTGTTATTGCTCGATCTAGTGGTCGATCTCATGGTCGATCCACTAGTCGAATTTTAGTAATTTGAAGCTTGGTCCTTTAATTAATCTGTTTGTTCCTCGTGGTAGTTTCTTCATTTCTAGTATTTTTAAAATAGGTTTCATTATATTTAAGTTGCTGCATCTAGTTTTTAGAGATTTTCTCATAAATCATCTCATTTCGCTTAGATTTGCATTAGTCCTTGTATTCTCCTTGCATTCTCTATCATCCTAGGTATGGATTGATTCTCTCTTGCTTGCTGTACTACAACATATCTTGCATTTGAGTTTGATAACCTCATTGCAATTTAACCCTTGCTAAGAAAGTGTTTATCAAATGGCGCCGTGGCCATCCTAGGATTGTTTAGAGAACATAGAGATTTGGGACTTAGCAAAGACTAAGTCTTTACCTTTTTCAAGTCACTAATCCTTCTACTCTCAAACGTGTGTTTTCAGGTACATGAATCTTCGTTCAAGGGGAGACAACAATCTACTACAACCCTTAGACAACATTCATCAGCTTGGTCACTCACGGCAAAGGAGAGTCAGAGAACAAACAAGAGCCTTAGAGGAGATTGTTCAGCACGGTTTGGTTGACTTTGAAGCTATGGCTGAACACGAGCATCCAGAAGGACCTCCTCCAGCTCACGGGGCAGCAGGAAGGGGCAATGGAAACCCCCAACACGCGGCTAGACCCCCAAGGATCATAGGAGCCGGAGATGCTCCCAATACTCATCACAATAGGTTGATCAGGCTAAAGGGATCGTGCTTGGTCATAAGATATCAGAGAAGGGCATTGAGGTTGATCAGGCTAAAGTGGAACTCATGACGGGTCTTGAGCCGCCAGTTAATGTTAAGGGAGTCAGAAGCTTCTTGGGACACGCAGGGTTCTATAGGCGCTTCATCAAGGATTTCTCTAAGATTACACGTCCTCTTACACGGTTGTTGTGCAAGGAAGCTGAGTTTGTGTTTGATGAGGAGTGTTTGAAAGCTTTCATGACCATCAAGGAAGCCCTTACATCAGCTCTTATAGTCCAAGCACCAGACTGGTCTCTTCCCTTTGAGATCATGTGTGATGCTAGTGACTACGCCGTAGGAGCCGTTCTTGGTCTTAAGAAAGACAAGAAGCTGCACGTGATCTACTATGCTTCAAGAACCTTGGATGACACGCAAACAAGGTACACCACTACGGAGAAGGAGTTGCTTGTAGTAGTGTTCGCCTTTGAGAAGTTCAGATCATACCTCGTTGGTTCCAAGGCTATTGTATACACAGATCACGCTGCCTTGCGATACATCTACTCGAAAAAAGACACTAAGCCTCGGCTCTTAAGATGGATTCTCTTACTCCAGGAGTTTGACATGGAGATTAAAGACAAGAAAGGAATAGAAAACGGAGTCGCTGACCATCTCTCACGGCTAAGGATCAACGAGTCTCTCCCTTTAGATGACTCTCTTCCAGAAGAGCAGCTTATGGCGATTACCACGGCTGTTTGTGGAAAGCTAGAAGGGAGGTTTAAGGAGGTGTTGAGTTTCAAAGAGGAGAATCTACCGTGGTATGCTGATGTAGTGAACTATCTAGCGTGTGGTGAGGAGCCAACACATCTCAACAGCTATCACAAGAAGCGGTTTATGAGAGAGGCTAGTGACTACTTTTGGGACGAGCCCTACTTATACAAGAGAGGAGTAGACAGTTTGTACCGGAGATGTGTTACAAAGGAGGACACTTCGCCTCATTCAAGACTGCCACGAAAGTGTTGCAAGCCGGTTTCTGGTGGCCGTCTATTTTTAAAGATGCAAATGAGTTTGTGAAGAGCTGTGAGGCATGTCAACGAGCAGGGAATATCACTAAGAGGAAAGAAATGCCTCAAGTTCCCATCTTCGAGGTTGACGTGTTCGACGTGTGGGGGATAGACTTCATGGGGCCATTTCCTTCTTCATATGGCAACAAATACATCTTAGTAGCAGTGGATTATGTCTCTAAATGGGTTGAGGCTGTTGCTTCCCCTACAAATGACTCTAAGGTGGTAATCAAGCTGTTCAAGAGTATCATCTTCCCGAGGTTTGGGGTACCCAAGGTTGTCATAAGCGATGGGGGAAGCCACTTCATAAACAAGGTCTTTGAGAACCTCTTGAGAAAGTATGGAGTTAAGCATAAGGTGGCTACACCGTATCATCCCCAAACAAGCGGTCAAGTGGAAGTCTCCAACAGGCAAATCAAGGCTATACTAGAGAAGACTGTCGGAGCAACAAGGAAAGACTGGGCAGTGATGCTGGACGACGCTCTTTGGGCCTACCGTACCGCCTTCAAAACGCCGATTGGTACAACTCCTTTCACTCTACTCTATGGCAAGGGCTGTCATCTCCCGGTTGAGCTGGAACACCGTGCGTTGTGGGCTGTGAAGAGGCTGAACTTTGACCTCAAGACTGCTCAGGAGAGGTGCCTTATTCAGCTACATGGACTGGATGAGTTGAGGCTGAACGCTTACGAGAGCTCTCGGATATACAAGGAGCGGACTAAGGAGACTCATGACAAGAAGTTGGTTGCCAAGGAGCTTAAGGAAGGAGGTTTAGTGTTGCTGTAAAACTCGAGGCTCAAACTCTTCCCGGGCAAGCTGAAGTCAAGGTGGAGTGGACCGTTCGTGATTCAAGAAGTGTTGCCTTATAGAGCTGTTACTCTGATGGGAAAAAGTGGCAGTGCATTCACCGTCAACAGACACAGAGTCAAGCCTTACTTGGCAGACGGCTATGACAAGGAGAGTACCTCGGTGCTTCTCCAAGACCCACCATCCGCCTAAACCAAGTAAAGTCTAGCTAAAGACGTTAAAGAAAACGCACTTGGGAGGCATTCCCATGTTTATCTTGTACATACTTCTGCTTATTTCCTTTTCAGTTTTATGTTTTTATTCTGCAAATGTGTAGGGACAGGTATGAGGAGTCTAAACCTTGATCTTGAAGTCTAAAAGAGGCGATAGGGGTTAAGATAAGGCTAGAGATCGAGTGGTAGATCGACTGATCCTGACTCGATCTTTGCTAGATCGAGTCAGTGAATCGAGAGGAGCCAGTCGATCTAGACGAGAACGAGTGACAAGATCGACTTTGACGAAAAAGGATCGATCGATCCAAAACGGATCGACCGATCTAATTTCTCTCGGGAAAATCTGTGGAAAACAGATCGATCACTCGACTCGATCCATCACTAGATCTGTGCCAAATCGACCCCTAAATCGAGGACATAGCTCGATCATGAGGACTTAGCCGAGGAGCCAACATCTCAATGATCGAGAGAGCCAATCGATCCAAGACTCGATTCACCATGATTCGAGTCTCAAATCGAGTAACCCTCTCGATCTAAGCCATTATGGGCATGAGATCGAGTCCTAGATCGACCAAATAGACTCGATCTCATGCCGAGGTAACATTTTCTTTCCCTCCTTTACTCTTTTCCTTCCAACTTTTGAATTCAAAACTTGGTCAAGGAAAGCATCTTTGACCATGAAATATGTGCCTTGACCAAGACTTTGTCAGAAAAACCACTTTTACTACCCATTGTTTTGTTCTTTGCTAGCCTTTAAATATTTCAACAACCTCTCACCCTCTCATTCCTGTTTTTCTCGAAAATTTTAAACAAAGAGAGTGAGAGTTTCGGTTTTCAAAAGCTAGCAAAGACCTTCTGCATTTCTTGCAAAGGTATTTTCAAAATTCAATAATTTATTTTTAGGAAAATTTCCTTTAATTTCGCAAGATATTGTTCTAGAATATAGGGTCGGTTTTGATTTTTAAAAACTAGCTAAGTAAAAGGAATAATTCTAGATTTTTCAGTATCTAAAGATATGATTCTCCTTTATTTAGCTATGATTTTTATTTATTCCCCAAAATTCTAGGGTAGTTTTTATAAGTTCTCTCCTTCTCTTCTCTCATTCTCATCAAAACCGCCGTTTGCTTATCAAATTTCTTTAGAAACTTGTTTCAGGAACAATGGCCCCAAAGAGAACAAGAGAAGAGACAGCACAAGAAGGAGAAGGACAAGAAGTGGCAGTTCAAGAGAGGGTCAGATGGAGTAAGGATGAGAAGAGGGACAAGAAACGGCTGGAAAGGCTTCGGTTTGAGCCTACAAAGTTTGCTGATCGAGAGCTGTTGTCCAAGCTAGGGATTCTTGGGGATTTCGACCAACTCCTCAAGAACATTGGCTTAAGATATCTGTCACGGATGGATTGCCCAACCATTCCTAAAGTGACAATAGACTTCCTTGCTATGTTGGAGTTCCGTTACGAGAATCCTAGCGCACCCGTCCCTTCTCAAGGTCGCCTCTACTTCAAGGTTGGCCGTCAAGCCTATACACTCTCCATCCCTGAGCTATGCCAAGCTTATGGTCTCAACGCGGATGCCTACAAGGTCGAGTTCCCCGCCTTCAAGAAAGCCGACGACTTTTGGGACCTGATCAGCAATGAAGACTACAAAGCCAACACCGCCAAGATCAAGCGAGTAAGGAGCCCGGTGCTGAGGAACACTCTGAAGCTGATCGCCAACACGTTTAGTGGAAGATCTGTTGCTCCTACAGTCACGAAGACAGAGCTGTGCTTCCTGTTCCAAGGTGTGAAGCACTTGGTGTGTGATCCGGATGCAAATGACGAGCCCATGGAGGATGAACTCGGCGATAAAGTGAACTACGGATGTGTGCTAGCGGCTTCCTTGGTGAAATACAAGGCTTATGCCTTGCGGTGCAAGGCAACTTCCTCTTACATTGGCGGTTTCCTTACTCCTCTGTTCGTGCAAGCTGGTGTGCCCATTCACGACTTTGCTCATGTCCCAACCAGAGCTTTCATGGACAAGGCATACATGAGGAATACTGACAGCTTGGGACGCACGCCAGCGGAAGGGTTCTACGCCTACCTCTTCATAGACGACAAAGACAAGAAGAGAGTATGCATCCTGCCCAACAAAGATGAAACCGAGCTGCTTGGTGTTGGGAACATCGAGTTCTTGCCCACGGAGGAAGAATGCTTTGCCCCTTTAGGAGGACCACCTGCTTCAGCGATTGCCCCTCGTCAAAGGTCAGAGTCTCCAGCCACGGAAGATGAGATGCCCGAAGCCTACACACTTCCCAAGTTAGACTTAGAGCCAAGGACAAAAACTGAGAAGTTCCTAGCATCTGTTGTGGAGATGCAAAGGAAGATCAACAAGTGGCAAGGCAAGATGCTCAAGAAGCTTGGAAAGAAAGTCAAGGCACTTCAGGGAGGCTCGCCTAAGAAAGCTGCAAGTCAAGAGGTGCAACAACCTGAGAAGAGAAGGCTCTCAACCTTTTAGAATTTCTTAAAAAGATGTTTTTACTTATGAATTGTTTCAAAGCCCTAGTTAGTAGTTCTCTAATGCTTTGTCTATGCTTTGAAAGTAAGTTCTTACCATGCTTGGATCACTTGTTAGGATTTTCGTGGCTTGAATTGAACTCTCATGATTTGAAACTCATCCTAATAAGTGAAAACCTTAATTTGAAATTCTAATTATCATCTTTATGCATTTGAAAATGAACACATGATTTTAAAATATTTAGGCTCTCTTCTTCCTTTTTACCACTCTTTGTGAGCCTAAGTAGAACTCCCTCCTTGAACCTTACCCTTCTTTGAAGCCAAATGTTCTTGTGTGACATCTTTGTGAGGCCTTCCTTTCGGTTTGAACTTGGCATAAAGTGTTAGGTTTAGGCGACATGATTTGGTTTTCATATGATTGCTAGCTTTGCATTTTGAAGCTAGGTATAGGCTTAGGATAAGTTTGGGGGGTCATTGGGGTTGTTTCCTTTCCTATTTGTTCTCGGTTTCAAAGAACTTTGTGTTTTAAAGAAAGAAATGGGTTTTAAGTGAAAGGTTGTGTTTTCAAAACTAAGTATGCTCTAATAAATTTCAGGAGGTAGCTCTCCCATAAGAAAAAAAAAAAATATAAGAAAAAAAAAGAATAAAAGAAAAAGAAATAAAAGAGCCTAAGTGCCAAATAAAAGAAAAAAAAAAGAAAGAAAAAAATAAGAGAGCTACCAATAAGAAATATATAAAGAGCAAAAATTATTTTCAAAACCTTTTCACTAGCCTAAAAAGTTTAAAAATGTTCTTCTTTCGGATTGGGGATTGCTAAGTGTTGTAAAGAAAAAGGGTAGACTCTTAAGTGGTGAGTGAGGATAAAATTTGTTAAATGAGAGGGGTATAGGATCGTTTGTTAGTTTACATGGGTAGATGAGAATCTAATCATGTATGCATAAATTGTCTTTACCTTTAGCATTATGCACAAGTTCAACCATTTTTGAGAGAAATCTTTGTTCTAATTATAAACCCTTTTCAAATGAGATCATTCAATACTCATAACCTTCACCCTTAGCCAAATGTGTTTTGCTTTAAAGTGCATAAGTTTGATTCATGGTTCGAATGTTAATGAATGTTAAAGGATGAGTTTCTTTGATTGTTAGGAATAGGAGAGTCATGATTTGAATTTCTTTGTGTGATGAGTATGGCTAAGTTCTTTAGAGTATGAGTGTAAGCATAGAATTTTAGAACTGTTAACTAGGACATTGAGATTGATTCATTTGAAAGGCACATTTGCAAGAAGTTTAAACCCCCACTCGTTTTTCTGAAAACCTCTCTTCCTTACTTATTTTTTGTTGCTTGAGGGCAAGCAAGAAGTAAGTTTGGGGGAGTTGATGTTATTGCATATTGCATACATTTTCCATACTCATTAATTAGCTTTTCATGCATTTGTATCACGTTTTAGGTTAGATTGCATCACTTAGAGTCCTAGAGCATTCTTGCACCAGCATACGCATGTTCCTTGCATTTTGCATCACATTCAGGTTGTTTCTGGCTGCTTTGGAGTCGTGGAGGTTCGTGGACATGTTGAGGCTGATGTAGCAGTTCGTGGGAGCTCGGATATATGCTAAGGATCAGAGATCAAGGAGCAGATCGAGCATGGCCGTCGATCTAGGAGGTGATCGACCAGAAGATCGAGCCAACCAGGCGATCCAAGGAGAATGATCGAGACAAGGATCGAGTGAAGCAGTCGATCAAACGGTACAGACGTAAATGACGCCATGCAGAGCAAGAGCCAGATCGAGTACACCACTCGATCCAGCCGAAGATCGATACCGAGTTCGGATGCAACACTCGATTCGCCGATGATGATCGAGACCCAGATCGAACCGAAGACACGATGTCCGGATATGATCGAGAGAACCGCTCGATCCTGGAGTCGATCTCTGTCCTTTCAACCGTTTTTGGCCGCTAGCGAGGGGGGGGACCATCAGCTTGTTTCGGCATTTTGAGAAGGCGGCGACGTCCTTTTCCCACACAACTTTAGACCCTTATCTTTTTTTTATGTTTTCTCTCTGTTTTTCGTGAAGAACACCATTGTTGAACTTGCGTTTTTCTTAAGCTTTGTATCGAATCATTTCCGTTCAATCTAGTACTATTATTAGTCCCAAATGACTATTTCAAGCCTATTTACTCCATTTTGGTCGTTTGGTTCATCAGAAGTCCGTGTTTCCCATTTTCGGCTAGTAGACAAGTTTCGGATCTTCATTTGGGATATCTTCTAAAGAATAAGATACAAGTAATAAAGGCTACTCCTTGTACTATTATTTGTCCCAAATGACTATTTAAAGTCTAGTTACTCCATTTTCTTTGTATGATTCATCAGAAGTCCGTTTTCCCAGTTTTCAGTAAGTACACAAGTTTCAGATCTTCATTTGGGATATCTTCTAGGGAATGAGATACAAGTAATAGAGGCTTCAGCTTGTACTATTATGAGTTCCAGATGACTATTTCAAGCCTATTTACTCCATTTTCTTTGTATGATTCATCAGAAGTCCATTTTCCCCATTTTTGGCCAGTAGACCAGTTTCGGATCTTGATTTGGGATCTCTTCTACAGAATGAGATCCAAGTAATAGAAGCTTATCCATGTACTATAATGAGTCCCAGATGACTATTTCAAGCCTATTTACTCCATTTTGTTTGTATGATTCATCAGAAGTCCGTTTTCCCCATTTTCGGCTAGTATACCAGTTTTGGATCTTGATTTGGGATCTCTTCTACAGAATGAGATCCAAGTAATAGAGGCTTCTCCTTGTACTATAATGAGTCCCAGATGACTATTTCAAGCCTTTTTACTCCATTTTCTTTGTATGATTCATCAGAAGTCCGTTTTCCCCATTTTCAGCTAGTAGACCAGTTTTTTGATCTTGATTTGGGATCTCTTCTACGGAATGAGTTACAAGTAATAGAGGCTTCTCCTTGTATTACTATGAGTCCCAGATGACTATTTCAAGCCTATTTACTCCATTTTTTTGTATGATTTATCAGAAGTCCGTTTTCACCATTTTCGGCTAGTAGACCAGTTTTGGATCTTGATTTGGGATCTCTTCTACGGAATGAGATACAAGTAATAGAGGCTTCTCCTTGTACTATTATGAGTCCCAGATGACTACTTCAAGCCTATTTACTCTATTTTCTTTGTATGATTCATCAGAAGTCCGTTTTCCCCATTTTCAGCTAGTAGACCAGTTTCGGATCTTGATTTGGGATCTCTTCTACGGAATGAGATACAAGTAATAGAGGCTTCTCCTTGTACTATTATGAGTCCCTGATGACTATTTCAAGACTATTTACTCCATCTTCTTTGTATGATTCATCAGAAGTCCGTTTTCGCCCTTTCCGGCTATTAGACCAGTTTTGGATCTTGATTTGGGATCTCTTCTACGGAATGAGATACAAGTAATAGAAGCTTCTCCTTGTACTACTATGAGTACCAGATGAATATTTCAAGCCTAGTTACTCCATTTTCATTGTATGATTCATCAGAAGTCAGTTTTCCCCATTTTCGGCTAGTAGACCAGTTTCGGATCTTGATTTGGGATCTCTTCTACATAATGAAATACAACTAATAGAGGCTTCCCCTTGTACTATTATTAGTCCCAAATGACTATTTCAAGCCTATTTACTCCATTTTGGTCGTTTGGTTCATCAGAAGTCCGTGTTTCCCATTTTCGGCTAGTAGACAAGTTTCGGATCTTCATTTGGGATATCTTCTAAAGAATAAGATACAAGTTATAGAGGCTACTCCTTGTACTATTATTTGTCCCAAATGACTATTTAAAGCCTAGTTACTCCATTTTCTTTGTATGATTCATCAGAAGTCCGTTTTCCCAGTTTTTGGTAAGTACACCATTTTCAGATCTTCATTTGGGATATCTTCTAGGGAATGAGATACAAGTAATAGAGGCTTAAGCTTGTGCTATTATGAGTTCCAGATGACTATTTCAAGCCTATTTACTCCATTTTCTTTGTATGATTCATCAGAAGTCCAATTTCCCCATTTTTGGCCAGTAGACCAGTTTCGGATCTTGATTTGGGATCTCTTCTACTAATATGATTACCCTTATGAATCGACACTTTGAAAGCTAGACTAACACAAAAAGATGTTATATGAATGATGATCAACTGGAATGAACAATATGAGCAAGGGACGACAAAGATCAAGGATAACAACGGAATAATGATGATGATGATTGAATGACTAATGGGAATGAGTGAATGGGTGAACTTAACACGGATGAGATGAAGTAGTAGAATGGAGCGTTTGGTCACACTAAGGCTGCGGATGGTCCTTAGATTCACCGTGGATCGAATGGTCACTCAAAGGGAATGAGAGAACCTTTGATTTACCGGATCTATCGTTTCAGAGAGTTTGAGAATAAAAGGATAGATGGATTAAAATGCAAGTTCAGAGACAACATATAAAGAGATAGAACTCGGTACAAGCACCAAGAACATCTCGAAACAAAGCAAGAAAATGAATAAGGGGAGCGTCTAGTTTGAATAACAAAGAAAGAACTCTTAAACTACTTAGGTGAACGGTTGTTGCTTAGAACTTGTCTTGGACTAGCAAATGGGCCAACGATGGGTATACTTGCCTCGTTAAAAACCTCTCTTGCAAAACCCAAAGGGACATAAACAAGATGAGGGAAAAAGAGCACAAGTATAGCCCATTCCCGATTTACTAGCCGTGGGTTTGAATCAAAACCAAAGTGGTTTGATAAGCATGACTTTGATCTTCTTGATTCTCCGAGTGGTTAAGTAACGAATGCACTTGTTCTTGTAGTGCTTTGGCTCTTGAACGTGTCATTGGACCTTGGGGAAAGTATAGAGCTTCTTCGGCTACATGATCTCCTTTATCTTCTCCTCCATGGTCTTCTTTAACTTCAAGTTCCAAGTCTTTAGCCTTGTCCAAGATCATATCACTTGCGGATATGTTGGGCAATCCATCCGTGAAAGGCATGCAAGCCCCATGTTTTGGAGAAGAGAGTCAAAATCTTCTAGAAGACCCATCCTTGCCAACAAGTCTCTACTCGCGAACTTGGTAAGCTCAAAGCGCAGCCTCTCTAACCTTTTCTTCGCTGACTTTTCCTCCTTAGTCAAACGGATCCTCTCGTGAACTTGTTGAGGTTCTTCCTCTTGAACTTGTTGAGCTCCTTCCTCTTGAACCACTCGTTGCTCTTCTTCTCTTTGTGTATCCTCTTCTCTGGTTCTCTTAGGTGCCATTGGTGCCTGAAAGGTGATTCTCGGAAGTGAGAGTTAGAGTAGGCGGCAGATACAAAGAAAACACAAGGAAGAGAAAGAAATTCGCAACTAATACCCTAGATTTTTGAGAGATTTATAAAAATTGTAACTAGATAAAAGAAAAGAAAATCTAGAGATGAGATTAAATCTAGAATATTTCCTGATTTCTAGCTACTTTTTAAAAAATTTGTTAAAATCTCTAGCAACTTAAATCAATCATGCGATTGTTAAAGGAATTTTTGAAAAGATTTTAATTAAAAATCTAAAAATTACCTTTGCAGGATTGAAAACAGAAGCTAATGAAAAATAGCACTCTCTCTCGATTTAGAATTCGCAAAAACAGAAATGAGAGAGTGTGAAGTTGTTGAGAACATAAAGGCCAAAAAAATCTAAAACCATGGGTAAGGAAAGTGGTTTTCTGACAAAAGGTGTGGTCAAGGCACATCTTTCGTGGTCAAAGATGCTTGTCTTGACCACCATTCAAATTCAAAAAGAGAGGGAAAAGAGAAAGGGAGGGAAAAATTTTGGTTACCTCGTCACGAGATCGAGTCCTTTTGGTCGATCTAGGACTCGATCTCATGCCCATGTTGGCTGGACCGAGAGATTTGATCGATCAGTGACTCGATTGGGTTAGAATCGAGTCTTAGATCGATTGTACTCTCTCGTTCCTTGACTTTTGGTGAACTAGGCTGTACTCCTTGGATCGATTTCCTTGATCGATTCGGGGGTCGATTTGGCTGAGATCAAATGGCAGATCGAGTAGACTACTCGATCTATTTTCAAGGATCGAGTGACTCGGTCGATCTACACCTCATTCGCTTTTCAAGCTGAACGCATTGACGAATTGTCCTCTCATGATCGACCGTTCTACTCAATTTGTCTACTCGATCTCATCTAGATCGACTGACTCCTCTCGTTTCACAAGCTCGATCTAGCAAAGATCGAGCCAGGATGAGTCGATCTAGCACTCGATCTCTAGCCTATATTCGCCCCTTCTTACTCCTTTTGGATTTAAGATCATGGCCTGCAATCCCTTATACCTTTTCCTACACACTTAGAAGATAAAAACATAAAACTGAAATGGAAAGAAAGCAGAAATATATACAAGATAGACATGGGAATACCTCCCAAGTGCGCTTTCTTTAACGTCTTTACTAGACTTTACTTGGTTTAGGCAGATGGTGGGTCTTGGAGAAGCACTGAACTGCTCTCCTTGTTGAATGCACTGGCCATGTATGGCTTCACTCTGTGTCTGTTGACTGTGAATGCATTCCCACTCTTGCCGACCAACGTAACGGCTCCATAAGGCAATACCTCCTTGATCTCAAACGGTCCGCACCACCGTGACTTCAGCTTTCCTGGAAAGAGCTTCAGCCTCGAGTTGTATAGCAATACCAAACTACCCTCCTTAAGCTCCTTGTGAACCAGCTACTTGTCATGAGCCGCCTTAGTACGCTCCTTGTAGATCCTAGCACTCTCGTAGGCGTCCAGCCTTAGCTCATCAAGTTCATGTAGCTGGATCAAGCGCTTCTCCTGAGCGGTCTTTAGATCAAAGTTCAGCCGCTTCACTGCCCACAATGCTCTATGTTTCAACTCAACGGGGAGGTGACATCCTTTGCCGTAGAGAAGAGTGAAAGGAGTAGTACCAATGGGCGTTTTGAAAGCGGTCCGGTAAGCCCACAAAGCATCTTCTAGCTTAGCTGCCCAATCCTTCCTAGTAGTACCAACTGTCCGCTCGAGTATGGCCTTGATCTGCCGGTTAGAGACCTCTACTTGTCCACTCGTTTGAGGATGGTAAGGTGTAACTACCTTGTGCTTCACGCCGTACTTCCTTAGAAGGCTTTCATTCACTTTGTTGTTGAAATGGCTGCTACCGTCGCTGAACACAACCTTGGGGACTCCAAACCGCGGGAATATGATGGTCTTGAAGAGCTTGATTACCACCTTAGCGTCGTTTGTAGGAGAAGCAATGGCCTCAACCCATTTAGAAACGTAGTCAACCGCTACTAGGATAAACTTGTTGCCGTAGGAAGAAGGGAAAGGTCCCATGAAATCTATGCCCCACGCGTCAAACACGGCTACCTCAAAGATAGGAACCTGAGGCATCTCGTTCCTTTTCGTGATGTTTCCTGCTCTTTGACACGCTTCACAGCTCTTATCAAACTCGTGAGCGTCTTTGAATATTGATGGCCACCAAAAACCCGCTTGTAACACCTTCGTAGCGGTTTTGAAGGAAGCAAATTGTCCACCATAAGAAGATCCATGGCAGTGAAGTAGAATGTCTTGAGCTTCATCCTTTGAGACACACCTTCTGTACAAGCTATCAACCCCTCTGTTGTATAAGTACGGCTCGTCCCAAAAGTAGTAGGCAACATCTCTCATAAACTTCTTCTTATGGTGATGATCAAGGTGAGTTGGCTCTTCTCCACATGCCAAGAAGTTCACAATGTCAGCATACAAAGGAAAATCCTCTTCTTTGAAGCTCAAAACTTCCTCAAACTGCCCTTCTAGCCTCTCACAAACAGCTGTAGTGATCATCATGAGTTGTTCTTCCAGAAGCAAATCATCTAAGGGCAGAGACTCATTGATTCTCGTCCTAGAGAGGTGATCTGCCATGCCGTTCTCTATCCTTTTTTTGTCCTTTATTTCCATGTCGAATTCTTAGAGCAAAAGGATCCATCTCAAGAGTCTCGGTTTAGTGTCTTTCTTAGAATAGATGTACCTCAGAGCCGCGTGATCTGTGTAGACGATAGCCTTGGAGCCTACGAGGTATGACCTGAACTTCTCAAAGGCGAATACAACTGCCAGCAACTCCTTCTCAGTCGTAGTGTATCTGGCTTGCGTGTCGTCCAAGCTACGTAAAGCATAGTAAATCACGTGCAGCCGTTTATCTTTTCTCTGACCAAGAACAGCTCCCACGGCGTTGTCGCTCACGTCACACATTATCTCGAACGGTAGAGTCCAGTCCGGTGCTTGCAGTATAGGCGCGGATACTAGGACTTCCTTGATGGTCACGAAAGCATGAAGGCAGTCCTCATCGAACACAAAGTCAGCTTCCTTGCACAACAGCCTCGTGAGAGGGCGTGCAATTTTGGAAAAATCTTTGATGAAGCGCCTGTAGAAGCCAGCATGGCCTAGGAAACTCCTCACCCCTTTGACATTAACCAGCGGCTCAAGACTCATCATGACTTCAACCTTGGCTTTATCAACCTCTATGCCTTTCTCTGATATCTTGTGGCCAAGCACGATCCCTTCCTTCACCATGAAGTGACACATCTCCCAGTTAAGCACAAGATTCGTCTCTTCACAATGCTTTAGTACCTTGCAAAGATTCAATAAACACGCAGAAAAAGACGCACCATATACAGAGAAGTCATCCATAAACACTTCTACCATCTCTTCTATTAGATCAGAGAAGATCGACATCATACACCGCTGAAACGTAGCCGGTGCGTTACACAACCCGAATGGCATCCTTCGATACGCGAAGGTGCCATAAGGGCATGTAAAGGTCGTCTTCTCTTGATCATTCGGATGGATTAGTATTTGAAAGAAACCACTATATCCATCGAGAAAGCAATAGTAAGGATGATTAGCAAGCCTCTCTAGCATTTGATCAATAAAAGGTAAAGGAAAATGATCCTTTCTAGTAGCAAGATTAAGCTTCTTATAGTCTATACACATACGGTGTACTGTAATAGTCCTAGTAGGTATAAGCTCATCTTTATCATTCTTAATGACCGTGATCCATCCCTTCTTAGGCACCACGTGTACAGGGGAAACCCACATGCTGTCACTTATGGGATAGATCAGGTCAGCTTCTAACAGCTTAAGAATCTCTTTCTTAACAACCTCTTTTAAATTAGGATTCAAACGCCTTTGGTGTTCTATAGAAGAGGCGTTCTCATTGTCCAAGTGAATCCTACGAATGCAAAGCAATGGTGAAAGGCCCTTAATGTCACTTAGAGAGTACCCAATGGCCTTCCTATACTTTCTCAGCTCATTTAGGAGCGAGTGCAACTCATCATCACTTAAGTTCTCATTCACAATCACGGGATAGGTTTCATTAAGCCCTAAGAAAGCATACCTTAGCCCTTTTGGGAGCTCCTTAAGGTCCACCTTTGGGGCTAGCAGCTCGCTCCAGTCCTCTTCGTGGCTCTTGTTAAAGTTCCCATCCTCAATAGCCTCCTTAGAACCCGAGACATGACCCAAAAGACTGCTTTCATGAACCGTTGTCCCCTCCGAGAACAAGTCTGCCGGTCGATCTTGCACTCGTTCTGGCCCGGATCGAGCAACTTCACTCGATTCTCCTACTCGATTAAATAGGGATCGAGCAGGAGATCGAGTCTTCGTCTCGTTTTCTGAACTGATCAGTTGGCTTCCCTCGATCTTTCCATCAATCATTTTGCTGGATCGACTGCTCTCAGGTCGATCACTTACTCGATTTGGTTGGGATCGAGTAGTGGATCGACTGTCTGAGTCGTTCTCTTCTCTGGATCGAGAGATTTCCTCGATTTCTTGATCGATCTCAAGGCAGCCGCCTTCATTTTCCATCACAACCTTCCTAGAATCGAGGAGATTAACGTACTCCTGAGTCTTCCTACTCAGAAAACCAAACTCTCCTGGCTCCTTAGTCAATGCCAGCTTCAAGTGATGTTCTTGTGCAAGCTCTTCTAGCAGTTCATCAGCCAAAGCATCCAACGTCTCTATGTAGAAATCTTGCCCTTCTATGGTGGGCTTCTTCAGGACCTCGTTGATATCAAAATCCAGCCTTATATCCTTCCCTAAGTGCAGAGCTATCTTCCCGTTCTTGACATCAATGATTGCTCTGGCGGTTGCAAGGAATGGCCTCCCAAGTATAAGCGGATCCTTAGGTTCTTCATCCATCTCAAGCACAACGAAGTCTGTAGGCATGTTTACACCACTGATCTTCACTGGTAAGTCCTCAAGCAAACCCACGGGTAACCTCACGCTCCTGTCAGCTAGCACAAAGGAGATTCTACAGTCCTTGAACCATGTGAAACCGAGCTTCTTTTCTATAGAATGGGGCATCAAATTTATACTAGCACCAAGATCGCATAAACAGCTCTGAAATGTCAAAGGACCGAGAGCACATGGTATAATGTAGCTTCCTGGATCTCCCAACTTCTTGGGGACTATCTCCTTGTGTATACCGGCGCTACACTCTTCACTAAGTACCAGCACTTCCTTGCTTACCTTATTCTTCTTCGCAAGCGTGTCTTTGAAAGATTTTGCACATTTAGGCATCATGGCAAGGCAATCCACGACAGGTAGCTTGATCTCCACGTCCCTTAGATGCTTCTCAAACAAGAGCTTATGCTTCTCTATAAGCTGTTTCTTGAAACAGCCAGGAAAAGGAAGCTTAGGAACATAAAGTGGAGGTATGTACTCATCCTTCTCCTCGGTTGCTTTCTCCGCTTGCTTCTTTACAGCTGCTTCTTTCCCTTTTGTTGGCCGCTCTATCCAAACGTTGTGGAAGTTGATCTCATCATCAGCCGACGGCTTATCCTCCCCCTCTTGAACCACAATGTCCTCATTGTTCTTAGGTGCAACCCTCGGTGGAAGCTCTTTCCCACTCGTAGTGTAATAGCATTGGCGTATTACTTGGGAATTGCCTCACACTTTCCCGGTAAACTGCTTTGACCACTTGTACTTGCTTTACCCTTCTCTAACTGCTTGATCTTGTTGTTTAGAGTTGTTATCTGAGTAGAGACATCAGTGAGAGAGGAGTCTAAGCGGTTGTTCATCTCAGCGAACTTCTGGTTTGTGGAAGCTTGCCCTTGAAGCAACTGCTGAAACATGGCTTGTACAGGTTCAACTTGTTGCGGTTGCATCTGTTGTTGAGGAACAAAACCTGGAGGGTACATAGGAGTATAAGGTTTGTTTCCTTGCTGCTGCTTCTGTCCCTGAAAGTTACCTTGACGCTGACCTTGAAAACAACCATTCGGCTGAAAACCTTTGTTATAGGGCACAAACGGTTTAGCTTGTTGAGGAAGGTACATTTGATCCTTTGGGTTTTCAACGTTGGTGCTTCTATAAAACAAGTTGTTGTTGCCTTGGTAGCCTTGAGAGTAACCTTCAGGCTTGTAGTTGTTTTGAACAGCTACCCAATTAGCTTCTTCTTTTTGGCATTGCTCTAGTTCATCCAAGACATCTGCAGCTTCCCCAACAAAGTGTACATGCTTTTGGTTTGCAAGCATGAGCTTATCGATCTTCTCATGTAGAGACTTCATTTCTTTCTTGTTGGCTTCAAGATCAGCTCCTCTTGGTGCACGGTCATAGTCCTCTGAATAGTTCCCATCACTCAACGCCAAGTTTTCAATGAGCTCCATGCCTTCCTCAATCTCTTGACCAAGGAAGTTTCTTTTGCTTGCCATATCAAGTAGTAGCCTGATCTTTGGAAGTGCTTTGCGATAGATAGTACTCAATAGGGTCTCTTTACTGAAACCATGGTGATGACAAACGATAGTGTAATCCTTAAAACGCTCCATAGCCTCCTCATTGAATGAAATGCTCCCACAAAACAACTATAATTTTCAATTGTTGATAGAATTTAAATCTTGTCATCATAAAAAGAAATCTGATAAACGAGCTTCATATCCCAAGGAATAAGAAAAGACAAACTTTTATTAAATGTTTATATGCTTGGCTGTAAAATTACATCATCAAAGTCATATATGAGAAATTGTGAATATTGCGTATAAGAAGGCAACAATATGATCCAAATACTTTCAGATTCAAAGAACGTCTCTATCAGATGGCATCTTCAGAACCATAGCCTCCCCATCTGCATTACACACATATATGGAAATGCCATCACATTCTTATGATTTTGTAGGAAATACAAAATATCATATCACCACAATACTATTTGAAATCATGCAATGTTCACGATATAAACAAAGTAGGAAGAAAAACTTGGTTTGTTATATGGTTTTTACTTACCCAATGGCGTGTATTCTGGCAAACTTACGTACTTGGGACATGATTTCTTCGACGTCACATCTTTTGAACCAACACAGTCCCTGGGCTGTAGTGATAAATGAAAAAGATGTCAGAAACTATTAAGGAAATCACCAATCTAAGATGAAAGAGATGTTCAATACAGACCTTAAAATCCCTATAGAAGCATATACGTATTTCATCGATTGCACCTTTTTTGCATACCACTTCAGGGTTGATATGAAATGCATTCTGAATAGCTGTGACGATACCTCCTAGAGGATACTTGTCGCTGTTGGAGGCAACATAGCCAAAAGGACATCCTATTCAAGATTTACAGAAGCAGATATCAGGAACTCTTCCAAGAGAGAAAATGTAGAAAATATGTCTTCACTGACTGATAAAACAAGACAAATTAGAGGACACTACAACATGCATGATCATTTAAATTTTACATAATAACAAAAATACTACCTACATCAATGGTAGATGAAAATATCACTGGCTACAAAGTATATGGATATACAGAATCGGTACAACTCTCTAGTCCCAAACTGACCATAGTTATCTATAACGAAGTCTTTGGGCATATGATATACAAAAATGATGTAACGAAAATATATGTTTGTTTCTCCAGTTAAGTGTCAAAATCTCATATGAGTAAATGAAACATGTAGTCAAATTCAAGCACAGATCTTAAAATTAAGGTTACCAAATAAAATGTACAAGGCAGAAGCTTAATTCCTTCAGAATAATAACCTATTTGTACCTTGCTGCTCAAAAGATTCTATTTGTAACTTAAATCCTTATATAAATAGTTAACTCATGAACATCTTGTGTATAACCAATTTCCTTGTTTAGCTAATCCACTATGCATAAACTTAACTCTGTCATGACTCACCGTGATGTTATGCTTTAAGTAGATATTAAGCGTGGTAAGGAAGTAGTTATACTCATCATGAAAAACAGGAGAAGTACATTTCCCATGTTTCTCTGAAAAAAAAAAAAATTATACAATCGTTAGAGAGCATAACTCATTTTTATCGCACTAAAATACTTAAACAAGAACGTATTGTGCAAGCTAACAGCACTAATTTAAAGGAGTATGGATTGAAGATAATTACCCCACTGCCAACAGGTAATGCAAAGAGATACATGACAACCAACAAATGAAACTGGATTAGTTTTGGTTATGCTAGATGAATAAACCTATCCGGAGAAATTTATAACAGATGTGACAGATAATCACCTCATGGCCCCAAAATGATCCTTTTCCACCATGGCATGACGAGGGAGAACCACAACTGAGACTAGGCCAGTACTTCTCTAAGCCATCCATCAAAGTCGAGATCTACAAATTTCCTCCTTTCAGAATCTTAATTTTAGATATTAAGACATGACTTCTATACCATTTAGATTAATTTTCCGGATGCTCTCTGGCCAACTTGAGAAAAGTTCAACAAAGACCACTTAGGAATATGAATGTTCACCTCCTTCTCATTGAAGTCAGATCGATAACAACATGAAGGCCAGGAACCGTCGTTATAGTCGGGCCATAGTCCATCTACGAGAATAGTACTAGAAAAGTTTAGTCTTAGAAGTAAAGAGGCTGAAAAAAGTAGATCCTCAAGCAACTAAGAGCCTACAGAGAAAATCAGCTACTGCATCAAGCAAATATATAAACCTAAAGGTCTAATAAGGTGAAAGACTCTAATCTGAATGTTGACAGAAAAAGGATCAGTTTTTCAGCAAATCCCTATGAAAATAAATCCTCTAGAAGAGAGATGATCGTCTTGAAAACTCACAGCTACAACCAAATTGTTTTGAAGCCAGAGAGTGATTAACACACAACTACACAACTAGATACATGTATTCACATATAGATTACCCATCAGACCCATTCACTAACTATAAGTTTAAGGTATGCAATATCTTCCAGATATATTCCAACTCCTAGATACATACAGATTTTCACCAAAACAGGATGTCTTTTGTATCAATTTTTTTTTTTAATCTTAAAACAGTCAACGCAGAAACTTTAAACTTCACCGGAAATTAAATAAATGAAAGCACTGAGCTGAGAAAGTCAAAGGTTAAAATGCAAAGAGTTTACTTACGGATAGTGAAGTGAGTAGGAGCGTTCGAGCTGCAATAGAAAAGAAAAGAAAAGAAACACGTAAGATTAATCAAAAGCAAACTAAAAGCCAACAGAGAGAAATTAACCAGAGCTTTGGTTTGATTGGATCATTAACGAAATAAACGAGGTAACGCAGAAGCATGAAGCACTTTTATTAGAACTTAATAAAAGACCAGCTTCTATGGAAGCTTGATATTTCTAGTTTTGTCCCATCTAATCGAATTTCTCAGATCCTTAGCTACCCAACAACAAATACATAAAGATGATGCTCCGTTACATAAGTTGGGTTTCAATCGGAGTTTCGTGAGAACGATAGCGGATTTCAAAGTCGAAGAAAACACAATCTCACCCTCTACAGCAAGCGTTTTTGGAGCAGCAATGGCGAGTTCCACGGCAGTAAGTTCCAGGCCATTGAAGAGAGAGAGCGAAATAATCGAACTCCCTCTGCGAGCGATTGACTTCGATGACGTCGTCTCCGGCCAGTCGTCCAGTCTCCGGTGGAAAACCCGACACGGAGAGAAACGTAACGAAGAGGACTTCGAGGACAAGGAGCGCTCTACGACAAGAAAACGATGCCATTGACTGTATTAGCTCGGATTCAGATCGGGCCACTGTGGAACAATGGCTGAAATGCCACTCTTACTCAAATTTCAATAAGGTATGCCAAGGTTATAAAAATTAATTAATTTTAGATTTATTTTTAATATAAAAAGGGTGTAAATCTAATTTTATCCTTTAAAAATCTAAACAATTACAAATTAAGAATCGGGTTTTCTTCAAAACTCAATCCTAGTTTTAAATTATCTAACTTTTATAAACTGTAAATCCGATTCCCTGTAAATCGGAGGAGTTCGACGGTTTTCCCCAAAATCGATTCTCTGTAAATTGATTCCCTGTAAATCAGAAACCAGAAACCGAGATCCCCAGAAACCGTGAATCTCTTCTCGCTTTTTCTCCGAGCCTCCGCATTGGGTCCTCTCCGATACTTCTCCGCCTCTCTTCTTTTGCTCCTCTCCGATTGGTCTTCTCCTCCGCACGGGTCTTCTCCGATTCATCATCTCCTCCGCATCACTTGTCTGATTCCTCTTCTCCTCTGCATCTCTTCACTATCGAGAGTCATTTCTAGGTAAGAACTTTGATATCTACTCCTTCTCGTCCTGTGAAATATCTCGTTCTTCTCTTATCTGCCAATTTGGGATTCAATTGGGATTGATGGTGATGGTTTGATCATTTAATTGTCAGAGATGGTTTGGGTGAGAGGCAGTAAATACAGGACAGGAAGAGGAGTAGGTCGTCCAAGAAAGAAGATTGAAAATGAAGGAGAAACCGCTGAACTGGACGTTTCTCCTCCTGAAACCGTCGCAGCAACCACTGCAGCGGACTCTCCTCCTCTTGAAACTGTCGCAGCAACCACAGAAGGAGCTGCACTAGACGTTCATTCTCCGAACTCTCCTCCTCCTGAAACTGTCGCAGCAACCACAGAAGGAGAACCAGAAATTAAAGGAGTTGCATTGGACGTTCCATCTGAAATCGTCGAAGCAACCGCAGAAGTTCTTCCTCCCACGGAAGGAGCAACAGAAGGAGTAACCGCAGGGGACGTTCCTCCTCCTAGAACCGACGCAGAAGCAACGGCTTCACCAACCCTAGAAGAGATAAACATCGAGAGCGATTTAGCTATGGTATTGTTTGAAGGAGAACCATCAAATTCTGCTACCCAAGAGCTTGCTCACGAAGAAGTCCAAGAAAAGGAGCTTCCTCTCGAGGAAGAGCAAGAAAAAGAAGCTGGTCTTGAGAAAGAGGTATTATTTACAAGTCTTATGCATTTTTACTTACCTTGAAATTGAGATTGATATTAGAGAATTGATGAAATTATGTTAGGATGATTTAGTGATTAGGTTCAACTACGTTTGCATAGGTTCAACTACGTCTGAATAGGTTCAACTACGTCTGAATAGGTTCAACTATGTCTCAATAGGTTCGACTACGTCTTAATAAGTTGAACTACGTCTGAATAGGTTCGACTACGTCTCAATAGGTTCAACTTCGTCTTAATAAGTTCAACAACTTCTGAATAGGTTCGACTACATCTGAATAGGTTCAACTTCGTTTCCTAGGTTCAACTGCGTTTCCTAGGTTCGACTAGGTTTCTTAGGTTCAACTGCGTTTTCTAGGTTCGACTAAGAATTAAATTGTTCATTAAACATGTGTTTGAATTCGCAGGATGAAGAGGATGAAACGCCACCATTGCAACCAGAGAAGTTCTACTTCTCTCCAGATCAATATACCAGAGTATGTAAGATAGGATCGAGATGTACTGTCGTGAAGACAGTGTCTATGATAAAGAAGCTGAAAAATGAATTGACATGGTTCACAAGACATCCTCAATTCAAGCATATTTTTCATATGGAGGAGGAGCCAAACCGAAAGCCTATGGGTTTGTGGATGTTGCTACTTCATCAAGCTTGTACGGATTCAGAGAAGGAGTTCTGGTTTGTGGTTAATGGAGTACCGATCAGATATTCCATTAGGGAACATGCTCTGTTAAGTGGGTTGGACTGTCACCACTACCCGAGGGTATATGATGACTTGAGGGATAAGAAAAAAGGCGATTTTAAGTTTGTGCAAAGGATTTTTGGAAGGAAGGACAATATAAGAATCGAAGATGTGGAAGAGAAAATGCAGTCATTGACGAGCGGCTTAGATAAGAAGAAGATGGCTGTTCTGTTTTTCTTATGCACTGTGTTGAAAGCGAAATCTAAGGTGAAAGGGAACATAGAGCCTTTCTTGCTTAAATTGGTTGATGATTTGACATTGTGCAAGACATTTCCATGGGGGCGTTATACTTTTGATGATTATATGGAGGAGATGAAGAGGGCGATGAAGAAATTCAAGAAAGGCATCGTCAAAGACAAAGAGTCATTGACATTTTCTGGATTCATTCTTCCTCTAGAGGTAAATATTAATTGTGATGGCTTTGTAATTGTTTTAAATCGATTTTAATGCAATTTTATGTGTAGATTTTTGTGTTTGAGTGTATTCCTGCGCTTAAACGCACGTTTCGAGTAGAGGTTGCCACAGAGAAGGACTGTCCAAGGATGTGCAAGCACAAGTTCTTGGAGACTTCCATGAAAGGTTATCCACTGGAAGACATAAACGAGGCGATTGGAAATACCAAGGTGAGAGATAATACTTATATATGGTTATTTTTGTATTTAATATGAGTTTGATTTTGATTGTTATTTTTTGTTGATATTCTTAGGATATCATAAGCATCTTGGAACCTGACTCTGATGAGAAAGCTTTGATGGAGCATATCATAGGCGATGATTGTGATGATCGTATAGGCTTCATTGATCCGATTGTTGAGATGTGGCGAGACCATCTAATCAGAAATGGGAAGAAGATATGGTGGAAAGATCTCTATGATATCGACTTGGCAGCTCGAGTTGTAGATGAAGATGCGAAAAAGGCACTTAAAGATGAAAGTAATGATGAAATTAAAGATGAAAGTAAAGATGAAAGTGTTGCATCGTTGTTGGGACTGAAGGAAGCGGTGAAGAGAATGGAGAAAGTGATACAAGAAGTAAAGGATAAGGTGGATGGTTTTGATGAGCGATTGAAAAGTGTAGAAAGTTTTATGAAGGAGCACCGAATCAAAGGTCCTGAAAGTGTTCGAAGCCCTGCTCCAAGCCCTGCTCCAAGCCCTGCTCTAAGCCATATTGACGACGAAGAAGGTAAAAAATTATGTTTTAACTCTAATTGATGCATTGTCATTTTTATGTTGTTACTTTGTTGTTCATTAAAAAGATACACTTTTAGGAGAAGATGCAGATGAGAAGGAGGAAGATGCGGAGGAGGTAGTCGAACCTCTGAAGAAGAGAACAAAGAAAGCACCTTCTTGTTACACTCCAAGTGAGCATGGGCAAAAACGTAAAAGAGAGAGCGAGGGACAGAAAAAGGATAAGGGCGACGGACAGAAGAAGGGGAAGGGTGACGTTCAGAAGAAGGGAAAGGGCGTGGGGAAGAAGAACGGAAAGGGCGTGGGAAAGAAAAACAAGTGATATGGCTGGTTTGTATACTTGTTTTTGGTACTTAGATGATGGCAATTGGCATTTGGTACTGTATGGTGTTTGTTTAGTAGTTTTTTGGTACTTATGATGACAATTGGCTTTTGGTACTTGATGGTTTTTGCTTGTAGCTGCGGATTGACTTAGTTTTTAAGGACGTGTTTTAAACTTAATGCAATATATTAGTACAACTGTGTTTTATTAGGTTCAACTGCGTGACTTTTTGGTTCGACTGAAAATTTCAAGGTTCAACTGAGTTTTAATAGGTTTAGCAATGGACATAACTAACTAGGTACAACTGTATTACACGGTTCAACTGAGGAGGCAATAGGATTAATAATTGACATAACTAACGAAGTACAACTGAAATACATAGTTCGACTGAGTTAAAACTTGAAGACCTCTTCCAATGTTTGAAAATTAGAGGATCTTCATCCGAAAGCAAATAACATCATCAAAGTCGTAAAATAAGAAGAACAATCCACAAATTACTTAAAAAAGATTATAATCAAACTAAGTAGAAGCACAAGTACTGCTACCCCAAACGTCATCTCCACACTGATTTTCTTCTTCTCCGTCTGAATAAGCATCTCCAGCTTTGCAATCAGCTCCTCGTTCTGAACCTGTCTTTCCTTCAGCTCTGCAATAGCTTTTTCTGCGCGATTTCCAGTTGTGAAGTTGTTCTGGATTTTCTCCTTGAGACAAGTAATCTGATGATGTAGGATTTCTATTTCTTCGTCTACCACAAAATCCCACCATTTCCGAATATGATACCCTTCGTTCTACGCAAAAATACCCAAGAATTATCATAAATATTCTTCTGTTTTTCCGATACCGAATAATTATCATAAACCATCCAACTGATACTAAACTCACATCACGATTGCGACAGGTGAAGTATCGCCTCCCAGGATTGATTGAGGTGTAGGATGTCTCTGTAAAAACGGCTCCACCGCAGTATCATTTTTTGGGCATTCCATATTCACCATCTGCTATGAGGCATGGATCCAGCTCAGCTGATGATTCGGAACTGGTCACCGGACTGAATCTTCCCATTTCTTCGAATTTCTGAAAGTAAAATTGAAACTGAACAGAAATCGACCAAATCGACCAAATTTCGAATAAATAAATTAAGCTCAATAACCAGATCGAGCAAATCGAGCAAATCGGAAAACGACCAGATCTACACGAATCAAAGTAAGAGCTACCTGTTGAATGAAATCGGAAAACAACCAGATCTCGACCTCTCTTTCTCTCTCTCTCTCTCTCTCGAAGGAGAAGAAGAAATGGAAGAAAAATAAAATAAAAAGTAACTAGGGTTTTCAGAAAAAGAGTCCGACCCTGATTTAATTAAAAAAAAAATCTATTTTTTAATTTGTTCCCGCTGGCGGAAAACTAGAAATTTGAGTAAATTTTACCAAAAATTTATAACTTAGTTGTCCCCAAGAAAGCAGTTGAACCCATTTCTTAATAGTTGTACTTTTACAGTTATATTATATTTCTAGTTGAACCTTCCTCTAAACTATTATATTGTAGTTGTATAAATGACTTTAGACCATTAAACATCATTTATAATGTTTTTCTACTGTAATATATGAAATATTAAATATTTTGAGTTTTTCAGTCTTAAAATGCTTAACATTGTTGATGTCTCCCTTATATTGTAAGAGGTGGTTGATGTGAAAACATGATTTTGGATAAAAATAAAAAATTAATGTTTACCATATAAGTAATTGTTTCCTTATAGTTGAAAATATGTTGATAGATCTTAATTAGTATATTCACATCACTTGAAGCTTTAATAATTGTTTACTGCACTTCAAAAGTTGATATTAGTTGTACCCAGTTGCACCTAGTTGCACAAACACGTCAACGTTAATAGTTGTACTCAGTTGAACTTGGTAGTTATACGTGAAACCAGTTGAACTTGGTAGTTATACGTGAACCCAGTTGAACTTGGTAGTGCGAATGGCAACACGTAAACGTTAATAGTTGTACCCAGTTGAACCTGAAAGTGCGAATTTGACAAAATGAACTTCAGAATTGTTTATACTTGTACCTAGTTAAACCTGGTCATACAAATTCACCAAACTCAAACACAGAAAGATTCATAGTTGTACATAGTCTAACATGGTTGTTCAAAACCGAAAATTACAAAACACACACATAAATCAAACTGAGCTGCCACTTTGGCTGCTCTGAAAATAGAAAGCGAAACCTCTGCCAGACACAGACCTGTTACTTGTCTTCCTGCGACGTTCTCCAGTGGATGGAAAGCGGTTTTCTTGATTTCTTCCTGGCGTTTTGGTGTAATCAGGCGGTAAAGCAAACTTATTTAGTATTTCCTCTGGAATACTCCAACAAGACTCATTCAGCACTGGATAAATCGTCTTGTAGTATGCCAATGCCCACGTATCAATCAAGTAATATCTAGAGCATAAGTCGTATAGACTAATATCCGCTGTTCTCCCTCCCTTCTTCATCAGTGCTGCGGCTGCAGCGATTGCATGAACACAAGGATACTTGTCTATATCCAACCCTCTGCAAGAGCAAGTTTTGCTCGACAAATCCACCAAGTAAGCCTTCCCATCGAGTCCAATAACTGTGTATTCAAGTTGGAAGCTGTTTAGCTCAGCCACAGCTAAACGAGCAGCAATTGGACATAGTTCATGCAATTTGTTATCCACATAAGGCACCACTTTCTTTGACATCGGCATATCAGCAGCAGTCTTCCTATGCTTGTTAAACCAATATGCCATTTTCTCAACAATCGCATCAATCATTGGTAAGAGAGAGTACTTCCTTACTTCCTTAAACACACTGTTGAGAGATTCACAAGAATTGCTAGTGTCTAAATTGTACTTGTCTCCTTTAAAGTAGCACCTTGCCCACTTATCCAACGGTACAGTCTCATGCAAATACACAGCAGCTGCAGGAAACCTCTTCTTAAAATCAGCATACTCCCTTTCGAACTCACTCACAGTATAAATATGAGCGCATTGGATAAATTTTGCCGCCACTAAATCTTTGTTCACCTTATGGTGAACTTTACCTCTCACGTTTTGAGACAAATGCCATATACAATATCCATGCTGGGAGTGGGGATACACCTTCGCTACTGCATTTATGATGCTTTTATGTCTGTCACTCATAAAAACTAATTCAGGATCATCAGGTATAACGATTTTCAGCTTCTCAAAAAACCACATCCAGCTGTCATGCTTCTCAGTATCAATTACACCAAAAGCAATGGGGTAATGGTGATGATTAGGATCCTGAACTGTGGCAAAGACAAGCTGTCCACCATATACAGTCTTCAGAAATGTTGCATCCACAACTATCACATTCCTCATTGCTTGAAACCCTTCAATGCTAGCGCCCAAAGAAATGAATAGGTACTTGAACTTTTTCTCTGCATCCAATTCCACACTTGTTACGGTTCCAGGATTTACCTTCTCCAGCATGTACAAATAAGAGTATAACATCCTATAACCTTCTTCAGGAGTGCCCCGCACATCACTAACAGCTAGTTTTTTTTCCTCTTAAGGCGGTAGAGTAGGACAAACTAACACCAGCTCTACTCTGAACCAGATTCACGATATTTTTGGGAACTGGGGTGTCAAATTGACCCGGATAGTCTTGCTGCAAAACAGATGCTACTAGTCGTGGGGTGCCTCTCCTTCTACTAGTGCTTGTACTCTCAACGGCCCGAGAGCATGTATGCATCTTTCTGTATACTCTAACACTGAAATAATCCGATTTCTTAAACCTTGCAGCTCGTAAATACCATTTACAGCCTTGATTCTTCTGACGGTATTCTAGAATAAGTCGCCTTGTATCTGACTTATAAGTATGGACCCCAAAACAGTTCTTATGTGCAGCTCTGTCAACTAAATCTTGCACTGCCTCCTTAGAACAAAATTCTTGACCAATTTCAAAACCTGTACCATCTTCCCATTCTTCAACACACTGACTAACTTCTGCAGAACCTGGAAGCTCAACATATTCATGCATACCATCGAAACCGTTCTCCATATCCCCATTAGTAAATTCATTACCATCGTTCTCTGTCACCTCCTCAATAATCGGCTCCCTACGTTCTTCTCTTTCCGAGACTGCTCTATAAATAGTAACCGCATTACAGACATCATCATCAGCTCTACCATTTGCAACCGGCTCCTCATAATTCACACCAAATGAACTACCCACTTTGGAAGCTTGCTCACTCCTACCCGCTTTAGAAACTGAATTTGTTTCTAAACCTTTGACTACCTCCACATGCAAAACAGATCTTAGCCCCTCGTTATCCACCGTTGTTAGATAAGCATATACGTCATCATCAACGAAATTTTTTGTCTCGTTGATCGGTTTATTTACCAACGGAATGTAACTCAATTTCAGGTGTGCATTAGCTCTATCTATCCCAATCTTACTGCATATCTTATCTACTAACACCGAGTAAGTTATCTCTTCCACAGATAAGTTCCTAAATGGTATAGCATAGGTGGAATTACTTGTAAACCATTTCAACTCCCCTCCGTCACGTGAATAAATCCCTCCATAGTCAAAATATATGTTTGTGTGGTTAGTGCTCATGCTCTCCTGAAAATATAATGAAAATAGTCGATCAGTTGAACTCAATTGAACTCAATTGAACAAAAAGTACCACAGTTGTACCAGTTGAACTCAATTGAACTACACTGAACTCAGTTGTACCAGTTAAACTACACCTCTCATTTGTACCACGTGTACCAGTTGAACCCAATTTAACTCAGTTGTACCAGTGCAACTATACCTCATGTACCAGTTATACTAGTTGAAATCAGTTGAACTAAAGTGAACTCAGTTGTACCAGTTCAACAACACCTCTCATTTGTACTAGTTGAACTCAGTTGAACTAAATTGAACTCAGTTGTACCAGTTGAACTATAGCTCTCATTTGTACCAGTTGAACTTAAGTTTTCAGTTGTTCCAGTTCGCTCTCAGTTGTACCAGTTGTACCATTTTTTCCTATCAAAAATCTGGGAATTTCGAGCTCGACTTTCGTTGTTCTTCATTATGAATCTGATTAACATAACCACGTTCTTCTCACAAATTACCGAACCTATGGCTTAATCTATCCACAATACATTGTTACCAACCCAGATCCCTAATTTTTCAAATTTAAAGCCCTAATTTTACACTCTAATTGAAATAAAAGAAATCACCTTCAAAATATGAGATCTTCAACAATGGCAGAAAGATGACTGGAATTCTGGGGCGGACGAAGTGGAGAAAGCGTCGATCTACGTTGGACGAAAAGGATGACGGAAGAAGAAGCTCAGGGAAGGAGCTTGGAAACCAAAAGAGAGCCCGGGTGAGAAGAGAGAGGAGGAGCTCGAGCTCAGCAAGGCTGCGGGGGAGGAGGATCGAGATTCAATTTTCTTTTTTTTTTCAAAATTATTTTTATTTACTTTTACTTCTTTTACTTCTTTTACTTTTACTAATTTATTTTTACTTGGTTAATTTCAGTAACTTTGACTAAGGATTGATTTGTAATTTCACATCTCATTTAAATGAGAGAGTGGCATTAGATCATGGGATGGCAGTCCAGATCAATTTTTCTGCCAAAATGGCATTTCAGCTCTTTCTCCGGCCACTGTAGGTGTTAATATGTGGAGGGTATTATAGTCTTTTCTGCTTAGTAGAGGAAGGAACAAAAATCAACGAATATTCCTTTGCACCTTGGGTTCGGATAGATTCATCCTTCGTTATTTGTTAATACTAGGTAGCTATGCTGTGGGATATTTATGAAATCAAAAATTTGAATGGTAGTTTTAGATATCACATGTTTAATGTAAAGTTTTTGACGAATTTTTTTTATGAATTCTTTTTTCGGCAGAAAATTCACAAAATCAAAATTTTAATAAAATATTGTTGGAATATATTTTTGATATAATTTTTTTGGTGCGAAAGTTACTTATTTATGTTTTGGCATAAAATTTGTGAAATCAGTTTTATATGAAATTTTTTGAAATCTTATTTTCAGCAAGTTTTTATCGAAATATTTACAAGTTCAATTGTTTGCGTGAAATTTTGCAGGATCGGATTTTTAGAAGGAGAATTTCTTTACTTTTATTATCACCTTATTTTGTCTCACTATAAATAAATATCAAAAGTTTATATTACATGTGAATGTATTTCAGTTATACAGTGAGAATTACGAACTAGAAATAGGACATAAAGTGACGAAATAAGATAAAAAAACTATAAAAAGATGAAAAATATCAATAAAAAATAAAAAATAAAGAATAACGAAGAATCATATTATTTTATTTTCATTTTTTTTAAATATTTTAAATTTTATGTATGTTTTATTTTTTACTATATACAATTTTTTAAATCTATTAAAACATTTTTTCACAAACTAAAATTTCTTACCAATATATTACTAAACAGCAATCACTTATTTATTATAAATGATATATATTATTATTAATTAATTTTTTATAAATTTTTTATGCCCACACATATGTGCGGGGCCAACAACCTAGTACTAGGTAATTATCCGTGCTAGACTGCGGGATATTATTCTAAATTTTATATACTTTTAATATAAAAAGTAATTTTTATAGTATAAATAAATATTATATTTAATTTATATTTAGTGTAATTTTTATATTTATGTCCACTTTATTTTTCCATCTAGATAATTCATTTGAATAAAAATTAAAATTTTGTTAGTTTTGTAACAAAATCGAAAAACATCAAGATATTTGGTTTTTCAAGATTTCGAGAAATTTATGAGAGTTATCTAGATAAACAATATTAGATCATTGTGGATACAGAAATCCACACTCTGAAAGTTATGTGTTTTGTAAGGAAAGAACCTTAGGAGAATTAAGGGCTAGGTTCTCTCGAACAGAATGACAGTATAAGCTAGCACTAACTGAAATATGGACTTGATATTAATCGGTTGAATGAAACGGTTACAAGGATTTCTCTGAAATAGATGAAATGAGAAGAGCTCCAAGAGCAGTTACAGAGTTTTCGTGTGTAAAAATTGTAGAAGAAGATCAAGTCGAAGGTCCCCTGAACTAAGCAATTTATGTCATTTATACAGCTCGCCTCGTTGAGCTTCATCCTCCAGCGCGTATCTCGGCCTCGAGCAGCAACTTTAGCCGGAAATCTCAGCCACGTGCAGCTGATTCCTCTGTGAATTTTGGGCTCGTTTGAACTGGCGAGAATATGCTCTGACTTGGCTCGGATCCTTCCTTGTTTCTCAGGATTTCATCGAGCTGGAGCTCGACTCCGTCGATCGGGCCGTTTGATTGTTCGAGTTTGGATTAATGCAAGGAATTGTGCATGTGCTGTACGAATGAAGTCTAGCCAATTTGTGCTTAGTCTGGATCTGCTTGTTGGGCTTGAGTGGGCCAGATTTAGGGTGCGAAATTCAGCTCCAACAATTGCTTCCTAGCCCAATTACGAGAGCGAGCTCGAGCTTTAATGGGCGGACAGATGTGACTTTTGAAAGATTTTGTATCTGTCGTGCTGACGTCATAATGTCAGGTAATCATTCGAGATCAACGGACTAGATCCTGGAAAGGTGAAAGGTCAATTGATCGTATGGTCGGGAATCGACCTCGAAGCCGCAACTTGACTGTTGAGATAAGTTTGTTATCGTTCTTATCCAGGTGGACGGTTGAGATTTCGAGTAAATATTGATATTTACTTTAATTTGGCGGTCGAGCTTCTCGGGGCAAGGTGCAGCCCTCGAGAGCGCGGATACTTTTTCGACGTGGAATGTCCAGATAGAGAGAGAAAAAGATGATCCGACGGCCCTGATTAATCAGGCTCTGTAACAGCCAAATCTGTGAAGTTGAATATTCGACGGTTGAGATCGCGAGATCGAATGGTGGAGATTGACGCAGAGCAAGATTTTTTGCGATCTCCGAGGTGGGCAATTATTACTGAGATATAAAGTCCACCTTTCCCACTCCTTCTTTAACCGCACTTGCTAGTCGATTAAAGGTAACTTCTACTTCCTTGCTTCTCTTTTATTTTCTGTAACTTCTGTTTGTCGCGATTTTCGAGAAAAGAAGTTTTTTGGTGATTGATGTTACTGCATATTACATACATTTTGCATACTCATTAGTTAGCTTTCATGCATTTGCATCACGTTTTAGGTTAGATTGCATCACTTAGAGTCCTAGAGCATTCTTGTACCAGCATACGCATGTTCTTTGCATTTTGCATCACATTTAGGTTGTTTCTGGCTGCTTTGGAGTCGTGGAGGTTCGTGGACGTGCTGAAGCTGTTGTAGCAGTTCGTGGAAGCTCGGATATTTGCTAAGGATCAGAGATCGAGGAGCAGATCGAGCATGGCCAGTCGATCTAGGATGTGATCGACCAGAAGATCGAGAAGACCAGGCGATCCAAGGAGAATGATCGAGGCGAGGATCGAGTGAAGCAGTCGATCAAACGGTACGGACGTAAATGAAGCCATGCAGAGTGAGAGCCAGATCGAGTACACCACTCGATCCAACCGAAGATCGATACCGAGATAGGATGCAACGCTCGTTCTGCCGAAGATGATCGAGACCCAGATCGAGCTGAAGACACGATGTTTGGAGATGATCGAGAGAACCGCTCGATCCCGGAGTCGATCTCTGTCCTTTCAACCACTTTTGGCCGCTAGCGAGGGGGGGACCATCAGCTTGTTTTGGCCATTTTGGGAAGGCGGCGACGTCCTTTTCCCACACACTTTTTCATCCTTATCTTTTTTTACGTTTTCTCTCTGGGTTTGGAGAAGAACACCATTGTCGAACTTTGAGTTTTCTTTAGCTTGTAATCGAATCGTTTTCAGCTTAATCTAGATTTCTTTTCATGTTCATCGTTTCCTTTTCCATGCTTTGCTTGATTTACCTTATGTGTAGTGAGTAGTTTATTTGGGTTCGGGGTTGAGAGGATTAAGGGGTCTAAAGGGTTTCGATCTTGGGGTTTTCTAAGTGTTTTAATGGCTATCTCTTCTAGGGTGTTGAGCTCTCAAAGCTTGAAGACTCTCACGCCAAGAGCTTCATGATCCGAGAGGTTCCTTACCTTGACAGGATCCAGGGACCTCTGAAGATCACACCCTAGAGACTTGTTACCCCTTCCCAAAAGCTATGAAAGTTTGGGGGACTAGTTAAGCCACTCGTTTGAAATCCGTTTTCCTTGCCCTTCGACCTCTCTTTCCACCAAAAGCCATGGATTTGGAGGAGAGGATGAAGGAGTGATCTATACCGAAAGCCACGGATAGATCTTGCTTAGTTTTCAAGGCTTAGAGATCCTCACAATGTGAGTCGATTTAAAGTTTTCAACCCAAGGTCGAACCTTTGAAACCCCTGACCATGAATCTCAACCCTAAGCCCTCTCTTTTAGCATCTTTACATCTTCTCTCGTCATTCGCTTGATCTTTCATAGCATCATTGTCGTTAGTTTTACTGTTCTTGCATTTTTAGACGAGATCGATTGTAACTGCTCGATCTAGTGGTCGATCTCATGGTCGATCCACTAGTCGAAATTTTAGTAATTCGAAGCTTTGTCCTTTAATTATTCTGTTTGTTCCTTATGGTAGTTTGATCATTCCTGGTAATATTACAATAGTTTGCATTCCATTTAGTTGCTGCATCTAGTTTTTAGGGATTTTCTCAAAACCTATCTTGTTTCGCTTTGATTTGCATAGTCCTTGCATTCTCTTTGCATTTTCTATCATCCTAGGTATGGATTGACTCTCTCTTGCATGTTGTACTACAACCTGTCTTGCATTTGACTTTGATAACCTCATTGCATACTCACCCTTGCAAATAAAGTGTTTATCAAATGGCGTCGTTGCCATCCTAGGATTGTTTAGAGAACATAGAGATTTGGGACTTAGCAAAGACTAAGTGTTTACCTTATTTAAGTTACTAATCATTCTACTCTCAAACGTGTGTTCTCAGGTATATGAATCTTCGTTCACAGGGAGATAACAATCTACTTCCACCTTTGGACAATATTCATCAGCTTGGTCATTCACGGCAAAGAAGAGTCAGAGAACAAGCCAGAGCCTTTGAGGAGATTGTTCAGCACGGTTTGGTTGACTTTGAAGCTATGGCTGAACACGAGCATCCAGAGGAACCTCCTCCAGCTCACGGGGCAGTGGGAAGGAGCAATGTAAACACCCAACACGCGGCTAGACCCCCAAGGATCATAGGAGCCGGAGATGCTCCCAATACTCATCACAATAGGTTTGGGATCACTCCTCCTCCTGTACAGAACAACAACTTCGAGATCAAGCCAGGTTTCATCTCCATGGTGCAAAACAACAAGTTCCACGGCTTAGCAATGGAAGATCCCTTGGAGCACCTTGACAACTTCGAGCAAGTATGTGGGATGATCAAGATCAATGGCATATCCAAAGATGCTTTCAAGCTGCGTCTCTTTCCCTTTTCACTCGGAGACAAGGCTAGGCATTGGGAGAAGACCCTCCCACAAGGCACCATCACCTCATGGGCCGAGTGTAAGAAGGCCTTTCTCTCGAAGTTCTTCTCTAGCACCAGGACAGCACGGTTGAGAAGCGAAATCAGCGGCTTCACTCAACAAAACAACGAGACATTCAACGAGGCAATGGAGCGTTTCAAAGACTACACGATCCAATGTCCTCATCACGGTTTCAGCAAGGAGACCCTACTCAGCACCATATACCGTGGAGCTTCACCGAAGATCAGGTTGTTGCTTGACACAGCTAGCAAAGGGAACTTCCTTGGTCAGGAGGTAGAAGAGGGTATGGAGCTGATAGAAAACTTGGCATTGAGTGATGGCAACTACGCTGAGGACTATGACCGTGCACCGAGAGGATCAGAGCTAGAGTCTCACAAAAAGGAGCTGAAATCTTTGCACGAGAAGATAGATAAGCTGGTGTTAGCCAATCAAAAGCATGTTCACTTTGTTGGTGACGCGGATGAGAATCAAGAAGAGCTAGAGTTGAGCCAAGAAGAAGCCAATTGGGTGGCGGGACAGAATAATTACAAACCTCAAGGCTACAACCAAGGCTACAACCAAGGCTACAACCAGAACAACAATCTCTCCTACCGAAGCACCAACGTTGCCAACCCTAAGTATCAAGTGTACCCTGCTCAGCAAGCAAAACCTTTCATCCCTTACAACAAAGGTTTTCAGCCGAGTGGTGGTTTCCAAGGTCAAGGGCAAAACAACTTCCAAGGGCAACATCAAAGTAACAAGGGTTATACGCCTAACTACCCTCCGAGCTTTGCACCTCAGCAGCAACAGCCGATGCAACAACAACTTGATCCGGTTCAGGCAATGTTTCAACAGCTGATACAAGGGCAAGCCTCTACAAACCAGAAGTTCGCCGAGATGAACACTCATCTAGACTCGTCTCTCACTGACTTCTCCACTCAGATCACCAACTTAAACAACAAGATCAAGCAGCTCGAGAAGGGGAAAGTGAGTACAAGTGGTCAGAATAGCCTTCCGGGCAAGTGTGAGCAGAATCCTAAGGAGTATGCTAACGCCATAACGTTGAGAAGCGGCAAAGAGCTAGAACCTCCGGTCTCTACTAAGAACAACGAGGACGTTGTAATTCAAGAGGGGGAGGGTAAGCCTTCAGCTGATGAAGAGATTAACTTTGACAACGTCTGGATCCAAGGGCCAAGAAGAGGAGACAAAGCAGTTGTTGAGAAGAAAGCTGAGCAAACTACTAAGGAGAAGAATGCTTATGTGCCTCCACCGTATGTACCTAAGCTGCCTTTTCCTGGCCGTTTCAAGAAGCAACTCATAGAGAAGCATAGAATCCTCTTTGAGAAGCATCTTAAGGACGTGGAAATCAAGCTACCTCTCGTTGACTGCCTTGCAATGATGCCTAAATGCGCCAAATTCTTCAATGACACTCTCGTGAGGAATAATAAGGAATGCAAGGAGGTACTTGTTCTAAGTGAAGAGTGTAGTGCTGTGATACATAAGGAGATAGTCCCTAAGAAGTTGGGAAACCCTGGAAGCTTCACTATACCCTGCGCTTTAGGTCCTCTAGAGTTCACGAGTTGCCTATGTGATCTCGGAGCTAGCATAAACCTGATGCCTCACTCCGTGGCTAAGAAGCTTGGCTTTACTCGTTTGAAAGACTGTAGGATCTCGTTGGTACTGGCTGATAGAAGTGTGAAGCTACCAGTGGGGCTGCTTGAAGATCTACCGGTGCGAATCAGTGGTGTGAACGTGCCGACGGACTTCGTCGTGTTGGAGATGGATGAAGAACCTAAGGACCCACTTATCCTAGGAAGACCATTCCTTGCAACTGTCGGGGCTATCATCGACGTCAAGAACGGGAAGATTGCCTTGCACTTGGGAAAGGATATAAGGCTAGACTTCGATATCAATGAGGTTCTGAAGAAGCCGACCATAGAAGGGCAAGCTTTCTACATTGAAACGATGGATGCCTTAGCAGATAAGTTGCTGGAAGAGCTGGCTCTGGAAGACCATCTGAAGCTAGCACTGACTAAGGAGCCAGGGGAGTTTGGCTATGTGGATCAGATGATCCAGGAGTACGTCAACTTGCTGGATTCTAGGAAGATTGTTAAGAAGGATGAAGGCTGCTGCCTAGAGATCGACCCCGAGATCGACGCTATCACTCGATCCAGGAGTCAGATCGACAAGGTAATCGAGAACACAACTCGATCCGGTGCAGCGATCGACAGACAAATCGAGAGGAATGATCGATCCGGAAAAACAATCGAGTCGACGATCGACAGAGACCTCCCGATCATTTTGGGGTCCAATTAAGAGATCGACTCAGCGTCTCGATCCCTTACTCGATCCACATCAAATCGAGTAAGTGAATCGAGCGAAATGGCTCGATCTAGACGACATCGAGAGCAAGATCGAATGGAGGACTCGATTTCAGAGGGGATAGCGGTTGAGGAAAGCAGTCTTAAGGGCCATGCCTCGGGTTCTAAGGAGGGTTCCAAGGAGGAAAGCAACAACAACAGCCACGAGGATGACTGGAGCGAGCTGTTAGCCCCAAAGGTGGACCTTAAGGAGCTCCCAAAAGGGTTAAGGTATGCTTTCTTAGGGTCTAATAACACCTATCCTGTGATTGTGAATGAAAACTTAAGTGATGATGAGTTGCACTAGCTCCTGACTGAGCTGAGAAAGTATAGGAAGACCATTGGGTACTCTTTAAGTGACATCAAGGGCCTTTCACCAATGCTTTGCACTCACAGGATTCACTTGGATAATGAGAACACCTCTTCTATTGAACATCAAAGGCGTTTGAATCCTAATTTGAAAGAGGTTGTTAAGAAAGAGATCCTTAAGCTTTTAGAGGCTGACGTGATTTATCCCATAAGTGACAGCACGTGGGTTTCTCCTGTACACATGCTGCCTAAGAAGGGAGGGATCACAGTCATAAGGAATGAAAAGGATGAGCTTATTCCTACTAGAACCATCACTGGTCATAGGATGTGTATTGATTATAAGAAACTTAACCTTGCGACTAGGAAAGATCATTTTCCTTTGCCTTTTATTGATCAAATGCTTGAGAGACTTGCTAATCACCCTTACTACTGTTTCCTCGATGGGTATAGCGGTTTCTTTCAGATACCAATTAACCCAAATGATCAGGAGAAGACGACATTCACATGTCCCTACGGTACCTTCGCGTATCGAAGGATGCCGTTTGGATTGTGTAATGCACCGGCTACGTTTCAGCGGTGTATGATGTCGATCTTCTCTGATCTAATAGAGGAGATGGTAGAGGTGTTCATGGATGACTTCTCTGTCTATGGTGCGTCCTTTTCTGCGTGTTTGTTGAATCTTTGCAGGGTACTAAAGCGTTGTGAAGAGACAAACTTGGTGCTAAACTGGGAGAAATGCCACTTTATGGTCAAGGAAGGGATCGTGCTTGGTCATAAGATATCAGAGAAGGGCATTGAGGTTGATCAGGCTAAAGTGGAAGTCATGATGGGTCTTGAGCCGCCGGTTAACGTTAAGGGAGTCAAAAGTTTCTTGGGACACGCCGGGTTCTATAGGCGCTTCATCAAGGATTTCTCCAAGATTGCACGCCCTCCTACACGGTTGCTGTGCAAAGAAGCTGAGTTTGTGTTTGATGAGGTGTGTTTGAGAGCTTTCGTGACCATCAAGGAAGCCCTTACATCAGCCCCTATAGTTCAAGCACCAGACTGGTCTCTGCCCTTTGAGATCATGTGTGATGCTAGTGACTACGCCGTAGGAGCCGTTCTTTGTCAGAAGAAGGACAAGAAGCTACACATGATCTACTATGCTTCAAGAACCTTGGATGACACGCAAACAAGGTATACCACTACAGAGAAGGAGTTGCTTGCAGTAGTGTTCGCCTTTGAGAAGTTCAGATCATATCTTGTTGGTTCCAAAGCTATTGTCTACATGGATCACGCTGCTTTGCGATACATCTATTCGAAGAAAGACACTAAGCCTCGGCTCTTGAGGTGGATTCTCTTGCTCCAGGAGTTTGACATGGAGATTAAAGACAAGAAGGGAAAAGAAAACGGAGTCGCTGACCATCTCTCACGGCTAAGGATCAATGAGTCTCTCCCCTTAGATGACTCTCTTCCAGAAGAGCAACTCATGGCGATTACCACGGCTGTTTGTGGAAAGCTAGAGGGGCGGGTTGAAGAGGTGTTGAGTTTCAAAGAGGAGGATCTACCGTGGTATGCTGATGTAGTGAATTATTTAGCGTGTGGTGAGGAGCCAACACATCTCAACAGCTATCACAAGAAGCGGTTTATGAGAGAGGCTAGTGGCTACTTTTGGGACGAGCCCTACTTATACAAGAGAGGAGTGGACAGTTTGTACCGGAGGTGTGTTACAAAGGAAGAAGCTAGAGACATCCTCTATCATTGCCATGGCTCTTCCTACGGAGGACACTTCGCTTCATTCAAGACTGCCACGAAAGTGTTGCAAGCCGGTTTCTGGTGGCCGTCCAACTTCAAAGATGCACACGAGTTTGTGAAGAGTTGTGAGGCATGTCAACGAGCAGGGAATATCACTAAGAGGAACGAAATGCCTCAGGTTCCCATCTTCGAGGTTGACGTGTTCGACGCGTGGGGCATAGACTTCATGGGGCCATTTCCTTCTTCATATGGCAACAAATACATCTTAGTAGCAGTGGATCATGTCTCTAAATGGGTTGAGGCTATTGCTTCCCCTACAAACGACTCTAAGGTGGTAATCAAGCTGTTCAAGAGTATCATCTTCCCGAGGTTTGGGGTACCTAAGGTGGTTATAAGCGATGGAGGAAGCCACTTCATAAACAAGGTTTTTGAGAACCTCTTGAGAAAGTATGGCGTTAAGCATAAGGTGGCTACACCGTATCATCCTCAAACAAGCGGTCAAGTGGAAGTCTCCAACCGGCAAATCAAGGCTATACTTGAGAGGACTGTCGGAGCAACAAGGAAAGACTGGGCAGTGAAGCTGGACGACGCTCTTTGGGCCTACCGTACCGCCTTCAAAACACCGATTGGTACAACCCCTTTCACTCTACTCTATGGCAAGGGCTGTCATCTCCCGGTTGAGCTGGAACACCGTGCGTTGTGGGCTGTGAAGAGGCTGAACTTTGACCCCAAGACTGCTCAAGAGAGGCGCCTTATTCAGCTACATGAACTGGACGAGTTAAGACTGAACGCTTATGAGAGCTCTCAAATATACAAGGAGCGGACTAAGGAAGCTCATGACAAGAAGTTGGTTGTCAAGGAGCTTAAGGAAGGAGGTTTAGTGTTGCTGTACAACTCAAGACTCAAACTCTTCCCGGGAAAGCTGAAGTCAGGTGGAGCGGGCCGTTTGTGATCCAAGAAGTGTTGCCTTATGGAGTTGTTATGCTGATGGGAAAGAGTGGCAGTGCATTCACCGTCAATGGACACAGAGTCAAGCCTTACTTGGCAGACAGCTATGACAAGGAGAGTACCTCGGTGCTTCTCCAAGACCCACCATCCGCCTAAACCAAGTAAAGTCTAGCTAAAGACGTTAAAGAAAGCGCACTTGGGAGGCATTCCCATGTCTTTCTTGTACATATTTCTGCTTTCTTTCTCTTTCAGTTTTATGTTTTTATTTTGCAAGTGTGTATGAACAGGTATGAGGAGTCTAAACCTTGATCTTGAAGTCCAAAAGAGGCGATAGGGGTTAAGAGAAGGCTAGAGATCGAGTGCTAGATTGACTGATCCTGACTCGATCTTTGCTAGATCGAGTCAGTGAATTGAGAGGAGCCAGTCGATCTAGACGAGAACGAGTGATAAGATCGACCTTGACGAAAAAGGATCGATCGATCCAAAATGGATCGACCGATCCAAAATGGATCGACCGATCTAATTTCTCTCGGGAAAATTTGTTGAAAACAGATCGATCACTCGACTCGATCCATCACTCGATCTATACCAAATCGACCCCTAAATCGAGGACATAGCTCGATCATGAGGACTTAGCCGTGGAGCCAACATCTCAATGATCGAGGGAGCAAATCGATCCAAGACTCGATTCATCATGAATCGAGTCTCAAATCGAGTAACCCTCTCGATCTAAGCCATTATATGCATGTGATCGAGTCCTAGATCAACCAAATGGACTCGATCTCATGCCGAGGTAACATTTTATTTCCCTCCTTTATTCTTTTCTCTCCAATTTTTAAATTCAAAACTTGGTCAAGACAAGCATCTTTGACCATGAAAGATGTGCCTTGACCAAGACTTTGTCAGAAAACCACCTTTACTACCCATGGTTTTGCTTTTTGCTAATCTTTAAATGTTTCAACAACCTCTCACCATCTCATTCTTGTTTTCTCGAAAATTTTAAACAAAGAGAGTGAGAGTTTTCAGTTTTCAAAGGCTAGCAAAGATCTTTAACATTCTTGCAAAGGTATTTTCAGAATTTAATGATTTATCTTTAGGAAATTTTCCTTTAAATTCGCAAGATATTGTTCTAGAAGATAGGGTCGGTTTTGATTTTTAAAATTTAGCTAAGTAAAAGGAATAATTCTAGATTTTCTAGTATCTAAATATTTGATTCTCCTTTATTTAGCTATAATTTTTATTAATTCCCCAAAATTCTAGGGTAGTTTTTATAAGCTTTCTCCTTCTCTTCTCTCATTCTCATCAAACCGCCGTTTTGCTTATCAAGCTTCTTGAGAAACTTGTTTCAGGTACAATGGCCCCCAAAAGAACAAGAGAAGATACAGCACAAGAGGGAGAAGGACAAGAGGTGGCTGTTCAAGAGAGGGTCAGATGGACTAAGGATGAGACGAGGGACAAGAAACGGCTGGAAAGGCTTCGCTATGAGCCTACCAAGTTTGCTGATCGAGAGCTGCTGTTCAAGCTAGGGATTCTTGGGGATTTCGACCAACTCCTCAAGAACATTGGCCTAAGATGTCTGTCACAGATGGATTGCCCAACCATTCCAGAAGTGACAATATACTTCCTTTCCACGTTGGAGTTCCGTTACGAGAATCCTAGCACACCCGTTCCTTCACAAGGTCGCCTCTACTTCAAGGTTGGACGTCAAGCCTACACCCTCTCCATCCCTGAGCTATGTCAAGCATATGGTCTCAACGCGGATGCCAACAAGGTCGAGTTCCCCGCCTTCAAACGAGCACACGACTTTTGGGATTTGATTAGCAACGAGGACTACAAAGCCAACACCGCCAAGATCAAGAGAGTGAGAAGCCCGGTGCTGAGGTACACTCTGAAGCTGATTGCCAACACGTTTAGCGGAAGATCAGTTGGTCCCACGGTCACAAAGACCAAGCTTTGATTCCTGTTCCAAGGCGTGAAGCACTTGGTGTGTGATCCGGATGCAAATGAAGAGCCTATGGAGGATGAACTCGGCGACGAGGTGAACTACGGATGTGTGCTTGCTGCCTCCTTGGTGAAATACAAGGCTTATGCCTTGTGGTGCAAGGCAACTTCTTCTTACATTGGCGGCTTCCTCACTCCTCTATTCTTGCAAGCTGGTGTGCCTATACACGACTTCGCCCATGTACCAACCAGAGCTTTCATGGATGTGGCATACATGAGGAATACCGACAGCTTGGGACGCACACCAGCAGAAGGGTTCTACGCCTACCTCTTCATAGACGATGAAGACAAGAAGAGAGTGTGCATCCTGCCAAACAAAGATGAGACCGAGCTGCTTGGTGTTGGGAACATCGAGTTCTTGCCCACGGAAGAGGAGTGCTTTGCTCCTCTAGGAGGACCACCTGCTTCAGCGATTGCTCCTCGTCAAAGGTCCGAGTCTCCAGCCACGGAAGATGAGATGCCCGAGGCCTACACACATCCCAAATTAGATTTTGAGCCGAGGACCAAATCAGAGAAGTTCCTAGCATCCGTTGTGGAGATGCAAAGGAAAATCAATAAGTGGCAAGGCAAAATGCTCAAGAAACTTGGCAAGAAAGTTAAGGCACTTCAAGGAGGCTCGCCTAAGAAGGATACAAGTAAAGAGGTTCAGTAACCCGAGAAGAGAAGGCTCTCAACCGGTGGAGTTGTCATCCGCGAGGCACAAAGCAGCACCATTCAGCCGGTGCGCCATTCTCTCCAAGAACCAGCCGACAAGGGCAAAGCAACAATCTCTAGCTCCTCTGAAACATCCTCAAGTTCCAGCCGAGACTAGACCAGAGGTAACAACCTTCTACCATTGTACATAACCGCTCATATTTGCTTCTTTTTGCTTTGTGTTTTGGTGCTCCTTCGAATGAGTTTGCCACCGGGACGGTGTCAAGCAAGTTTGGGGGAGTACATGTGTGGTTTGACATGTGTTTTGTGATTTTATTTTCCTTTAGCATCCTTGAGTCTTTAGTTCATGAAAAATTGGTAAAATTTTTAAATTTTTTTCAAAGATTCATGTAGTTGCATTCATCTTGTCAAAACATGTTAGGATTGAGTCTAGAGTTTCTCTTAGCATCTAGGTTGTTTGCATTTGCATAAGGGGTTAGAGTTTCTTAAAATGGTGTTTTTACTTATGAATTGTTTCAATGCCCTAGTTAGTAGTTCTCTAATGCTTTGTCTATGCTTTGAAAGTAAGTTCTTACCATGCTTGGATCACTTGCTAGGATTTTCGTGACTTGAATTGAACTCTCATGATTTGAAACTTGTCCTAATAAGTGAGAACCTTAATTTAAAATTTTAATTATCATCCTTATGCATTTGAAAATGAACACATGGTTTTAAAATATTTAGGCTCTCTTCTTCCTTTTTACCACTCTTTGTGAGCCTAAGTAGAACTCCCACCTTGACCCTTACCCTTCTTTGAAGCCAAATATTTTTTGTGTGACATCATTGTGAGGCCTTCTTTTCGGTTTTGAACTTAGCATAAAGTGTTAGGTTTAGGCGACATGATTTGGTTCTCATATGATTGCTAGCTTTGCATTTTGAAGCTAGTTATAGGCTTAGGATAAGTTTGGAGGATCATTGGGGTTGTTTTTATTTCTATTTGCTCTCGGTTTCAAAGAGTTTGGTGTTTAAAAGAAAGAAATGGGTTTTAAGTGAAAGGTTATGTTTAAAAACTAAGTATATGCTCTAATAAATTTCAGGAGGTAGCTCTCCCAGATAAAAAAAAAAGAAAAATAAAAAAAAAGAGCCTAAGTGCCAAATAAAAATAAAATTAAAAAAAAAAGAGAGAAAAGAAAAAAATAATAAATAAGAGAGCTACCAATAAGAAATATTTAAAGAGCAAAATTATTTTCAAAATCTTTTCACTAGCCTAAAGAGTTTAAAAAGGTTTTTGTTTCGAATTGGGGATTGCTAAGTTCTAAGAAGAAAAATGGTAGACTCTAAGTGGTGAGTGAGGATAAAAGTTGATAAATGAGAGGGGTTTAGGATTATTGTTAGTTTACATGGGTAGATGAGAATCTGATCATGTATGCATCAATTGTCTTTACCTTTAGCATTATGCATAAGTTCAACCATTTTCGAGAGAAACCCTTGTTCTAATTGTAAACCCTTTTCAAATGAGATCATTCAATGCTCATAACCTTCACCCTTAGCCAAATGTGTTCTGCTTTATAGTGCATAAGTTTGATTCATGGTTCGAATGTTAATGAATGTTAAAGGATGAGTTTCTTTGATTGATAGGAATAGGAGAGTCATGATCTGAATTTCTTTGTGTGATGAGTATGGCTAAGTTCTTTGGAGTATGAGTGTGAGCATAGCATTTTAGAACTGTTAACTAGGACATTGAGATTGATTCATTTGAAAGGCACCTTTGCAAGAAGTTTAAACCCCCATTCGTTTTTCTTAAAACCTCTCTTCCTTACTTATTTTCTGTTGCTTGAGGGCAAGCAAGAAGTAAGTTTGAGGGAGTTGATGTTACTGCATATTACATACATTTTGCATACTCATTAGTTAGATTTTCATGCATTTGCATCACGTTTTAGGTTAGATTGCATCACTTAGAGTCCTAGAGCATTCTTGCACCAGCATACGCATGTTCTTTGCATTTTGCATCACATTTAGGTTGTTTCTGGCTGCTTTGGAGTCGTGGAGGTTCGTGGACGTGCTGGAGCTGTTGTAGCAGTTCGTGGAAGCTCAGATATTTACGAAGGATCAGAGATCGAGAAGCAGATCGAGCATGGCCGGTCGATCTAGGATGTGATCGACCAAAAGATCGAGAAGACCAGGCGATCCAAGGAGAATGATCGAGACGAGGATCGAGTGAAGCAGTCGATCAAACGGTATAGACGTAAATGACGTCATGCAGAGCGAGAGCCAGATCGAGTACACCACTCGATCCAACCGAAGATCGATACCGAGATCGGATGCAACGCTCTATCCGCCGAAGATGATCGAGACCCAGATCGAGCTGAAGACACGATGTTCGGAGATGATCGAGAGAACCGCTCGATCCCGGAGTCGATCTCTGTCCTTTCAACCACTTTTGGCCGCTAGCGAGGGGGAGACCATCAGCTTGTTTTGGCCATTTTGGGAAGGCGGCGACGTCCTTTTCCCACACACTTTTTCATCCTTATCTTTTTTACGCTTTCTCTCTGGTTTTGGAGAAGAACACCATTGTCAAACTTTGAGTTTTCTTTAGCTTGTAATCGAATCGTTTTCAGCTTAATCTAGTTTTCTTTTCATGTTCATCGTTTCCTTTTCCATGCTTTGCTTGATTTACCTTATGTGTAGTGAGTAGTTTATTTGGGTTCGGGGTTGAGAGGATTAAGGGGTCTAAAGGGTTTCGATCTTGGGGTTTTCTAAGTGTTTTAATGGCTATCTCTTCTAGGGTGTTGAGCTCTCAAAGCTTGAAGACTCTCACGCCAAGAGCTTCATGATCCGAGAGGTTCCTTACCTTGAAAGGATCCAGGGACCCCGTCTTTTCTCAACCGGAATCCTTCTACGGGCTCTCCTCGATGAACCGCCGGTTTTATCTCGGAGAGGCATAGGAAGTCTCGGGACTGCGAGAGTTATATTTGACGGAGAAGAACGCCCTTAAGTCCGAGTAGTGAAAGCTAACAGCCTCTTCTCGGGCCCGCACAGCGCACCCGATGATGGCCCGAACCAGATTCGGGAACATCTGCGGGAAAGATAGTCGTAGATCCGTGAGAACTTCGAGGACAAACCAGGGGATTGGGAAAAACAGCCCGCAATCCCGGAAGTATGTTGCGTATGCACAACAAAAACACGGCTCCACGTTCTTTGGAGTCTCCGCTGACGTCAAGACCGCCAGCTTCACCCCATCGGGGATTTTGCATTCTCGATGGAAGTCGAGAGCCTTCTAGCTGTTTAGTTTGGACGGGCCCAAAACTAAAACGTTCCTCCCGGACCCTTCCCTTTCGATTTTAACAACCGCCGACATCGAGAAAAGAAAGAAGGGAGAAGAAGACGAGGAACACTAAACCTAGAAAATCAAGAAAGAAGATTGAAGTTTTTCTAAAAGGAAACGGAAAACTTGGCAGACGATCACTGATAAACACTTTACTTGCAAGGGTGAGTATGCAATGAGGTTATCAAACTCAAATGCAAGACAGGTTGTAGTACAGCATGCAAGAGAGAGTCAATCTATACCTAGGATGATAGAAACAAAGAGAATGCAAGGACTATGCAAATCTAAGCGAAACAAGATAGGTTTTGAGAAAATCCCTAAAAACTAGATGCAGCAGCTAAATGGAATGCAAACTATTTTAATATTATCAGGAATGATCAAACTACCATGAGGAATAAACAGAATAATTAAAGGACAAAGCTTTGAATTACTAAAATTTGACTAATGGATCGACCATGAGATCGACCACTAGATCGAGCAGTAACAATCGATCTCGTCTAAAAATGCAAGAACAGTAAAACTAACGACCAGGATGCTATCAAAGATCAAGCGAATGACGAGAGAAGATGTAAAGATGCTAAAAGAGAGGGCTTAGGGTTGAGATTCATGGTCAGGGGTTTCAAAGGTTCGACCTTGGGTTGAAAACTTTAAATCGACTCACTTTGTAAGAATCTCTAAGCCTTCAAAACTAAGCAAGATCTATCTGTGGCTTTCGGTATAGATCACTCCTTCATCCTCTCCTCCAAACCCATGGCTTTTGGTGGAAAGAGAGGTCGAAGGGCAAGGAAAACGGATTTCAAACGAGTGGCTTAACTAGTCCCCCAAACTTCCATGGCTTTTGGAAAGGGGTAACTAGTCTCTAAGGTGTGATCTTCAGTCCTCGTGGTAGTTTTTTCATTCCTAGTATTTTTAAAATAGGTTGCATTCTATTTAAGTTGCTGCATCTAGTTTTTAGAGATTTTCTCATAAATCATCTCATTTCGCTTGGATTTGCATTAGTCCTTGTATTCTCTTTGCATTCTCTATCATCCTTGGCATGGATTGACTCTCTCTTGCTTGCTGTACTACAACATGTCTTGCATTTGAGTTTGATAACCTCATTGCATTTTAACCCTTGCTAAGAAAGTGTTTATCACAATCCCAAGTGATTTCTTGGTTTTGTATGTTGAGGGCCAGATCAAGAATGCAATCATACTTGGAGGACCCTTCTTAGCTTCAGCTGGCGCTGTCTTTGATGCCAGGGAATTCACTACAGAGCTTAGGCTCACCAAGGAGAAGGTCTTGAAGTTTGATAGCAAGGGTAACAAGCTGGAGCATGAACATGCTTACTCCTTGGAGTTGAACAAGATAAAAGGAGTTGACAAGAACTTGCATAAAATTAAAGGCTATACTGGAGAGAGTTTTGATGGCTGCTGCTTGTCAAGATTGTTCCAAGAAACCACTGAAGAGGAGGTCCTCCAAGTGGTTAGTTCCACGAAGATGAATGAATTTAAGCTGGTTACTGGAGATGGAGAGGTGGTTTTATAACCATTTGGCTCAAAGAATGGTGAGGTCTACTACAAGATAAAGCAAGAAGGGAAGTCTAAGCCTTTTTCTTCGTTCAAACGAATAGAGTCACCATAAGGGTCAAGGGAAGCAAGATACCACCAAGGAGTTCCAAGACTCCTTATCCTTACCTCCACTAAAGAGGTAATCAAAGTCAATTTTAATGACTTTAAACAAGCGCACTTGGGAGGTAGTCCCATGGTATCCTTTGTATATATTTATGCTTTTTATTTTACGTTTTATGCATATTAAGTGTTCTTAGAAGCAGGAGTTTTTTTAAGGGGATGAAAAGATGTTTGGGGAACCAAAGATGGTGCATTCTGGTTAACATCGAGCATTAACATCTATCATGCCAGATCGATGTTGGGAACATCGGTCATGTACATCGATCAGCAATGCTCGATGTTGTGGAACCAGGAATTCATCGGGCAACTACATCGATGTAGGAAAGGAAGTGTCTCGGGTAGAACACATCGATCACTCCTGATCGATGTAATCAACCCAAGAGTCAGACAAATCACATCGATTACTCACATCGATCAGAAGTGATCGATGTTAACTGACCGAGAGTTTGGAGGTTTACATAGAGCAGCAGCATCGAGCAAGGCTTGCTCGATGTGCCTTCATCGCTCACCAACATCGACCGATGTAAATGGGCAGGAGGTTTTGGAGCTCACATCGATCAGCAGCATCGATCAACCATAGTCGATGTTGACCACATCAAACACTCACATCGATCAGAAGTGATCGATGTGGTCAGTGAGGTATGTGTTTTAATTTTAAAATTTTTTTCCTATCTTCGTTTGGAGCCAAGGGAGTTTGAATTTAAATTTTTTGGCTCCTCCCTGCCATTCTAACCCAGTTCTGAGCGCTTTTGGTTTTGTCTCCCACTCCTTAGATTCCTTGTGTTCCCTCCTTAGTTCTACAAAAAACAACTAACTCCTCTTCACTCTTCACACTTCATATTTTCTCTTCTCTCACCTATAGCCACGAAATTTCTCAGTTCTCTCTCTCTCTGTTTAGTCTTTGAAAGTGCTCAGAAGTCTCAAAAAGTTTTGCTCTCTTCTACTATTCATTTACTAGTTCTTCTGCTTTGAACTTTAGTTGTTATGAATCTTTTGCAGTAAGAACTAGTATTGTTTAGTTTAAAGTGCTTGTTTTGTTTTTGCATGGTGGAATTTGTTAGTTTGAGCAAGTAGATTTTAGAGCTGATTACTGTTCATGAATCTATTAGCTTGCTTTCCTTTAAATTCATTTTGCATAATCATGTTTCATTTTGTTTAAAGGCCACCATGCTAGGTTCATGTGTTTAAGTAGTTGAAATTTGCTTAGCACTCTAGCATGCATATGATTTTTGCTGTTGAATTCATTTAGCTCTTTAGAGGTTTACCTTGTTTAATAATTAGTTAAGCCTCTTTAAGTCTTGAATTTTTTTTTAAGCGTTTTGAAATCATGATTTATCATCTTTTTATTCCCACTCTTATAGTCTTTTGAGAATTTTTCTTATAGGCACTATGAGAAGAACAAAGGAGGTTACGAAAAACAAAGGCGAAGCACCTAAGAAGAAGGCGCCCTCTACTTGGCAGAAGATTAAATGGTTAATTTGTGTTCAATCACCCTTGTGTTAGTCAGTTGTAGTAAGGGTTTTATGTTAATCCATTGGGAAGAGTTGAAAACAGAAGAGTTGAGAGTAAAGTCTCTAAGTCAAGCAGGCAGAGAATTGGTTTTGTTTCCTAAGCAACAGTTCTAGCAACCTAAATGAAACAAGCAGCGGCCAAAGTAAAAGCAGAAGCAAACTAAGCAATTCTAAGCAAGGAAAACAGAGTAAAACAGAGTAAAACAGAGCAAAACAGAGCAAATCCGAAATTCAAATAAGAGAAAGGCAAGTCTCTAGATGTGGTTATTGACTTTGGGGGATTTCAGACATTAACTAAGGCTGTTTCAAACTACATTGATCAAGCAAACAAGCAAGCAATGGTGATTCCTAGACATAGAGTTCACACTTAAGCTAGTTAGATCCAATCTCTTGGCAAATAACCCTTTGCTAAACATTCTAACAAGAACTAACTCTCATTAGTGCTAAAACATCAAGCAAGCATGATTAAACAACTCTATTCAAGTCAAAATGCTCCTCAAACAGTCAATCTCTTGAGCCATGGCCAGCAAATCTCTATTAAACATGATCAGCATTTCATCAAACACTTGGTGGGCATAAGAGAAAGCTAACAACTTAGACAAGTTTGATTAAGACTAATCTAGCATGAATAACAAATAGAGAGGAACCCATAAACTGAAGCACTAAACAAACCTTAATCAAGCCTTAAATCCCCTTAATCTACCACATCTAGAAACCCAAAGATAACTACTCACTGATAATGAAGCTTAACACCAAATCACAAAGGGAAAGGATGCTAATCATGATTAAAGGAAAGATTAAAGAAAGATTAAAGCAAATACAAGATTATATTAAACAAAGCAAAGAAAATGTCTTACAAACTTAATGAAAAAGCTCAAGAACAGTAAAATGACATGACACCTCGAAAATCTGGAAAATGGGCTATTTATAGTCTAGAGAAGAAAACCCTAGAGTAATGGCATAAATATAATTAAAAACAGGTTCGGGCTGGGTCAGTATCAGTCAGTTGTGTCGGTCTTCAGTGACAGAAATGGGTTCCTATCGGTCTGGAGTAATCGACACATATCACCGAAATTAGTCTGGTGTGTTTGTGTCGATCACAGTTGACCGATACTGGTGACCGATATGCTCCGTATCGGTCACCCTTGACCGAAACTCTCTGTGCTCTGACCGAAAACTTCTGCAGAGATCTTCTGCTGTGATCCTTCTTGCTCCCTTTTGCCCAGCTAGCATCTTGTATCATTCCCAAAACTCCTCCAAGCTCCTTTAAGCTCCAAAAGCACCTAAAAACATCCAAAATGCAAAGAAAATGCAAACTATACTCTAAATGAAACCTCAGTCTAAAAGGAGAAGAAAATGGGAAAAAAGCAAAGGGAAAACATGTAGAAGAGGATCAAAATATGTACTAAATGCAGCCATAAATAGTGTAAATACAATGGATATCAACACCCCCACACTTGCCTTTTGCTTGTCTTCAAGCAATCAAGAACAAATGGGAGAGTGAGGTTTGAAAGTGGACATTCAGATTCCAAAAGTGCAAAGGTAAAGAGATGGTTTCAATGCTCAAGTGCCTAGTTGTAGGATGCAAACATAATCAGCTATACATTAAAGATCCTATCCATGGTCATCATATTTCAAAATGATCTCAAATATCAACTTCGGCAGATGCTCAAATCCATCAACTCTTTAATATTCAATTAAGTTCAGAACATGAATCATGCTTATGCAAATCAAGTAAAGACATTTGATTGAAAAAGGGTAAGGTTATGAGATAAGAATGATCTCATTTAAGCACAAGGGTTCAAAAACATGAAGGATCTCTCAATGAAATGACTTCATCTTAGGCAAAATGCTAAAGGTAAAAGCACACTTATGCATGCAATTCAAAGCTCTCTTCTACCCTTACTTCCCAATGATGAGTCCTAAGCATTTTTAAACCAAAGAGTGAACCCTCTAAGTCTACCCTTTCCTAAATTCTACCCTTTACCCATCTTCATGGCTGGGGAAACTTCTTCTTTTGCTTGTGTGGCTGCTTCTTTTTGGTTCGGACTTGCTCTTCTTTGTTGTGTTGGCACCTTCATCCCCTTTTGGTGGATTGCTTCTTGGTCAGATTTTTCTTCTTTTGGGCCCTTCTAAGCATTGTTGTTGGCGCCAATCGTTCTTTTTAAACTTAGCCATAATACTAAACTGTTTGCCTTTTTCTACCATTTCAGATCTTTTCCCTTTCTTTCAAACATAAAAACATGAAGTTCAAACCACTTACTCTACCTTTTTTAAACCCCAAAACTCCTATCCTAGAATCAAGCTCAAGATCCAAGCTGATATCTACAAGAGAGCTAATCATTGCCTGCCTTATTCTTAACACTTTTTGTCAAGACAAAATCGAAAATGCAATGCAAGTTTCATGGCTTACCTTTAGAAGACCAATTGCACAATCTGTACAACTTTGATAGGCTCTGTTTACTTACCAAGATTAATGGAATCAGTGAAGATGGTTTCGAGTTGAGGCTGTTCCCATTCTCTCTTGGCGACAAAGCTCATCAATGGGAGAAGAATTTACCTCAGGGGAGCATCACCAGTTAGGACGAGGGTAAGAGAGCATTCGTAGCAAAGATCTTCTCTACTTCAAGGACAGCTAGAATCAGGAATGAAATCTCTTGTTTGGCTCAAAGGAATAATGAGAGCTTTGGTGAAGCATGGGAAAGGTTAAAAGGTTACACACTTCAAAGCCCACACCATGGGTTCTCACAGGCATCACTCCTCTACACTCTCTACAGGAGCACTCTCCCAAATATCAGAATTGGATACTGCATCTAATGGTAATTTCCTTTCCAAAGATGTTGAAGAGGGAATGGAACTTGTGAAGAATCTAGCACAATCAGATGGGAATTATATTGAGGAGCTTCATAGAGCTCCTAGGAGTGCTAAGGATGAATTGGAGTCTAACAAGAAAGAGAACAAGGCTCTACATGAGAATATTGATCTGTTGCTAAGGGAAAGGAAGGAAGTTAGTTTTGTTAGTGACTTGGTTCAGATTGGAGATCAAAAAGGATGAACTATCTTGGATATCAAGGAGGTTACAATGGCTATGGAAACTACATGACCAATCCTAACCTCTCTTACAGGACTAACAATGTAGCCAACCCTCAAGATCAGGTCTACCCACCTCAATAACAATAGTAAGCTGGTCAAACAACTTTTGTGCCTTACAATAACAACAATCAAGGATTTCAACAAAGGAACAACAACTTCTAGCCTAGAGCACCCTACAACCCTCCAGGATTCAATGTTCAAGCACCAACTCAAGTCTCTTCCTGAGCTCCAGACTGTGAGATCAAGAATCTCATCCAACAAGTGCTTCAAAATCAGATCAAGACTACCTTGGAGATGAACAAAAAGTTTTTTGAAGTCCACAACAAGATAAACTCTGTTCATGTGGAGTTGACAAACAAGTATGATGGTCTAGCTGCAAGAGTGAAGACTTTGGAGAACAGCAAAGGAGTAGCTAGTGGACCACGCCCTCAAGGTAATCTTCCAGGAAATTGTGAGATTAATCCCAAGGAGTATTGCCAAGCTGTTGATTCTAAACATGCTTTCACCACTGTTGAGGAAGAAGCCATTATAGATGAGTTATTGGCAACGCTCAATGAGGACATTGATAAACAAAGTGAGGGGGAAGACCTTGTCCAAGTCTCTGATGCTAAGAAGGAGTTTCAAGCTAATGTGCTTCCAGTTTACCAACCTGACATTCCATTTCCAGGAAGATTCAAGCAGGAGCTAGTCAAGAAGTATTCAACTCTCTATGCTGCTCAAATGGAAATGAGAGGTCTAGATGCTAAAAAGGATCTTGGGAAGGTACTACCTAGATCCCTGGAATCAGTGGTTAAGGAGGTAAACATCAAGAGGCTTACAGATCCTGGTTGTTTTACTCTCCCATATGAACTCAAAGGAAGAACCTTCAAGAGCTGTTTGTGTTACTTAGGTGCTAGCATAAATCTGTTTCCATCAACTACAGCTAAGGAGTTGGGTTATACCAAGTTCCAGAAAAGCAATGTGTCCTTAACCATTGCAGATGGGACAATGAAGATGCCATTAGGAGCCCTCAAGGACGTGCCTATGAAGATTGAGGGAGTAACAATCAGATGTTATTGCATATTGCATACATTTTGCACACTCATTAGTTAGCTTTTCATGCATTTGTATCGCATTTTAGGTTAGATTGCATCAATTAGAGTCCTAAAGCATTCTTGCACCAGCATACGCATGTTCCTTGCATTTTGCATCACATTCAGGTTGTTTCTGGCTGCTTTGGAGTCGTGGAGGTTCGTGGACATGTTGAGGCTGATGTAGCAGTTCGTGGGAGCTCGGATATTTGCTAAGGATCAGGGATTGAGGAGCAGATCGAGCATGGCCGGTCGATCTGTGATGTGATCGACCAGAAGATCGAGCCAACCAGGCGATCCAAGGAGAATGATCGAGACAAGGATCGAGTGAAGCAGTCGATCAATCGGTACGGACGTAAATGACGCCATGCAGAGCGAGAGCCAGATCGAGTACACCACTCGATCCAATGGAAGATCGATACCGAGATCAGATGCAACACTCGATTCACCAATGATGATCGAGACCCAGATCGAGCTGAAGACATGATGTCCGGATATGATCGAGAGAACTGCTCGATCCTGGAGTCGATCTCTGTCCTTTCAACCACTTTTGGCCGCTAGCGAGGGGGGACCATCAGCTTGTTTTGGCCATTTTTGGAAGACGGCGACGTCCTTTTCCCACACAACTTTCAATCCTTATCTTTTTCTTTATGTTTTCTCTCTGGTTTTCGAAAAGAACACCATTGTCGAACTTGAGTTTTTCTTAAGCTTTGTATTCGAATCGTTTTTATTTTAATCCAGTTTTCTTTTCATGTTCATCGTTTCCTTTTACATGCTTTACTTGATTTACTTTATGTGTAGTCAGTAGTTTACTTAGGTTCGGGGTTGAGAGGAATAAGGGGTCTAAAGGGTTTCGATCTTGATGTTTTTCTAAGCGTTTTCAACGGCTATCTCTTCTAAGGTGTTGAGATCTCAATGCTTGAAGACTCTCACGCCAAGAGCTTCATGATCCGAGAGGTTCCTTACCTTGACAGGATTCAGGAGCCTCGGAAGATCACACCTTAGAGACTAGTTACCCCTTCCCAAAAGCCATGGATGTTTGGGGGATTAGTTAAGCCATTCATTTGAAATCTGCTTTCCATGCCCTTCGACCTCTCTTTCCACCAAAAGCCATCGGTTTGGAGGAGAGGATGAAGGAGTGATCTATACCGAAAGCCACAGATAGATCTTGCTTAGTTTTCAAGGTTTAGAGATCCTCACAAAGTGAGTCGATTCATTGTTTTCAACCCAAGGTCGAACCTTTGAAACCCCTGACCATGAATCTCAACCCTAAGCCCCTTCTTTTAGCATCTTTACATCTTATCTCGTCATTCGCTTGATCTTTGATCTCATCCTGGTCATTAGTTTTACTGTTCTTGCATTTTTAGACGAGATCGATTGTTATCGCTCGATCTAGTGGTCGATCTCATGGTCGATCCACTAATCGAATATTAGTAATTCGAAGCTTTGTCCTTTAATTATTCTGTTTGTTCCTCGTGGTAGTTTTTTCATTCCTAGTATTTTTAAAATAGGTTGCATTCTATTTAAGTTGCTGCATCTAGTTTTTAGAGATTTTCTCATAAATCATCTCATTTCGCTTGGATTTGCATTAGTCCTTGTATTCTCTTTGCATTCTCTATCATCCTAGGCATGGATTGACCCTCTCTTGCTTGCTGTACTACAACATGTCTTGCATTTGAGTTTGATAACCTCATTGCATTTTAACCCTTGCTAAGAAAGTGTTTATCACAATTCCAAGTGATTTCTTGGTTTTGTATGTTGAGGGCCAGATCAAGAATGCAATCATACTTGGAGGACCCTTCTTAGCTTCAGCTGGTGCTGTCTTTGATGCCAGGGAATTCACTACAGAGCTTAGGCTCACCAAGGAGAAGGTCTTGAAGTTTGATAGCAAGGGTAACAAGCTGGAGCATGAACATGCTTACTCCTTGGAGTTGAACAAGATAAAAGGAGTTGACAAGAACTGGCATAAATTTGAAGGCTATACTGGAGAGAGTTTTGATGGCTGCTGCTTGTCAAGATTGTTCCAAGATACCACTGAAGAGGAGGTCCTCCAAGTGGTTAGTTCCACGAAGATGAATGAATTTAAGCTGGTTACTGGAGAAGGAGAGGTGGTTTTACAACCATTTGGCTCAAAGAATGGTGAGGTCTACTACAAGATAAAGCAAGAAGGGAAGTCTAAGCCTTTTTCTTCGTTCAAACGAATGGAGTCACCATAAGGGTCAAGGGAAGCAAGACACCACCAAGGAGTTCCAAGACTCCTTATCCTTACCTCCACTAAATAGGTAATCAAAGTCAAGTTTAATGACTTTAAACAAGTGCACTTGGGAGGTAGTCCCATGGTATCCTTTGTATATATTTATGCTTTTTATTTTATGTTTTATGCATATTAAGTGTTCTTAGAAGCAGGAGTTTGTTAAGGGGATGAAAAGATGTTTGGGGAACCAAAGATGATGCATTCTGGTTAACATCGAGCATTAACATCTATCATGCCAGACGATGTTGGGAACATTGGTCATGTACATCGATCAGCAATGCTCGATGTTGTGGAACCAGGAATTCATCGGGCAACTACATCGATGTAGGAAAGGAAGTGTCTCGGGTAGAACACATCGATCACTCCTGATTGATGTAATCAACCCAAGAGTCAGACAAATCACATCGATTACTCACATCGATCAGAAGTGATCGATGTTAACTGACCGAGAGTTTGGAGGTTTACATAGAGCAGCATCATCGAACAAGGCTTGCTCGATGTGCCTTCATCGCTCACCAACATCGACCGATGTAAATGGGCAGGAGGTTTTGGAGCTCACATCGATCAGCAGCATCGATCAACCATAGTCGATGTCGACCACATCAAACACTCACATCGATCAGAAGTGATCGATGTGGTCAGCGAGGTATGTGTTTCAATTTTAAAATTTTTTCCCTCTCTTCGTTTGGAGCCAAGGGAGTTTGAATTAAAATTTTTTGGCTCCTCCCTGCCATTCTAACCCAGTTCTGAGCGCTTTTGGTTTTGTCCCCCACTCCTTAGATTCCTTGTGTTCCCTCCTTAGTTCTATAAAAAGCAACTACCTCCTCTTCACTCTTCACACTTCACATTTTATCTTCTCTCACCTATAGCCACGAAATTTCTCAGTTCTCTCTCTCTCTATTTAGTCTTTGAAAGTGCTCAGAAGTCTTAAAAAGTTTTGCTCTCTTCTACTATTCATTTGCTAGTTCTTCTGCTTTCAACTTTAGTTGTTATGAATCTTTTGCAGTAAGAACTAGTATTGTTTAGTTTAAAGTACTTGTTTTGATTTTTGCATGGTGGAATTTGTTAGTTTGAGCAAGTAGATTTTAGAGCTGATTACTGTTCATGAATATATTAGCTTGCTTTCCTTTAAATTCATTTTGCATAATCATGTTTCATTTTGTTTAAAGGCCACCATGCTAGGTTCATGTGTTTAAGTAGTTGAAATTTGCTTAGAACTCTAGCATGCATATGATTTTTGCTCTTGAATTCATTTAGCTCTTTAGAGGTTTACCTTGTTTAATAATTAGTTAAGCCTCTCTTAGTCTTGAATTTTTTTTAAGCGTTTTGAAATCATGATTTATCATCTTTTTATTCCCACACTTCTAGTCTTTTGAGAATTTTTCTTATAGGTACTATGAGAAGAACAAAGGAGGTTACGAAAAACAAATGCGAAGCACCTAAGAAGAAGGCGCCCTCTACTTGTGTTCAATCACCCTTGTGTTAGTCAGTTGTAGTAAGGGTTTTATGTCAATCCATTGGGAAGAGTTGAAAACAGAAGAGTTGAGAGTAAAGTCTCTAAGTCAATCAGGCAGAGAATTGGTTTTGTTTCCTAAACAACTGTTCTAGCAACCTAAGTGAAACAAGCAGCAACCAAAGTAAAAGCAGAAGCAAACTAAGCAATTCTAAGCAAGAAAAACAGAGTAAAACAGAGCAAAACAGAGCAAATCCGAAATTCAAATAAGAGAAAGGCAAGTCTCTAGATGTGGTTATTGACTTTGGGGGATTTCAGACATTAACTAAGGTTGTTTAAAACTACATTGATCAAGCAAACAAGCAAGCAATGGTGATTCCTAGACATAGAGTTCACACTTAAGCTAGTTAGATCCAATCTCTTGGCAAATAACCCTTTGCTAAACATTCTAAGAAGAACTAACTCTCATTAGTGCTAAAACATCAAGCAAGCATGATTAAACAACTCTATTCAAGTCAAAATACTACTCAAACAGTCAATCTCTTGAGCCATGGCCAGCAAATCTCTATTAAACTTGATCAGCATTTCATCAAACACTTGGTGAGCATAAGAGAAAGCTAACAACTTAGACAAGTTTGATTAAGACTAATCTAGCATGAATAACAGATTAATAGAGAGGAACCCATAAACTGAAGCACTAAACAAACCTTAATCAAGCCTTAAATCCCCTTAATCTACCACATCTAGAAACCCAAAGATAACTACTCACTGATAATGAAGCTTAACACCAAATCACAAAGGGAAAGGATGCTAATCATGATTAAAGGAAAGATTAAAGAAAGATTAAAGCAAATACAAGATTATATTAAACAAAGCAAAGAAAATGTCTTACAAACTTAATGAAAAAGCTCAAGAACAGTAAAATGACATGACCCCTCGAAAATCTGGAAAATGGGCTATTTATAGTCTAGAGAAGAAAACCCTAGAGTAATGGCATAAATATAATTAAAAACAGGTTCGGGCTGGGTCAGTATCAGTCAGTTGTGTCGGTCTTCAGTGACAGAAATGGGTTCCTATCGGTCTGGAATAATCGACACATATCACCGAAATTAGTCTGGTGTGTTTGTGTCGATCACAGTTGACCGATACTGGTGACCGATATGCTCCGTATCGGTCACCCTTGACCGAAACTCTCTGTGCTCTGACCGAAAACTTCTGCAGAGATCTTCTGCTGTGATCCTTCTTGCTCCTTTTTGCCCAGCTAGCATCTTGTATCATTCCCAAAACTCCTCCAAGCTCCTTTAAGCTCCAAAAACACCTAAAAACATCCAAAATGCAAAGAAAATGCAAACTATACTCTAAATGCAACCTCAGTCTAAAAGGAGAAGAAAATGGGACAAAAGCAAAGGGAAAACATGTAGAAGAGGATCAAAATATGTACTAAATGCAGCCCTAAATGGTGTAAATACAATGGATATCAACACCCCCACACTTGCCTTTTGCTTGTCCTCAAGCAATCAAGAACAAATGGGAGAGTGAGGTTTGAAAGTGGGCATTCAGATTCCAAAAGTGCAAAGGTAAAGAGATGGTTTCAATACTCAAGTGCCTAGTTGTAGGATGCAAACATAATCAGCTATACATTAAAGATCCTAGCCATGGTCATCATATTTCAAAATGATCTCAAATCTCAACTTAGGCAGATGCTCAAATCAATCAACTCTTTAATATTCAATTAAGTTCAGAACATGAATCATGCTTATGCAAATCAAGTAAAGACATTTGGTTGAAAAAGGGTAAGGTTATGAGATAAGAATGATCTCATTTAAGCACAAGGGTTCAAAAACATAAATGATCTCTCAATGAAATGACTTCATCTTAGGCAAAATGCTAAAGGTAAAAGCACACTTATGCATGCAATTCAAAGCTCTCTTCTACCCTTACTTCCCAATGATGAGTCCTAAGCATTTTTAAACCAAAGAGTGAACCCTCAAAGTCTACCCTTTCCTAAATTCTACCCTTTACCCATCTTCATGGCTGGGGAAACTTCTTCTTTTGCTTGTGTGGCTGCTTCTTTTTGGTTGGGACTTGCTCTTCTTTGTTGTGTTGGCACCTTCATCCCCTTTTGGTGGATTGCTTCGTGGTCAGATTTTTCTTCTTTTGGGCCCTTCTAAGCATTGTTGTTGGCGCCAATCGTTCTTTTTAAACTTAGCCACAATACTAAACTGTTTGCCCTTTTCTACCATTTTAGATATTTTCCCTTTCTTTCAAACATAAAAACATGAAGTTCAAACCACTTACTCTACCCTTTTTAAACCCCAAAACTCCTATCCTAGAATCAAGCTCAAGATGCAAACTGGTATCTACAAGAGAGCTAATCATTGCCAGCCTTATTCCTAACATTTTTTGCCAAGACAAAATCGAAAATGCAATGCAAAGGCCTCACAGCTCTCACAATAGTGTTTAGGCTCAAAAGGAGGTTTTGGTTAAGGGTGAGGATGTAACTGTCCCATAATTATGAGGATCAGCTATTTGGATCAACAAGAGTGGTAGAAAGGAGAAAGATGATTCAAATATGTATATGGTAGCCATGCAATCACTTTTCAATGCATAAGACATGATAATTAAAAGCCCAAGTTAAAGTTCAAGTTGATAGAGTTGATTTTCAGAGAACAAATGCTTTCAGAATGAGATGAGAAGACCAAATCTAGCAATCTACGCATGGTTTAGCCTTAACTTCTAACAATCATATGATGCATCAAACAACTAAGCATTTAAAAACTGAAATCATCTCTAAACACTAAGCACTTTACAAGGAAAACTCGTCATAATGCCCTATGCAAATGCAATGCAACCTAAATGTCAACACTAGACTCAATCCTAGAAGAATGGAATGCAACTACATGTTTTCTTTTTGGTTTGCAAAATTGCAAAAAAAAATTTAAAATATTTGATTTTTTTTGTGTTTCTCTATGCCTTACATCTATGCATGATATGCATGAGACTCAAAGAGAAAAGAAAAAAGGAAAAACTAAGAAAACAGAAAACAAAGTCAAACCCCAAATCTTTCCCCTACACTTAAATTACACAGTCCCTTGTGTAATGTAAGCAATGGAAGAGAGAAGAAACAAAATATATTACAAAAATAAAAAGATGCAATGGTATAGAACAATGGAAGGGATGTGGTACTTGGTTCAATGGTAGGAGTTGTGGGAGGATCCTGAGGTTTGTGGAGACTTGCTAGCTCTCCTCTTCCTTCTCTCATAGACTTTAGTGGAATGCTCTGCTTCTGGAGTTGGTTGAACCCAGCTTGACCATAGCTGTTCAGCTTGTGAAGAAGTCCCTTGTGTGCCCCATTGCCATGTATCCTGAACTTCAGAGGGGTTGGGGATTGGCGCCTCCCAAGCTGATGGAACATTGGCTCTTGGCTCATAAGATGAAGCCCTTGGTTGTGCCCATGTACCCCATTGATCACTTGGTTGTGCATGGAATGAGTGTCTTCCATGGGGGTTCCATACAGCTTCCTCCTCTTCAGTTGGCTCAGCATGGTGGAGTTGCTCTTCTTGTTGAGAGTGGAGCTCTTGGGTATGGCTGTGGTGGGAAGTTTTTGCTGATGTAGCCTTGTTCTTGCTGAACTTCCCCTTTACCATCTTTAAAAGCCCTTTGATGGCTTTGTCCTGCCACTTGCACCACTTCTGTAATGTGTTAATGTGCTCATGAGCTGCTCTCGAAGAGCTTCCTTGGTTGGGAGGGCTGGAAGTGGAACTACCTTGAGCTGTAGTTCAACACTTCTTCTTCTTCAAGCTCATCTTCTTCATGGGTTCTTCCTTAGCCTTCAGCGCCAGCAGTAGCATTCCATTATTCTTCTTCTTCTTCTTCTTTGATCTCTTCAGTGTGCTCCTCTTCTTCTTCACTGTCTTCTTCTTCTTCTACTGTAGGAATAGGGCCGCCTGTGTAGAGCTCCTCAGTGCTTGGGTTGAAGCTGATGTTTCCTTTTATGAAGAAGGATGTAAGCTTTGGATTGGGGAGGATGACTTTTGCTGGTGTGTCAAGGCCTGTGATGAAGTTATACACATGCTTTCCACCAATGGTTCTTTTAAGGTAGTGGCTTCTCTTGAGGTAATCAATGTCAATCCATAGTAGCTCAAGTGCATCACCTTCATGTTTGTCAAGGTCTACTCCACTAGCTTGCAGAATTCCTGTCACAACTCCTCCAATGTGCACTTGAGGGCTGTTCTCCTTCTTTGTCTTACTAAAAACCCAGCTCTGGTAGGATAGGAGCTGCTCCATCAACATAGCCACATATCAGGGGTTACTTCTCGGTGCTCTGAGAGGTTCCCCATACTCATCGCTTCCCAACACCTCATACAGTCCTTAGTATATCAGATTTGTCTCCCTTCCTGTGAGATATGTCGTTTCCTTCCTTGCAAAGAGTGTATTCGCAATTGCTTTGTGGACATATCTCACGGCTGGATGCCTTAGGTGCTGGTTCCTTGATCTTCCAGGAGTGTATTTCCCAACCCCAATAATCCCCAACAGCATGATGTGCTGTCTACTTGGGATTTCGAACCTGCTCAGCTTGGTGGGGTGGGACTTCAGCTCTAGATCCTTGGCGATCTCTGTGAATGTTGAGGAGAACTTCTCCTTGCCAATCTGAAAAGAGATCCATCCATCGCCATAGGGAGCTCACTGTCTTCATACCAGACCACCTTGAGTGTGGAGAGGAATTGGTAAGTGAGCGGTTGGTAAGATGGGAGTGGCGTTTCCATGAAAGCTCCAAGACCCATGCGCTCAAATGTGGCTTTGCAGTCACCATAGAGTCCAAGCGCCATCATTGTGGAAGTCCACGGATATCTTGTTGGCTTGAAAGTGCACTGGTTGAAAGCCTTCATGAGTTCTTTAGCAGCACTGCCCTTGTTTTCTTGATCTTCTCCCTCATTCCCAATCGGTCTCTTTCCAGCGGCTTTGGAGGATTGCTCATCAGCCTTGCCCTTTCCTTTATCTTTCTGTGTTCTTGGTTGGATTGGTGCTTCCTGAGGTGCTTTTCCTTTTTTTCCCAGTAGCTATTTTTGTTCTTCCCATGGTACCTTCAAAAGCAAAGCTTGATAACAAGGTAAGTGAAAGAATAAAAGCTGAAGAACTGAATAGCTGAAAGCTTTTAATGGATAAACTCTTTAATGCTAAGAAAAGGCTAACAAGTCCTAACAACAAGTTGAAACTTATTCAAAGCAAGAAGAGATCAAAAGCTAGCAACTAAATAAGCTAGAATGCACAAAAGATAAACAGTTATGCATGATATTCCAGCAAAATGGTTCCTAGGCAAAAGAGATGATGATTTTGCAAAAGGATGAAGATGAGCAAGCAATGAGATAAATAGATATTAATCAGAACTTCAACATCTAGCTTGATATCTCAAAACAAATCCATATTGCAAAATCATTTCACAACAATCAAAACTAAACACTGCTTGCTCTAAAAAACTTCATAAAAGCAGTTTTTATCATAAGCTAAAAGTAAGAGCAAAGAGAGATAGTTTAGGAAGCAAACCTTTAGTGAACTTCTGAACACTTAGAGAAGGCAATAAAAGAGAAAAACAACTAGTTATTTCGAGCTTTAGGTGAGAAGAAGAGTGATTTTAAGTGTGAAGAGAAGTGAAGAAAGTTGTTGCTTAAATAGAGAGAAAGGAGAGGAAACCAAAGGAATCAAAGGTTGGTGAGGGAACATAAGGAATCAAAAGTGTGGGGGACAAAAACAAAAGTATTAAGAAGCTAGGAAAGAGGTCAGAAGGAATCCCATTTAAAAATTCAAACTCCTTTGGCTCAAAACCAAAAGAGGTAAAAAAATTTGAAAGTTGAGACACTTACCTCGGATGGAGTTTCGGTCACTCATGACCGATATTACTGACCGAAATTGCATTTTCGGTCATGAGTTATCGACACTTGAGACTGACGTGCTTCCTGGGATTAGTATCGGTCATCAGTGATCAACACACTTGACCGAAATACATCTGGTATGATTGTGTCGATCTTGAGTGATCGATACTGGTGATCGATACGATTCCAAGAATCTTATCGATCTCCACTGATCGATACTCTGGACCGAAATTCATACGGTGTGTTTGTGTCGATCAAGTGAGGTCGATATGAATGACCGAAAATTATCCTCTTTCAAAACTTCTTTCCATATCGGTCACAAGTGACCGATATGTTGAATGGCTTAAACTGGCTCCACTGATATCGGTCAATCATGATCGCTACTGATGACCAAAAATCTGTGTATCGGTCTGTCATGACCGATACAAATGACCGATATCAGCCAGAATACACCTGTTCTTTGTCCCCATCATACTTTCTCAAACCCCAGTTCGAAATCCTGTTTCTATACACTAAAACAAAGCATAAAAGAAATACTAGAAAGCATAATATATACAATAGGATAGAATGGGACTACCTCCCAAGTGTGCTTGTTTAAAGTCACTAAGCTTGACTTTGATTACCTCTTTAGTTGAGGTTAGAGGTGAATGGAGCTTGTGCCCCTACCTCTTTCTTCCTCCAGACCCATGTTCCCTTTGATAGTTGCATGTGATTCTCTTGAGCTGACATCATATGCCTATTGTTCCTGACATTTGGTATGGCTGAAGTTGTCACTTCCTTGGTTGTTGAGTTGTCAATATCCTTCAAACCTTCTTCAAGCTTTAACTTAGTGGTCTGACTCTTGTTTGGTTCAGTAAGGAAAGCATCACTCAACAACATGCTCATAGTGGGGTTCATAGCATCCTCGAAACTATCTGGAAGTTTTCAGTAGTAATCCTCTTGCTCAGCTGCTCCACAAAAAGCTATGGAAGGGGAGGCAATCTTGTAGACTTTGAACTCATCAATATGCTTTAAAATGACAGAACCTCTCTTGAAGTCTAACTGAGCTCCTGCTGTTGCCAAGAATGGAGTACCTAGAAGAAGTGGCACCTCCCTGGAATAGGTTTTTTCCATGACCACAAAGTCTGTTGGAACTAGGCATTCTCCAATCTTCACAGGATAGTCCTTCACCATGCCTAAAGGTTTTGTGGAAGTGTTGTCGGCAAAGGTGATGGAGGTCCTGGACGGCACCAACTTCTTGATCCCCAGAGTTTGACTAAGATGGAGAGACATAACATTGACAGTTGATCCTGAATCACATAGGGCTTTGACATTGTCAAGCATTTCCAGCTCACAAGTGATGAGGAACTTTCCTGGGTTTGGGAGTTTTGGCAATGACTTCATCATCTTGCTTCTTTTCATGTCAGCCCCCACATTCTCAAGGATTGGTTCCACCACTTCCAGCTTCTCTAAAACTTCTTTAGGAATCTGGTTTGATGTTTCACCTTCATCAAAGTGGTCCCATGTGGGAGTTGTATTCCAGTATCTTCTATGTCTTGTTTGAACTTTGTGTACATCTCCATACTGGCTTTGGTGAAGTGCATTGTGGGGTAGGAGAATGGTGGTTTACAGACTGGAGCTGAGAGTTCTTTACCCTTTGCAATAGTGCTTTAAGAATTACCCACTTGATTATGGTAGAGTTCCTTAGATTCCTGAGGAGTTTTATGAGACAAAACCATCAAAGCATGATGTGTCTCTAGTTCTTCTTCTTCAGCATCAGGGTTCTTTGGTGTGGGGGTCTCTTCTATAGCAGTTGGGGTTTCCTCAGCCCCCTCTTTCTGAGCAGCTTCCAGTGCTGCTCGTCCTGTTCTTCTTCTCTGTTCAAGTGTTCATCAAAGCCACGGAGGAATGTCCCTACAACTTCCTGAGCTTCTTCATCACTGATGTTGCTTCTTCTGGGTTCTCCTCCATACTCAACCCTCGTCCTGTCTATATGGAATATCATCTCTTGGATCATGATTCCCAGCTCTTCCAATGAAGCATCTTCATCAGTGAATTCCTCTTCTGCTTCCTCTGCCTCTTCAGTAAGTAAGTGGCAGTATTCCTGATGTTTGTGTGCAGCTTTTTGAGGAAGAGTGTCCTGAAGTCTTTGTGTGTGTGCCCCATCTTGGCTGTTCTCCAAGAGATGTATCCTTGAGTCCAGGTCATCAAACTTGGCATGAAGGTCATGGTGAACATAATATATTCTGTTGTGTAGCTCAGCAAATCTCTTGTTCATCTCCATAGTTCCAATGGTTTGGAGAGTGATGTTGACCATGATCATGCTCATGATGTCAGTTGATCCACATGTAGGAATATAGGGTTGGTCTACAGTGTGGGAAGGAGTGTAGCTCTCTTCAAAAGAGTGTATTGGTAGGGGCTCTTGGCAGAAGTTTCTGTAGGTAGAATCTTCAAAGTACACCATATTGAAGTTTTGTTTCAACTCACCTGAAATGAAAACACTTGAAAACAGAGTTAGTAACCAAAGAAATGTAAAATCTTGATCTTAAAGATTCTACAAACTCTAATGATTCAAACTGTTTCCCAAATGGCAACGGCGCCAAATTCGCACAAGATTAAATGGTTAATTTGTGTTCAATCACCCTTGTGTTAGTCAGTTGTAGTAAGGGTTTTATGTCAATCCATTGGGAAGAGTTGAAAACAGAAGAGTTGAGAGTAAAGTCTCTAAGTCAAGCAGGTAGGGAATTGGTTTTGTTTCCTAAGCAACAGTTCTAGCAACCTAAGTGAAACAAGCAGCAACCAAAGTAAAAGCAGAAGCAAACTAAGCAATTCTAAGCAAGGAAAACAGAGTAAAACAGAGCAAAACAGAGCAAATCCGAAATTCAAATAAGAGAAAGGCAAGTCTCTAGATGTGGTTATTGACTTTGGGGGATTTCAGACATTAACTAAGGCTGTTTCAAGCTACATTGATCAAGCAAACAAGCAAGCAATGGTGATTCCTAGACATAGAGTTCACACTTAAGCTAGTTAGATCCAATCTCTTGGCAAATAACCCTTTGCTAAACATTCTAACAAGAACTAACTCTCATTAGTGCTAAAACATCAAGCAAGCATGATTAAACAACTCTATTCAAGTCAAAATGCTCCTCAAACAGTCAATCTCTTGAGCCAGGGCCAGCAAATCCTCTATTAAACATGATCAGTATTTCATCAAACACTTGGTGGGCATAAGAGAAAGCTAACAACTTAGACAAGTTTGATCAAGACTAATCTAGCATGAATAACAGATTAATAGAGAGGAACCCATAAACTGAAGCACTTAACAAACCCTAATACAGCCTTAAATCCCCTTAATCTACCACATCTAGAAACCCTAAGATAACTACTTACTCATAATCAAGTTTAACACTAAATCACAAAGAAAAAGGATGCTAATCATGATTAAAAGAAAGATTAAAGAAAGATTAAAGAAAATAATTGATTATATTAAACAAATCAAAGAAAATGTCTTACAAACTTAATGAAAAAGCTCAAGAACAGTAAAATGACATGACCCCTCGAAAATCTGAAAAAGGGGCTATTTATAGTCTATAGAAGAAAACCCTAGAGTAATGGCATAAATGTAATTAAAAACAAGTTCGGGCTGGGTCAGTATCGATCAGTTGTGTCGGTCTTCAATGACCGTAATGGGTCCCTATTCGTCTGGAGTGATCGACACATATGACCGAAATTAGTCCAGTGTGTTTGTGTCGATCACACTTGACCGATACTGGTGACCGATATGCTCTGTATCGGTCACCCTTGACCGAAACTCTCTGTGCTCTGACCGAAAACTTCTGCAGAGATCTTCTCCTGTGATCCTTCTTGCTCCTTTTTTCCCAGCTAGCATCTTGTATCATTCCCAAAACTCCTCCAAACTCCTTTAAGCTCCAAAAGCACCTAAAAACATCCAAAATGCAAAGAAAATGCAAATTATACTTCAAATGCAACCTAAGTCTAAAAGGAGAAGAAAATGGGACAAATGCAAAGGGAAAACATGTAGAAGAGGATCAAAATATGTACTAAATGCAGCCCTCAATGGTGTAAATACAATGGATATCACTACTGCACTTGCAATCAAAGACAAGGGCAAAGGTGTTGCCGATGGGCAGTCCTCAAAAACTGCTGGAAAAAGAGCAATGGAAAGCAAGGCTGCCAAGTCTAAGGACAAAGGGAAAGGCAAGGCCGTGCAAGAAGCCCCAAACAAGCAACGAAGTGCAAGGGAGTTAATAGAGCTCTTCAACCTGTGTACCTTCAAAGCTACAAGGTACCCTTGCATCCCCACAATGAAGGCACTTGGGATTTATGATGATTGCAAAAAAATCTTTGAAGAGATGGGGCTTAAAAAGTTCATAGAGCTGGCGCTTCCCTCCTACCAGCATCTCACCATTCAGTTTCTCTCCACTTTTCAAGTGGTGAGTTATGAAGAGAGTGAGCTTGACAATGGAGATGGCTGGATATCCTTCAGACTTGGCAAGCAGAAGTTCACAACAACCTTTAAAGAGCTTTTAGATGGCCTTGGCATGTATCCCTATGGTGACAGGAAGGCTCAGTTCGAAATAAGAATGAGAGAGCATGCAAAGCTTTGGGAAGTGGGGTTGATCACTTCATTCCAGGAGTCACCAAGAATAAGAGTCAAAGGCATCCAGCTATGAGATATGATCACAAGGCACTTGCAAATACACTTTTTGCAAGGAAGGAGACAGCCAACATAACATCAAGGGAGATGGACATCCTCTACAATGGGGCGCAGCCACTAGTGCGCTCCAGCAGCATTTTTGGAATCTGAATGCCCACCTTCAAACCTCACTCTCCCATTTGTTCATATTTGCTTGAGGACAAGCAAAAGGCAAGTGTGGGGGTGTTGATATCCCTTGTATTTACACCATTTAAGACTGCATTTAGTACATATTTTGGTCCTCTTTTGCATGTTTTCCCTTAGCTTTTGTCCCACTTTCTTCTCCTTTTAGACTTAGGTTACATTTAGAGTATAGTTTGCATTTTCTTTGCATTTTGGATGCTTTTAGGTGCTTTTGGAGCTAAAAGGAGCTTGGAGGAGTTTTGGGGATGATCCAGGATGCTAGCTGGGCAAAAGGGAGCAAGAAGGATCAAATCAGAGAATCTCTGGAGAAGTTTTCGATCAGAGCACGGTGAATATCGGTCAAGGATAACCGATACAGAGCAGTATCGATCACCAGTATCGGACAAGGGTGACTAACACAAACACAACGAGTTGATTTTGGTTATATGTGTCGATCATTCCGGACCGATGGGGATCCATATCGATCACTGAAGACCGACGTAACTGGCCGATACTGACCCAGCCCAAACCTGTTTTAACTACGCTTTTGCCATTACTCTTGGGCTTTCTTCTCTAGGCTATAAATAGCCTCTTTTTCCAGATTTTCGACATGTCTTGTCAAAATAATGTTCTTAAGCATTTTCTGTAAATTTGTAAGAAAAATCTTTTGCTTTGTTTAATATATTTGAGTATTTGCTTTAATCTTTCTTTATTCTCTCTGCTAATCATGATTAACATCCTTTTCCTTTGTGATTTGGTGTTAAACATGAGTATGAGTGAGTAGTTATCTTAGAGTTTCTAGATGTGGTAGATTAGGGGAATTTAAGACTTGATTAGGGCTTGTTAAGTGCTTCAGCTTATGGGTTCCTCTCTATTAATCTGTTATTCATGCTAGATGAGTCTTGATCAAACTTATCTACGTTGTTAGCTTTCTCTTATGCCCACCAAGTGTTTGATGAAATGCTGATGTTGTTTAGTAGAGGATTTGCTGGCCTTAGCTCAAGAGATTGACTGTTTTACGAGCATTTTGACTTGAATAGAGTTGTTTACTAATGCTTGCTTGATGTTTTAGCACTAATGAGAGTTAGTTCTTGTTAAGATGTTTAGCAAAAGGTATTTGCCAAGAGATTGGATCTAGCTTGCTTGATTGTGAACTCTATGTCTAGGAATCACCATTGCTTTCTTACCTGCTTGATCAATGTAGTTTAAAACAGCCTTAGTTAGTGTCTAAAATTCCCCAAAGTCAATAACCACATCTAGTTACTTGCCTTTCTCTTATTTGAACCTCGGATTTGCTCTGTTTTGCTCTGTTTTTCTTGCTTAAAACTGCCTTGTTTGCTTTTGTTTTCACTTTCTTTGTTGATTGATCACCTTAGGTTGTCAGAACTTTTGCCTAGGCAACAAAAACCTTTTCCTGCTTGCTTGACTTAGAGATTTCACTCTTAGCTCTTCTGTTTTCAACTGTTCCCAATTGGATTGATATTAAAACCCATACTACAACTGACTAGTACAAGAATGGGTGATTGAATCAAGTCCCAAAAACACTTGTATTAGTTTTGCAAACCAAAAAGAGAGCATATAGGTGCATTTCATTTGTTTAAAATTGAGTCAAGTGTTTACATATAGGTTGCATTGCATTTGCTTAGGGCATGATGATGAATTTTGCTTGAAAAATGCTAAGTGTTTAGGATTGATTTAAATGTCTATGTGGTTAATTGTTTTATGCATCTTGAGAAAGTTAGAAGTTAAGACTGAACCATGTTTGAATTGCTAAATTTGATTCTGTTATCCCTTACTGAAACCTTTTGTTCATTGAAAATCAACTCTATCTATTTGTACCTTAATCTGATTTTTAATTATCTTGTTTGTGCATCAAAAAGTTTTTGGCGCCGTTGCCGGGGAGAAGATTGAGAGTTTAGGGAGTCTTCTGACACCGATCTTTCAGCACTTTCAGATCGATGTCACACCTTGCAGCCTTCGCAGTGACAGATCTCTCATGGATGACCAGCATCTGCACCATGTTACGAGGCTCAAGCCTGGAGTTGTCTGGACATTCACTACTACTGCTGGAGAGTATGTTGACATTAAGTTGCCAGAGAGTGCGCTCACTACGATCCATGGTGTCACACGCCAGCTGCTATTTCTGCCAGATGCGAGTCTGCTACGCCCTTTACCTCTGCGTCCTGCTAGAGCTGCCACTGCGGCTGATGCTGGACCATCTAGACGCCAGACCACTACATCCACTGCATTCAGGTGTCCTCCACGACCACAGACACCCATGGACATGGCTGCTTTTCAGGAGTATGTCATTGACAGCTTTGAGGGACTCTGGGATGCTGTTGCTACACTTAGCAACTGTGGTTGTGTCTGCCCACATTACACCACCGAGCCCTGCGAGGATGAGGACTGAGCCTCTACTATCTGGTTACTTGTTTCTGTTTCTCTTTTATTTTTATTTCTCTTGAGTCATTTTTATGTTTTCTTTGAGTCAGTTGTCAGTTACGTTGATGACGTTTTGTGATATTGTTGAACCAGGTTATTATTGCTATGTTTGGATGTTATTAAATGTGTGTTTGAGTGCTCTAACAGTCTGACTTTAGAGTACATATGATAACATTATGTTAATAATCATCTAACTTGTGCATTCTGAAATACAGGTCATGGTGACGCTCGTCACCAATCAGGTGATGCTCGTCACCCGATCCTTCGCAAGGTAACACTTTCTCAACTTGGTTTCTCGAGTTCTCATTCATCTTTTTGACCAACACTTGGCTTAATAACACTAGGGACAGTGTTGTTTAAGTCTGGGGGAGGTGGTTACTGACGTTGTGTGCTTTGTGTCATGTTTATAGGGTCTTAAAGTTGAGTCAAAAACCTGTTTTTATAGAGTCAAAATTTGGAAATTGTCAGTTTTTCTGGGAACTAACCATAGGACGTTTTTGCTTATAAGAACCATTGCCACAGTAGTTGATTACAAGTCTTACTAAGTTGAAAGTCATAGGTAGATCAGTCTAGCTATGAAGGTTTAGGTTCTTAGAGAATCTGGAAAATTTGCTGTTGGCTCCACCTTGTCTTGGGGCTTGATTCCAATTGATCTTGATTCTCTCTTTCAGCGCTGACAATAAGGTTAAGATACAGTCTCTCTTTGGTCTTCCCTGATGTAGTTTTTAAGAGTTTAAGTCCAAAGAATGGTGCATTCATAACCCTGTTTCCTCACAAGGAACAACAGTAATGAACACACTCAAGAACCTGTCTCCTCACAAGGAACAAGAGTATTGAGTAGCACCATATCTTAGACTGTAAGAAAATGAGATAAAGAGTTGAAAAATCGAAAAATCAGAAAGGAAAAGATTCAGGGAAGAGAAAATAGGAGAGCTGTGTTGAGATTGGTTTGTTCAGTTGTTAGGAAGGGAAAAGAATCTGTAAAGTGATTGAGATGATAGAACCTTGATGAGATATCACTCTTAGATAAACAAATAAGGAGTTGGCAGTAGAGATTTCAGATTTCTTGAAGGGATTTGGATTGGATTTGAGAGATTTGCTTAGCTTGTGATGATTAGACTGAAATTTGATCTTGTGTTGACTATGTGTTATGTGGATTCGAAAGTGTTAACTAATGTGGTGTTCCTGATGATTGACTGACTGTTTCTTGTTTTGAAACTCGACCCTGTTTTTTGTCTGATGTTTGCTTGAAGGCAAGCAAAAGCTAAGTCTGGGAGAGTTGATATATCATGGTTTTTATGGTTTTTAACCATGATATAAGTCCTTTTTATTGAGTCTTTGTTGTCTTTCTAGAGTCCTAGTAGAGTCTTTGCAGGTTACAGCATGTGTGGAGCATAAATGGAGATATTGAAGCTTTTTGGAGCATTACAAGTTGAAGCCACGAAGTGAAGAGCTCGAGAAGAAAAGTATGCATCTGGGTGAGGCTCGTCACCACATTTGGTGACGCTCGTCACCCATGAAGGAAGGAGCGTGGCTGGTTTATTAAAAGTATGAAGGTTATTTGCAGAATTGGCCCAGAGGTTCCATTATTTGCAAGAAAGCCCCATATCGTGTTTAGCCTCTATTTATTAGGTTTTTCAGCCATTGTTGGCTTTTATCTTAGTTTTTTAGATTTCAGAGAGCTTTTAGAGAGCATTTTATTGAGAGCTTTTGGGAAGACAGATCCTGCACTCTTTTTGGAGAAGATTTTAAACCCCCATTGTTTTTATTCTATCCTTTTAATGCAAATTCATTCAGTTATGGTTTGTGATTCCATGATCATGTCTGAGTAATTTGTTAGTTAAGTTAGGGCTTTTTCAAAGGTTGATGAAGAGTTTGTAGAATTGCTTTCTGTTAAGAATATCTTTTGGTTTTCATCTTTACTTGCTTTAAATTCGAATTTCTTAGAAACATCATCTAGAAAATCCGAAAATCATAGGTTGTTAAATATATGGGAGAGCATTATTGATAACCTGAACTAGTATTTGATTAGCAAAACAACTTAGTGCAAAGAGATTTGGCTTAGAAGTTTTGTGAACAATTGAATTTGATCATATTGCACGTTTATGTTATTAGGGTTTGCAAAGAGATTTGAAACTCTGTGATCTAGACATAGTTAACTTCTGCAATGAGAATTGATTAGTTATATATTTGCTATTCATGTTCAAAACGGTTCTTAATCATTCCTAATTTCATGCATTCTACATTCTCAGATTCAACCTGCGAACTGTCCTGACTTAGCGCTTTTAGTCTTCTAGAACTTAGATCAAACACTAAAATTCGCTTGCTTACTTTTATTTTCATCATTCGCATTACATACATCGCATACTGCTTAGCTTAATCCGAACCTACATTCGATAGTATAGTCTGCATTACTCCTTTGGGATTCGATACCCCTTGTACTACAACTTCTTTGCTGTGCACTTGCAGTAGTTTTATTTTGGTAAAACATGAGCCCTATCATAATGCAACCTAAGTCTAAAAAGAGAAGAAAATAGGACTAAAGAGAAGGAAAACATGCAAAAGAGAACCAAAACATGAACTAAATGCAAGCCTAAATGATGTAAATGTATGAGATATCAACACCCCCACACATGTCTTTTGCTTGTCCTCAAGCAAACAAACTAAGACAAATGGATGATGAGATTTAAAAGTGGGCATTCAAATCCAAAAATGAAAAGGTAAAGAGATAAAGTCAACACTTAAGTGCCTAGTTGTAGGATGCAAACACAATCAGCTATACTTTCAAGAACCTCGCCATGCTCATCATGTTTCAAAATGATCTCGAATCTTAATTTAGAGAAATGCTCAAATCAATCAACTTTTTAACATTCAATTAAGCTGATAGCCATGAATCAAGTTTGCGCAAATCAAGTGAAGACATTTGGTTTAAAGGGTAAGGTTATGAGATTATCTCATTCAAGCAAAGGGTTCATACACATAAGGGATCACTCAATGAAATGATTCTATCTTAGGCAAAATGCTAAAGGTCAAAGCACACTTATGCATGCAAATCAAAGCTCTCTTCTACCCTTTTACCAAAAGATGAATCCTATAAACTTCTAAACCCCAAAGTGGACCCTTAAGTCTACCCTTTTCCTAAACTCTACCATTTCTCCTTCTTCATGGTTGGGGAAACTTCTTCTTTTTGCTTGTGTGGTTGCTTCTTTTTGTTGGGACTTGCTCTTCTTTTTTGCGTGATTGAAGCCATTTTGATCACCTTTGGTGGATTGCTTGGTCTGATTTTTTCTTTTGATTGACCTTTCAAAGCTTTGTTGCTGGCGCCTTCTTTCTAAACACTTAGAGCTTTTATTCCCTTTGTACTTAACACAATTCTAGCCTGTTTCCCTATACTACCATTTCAAACTTTCCCCTCTTCTTTTAAAGAATATAAACATGAAACTCAAAACCACTTAACTCTACCCTTTTGTCCCAAACTCCTAACCTAAAATCAAGCTCAAGATGCAAGCTGATATCTACAGGAGAGCTTTTCTTTGCCAGCTTTATTGCTAACACTTTTTGCCATGACAAAGTTCGAAAATGATATGAAAAAGCCTAACAACTCTCAAGATAATGTTTAAGCTTAAAAGGAGGTTTGGTTCAGAGAGTGGACAAACCGTCCCATAAGTATGAGCATCAGCTATTTGGATCAACAAGTGTGGTAAGAAGGGAAAAGATGATCTAAATATGTTTATGGTAGCCATGAATTCACAATTAAAAGTTCAGATTATGTTTTAAGTTGATAGTGTTGATTTTCAGAGAACAAATGTTTTCAGTGTGAGATAAGAGCATCAAATTTAGCAATCTATGCATGGTTCAGCTTTAATTTCTATCATTCTTATGATGCATGAAACAACTAACCACTTAATCATTGAAATCATCTCTAAACACTAAGCATTTTACAAGGAGAATTCATCATTATGCCCTATGAAAATGTAATGCAACCTATATGCAAACACTAGTGTCAATCTTAAACAAATAAAATGCAACTACATGCTCTCTTTTTGGTTTGCAAAAACATGCAATTGTTTTTCAATTTTTTTTTTTGTTTTTTTGTGTGTTTTTCTATGCCTTAGATGAATGCATGATATGCATGTGACTCAAGTTGAAAGAAAATAAAAAACTAAGAAAAGAACGAACAAAGTCAAACCCCAAATCTCTCCCCCATATTTAAATTACACAGTCCCTTCTGTAATGAAAGGAATGACAGAGAGAAGCAACATAATATGTTACAAAAACTTAAAAAGATGCAATGGTATATACAATGGAAGGATGTGGTACCTTAATTGTTGTAAGAGGAGTGGTGGGATCATCCATGTTTTTTGTTGTGGAGACTTGCTAGCCCTTCTCTTGTTTCTCCTCTGCTTGCCTTGTGAAGAGATTGCTGGCTCTTGTGGTGGAGGAGCCAACCTTGGCCATTGAGATTGCATTTGAGTTGCATTGCCTTGAGCATCACATTGTTGCCATGTTCTATAACCCTCAGAAGAAGTGTAAGCTGGCGCCTCCCATGCTGATTGTGGTTGAGACCTTGACTCATAAGGTGAAGCTCTTGAAGGTTCCCAAGGTGCCCACTGATCACTTTGTTGGTCTTAGAAGGAGTGTCTTCCTTGGGGCATCCAAATTGCTTCCTTTTCTTCAGTAGGATCTGCTTGTGGCATGTGCTCTTCATAGTGGGAAGTGTACTCATGACCATGGCTTTGTTGGGAAGCTCCACTTGATGTAGATTTATCCTTCTTGAACTTTCCCTTGACCAGATTCAGTAGTTTCTTGATGGTCTTGTCTTACCATTTACACCACTTCTGGAGTTTGTTGATGTGGTCATGGGCATACTTCAGAGAGCTTCCTTGGCTTGGGACCTCATAATGCTTGAAGTGAAACTTCTTGGTGTTGTACACCAGCAACTCAGTCTCATCTAGCTCTTCCTCTTGGCTTTCAGCGCCAACAACAGCTTATTCTTGCACCTCCTCTTCTCTGTTCTCTTCACCTTCTTCTTGCACATCTTCTTCTTCTTCCTCTTCATTCTCTTCAGTTACAGGGCCTCCATGGTAGAGCTGACTTTCATCGGGGAAAAATCAATGTTACCCCTCATGATGATGGATGTGTGCTGCACATTTGGGAGGAGGAATCTTGCTGGCTCTCTGAATCATTTGAGAAACTTGTAAACATGCTTCCCTTGGATGCTCTTCTCCAGGAAGTGACTCCTTCTAAGATACATCAGGTCAATCTATTGTGGTGGCAAAGCATCTTCAGCATGTTCCTCAAGATTTACACCATTTGCCATCATGATGGCTGTCACAACTCCTCCAATGTGCAGCTGTGGGTTCTTCTCCCTCTTTCCCTTGTTCAAACCCAGCTTCTATAGGTATATAGCTGCTCTATCAGCATAGTCACATAGCAAGGGTATCTGGTTGGCGGCCCCAGAAGCAATCCATCCTTGTTGGAGCTCACAAGTGGCTGCATTGCATTGTACATGAAATCCAGCTCCTTTGTCGTTAAATTGCTTGGCTCATTTCTTGCATTGTACTCAATTCGATTGATTCCCATCGATCAAATTTGATCGATGGGGGTGATCAATGGAAACATTGTGACCCCTTCTTTTCTTCTATCGATCAAAAATGACTGGTAGAGTTACCCGATGCACTTCTGTCTCCAACAGCATCGATCAGTTTTGATCGATGGTCATGACCGATAGGCTTGTATGGATCAGGCATGACCGATACAAGTGATCGATACCAGCCAGAAGGCATCTTGTTTTCTTTCCCCAAACATCTTCTCAAGCCTCAATCCAAATTCTTGTTTCTAAAAACACTAGAAAAATATAAACATGAACTAAAAACATAATATATACAAAGGATACCATCGGACTACCTCCCAAGTGTGCTTGTTTAAAGTCACTTAGGAGAAGGAGTATTGGAACTCCTTGGTGTCATCTTGCTCCTCTTGAATCTTGTGGTGACTCCATTTAGCATGATTTCAGCAAAAGGCTTGGACTTCTACTCTTGCTGCATCTTGTAGAAAACCTCACCATCCTTAGAGTAAAAGAGATTCAAGACCACCCCTCATTCTTGAGTAACCAACTTGATTTGATTCATCTTCTTTTAACCAACCACTTCAAGGACCTCTTTTTCAATGGTGTATTCAAATAGCCTTAACAGACAGCAACAATCAAAACTCTCTCCTTGGTAACCTTTAAACTCTGGCCATTTCTTATCAACTCCTTTCATCTTTTTCAGTTTCTTGGAGAAAGCATGATCATGCTCCAGTTTGTTGCTTTTGCTGCGAACCCTCAAGACTTTATCCTTGGTAAGCCTCAACTCAGTTGTGCATTTTATAGCATCAAATATGGCGCCAGCTGAAGCTAGAAATGGTCTTCCAAGGAAGATGGCATTCTTGATCAGCCCCTTAACATCCAGCACCAAGAAATCAGTTGGGATAGTCACTCCTTCTATCTGCATAGGGACGTCTTTCAAGGCCGTTAATGGCATCTTCACTGTCCCATCAGCAATGGTAAGAGAGAGATTACATTGCTAGAACTTGGTGTAACCCAACTTCTTGGCTGTACAGGATGGCAGTAGATTTATGCTTGCTCCTAGATCACACAAACACCTCTTGAAGGTCTTGCCTTTAAGTTCCCAAGGGAGTGTGAAGCAAACTGGATCTCCAAGCTTCTTGATGTTCAGATCTTTAACTTCTGATGCCTTAGCCTTAGCTCTTAAGTTCCCAAGCTACTCTTCAGCATTTAAACCTCTGATTTCCATTTGAGCAGCATAGAGAGTTTCATACTGCTTCACTAGTAGCTCCTTGAATCTTCCTGGAAATGGAATGTCAGGTAGATAAGCTGGGAACACATCAGATTGAGCTTCCTTCTTGGCATCAGAAACTTGAACAAGTTCCTCCCCCTCACTTTGCTCATCAATGTCCTCATTGACCATGGACAGAAACTCATCTTTATGGCATCTTCCTCAGGGGTGAAAGCATCAAGAGATTCAACAGCTTGGCAGTATTCCTTTGGGTTCATCTCACATTTTCCAGGAAGGGCGTCGTGCGGTTGCTACTACTTTTTTGTTCTCTAAGGTTTTCTCCCTTGCAGCTAAGCCATCAAACTTGTTGGTCAACTCCACATGAATTGAATAAATCTTGTCGTCTGCCGTGGACCTCAGCAAACTTCTTGTTCATCTCTAAGGTAGTGTTGACTTGATTCTTGATCATTTGCTACATCAAAGTCTTGAGTTCAGGATCTTGGGAGCTTGAGGAAGCTTGTGCTGGAGCTTGAGCATTGAATCATGGAGGTTTATAGGGCGCTCTAGGTTGGAAGTTGTTGTTCTTCTGTTGAAAACCTTGATTGTTGTTGTAAGAAACAAAAGGTCTTGGACCAGCTTGCTGTTGCTGTTGAGGTGGGTCCATTTAGTCTTGAGGATTGGCAACATTGTTGCCTCTGTCTGACAGATTTGGTTTAGGTCTGTAGTTACCATACCCATTGTAGCCTCCTAGATTACCAAGATAGTTCATCTCCTCAACTTGGCAAGTCTCTTGATCATCAAGCTGAACCATGTCACCAACAAAGTTGACTTCCTTCCTTTCCCTAAGCAGCAGATCAATCTTCTCATGTAAAGCCTTGATCTCCTTCTTGTTAGATTCTAGCTGATCTTTAGCACTTCTTGGAGTTCTGTCAAACTCTTCATTATAATTTCCATCAGACTGTGCTAAGTTCTCAACAAGCTCCATTCCTTCATCGACATCTTTTGACAAGAAGTTCCCATTTGATTCAGTGTCCAAGAGCATTCTGATTTTAGGCACGGCACCTCTGTAGAGAGTTGAGAGCAGAGAGGTTTGTGAGATGCCTTGGTGTGGGCACTGCACTGTGTAGCACTTGAATCTTTCCCAAGCTTCACCAAAGCTATCATTGTTCCTCTGTGCAAACCCTGAGATATCATTCCTGATCCTAGCAGTCCTTGAAGTAGAGAAGAACTTTGGTAAAAAGCCTCTCTTGCACTCATCCTAACTACTGATGCTTCCTTGAGGCAAGTTTTTTCCCACTGGTGAGCTTTATCCCCAAGAGAGAATGGGAACAACCTTAGTTTGAAGCCATCTTCACTTACCCCATTAATATTGGTTAGAGAGTAGAGTCTATCAAAGTTATCCAAGTGATCCAAAGGATCTTCAAGTGGTAACCTGATAGGGCTCAGGTTTTACCCAAATAAAAAATTACTGCAAGTGCACAGCAAAGCAGTTGTAGTATAAGGGGTTATCAAATCCCAAGGGAGTAAGTAAACTACACTACAGAATTTAAGTTCGGATTAAGCTAAGCGATCAGTAGTGTATGTAATGCGAAATAACTAATAAGATGAAACCAGGCGATTTTGATTGATCTAAAACTCAGAAAACTAAAAGCGCTAAGTCAGGACAATTCGCAGGTTGAATCCGAGGATGTAGAATGCTTGAAATCAGGAATGAATAAGAACCGTCTTGAACATGAATCGCAAATATATAACTAATCAATTCTCATTTCAGAAGTTAACTATGTCTAAATCACAGAGTTTCAAATCTCTTTGCAAACCCTAACAACCTAAACATGCAATAATGATCAAGTTCAATTGTTCACAAAACTCCTAAGCCAAATCTCTTTACTATAAGTCGTTTTGCTCATCTAATGCTAGATCAGGATATCAATAATGGTCTCACATCTATTAAACAACCTAGGTTTCGAATTTCTAGATGATGTGTCTAAGAAAATCGGTTTTAAAGCAAGCACAGATGAAGAACCAACAGATGTTCCTAATAGTTAGCGATTTCTACAAACTCATCATCAACCCTTGAAAAGCCCTAACTTAAGCAGATTACTCAGATATGATCATGGAATCACAAAGCATAGCTGAATAAAATTGCATTAAATAGAAAGAGTAAAAGTTAAAGGAGTTCGAAATCTTCTCAAAAGAGTACAGGATCTGTCTCCCTAAAAAGCTCTGAATAAACCTCTCTCAAAGGCTCTCTGAATTCTAAAATCTAAGATCAACGCCAACAATGGCTGAAAACCTAATATATAGTAGCTAAAACACGAGCTGGAACAATTTTGTATTTAATCTTTTAACAACAAGTCGCGACTCCTTCCCATTTACGGGTGACGAGCGTCACCCTTGAGTGGTGACGAGCGTCACCCAACTCTGTATTTGTGATATCCCTTGTATTTACACCATTTAGGGCTGCATTTAGTACATGTTTTAGTCCTCGTTTGCATATTTTCCCTTAGCTTTTGTCCCATTTTCTTCTCCTTTTAGACACCAGTATCGGTCTGATGTGGTCGACACAAACACACCGTTATAATTTCGGTCGTGTGTGTCGATCACTGATGACCGATACAGATAAATTTCGGTCACTAGAGGTCGACACAACTGACCGATACTGACCCAGCCCGAACCTGTTTTTAATTACACTTTTGCCACCTTTCTAGGGTTTTCTCCCTTGGGCTATAAATAGCCCATTTTTCTATATTTTCGAGAGGTCTTGTCAAATTACTGTTCTTAAGCTATTTCTTTAAGTTTGTAAGACAATTTCTTTACTTTGTTTAAAACAATCAAGTATTTGCTTTAATCTTTCTTTAATCTTTCTTTTAATCATGATTAGCATCTTTTCCCTTTGTGATTTGGTGTTAAACATGATTATGAGTGAGTAGTTACCTTAGGGTTTCTAGATGTGGTAGATTAGGGGAATCTATGGCTTTATTAAGGCTTGTTATGTGCTTCTGCTTATGGGTTCCTCTATATTAATATGTTATTCATGCTAGATTAGTCTTGATCAAACTGGTCTAGGTTGTTAGCTTTTTCTTATGCCCACCAAGTGTTTGATGAAATGCTGAACCTGTTTAATAGAGGATTTGCTGGCCTTGGCTCAAGAGATTGACTGTTTGAGGAGCATTTTGACTTGAATAGAGTTGATTAGTCTTGCTTGCTTGATGTTTTAGCACTAATGAGAGTTAGTTCTTGTTAAGATGTTTAGCAAAGGGTAATTTGCCAAGAGATTGGATCTAACTAGCTTAGTTGTGAACTCTATGTCTAGGAACCACCATTGCTTGCTTACTTGCTTGATCAATGTAGTTTGAAACAGCCTTAATCAATGTCTGAAATTCCCCAAAGTCAATAACCACATCTAGGAACTTGTCTTTTTCTAATTTGAATTTCGGATTTGCTCTGTTTTGCTCTGTTTCACACTGTTTTTCTTGCTTAGAATTGCTTAGTTTGCTTTTGCTTTCACCTTGTTGCTGCTTGGTTCGCTTAGGTTGTTAGAACTGTTGCTTAGGCAACAAAACCCCTTTCTTGGCTTGCTTGACCTAGAGATTCCACTCTCAACTCTTCTGTCTTTCAACTCTTCCCATTTGGATTGATACAACCCTATACTATACTGCAACTGACTAGTACAAGCTAGGGCAATTGTCCTACAAGGGGTAAAACCCTTGTATCAATTTGGCGCCGTTGCCATTTGGGAAACAGTTTGAATCATTAGAGTTTGTAGAATCTTTAAGATCAAGCTTTTAGTTTTATTTGGTTACTCACTCCTTTTCAAGCATTTTAATTTCAGGTACATCTCTACAAGTGGAGAAGATGCTCTGTTTTGAAACACCAAGGTGCAACAACTTCTACCAAGAGCCTCTGCCTATGAACAACTTTGCAGACTCCCACAATACCCACCCACAGTTTAAGCCAACGCATGCTATCCCCCAAGCTCAACTCATTGATTCTACTTCTACTATAGCTGATATCAAGAGTTTAGTCACTGAGTTCATCAACTTACAACTCCTTGCAAAATTGAAGATGAATCAGGGATTTGCTGAGTTGCACACCAAATTAGACTATGTTCATGCTGAGCTAAACACCACATCTGATGATTTGCATTCAGGGATAGAAACCTTAGACACCACCTATGAGTACTGTCAAGCTGTTGAATCTACAGTTACCTTTACTCCTATTGAAGAAGAATCCATCATTGACGACTTCCTCTCCTTAATCAATGAGGACATTGACACCCTGAATGGGGGAGGGGAGCCTATTGAAACTTTTGCAACTAAGGGGAACTTTCTTAATGAAGGAACCAACAAGGAAGAAGATCAATGGTGGGCACCACTTGAGATTATTGATGCCACAGGGGAAGACCCTGTTGAAACCCCTGACGCTAAGAATGTAGCTCAAACTGTCCACAACCTCCAGGAATTCTGCCATCTACTTACTGAAGAGGCAGAGGAAGCAGAAGAAGAATTCACTGATGAAGATGCTTCATTGGAAGAGCTAGGCATCATGATCGAAGAAATGCTGATACACATAGACAGGATGAGGGTTGAGTATGGAGGAGAATCCAGAAGAAGAAACATCAGTGATGAAGAAGCTCAGGAAGTTGTAGGGACATTCCTCCGTGGCTTTGATGAACACTTGAACAGAGAAGAAGAACAGGAACGAGCAGCACTGGAAGCTGCTCAGAAAGACGGGGCTGAGGAAACCCTAACCGCTACAGAAGAGACCCCCACACCAGAATAACCTGATGCTGAAGAAGAGGAACTAGAGACACACCATGCCTTGATGGTTCTGTCTCACAACACTCCTCAGGAATCTAAGGAACTTTACCATAATCAAGTGGGTAATTCTTCAAGCACTATTGCAAAGGGTAAAGAACTCTCAGCTCCAGTCTGTAAAACACCATTCTCCTACCCCACAATGCACTTCACCAAAGCTAGAATGGAGATGTACACAAAGTTCAAACAAGACATAGAAGATGCTGGAATACAACTCCCACATGGCACCACTCTGATGGAGGTGAAACATCAAATCAGGTTCCTGAAAGAAGTTTTTGACAAGCTGGAAGTGGTGGAACCAATCCTTGAGAATGTGGGGGCTGACATGAAAAAAAGCAAGATGATGAAGTCATTGCCAAAACTCTCAAACCCAGGAAAATTCCTCATCACTTGTGAGCTGGACATGCTTGACAATGTAAAAGGTCTATGTGATTCAGGATCAACTGTCAATGTTATGTCCCTCCACCTTAGCCAAACTCTGGGGATCAAGAAACTGCTGCCGTCCAAGGGTTCCCTCACTTTTGTGGACAACACTTCCACAAAGCCGTTGGGCATAGTGAAAGACTACCCTTTGAAGATTGAAGAATGCGTGGTTCCAACAGACTTTATGGTCATGGAGAAAACATACTCCAGAGAAGTGCCTCTCCTCCTAGGCACTCCATTCTTGGAAACAGCAGGAGCTCAGTTAGACTTCAAAAGAGGTTCTGTAATCTTGAAGAATGTTGATGAATTCAGGGTCTATAAAATTGACTCTCCTTCTCTCACCTTGTGTGGAGTACTTGAGCAAGAGGGTGAACAATGGAATCTCCCAGATAACCTAGATGATGTGTGGCGCTTCACTATGGATATGTTTTCGGCTGATACTTCCCCTTCTAAGCCCGGACAGACAGTGAATGCTGACTTGAAGCTTGAAGCTGGTTTGAAGGGCAATGAGAACTTAACCACCAAGGCTATGAAGCCTCCAGTCAAACCAAGTGTCAGACAGATCAGGCACGGGATGTCAACCAGGGACAAACAGAACCAGCCTTTAGCAGGAAAATGGGTATGGAAGAAGAAGGAGGTAGGAGCTCCAGCTCCACCAACTTCTCCTCACCTCAACTACAGAGGTAACCAAAGTCAAGCTTAGTGACTTTAAACAAGCACACTTGGGAGGTAATCCCATGTTATCCTTTTGTATATATTATGCTTTATAGATTATCTTTTATGCTTTTTTTTAGTGTATAGAAACAGGATTCTGAACTGGGGTTTGAGAAAGTCCGAAGGGGACAAATAACAGGTGTATTCTGGCTGGTATCGGTCATTTGTATCGGTCATGACAGACCGATACACATATTTTCGGTCAGTAGTATCGATCATGACTGACCGATATCAGTAGAGCCAGTCTACAACCGTCAACATATCGGTCACTTGTGATCGATATGGAAAGAAGTTTGAAGGTGGGAAAGTTTTCAGTCATTCATATCGACCACACTTGGTCGACGTAAACATACCGTATGATTTTTGGTCTATCATGTCGACCACTGTTGATCGATACGATTCTTGAAATCATATCGGTCACCAGTATCGATCACTCAAGATTGACACAATCATACCGGATGTATTTCAGTCAAGTATGTCGACCACTGATGACCAATACAAATCCCAGGAAGCACGTCAGTCTCCAGTATCGATCACTCATGACCGAAAATGCAATTTCGGTCAGTAATATCGGTAATGAGTGACCAAAACTCCATCCGAGGTAAGTGTATCAACTTCCAAAAAATTTTCCCTCCTTTGGTTTGGCGCCAATGGAGTTTAAATTTTCAATTGGGATTCCTTCTGACCTCTTTCTTGGCTTCTGAACACCTTTTGTTTTTGTCCCCCACACTTTTGATTCCTTATGTTCCCTCACCAACCTTTGATTCCTTTGGTTTCTCCTCCTTTCTCTCTATTTAAGCAATAATCTTCTTTCACTTCTCTTCACACTTAAACTCACTCTTCTTCTCACCTAAGGCTCGAAATTACTAGTTCTTCTTCTTTTTTATTGCTTGCTTTAAATGTTCAGAAGTTCAACAAAAGGGTTTCTTCCTAAACTATCTCTCTTTGCTCTTACTTTTTGCTTATGTTAAAAATCGCTTAGTAAGAAGTTTTTAAGAGCAAGTAGTGTTTAGTTTTAAAAGTTGTGCTATGATTTTGCATTTTGGATTTTTGTTGAAATATCAAGCTAGACTGTTAAAGTTATGCTTAATTGCCTATTCATCTCATAGCTTGTTTAATTTCTTCCATTTTACAAGATCATCATCTCTCTACCTTAGAACCGCTTTGCTAGGATGTCATGCATAACTGTTTATCTTTTGTTCATCCTAGCTTATTTAGTTGTCAGCTTTTGATCTCTTTTTGCTTTAAAGAAGTTTAAGCTTGTTGTTAGGACTTGTTAGACTTCTCTTAGCTTAAGGAGCTTTTTATTTAAAAGCTTTCAGCTATTTGGTTCTTCAACTTTTGTTCTTTCACTTACATTGTTTTCAAGCATTGCTTTTGAAGGTACAATGGGAGGAACAAAAGTAGCTGCTGGGAAAAAGGGAAAAGCACCTCAAGAAGCAACCACATCACCACCAGCAAGGCAAGAAAAAGGAAAGGGAAAAGCCGATGAGCAATCCTCCAAAGCCGCTGGGAAGAGACCGGTTGGGAATGAGGGAGAAGATCAACAAAACAAGGGCAGTGCTGCTAAAGAACTCATGAAGGCTTTCAACCAGTGCACTTTCAAGCCAACAAGATATCCATGCACTTCCACAATGAAGGCGCTTGGACTCTATACTGACTGCAAAGCCACGTTTGAGCGCATGGGTCTTGGAGCTTTCATGGAGATGCCACTCCCATCTTACCAACAGCTCACTTACCAATTCCTCTCCACACTCAAAGTGGTTTGGTATGAAGATAGTGAGCTCCCTAATGGCGATTGATGGATCTCTTTTAGGATTAGGAAGGAAGAGTTCTCCTCAACATTCACAGAGATCGCCAAGGATCTAGAGCTGAAGTCCCACCACACCAAGCTGAGCAGGTTCGAAATCCCAAGTAGGCAGCACACCAGGCTGTGGGGTCTCATTGGAGTTGGGCAATACACTCCTTGAAGATTAAGGAACCAGCACCTAAGGCATCCAGCCGTGAGATATGTCCACAAAGCACTTGCGAATACACTCTTTGCAAGGAAGGAGACGACATATCTCACAGGAAAGGAGACAGATCTGATATACCAAGGACTGTATGAGGTGTTGGAAAGCGATGAGTATGGGAAACCTCTCAGAGCACCGAGAAGCAACCCCTGCTATGTGGCTATGTTGATGGAGCAGCTTCTATCCTACCAGAGCTGGGTTTTTAGTAAGACAAAGAAGAAGAAGAGCCCTCAAGTGCACGTTGGGGGAGTTGTGACAGCAGTTCTACAAGCTAGTGGAGTAGACCTTGACAAACATGAAGGTGATGCACTTGAGCCACTATGGATTGACATTGATTACCTCAGGAGAAGCCACTACCTTGAAAGAACCATTAGTGGAAAGCATGTGTACAACTTCATCACAAGCTTTGACACACCAGAAAAAGTCCTCCTCCCCAATCCAAAGCTTAGATCCTTCTTCAGAAAAGGAAACATCAGCTTCAACCCAAGCACTGAGGAGCTCTACACAGGCGGCCCTGTTCCTGGAGAGGAAGAAGAAGACAGTGATGCAGAGGAGGAGCACACTGAAGAGATCAGAGAAGAAGAAGAAGAAGATCAAGGGAATGCTAATGTTGGCGCTGATTTTCAAGGAAGAACCCATGAAGAATATGAGCTTGGAGAAGAGGAAGTGTTGAACTACAGCTCAAGGAAGTTCCACTTCCACCCTTATGCTGCACCCAACCAAGGAAGCTCTTTGAGAGCAGCTCATGAGCACATCAGCACACTCCAGAAGTGGTGCAAGTGGCAGGATAAAGCCATCAAAGGGCTTATGAAAATGATGAAAGGGAAGTTCAAGAAGAACAAGGCTACATCAGCAAGAACTTCCCACCATAGCCACACTGAAGAGGAGGAAGCTATATGGAACCCCCATGGAAGACATTCATTTCATACACAACCAAGTGACCAGTGGTGTACATGGGAACAACCAAGGGCTTCATCTTATGAGCCAAGAGCCCATGTTCCATCAGCTTGGGAGGCGCCAAACCCCAACTCCTCTGAAGTTCAGGAAACATGGCAATGGGGCTCACAAGGAACTTCTTCACAGGCTGAGCAACTTTGGTCGAGCTGGGTTCCACCACCTCAAGCAGCTCAGCATTCCACTATTGTTTATGAAAGAAGGAAGAGGAGAGCTAGCAACTCTCCTCAAACCTCAGGATCATCCCACCACTCCTGCCACTAAACCAAGTACCACATCCTTTCCATTCTTATATACCATTGCATCTTTTCATTTTTGTAATATATTTTGTTGCTTCTCTCTTCCATTGCTTTCATTACACAAGGGACTGTGTAATTTAAGAGTGGGGGAGAGATTTGGGGTTTGACTTTGTTTTCTGTTTTCCTAGTTTTTCTTTTTCTTTTCACTTTGAGTCTCATGCATATCATGCATACATGTAAGGCATAGAAAAACACAAAAAAAAATCGAAAAAATTTGAAAATCTTTTGCATTTTTTTGCAAACCAAAAAGAAAGCATGTAGTTGGATTTCATTCCTTTAAGATTGAGTCTAGTGTTGACATATAGGTTGCATTGCATTTGCATAGGGTATTATGATAATTTTCCTTGTAAAGTGCTTAGTGTTTAGAGATGATTTCAGTTTTCAAGTGCTTAGTTGTTTGATGCATCATATGATTGCTAGAAGTTAAGGCTGAACCATGCTTAGATTGCTAGATCTGGTCTTTTCATCTCATTCTGAAAGCATTTGTTCTCTGAAAATCAACTCTATCAACTTGAACTTTAATTTGGACTTTCAATTATCATGTCTTATGCATTGAAAAGTGAATTCATGGCTACCATATACATATTTGGAGCATCTTTCTCCTTTCTACCACTCTTGTTGATCCAAATAGCTTATCCTCATACTTATGGGACAGTTACATCCTCACCTTTAACCAAAATCTCCTTTTGAGCCTAATCACTATTGTGAGAGCTGTGAGGCCTTTGCATTGCATTTTCGATTTTGTCTTGGCAAAAAGTGTTAGGAATAAGGCTGGCAATGATTAGCTCTCTTGTAGATATCAGCTTGCATCTTGAGCTTGATTCTAGGATAGGAGTTTTTGGGGTTTGAAAGGGTAGAGTTAGGTGGTTTCAGCTTAATGTTTTTTTTTTTATATTTTATAAAGAAAAGGGAAAGATTTGAAATGGTAGATAAAGAGGAAACAGTTTAGTATTGTGGTTAAGCAAAGGGAAGAAAAGCTCTAAGTTCAAAAGGAAGAATTGGCGCCAACAACAAAACTCAGAGAGGGTCCAAAGAAGAAAAATCAGACCAGGAGCAATCCACCAAAGGTGATGAAGGTGCCATTACAATAAAGAAGAGCAAGTCCCAAACAAGAAGAAGCAACCACACAAGCAGAATGAAGAAGGTTTCCCCAGCCATGAATAAGAAGAAAGAAAAGGGTAGACTTAGAGGGTTCACTTTTGGGTTTAGAAATGCATAGGACTCATCTTTGGGAAGTAAGGGTAGAAGAGGGCTTTGAATTGCATGTATAAGTGTGCTTTTACCTTTAGCATTTTACCTAAGATGATGTCATTTCATTGAGTGATCCTTTATGTCTTTAACCCTGTGCTTAAATGAGATCATTCTTGTCTCATAACCTTACCCCTTTTCAACCAAATGTCTTCACTTGATTTGCATAAGCATGATTCATGTTCTGAACTTAATTGAATGTTAAAGAGTTGATTGATTTGAGCATTTGCCTAAGTTGAGATTTGAGATCATTTTGAAACATGATGACCATGGCTAGGTTCTTTTAAGTATAGCTGATTGTGTTTGCATCATACAACTAGGCATTTGAGCATTAAAACCATCTCTTTACCTTTGCACTTTTGGAATCTGATTCCCCACTTTCAAACCTCACTCTCCCATTTGTTCTTACTTGCTTGAGGACAAGCAAAAGGCAAGTGTGGGGGTGTTGATATCCCTTGTATTCACACCATTTAGAGCTGCATTTAGTACATGTTTTGGTCCTCTTTTGCAAATTTTCCCTTAGCTTTTATCCCATTTTCTTCTCCTTTTAGACTTAGGTTGCATTTAGAGTATAGATTGCATTTTTCTTGCATATTGGATGTTTTGAGGTGCTTTTGGAGCTTAAAGGATCTTGGAGGAGCTTTGGGAATGATCCAGGAGGCTAGATGGACAAAAGGGAGCAAGAAGGATCAAAGCAGAAGATCTCTGCAGAAGTTTTCGGTCAGAGCCTGGTGATTTTCGGTCTCTCGTGACACCAGTATCGGTCTGATGTGGTCGACACAAACACACCGTTCTAATTTCGGCCGTGTGTGTCGATCACTGATGACCGATACAGATAAATTTCGGTCACTAGAGGTCGACACAACTGACCGATACTGACCCAGCCCAAACCTGTTTTTAATTACACTTTTGCCACCTTTCTAGGGTTTTCTCCCTTGGGCTATAAATAGCCCATTTTTCTATATTTTCGAGAGGTCTTGTCAAAATACTGTTCTTAAGCTATTTCTTTAAGTTTGTAAGACAATTTCTTTGCTCTGTTTAATACAATCAAGTATTTGCTTTAATCTTTCTTTAATCTTTCTTTTAATCATGATTAGCATCTTCTCCCTTTGTGATTTGGTGTTAAACATGATTATGAGTGAGTAGTTACCTTAGGGTTTCTAGATGTGATAGATTAGGGGAATCTATGGCTTGATTAAGGCTTGTTATGTGCTTCTGTTTATGGGTTCCTCTCTATTAATCTGTTATTCATGCTAGATTAGTCTTGATCAAACTGGTCTAGGTTGTTAGCTTTCTCTTATGCCCACCAAGTGTTTCATGAAATGCTGAACCTGTTTAATAGAGGATTTGCTGGCCTTGGCTCAAGAGATTGACTGTTTGAGGTGCATTTTGACTTGAATAGAGTTGATTAGTCTTGCTTGCTTGATGTTTTAGCACTTATGAGAGTTAGTTCTTGTTAAGATGTTTAGCAAAGGGTTATTTGCCAAGAGATTGGATCTAACTAGCAAAGTTGTGAACTCTATATCTAGAAACCACCATTGCTTGCTTACTTGCTTGATCAATGTAGTTTGAAACAGCCTTAATCAATGTCTGAAATTCCCCAAAGTCAATAACCACATCTAGGAACTTGTCTTTCTCAAATTTGAATTTCGGATTGCTCTGTTTTGCTCTGTTTCACTCTGTTTTTCTTACTTAGAATTGCTTAGTTTGCTTTTGCTTTCACCTTGTTGCTGCTTGGTTCGCTTAGGTTGTTAGAACTGTTGCTTAGGCAACAAAACCCCTTTCCTGGCTTGCTTGACTTAGAGATTCCACTCTCAACTTTTCTGTCTTTCAACTCTTCCCATTTGGATTGATACAACCCTATGCTATACTGCAACTGACTAGTACAAGCCAGGGCAATTGTCCTACAAGGGGTAAAACCCTTGTATCAATTTGCCTTCCGAGTTGCAAACTTCGTGGCTGCATCTTGCAATGCTCTAAAAAGCTCCATAATCTCCAACTGTGGTCTAGACATGCTATAACCTACAAAGACTCTACTAGGACTCTAAAAAGACCAAAAAGACTCAATAAAAAGAACTTATGTCATGGTTAAAAACCATAAAGACCATGATATATCAACTCCCCCAGATTTAGCTTTTGCTTGCCCACAAGCAAACATCAGTCAGAGAACAGGGTCGAGGTTATAAAACAGAAACAGTCATCTAAACATCAGGAACACCACATTGGTTAACACTTTCAAATCCACATATCACAAAGTCAACACAAGATCAAATTTCAGTCTAATCATCACAAGCTTAGCAAATCTCTCAAATCCAGTTCAAGCTCCTTAAAGAAACCAGAAATCTCTACTGCTAACTCCTTATCAAGGTTTTATCATCTAAATCACATATAATTCCTTTCCCTTCCTAAACAACTGAACAAAGCAATCTCAATACAGCTCTCCTATTTTCTCCTCCCTTGATCCTTTCCTTTCTGATTTTCGATTTTTCAACTTCCTTTCTCATTTTTTTTTCTTTCAGTCTAAGATATGGTCCTACTCAATACTTGTGTTCCTTGTGAGGAGACAGATTCTTGAGTGTGTTCATTACTGTTCTTCCTAGACAGGGTCATTAATGCACCATTCTATGGACTTAAACACTTAAAAGCTCTATCAGTGAAGATCAAAGAAAGACTGCATCTAAATATACTTGTCAGTGTTGAAAGAGAGAATCAAGATCAACGAGAATCAAGCTAAGTTTAAAGTTCATTATGGTAGAGCTAACAGCAAATTTTACATCTTCTCTAAGAACCTAAACCTTCATTGCTAGACTGATCTACCTATGACTTTCAACATAGTAAGACTTGTAATCAACTACTGTGGCAATGATTCTTATAAGCATCAACGTTTTGTTGTTAGTTCCAAGAACAACTGACAGTTTCAAAATTTTGACTCTATAAAACAGGTTTTTTACTCAACTTTAAGACTTTAAAAATCAAACACAATGTACACAACGTCAGTAACCACCTCCCCCAGACTTAAACAACACTAACCCCAATGTTATTAAGCCAAAAGATGGTCAAAATAAGCATGTGGACGTGTAGAACCAAGTTAGAAAAGTGGTACCTCGCGAAGGAACGGGTGACGAGCGTCTCCCCTGAGTGGTGACGAGCGTCACCGCGTCTGGAACTCCAATTTCGATAAGTTAGATTAATTAAACGTTATGTTATCATGTGTACTCTAACGTCAGACTGTTTGAGCACTCAAACACTCATTTAATAGCATCCAAACATAGCAATAAAACCTGGTTCAAACAAGTTCACAAAACAACATCACAGCAACTGACAACTGACTCAAAGAAAAACAGAAAAATGACTCATGTGAAAATAAAAGAAAAGTGAAACAGAAACATGTAACCGGATAGTGGAGGATCTAGTCCTTATCTTCGCAAGGCTCAGTAGTGTAGTGTGGGCAGACACAACCACAATTGCTGAGTATAGATACAGCATTCCATAATCCCTCAAAGCTGTCAATGACATACTCCTCAAAAGCAGTCATGTCCATGGGTGTCTGAGGTCGCGGAGGGCGCCTGAATGCAGAGGGTTTGGTCGTGGATGGAGCTTGACGTCTGGATGGTCCAGCCTGAGTCCCAGCAACAGAGGAGGAAGCGCCAGCAGTGGCTCCTCTAGGACGCTGTGGAAGAAGGTGCAACAAACTCGGACCTGGCAGTAAGCGCAGCTGGCGTCTATCTCCCTGGATCGTGGTGTACTGTGGGCTGGGCAGCTGTATGCCAACATACTCTCGAGTTGTAGTAGTGAATGTCCAGACCAATCGCTGGTAGAACCAAGTAGCATTGTGCAGATGCGTGTCATCCATAAGGGATCTGTCGGTCAGAATGCTGCAAGGTGATGTATCGATCTGGAAATACTGGAAGATGGGTGTAAGAAGACTACCTACACTCTCACTCTTCTCCCCTGGACTGGTGAATGGCATGGTGTTCAGAGAGACCAAGTGCTCAGCGAAAATTGCGCTAAAGTTAGCACGGACCATGCTGACACAGAGGTTTTGCACTCTCAGAAGTCAATCACCCCTCTATGTTAACCAATTGTAGTATAGCAAGGGTTTTATGTCAATCCAAATGGGTTTGTTGAAAGCAGAAGAGTTGTGAGCAGAGATCTATAAGTCAAGCAAAGCAAAGAAGAGTTTTTGTCGCATAAGCAACATATCTAACAACCTAGAATGATCAATCACCAAAGAGAATTCAAAAGAAGACAGTTTAGCAATGATCAAGACGTAAAACAGAACAAAATAAACAGAGCACTAAGCAAATTTGAAATTCAATAAAAGAGAAAGCAAGTTCCTAGATGTGCTTATTGATTTTGGGGAGTCTAGAGACTAACTAAGGTTGTTTCAAACAACATTGATCAAGCAAACAAGTTAGCAACGGTGGTTCCTAGATATAGAGTTCACAATCAAGCAAGCTAAGTCCAATCTCTTGTAAAATAGCCCTTTACTAAATACCTTAGCAAGATCTAACTCTCATTAGTGCTAAAACATCTAGCAAGCAATAGCAACCAACTCTATTCATGTCAAAATGCTCCTCAAACAGTCAATCTCTTGAGCCAAGGCCAGCAAATCCTCTATCAAACAAGATCAGCATTTCATCAAACACTTGGTGGGCATAATAGAAAGCCTAAATCCTAGATAAGTGTGATCAAAACAAATCTAGCTTATAAAAAGATTAATAGAGAGGAACCCATCAAATTAAACACTAAACAAACCTTAATCAATCCCTAATCCCCTTAATCTACCACATCTAAGAACCCTAAGCAAACTACTCACTAATACTCATGTTTAACACCAAATCACAAGAGGAAAAGATGTTCATCATGATTAGAAGAGAGATTAGAGATAAATTAATGGCAAATACAAAGATATATTAAATAAAGCAAGAAAATTGTTTACAAACCCAGAAAATAAATTCAAAAACAGTGTTATGAAGTGACTTGTCGAAAATCCCAGAAAAAGGGTATTTATACAAAAGATAAGAAAGCCCTAAAGTAATGGCAAAAGTGTAATAAAAACAGGCTCGGACTGGGTTCCTATCGGTCAGTTATGACCGATAGGAATGATCGATAGGGATCCTATAGGTCTGGAAGATGACCGATAGGGTGACCGATGTATAACCGGTGCACTGCTATCTTTCACTTCACTGACCGATAGGCCTGGTCGATAGGGATCATATCGGTCACTCCTTGACCGATATGTCATGTGCCTTGATCGGTAGGCTCTGCAAAGATCGTCTGCATTGGTCCCTTTTGCTCCTCTTGGTCAAGCTAGCTTCCTGGATCATCCTCAAAGCTTTTCCATGCTCCTTATGGCTCCATAGGTACCTAAAAACATCCATTATGCATAGAAAATGGAAACTATGTCCTAAATGTAACCTAAGTCTAAATGGAGAAGAAAATGAGACAAAAACTAACGAAAACATGCAAAAGTGGACCAAAACATGTACTAAATACAAACCTTAAATGGTGGAAATACAAGAGATATCAACACCCCCACACTTGCCTTTTGCTTGTCCTCAAGCAAATAAGAACAAATGAGAGAGTGAGTTTTGAAGGTGGGCATTCAAATCCAAAAGTGCAAAGGTAAAGAGATGGTATCAATTCTTAAGTGCCTAGTTGTAGGATGCAAACATAATCAGCTATACTTTAAAGAACCTAGCCATGCTCATCATGTTTCAAAATGACCTCAAATCTCAACATAGGCAAATGCTCAAATCAACCAACTCTTTAACATTCAATTAAGCTCAGAGCATGAATCATGCTTATGCAAATCAAGTGAAGACATTTGGTTCAGTGGGTAAGGTTATGAGCTAAAAAATGATCTCATTTTAGCATAAGGGTTTTCAAACACAAGGGATCACTCAATGAAAAGGATTCCATCTTAGGAAAATGCTAAAGGTAAAAGCACACTTATGCATGCAATTCAAAGCTCCCTTCTGCCCAAAGATGAATCCTAAATACTTCTAAACCCAAAAGTGAACCCCTAAGTCTACCCTTTTCCTAAACTCTACCCTTTACCATTCTTCATGGCTGGGGAAACTTCTCTTTTTGCTTGTGTGGTTGCTTCCTTTTGGTTGGGACTTGCTCTTCTCTGTTGCATTGGTACCTTCATCACCTTTAGTGGATTGCTCTTGGTCTGATTTTTCTTCTTTTGACCTTTCTAAGCTTTGTTGCTGACACCTTTCTTCTTTACACTTAGAGCTTTTACTTCTCCCACAACTCCAGACTGTTTCCCCTTTTCTACCATTTCAAACTTTTTTCTTTTCTTTCAAAACATATATAAATGAAGTTCAAACCACTTAACACTACCTATTTAACCCAAAACTCCTATCCTAGAATCAAGCTCAAGATGCAAGCTGATATCTACAAGAGAGCTTATTATTGCCAGCCTTATTCCTAACACTTTTTGCCAAGACAAAATCGAAAATGATATGCAAAGGCCTCACAGCTCTCAAGATAGTGTTTAGGCTCAAAAGAAGGTTTTGGTTAAGGGACTGGATTAACTGTCCCATAAGTATGAGGATCAGCTATTTGGATCAACAAGTGTGGTAGAAAGGAAAAAGATGATCCAAATATGTATATGGTAGCCATGAATTCACTTTTCAATGTATAAGACATGATAGTTAAAACTCCAAATTAAAGTTCAAGATGATAGAGTTGATTTTCAGGGAACAAGTGCTTTCAGTATGATATGAGATGATAAAAATTAGCATTCCAAGCATGGTTCTGTCTTAACTTCTAGCTTTCTTATGATGCATCAAACAAACAATCACTTAAACACTGAAATCATCTCTAAACTCTAAGCACTTTACAAGGAAACTTCATCATTACGCCCTATGCAAATGCAATGCAACCTATATGTGAACACTAGACTCAATCCTATAAGAATGAAATGCAATTATATGCTATCTTTTTGGTTTGCAAAAATGCAAAATTTTTCAATTTTTTGTGTTTTTCTATGCCTTAGATGAATGCATGATATGCATGTGACTCAAAGTAAAAGAAAATGAAAAACTAAGAAAAAAAAACACAATGTCAAACCCCAAATCTCTCCCCCACACTTAAATTACACAGTCCCTTGTGTAATGAAAGCAATGAGAGAGAGAAGCAACAAAATATAATACAGAGTTGAAAAAAAATGCAATGGTATAGACAATGGAAGGGATGTGGTACCTTTTTTAATAAGTGGAGTGGTGGCGGGATCCAGATGTCTGAGGAGAGTTGCTATCTCTCCTCATGTTCCTCCTCTCATAAGTCTTTGAAGATGGCGCTGCTTCTTGTGGTGGGGGAACCCAGCTTGACCATAACTGCTCAGCTTGTGAAGAAGTACCTTGTTGAACCTTAGAAGGGATGGGAGTTGGTTCCCATGCTGATGGAATATGGGACCTTGGCTCATATGATGAAGCTCCCGGTTGTGCCCATGTCCCCCATTGATCAATTGGCTGTGCATGAAAGGAATGTCTTCCATGGGGGTTCCAAACAGCCTCCTCTTCTTCAGTTGGGTCAGCTTGTGGCATAGGCTCTTCTTGATGAGAAGTGTGCTCATGAGTGTGGCTCTGATGGGTAGCTCCTGCTGATGTAGCTTTGTTCTTCCTGAACTTCCCTTTAACCATTTTCACCAAACTCCTAATGGCTTTGTCTTGCCACGTACACCATTTTTGAAGGGTGTTGATGTGTTCATGAGCAGACTTCATAGAGCTCTCTTGGCCTTGGCCTCCATAAGGTTTGAAGTGGAACTGCTTTGAGCTGTAGTTCAGCACTTCTTCTTCATCAAGCTCATCTTATTCTTCTTGTGTTTCCCCTTGGCTTTCAGCGCCACCTTCTTCTCTTCTCTCTTCTTTTACTTCTTCTTCAACCTCTTCTTGTTCTTCTTCCTCACTAGCTTCTGCTCTTTCTTCAGGCACAGGGCCGTCTTGGTAGAGCTGATCATCACTTGGATTCAAACTGATGTTGCTCCTTGTGGTGAAGGAGATAAGCCTTGGATTGGGGAAAAGGACTCTTGCTGGGTCTTGGAGTTCATTGAGGAACTTGTAGACATGCTTGTCTTGAATACTCTTCTTAATGTAATGGCTTCTCCTAAGGTAGTCCATATCTATCTATAAAGGACCTAGAGCATCATCAGCATGTTCTCCAAAGTCCACACCACTGGCTATTAGAACAGCAGTCACAATTCCTCCAATGTGAAGCTGTGGATTCTTCTCCGTTTTCCCTTTGTTTAAAACCCAGCTCTGATAGGTCAGCAGCTGCTCCATCAGTAATCTCAGAAAGCATGGGAATCTGCTTGGTGGGCCTATATGTGTCCCATTGTCGCTGGTATCCACAAGTGAAAACATTCCAGTGTAGATGAAGTCTCTCTCTTTGCGAGTGAGGTTTGTTGTCACCTTCCTTGCAAAGAAAGTGTTTGCAAACGCCTTGTGAGCATATTTAACTGCAGGATGCTTCAGGTGTTGGTTCCTTGTGGTACCAGCTATGAATTCCCCAGCTCCAATCATCCTCCATAGCTTTGTGTGCTGCTTTTGAGTGATTGAGAACTTGTTCCCTCTTTGTGCATAAGACATCAGCCCAAACTCTTGAGAGAGGCCAAGGAAAGTTTTTGTGAACCATTGCCTTCCAAGCTTGAAGTAGATCCATCCATCTTTGTTGGGGAGCTCACTTTCATCATATCCAACCACCTTGAGAGTAGAGAGGAATTGATAAGTGAGCTGCTGGTAGGAGGGAAGTGGCTTTGACATCAACTTGCTAATCCCCATGTCCTCAAATATGCATTTGCAGTCCATGTAGATCCCAAGTGCTTTCATTGTGTTGGCACAAGGGTACCTGGTTGGCTTGAAGGTGGACTGCTTGAAAGCTTCCATGAGCTCCCTAGCACTTGGCTCATGGTGTGGAACTTCCTCCTCCACAGTTTTTCCATTTCCTTTCTGCTTGGAGCCCTTGTCTCCAACTGGTCTCTTTCCAGCAGCCTTTGATGAGTGTTTAGCAGCAGCACCCTTTCCTTTATCCCTTCTTGCTCTAGGAGAAGTATGTGCTTCCTCCTGATGTGCCTTTCCCTTGCTTCAAGCAGTTGTTCTTGTTTTACCCATGGTACCTACAAAATCAAAGCTTGAAAATACTATAAGTACAAGAACAAAGGTTTGAGACACCAATAACTGAAAGCTTTAAAATGAATTTCCCTAAGCTAAAAGAAGTTTATCTAGTCACTAAATAAGATTAAACTCCTACAAAGCAAGATGAATTCACAAGCTAACAGTTTAAATATGCTAGACTTCATAAAGATAAAACATTCATGCATGTGAACCTAGCATGGTGGCTCTAAGCAAAAGAGAAAATGATCATACAAAGGGATATCAAACTTGCAAGAACTCATATTAAAGAACAGTAAATAAAGCTTTAACAGTAAACTTGCTCAATTTAAACATATCCACCATGCAAAACCAAAGCACAACATCTTAAACTAAACAAAACTTGCTCTTAAAACCATATATTAAGCAATTATAAGCACATTCATTGATTAAGAACAAAAGATGAATAGTTGAGGAAATAAACCTTAATGAAGCTTCTGAGCACTTATAGAAGATAAATAAAAGAGAGAAAGAGCTAAAATTTTTGTGCTATAAGTGAGAGAAGTAGTGAAATGAAGTGTGAATAGAAGAGGAGAAAAATGTTGTTTATATAGAGTGAAAAAAGGGCAACCAAAGGAATCTAAAAAGTGGGGGACAAGAACAAAAGTGCTCAGGAGCTCTGCAAAGTGGCAGGGAGGATCCAAAGTTTGAATTTAAACCTTCTTGGCTCCAAACCAAAGGAGGAAATTTTTTTTGAAAATTGAAGCACTTACCTCGCGGGGCTATCGGTCATAATGTGACCGAGGATGACCGATATGGTGCGCATCGATCATAAGTGATCGCTAGCATTGACCGATACCTTTATGTGAATCCTATCGGTCTCCATCTGATCAATACACTGACCGAATTATATCCGATGGATTTCTATCGGTCAGTGTTTGATCGATAGGTATGACCGACAGGACACGCACTTGCAAACTCCTTTCCCTATCCATCACAAGTGACCGATAGGTTGACTGGTGCAATCTGGCTCTACTGCTATCGATCACAAGTGACCGATAGTCATGACCGATACGGTCTGTATCGGTCTCATCTAGACCGATATGGTGATCGATAGCAGCCAGAATGCACCTGTTCTTTGTCCCTTAGTGACTTTCTTAACCCCCAATTCGAACTCCTACTTCTATACACATTAACTAAGCATAAAAATAAACTAAAAAGCATAATATATACAAAAGGATACAATGGGACTACCTCCCAAGTGTGCTTGTTGAAAGTCACTAAGCTTGACTTTCCTTACCTCTCTAGTGGAGGTGGTAAGAAGGAGTCTTGGAACTCCTTGGTGTTGCAGTGTCCACTTTGATTTTTTTGGTGACTCCATCAATCTTCAACACAGCAAAGGGTTTTGGCTTGCCTCCCCTTTCCATCTTGTAGTGGACTTCCCCATTCTTGGACACAAAGGGCTTCAAGACAACCCCATCTTCTTTGTTACCCAACTCATTCATGCAATCAGAAACACCCACCTTGAGGACCTCCTCTTCAGTGGTTTCAGCAAACAACTTGGTCAAGCAGCATCCATCAAAACTCTCTCCTTGGTAGCCCTCAAACTCTGGCCAGTTCTAATCAATCTTTTTTCACCTTGTTAAGGTCCATAGAATGATCATGCTCTAGCTTGTTGCCCTTTCTGTCAAACTTCAAGACCATGTTCTTTGAAAACCTCAGCTCTGTTGTGCACTCTCTGGCATCAAATACAGCGCCAGCTGAAGCTAGAAATGGTCTCCCTAGAATGATATCATTCCTTATTTGTCCTTCCACATCAAGTGCCAAAAAATCAGTAGGGATGGTGACTCCTTCAATCATCATTGGCACATCCTTGCGGGTCCCTAGTGGCGTCTTGACAGTCCCATCAGCTATGGTGAGGGACACATTACTCTCCTCAAGTTGAGTGTATCCAAGAGCCTTAGCAGTAGAGGATGGGAGAAGGTTGATACTTGCTCAAAGATCACAAAGACAGTTCTTGAAAGTCTGCCCTTTATGCTTACATGGTAGAATGAAACAACCTGGAACTCCAAGGTTCTTGATGTTAAGCTCCTTAAACTCAGATGCTCTGGCTTTAGCTCTTAGTTTTTCAGGCTCCTCTTGACCATTCAGACCTCTCATTTCCATTTGAGAAGCAGAGAGAGTCTCATACTTCTGCACTAGCTGCTCTTTGAATCTTCCTAGAAAAGGGATAGTGGGCTGATAGATAGGGAGATCAGCAGCTTCTCTTCTTGTTTCTCTTCTTGAGGAGCAGAAGTAGAGGCGCTATTAGACTTTCTCTTTATGTCCTTGATTTGAGCTTTCATGCTCTTCATGCTCTCACCAACTTCTTGATGGTTTTGTCTTGCCATTTGTTCCATCTTTGCAAGAGGTTGATATGCTGATGGTCTTTCTTCATATGTCCTCTTTGGTGTGAGACATCATGGGGCTGGAAGTGGTACTCGTCACTGTTGTAGCTTGGAGCATCTAAAGCTTCTTCTTCCTGAATTCCTTCTTCCACTTGCCCTCCTTCATAGGGCACAAGGGGATAGTTTCCTTGAGGAAGAGTGATGTTAGCACCTTGGTATATGTGAGATGATGAAGCGCCAGCTTGGTGGAGAATGTGCTGTGGAATTTGAAAGGCAAAGCTGTTGGGGTTAGAGAAGGATGTGAGATGCACATCAGGGAGTACAAGCTTTGCAGCAGATCCATCTTCTTCGATGAAGTTGTAGATGTACTTGTCACCCACTTGTTCACCAAGGAACCTTGCTTTCTTCAAGTGTGGCTGGTCCAAGTATGTGATGTTGACTGTTGCTGGTCCACTCTTAACTCCAGCAGCTTCCATTAGTTGAGTGATTCGTCCAGCACAATACAGCTTGGGCGCTTTGTCATCATTGGTTGTTAACCAATGTTTGATGACCAAAAGCTGCTGCATTCCAGTTGTACCATCTGCTCCTCTAAGCACCACACCTTGGCTGGTGCTGTCCAAAACACTCATAAGACCATGATCAATCAGCTCCCATTCTCCTCCTTCAACAGCTCCACTTTCCTTCCTAGCAAAGAGTGTATGCGCCAGAGCCTTGTGCACATATCTGATTGTTGCATTCCTGATCAGAGAAGCCTTGCTTCTTCCTGGCTTGAAAGCGCCCTTGGCTACATGCTCCCATAGGCTGCTCATCACCTCTTTTCTAACTCCAAGATTCTATCCTCTAGCGCTTCCATAAGAGAATCCAAAGGCATCTTCAATGGTTGAGAAAGACATCCTATAATCCCTCTTTGAAACTCTGAAAGTGATTAAGCCATCACCATCTTCTTCAGGCGTCTCTTCTCCTGGCTCATATAATGTCACTTCAAAGCTTGCAAAGAATTGAAGGACTTGGTCTTTGTTGGGTGAATATGGAGTTCCCACGAACTTTTTGAGCTCCATTGTCTCTAGCAAAGAAGAGCAGTATTCAAAGAGTCCCAAGGCCTTTAGAGATGGCACATGGGGGTATTTAGTTGGCCTCACATCCACCTTTTGCAGCTTGTCATACAGCTGCCTTTGAGCCGGTGTGGTACCTTTCTTCTTTTGAGGGACCTGCTCGCTAGCGCCAGCATCAACTCTCTTCTTGCCTTTGGATTTGGCGCTTGGACTCCGAACCTCTTTGGCTTTTCCCTTGCCTTTCTCTTGCTTCTCAGCCTCTTTGTTAGTGCCACTTCTTGTTGTTCTTCCCATGGTACCTAAAACATATTCTCAAAAGAAAAATAAAAACCATGGAAGCAACAAAACCCAATGGAGGAGTTTGTTTACTAAAAAGTACACCTCTAACATTTGTGAAGCAATTAAAAAGGCAATGCATGCAAAGGATTCATTAACCATATTTTATGAAATAATTAAAAATGATGAATCCAAGCATGGTGAAACTAAACAAATGCACTAAGATGCTAATGCAAAGATAAATAGATGAATTTGACAAGCAAATATTCACGATTCGAAATGCTCCACTATTCAAAGACAGCTTATTCACCATGCAAAAGAAATGAAAATAAGAAAGAGGCAATGAATCATTACTAGAAATCAATCACTAAACAAGAACAAGTGTTTAAGTGCATGAAACAAAAATTTTAAACATTTAGAAGCTAAGAGACAATACCTGAAGTGGTTTGACTCTCTCAAGCACTTTGCAAACACAAAAATTCGAAATTTAGTGGTTGAAGAACTTGGAAAATGAAAGTGAGAAAGATAGAAGGGTGGGGTTAGTTTATATAGAGGGTTGGGAAATCTTTTTGTGGGGAGCAAGGGGACAAAGAGTGCTAGAGAGAGGTCCCACTTGTGCTTGGGAATAGGAAGGATTCAAATTTGAATTCCTTGATCTAGCTTGACCATGGAGGGAAAAATTTGAACTGAAGAATGCTTACCTCGTGCGCAATATCGACCACCCAAGTCGATATTGTGATCGATATTAATCATATCGACTTGGTCCGGTCGATATGCATGCCAATATCGGTGGTCTGGGTCTTGATATCGACCTGCATGCTTGTCGATACTGATTGACATCTCTTGTATTGACATCCCTTATGTTGATATGTGGTCCGATAATCATACGTAGCTGTCCAATATCGAGCTAGTAGCTCGATATGTAGCTCGGTAAGATTTGGAAAAATTCCATATCGGACTAACATGTCGATATGCACATCAATAAACCTTGACATATGCTGAACTGCATGTTTTCATTTGTCACTTAAGGTGTATCAACGTGGAATGTCGATATACACTTCGATATGCCTTAATAAAGGGCGATTAATCGCCTTTTGTCCTCACTGTTAAGGCACATCGGTGTGTTACGTCGATATTGTTCTCGATACACACTTCTTGATGTTATATCGACCTGGTACGTCGATGCATGTCATCGATACGAATACCAGTTGAGGCATATTGAACTGTTTGTACCCCGATACATTTCTTGTTAAAGCGTATCGGGTTGCCTTATATCGGTATTCTGATCGATGCAATAATCCTCACAGATGTATCGATCAGAATCATCACCGATATTCACGTCGATACAAGTCCAAAATACTTGTATCGAGCAAGACATGCTTGATACGAGCTGTATCAACGTGCATAGCCGATATGCTGGTCGATATTGACCCTTCTTCGACCTCTTCCCTGTTTCAAGCTTGGTTCCTTCATCCTTAGTTCCTACCTGGTTACTAGAGACACTAAAAAACACCCACACAAACATAAAAAACATAAAAATGCAAAGCTATATACAAGGATACCATGGGATTGCCTCCCAAGTGCGTTTGTTTAGAGTCCTTTAGCTTGACTTTCCTCAGCTCCTTAGATGAGGTGTGGAGCAGGAGTCTTGGAACTCCTTGGTGTTGATGTGCCTCCTTTGACCTTTCTGGTGACCCCAAAAATCTTCAACACAGCAAAGGGCTTTGGCTTGCTTCCCTCCTTTGGCTTGTAGTGGACCTCACCATACTTAGAAACAAAGGGCTTCAAGACAACCCCATCTTCTTGGTTACCCAGCAGAATTTCATTCACATAATCAGAAACACCCACTTTGAGGACCTCCTCTTCAATGGTATCAGCAAACATCCTGGACAGACATCAACCATCAAAGCTTGCACCAACATAGCCTTCAAACTCTCGCCAATGCTCTCCAACTTTCTTCAACTTCTTGACCTCCATTGAGAAGGCTTGCTCATATTCCAGGTTGTTCCCTTTGGAGTAAAACTTCAGAACCATCTCTTTGGTCAACCTTAACTCTATTGTGAATTCCTTTACATCAAACACTGCGCCAGCTGAAGCTAAAAATGGTCTCTCTAGAAAGATGGCGTTCTTGATCTTTCCTAAAACATCTAGGACTAGAAAATATGTTGGTATGATCACTCCTTCAATCATTATTGGCACATCTTTGAGAGCTCCAAGTGGTGTCTTTACTGTCCCATCAGCCATGGTAAGAGACACATTACTCTCTTGAAGTTGAGTGTAGCCAAGCGCTTTAGCAGTAGAGGAAGGGAGAAGGTTGATACTTGCTCCAAGATCACAAAGACATCTCTTGAAGATTTGCCCTTTGAGTTCACAAGGCAAAGTGAAGCATCCAGAATCTCCACGCTTCTTGATGTTCTGGACCTCAGTCTTGACAATAGAGACTTCTCCTTTGCAGCTCCATGGTTGGTGTCAGCAGCCACAAACTCTTCTCCCCCACTCTGAAGTTCAGTGTCCCCAGTGAACAGAGAAAAGGAACTCATCAATGATAGCTTCCTTTTCATTTGAATATGTCTCTTCTTCAGTGACTATGGTGTTGCAGAACTCCTTAGGGTTTGCTTCTGGTTTTCTAGGAAGGTTTCCTTGAGTTTTGGGACCAGCTATGCCCTTGTTGGTCTCTAGTGTCTTCACTCTTGAAGCCAATCAATCAATCTTGTTGGAAAACTCCATATGAAGAGTATCCATTCTGTTGTAGACCTCAACAAACTTCTTGGTGATCTCCACATTAGTAGCTTGTTTGCTTTGAAGGAGTTGTTGCAGCAGTCCTTTCACTTCAATATCATTGGTGTTGGATGAGCTTGCTTGACCTTGAGAGAATCCAGGAGGAGCAAACTGCTTTTCCTGGAAGTTGCTTTGAAAGTTGTTCCTTGGTGCATAACCTTGGTTGAATGGCACAAAAGGTCTTGGCTGATTCCCTTGAGGTTGCTGTTGAGGGTAAACTTGATCTTGGGGATTGGCAACATTGTTGCTTCTGTATGACAGTTTTGGGTTAGGTCTGAAGTTCCCATACCCATTGTATACACCTTGATTACCCAAGGAGTTCATCTCCTCTACTTGTAGCTCCTCTTCATTAGCCATGTCCACCATTTCACCAACATAGTTGATCTCTTTGTGTTGCACATAGAGAAGTTTGTCAAGCCTAGTGTTCAGCTCTTTCAACTCTCTTCTTATAGAGTCCAGCTCCTTCTTAGTGTTACCATCTTCTCCTCTTGGAGTTCTATCATAGTCATCACTATAATTGCCACCACTTTGGGCTAAGTTCTCCACAAGCTCTACGCCTTCATCTACATCCTTTGATAGGAAGTTTCCATTGGAGGCAGTATCAAGCAACATCCTGATCTTAGGGAGAGCGCCTCTGTATAAGATTTGGAGTAGTGAAGCTTGTGAGAACCCATGGTGAGGGCATTGCAGTGTGTATCCTTTGAATCTCTCCCATGCTTCACCAAAACTCTCACTATTCTTCTAACAGTCCTTGAAGTAGAGAAGAACTTTGCTAGAAAAGCTTTCGATGTCTCTTGGTCGATATGCACGTCGATACAGAAAGCTTCAGAGTTGTATCGGTTTGGCTCTCCAAGGTGTAAAGTCGAAACAATCACCCTTTAGTTAAGGCTTATTGATATTACCATATATTTTGCATAATTTGCATGCATTTAGGATAGTTTTTCATGCATTTTTCTTGCATTATAGACTAGTTTGTTCCATTTGTTGCATTTTAGGTCCTAGGTCCCTTTGCATTCGCATTTTGCATGTTTCTTGCACTTTTGCATCATTATCAGGTTGTTTGGAGCACTCTGGAGTTGTGGAGATTATATGGACGTGAGGAGGATCAGCTAGAAGCTTATGGACACTTGGAGAGCTCAACCTTGCATGCGAAGGACCCGAGATCGTGTAGCGGATCGAGCAAGGCAGGTCGATCTAGATGAGATCGACCAGAAGATCGAGTGACCCAAGTCGATTCAAGAGGAAGGATCGATACCAAGATCGAGAGAGGAGATCGATCTGGAGTACGGACGTGAATGACGCCATGCAGAACGAGAGCCAGATCGAGACAACGACTCAATCATCCAAGGATCGAGAAGAAGATCGAGAAAGGTGCTCAATCCATCTAACCAGATCGACTGGAAGATCGAGCAAAGAAAGGCGATCCAGGAAGAAGATCGAGTGAGCTGCTCGATCCAGAGATCGATCTCTGGAGCCTTATCCGGCCAGCTCAGCTTTGGACCGTAGCGAAGGAGGGACCAGTTGGCGGTTTGGTCATTTTTGGCAAAGGGCAGCCATCCTTTTCAGGAACAACTTCCAGTCTTATCTTTTTATGCTCCTTCTTATGCGATTCGCCATTGTAGAACATCAAAGCTTTTTCTAGTTTTTGAACTTTTGGATCTTTGAATATTAAGTCTCTTTTTCCTTTAATCAATCGTTTAATCATGTTTAGTTTATCTTTCTTTGCATTTGAATCTGTTTCGAACATGAGTACTGAGTAGTTTTCTTTTGGGATTTGGGGTTGAGGCGATTCAAAAGGTTTAAGAGGTTTTTTAGTTTTGTGTTTTTCTTGTTATTCATTCCTTCTCTTCTAGGATCTTGGGGTCTTAAGGCTTAGAGAGTCTAGGAAAAGATCTCTATGATTCCAAGGCTATCTTACCCTGACCGGATTCAGATGTCCCTAGAAAACCAGATCCTAGAGACTAATCTTTCCTCTCCCAAACGCCATGGTTGTAGAGGAGGTTAGTTAGGCCAATGGTTGAAATCTGTTTTTCTTGCTCTTTGATCTCTTTTTCCACCAAACACCATGGGTTTGGAGAAGAGATTGAGGAAGTGAATCATAACACACGCCATGGATGGTTCTTGTTTTGTTTTCAAGGCTTAGAGAAAGCTCATAAATAAGTAGATCCATATGTTTTCAAACCAAAGCTTAAACCTTTGACACTCTTGAATATGACCCTCGACCCTAAACCATCTTTTAGCATTTTAAAACCTCTGTTCATCATTCGCTTGTCATAAAGTTGCATTCTTATTCATTAGAAGTCATTTTGCTTTAAGTTGTTAGATCGGTCTGTTTTACTCGATTTAGTGCTCGATCCAGTGGTCGATTCAGTACTTGATTTTTATTCCTTAGTAGATTTGCATTTTGAATCTTCTGCTTTTTCCTAGTGGTAGTTAACCCTCTTCCCAGGATTTTAAAATAGTTTTGCATTTCATTTGGTCGTTACATCTAGTTTTAGTCGATTTTACCAAATATTTTCCCGATTTGCTTAGCTTTGCTGGGTACTTGCATTCCTAGTGTTCTTCCTGCTTCCTAGGTTGGATTGATTCCCCTTACTGCTTTACTACATCATTCTTGTGGTTTGGGATTTGATACATCACCTTGCTTGCAAAAATCCTAGTATCAAATGGCGCCGTTGCCGTCTTAGGATTGTTAGGAAGCATTAGGATTTGGTGTTTGTCATAGACTAAGCCTTTACCTTTTATTTTGCTTACTCATTGCTCTACATTCTTGTTTGTGATCTCAGGTACATGAACTTACGCTTCAGGGGTGACAACAACTTACTTAGACCCCTGGACAATATTCACTAACTCGGTCACGCAAGACAAAGAAGAGCAAGAGAGCAAGCTCAAGCCTTTGAAGAGATTGTGCAAGCTGCTTCAGTAGACTTTGCAACAATGGCTGAGCAAGAACATCCTGAAGGACCTCCACCAGCTCACGGTGGTGTAGGAAGGGGCAATGGATACCCCAACCACGCAGCTAGACCCCTACGGATCATTGGTGCTGGAGATGCTCCTAATACGCATCATAACCGCTTTGGGATCACTCCTCCTCCAATCCAGAATATCAACTTCGAGATAAATCCTGGATTCATCTCTATGGTTCAGAATAGCAAATTCCACGGGTTGGCTATGGAAGACCCCTTAGAGCACCTTGACAACTTTGAGCAAGTGTGTGGCATGATTAAGATCAATGAGAACTCGGAAGATGCTTTCAAGCTACGGCTCTTCCCATTTTCTCTCGGTGATGAGGCTCAGCATTGGGAGAAGACCCTTCCACAAGGCACCATTACTTCTTGGGCTGAATGTAAGAAAGCTTTTCTCTCAAAGTTTTTCTCTAGCACAGGAACAGCACGATTGAGAAGTGGTTTCACTCAAAGGCAAAATGAGACATTCAATGAAGCTATGGAGAGATTCAAGGACTATACCATTCAGTGTCCTCACCACGGTTTCAATGAAGAGACTCTCCTAAGCACAATATACCATGGAGCCTTACCCAAGATAAGAATGTTGCTTGATACGGCAAGTAAGGGCAATTTCCTTAGTCAAGAAGTGGAGGAGGGTATGGACTTAATCGAAAACTTGGCTTTGAGTAACGGCAACTACGCCGAGGATTACGACTATGCACCACGAGGTTCTGAGCTAGAGTCTCAGAAGAAAGAGCTCAAGTCCCTCCATGAGAAGATAGACAAGCTCGTTCTTGCAAATCAGAAGCAAGTTCATTTTGTGGGAGAAGCTGAAGATGTCTCCGAGGAGCTAGAGTTGAGTCAAGAAGAAGCTTACTGGATTGCTGGTCAGAACTACAACAAGCCTCCGGGATATTCTCAAGGATACCAAGCCAACAACAATCTCTCATACAGGAGTACAAACGTTGAGAATCCAAAGGATTATGTGTACCCCCCTCAACAAGCAAAGCCCTTTGTACCATACAACAAGGGTTTTCAATAAAACAATGGGTATCAAGGTCAGAGGCAAGGCAATTTCCAGCAGAAACAGCAAGGCAACAAAGGATACACTCCTATGCTCCCTCCTGGTTTCATGACTCAACAGCAACAAGCTCCACCGCCTCCACAAGATCCGGTTCAAGCAATGTTTCAACAGTTTCTTCAAGGTCAAGCTTCAACTAATCAGAAGTTTGCTGAGATTAACAACAGGCTCGACTCCTCTCTTAGTGACGTCTCTACACATATCACGAATCTGAACAACAAGATCAGGCAGTTAGAGAAAGGGAAAGCTAGTACAAGCGGTTAAAACAGCTTACCGGGCAAGTGTGAGCAAAATCCAAAAGAGTATGCAAATGCTATCACCTTGAGGAGTGGTAAAGAGCTTCCGCCGAGAGTTGCACCTAAAAACAATGAGGACATTGTTGTCCAAGAAGGGGAGGGTAAGCTTTCAGCCGATGAAGAAATCACCTTTGATAATGTGTGGATTGAGAGACCAAGAAAGGGCAAAGAAGTAGCTGTTGAGAAGAAAGTGGAGCAAGCTACTAAGGAGAAGGATGCTTATGTGCCTCCACTGTATGTACCGAAGCTTCCTTTTCCCGACCGCTTCAAGAAACAACTGATAGATAAGCACAGACTCTTATTTGAGAAGCATTTAAAGGATGTTGAGATCAAGCTTCCTGTTGTGGATAACCTAGATATGATGCCGAAGTGTGCTAAGTTCTTCAAAGACACCCTGACAAAGAAGAACAAGGAGAGTAAATAAGTTTTGGTGCTTAGTGAAGAGTGTAGTGCTATTATCCACAGAGAAATAGTGCCTAAAAGTTAGGAGATCCAGGATCCTTCACCATTCCTTGCGCTTTGGGTCCATTGAAGTTTGAGAGCTGTTTATGTGATTTGGGAGCAAGTATCAATCTCATGCCCCACTCTATAGCAAAGAAGCTATGTTTCACACGGTTCAAAGAGTGTAGGATCTCCCTTGTGTTAGCTGACAGAAGCGTAAGGCTTCCAGTGGTTATGCTAGAAGATCTTCCAGTGAGAAGAAGCGATGTCAATGTACCAACCGACTTTGTTGTGCTTGAGATGGATGAAGAGCCTAAGGATCTTCTTATACTTGGAAGACCATTCCTTGCAACCGCCGGAGCAATCATTGATGTAAAGAATGGGAAGATCGCCCTGCACCTTGGCAAAGACATCAAGCTGGATTTTGATATCAATGAGGTCCTGAAGAAGCCAATCATTGAAGGACAAACATTCTACATAGAAACATTAGATGCTTTGGCTGATGAATTGCTAGAAGAGTTGGAACAAGAGGATCACTTGAAGCTAGTTTTGACTAAGGAGAGAGGAGAGTATGGTTTCTTAAGTGAGAAGACCCAAGAGTATGTTAATCTCCTTGATTCTAGAAGAGTTTTCAAAGAAGATGAAGGCGGATGCCTAGAGATCGATCAGGAAATCGAGAAGATCACTCGATCCAGGACAGCAATCGACAAGAAGATCGAGGAGGCTGGTCGATCCAGAGAAGAGACCGATGAGAAGATCGAGAGAAGCCAATCGATCAGTTCAGAGAACGAGTCAGGGACTCGATCTCCTGCTCGATCCATATCAAATCGAGTAGGTGAATCAAGTGAAGTTGCTCGATCCGGACCAGAACGAGTGGAAGATCGACTGGATGACTTGATCTCCGAGGGGACAACGGTTCAAGAAGGCAGTCTTAAGGCTCATGTTTCGGGTTCTAAGGAGGCTACTGAGGACGGGAACGTTAACACAGGCCACGAGGAGGACTGGAGCGAGCTGCTAGCCCCAAAGTTGGAGCTAAAGGAGCTTCCAAAAGGGCTAAGGTACGCATTCTTAGGGCTTAATGAAACCTATCTTGTGATTGTGAATGAAAACTTGAGTGATGATGAGTTGCACTCGCTCCTAAATGAGCTGAGAAAGTACAGGAAGGCCATTGGGTACTCTCAAATTGACATCAAGGGCCTTTCACCAATGCTTTGCACTTATAGGATTCACTTAGATAATGAAAACTCTTCTTCTATTGAACATCAAAGACACTTAAACCCGAATTTGAAAGAAGTAGTTAAGAAAGCGATTCTGAAATTGTTAGAGGCTGATGTGATCTACCCCATCAGTGACAGCACGTAGGTTTCTCCTGTCCACGTGGTGCCTAAGAAGGGGGGGGATCACGGTCCTTAAGAATGAAAAAGATGAATTGATCCGTACTAGGACCATAACTGGTCACCGAATGTGTATAGACTAAAGGAAGCTTAATTCTGCTACTAGAAAGGATCATTTTTCTCTTCCTTTTATTGAGCAAATGTTAGAGAGGCTTGCTAATCATCCTTACTATTGCTTTCTTGATGGTTATAGTGGATTCTTTCAAATACCAATCCAACCTAACGATCAAGAGAAGACGACTTTTACATGCCCTTATGGTACCTTCGCTTATCGAAGGATGCCATTCGGGTTGTGTAATGCACCAGCTACATTCCAGTGCATGATGTCTATCTGCTCTGATCTTATAGAAGAGATGGTAGAAGTGTTTATGGATGACTTCTCAGTCTATGGTGTGTCTTTTTCTGCCTGTTTTTTGAATCTTTGCAAGGTACTTAAGCGATGTGAGGAGACAAACCTTGTGCTAAACTGGGAGAAGTGCCACTTCATGGTGAAAGAAGGGATAGTCCTCGGTCACAAGATATCGGAGCAGGGAATAGAGGTTGACAAGGCGAATATTGAGGTCATGATGAGTCTTGAGCCGCCGGCTAATGCGAAGGGGATAAGGAGTTTCCTAGGGCACGCTGGCTTCTACAGGCGATTCATAAAGGATTTCTACAAGATCGCTCACCCTCTTACACGGCTGTTGTGCAAAGAAGCTGAGTTCGTGTATGATAATTAGTGTCTTCACGCTTTCAAGACCATTAAAGAAGCTCTTGTCACGGCACCGATAGTTCAAGCACCAGATTGGAGCTTACCCTTCGAGATCATGTGCGACGCGAGCGACTACGCCGTGGGAGCTGTTCTAGGGCAGAGGAAAGACAAGTGGTTGCATGTAATCTACTATGCCAGCCGTACCTTGGATGACACGCAAGTGAGATATGCTACAACTGAGAAGGAGCTACTGGTCGTTGTGTTCGCTTTTGAGAAGTTTAGATCATATCTGGTTGGCTCTAAGGTTGTTGTATACACGGATCATGCTGCCTTGAGATACATCTACTCTAAGAAGGATACCAAGCCGAGGCTGTTAAGGTGGATTCTCCTTCTACAAGAGTTTGATATGGAGATAAAAGACAAGAAGGGGATAGAGAACGATGTTGCTGATCACCTCTCTAGGATGAGAGTGAATGAAGCTTTGCCATTAGATGTTTCACTTCCTGAAGAGAAGCTCATGATGATCACCACGGCAGTATGTGGAAGGCTTGAAGACAAGTTTGAAGAGGTTTTGAGTTTCAAGGAAGAAGACTTACCTTGGTATGCTGATATAGTAAACTTCTTGGCTTGTGGAGTGGAGCATACTCACCTTGATCATTATCACAAGAAGAAGTTCATGAGAGACATCCCACATTACTTTTGGGACAAGCCTTACTTGTACAAGAGGGGAGTAGATAGCTTGTATAGGATATGTGTTTCAAGAGGAGAAGCTAAGGACATCCTCCTACATTGTCATGGCTCATCTTATGGAGGTCATTTCGCTTCTTTCAAGAGGGCTACAAAAGTGTTGCAAGCCGGTTTCTGATGGCCATCTATCTTCAAAGACGCTCATGAGTTTGTTAAGTCTTGTGAAGCATGTCAAAGAGCTGGAAACATCACGAAGAGGAACGAGATGCCTCAGGTGCCAATCTTTGAAGTTGATGTTTTTGATGCTTGGGGGATAGATTTCATGGGTCCTTTCCCATCTTTTTACGGCAACAAATTCATCTTGGTAGCCGTTGATTATGTGTCTAAGTGGGTGGAGGCTATAGCTTCCCCAACCAATGATTCTAAGGTGGTGATAAATCTCTTTAAAACCATTATCTTCCCACGGTTTGGAGTTCCCAAGATAGTTATAAGCGACGGAGGAAAACACTTTATCAACAAAGTGTTTGAAAGCCTCCTGAAGAAGTATGGTGTGAAGCACAAGGTAGCAACTCCATATCATCCTCAAACTAGTGGGCAAGTAGAGGTGTTTAACAGGCAGATCAAGGCTATACTAGAGAGGACAGTTGGGGCTACTAGAAAAGAATGGGCGGTCAAACTCGATGATGCTTTGTGGGCTTACCGAACCGCTTTCAAGACGCCTATAGGTACCACTCCCTTCATGCTTCTATACGGCAAGGCATGTCATCTTCCTGTTGAGTGGGAGCATAGAGCACTATGGGCAGTGAAGCAGCTGAACTACAACCTCAAGACAGCTCAGGAGAAACGGTTGATTCAGCTACATGAGCTTGATGAGCTACGGTTAGAAGCCTACGAGATTGCTAAGATCTACAAGGAGCGGACCAAGGCGGTTCATGACAAGAAGCCGGTTCACAAGGAGTTAAGAGAAGGCAGTCTGGTGCTACTCTACGACTTGAGGTTGAAGCTGTTCCCGGGAAATCTCAAATCAAGGTGGTGTGGACCGTTCGAGATCAAATAGGTTGTACCCTACGGAGCGGTAACATTGGTTGGCAAGAGCGGGAATTCTTTCACGGTCAACGGGCACAGGGTTAAGCCCTACTTGGCCAGTGACTACAGCAAGGAGGACGCTACAATGCTCCTCCAAGACCCACCTCAGGCCTAAACCAAGTAAAGTCTAGCTAAAGACGTTAAAGAAAGCGCACTTGGGAGGCATTCCCATGTTTATCTTGTACATATTTTTGCTTTATTTCTACTTCAGTTTTATGCTTTTTATGTTTATGTGTGTAGGTGAAAGGATAAGGGGCTGTATGCCATGATCTTGGAGTCCAAAGAGGCGAGAAAGGTTAAGTAGAGGCTAGAGATCGAGTGCTAGATCGACCTATCCTAGCTCGATCTTTACTAGAACGAGCTAGTGAATCGAGAGGCGTAAGTCGATGTAGACGAGATCGAGTAGATAATCGAGTGGAAAAGTCGATCATGAGAGGAAAAACCACATATGCGTTTAGCTTGAAAAGCAAACGAGGTGTGAATCGATCGAATCACTCGATCCTCAAGAATAGATCGATTAGTCAACTCGATCTGCCACTCGATCTAAGCCAAAACGACCCCCAAATCGATCACGTGGCTCGATCCAAGGAGCATAGCCTAAGTGACCAAAAATCATGGAACGAGAGGGTACAATCTATCTAAGACTCGATGCGATCTGAATCGAGTCGCTGATTGATCAAACCTCTCGATCAGAGTCAACATGGGCATTAGATCGAGTCCTAGATCGACCAAATGGACTCGATCTTGTGCCGAGGTAAGTGAATTCTTTACCTCTTTTCTTCTTTCCCTCCTGTTTTTAAATTTGAATTGTGGTCAAGACAAGCATCTTTGACCATGAAAGATGTGCCTTGACCACACTTTTGTCAGAAACCACTAGTTTTGCCCATGGTTTTTCATTTTTTGTTGGCTTTTATATTTCATTGAAACCACACACTCTCTCTCATTTGTATTTCGAGTTTTCTAAGGCAAGAGAGAGTGTGATTTTCTTTTCCTAAAGGCTAACAACATCTGCTTTCAATCTTTGCAAATATATTTTCGGTTCATTGTTTAAAATCTCTTAGAAAATTTCATTTTATTTGCGTTGGTTATTTGTTAGTTATTAGGGAGTATAACAAATTTTTAAAAATAGCTACATATTAGGAAAACTTCTAGATTTAATTCTATCTCTAGATTTCCTTCTCTATTATCTAGCTAGTATTTTTATAAATTCCCCAAAAATCTAGGGTAATTGTTAAAAAGTTTTTCCTTCTACCTTGTCTTTCTCTCAACATTTGCTGCCTTTACTCATCCTCTTGCTTGGACCTATGACTCGATCTAGAGCCAAGACATTCAACCAAACCATTGGGAGATTACTTAACCACATTTGGAGACAAACAAATCATAATGAAGACATGATCAACACGTCCTTGGTCTCCACACTAGTTAAGTGATTCAAGAAATGGATAACTGATTCATAGGTACTCTTTTTCCCTTGCCTTTTGTTTTGGCCCAATGGGTTTTCCAAAGGAAGGTTTTCAATGAAGCTTATGTTTCACTTCATCATATTCCATTTTGTTAATCATAAACAGGCCCATATTCTATTCTATTTTCATGGCCAAAGGGAGTGCAAGAGGTATTTTCGAATTCAAACTCTGTTTTTATTTATTTTGCTAGTTTTCAAAATTAGTCTTGGAGCATGTTCCAAGACTTGTCTTAATTACCTATTTTTCTTCATTTCTTCTCTTTCTCTCTTCTCTATAAGCTCTCTTGTACTCTGGACGAAATAATTTTTCTTTTAATCAAAAACTCTTTCTAAAAAAGATCATCTTCTTGGTGTGTATATCCAGCAAAATCCTTAGACTCTTTGGTGTGTATATCCAAAGTTGTTTAAGTCATTATCTTGAAGCTCTTTCCGCAACCTTCGCTGATAACCATCAATCATTCAAACCATCATCAATCATCACGGCCTCACAGCCACCTCTATCCATTCCTAAACTTGATAAGTGCTGATTCCTTGGGAGGATCATATTAATAGTCTATGATGAGTGACACATTGCTCTTTTTGGAATGTGGTGTAGCCTAGTGCTTTCGTTGTAGAGGAAGGAAGCAGATTTATGCTTGCACCTAGTTCACAAAGCCAGCTCTTGAATGTCTTTCCTTTCAGCTCACAAGAAAGAGTGAAACAACCAGGATGACCAGGATTAGTGATGTTCAGCTTCTTGACATCTGGTGCCTCAGCTTTGGCTAAAGCTTCATTCAACTCATCCTTAACATCAATACCTCTCAGCTTCATTTGAGCAGCATAGAGAGTGGTGTACTTCTCCACTAACTATTTCTTGAACCTTCCTGGATAAGGGATATCAGGTTTGTAAACTGGAACACCATGATCTTTATCTTCTTTCTTGGCTTCAACAGCTTCAAGTGGTGCCAACTTCTCTTCTTCCTTTGTGGTTTCTTCTTCAAGAGACTTCTCGATAGTGGCATTATTAATGGCATCAGCTTCAATAAGGTCTTCTGCCCCACTCTGAAGTTCAATGTCCTCATTAATTAATTAAAGTAACTCTTCCATGATAGCTTCTTCTTCAGCAAAGCAAGGCTCTTCCTTTGAGGCTATAGCATTGCAGAATTCCTTTGGATGAGCCTCTTGGCCACGTATGTTACCTTGGGGGCATGGTCCAGTAGCAACTCCCTTGTTATTCTCTAAGGTCTTCACTCATCAAGCTAAACGATCAAACTTGGTACTGAGCTCAACATGAGATGTATCTCTCTTATTTTGAACATCAGCTCGTGACTTGTTCATCTCGAAGGTATCATTGAGTTTTGTTTGGAGAATTTGTATATGAAGGCTCTTGATATAAGCTTCATTAAAGTTAGAAGCATTGTTTGGACCTTGAGGGAGAGAAGTAGGGGGCGAAATCTGTAGGTGAGGATGGTAGCTGCTTGGAGAGTAGTTCATAGGCAAAAACCCTTGGTTGAAGTTGTTGCCTCTTTGATTTCTAAGATAGAGCATCTTCTCAACTTGGAGATCCTCACCTGCAATGAAAATACTTGGAAAAGAGTTGGTAACCAAATAGAAAGTAAAAGGTGGATCTTAGAGTTTCTACAAATCCTAATGATCCAAACAAAGACCCAATGGCAATGGCGCCAAATTGAAACAAGAGTTTTGAGTCTCTTTCTCAATTATCCAAGCTTGTAGTTATTATTGTAGTATGGGTTTTGGCAAATCGATAGGTCTAAGATGAATGCATTTGGAATGCAATAGAAGCTTTAAGTCAAGCTAAATCAGGGAATATAGTTGTTTAAACTAATAAACTAATCAACCAAGTGAACCAAAGAATAAACAAGACTAAGTAAAGCAATAACTAAGCAATGATCAAGCATAAAACAAAGCAAAAAAAAAAAAAAAACACAGCAATGATCAAATTCGAAAGTCAATAAATATAAGCAAGTATCCTAGATGTGGTTATTGAGTTTAGGGATTTCAAAGGCATGAATAGGCTGTTATCAATCTTACTAACGATGCAAACAAGCAAGTAATGTTAATTCCTAGGCATAGAAATCACAATTAAGCAAGCTAAACCCAATCCCTTGGTGATTAACACTTTGCTAAACATCCTAACATGAACTAATTCCCATTAGTGCTAAGATCAATAGCAATCAAGCATAAACCAATTCTATTTAGATACTTCTTAGACAGTCAATCACTTGAGCTAAGAAAAGTAATCCTCTTAAAGACTAGATCAGCATTTCATGAAACACTTGGTGGGCATAAGAGAAAGCTTAAATCTAGATTCATGATATCCAGACAAATCTAGCATAAAAACAGTCTCGTAGAGACGAATCAATGAACTTAAACACTAACAAGCCTTAATCAAACCCTAAATTCCCCTAATCTCCCACATCTAGGCTCATGTAAGAAAACTACTCACTAATCATCATCAAACCCATCAAATCCACAGAGATTAATGAGTTAAATATGATTAGGAAGAGAGATTAAGAAATATAAGTGCAGAATCTAAAATTGAAAAGATGGATCTTGTTCTTACAAAGTAAAAGCAATTAAGAAAATTAGGTTTAGAAGCAAGAACAAGACTTGCATTAGGTCCATAAATAGACAAAAACCCTAAAGGAATGGCAAATTTGTAAATAAAAGAGGTTCAGGCGAGGAGGATGTCGAGCAGAAGAGGTCACCATGCATGCTCGACATTGAGTTTCAGGCGCTTGATGTTGAGCTAGCTTAGATCGACATCCATCGTGGACATGTTTCTCGGTTGTCTTGGGCCAAAGATGTCGCGCGCCATGCATGCTCGACATGTGTTGAGCGGTTTCACGAAAAAGTCTGTAAGTTTCTAACCGCTGATGGTAATAACAAGAAACCCACTCCTGACGCAATATAACTCACGAGTCTACAATATGGATGCAGACTGCTGAAGCTGAATCTGGATGGAGATGCTTTGTCCGAACCGGTCTTTCAGACGCAGTTTCTAGCCGCTTCAACAAGGTACACCTCCTTCTAGGCTCTTTTAATGCCTTGTGCTGCACCCACCATCATCTCCCATCCCTCTTGTAGTCTCCAAACTCTCCAAATATACCTGCCAAACTCTCCAAAGGCACAAAACATGCAATGCACATCCTAAATCTACCCTAAGTCCTAAATGAATGCAAATCATACAAGAACAAGCAAAAATGCATGCTTAGAGGGTATAAAACAATGCAAAATGTATGCTAATATGGTATAAAGATATATCATGATTTTAAGGTTTTTTACCATGGTATAAGTCCTTTTTATTGAGTCTTTTTGGTCTTTTTAGAGTCCTAGCACGAATGGAGCATAATTGGAGGTTTTATAGCTTTTTGAATCATTGCAAGAATAATCCCCGAAGTCAGCAACTCAAAAGGCGTTACATGGCAATGGTGACGATCTTCACCGCATCTGAAGAGAGTCACGACGTTTATTTAAAAGATGGAGAAGATATTGCACTTTGGCCCAGAAGTTTCACTATTTACAAAAGTGTCCCAGCTCGTGTTTTAGCTTGTGTGTATTGGGTTTTCAGCCATTGTTGGTTTTTATTTTAGATCTTTGAGTTCAGAGAACTTGAGAGAGATTTATTCAGAGCTTTTTGGAGAGACAGATCATGTACTATTTTAGAGAATATTTTGAACCCCTTTATCTTATTCTCTATTCTTTTAATGCAGTTTTATTCAGTTATGATTTGTGTTTTCATAATCAGGTCTGAGTAGTCTGTTAGTTAAGCTAGGATCATTCAAAGGTTGATGAAGAGTTTGTAGGACTGCTAAACTGATAGGAATTTCATTGGTTCTTCATCGGTGCTTGCATTCATATCGATTTCTGAGATTAATCATCTAGATTTCAAAACCCAAGGGTGTTTAATAGATGTGAGAACATTGTTAATCACCTGAACTAGTATTAGATGAGCAAAACGCATATTTGCAAAGAGGTTTGACATAGGAGTTTTGTGAACAATTGAACCTGATCATTACTGCATGTTTAGATTGTTAAAATTTGGAAAGAGATTTGAAATTCTGTGATTTAGGCCTAGATAACTTCTGCAACGAGAGTTGATTAGTTTTAAATCAGTGTTTTAAGTTTGAGACGGTTTTAATTTATTCCTGATTTGCATGCATTCATTCTCGGATTCAAACTGCTGATAAACGATTTCTCAAGCGAGGGTTATGATGCAGAGAGGTTATCAAACTCTAATGCAAGCAATGTTGTAGTATAGCAAGCAAGAGAGAGTCAATCCACTTCTAGGAGATAGAGAATGCACAGAGAATGCAAGGCTTAAAGCAAATCTAAGCAAAATGAGATAGTTTATGATAAAATATCTAAAAACTAGATGAAGCAACTTAAACAGAATGAAACCTATTTTAAAAATACTAGAAAGTAAGAAACTACCACGAGAAACAAACAGATTAATTAAAGGAGAAAGCTTCGAATTATTAAAATTCGACTAGTGGATCGACCACGAGATCGACCACTAGATCGAGCAGTAACAATCGATCTCGTCTAAAATCGTAAGAACAGTAAAGCTAATGACCAGGATGCTATCAGATAACAAGCGAATGATGAGAATAGACGTAAAGATGCTAAAAGAAAGGGCCTAGGGTTGAGATTCATGGTTAGGGGTATCAAAGGTTCTACCTTGGTTTTAAAACTTTAGATCGACTCACTTGGTGAGGATCTCTAAGCTTTGAAAACAAAACAAGATCTATCCGTGGCTTTCGGTATAGATCACTCTTTCATCCTCTCCTCCAAACCCATGGCTTTTGGTGGAAAGAGAGGTCGAAAGGCAAGGAAAACATATTTCAAGTAAACGGCTTAACTAATCCCCCAAACTTCCATGGCTTTTGGGAAGGGGTAACTAGTCTCTAAGGTGTGATCTTTCGAGCCTCCTGAATCCTGTCAAGGTAAGGAACCTCTCGGATCATGAAGCTCTTGGCGTGAGAGTCTTCAAGCTTTAAGATTTCGACACCTTAGAAGAGATAGCCTTTGAAAACGTTTTGAAAAACCCAAGATCGAAACCTTTTTAACCCCTTAATCCTCTCAACCCCGAACCCAAAGTAAACTACTCGCTACACATAGAGTAAATCGAGCAAAGCATAAGAAACGCGACGATAAACATGAAAGAAAACTGGATTAAAAGGAAACAGTTCGAATACAAAAGCTAAAGAGAAAAACGAGTTTCAACAATGGTGTTCTTCACGAAAACCAGAGAAAAAACATAAGGAAAAAGATAAGAATCTAAAAGTTATCGAAAAAGGACGTCGCCGCCTTGCCCAAAATGCCCAAACAAGCCAATGGTCCCCCCTTCGCTAGCAGCCAAAAACGGTTGAAAGGACAGAGATCGATTCCAAGATCGAGTGGTTCTCTCGATCATATCCGGACAACGCGTCTTCGGCTCGATCTGGGTCTCGATCATCATCGGCGAATCGAGTGTTGCATCCGATCTCGGTATCGATCTTCGGGTGGATCGAGTGGTGTACTCGATCTGGCTCTCGCTCTGCATGGCGTCATTTACGTCCGTACCGATTGATCGATTTCTTCACTCGATCTACGTCTAGACCATTCTCCTTGGATCGCCTGGTTGGCTCGATCTTCTGGTCGATCAACTCCTAGATCGACCGGCCATGCTCGATCTGCTCCTCGATCTCTGGTCCTTAGCATATTTCCAAGCTCCCACGAACTGCTATATCAGCCTCAACACGTCCACGAACCTCCACGACTCCAAAGCAGCCAGAAATAACCTGAATGTGATGAAAAATGCAAGGAAAATGCGTATGCTGATACAAGAATGCTCTAGGACCCTAAGTGATGCAATCTAACCTAAAACATGATACAAATGCATGAAAAGCTAACTAATGAGTATGCAAAATGTATGCAATATGCAATAACATCAACTCCCCCAAACTTACTTCTTGCTTGCCCTCAAGCAACAGAAAATAAGTAAGGAAGAGAGGTTTTCAGAAAAAAAAATGAGTGGGGTCTTAATCTTTTTGCAAAGGTGCCTTTCAAATGAATCAATCTCAATGTCCTAGTTAACAGTTCTAAAATGCTATGCTTACACTCATACTCCAAAGAACTTAGCCATACTCATCACACAAAGAAATTCAAATCATGACTCTCCTATTCCTAACAATCAAAGAAACTCATCATTTAACATTCATTAACATTCGAACCATGAATCAAACTTATGCACTTTAAAGCAAAACACATTTGGCTAAGGGTTAAGGTTATGAGCATAGAATGATCTCATTTGAAAAGGGTTTATAATCAGAACAAGGGTTTCTCTCAAAAATGGATGAACTTGTGCATAATGCTAAAGGTAAAGACAATTTATGCATACATGATTAGATTCTCATCTACCCATGTAAACTATCAAATGATCCTATACCCCTCTCATTTAAGAAATTTTATCCTCACTCACCACTTAAGAGTCTACCCTTTTTCTTTACAACTTAGCAATCCCCAATTCGAAACAAAGACATTTTAAAACTTCTTAGGCTAGTGAAAAAGTTTTTGAAAAATACTTTTGCTCTTTAGAAATTTCTTATTACTAGCTCTCTTATTATTTTTTTCTTATTATTTTTTTTTTCGTTCTTTTCTTTTTCTTTATTTGGCACTTAGGCTCTTTTTATTTCTTTTTCTTTTCTTTTCTCTTTTTTTTTTTATTTTATTATGGGAGAGCTACCTCCTGAAATTAGAGCATACTTAGTTTTAAAAACAACCTTTCACTTAAAACCTCATTTCTTTCCTTAAAACACAAAGCTCCTTGAAACCGAAAAAAAATGATCAAGAAAGCAACCCCAATGATCCCCCAAACTTATCCTAAGCCTACACCTAGCTTCAAAATGCAAAGCTAGCAACAATATGAAAACCAAATCATGTCGCCTAAACCTAACACTTTATGCCAAGTTCAAACCGAAAGGAAGGCCTCACAAAGATGTCACACAAGAACATTTGGCTTCAAAGGAGGGTAAGGTTCAAGGAGGGAGTTCTATTTAGGCTCACAAAGAGTGGTAAAAAGGAAGAAGAGAGCCTAAATATTTTAAAACCATGTGTTCATTTTCAAATGCATAAGAATGATAGTTAGAATTTCAAATTAAGGTTTTCACTTATTAGAATGAGTTTCAAATCATGAGAGTTCAATTCAAGCCACGAAAATCCTAACTAGTGATCCAAGCATGGTAAGAACTTACTTTCAAAGCATAGACAAAGCATTAGAGAACTACTAACTAGGGCATTGAAACAATTCATAAGTAAAAACACCTTTTTAAGAAATTCTAACCCCTTATGCAAAATGCAAACAACCTAGATGATATGAGAAACTCTCGATTCAATCCTAACATGTTTTTAAAAAGATGAATGCAACTACATGAATCTTTGAAAAAATTTTAAAAATTTTACCAATTTTTCATGACTAAAGACTCAATGATGCAAAAAGGAAAATAAGATCAAAGAACACAAGATTAAATCACACATGTACTCCCCCAAACTTGCTTGACACCGTCCCGGTGGCAAACTCATCCGAAGGAGCATCAAAACACAATGCAAAAGAAACAACATGAGCGGTTATATACAATGGAAGAAGGTTGTTACCTCTGGTCTAGGCTCGGCTGGAACTTGAGGATGTTCCAGAGGAGCTAGAGATCGTTGCTTTGCCTTTGTCAGCTGGTTCTTGGAGAGAGTGGCGCGCCGGCTGAATGTTGTCTCCTTGGGTCTCGCGGATAACAACTCCTCCGATTGAGAGTCTTCTCTTCTCGGGTTGTTGCATCTCTTGACTTGCAGCTGGCTTAGGCACGCCTCCCTGAAGTGCTTTAACTTTCTTCTCCAACTTCTTTAGCATCTTCCCTTGCCACTTGTTGATCTTCCGTTGCATCTCCACAACTGATGCTAGGAACTTCTCGGTTTTTGTCCTCGGCTCAAAGTCTAGCTTGGGAAGTGTGTAAGCCTCGGGCATCTCATCTTCTGTGCCTGGAGACTCTGACCTTTGACGCGGGGCAATGGCTGAAGCAGGCGGTCCTCCTAAAGGGGCAAAGCATTCTTCCTCCATGGGCAAGAACTCAATATTTCCAACACAAAGCAGCTCGGTTTCATCTTGGTTGGGAAGGATGCACACTCTCTTTTTGTCTTCGTCATCTATGAAGAGGTAGGCATAGAACCCTTCTGCTGACGTGCGTCCCAAGCTATCAGTGTTCCTCATGTATGCCGCATCCATGAAAGCTCTGTTTGGGATGTGAGCAAAGTCATGAATGGGCACGCCGGCTTGCACGAACAGAGGAGTAAGGAAACCGCCAATGTAGGAGGAGGTTGCCTTGCACCGTAAGGCATAAGCCTTGTACTTCACCAAGGAAGCCACGAACACACAGCCGTAGTTCACTTCATCGCCGAGTTCATCCTCTAAAGGCTCTTCATTCGCATCCGGATCAGACACCAAGTGCTTCATGCCTTGGAACAGGAAGCACAGCTCCGTCTTCGTGACAGTAGGAGCAACAGACCTTCCACTAAACGTGTTGGCAATCAGCTTCAGAGTATACCTCAGCACCGGGCTCCTTACTCGCTTGATCTTGGCGGTGTTGGCCTTGTAGTCTTCATTGCTGATCAGATCCCTAAACTCGTCGGCTTTCTTGAAGGCTGGGACCTCGACCTTGTATGCATCCGCGTTGAGACCGTAGGCTTGGCATAGCTCAGGGATGGAGAGTGTATAGGCTTGGCGTCCAACTTTGAAGTAGAGGCGGCCTTGGGAAGGGACAGGTGCACTAGGATTCTCATACCGGAACTCCAAGATGGCAAGGAAGTCTATTGTCACTTCAGGAATGGTTGGGCAATCCATCTGTGACAGACATGTTAAGCCAATGTTATGGAGGAGTTGATCGAAGTCCCCAAGAATCCCTAGCTTAGACAAAAGCTCTCGATCAGCAAACTTTGTAGGCTCAAACCGGAGCCTCTCCAGCCGCTTCTTATCCTTCTCCACCGGACCCTCTCTTGAACTACCACTTCTTGTCCTTCTCCTTCTTGTGCTTGCTCTTCTCTGGTTCTCTTCGGTGCCATTGTTCCTGAAACAAGATTCTAAGGAGATTGATAAGCAAGCGGCGATTTGATGAGAATGAGAGAAGAGAAGGAGAGAATTTATAAAAGCTACCCTAGAATTTTGGGGAATAAATAAAAATCATAGCTAAATAAAGGAGAATCAAATCTTTAGATACTGAAAAATCTGAAATTTTTCCTTTTACTTAGCTAGTTTTAAAAATTCAAAACCGATCATATATATTCTAAAACAAGATCTTGCGATATTAAAAGAGATTTTCTAAAATAAAATCATTAAATTTATGAAAATACATTTGCAAAAAATGCAGAATATCTTTTTCTAGCTTTGAAAAGTAAAACTCTCACTCTCTTTGTTTAAAAATCTCGAGCAAAACAGGAATGAGAGGGTGAGAGGATGTTTGAAATATTTAAAGACCAGCAAAACCAAAACAATGGGTAGCAAAAGTGGTTTTTCTAACAAAGTCTTGGTCAAGGCACACCTTTCATGGTCAAAGATGCTTGCCTTGACCAAGTTTTGAATTCAAAAGTTGGAGGGAAAAGAGTAAATAAGGGAAAGAAAAATGTTACCTCGACATGAGATCGAGTCCATTTGGTTGATCTAGGACTCGATCTCATGCCCAAAATGGCTTAGATCGAGAGGGTTACTCGATTTGAGACTCGATTCATGGTGAATCGAGTCCTGGATCGATTGGCTCTCTCGATCATTGAGATGTTGGCTCCTCGGCTAAGTCCACATGATCGAGCTATGTCCTCGATTTAGGGGTCGATTTGGCATAGATCGAGTGATGGATCGAGTCGAGTGATCGATCAGTTTTCAACAGATTTTCCCGAGAGAAATTAGATCGGTCGATCCGATTTGGATCGATTCATCTTTTTTCGTCAAGGTCGATCTTGTCACTCATTCTCGATCTAGCACTCGATCTCTAGCCTTATCTTAACCCCTATTGCCTCTTTAAGACCTCAAAGTCAAGGTTTAGACTCCTTACACCTGTTCCTACACACTTGCAAAATAAAAACGTAAAACTGAAAGGGAAATAAAGAAGAAGTATGTACAAGATAAACATGGGAATGCCTCCCAAGTGCGCTTTCTTTAACATCTTTAGCTAGACCTTACTTGGTCTAAGCGGATGGTGGGTCTTGGAGAAGCACTGAGGTACTCTCCTTGTCATAGCTATCTGCCAAGTAAGGCTTGACTCTATGTCCATTGACGGTGAATGTACTGCCACTTTTCCCCATCAGAGTAACAGCCCCATATGGCAAGACTTCTTGAATCACGAACGGTCCGCTCCACCTTGATTTCAGCTTGCCCAGAAAGAGTTTGAGCCTCGAGTTGTACAGCAACACCAATCCTCCTTCCTTAAGCTCCTTGGCAACCAACTTCTTGTCATGAGCCTCCTTAGTCCGCTCCTTGTATATCCGGGAGCTCTCGTAAGCATTCAGCCTCAACTCGTCTAGTTCGTGTAGCTGAATAAGGCACCTCTCCTGAGCCGTCTTGAGATCAAAGTTCAGCCTCTTCACAGCCCACAACGCACGGTGTTCCAGCTCAACCGGGAGGTGACAACCCTTGCCATAGAGTAGAGTGAAAGGAGTTGTACCAATCGGCGTCTTGAAGGCGGTACGGTAGGCCCAAAGAGCATCATCCAGCTTCACTGACCAGTCTTTCCTTGTTGCTCCGACAGTCTTCTCTAGTATAGCTTTGATTTGCCTGTTGGAGACTTCAACTTGACCGCTTGTTTGAGGATGATACGGTGTAGCCACCTTATGCTTAACCCCATATTTTCTCAAGAGGCTCTCGAAGATCTTGTTTATGAAGTGGCTTCCTCCATCACTTATAACAACCTTGGGTACCCCAAACCTCGGGAAGATGATACTCTTGAACAACTTGATTACCACCTTAGAGTCATTTGTAGGGGAAGCAACAGCCTCAACCCATTTAGAGACATAGTCCACAGCTACTAGGATGTATTTGTTGCCGTATGAAGAAGGAAAAGGCCACATGAAGTCAATTCCCCACGCGTCGAACACGTCAACCTCGAAGATAGGAACTTGAGGCATTTCGTTCCTCTTGGTTATATTCCCTGCTCGTTGACATGCCTCACAGCTCTTCACAAACTCGTGTGCATCTTTAAAAATGGAGGGCCACCAGAAACCGGCTTGCAACTTCGGGATATGGCAACTTCGGTACGTAAGGTGGGGGCACGTAAGAGTTCTTCTCCTTGGTGGTTAGCTCAGCTTTCTTCTCGGTGACCGCCTTATCTCCTCTTCTCGGTCCTTGGATCCAAACGTTGTCAAAGTTTATCTCATCATCATCAGCCGAAGGTTTACCCTCCCCCTCTTGAATTACAACGTCCTCGTTGTTCTTGGTAGAGACCGGAGGTTCGAGCTCTTTGCCGCTCCTCAACGTTATAGCATTAGCATACTCCTTGGGATTCTGCTCACACTTTCCCGGAAGACTGTTCTGACCACTCGTAGTTGCTTTACCCTTCTCCAGCTGCTTGATCTTGTTGTTTAGGTTGGTGATCTGAGTGGAGAAGTCGGTTAGAGATGAGTCTAGGCGAGTGTTCATTGCAGCGAACATCTGGTTGATAGAGGCTTGCCTTTGTATTAGCTGTTGAAACATTGCTTGAACCGGATCAACTTGTTGTTGCATCGGTTGTTGTTGTTGAGGTGCAAAGCCCGGAGGGTAGTTAGGAGTATAACCCTTGTTGTGTTGTTGTTGCCCTTGGAAGTTGCTTTGCCCTTGACCTTGGAAACCACCACTCGGTTGAAAACCTTTGTTGTAAGGGATGAAAGGTTTTGCTTGCTGAGCAGGGTACACTTGATCTTTAGGGTTGGCTACGTTGGTGCTTCGGTAAGAGAGGTTGTTGTTCTGGTAGCCTTGATTGTAGCCTTGAGACTTGTAGTTGTTCTGTCCAGCCACCCAATTTGCTTCTTCTTGGCTTAGCTCTAACTCCTCTTGGTTCTCATCAGCTACACCAACAAAGTGAACATGCTTCTGATTTGCTAACACCAGCTTTTCAGTCTTCTCTTGCAAAGATTGAGCTCCTTCTTGTGAGACTCTAACTCTGATCCTCTTGGTGCTCGGTCATAATCTTCAGCATAGTTTCCATCACTCAACGCCAAGTTTTCTATCAGCTCCATACCCTCTTCTACCTCTTGACCAAAGAAGTTCCCTTTGCTAGCTGTGTCAAGCAACAACCTGATCTTTGGTGAAGCTCCGCGGTATATGGTACTGAGTAGTGTCTCCTCGCTGAACCCATGATGAGGACATTGGATCGTGTAGTCTTTGAAACGCTCCATTGCCTTGTTGAATGTCTCGTTGTTCCTTTGAGTGAAACCGCTGATTTCGCTTCTCAACCGAGCTGTCCTGGTGCTTGAGAAGAACTTTGAGGGGAATACCTTCTTACACTCAGCCCATGATGTGATGGTGCCTTGTGGGAGGGTCTTCTCCCAATGTCTAGCTTTGTCTCCGAGTGAAAAGGGGAAGAGACGCAGCTTGAAAGCATCTTCGGATATGCCATTGATCTTGATCATCCCACATACTTGCTCGAAGTTGTCTAGGTGCTCCAAGGGGTCTTCCATTGCTAAGCCGTGGAACTTGTTGTTTTGCACCATGGAGATGAAACCTGGCTTGATCTCGAAGTTATTGTTTTGTACCAGAGGAGGAGTGATCCCAAACCTATTGTGGTGGGTATTGGGAGCATCTCCGGCTCCTATGATCCTCGGGGGTCTAACCGCGTGTTGGGGGTTTCCATTGCCCCGTCCTGCTGGAGGAGGTCCTTCTGGATGCTCGTGTTCAGCCATATCTTCAAAGTTAACCAAACCATGTTGAACAATCTCCTCAAAGGCTCTTGTTTGCTCTCTGACTCTCCTTTGCCGTGAGTGACCAAGTTGATGAATGTTGTCTAAGGGTTGTAGAAGATTGTTGTGTCCCCTTGAACGAAGATTCATGTACCTGAAAACACACGTTTGAGAGTAGATGTATTAGTAACTTGATAAAGGTAAAGACTTAGTCTTTGCTAAGACACAAATCTCTATGTTCTCTAAACAGTCCTAGAATGGCAACGGCGCCATTTGATAAACGATTTCTCAAGCGAGGGTTATGATGCAGAGAGGTTATCAAACTCTAATTCAAGCAATGTTGTAGTATAGCAAGCAAGAGAGAGTCAATCCACTTCTAGGAGATAGAGAATGCACAGAGAATGCAAGGCCTAAAGCAAATCTAAGCAAAATGAGATAGTTTATGATAAAATATCTAAAAACTAGATGAAGCAACTTAAACAGAATGAAACCTATTTTAAAAATACTAGAAAGGAAGAAACTACCACGAGAAACAAACAGATTAATTAAAGGAGTAAGCTTCGAATTATTAAAATTCGACTAGTGGATCAACCACGAGATCGACCACTAGATCGAGCAGTAACAATCGATCTCGTCTAAAATCATAAGAACAGTAAAGCTAATGAACAGGATGCTATCAGATAACAAGTGAATGATGAGAATATACGTAAAGATGCTAAAAGAAAGGGCCTAGGGTTGAGATTCATAGTTAGGGGTATCAAAGGTTCGACCTTGGTTTTAAAACTTTAGATCGACTCACTTGGTGAGGATCTCTAAGCCTTGAAAACAAAACAAGATCTATCCGTGGATTTCGGTATAGATCACTCTTTCATCCTCTCCTCCAAACCCATGGCTTTTGGTGGAAAGAGAGGTCGAAAGGCAAGGAAAAAAAATTTCAAGTAAACGGCTTAACTAATCCCCCAAACTTCCATGGCTTTTGGGAAGGGGTAAATAGTCTCTAAGGTGTGATCTTCCGAGGCTCCTGAATCCTGTCAAGGTAAGGAACCTCTCGGATCATGAAGCTCTTGGCGTGAGAGTCTTCAAGCTTTAAGATTTCGACACCTTAGAAGAGATAGCCTTTGAAAATGTTTTGAAAAACCCAAGATCGAAACCTTTTTAACCCCTTAATCCTCTCAACCCCGAACCCAAAGTATACTACTCGCTAGACATAGAGTAAATCAAGCAAAGCATAAGAAACGCGACGATAAACATGAAAGAAAACTGGATTAAACGGAAACGATTCGAATACAAAAGCTTAAGAGAATAACGAGTTTCAACAATGGTGTTCTTCACGAAAACCAGGGAAAAAACATAAGGAAAAAGATAAGAATCTAAAAGTTATCGAAAAAGGACGTCGCCGCCTTGCCCAAAATGCCCAAACAAGCCAATGGTCCCCCCTTCGCTAGCAGCCAAAAACGGTTGAAAGGACAGAGATCGATTCCAAGATCGAGTGGTTCTCTCGATCATATCCGGACATCGCGTCTTCGGCTCAATCTGGGTCTCGATCATCATCGGCGAATCGAGTGTTGCATCCGATCTCGGTATCGATCTTCGGGTGTAACGAGTGGTGTACTCGATCAGGCTCTCGCTCTGCATGGCGTCATTTACGTCCGTACCGATTGATCGATTGCTTCACTCGATCTCCGTCTCGATCATTCTCCTTGGATCGCCTAGTTGGCTCGATCTTCTGGTCGATTAACTCCTAGATCGACCGGCCATGCTCGATCTGCTCCTCGATCTCTGGTCCTTAGCATATTTTCGAGCTCCCACGAACTGCTACATCAGCCTCAACACGCCCACGAACCTCCATGACTCCAAAGCAACCAGAAACAACCTGAATGTGATGCAAAATGCAAGGAAAATGCGTATGCTGATGCAAGAATGCTCTAGGACCCTAAGTGATGCAATCTAACCTAAAACATGATACAAATGCATGAAAAGCTAGCTAATGAGTATGCAAAATGTATGCAATATGCAATAACATCAACTGCCAATTGTCCTGACTTAGCGCCTTTAGTTTTCTGAACCTTAAATCAATCAACAAATCACCTGTTTTCATTACTTTAGTTACTTCGCATTACATTCACTCATTACTGCTTAGCTTAATCCGAATCTATAATAGCTAGTGTAGTAAGTTTACTCCCTTGGGATTCAATAACCCCTTGTGCTACAACTGCACTGCTGTGCACTTACAGTATACTAAAAGTGGGTAGAACTTAGACCCTATCAAGTTTTTGACACTGTTGCCGGGGAGCAATAGCTGCCTATCAATTTTTTGTAATAGGATTTTGCCTAAGTTTGTATTTGTGTACTAACTTTCTGGTACTTTTCTTTGTGCTGGTTTCAGGTGTATGCCTAATCGTAGTACCAGAAGCAGCAAAGAGAAGGAGCTTGTGACTTTAGGCATTGACGAACTAGCTAAGTTGGAAAGGATCATCAGGAAAGCCAAGAAACAGTCCACAATGGTTGCTCCACTTGTCTTGGTCGAAGATGCAGAGGGTCACTTGGTTGACAGAGATGGAAACATGAGGAATGCAGAAGGGCAGAGACTGGATCAGAATGGCAATGTCATAGCTGAACAGGTGGTTCAGCAGGCTGCAGATGATGCTGTAAACGTTGCTGGGCGTTTTGTGCAGTGGAATCTAGGAGATTACAATAGACCTGACCAGTTTTATGCCAACAGGGCTTCAATCCACCCTCCTGCGTTTCAGAGAAACGATTTTGAGCTCAAGCCTACTTATTATTAGCTTGTGGGTCAGCATCCTTTTCATGGGTTACGACATGAACATCCTAAGGATGAGATAGAGAGGTTTGAGGATTTGGCTTCAAGTGTCAAGGCTAATGGAGTTAGCAATGATTTCCTGTTCTGCAAGCTGTTTCCTTATTCTCTTGGAGGAGATGTAGGTTATTGGCTGAAGCAACTGGAGCCTGGATCGCTGACCACTTGGGAAGACACCACAAACGCCTTTCTGAACAACTTCTATGATGATGCTAGATCAGAAGACTTGAGGACAAAAATTGCTTCATTCTCCCAAGGACCTACTGATGCTTTTATGGCTTCCTGGCTGAGATTCAAGTCTTATTAGAGAGACTGTCCTCATCATGGTTTCAATCAGGTGCAGCTGCTTTGAATTTTCTTCAGAGGAGTGGACTGGATATATCAGATGGCGTTGGATGCTGCTAGCAGTGGTAACTTCAACACAAAACTTCCGGAGTCTGCAATAACCCTGATTGAGAACTTGGCCTGCAGTAACATCACCAAGAATACTGACTTTCAGAGGATGAAACAAGCTGGTTTGAATGATGGGAACCAAATTGCTGCGGTTAAGGCTAAGCTAGATAGTATGCATAGACTTCTGGTGGGAAAAAAATCAGTCCAGTTTCCTGCAGAAGTGGAGACTTTCTAAAATTCAGAGGAGAATGAGCAGGAAGATATTAATTTCATCAATGCTGGAGGATTTCAGGGTCAAAGGTTTGGGAATCAGCAGTGGAACAGAGGTTACAACAGCAACAATCAGAGGAGTACCTTCACAGTATACCAGAATTCTTCTGGTTACACTCCAAAGCCTCAGTTTCAGAAACCTTACCAGAACACATCAACTTCTACAAGAACTTTGGTTCTTCTTTCTACCAAACTGCACCTCCACAAGACAACAAGATGGAAGGTATGCTGAGGTAGATCCTAAAAGGGTAGCAGAAGATGACAATGGACTTCAATGGCAAGATAGATTCGCCGTATTAGTACCTGAATGAAAAAATTGAGTCTGAACTCTCAGATGAAGAAGCTGGATGTTCAGGTCGTTCAAACTGCAGGAGCTGTTCAGAGGCAAGAGGGATTCCTTGCTGGAAGGACAGAGACTAATCCCAAGCACCATGTGAATGCCATCACATTAAAGAGTGGAAGGAACCTTCAAACAGTGTTGCAGAAGGGTTTAAGTACAGAGGAGTCCGTGGGACTTGAAGATTTTGAAGATGATGAAATTCCTGCTGAGAATGAATGAGTGACGATCGTCACCCCTGATGGGTGTCTCTCGTCACCGACTTTACAAAGGGAAAATAATTCGTTTAACGGAGTGGTGACGAGGGGGCTAGTCACTCAAGACTCATCACCGACCAGTGATGATAGTCACTAGGAGGGTGACGCTCGTCACAAACCACGAACCACAGCTGTTTCGCCTGAGACTTCAAACAATGCTTAAGAAACGGTGTATAAGCCTAAGATACCCTATCCTAAGCATCCTAAGAAGTCCATGGCCAATGATTGCTGCTGTGAGGCACCCTCTGATGTTATTGCATATTGCATACATTTTGCATACTCATTAGTTAGTTTTTCATGCATTTGTATCATGTTTTAGGTTAGATTGCATCACTTAGGGTCCTAGAGCATTCTTGCATCAGCTTATGCATTTTCCTTGCATTTTGCATCACATTCAGGTTGTTTCTGGCTGCTTTGGAGTCATGGAGGTTCGTGGGCGTGTGGAGGCTGATGTAGCAGTTCGTGGGAGCTCGGAAATATGCTAAGGACCAGTGATCGAGCAGCAGATCGAGCATGGCCGGTCGATCCAGGAGTTGATCGACCAGAAGATCGAGCCAACTAGGCGATCCAAGGAGAATGATCGAGACGGAGATCGAGTGAAGCAATCGATCAATCGGTACGGACATAAATGACACCATGCAGAGCGAGAGCCAGATTTAGTACACCACTCGATCCACCCGAAGATCGATACCGAGATCGGATGCAACACTCGATTCGCCGAAGAAGATTGAGACCCGGATCGAGCCGAAGACACGATGCCCGGATGTGATCGAGAGAACCACTCGATCCAGTGGTCGATTTCTGTCCTTTCAACCGTTTTTGGCTGTTAGCGAAGGGGGGACCATTGGATTGTTTGGGCATTTTAGGCAAGGCGGCGAGATGCTTTTTGAAAAAAACTTTTAGATTCTTATTTTTTCTTTCATGCTTTGCTCTCTTGTTGGGAGTGAAGAACACCATTGTTGAACCAGTTTTCTTTTGAAGCTTTTGTATTCAAATCTTTATCTTTTAATCCAGTTTTCCTTTCATGTTTATCGTCTCGTTTCTTCTGCTTTGCTTGATTTACTCTATGTGTAGCGAGTAGTTTACTTTGGGTTCGGGGTTGAGAGGATTAAAGGGTAGAAAGGGTTCGATCTTGGTTTGTTTTCTAAACGTTTTTAAGGCTATCTGTTCTAAGGTGTTGAAAGCTTAATGCTTAAAGACTCTCACGCCAAGAGCTTCATGATCCGAGAGTTTCCTTACCTTGACAGGATCCAGGAGCCTCGGAACACCTTAGAGATTAGTTACCCCTTCCCAAAAGCCATGGAAGTTTGGGGAACTAGTTAAGCCATCTACTTGAAATCTGTTTTCCTTGCCTTTCGACCTCTCTTTCCACCAAAAGCCAAGGGTTTGGAGGAGAAGATGAAAGAGTGATCTATACCGAAAGCCACGGATAGATCTTGTTTTGTTTTCAAGGCTTAGAGATCCTCACCAAGTGAGTCGATCTAAAGTTTCAAACCCAAGATCGATCCTTTGAAATCCTTAACTTGAATCTCAACCCTAGACCCTTTCTTTTAGAATCTTTAAGTCTTATTTCATCCTTCGCTTGTTACCTGATAGCATCCTGGTCACTAGATTTGTTGTTCTTACGGTTTTAGACGAGATCGATCGTTACTGCTCGATCTAGTGGTCGATCTTGTAGTCGATCCACTAGTCGATTTTTAACAATTCGAAACTCTTTCCTTTAATCAATATGTTTGTTTCTCGTGGTAGTTGCTTCCTTTCTAGTATTTTTAAAATAGGTTTCGTTCTGTTTAAGTTGCTGCATCTAGTTTTTAGTTAATTTCTCATAAACTATCTCATTCTGCTTAGATTTGTTTAGTACCTTGCATTCTTTGTGCATTCTCTGCCTCCTAGAAATGGATTGACACTCTCCTGCTTGCCTTACTACAACACTGCATGCATTAGAGTTTTGATAACCTCTCTGCTGCATAAAACCTGCTTGAGAAATAGTTTATCAAATGGCGCCGTTGCCATTCTAGGAGTGTTTTAAGAACATAGAGATTTGGGTCTTAGCAAAGACTAAGTCTTTACCTTTTTCAAGTTACTAATACATCTACTCTCAAATGTGTGTTTTCAGGTACATGAATCTTCGTTCAAGGGGAGACAACAACCTTCTACAACCCTTAGACAACATTCATCAACTTGGTCACTCACGGCAAAGGAGAGTCAGAGAGCAAACGAGAGCCTTTGAGGAGATTGTTCAGCACGGTTTGGTTGACTTTGAAGCTATGGCTGAACACGAGCATCCAGAAGGACCTCCTCCAGCAGGACGGGGCAATGGATACCCCCAACACGCGGCTAGACCACCATTGATCATAGGAGCCGGAGATGCTCCCAATACCCACCACAATAGGTTTGGGAGCACTCCTCCTCTGGTGCAAAACAATAACTTCGAGATCAAGCCTGGTTTCATCTCCATGGTGCAAAACAACAAGTTCCACGGCTTAGCAATGGAAGACCCCTTGGAGCACCTAGACAACTTCGAGCAAGTATGTGGGATGATCAAGATAAATGGCATATCCGAAGATGCTTTCAAGCTGCGCCTCTTCCCCTTTTCACTCGGAGATAAGGCTAGACATTGGGAGAAGACCCTCCCACAAGGCACCATCACATCATTTTGTCAGAGTGTAAGAAGACATTTCTCTCAAAGTTCTTCTCAAGCACCAAGACAGCTCGGTTGAGAAGCGAAATCAGCGGTTTCACTCAAAGGAACAACAAGACTTTCAACGAGGCAATGGAGCATTTCAAAGATTACACGATCCAATGTCCTCATCACGGGTTCAGCGAAGAGACTCTACTCAGTACCATATACCGTGGAGCTTCACCAAAGATCAGGTTGTTGCTTGATACAGCTAGCAAAGGGAACTTCCTCGATCAAGAGGTAGAAGAGGGTATGGAGCTGATAGAAAACCTGGTGTTGAGTGATGGAATCTATGCTGAAGATTATGACCGAGCACCGAGAGGATCCGAGTTAGAGTCTCACAAGAAGGAGCTCAAATCGTTGCATGAAAAGATTGACAAGTTGGTCTTAGCTAATCAGAAGCATGTGCACTTTGTTGGTGAAGCTGATGAAAACCAAGAGGAGTTAGAGCTAAGCCAAGAAGAAGCAAATTGGGTAGCTGGACAGAACAACTACAAGTCTCAAGGCTACAACCAAGGCTACCAGAACAACAACCTCTCTTACCGAAGCACCAATGTAGCTGATAATGGTTTTTCTTCTTTACGGTCTAATGCAGCAGAGAACTTATCAAAACCCTAATGCATGCAACGTTGTAGTAAGGCAAGCAGAGAGTGTCAATCCAGTTCTAGGTGATAGAGAATCCACAGAGAATGCAAGATCTAGGACAAATCTAAGTGAAATGAGACAGTTTGTTGAGAAAATCTTGAAAACTAATTGCAGCAACCTAAACAGAGTGAAACCTATTTTAAAAATACTAGAAAGCAAGCAGTTACCACGAGGAACAAACAGATAAAGTAAAGGGAAGAGCTTCGAATTGTTAAAATTCGACTAATGGATCGACCACAAGATCGACCACTAGATCGAGCAGAAACGATCGATCTCGTCTAAAATCGTAAGAACAAGGAATCTAAAGACCAGGAAGCTATCAAACAACAAGCAAAAGGTGATATGCGACGCAAATAAGCTAAAGAGAAGGGTTTCAGGGTCGAGATTCATATAAGGGGTTTCAAAGGTTGATCTTGGGTTTGAAACTTTAGATCGACTCACTTGGTGAGGGTCTCTAAGCCTCGAAAACAAAAGAAGATCTATCCGTGGCTTTCGGTATAGATCACTCTTTCATCCTCTCCTCCAAACCCATGGCTTTTGGTGGAAAAAGAGGTTGAAAGGCAAGGAAGACAGATTTCGAACAATGGCTTAACTAGTCCCCCAAACTACCATGGCTTTTGGGAAGGGGTAACTAATCACTAAGGTGAGATCTTCCGAGGTCCCTGGATCCTGTCAAAGTAAGGGACCTCTCGGATCGTGAAGCTCTTGGCGTGAGAGTCTTCAAGCATTAAGCTTTCATCACCTTAGAAGAGATAGATTTAAAACGTTTAGAAAACAAACCAAGATCGAACCTTTTCTACCCCTTAATCCTCTCAACCCTTAACCCTGAATGAACTACTCACTACACATAAAGGAAATCAGGCAAGGACGAAGAGAAGAAACGATAAACATAAAAGATAAACTGGATTAAAAACGATAAAGATTCAAAAATACGAAAGCTTGAAACTGTTCTACAATGGTGTTCTTCCGAAAAACCAGAGAGAAAAATTAAAAAAAAACTTCGAGAGAGGGTAAAAATCTCAAAAGTTATCGAAAAGTAGTCGCCGCCTTTGCCAAAAATGCCAAAACAGTCCAATGGTCTCCCCCGTCGTTAACAGCCAAAAACGGTTGAAAGGACAGAGATCGACCATGGGATCGAGTTGGTCTCTCGATCATATCCGGCCATCGTGTCTTCGGCTCCAGTGTTGAATCGAGTGTTACATCCGATCTCGGTATCGATCTCCGGGAGGATCGAGTGGTGTACTCGATCTGGCTCTCGCTCTGCATGGCGTCATTTACATCCGTACCGATGCATCGACTGCTTCACTCGATCTCCGTCTCGATCATTATCCTTGGATCGCCTAGTTGGCTCGATCTTCTGGTCGAACAACTCCTAGATCGACCGGCCATGCTCGATCTGCTCCTCGATCACTGGTCCTTAGCATTTTCCCGAGCTTCCATGAACCGCTACATTGGTCTCCACACCTCCACGAACCTCCGTGTCTCCAAAGCAACCATAAACAACCTGGAATGGATGCAAAATGCAGAGAAAATGCAAATGCTGATGCAAGAATGCTCTAGGACTCTAAGTGATGCAAATCTAACCTAAAACATGATACAAATGCATGAAAAACTATCTAATGAGTATGCAAAATGTATGCAAAATGCAATGACATCAACTCCCCCAAACTTACTCCTTGCTTGCCCTCAAACAACAAAAAATAAGTAAGGAAGAGAGGTTTTCAGAAAAATCAAAGGGGTTTTAAACTTTTTGCAAAGGTGCCTTTCGAATAGATCATCTCAGTGTCCTAGTTAACAATTCTAAAATGCTAAGCTTACACTCATACTCCAAAGGACTTAGCCATACTCATCACACAAAGAAATTCAAATCATGACTCTCTTATTCCTAACAATCAAAGAAATTCATCCTTTAACATTCACTAAAATTCGAACCATGAATCAAACTTATGCATTTTAAAGCAAAACACATTTGGCTAAGGGTTATGGTTATGAGCATAGAATGATCTCATTTGAAAAAGGTTTATAATTAGACAAGGGTTTCTCTCAAAAATGGTTTGAACTAATGCATAATGCTAAAGGTAAAGACAATTTATGCATACATGATTAGATTCTCATCTACCCATGTAAACTATCAAACAGTCCTATACCCCTCTCATTTAAGAAATTTAATCCTCACTCACCACTTAAAAGTCTATCCCTTTCTTCCCAACTCAGCAATCCCCAATTCAAAACAAGGACATTTTTAAACTTTTTAGGCTAGTGAAAAGGTTTTAAAATAATTTTTGCTCTTTAGATATTTCTTATTGGTAGCTCTCTTATTTTTTTCTTTCTTTTTATTTTTATTTGGCACTTAGGCTCTTTTATTTATTTTTCTTTTCTTTTTCTCTTCTCTCTTATTTTTTTTTTTTTTTATTATGGGAGAGCTACCTCCTGAAATTTATTAGAGCATACTTAGTTTTTAGAACACAATATTTCACTTAAAACCCATTTCTTTCTTTAAAACACAAAGTTCTTTGAAACCAAGAACAAATACACAAGAAAGCAACCCCAATGATCCCCCAAACTTATCCTAAGCCTATCCCTAGCTTCAAAATGTAAAGCTAGCAATCAATTATGAAAACCAAATCATGTCGCCTAAACCTAACACTTTATGCCAAGTTCAAACCAAAAATAAGGCCTCACAAAGATGTCACACAAGAACATTTGGCTTCAAAGGAGGGTAAGGTTCAAGGAGGGAGTTCTACTTAGGCTCACAAAGAGTGGTAAAAAGGAAGAAGAGAGCCTAAATATTTTAAAACCATGTGTTCGTTTTCAAATGCATAAGAATGATAATTAGATTTTCAAATTAAGGCTTTCACTTAGTATGATGAGTTTCAAATCATGAGAGTTCAATTCAACTCACGAAAATCCTAACTAGTGATCCAAGCATGGTTAGAACTTACTTTCAAAGTATAAACAAAGCATTAGAGAACTACTAACTAGGGCATTGAAATGATTCATAAGTAAAACACCTTTTTAAAAAAAATCCTAACCCCTTATGCAAATGCAATCAACCTAAGTGATATGAGAAATTCTAGACTCAATCCTACATGTTTCTAAAAAAATTAATGCAACTACATGAATTTTGAAAAACATTTTTAAAAAATTTACCAATTTTTCATGACTAAGACTCAAGGATGCAAAAGAAAGATAAGATCAAAGAACACAAGATTAAATCACACAAGTACTCCCCCAAACTTGCTTGACACCGTCCCGGTGGCAAACTCATCCGAAGGAGCAATCAAACACAATGCAAGAAATAAGAGATGTGCGGTTATATACAATGGAGGAAGGTTGTTACCTCTTGTCTAGGCTCTGCTGGAACTTGAGGATGTTCCAGAGGAGCTAGAGATTGTTGCCTTTACTTTGTTGCCTGGTTCTTGGAGGGAGTGGCGAGCTGGTTGAATGTTTTCTCCTTGGGTCTCGCGGATCACAACTCCTCCGGTTGAGAGTCTCCTCTTCTCGGGTTGTTGTATTTCCTGGCTTGCAGCTGGCTTAGGCTGGCTTCCTTGGAGTTGTTTGACCTTCTTCCCCAGCTTCTTAAGCATCTTCCCTTGCCACTTGTTGATCTTCCGCTGCATCTCCACCACCGAGGCTAAGAACTTCTCGGTTTTGGTCCTCGGCTCAAAATCCACCTTTGGCAATGTGTAAGCCTCGGGTATCTCATCCTCTGTCCCTGGAGATTCTGACCTTTGGCGCGGTTCAATGGCTGCAGCTGGCGGTTCTCCTAAAGGAGCAAAACACTCCTCCTCCGTCGGTAAGAACTCGATGTTCCCAACACCAAGTAGCTCCGTTTCATCCTTGTTGGGAAGAATGCACACTCGCTTCTTGTCCTCATCATCAATGAAGAGGTAAGCATAGAACCCCTCTGCTGGCGTGCGTCCCAAGGTATCAGTGTTTCTCATGTATGCTTCATCCATGAAGGCTCGGTTTGGGACGTGAGCAAAGTCATGGATGGGCACACCGGCTTGCACGAACAAGGGAGTAAGGAAGCCGCCAATGTAGGATGATGTTGCCTTGCACCGTAAGGCATAAGCCTTGTACTTCACCAGAGAAGCCGCGAGTACACAGCCGTAGTTCACTTCATCGCCGAGTTCATCTTCAATGGGATCTTCATTCTCATCCGGATCGGACACCAAATGCTTCAAACCTTGGAAAAGGAAGCACAGCTCCGTCTTCGTGACAGTAGGAGCAACTGACCTTCCACTGAATGTGTTAGCAATGAGCTTCAAGGTATACCTCAGCACTGGATTCCTGACTCTCTTGATCTTGGCGGTGTTGGCTTTGTAATCCTCCTTGCTGATGAGATCCCACAACTCGTCGGCTTTCTTGAAGGCAGGGAACTCCACCTTGTGTGCATCAGCCTTGAGACCGTAGGCTTGGCATAGCTCGGGGATGGATAGCGTGTAAGCTTGGCGGCCAACCTTGAAGTAGAGACGGCCTTGAGAAGGAACAGGAGCACTCGGATTCTCGTACCGGAACTCCAAGGTTGCAAGGAAATCAATTGTCACCTCGGGGATAGTAGGGCAGTCCATCCGCGACAAACACCTCAGACCGATGTTGTTGAGGAGTTGATCGAAGTCTCCAAGAAGCCCGAGCCTGGATAGAAGCCCTCGATCAGCAAACTTCGTGGGTTCAAACCAGAGCCTCTCCAACCTCTTCTTATCCCTCTTCTCTTCTTTGCTCCACCGGACCCTCTCTTGAGCAACCACCTCTTGAGTTTCTCCTTCTTGTGCTTGCTCATCTCTTGTTCTCTTTGGTGCCATTGCTCCTGAAAAAAATTTCAAGAGAATGTTTAGCAAAAGGCGATTTGATGAGAATAAGAGGATAAGAGAAGAAGATTTATATAGACTACCCTAGAATTTTGGGGATCAAGCAAAAATATTAGCTAAATAAAAGGAATCAAATCTTTGAGATACTGAAAATCCAGAATTTTTCCTAATACTTAGCTAATTTTAAAAATTCAAATCTGATCCTATATCCTAAAACAAGAACTTGCGATTTTTAAGGAGATTTTCTTGAAATAAAATCATTAAAATACGAAAATACCTTTTGCAAGTGTGAAGGATACTTTGTTAAACCTTAAAGCTTTTAAAAATTCTCACTCTCTTTGTAGGAAAACTCGAGCAAACAGAAGTGAGAGAGTGAGAAGCAAGTTGAAACATTTAAAGAGTTTAACAAAACCAAAAAAATGGGTGATCAAAGCGGTTTTCTGACAAAAGTCTTGGTCAAGGCACATCTTTCATGGTCAAAGATGCTTGCCTTGACCAAGTTTGAATTTAAAAACTGGAGGGAAAAGCAATAAAGAGGGAAAGAAATTTGTTACCTCGGCATGAGATCGAGTACTTTTGGTCGATCTAGGACTCGATCTCATGCCTAAAATGGCTTAGATCGAGAGGGTTACTCGATTTGGGACTCGATTCAAAATAAATCGAGTCCTGAATCGATTGGCTCCCTCGATCAATGAGATGTTGGCTCCTCGGCTAAGTCCTTCTGATCGAGCTAAGTCCTCGATTTAGGGGTCGATTTGGCTTGGATCGAGTGGTGGATCGAGTCGAGTGATCGATCAAGTTCCCACAGATTTTCCCGAGAGAAATTAGATCGGTCGATCCGGTTTGAATCGATCGATCCTTTTTCGTTAAGGTCGATCTTGTCACTCATTCTCGTCTAGATCGACTGGCTCCTCTCGATTTACTGACTCGATCTAGCAAAGATCGAGTCAGGTTCAGTCGATCTAGCACTCGATCTCTAGCCTTATCGTAGCCCCTATTGCTCCTTTTGGACCTCAAAGACAAGGTTTAGATTCCTTAGACCTGCTCCTACACACTAAAAACATAAAAGCATAAAACTAGAAGAGAAATGAAAGCAAAAATATGTACAAGATAGACATGGGAATGCCTCCCAAGTGCGCTTTCTTTAACGTCTTTAGCTAGACCTTACTTGGCTAGGCGGATGGCGGGTCTTGGAGAAGCACCGAGCTACTCTCCTTGTCAAAGCTGTCTGCTAGGTAGGGTTTAACTCTATGCCCGTTGACGGTGAATGCACTACCGCTTCTTCCCATAAGAGTAACAGCTCCGTAAGGCAAGACCTCTTGAATCACGAACGGTCCGCTCCACCTTGATTTTAGCTTGCCCGGGAAGAGCTTCAGCCTCGAGTTGTACAACAACACCAGTTCTCCTTCCTTAAGCTCCTTGGCAACCAGTTTCTTGTCATGAGCCTCCTTAGTTTGCTCCTTGTAGATCTTGGAACTCTCGTAAGCATTCAACCTCAACTCGTCCAGTTCATGTAGCTGAATGAGACGCTTTTCTTGAGCCGTCTTGAGATCAAAATTCAGCCTCTTCACAGCCCATAATGCACGGTGTTCTAGCTCAACCGGGAGGTGACAACTCTTTCCATATAGTAGAGTGAAAGGAGTTGTACCAATCAGCGTTTTGAAAGCGGTACGGTAAGCCCAAAGAGCATCGTCTAGCTTTACTGACCAGTCCTTCCTTGTTGCACCAACGGTCTTCTCCAGAATAGCTTTGATCTGCCTGTTAGAGACTTCCACCTGACCGCTCGTTTGAGGATGATACAGTGTAGCCACCTTATGCTTAACCCCATACTTTCTTAAGAGGTTCTCAAAAACCTTGTTTACAAAATGGCTTCCTCCATCGCTTATAACAACCTTGGGTACCCCAAACCTTGGAAAGATGATACTCTTGAACAACTTGATCACAACCTTAGAGTCGTTTGTAGGGGAGGCAACAGCCTCAACCCATTTGGAGACATAATCCACAGCTACCAAGATGTATTTGTTGCCGTACGAAGAAGGGAAAGGCCCCATGAAGTCAATACCCCACGCATCGAACACGTCAACCTCGAAGATAGGAACTTGGGGCATTTCATTCCTTTTGATAATGTTCCCTGCTCGCTGACATGCCTCACAGCTCTTCACAAACTCGTGTGCATCTCTGAATATAGACGGCCACCAGAAACCCGCTTGCAACACCTTCGTGGCTGTTTTGAACGAAGCGAAATGTCCTCCGTAGGAAGAGCCGTGGCAATGATAGAGAATATCCTTGGCTTCTTCCTTTGTAACACATCTCCGGTACAAGCTGTCTACTCTTCTTTTGTATAAGTAGGGCTCATCCCAAAAGTAGTCACTAGCCTCCCTCAAAAACTTTTTCTTGTGATAGCCGTTGAGATGTGTTGGCTCCTCACCACATGCTAGGTAGTTCACCACATCAGCATACCATGGTAGATCCTCCTCTTTGAATCTCAACACTTCCTTAAACCTTCCCTCTAGCTTCCCACAAACCGCGGTAGTAATTGCCATAAGTTGTTCTTCTGGAAGAGAGTCGACTAAAGGGAGAGACTCGTTGATCCTTAGCCTTGAGAGGTGGTCAGCGACTCCATTTTCTATCCCCTTCTTGTCTTTAATCTCCATGTCAAACTCCTGAAGCAAAAGAATCCATCTTAAGAGCCGAGGTTTGGTATCTTTCTTTGAGTAGATGTAACGTAGAGCAGCATGATCCGTGTATACAATAGCCTTGGAGCCAACGAGATATGATCTGAACTTCTCAAAGGCAAAGACTACTGCAAGCAGCTCCTTCTCCGTAGTGGTGTATCGTGATTGCGTGTCATCCAAGGTCCTTGAAGCATAGTAGATCACATGCAGCTTCTTGTCCTTCTTCTGACCAAGGACTGCTCCTACAGCGTAGTCACTAGGATCACACATGATCTCAAAAGGGAGAGACCAGTCTGGTGCTTGGACTATAGGGGCTGACGTGAGGGCTTCCTTGATGGTCACGAAAGCCTTCAAACACTCCTCATCGAATACAAACTCAGCTTCTTTGCACAACAGCCGCGTAAGGGGGCGTGCAATCTTGGAGAAGTCTTTGATGAAGCGCCTATAGAACCCCGCGTGTCCCAAGAAGCTTCTGATCCCTTTAACATTAACCGGCGGCTCCAAACCCATCATAACCTCAACCTTAGCCTGATCAACCTCAATACCCTTCTCTGAAATCTTGTGACCGAGTACTATCCCTTCCTTGACCATGAAGTGGCATTTCTCCCAATTCAGCACCAGGTTTGTTTCTTCACAACGTTTAAGTACCCTGCAAAGATTCAACAAACACGCAGGAAAGGACGCACCATACACAGAGAAGTCATCCATAAACACCTCTACCATCTGCTCTATAAGATCGGAGAAGATCGACATCATACACCGCTGAAAGGTAGCCGGTGCATTACACAATCCAAACGGCATCCTTCGATATGCAAAGGTACCGTAGGGACATGTAAAAGTCGTTTTCTCCTGATCGTTTGGGTGAATAGGTATTTGAAAGAAACCGCTATACCCATCGAGAAAACAGTAGTAAGGGTGATTTGCAAGTCTTTCAAGCATCTGATCAATAAAAGGCAAAGGGAAATGGTCCGCAAGGTTAAGCTTTCTATAGTCAATACACATTCTATGACCAGTAATGGTCCTAGTAGGGATAAGTTCATCCTTTTCATTTCTTATGACCGTGATCCCTCCCTTCTTAGGCACCACGTGTACAGGTGAAACCCACGTGCTGTCACTTATGGGATAGATCACGTCAGCCTCTAAAAGCTTAAGGATTTCTTTCTTAACAACCTCTTTCAAGTTAGGATTCAAACGCCTTTGGTGTTCTACAGAAGTGGCGTTTTCATTATCCAAATGAATCCTATGAGTGCATAGCATTGGGGAAAGGCCTTTGATGTCACTTAAAGAGTACCCAATGGCCTTCCTATACTTTCTCAGCTCAGTTAAGAGCGAGTGCAACTCATCATCACTAAGGTTCTCGTTTACTATCACGGGATAGGTGTCATTAGGTCCTAAGAAAGCATACCTTAGCCCTTTTGGGAGCTCCTTAAGGTCCACCTTTGGGGCTAACAGCTCACTCCAGTCATCCTCGTGGCTGTTGTTGTTGTTCTCCTCCTTGGAACCCTCCTTTGAACTCGAGGCATGGCCCTTCAGACTGCTTTCCTCTATCGCTATCCCTCCTGTAATCGAGTCTTCCGGTCGATTCTCCTCTCGATGTCGTCTAGATCGAGCCATTTCACTCGATTCACTTACTCGATTTGATATGGATCGAGTAAGGGATCGAGGCATTGAGTCGATCTCTTGATTGGACTCTAAAATGATCGGAAGGTCTTTCTCGATCGTCAGCTCGATTATTTCTCCTGATCGAGCGGCCTTCTCGATCTGTTGGTCGATTGTTAGACCGGATCGAGTTGAGTGCTCGATTGGCTTGTCGATCTGACTCCTGGATCGAGTGATGGCGTCGATCTCGGGGTCGATTTCTAGGCAACATCCTTCTTTATTCTTGATGATCCTCCTTGAATCTAGCAGGTTTACGTACTCTTGAGTTCTCTGGTCTACATAGCCAAACTCTCCTGGCTCCTTAGTGAGTGCTAGCTTCAAATGGTCTTCTATAGCTAGCTCTTCCAGCAACTCATCCGCCAAGGCATCCATCGTTTCGATATAGAAAGCTTGTCCTTCAATGGTTGGCTTCTTTAGAGCCTTGTTGATGTCAAAGTCTAGCCTGATTTCTTTCCCCAAATGCAAGGCAATCTTCCCATTCTTCACGTCTATTATGGCTCCGGCGGTTGCTAGGAATGGTCTCCCTAAGATGAGTGGGTCTTTCGGCTCCTCGTCCATCTCCAGCACTACAAAATCTGTAGGTACGTTTACTCCACTGATTCGCACCGGCAAGTCTTCAAGCAACCCCACTGGTAGTCTCACGCTCCTATCAGCCAACACCAATGAGATCTGACATTCCTTAAACCGAGTGAAACCAAGCTTCTTAGCCACGGAGTGAGGCATCAAGTTTATGCTGGCTCCGAGATCACACATGCAGCTCTTGAACTCAAGGGGACCCAAAGCACACGGTATGGTGAAGCTTCCAGGATCTCCCAGCTTCTTAGGCACTATCTCCTTATGAATAACCGCGCTACACTCTTCGCTTAGTACAAGCACTTCTTTGCTTTCTTTGTTCTTCTTGGCAAGGGTGTCCTTGAAAAACTTGGCGCACTTGGGCATCATGGCGAGACAGTCTACAAGAGGCAGCTTTATCTCCACGTCTCTCAAATGCTTCTCAAATAGGATTCGGTACTTCTCTATTAACTGCTTTTTGAACCGACCCGGGAATGGCAACTTTGGTACGTAAGGTGGGGGCACGTATTCATCCTTCTCCTTGGTGGTTTTCTCAGCTTTCTTCTCAACGAATGCCTTGTCACCTCTCCTCGGTCCTTGGATCCATACGTTGTCAAAGTTTATCTCCTCATTATCAGCTGAAAGTTTACCCTCCCCCTCTTGAATTACAACGTCCTCGTTGGTCTTTGTAGAAACCGGAGGATCAAGCTCTTTGCCAATTCTCAACGTAATAGCATTGGCATACTCCTTTGGATTTTGTTCACACTTTCCCGGAAGGCTGTTCTGTCCACTCGTGCTTGCTTTGCCCTTCTCTAGCTGCTTGATCTTGTTGTTGAGGTTTGTTATTTGAGTAGAGAAGTCGGTTAAGGATGAATCCAGCCGAGTGTTCATTTCAGCGAACTTTTGATTTATAGAAGCTTGCCCTTGTATTAGCTGTTGGAACATTGCTTGAACCGGATCAACTTGTTGTTGCATCGGTTGTTGTTGTTGTTGAGGTGCAAAGCCCGGAGGGTAGTTAGAAGTATAACCCTTGTTTTGTTGTTGTTGCCCTTGGAAGTTGCCTTGCCCTTGACCTTGGAATCCACTGCTTGATTGAAAGCCTTTGTTGTAAGGGATGAAAGGCTTAGCTTGTTGAGCAGGGTACACTTGATCTTTAGGGTTGGCTACATTGGTGCTTCGGTAAGAGAGGTTGTTGTTCTGGTAGCCTTGGTTGTAGCCTTGAGACTTGTAGTTGTTCTGACCGGCTATCCAATTTGCTTCTTCTTGGCTTAGCTCTAACTCTTCTTGGTTGTCCTCAGCTTCACCAACGAAGTGAACATGCATCTGATTAGCTAAGACCAACTTGTCAATCTTCTCATGCAACGATTTGAGCTCCTTCTTGTGAGACTCTAGTTCTGATCCCCTTGGTGCTCGGTCATAATCCTCGGCATAGTTTCCATCACTCAACGCAAGGTTCTCTATTAGCTCCATACCCTCTTCTACTTCTTGACCGAGGAAGTTGCCTTTGCTAGCTGTATCAAGCAACAACTGGATCTTTGGTGAAGCTCCACGGTAGATTGTGCTGAGTAGAGTCTCCTCACTGAACCCATGATGAGGACATTGGATCGTGTAGTCTTTGAAACGCTCCATAGCCTCGTTGAAAGTCTCATTGTTCCTTTGAGTGAAACCGCTGATTTCGCTTCTCAACCGAGCAGTCCTGGTGCTTGAGAAGAACTTGGAGAGGAAAGCCTTCTTACACTCAGCCCATGATGTGATGGTGCCTTGTGGTAGGGTCTTCTCCCAATGTCTAGCTTTGTCTCCGAGGGAAAAGGGGAAGAGACGCAGCTTGAAAGCATCTTCTGATATACTGTTGATCTTGATCATTCCACACACTTGCTCAAAATTGTCCAAGTGTTCCAACGGGTCTTCCATTGCTAAGCCGTGGAACTTGTTGTTTTGCACCATAGATATGAAGCCCGGCTTGATCTCAAAGTTGTTGTTTTGTACCGGAGGAGGAGTGATCCCAAACCTATTGTGGTGGGTATTGGGAGCATCTCCGGCTCCTATGATCCTCGGAGGTCTAGCCGCGTGTTGGGGGATACCATTGCCCCGTCCTGCTAGAGGAGGACCTTCAGGATGCTCATTCTCAGCCATGTCTTCAAAGTTGACCTGACCGTTCTGAACTATCTCTTCAAATGCTCTTGTTTGATCTCTGACTCTCCTTTGACGTGAGTGTCCGAGTTGATGTATGTTGTCAAGCGGTTGAAGAAGGTTGTTATCTCCACGTGAACGTAAATTCATGTACCTGAAAGTACACGGTTTAGAATAGTATTAGTACCTTGAAAAAAAGGTAAAGACTTAGTCTTTGCTAAGACCCAAATCTCTATGTTCTCTAAACAACCTAGAATGGCAACAGCGCCATTTGATAATAGTTTTTCTTCTTTACAGTCTAATGCAGCAGAGAACTTATCAAAACTCTAATGCATGCAACGTTGTAGTAAGGCAAGCAGAGAGTGTCAATCCAGTTCTAGGTGATAGAGAATCCACAGAGAATGCAAGATCTAGGACAAATCTAAGTGAAATGAGACAGTTTGTTGAGAAAATCTTGAAAACTAATTGCAGCAACCTAAACAGAGTGAAACCTATTTTAAAAATACTAGAAAGCAAGCAGTTACCACGAGGAACAAACAGATAAAGTAAAGGGAAGAGCTTCGAATTGTTAAAATTCGACAAATGGATCGACCACAAGATCGACCACTAGATCGAGCAGAAACGATCGATCTCGTCTAAAATCGTAAGAACAAGGAATCTAAAGACCAGGAAGCTATCAAACAACAAGCAAAAGGTGATATGCGACGCAAATAAGCTAAAGAGAAGGGTTTCAGGGTCGAGATTCATATAAGGGGTTTCAAAGGTTGATCTTGGGTTTGAAACTTTAGATCGACTCACTTGGTGAGGGTCTCTAAGCCTCGAAAACAAAAGAAGATCTATCCGTGGCTTTCGGTATAGATCACTCTTTCATCCTCTCCTCCAAACCCATGGCTTTTGGTGGAAAAAGAGGTTGAAAGGCAAGGAAGACAGATTTCGAACAATGGCTTAACTAGTCCCCCAAACTACCATGGCTTTTGGGAAGGGGTAACTAATCACTAAGGTGAGATCTTCCGAGGTCCCTGGATCCTGTCAAAGTAAGGGACCTCTCGGATCGTGAAGCTCTTGGCGTGAGAGTCTTCAAGCATTAAGCTTTCATCACCTTAGAAGAGATAGATTTAAAACGTTTAGAAAACAAACCAAGATCGAACCTTTTCTACCCCTTAATCCTCTCAACCCTTAACCCTGAATGAACTACTCACTACACATAAAGGAAATCAGGCAAGGACGAAGAGAAGAAACGATAAACATAAAAGATAAACTGGATTAAAAACGATAGAGATTCAAAAATACGAAAGCTTGAAACTGTTCTACAATGGTGTTCTTCCGAAAAACCAGAGAGAAAAACTAAAAAAAAACTTCGAGAGAGGGTAAAAATCTCAAAAGTTATCGAAAAGTAGTCGCCGCCTTTGCCAAAAATGCCAAAACAGTCCAATGGTCTCCCCCGTCGTTAACAGCCAAAAACGGTTGAAAGGACAGAGATCGATCATGGGATCGAGTTGGTCTCTCGATCATATCCGGCCATCGTGTCTTCGGCTCGATCCGGGTCTCGATCTTCTGTGGTGAATCGAGTGTTGCATCCGATCTTGGTATCGATCTCCGGGAGGATCGAGTGGTGTACTCGATCCGGCTCTCGCTCTGCTTGGCGTCATTTACGTCCGTACCGATGCATCGACTGCTTCACTCGATCTCCGTCTCGATCATTATCCTTGGATCGCCTAGTTGGCTCGATCTTCTGGTCGATCAACTCCTAGATCGACCGGCCATGCTCGATCTGCTCCTCGATCACTGGTCCTTAGCATTTTCCCGAGCTTCCATGAACCGCTACATTGGTCTCCAATCCTCCACGAACCTCCGTGTCTCCAAAGCAACCATAAACAACCTGGAATGGATGCAAAATACAGAGAAAATGCAAATGCTGATGCAAGAATGCTCTAGGACTCTAAGTGATGCAAATCTAACCTAAAACATGATACAAATGCATGAAAAACTATCTAATGAGTATGCAAAATGTATGCAAAATGCAATGACATCAGTAGTGAACCCTAAAGATCAAGTGTACCCTGCTCAACAAGCTAAACCTTTCATCCCTTACAACAAAGGTTTTCAACAGAGTAGTGGTTTCCAAGGTCAAGGGCAAAGCAACTTCCAAGGGCAACAACAAGACAACAAGGGTTATACTCCTAACTACCCTCCGGGCTTTGCACCTCAGCAACAACAACCGATGCAACAACAAGTTGATCCGGTTCAAGCAATGTTCCAACAGCTAATACAAGGGCAAGCTTCAACCAACCAGAAGTTCGCTGAAATGAACACTCGGCTAGATTCATCTCTAACCGACTTCTCCACTCAGATCACCAACCTAAACAACAAGATCAAGCAGTTGGAGAAAGGCAAAGCAAGTACGAGTGGTCAGAACAGTCTTTCGGGAAAGTGTGAGCAAAATCCCAAGGAGTATGCCAATGTTATAACGTTGAGAAACGGCATAGAACTCGAACCTCTGGTCTCTACCAAGAACAACGAGGACGTTGTAATTCAAGAGGGGGAGAGTAAACTTTCGGCTGATGGTGATGAGATAAATTTTGACAACATTTGGATCCAAGGGCCGAGGAGAGGAGATAAGGCGGTAGCTGAGAAGAAAGCTGAGCTAACCACCAAGGAGAAGAATGACTATGTGCCTCCACCTTACATGCCAAAGTTGCCATTTCCCGGTCGTTTCAAAAAGCAGCTTATAGAGAAGCACCGGATCTTGTTTGAGAAGCACCTAAAAGACGTGGAAATCAAGCTGCCTCTTGTAGACTGTCTCGCTATGATGCCCAAGTGCGCCAAGTTTTTCAAGGACACCCTTGTGAAGAAGAACAAAGAAAGCAAAGAAGTACTTGTACTAAGCAAAGAAGGAGATAGTGCCTAAGAAGCTGGGAGATCCTGGAAGCTTCACTATACCCTGTGCGTTGGGTCCTCTAGAGTTCAAGAGCTGCTTGTGTGATCTCGGAGCTAGCATAAACTTGATTCCTCACTCCATAGCTAAGAAGCTTGGTTTTACTCGGTTTAAAGAAGCGTGAGGTTACCAGTGGGGCTTCTTGAAGACTTACCGGTACGAATCAGTGGTGTAAACGTACCTACAGACTTTGTAGTGTTGGAGATGGACGAGGAACCTAAAGACCCACTTATCTTAGGGAGACCATTCCTTGCAACCGCCGGGGCTATATTAGATGTGAAGAATGGGAAGATTGCCTTGCATTTGGGGAAGGAGATCAGGCTAGACTTTGACATCAACAAGGTTCTAAAGAAGCCTACCATTGAAGGACAAGATTTCTATATTAAAACGATGGATGCCTTGGCGGATGAGTTGCTGGAAGAGCTAGCTCTGGAAGACCACTTGAAGCTAGCACTCACTAAGGAGCCAAGGGAGTTTGGCTATGTGGACCAGAGAACCCAAGGGTACGTAAACCTGCTGGATTCGAGGAGGATTATCAAGAATGAAGAAGGTTGCTGCCTAGAGATCGACCACGAGATCGACGCTATCACTCGATCCAGGGGACAGATCGACAAGTCAATCGAGAGCACAACTCGATCCGACACAACAATCGATGGACAGATCGAGACAAATGCTCGATCAGCAAAAACAATCGAGTCAACGATCGAGAGAGACCTCCCGATAATTTTGGAGTCCAATCAAGAGATCGACTCAGCGTCTCGATCCATTACTCGATCAATATCAAATCGAGTAAGTGAATCGAGTGAAATGGCTCGATCTAGACGACATCGAGAGGAGAATCGACCGAAGGACTCGATCTCAGAAGGGATAGCGATGGACGAAAGCAGTCTGAAGGGCCATGCCTCGAGTTCAAGGGAGAGTTCCAAGGAGGAAAGCAACAACAACAGCCACGAGGATGACTGGAGTGAGCTGTTAGCCCCAAAGGTGGACCTAAAGGAGCTCCCAAAAGGGCTAAGGTATGCTTTCTTAGCGCCTAATGACACCTATCCCGTGATAGTGAACGAAAACCTCAGTGATGATGAGTTGCACTCGCTCTTGACTGAGCTGAGAAAGTATAGGAAGGCCATTGGGTACTCTTTAAGTGACATCAAGGGCCTTTCTGCAATGCTATGCACTCATAGGATTCACTTGGATAATGAGAACGCCACTTCTGTAGAACATCAAAGGCGTTTGAATCCTAACTTGAAAGAGGTTGTTAAGAAGGAAATCCTAAAGCTTTTAGAGGCTGACGTGATCTATCCCATAAGTGACAGCACGTGGGTTTCCCCTGTACACGTGGTGCCTAAGAAGGGAGGGATCACAGTCATAAGGAATGAAAAGGATGAACTTATCCCTACTAGGACCATTACTGGTCAGAGAATGTGTATTGACTATAGAAAGCGTAACCTTGCGACAAGAAAAGACCATTTCCCCTTGCCTTTTATTGATCAAATGCTTGAGAGGCTTGCAAATCACCCTTACTACTGTTTTCTCGATGGGTATAGTGGTTTCTTTCAAATTCCTATCCACCCAAACGATCAGGAGAAGACGACTTTCACATGTCCCTACGGTACCTTTGCATATCGAAGGATGCCGTTTGGATTATGTAATGCACCGGCTACCTTTCAGCGGTGTATGATGTTTATCTTCTCTGATCTTATAGAGGAGATGGTAGAGGTATTCATGGATGATTTCTCTGTGTATGGTGCGTCCTTTCCTGCTTGTTTGTTGAATCTTTGCAGGGTACTTAAACGTTGTGAAGAGACAAACCTGGTGCTGAACTGGGAAAAATGCCACTTCATGGTCAAGGATGGGATAGTGCTCGGTCACAAGATTTCAGAGAAGGGTATTGAGGTTGATCAAGCTAAGGTGGAGGTCATGATGGGTCTAGAGCCGCCGGTTAATGTTAAAGGGATCAGAAGCTTCTTGGGGCACGCAGGGTTCTACAGCCGTTTCATCAAGGATTTCTCCAAGATTGCACGCCCTCTTACACGGCTGTTGTGCAAGGAAGCTGAGTTTGTATTCGATGAAGAGTGTTTGAAGGCTTTCGTGACCATCAAGGAAGCCCTTACATCAGCCCCTATAGTCCAAGCACCAGACTGGTCTCTTCCCTTTGAGATCATGTGTGATGCTAGTGACTACGCCATAGGAGCCGTCCTTGGTCAGAAGAAAGACAAGAAGCTACATGTGATCTATTATGCTTCAAGGACCTTGGATGACATGCAATCACGATACACCACTACGGAGAAGGAGCTGCTTGCAGTAGTCTTCGCCTTTGAGAAGTTCAGATCATATCTCGTTGGTTCCAAGGTTATTGTATACACTGATCACGCTGCCCTACGATACATCTACTCGAAGAAAGACACTAAGCCTCGGCTCTTAAGATGGATTCTGTTACTCCAGGAGTTTGACATGGAGATTAAAGACAAGAAAGGGATAGAAAATGGAGTCGCTGACCACCTCTCAAGGCTAAGGATCAACGAGTCTCTCCCTTTAGATGACTCTCTTCCAGAAGAGCATCTTATGGCGATTACTACTGCTGTTTGTGGGAAGCTAGAAGGAAGGTTTGAGGAAGTGTTGAGTTTCAAAGAAGAGGATCTACCGTGGTATGCTGATGTAGTGAACTATCTAGCATGTGGTGAGGAGCCAACACATCTCAACAGCTATCACAAGAAAAGGTTTTTGAGGGAGGCTAGTGACTACTTTTGGGACGAGCCTTACTTATAGAAAAGAGGAGTAGACAGCTTGTACCGGAGATGTGTTACAAAGGAAGAAGCCAGGGACATCCTCTATCATTGCCATGGCTCTTCCTACGGAGGACACTTCACCTCATTCAAGACTGCCACGAAGGTGTTGCAAGCCGGTTTCTGGTGGCCGTCTATCTTTAAAGATGCACACGAGTTTGTGAAGAGCTGTGAGGCATGTCAGCAAGCAGGGAATATAACCAAGAGGAACGAAATGCCTCAAGTTCCTATCTTCGAGGTTGACTTGTTCGATGCGTGGGGGATTGACTTCATGGGGCCTTTTCCCTCTTCATACGGCAACAAATACATCTTAGTAGCTGTGGTTTATGTCTCCAAATGGGTTGAGGCTGTTGCTTCCCCTACAAATGACTCTAAGGTGGTAATCAAGTTGTTCAAGAGTATCATCTTTCCAAGGTTTGGGGTACCCAAGGTTGTTATAAGTGATGGAGGAAGCCACTTTATAAACAAGGTGTTTGAGAGCCTCTTGAGAAAGTATGGGGTTAAGCACAAGGTGGCTACACCGTATCATCCCCAAACAAATCAAGGCTATCCTAGAGAAGACCGTCGGAGCAACAAGGAAGGATTGGTCAGTGAAGCTGGACGATGCTCTTGGGCCTACCGTACCGCCTTCAAGACGTCGATTGGTACAACTCCTTTCACTCTACTCTATGGCAAGGGCTGTCACCTCCCGGTTGAGCTGGAACACCGTGCATTGTGGGCTGTAAAGAGGCTGAACTTTTATTCAGCAACACGAACTGGACGAGTTGAGGCTGAATGCTTATGAGAGCTTCCGGATATACATGGAGTGGACTAAGGAGGCTCATGACAAGAAGCTGGTCGCCAAGGAGCTTAAGGAAGAAGGACTGGTGTTGCTGTACAACTCGAGGCTCAAGCTCTTCCCGGGCAAGCTGAAATGGAGAGGTCTTGCCGTATGGAGCCGTTACTCTAATGGGAAAAAGTGGCAGTGCATTCACCGTCAACGGACACAGAGTCAAGCCCTACTTGGCAGACAGCTTTGACAAGGAGAGTACCTCAGTGCTTCTCCAAGACCCACCATCCGCTTAGACCAAGTAAGGTCTAGCTAAAGACGTTAAAGAAAGCGCACTTGGGAGGCATTCCCATGTTTATCCTGTACATACTTCTGCTTTATTTCCCTTTCAATTTTATGCTTCTATTTTGCAAGTGTGTAGGAACAGGTATAAGGAGTCTAAGCCTTGACTTTGAGGTCTTAAAAAGGCAATAGGGGTTAGAATAAGGCTAGAGATCGAGTGCTAGATCGACTGATCCTGACACGATCTTTGCTAGATTGAGTCAGTGAATCGAGAGGAGCCAGTCGATCTAGACGCGATCGAGTGACAAGATTGACCTTGACGAAAAAGGATCGATCGATCCAAATCGGATCGACCAATCTAATTTCTCTCGGGAAAATCTGTGAAAAACTGATCGATCACTCGACTCGATCCACCACTCGATCTATGCTAAATCGACCCCTAAATCGAGGACATAGCTCGATCACAAGGACTTAGCCGAGGAGCCAAAATCTCAATGATTGAGAGAGCCAATCGATCCAGGACTCGATTCACTATGAATCGAGTCTCAAATCGAGTAACCCTCTTGATCTAAGCCATTTTGGGCATGAGATCGAGTCCTAGATCGACCAAATGGACTCGATCTTATGCCGAGGTAACAATTTTCTTTCCCTCCTTTACTCCTTTCCCTCCAATTTTTAAATTCAAAACTTGGTCAAGGCAAGCATCTTTGACCATGAAAGATGTGCCTTGACCAAGACTTTGTCAGAAACAACTTTGACCACACATTGTTTTGGTTTTGCTAAGTCTTTAAATGTTTCAATCATCCTCTCACCCTCTCATTCCTGTTTTGCTCGAGATTTTTAAACAAAGAGAGTGAGAGTCTTACTTTTTAAGAGCTAGCAAAAGATATTCTAAACCTCTTGCAAAGGTATTTACAAATTCAATGATTTATTTTAAGAAAATCTCCTTTAAATCCGCAAGATCTTGTTTTAGAATATAGGATTGGTTTTGAATTTTTAAAACTAGCTAAGTAATTGGAATAATTCCAGATTTTTCAGAATCTAAAGATTTGATTTCCTTTTATTTAGCTATGATTTTTATTTATTCCCCAAAATTCTAGGGTAGTTATTATAAATTATTTCCTTCTCTTCTCTCATTCTCATCAAATCGCCTCTTACTTATCAATATCCTTAGAATCTTGTTTCAGGAACAATGGCACCAAAGAGAACCAGAGAAGAGCAAGCACAAGAAGGAGAAGGACAAGAAGTGGTTGCTCAAGAGAGGGTCAGGTGGAGCAAAGATGAAAAGAGGGATAAGAAGCGATTGGAGAGGCTCCGGTTTGAACCCACAAAGGTTGCTGATCGAGAGCTTTTGTCTAGGCTTGGGATACTTGGGGACTTCGATCAACTCCTCAAGAACATTGGCTTGAGGTGTTTGTCACGGATGGATTGCCCAACCATTCCTGAAGTGACAATAGACATCCTAGCCACCTTGGAGTTCCGGTATGAGAATCCTAGTGCACCCATCCCTTCTCAAGGCCGCCTCTACTTCAAAGTTTGCCGTCAAGCTTACACACTCTCCATCCCTGAGCTATGCCAAGCCTACGGTCTCAACACTGATGCACACAAGGTCGAGTTCCCAGCCTTCAAGAAAGCCGACGAGTTTTGGGACCTGATCAGCAATGAAGACTACAAGGCCAACACCGCCAAGATCAAGCGAGTTAGGAGTCCGGTGCTGAGGTATACTCTGAGGCTGATTGCCAATACATTCAGTGGAAGGTCTGTTGCTCCTACTGTCACGAAGACGGAGCTGTGCTTCCTCTTCCAAGGTGTGAAGCACTTGGTGTCTGATCCGGATGCAAATGAAGAGCCCATAGAAGATGAACTCGGCGATGAGGTGAACTACGGCTGTGTGCTCGCGGCTTCCCTGGTGAAGTACAAGGCTTATGCCTTACGGTGCAAGGCAACCTCCTCCTACATTGGCGGTTTCCTTACTCCTTTGTTCGTGCAAGCCGGTGTGCCCATCCATGACTTTGCTCACGTCCCAAACAGAGCTTTCATGGATGAAGCATACATGAGGAATACTGATAGCTTGGGAAGCACCCCAGCAGAAGGGTTCTATGCCTACCTCTTCATAGATGACGAAGACAAGAAGAGAGTATGCATCCTTCCCAACAGGGATGAAACCGAGCTGCTTGGTGTTGGGAACATCGAGTTCTTACCCACAGAGGAAGAATGCTTTGCCCCTTTAGGAGGACCGCCTGCTTCAGCCATTGCCCCACGTCAAAGATCAGAGTCTCCAGGCACGGAAGACGAGATACCCGAAGCTTACACACTTCCCAAGCTGGACTTTGAACCAAAGACAAAAACCGAGAAGTTCCTTGCATCGGTGGTAGAGATGCAAAGGAAGATTAACAAGTGGCAAGGGAAGATGCTGAAGAAGCTTGGGAAGAAAGTTAAGGCACTTCAGGGAGGCCAGCCTAAGCCAGCTGCAAGCCAAGAGATACAACAACCCGAGAAGAGAAGGCTCTCAACCGGAGGGATTGTCATCCGCGAGACCCAAGGAGACAACATTCAGCCGGCGCGCCATTCTCTACAAGAACCAGCTGACAAAGGCAAAGCAACGATCTCTAGCTCCTCTGGAACATCTTCAAGTTCCAGCCGAGCCTAGACCAGAGGTAAACAACCTTCTTCCATTGTATATAACCGCTCATATTTGTTTCTTGCATTGTGTTTTGATGCTCCTTCGGATGAGTTTGCCACCGGGACGGTGTCAAGCAAGTTTGGGGAAGTAGTTGTGTGATTTAATCTTGTGTTCTTTGATCTTATCTTCCTTTGTGCATCCTTGAGTCTTAGGTCATGAAAAATTGGTAAAAATTTTAAAATTTTTTCAAAGATTCATGTAGTTGCATTCATCTTTTTAAAAACATGTTAGGATTGAGTCTAGAGTTTCTCATATCACCTAGGTTGTTTGCATTTTGCATAAGGGGTTAGAATTTCTTAAAAAGGTGTTTTTACTTATGAATCATTTCAATGCCCTAGTTGGTAGTTCTCTTATGCTTTGTTTATGCTTTGAAAGTAAGTTCTAACCATGCTTGGATCACTAGTTAGGATTTTCGTGGCTTGAATTGAACTCTCATGATCTGAAACTCATCCTACTAAGTGAAAACTTTAATTTGAAACTCTAATTATCATTCTTATGCATTTGAAAATGAACACATGGTTTTAAAATATTTAGGCTCTCTTCTTCCTTTTTACCACTCTTTGTGAGCCTAAGTAGAACTCCCTCCTTGAACCTTACCCTCCTTTGAAGCCAAATGTTCTTGTGTGACATCTTTGTGAGGCCTTACTTTCGGTTTGAACTTGGCATAAAGTGTTAGGTTTAGGCGACATGATTTGGTTTTCATATTGATTGCTAGCCTTGCATTTTGAAGCTAGGTGTTGGTTTATGATAAGTTTGGGGGATCATTGGGGTTGCTTTCTTGTCTATTTGTTTCGGTTTCAAAGAGTTTGTGTTTTAAGGAAAGAAATGAGGTTTTAAGTGAAAGGTTTGCTCTTAAAACTAAGTATGCTCTAATTTCAGAAAGTAGCTCTCTCATAATAAGTAAAAAAAAAGAAAAAAAAAAGAGAAAAGAAAAGAAAAAAAAATAATAAAAAAGAGCCTAAGTGCCAAATAAAGAAAAAATAAAGGAGAAGAAAAGAAAGAAACAAAATAATAATAATAATAAGAGAGCTACTAATAAGAAATTTCTAAGAGCAAAAATATTTTTCAAAACATTTTCACTAGCCTAAAAGGTTTATTTTGAATTGGGGATTGCTAAGTGTGAGAAAAAGGGTAGACTCTTAAGTGGTGAGTGAGGATTAAATTTCTTAAATGAGAGGAGTATAGGATCATTTGATAGTTTACATGGGTAGATGAGAATCTAATCATGTATGCATAAATTGTCTTTACCTTTAGCATTATGCATAAGTTCAAACCATTTTTGAGAGAAACCCTTGTTATGATTATAAACCCTTTTTCAAATGAGATCATTATATGCTCATAACCATAACCCTTAGCCAAATATGTTTTGCTTTAAAGTGCATAAGTTTGATTCACGGTTCGAATGTTAATGAATGTTAAAGGATGAGTTTCTTTGATTGTTAGGAATAAGAGAGTCATGATTTTAATTTCTTTGTGTGATGAGTATGGCTAAGTTCTTTGGAGTATGAGTGTAAACATAGCATTTTAGAACTGTTAACTAGGATATTGAGATGATCCATTCGAAAAGCACCTTTGCAAAAAGTTTAAAACCCCTTTGATTTTTCTAAAAACCTCTCTTTCTTACTTGCTTTTTGTTGCTTGAGGGCAAGCAAGAAGTAAGTTTGGGGGAGTTGATGTTATTGCATATTGCATACATTTTGCATACTCATTAGTTAGTTTTTCATGCATTTGTATCATGTTTTAGGTTAGATTGCATCACTTAGGGTCCTAGAGCATTCTTGCATCAGCATATGCATTTTCCTTGCATTTTGCATCACATTCAGGTTGTTTTTGGCTGCTTTGGAGTCATGGAGGTTCGTGGGCGTGTGGAGGCTGATGTAGCAGTTCGTGGGAGCTCGGAAATATGCTAAAGGACCAGTGATCGAGCAGAAGATCGAGCATGGCCGGTCGATCCAGGAGTTGATCGACCAGAAGATCGAGCCAACTAGGCGATCCAAGGAGAATGATCGAGACGGAGATCGAGTGAAGCAATCGATAAATCGGTACGGACGTAAATGATGTCATGCAGAGCGAGAGCCAGATCGAGTACACCACTCGATCCACCCGAAAATCGATACCGAGATCGGATGCAACAATCGATTCGCCGAAGAAGATGGAGACCCGGATCGAGCCGAAGACACGATGCCCGGATGTGATCGAGAGAACCACTCGATCCAGTGGTCGATTTCTGTCCTTTCAACCGTTTTTGGCTGTTAGCGAAGGGGGGACCATTGGATTGTTTGGGCATTTTAGGCAAGGCGGCGAGATGCTTTTTGAAAAAAACTTTTAGATTCTTATTTTTTCTTTCATGCTTTTCTCTCTCGTTGGGAGCGAAGAACACCACTGTTGAACCAGTTTTCTTTTGAAGCTTTTGTATTCGAATCTTTATCTTTTAATCCAGTTTTCCTTTCATGTTTAACGTCTCGTTTCTTCTGCTTTGCTTGATTTACTTTATTCGTAGCGAGTAGTTTACTTTGGGTTCGGGGTTGAGAGGATTAAAGGGTAGAAAGGGTTCGATCTTGGTTTGTTTTCTAAACGTTTTTAAGGCTATCTCTTCTAAGGTGTTGAAAGCTTAATGCTTGAAGACTCTCACGCCAAGAGCTTCATGATCCGAGAGGTTCCTTACCTTGACAGGATCCAGGAGCCTCGGAAGATCACACCTTAGAGATTAGTTACCCCTTCCCAAAAGCCATGGAAGTTTGGGGAACTAGTTAAGCCATCTACTTGAAATCTGTTTTCCTTCCCTTTCAACCTCTCTTTCCACCAAAAGCCATGGGTTTGGAGGATAGGATGAAAGAGTGATCTATACCGAAAGCCATGGATAGATCTTGTTTTGTTTTCAAGGCTTAGAGATCCTCACCAAGAGAGACGATCTAAAGTTTCAAACCCAAGATCGATCCTTTGAAACCCTTAACTTGAATCTCAACCCTAGACCCTTTCTTTTAGAATCTTTAAGTCTTATTTCATCCTTCGCTTGTTACCTGATAGCATCCTGGTCACTAGATTTGTTGTTCTTACGGTTTTAGACGAGATCGATCGTTACTGCTCGATCTAGTGGTCGATCTTGCAGTCGATCCACTAGTCAATTTTTAACAATTCGAAGCTCTTTCCTTTAATCAATCTGTTTGTTTCTCGTGGTAGTTGCTTCCTTTCTAGTATTTTTAAAATAGGTTTCGTTCTGTTTAAGTTGCTGCATCTAGTTTTTAGTTAATTTCTCATAAACTATCTCATTCTGCTTAGATTTGTTTAGTACCTTGCATTCTTTGTGCATTCTCTGCCTCCTAGAAATGGATTGACACTCTCCTGCTTGCCTTACTACAACACTGCATGCATTAGAGTTTTGATAACCTCTCTGCTGCATAAACCTGCTTGAGAAATAGTTTATCACCCTCCTGGACCACAGACTCCTATGAACATGATAGTCTTTCAGGACTAAGTCATTGAGAGCTTTGACGGTCTGAGCAATGCTGTAGCTACTCTCAGCAACTGTGGTTGCATCCGCCCTCACTCTACTGCTGAGGACTGCGAAGATGAGGACTAGCTCCTCTGTTATCCTGGTTACTTGTTCCTCTTTCCCTTTTATTTTATTTCTCTTGAGTCATTTTTATGTTTTTCTCTTGAGTCAATTTGTCAGTTGCTTTGATGTTGTTTCGTGGACTTTTTAAATGTGTGTTTGAGTGCTCTAACAGTCTGACTTTAGAGTACAAATGATAACATAACGTTTAACACATCTAACTGACGATTCTAGAGTTTCAGACACAGTGACGATCCTCACCACTGAGGGGTGATGCTCCTCACCCACTCCTTCGCGAGGTACCACTTTCAAACTCGGTTCTACACATTCTCTTTCTTCTTCTTCACCATCTCTAGGCTTAACAACACTGGGAACAGTGCTATTTAAGTCTGGGGGATGTGGCTACTAACGTTGTGTACATTTTGTTTTTGTTTTGAGAGTCTTAAAATTGAGTCAAAAACCTGTTTTATAGAGTCAAAAATTTTAAACTGTCAGTTTTTCTTGGAACTAACCAGAAAACATTAATGCTTATAAGAACCATTGCCATAGTTGTTGATTACATGTCTTACTAAGTTGAAAGTCATAGGTAGATCAGTCTAGCAAAGAAGGTTTAGGTTCTTAGAGAATATGGAAAATCTGCTGTTGACTCCACCTTAATTAACTTTAAACTTCTTATCTTGGGGCTTGATTCTCATTGATCTTGATTCTCTCTTTCAACACTGACAATGATGTTTAGATGCAGTCTCTCTTTGATCTTCCCTGATACAAATTTAAGAGTTTAAGTCTTTAGAATGGTGCATCATGATGCTGTCTCCTTACAAAGAACAACAGTAGTGAATACTCATGAACCTGTCTCCTCACATGGAACACAAGTATTGAGTAGCACCATATCTATGGCTGTAAAAAAAATTAGAAAAGAAGTTGAAAAATTGATGAAAATCAGAAAAATAGACCAAGAGAAGAGAAAATAGGAGAGCTGTGTTAATGGTTGTTTTGTTCAGTGTTTAGGAAGGGAAAATAATCTATAAGTGATTGAGTTGACAAATCATTGATGAGATATCAGACTTAGATAATAAAAGCAGTTAGTAGTAGATATTTTGGATTTTATGAAGGGGCCTGAACTGGATTTGAGAGGTTGCTATGCTTGTGAAAAGTAGACTGAAATTTGATCTTGTGTTGGCTATGTGGTATGTGGATTTGAAAGTGTTGATCAATGTGGCGTTCCTAATGTTTAGCTAACTGTTTCTGTTTTCAAACCTCAACCCTGTTCTTTGTCTATCTTTTGGAGACGACGTTGACCACATCTACAGCAGAAACTGAGCATCTGGATGCAGCTGCTACTAGGTATGCAAAGATGATGGATGCTACTGCACATGTTATGCAACTGGTTGCACAAAAGGAGCTAGCCAGCACTCTACGAATGCTGCAACAATGGGAGACTGGAGTACAGCAAAAGCTCCAAAGGTTGAGCTCAAACAGCTCCCTGCAGGGCTATGGTACGACTTCCTTGGAGAAAACTCCACTTATCATGTCATTGTTAATGCTTCGTTGAACAATGCAGAGCTCACCCTTTTGCTAAGTAAGCTGCGCAGATTTCGCAAAGATCTTGGCTATTCTCTTGATGATATATCAAGTATCTCTCCAGACTTGTGCATGCATAGGATACACCTGGAGGATGAATAAAAATCATCAGTGGAGCATCAGAGGAGGCTGAATCCGAATCTGCAGGATGTTGTCAAGAAGGAGATCATGAAGCTGCTGCAAGCTGGGATCATCGATCTTAATCTGATAGCACCTGGGTCAGTCCGGTTCCTGTGGTTCCTAAGAAAGGAGGAGTTACAGTGGTGAACAATGACAAGGATGAGCTGAGTCCTACCACAACAGAGACTGGACACAGGATGTGTATAGACTACAGGGAGCTGAATGCAGCCATCGGGAAGGATCACCTCCCTTTGCCTTTCATCAATCAGATGCTAGAGAGGCTGGCAAATCACCAGTATTACTGCTTCCTAGATTGATACGTAGGCTTCTTTCAGACACCTATCCATCCAGATGACCAGAAGAAGACCACATTTAAATGTCTTTTTGGCACATTTTCATATCGCAGAATGCCTTTTGGACTGTATAATGCTCTTGGAACCTTCCAGAGATGCATGGTGTCGATTTTCAAAGACATGATTGAGAGGTTTATGGAGGTCTCTATGGATGACTTCTCAGTTTATGGGTCCTCCTTCAAAGATTGTCTGGAAAACTTGTGTGCTGTTCTACAGAGATGTGAGGAGAAACATTTGGTTCTGAATTGGGATAAGTGCCAATTTATGGTGAAAGATAGCATTGTTCTTGGTCATAGAGTCTCTGGAGATGGCATTGAAGTGGCCAGGGCAAAAATTGTTGTCATGACAAGCTTGGAGGCGCCTGATTCTGTCAAAGCAGTGAGGAGTTTTCTGGACCATGTTGGGTTTTACAGAAGATTCATCAAAGACTTCAGCAAGATTGCAAGACCTCTTACTGCTCTTCTCTGCAAGGATGTGAAGTTTGAATTCTCTGCGGAATCTCAGATTACTTTTGTACAGATAAAACATGCCTTGGTGACAGCTCCTATTGTACAACCTCCATACTGGGATTTGCCTTTTGAGGTGATGTGTGACGCCAATGACTTCGCTGTTGGAGCTGTGCTGGGACAGAGGAAAATCAAGAAGCTATATGTCATCTACTATGCCAGCAGAACATTAGATGAAGCTCAGAAGAACTATGCTACTACTGAGAAGGAGCTGTTGGCAGTGGTTTTTGCCTTTCAGAAATTTTGCCAGTACCTTGTAAGCTCTAAGTTCATGGTCTATATACACAATTCTGCACTGAAGTACTTGATCCAGAAGAAGGATGCAAAGCCAAGGCAGTTGAGATGGATTCTGCTTCTCCAAGAGTTTGAATTGAAGTTAGAAACAAGAAAGGAGTTGAGAATAGAGTAGCTGATCATCTCTCCCAGATTAGGATTGAAGATGATGTCCCAATCAATGATTTCCTACCTGAAGAGAATCTATACTTAATAGAAACTCGAATGCAGGAAGGAAGTATTGAAAACCTGCAACTATGTCGCAACTACAGGGGAGTGACGAGCGACACCAGGAGGGTGACACTCATCTCTAATTCATAAGACTCGCGATCAGCTCATGATATGAAGCCGGTGACGGTCACCACCCCACTTGGTGAAGCTCGTCACCCTACATAGATGTTGGCAATGATTTGTGCTAGCTTGGGAACTATTTTTCAAAAGCAAGTTTATGCTGTAACTTAGCGGCAAAAGATGAACCATATGATTTCAAGGGGTATGCTAAGAAGAAGTTCTTGAGAGATCTTAGGAGATTTTACTGGGATGAGCCATATCTTTACAAACATTGTACAGATGGGATTTACATGAGATGCATAGTAGAGATTGAGGTTCTAGACATCATATTTCATTGTCATGGCTCTGAGTATGATGAACACTTCGCCACATTCAAAACAGTCTCTAAAATTCTTCAAGCAGGCTTCAGGTGGCCTACTATGTTCTAGGATGCACAAGCATTCATTGCAAGATGTGCTACCTGTCAGATGAGAGGAAAGATTAGCAGAATATATGAGATGCCACATAACTTCATCCTTGAGGTTGAATTTTTTGATTGTTGGGGCATTGACTTCATGAGTCCTTTTCCTTCATCCTATGGGAACAGATACATTCTAGCTGCTGTGGACTATGTGTCAAAGTGGGTGGAGGCGTTGGATACACCTACTAATGATTCTGCAGTGGTTCTGAAGCTGTTTAAGACCATTATTTTCCCCAGATTTGGCGTACCACGAATTTTTATAAGTGATAGGCAGGTTTTTCAGCACAAGGATTATCAAAGCTCAAGCAACCTATAGAAGTAGTATAGTATGCAAGAGGTATCAATCCAGCCTAGGATGTAGGAAGAACACTAAGTATGCAAGAGTGAAGCAAATCTAAGCAGATCGGGTAAACAGATGGTAAAATCAAGGAAAACTAAATGCAACGACCAAATGAGATGCAAAACTATTTTAAAATCCCTGGAAGAGGGTTAACTACTACTAAGAGAAAACAGAAGACTAAAAAAGCAAATCTACTAATAACTAAAAATCGAGAGCTAAATCGGGTAAAACAGGTCGATCTAACAACATAAGGCAAACGACTTCTAATGAACAAGATGCAAGCTTTGTAACTAAAAGATGATTACATGAGGTTTAAAAATGCTAAAAGAGGGTTCAGGATCGAGGGTCATATTCAAGAGTGTTCAAGGGTCAAGCCTTGATTTGAAAACACATAGATCTACTCATTGATAAACTTTCCCTAAGCCTTGAGAATCTTAAATAGACTCATCCATGGCGTATGGTATGATTCCCTTCTTCAATCTCTCCTCCAAACCCATGGCTTTTGGTGGAAAAAGAGATCGAAGAGCAAGGATTACAGATCTCAAGAAACGGCTTAACTAACCTCCTCTACAACCATGGCGTTTGGGAGAGGTTAGATTAGTCTCTAGGATCTGGTTTTCTAGGATATCTGAATCCGGTCAGGGTAAGACAGCCTTGGAATCATAGAGATCTTTTCCAAGACTCTCTAAGCCTTAAGATCCCAAAATCCTAGAAAGGAATAAATGAAGAACAAGAAAAACACAAGGCTTAAACCCCTTAAACCCTTGAATCGCCTCGACCAACTCAAAAAGAACTACTCACTATTCATGTTTAAAACCGACTGAAATGCAATAAAAGATAACTAAGTATGATTAAAGAGAGATTAAAGAAAAACTGCTTAATATTAAAAAAATTCAAGTTCAAAACATGAAAAACTCAAGAACAATGACAATGGCGGATAATCGCCTACAGAAAAGCTTGAAAAGATAAGGATGAAGGAAAGTGTAGGATAATGAAAGTGACAGCCTCCTTTTTCCCAAAATAGCTAAACCGCCGAATGGTCCCCTCACTACGCTCCAAAAACGGTTAAAGCCCCAGATATCGACCTTTAGATCGATCAGCTGACTCGATCTTCTTCATGGATCGCCAGCTTCTGCTCGATCTTCAAGTCGATCTGGTTGGATGGATCGAGTACTTCCTTCGATCTTCTACTCAATCTTTGGATGATCGAGTCATGGTCTCGATCTGGCTCTCGTTCTACATGGGGTCATTCACGTCCGTACTCCTGATCGATCTCCTCTCTCGATCTTGGTCTCGATCCTTCCCCTTGAATCGACTTGGGTGATAACAAGCTTTTTGTCTCTATCTATTGTGATGCAATGCAGCAGGAGGTTATCAAAACTCAAGCAGCACTTAGATGTAGTACAATGCAAGAGGAATCAATCCAATCCTAGGAGCTAGAAAGTTCAATGAGAATGCAAAGATCGAGTAAAGCTAGGCAAATGATGAACGGTTTTGTAAAAATCCTATAAACTAAATGCAACAACTAAATGCAAGGCTAAACTATTTTAAAATTACCAGGAACGAGTGAACTACTACGACGAACAAACATAATGATTAAAATGCAAGGCTATGAATTTATAAAAATTGACTAGTGGATCGACCACAGGATCGACCACTAGATCGAGCAACAACGATCGATCTCGTCTAAAACCTCAAATGCAACGAAACTAATGACCAGGATGCAACAGGTAACAAGCGAATGACTAGCAAAGATGAAAGAATACTAAGAAGGAGGGTCTAGGGTTGAGATTCATGTTCAGGGGTTTCAAAGGTTCAAGCTTAGTTTGAAAACTCTAGATCTACTCACTTTGTGAGGTTCTCTAAGCCTTGAAAACAAAACAAGATCCATCCATGGCGTGTGGTATGGATCACTCCTTCATTCTCTCCTCCAGACCCATGGCGTTTGGCGGAAAAAGAGATTGAAGGGCAAGGAAATCAGATTTCAAACACGCGGCTTAACTAGTCCCCTAAACTACCATGGCGTTTGGGAAAGGGTAACTAGTCTCTAGGATGCGATTTTCAGAGATCTCTGGATCCTGTCAAGGTAAGAGCTCTCTCTGATCATAAAGATCTTGGCGTGAGACTCTTTAAGCCATAAGAACTCGGCATCCTAGAAGAGAAAGCCATTAAGAACAAGAAAACACCAAACTTGAAAACCTTTTCGACCCCTTTGAATCCTCTTAACCCCAAAACCAGATTAAACTACTCACTACACATTAAGTAAACCAAGCAAAGCACGAAGGATGAAACGATAAACATGAAAAAACGATGGATTAAACTTAAAGCGATTCAAAGATTCAAGCACAAAGCTTCAAGGTCTAACAATGGCGAAATCGCCTTCTCAAAAGAGAGAAAAAGATAAAGAGATAAAAATGAAAGCGTCTCTCAAAAGCATGCTCGCCGCCTTGCCAAAATAGGCCAAACAGCTCGATAGTCCCCCCTTCGCTAGCGGCCAAAAGCGGTTAAAGTACACTGAGATCGACTTCGGGATCGAGCATCTTTCTCGATCATCTTCAGACATCGTGCCTTCAGCTCGATCTTCGTCTCGATCTTCCTCGGTGGATCGAGTGCTTCGTACGATCTTGGAGTCGATCTTTGGAGGATCGAGTGATGGACTCGATCCGGCTCTTGCTCTGCATGGCGTCATTCACGTCCGTACTCCTTGATCGACCGCTTCACTCGATCTCCGTCTCGATCAGTTCCCTTGGATCAGCTGGACTACTCGATCTGCTGGTCGATCTCATCTAGATCGACCGGCCATGCTCGAACCTCCTCTCGATCTCTGGTACTTAGCAAGCATTCCCGAATTCTCCATGTCCCACGAACTTCCACACGAGCCTCAACACGTCCACAAACCCTCCAAGACTCCAAAGTATCCGAAAACAACCTGTATGCGATGCAAAATGCAAGAAATATGCATATGCTGGTGCAAGAACGCTCTAGGACCTAAAGTGATACAAACTAACCTAAAATGCAATGTATATGCGTGAGAAACTAACTTATATGTATGCAAAATGCATGGAATATGCAGCTATATCAACTCCCCCAAACTTACCTTTTGCTTGTCCTCAAGCAAACAAAATTAAAGAAGGGAGAGAGGTTTTAAAACAAACAGGGGTTTAAGTTTCTTGCAAAGGTGCTTTTCGAATGAATAAATCTCAACGTCCTAGTTACCAGTTCAAAAATGCAATACACACAGTCATACTCCAAAGAATTTAGCCATACTCATTGCACAAAGAATTTCTAATCATGACTCTCCTATTCCAAACAATCAAAGAAACGCATCCTTTAACATTCATTAATGACCGAACCATGAATCAAACTTATGCACTTTAAAGCAAAACACATTTGGCTAAGGGTAAAGGCTATGAGCATAGAATGATCTCATTCTAAAGAGGGTTTATTTTAAATAAGGGTTTCTCTCGAAAATCTTAAGAACTTTATGCATAATGCTAAAGGTAAAGGCAATTGATGCATACATGATCAGATTCTCATCTACCCATGTAAACCAACAATGATCCTAAAACCCCTCTTATTTATTTCCTTTTAAGCTCACTCACCATCCTAGAGTTTACCCTTTTTCCCAAAGCAAAAGCTTAGCAATCCCCAAACCAAAATACAAAACATCTTAACTCTTTTAGGCTAGTGAAAAGGTTTTTAATATTAAGCTCCGTATTTTTTTTCTTATTGATAGCTCTCTTATTTTTATTCTTTTTATTTCTTTCTTTTTCTTTTCTTTTTATTTTGGCACTTAGGCTCTTTTATATATATATATATTTTTTTTTTATTATTGAGAGAGCTATCTTTTGAAATTATTGGAGCATTATACTTTTTAAACACAAAACCATTCACTTAAAACCTTTTTCTCACTTCAAATACCAAACTCTTTTGAAACCAAAAGCATATAAACATGAAAGCAACCCCAATGATCCCCCAAACTTATCCTAAGCCTACATCTAGCTTCAAAATGCAAAGCTAGAAAACATATGAGAACCTAGTCATGTCGCCTAAATGTAACACTTTATGCTAAGTTCAAACCGGAAGAGGCTTCACAATGATGTCACACACGAAAACTTGGCTTCAAAGATAGGTAAGGGTCAAGGTGGGAGTTCTACTTAGGCTCACAAAGAGTGGTAAAAGGAAGAAGAGAGCCTAAATATTTTATAATCCATGTGTTCATTTTCAAATGCATAAGAATGATATTTAAAAATTCAAGTTAAGGTTTTCACTTAATAGGACAAGTTTCAAATCATGAGTGTTCAATTCAAGTCACGAAAATCAAAACTAGTGATCCAAGCATTTTAAGAACTTACTTTCAAAGTGTAAGCAAAGAATTAGAGAATTATAACCTAGGATATTGAAACCATTCATAAGTTTAAAACGCCTTTTTAAGAAAACTTTAACCCCTTATGCAAATGTAAACAACCTAGATGCTTAAAAATTCTAGACTCAATCCTAAAATGCTTAACAAGATGAATGCAACTACATGAATTTTTCTTTTGAAAATTTTTAAAAATTTTACCAATTTTTTCCTTCTCTTTTCTATGCCTTAGATGCATGCAAGACTCAAGTTATGCAAAGATAAAATAAGATCAAAATAAACAAGTCAAACCACACACATACTCCCCCAAACTTAAATGACACCTTCCCAGTGGCAAACATGTACGAGAGAGTTCAAAACACAAAGCAAAAATCAAGAAAACATGAATGGTATATACAATGGAAGATGGTTGTTACCTCGGGTCTAGTCTCGGCTGGAACTTGAGGATGTTCTAGAAGAGCTAGATACTACGGCTTTGCCTTTGGAGCCTGGTTCTTGAAGAAAGAGACGCGCCGGTTGAATGTTGCTGCCTTGAGTCTCACAGATGACAACTCCACCGGTTGAAAGCCTTCTCTTCTCGGGCTGTTGAACATCCTCAGTCGCAGCCTGCTTTGGTGAACCTCTTTGAAGCGCCTTAACCTTCTTGGCAAGCTTCTTGATGAATTTGCTCTGCCACTTATTGATCTTCCTTTGCATCTCCACAACAGAAGCAAAGAACTTTTCTATCTTGGTCCGCAGCTCACTTATTGATCTTCCTTTGCTGTTGGACCTCCTCACTTACAGCCTTCTTAGGTGAGCCTCCTTGAAGTGATTTGACCTTCTTGGCAAGCTTCTTGAGCATTTTGCCTTGCCATTTGTTGATCTTCTGTTGCATCTCCACAACAGATGCAAGGAACTTCTCCATCTTTGTTCTAGGCTCGAAGTCGATCTTGGGAAGGGTGTAGGCCTCGAGTATCTCTTCATCTGTGGCAGGGGACTCAGACCTTGGACGTGGGGCGATTGCTGGGGCAGGTGTTCCTCCTAGAGGAGCAAAGCACTCCTCTACAGTTGGCAAGAACTCGATGTTCCCAACACCAAGCAGCTCGGTCTCGTCTTTGTTTGGCAGGATGCACACTCTCTTCTCATTGTCCGCGTCAAGGAAAAGGTATGCGTAGAATCCTTCTGCTGGCGTGCGTCCCAAGCTGTCGGTATTCCTCATGTAGATCTCATCCATAAAAGCTCTAGCCGGGACGGGTGTGAACTCATGTATCGGCACGCCGGCTTGCACGAACAGAGGTGTGAGGAAGCCGCCGATGAATGAAGGGCTTGCCTTGCACCGCAAGGCATATGCTTTGTACTTCACCAAGGAAGCAGCAAATACGCACCCGTAGTTCACGTCATCACCGAGTTCATCCTCCATAGGCTCATCATTCTCCGCCGGATAACACAACATATGCTTCACACCTTGGAACAAGAAGCAAAGCTCGGTCTTCGTGACCGTGGGAGCAACTGACCGTCCGCTGAATGTGTTGGCGATCCGCTTCAGGGTGTTCCTCAGCACCAGGCTTCTCACTCTCTTGATTTTGGTGGTGTAGGCCTTGTAGTCATCATTGCTGATCAGGTCCCAAAAATCGTTTGCGTGCGTAAAGGACGGGAACTCGATCTTGGTGGCGGCTGCGTTGAGACCATATGCTTGACACAGCTTGGGGATTGAGTGGCTGAAAGCTTGACGTCCGATCTTGAAAGAGAGACGGCCTTGAGAAGGAACAGGGACGCTAAGGTTCTCGTAACCAAACTCCAACATGGCAAAGAAGTCTATTGTCACTTCTGGAATGGTTGGGCAATCCATCCGTGACAGACATCATAAGCCAATGTTCTTGAGGAGTTGGTGAAAATCTCCAAGTATCCCCAGCCTAGCGAGTAGCCCTCTCTCCGCAAACTTGGTAGGCTCAAACCGAAGCCTCTCCAGCCGCTTCTTGTCCCTCTTCTCATCTTTGCTCCAGCGAACCCTTTCTTGAACAGCTACCTCTTGATTCACTCCCTCTTGTGTTGTCTCCTCTCTCGTTCTTTTAGGTGCCATTGTGCCTGAAACAAGATTCTCAAGCAAAATATGAGCAAATCGGCGGTTCGTAGAGAGAAAGAGAGAAGCAAAGGAGAAAATCTGTAACTATTACCCTAGAATTTTGGGGGATTTATAAAAATTATAACAAAATAATAGGGAAGCAAATCAAGAATCTCAGAAAAATCTAGAATTATTCCTATAATCAAGCTATTTTTTAAAAATTATAACCGCCCCTAGTATCTAAAACAATCAAGCGAAATAAAAGGAGATTTTCTTGAAGATTTTCTTGAAGATTTGAAAATACCTTTGCAAGATTTAATTTAGAATGCTTGTTGGCCTTCAGAAAACAAAAATCTCACACTCTAATTGCTTTTAACTCGAGAAAACGAAAGTGAGAGTGTGAAAGTGATTTAAAACATTTAAAGGCCAACAAAACACAAAACCATGGGCAAGAGAAGTGGTTTCTGACAAAAGTCTTGGTCAAGGCACATCTTTCATGGTCAAAGATTCCTGCCTTGACCAAGTTTTGAATTTAAAAAGTGGAGGGAAAGAGTGAGAGAGGGAAAAAAAAAATGTTACATTGGCATGAGATCGAGTCTTTTTGGTCGATCTGGGACTCGATCTCATGCTCATAATGGCTTGGATCGAGAGGGTTACTCGATTCGGGACACAATTCGATTTGAATCGAGACTTGGATCGATTGGCTCTCTCGTTCCTTGAGTTTTTGAAACCACGGCTAAGTCCTCGTGATCGAGCCATGCTGTCGATTTAGGGGTCGATTTGGCTTAGATCGAGTTATAGATCGAGTTGACTGATCGATCTGTCTATGAAGGACTTTTCCGAGAGAAAATAGATCGGTCGATCTGGATGAGACCGATCGATCCGTGCTCATATAGATCGACCTTGTCATTCGATCTGTCAACTCGATCTCATCAAGATCGACTGACTCCTCTCGATTCTGGAAAAGAAATAAAGGAAGAATATGTACAGGATAGACATGGGAATGCCTTCCAAGTGCGCTTTCTTTAACGTCATTAGCTAGACTTTACTTGTTTTAGGCAGATGGTGGGTCTTGGAGAAGCATTGAGGTGCTCTCCTTGTCAAACGCACTCGCCATGTATGGCTTAACTCCGTGTCTGTTCACTGTGAATGCATTCCCACTCTTGCCCACCAACGTGACAGCCCCGTAAGGTAGTACTTCCTTGATTTCATACGGACCGCTCCACCGTGACTTCAGCTTCCCTGGAAAGAGCTTGAGCCTTGAGTTGTATAGCAGCACCAAACTCCCTTCCTTAAGCTCCTTAGGTACCAGCCACTTCTCAATAATAAGATCCTAGTGCTTTCGTAAGCGTCCAACCTTAGCTCATCAAGCTCGTGCAACTGGATCAACCGCTTCTCCTGAGCCGTCATCAGATCAAAATTCAGCCGCTTCACAGCCCACAACGCCCTGTGTTCCATCTCAACGGGGAGATGACATCCTTTGCCGTAGAGAAGAGTGAAAGGAGTAGTACCAATGGGTGTTTTGAAAGCAGTCCGGTACGCCCACAAAGCATCATCCAAGTTCACCGTCCAATCCTTGCGAGTTGTCCCAACAGTTCTCTCGAGTATCGCCTTTATCTGATGGTTAGAGACCTCCACTTGGCCACTCATTTGAGGATGGTAAGGCGTAGCTACCTTATGCTTCACGTCATACTTCCTTAGCAGATTTTCAAACAGCTTGTTGATGAAATGGCTCCCTCCGTCGCTTATCACCACCTTGGGAACTCCAAACCTCGGGAAAATAATGCTCTTAAAGAGCTTGATCACCACCTTAGAGTCGTTTGTTGGGGAAGCAATGGCCTCAACCCACTTAGAGACGTAATCAACAGCTACTAGTATGAACTTGTTGCCGTATAATGAAGGAAACGGCCCCATGAAGTCTATGCCCCACGCGTCAAAGATGTCTACCTCAAATATGGGAACTTGAGGCATCTCATTCCTCTTAGTGATATTCCCTGCTCTTTGACAAGCTTCGCAACTCATCACGAACTCATGGGTGTCTTTGAAGATGGACGGCCACCAGAAGCCGGCTTGCAAGACCTTCGTGGCGGTTTTGAACGAAGCAAAGTGCCCTCCACACAAAGACCCGTGGCAATGAAAGATGATATCTCTTGCTTCCTCCTTTGTCACACACCTTCTGTACATGCTATCAACGCTTCTCTTGTATAAATAGGGCCCATCCCAATAGTAGTGGCTCACGTCCCTCATGAACTTCTTCCTATGGTAGTTGTCAAGATGCGAAGGCTCCTCTCCACATGCCAAGTAGTTCACAATATCTGCGTACCAAGGAACATCCTCCTCTTTGAAACTCAGAACTTCCTCAAACCGCCCTTCTAGGCTCCCATAAACAGCCGTAGTGATCGCCATGAGTTGTTCCTCGGGGAGAGAATCATCTAAAGGAAGAGACTCGTTGATCCTTAACCGAGAGAGATGGTCAGCAACGCCGTTCTCTATCCCTTTCTTGTCTTTGATCTCCATGTCAAATTCTTGGAGTAAGAGGATCCATCTCAAAAGCCTCGGCTTAGTGTCCTTCTTGGAATAGATATAACGCAAAGCTGCGTGATCCGTGTAAACAATGGTCTTGGAACCCTAGAGGTAAGCCCTGAACTTCTCAAAGGTGAATACAACCGCCAATAGCTCCATCTCCGTAGTGGTGTACCTCGTTTGCGTGTCATCCAAGGTTCTTGAAGCGTAGTAAATCACGTGCAGCTTCTTATCCTTCCTTTGGCCTAGAACGGCTCCCACGGCATAATCACTAGCATCACACATAATCTCGAAAGGTAGAGTCCAGTCTGGTGCTTGCACTATAGGCGCAGATATTAGGGCCTCCATGATGGTCACGAAAGCTTGCAAACACTCCTCATCAAAGACAAACTCAGCCTCCTTGCACAACAGCCGTGTAAGAGGGCGTGCAATCTTAGAAAAATCTTTGATGAAGCGCCTGTAGAAGCCGGCGTGTCCCAAGAAAATTCTCACTCCTTTGGTGTTAACTGGCGGCTTAAGGCTTGTCATCACTTCAATCTTTTCTTTGTCGACTTCAATACCCTTCTCTGATATCTTGTGGCCAAGCACGATTCCTTCCTTCACCATGAAGTGACATTTTTCCCAATTAAGCACCAAGTTAGTCTCCTCACAACGCTTTAATACCCTGCAAAGATTCAACAAACACGCAGAAAAGGACGCACCATAGACCGAGAAGTCATCCATAAACACCTCTACCATCTCTTCTATTATATCGGAGAAGATCGACATCATACACCGCTGAAACGTAGCCGATGCGTTACACAACCCGAATGACATCCTTCGATACGCGAAGGTGCCATAAGGGCATGTAAAGGTCGTCTTCTCCTGATCATTAGGATAGATTGGTATTTGGAAAAATCCACTATATCCATCAAGAAAGCAATAGTACGGGTGATTAGCAAGTCTTTCAAGCATTTGATCAATAAAAGGCAAAGGAAAATGATCCTTTCTAGTTGCAAGATTAAGCTTCCTATAATCAATACACATACGGTGTCCAGTAACTGTTCTAGTAGGTATAAGCTCATCTTTGTCATTCTTAATGACCGTGATCACTCCCTTCTTAAGCACCACGTGTACGGGAGAAACCCACGTGCTGTCACTTATGGGATAGATCACGTCAGCTTCTAGTAGCTTAAGAATCTCTTTCTTAACAACCTCTTTCAAATTAGGATTCAAACGCCTTTGATGTTCTATAGAAGAGGCGTTCTCATTATCCAAGTTAATCCTATGAGTGCAAAGCATCGGTGAAAGGCCCTTGATGTCACTTAGAGAGTACTCAATGGCCTTCCTATACTTTCTCAACTCAGTTAAGAGCGAGTGCAACTCATCATCACTTAAGTTTTCATTGACAATCACAGGATAGGTTTCGTTAAGCCCTAAGAAAGCATACCTTAGCCCTTTTGGGAGCTCCTTAACGTCCACCTTTGGGGCTAACAGCTCGCTCCAATAATCCTCGTGGCTGTTGCTGTTGTTCTCCTCCTTGGAACCTTCTTTAGAACCCGAGACATGGCTCTTGAGGCTGCTTTCTTCAACCGCTATCCCTTCTGAAATCGAGCCGTCCAGTCGTTCTTTCTCTCGATGTCATCTAGATCGAGCAGTTTCGCTCGATTTACTCACTCGATTTAATGTGGATCGAGTGAGAGATCGAGACGCAGAGTCGATCTCCAGATTAGACCCCAAACTGATCGGAAGGCATCTCTCGATCTTGGACTCGATTGTTTTCCTGAATCGATCACCCTCCTCGATCTTACTGTCGATTGCTGCACCGGATCGAGTAATGTCATCGATCTTTGAGTCGATATCTAGGCTATCGCCTTCATCTTTTAGCATAACCTTCCTTGAATCAAGCAAGTTGACGTACTCTTGAGTCCTCTGATCCACATAACCGAACTCTCTTGGCTCCTTAGTCAACTCTTCCAGCAACTCATCCGCTAAAGCATCCAACGTCTCAATGTAGAGAGCTGGCCTTCTATCGTAGGCTTCTTCAAAACCTCATTGATATCGAAGTCTAGCCTTATATCTTTACCCAAGTGCAAGGCAATCTTCCCGTTCTTGACGTCTATTATAGCTCCGACGTTGGCTAAGAAAGTCCTACCGAGAATGAGTGGCTACTTTGGTTGTTCATCCATTTCCAATACAACGAAGTCCGTAGGCACGTTTACTCCGCTGATCTTCACTGGCAAGTCCTCAAGCAAACCCACAGGTAACCTCACACTTCTGTCAGCTAGTACCAACGAGATTCTACATTTCTTGAAATGGGTAAAGCCAAGCTTCTTTGCCACGGAATAAGGCATCAGATTTATGCTAGCTCCGAGATCACAAAGGCAACTCTTGAACTCCAAAGGACCTAAAGCGCAAGGTATAGTGAAGCTTCTAGGGTCTCCCAACTTCTTAGGGACTACCTCCTTGTGTATCACAGCACTACACTCCTCACTTAGAACAAGCACTTCCTTGCATTCCTTATTCTTCTTCACGAGAGTATCTTTAAAGAATTTGGCGCATTTAGGCATCATTGCAAGGCAGTCCACGGGAGGTAGCTTGATCTCTACGTCCTTAAGGTGCTTCTCAAACAAGACTCTATGCTTCTCTATGAGTTGCTTCTTGAAACGGCCAGGAAAAGGTAGCTTAGGTACATACGGTGGAGGTACATAAGCATCCTTCTCCTTAGTAGTTTGCTCCGCTTTCTTCTCAACAACCGCTTTCTCACCTCTCCTTGGTCCTTGAATCCAAACATTGTCAAAGTTTATCTCATCATCGGCTGAAAGCTTACCCTCCCCCTCTTGAATCATAACGTCCTCGTTGATCTTAGGAGTAACCGTAGGTGCTAGCTCTTTCCCACTTCTCAATGTTATGGCGTTGGCATATTCCTTGGGATTTTGCTCACACTTGCCCGGTAAGCTATTCTGACCGCTTGATGTTGCCTTTCCCTTCTCAAGTTGCTTGATCTTATTATTCAAGGTTGTACTCTGGGTAGAGAAGTCCGTGAGAGACGAGTCTAAGCGAGTGTTCATCTCGGCAAACTTCTGGTTTGTAGAGGCTTGCCCTTGAATTAATTGTTGAAACATAGCTTGGACAGGATCAACTTGTTGTGGCATCGGTTGTTGTTGCTGAGGTACAAAGCCCGAAGGGTACATTGGCGTATAACCTTTGTTTCCTTGCTGTTGTCCTTGTAAGTTGTTCTGCCCTTGCCCTTGGAAGCCACCACTCAGCTGAAAACCTTTGTTGTATGGTACGAAAAGCTTTGCTTGCTGAGCAGGGTACACTTGATCCTTAGGGTTCGCGACATTGGTGCTACGGTAAGAGAGATTGTTGTTCTGGTTGTAGCCTTGTGAATAGCCATGAGGTTTGTAGTTGTTCTGTCCCCCCACCCAATTGGCTTCTACCTGACTTAGCTCAAGCACCTCTACGGTTTCATCCGCTTCACCAACGATGTGAACATGCTTCTGGTTAGCTAACACCAGCTTGTCAATCTTCTCATGCAAGGATTTCAACTCTTTCTTGTGAGACTCTAGCTCAGATCCTCTCGGTGCACGGTCATAATCTTCAGCATAGTTGCCGTCCCTCAATGCCAAGTTCTCAATCAGCTCCATGCCTTCTTCTACCTCTTGACCAAGGAAGTTTCCCTTACTAGCCGTGTCAAGCAACAAGCGAATCTTTGGTGAAGCTCCGCGGTAGATAATGCTTAGTATGGTCTCTTCGCTGAAGCCGTGATGAGGGCACTGGATTGTGTAATCTTTAAACCGCTTCATGGCTTCATTGAACGTCTCATTGTTCCTTTGAGTGAAGCCCCTGATTTCGCTTCTCAACCGTGCTGTTCTGGTGCTAGAGAAGAATTTTGAGAGAAACGCCTTTTTACACTCGGCCCATGAGGTGATGGTGCCTTGAGGAAGTGTTTTCTCCCAATGTCTAGCCTTGTCTCCAAGAGAAAATGGAAAGAGACGCAGCTTGAAAGCATCTTCGGATATGCCGTTCATCTTGATCATCCCACATACTTGTTCGAAGTTATCAAGGTGTTCCAAGGGATTTTCCATTGCTAGCCTATGAAATTTATTGTTTTGCACCATTGAGATGAAACCCGGCTTAATCTCGAAGTTGTTGTTCTGTACAGGAGGAGGAGTGATCCCAAACGTATTATGATGAGTATTGGGAGCATCTCCAGCTCCTATTATCCTTGGGGGTCTAGACGCGTGTTAGGGGTTTCCATTACCCCTTCCGACTGCCCCATGAGCTGGAGGAGGTCCCTCTGGATGCTCTTGCTCGGCCATAGCTTCAAAGTCAACCAAACCGTGCTGAACAATCTCCTCAAAAGCTCTGGCTTGCTCTCGTACTCTTCTTTGCCGTGAATGACCAAGTTGATGAATGTTTTCCAAGGGTTGAAGTAGATTGTTGTCTCCCCTTGAACGAAGATTCATGTACCTGAAAGAGACACGTTTAAGAGTAGAGAAATTAGTAACTTAAACAAAGTAAAGGCTTAGTATTTACTAAACCCCAAATCTCAATGCTTTCTAAACACTCCTAGAATGGCAACGGCGCCAGTTGATAACAAGCTTTTTGTCTCTATCTAGTGTGATGCAATGCAACAGGAGGTTATCAAAACTCAAGCAGCACTTAGTTGAAGTACAATGCAAGAGGAATCAATCCAATCCTAGGAGCTAGAAAGTTCAATGAGAATGCAAGGATCGAGTAAAGCTAGGAAAATGATGAACGGTTATGTAAAAATCATAAAAAACTAAATGCAACGTCTAAATGCAAGGCTAAACTATTTTAAAATTACCAGGAACGAGTGAACTACTACGACGAACAAACAAAATGATTAAAATGCAAGGCTGTGAATTTATAAAAATCGACTAGTGGATCGACCACAGGATCGACCACTTGATCGAGCAACGACGATCGATCTCGTCTAAAAGCTCAAACGCAACAAAACTAATTACCAGGATGCAACAGGTAACAATTGAATGACTAGCAATGATGTAAGAATACTAAGAAGGAGGGTCTAGGGTTGAGATTCACGTTCAGGGGTATCAAAGGTTCAAGCTTGGTTTGAAAACTCTAGATCTACTCACTTTGTGAGGTTCTCTAAGCCTTGAAAACAAAACAAGATCCATCCATGGCATGTGGTATGGATCACTCCTTCATTCTCTCCTCCAGACCCATGGCGTTTGGCGGAAAAAGAGATTGAAGGCCAAGGAAATCAGATTTCAAACACGCGGCTTAACTAGTCCCCAAAACTACCATGGCGTTTGGGAAAGGGTAACTAGTTTCTAGGATGCGATTTTCAGAGATCTCTGGATCCTGTCAAGGTAAGAGCTCTCTCTGATCATAAAGATCTTGGCGTGAGACTCTTTAAGCCTTAAGAACTCGGCATCCCAGAAGAGAAAGCCAGTAAGAACAAGAAAACACAAAAAGTTGAAAACCTTTTCGACCCCTTTGAATCCTCTCAACCCCAAAACCCGATTAAACTACTCACTACACATTAGGTAAACCAAGCAAAGCACGAAGGATGAAACGATAAACATGAAAAAATGATGGATTAAACTTAAAGCGATTCAAAGATTCAAGCACAAAGCTTCAAGGTCTAACAATGGCGAAATCACCTTCTCAAAAGAGAGAAAAAGATAAAGAGATAAAAATGAAAGCGTCTCTCAAAAGCATGTTCGCCGCCTTGCCAAAACAGGCCAAACAGCTCGATGGTCCCCCCTTCGCTAGCGGCCAAAAGCGGTTAAAGTACACTGAGATCGACTTCGGGATCGAGCATCTCTCTCGATCATCTTCAGACATCGTGCCTTCAGCTCGATCTTCGTCTCGATCTTCCTCGGTGGATCGAGTGCTTCGTTCGATCTTGGAGTCGATCTTTGGAGGATCGAGTGATGGACTCGATCCGGCTCTCGCCCTGCATGGCGTCATTCACGTCCGTACTCCTTGATCGATGGCTTCACTCGATCTCCGTCTCGATCAGTTCCCTTGGATCGGCTGGACTACTCGATCTTCTGGTCGATCTCATCTAGATCGACCGGTCATGCTCGAACCTCCTGTCGATCTCTGGTCCTTGGTAAGCATTTCCGAATTCTCCAAGTCCCACGAACTTTCTCACGAGCCTCAACACGTCCACGAACCCTCCAAGACTCCAAAGTAGCCGAAAACAACCTGTATGCGATGCAAAATGCAAGAAATATGCATTTGCTGGTGCAAGAACGCTCTAGGACCTAAAGTGATGCAAACTAACCTAAAATGCAATGTATATGCGTGAGAAACTAACTTATGTGTATGCAAAATGCATGGAATATGCAGCTATATCATTGGGTCACTCGATCTTCTGGTCGATCTCGTCTAGATCGACTTGCCTTGCTCGATCCGCTACTCGATCTCGGGTCCTTCGCATGCATGGCTGAGTTCTCCAAGTGTCCACAAGCTTCTAGCTGATCCTCCTCGCGTCCACATAACCTCCATAACTCCAGAGTGCTCCAAACAACCTGATAATAATGCAAAAGTGCAAGAAATATGCAAAATGCGAATGAAAAGGGACTTAGGACCTAAAATGCAACAAATAGAACAAACTAGCCTATAATGCAAGATGAATGCATGAAAAACTGTCCTAAATGCATGCAAAATATGCAGAATATATGGTAATATCAACTCCCCCAAACTTGCCTTTTGCTTGCCCTCAAGCAAACAAATTCAAGAAAGGAAGAGAAGTTTGAAAACGTGGGTTCAAAAGAAACGATGTCAATGGAGAAACTGATTCAAGGCCCAAGTTATAAGTTCTAAGATGCAAAGAGGTTGTTCTACTTTAAAAACTTTAGCCATACTCATCAAAGCAAACAAATGTACTCTAACTTAGCCTACACAAGCATTCAAATCAACCAACTCCTTAACATTCATTAAACGGTAACCAATGGATCTAGTTTGTGCATATCAAGAGAAAGCATTTGGTCAAGGGACATGGTCATGAGATGAAGATGATCTCATTCGAATAAGGGTTTTAAAATTCAGGGAATCACTCAATGAAAGAATCCTATCTTTGGTAAAATGCTAAAGGTAAAAGCACACTTATGTATGCAAGTTAAAGCTCCCTTCTACCCTTTTTATCCAAGATGATCCTAAAAACCTCTAAAACCCAAAGTGTAACCCCTAAATCTACCCTTTCCCAAAGCGCTTGATCTCTTCACATTTCATAATTGGGGGAAACTCCTTCTTCTTCAGTCCGTGTGGTTGACTTCTTTTTATTTGAACTTGCTCTCCTTTGTTGTATGCTTGGCGCAACTTTCTTCACCTTTGGTGGATGGCTCGGTCTGATTATTCTTCTTTTTGAATGAACTCTTGTAAGCCGTGTTGCTGCTGGCGCCTTTCTATTACAACACTAAGAGCATTATTTTTCTATTTCACTTAACCACAAACGATCTGTTCCCCTTTTTGCTACCAATCCCAAACTTCCTCTTCTTTTGTAAAGATGTAAACAGAAAACACTTAAACCACTTAAACAACCCTTTTCCCAAACTCTTAACCTAATACCAAGCTCAAAATGCAAGCTGGTGTCTACAAGGGAGCTTCTCCTTGCCAGCCTTATTCCTAACACTTTTTGCTAAGATATGATAGAAAATGATGCAATATAAGGACTCACAGCTGACACAAAAGTGTTTAAGTCTGAAAGAAGGTCAGGTTTAGGGCGAGGTTAACTGTCCCATTATGATGAGGATCAGCTACTTGGATTAACAAGAGTGGTAAGAAGGGAAGAAGATAATCCAAGTATGTATGTAGGTAAGCCATGCAATCACTCTCAATGCACAAACAAGATAATTTCATATCAAAATTATGGTTCTACTAAGATGAAGTTGGCATCAAATCAAAGCGAGTTTCAACATAAAACTAGAGTATGAAATGCAAGTAATCAAAGTATGGTGCAGCCTTAACTTCAAACTCACTAGATGCAATCAAACAACAAACAACCAAGGCATTGAAAAACAGTTCAAATATTAACAACTTAACAAGTGTTCATCATTCACTCCCTATGCAAATGCAACAACCTAAATGATTTTAAAAATTCTAGACTCAATCCTAAAATATTCTGCAATGCAAATGCAAACTACATGAATTTTTTTGAAAATTTTTAAAACTTTTATCATTTTTTGGTGTTTTCTATGCCTTACATGATGCATGATGACTCAAAGGATGATAACAGAAAATAAGATCAAAGAAAACATGTCAAACACACAACACACTCCCCCAAACTTGAATGACAACGTCTCGGTGGCAAACAAATCCAAGAGGAGTCAAAACACAAAGCAAAAATTTAAAAAGATGCATGGTATATACAATGGTTTCAGTTGTTGGTACCACAGAGCTAGGCATGGCTGGAGCTTGAGGATACTCCAGACTTCCTGCTCTTGCTAGGAGGGTCTTGAGTGACTGCCATGCCTTTCTCCTTGCTTGCCCTTTTGTGTAGAGAGCGGCGTGCAGCTTGGTGGTCGCCTTGGGGCTCACGGATCACTATCCCACCAGTTGATCTCCTTCTCTTCTCGAGTTGCTCAACCTCTTCGCTTGAAGATGAATCAGAGGACTTCTTTTGCAAGCCCTTGATCTTCTTGGCAAGCTTTTTAATCATCTTTCTCTTCCATTTGTTGATCTTGAGCTGCATCTCGATGACTGAAGCAAGGAACTTCTCGGTTTGGTTCTCGGTTCGAAGTCAAGCATGGGAAGAACAAAGCTCTCAGGCATCTCAGCATCAGATGTAGGTGACTCTGATCGAGGGCGAGAAGCTTGTGTGGGAGCGGCTGTGCCTCCTAGAGGTGCAAAGCACTCCTCTACACTCAGCAGAAACTCAACGTTGCCAACACCTAGCAGCTCCGTTTCTTCCTTGTTTAGCAAGATGCACACTCTCTTCTCATTCTCACAATCGTAGAACAAGTATGCAAAGAATCCCTCAGCTGGCGTGTGTCCCAAGCTATCCGTGTTCCTCATGTAAATCTCGTCCATATAGGCCCTCTCCGCGCAAGGGACGAAGTCTGGAAGGGGTACACCAGCCTGAACAAACATTGGCGTAAGGAAGCCTCCTATAAGCGCCAAGCTTGCCTTGCATCTCATCGCCCATGCCTTGTACGTCATCAAAGAGCCAGCCAAGATGCATCCGTAGTTAACATCAGCTCCGAGTTCGTCCTCCATTGGCTCGTCGTTCTCCTTAGGATCACAAAGAAAATGCTTAACGCCTTGGAACAAGAAACACAGCTCGTTCTAGGTGACTGTAGGAGCCACGGACCGTCCACTGAAGTTGTTGGCGATGAGTTTGAGCATGTATCTCAGCACAGGACTGCGGACTCTCTTGATCTTCGCCGTGTTAGCCTTGTAATCATCGTTGCTTATCAGATCCCACAAATCGTTGGCTTGAGTGAAAGCAGGAAACTCAACGATCTTGGCATCAGCCTTCAGACCATAGGCTTGGCAAAGCTCTTGGAAGGAGAGATGATAGGCTTGTCTCCTGATCTTGAAGGTGAGGTGACCTTGAGAAGGCGTAGGAAATCTTGGATTCTGTTAAGTGAACTCCAAAGTTGCTAAGAAGTCTTGGGCAATCCATCCTTGACAAGCACCGGAGCCCAATGTTCTTGAGAAGCTGTTCAAAGTCTCCCAAGATCCCCATCTTAGCCAACAGATCCCTGCTCGCGAACTTCGTGGGGTCAAACTGGAGCCTCTCTAGCCTTTTCTTAGCTAGCTTCACCTCCTTGGTCCATCTAACCCTCTCCTGAACTACTTCTTGAGCTTCTCCTTCTTGTGCTGTCTCTTCTCTGGTTATCTTTGGTGCCATTGGTACCTGAAACACAATTCTCAGAGAGGAGAATGAGTATAGGCGGCGCAATTGAGAGAAAGACAAGCTAAGAAAGAAAAACTCCTAACAATAACCCTAGATTTTTGGGGAATTTAAAAAAAATATAGCTGGATAATAGAGTAAAAAATTCTAGAGATAGGATTAAATCTAGAAATTTTCCTAATATCTAGCTATTTTTAAAAATTATCCCAACTCCCTAACAACTACAATCATCCTAAACATCTAAAAAGGCAATTTTCCAAAAGACTTTGAACAAGAAATCTATAAACCGAAAATACTTTTTTACAAGGAAGAATGCAGATTCTAAAAGCCTTAAAGACAGAACTCACACTCTCTCTTTACTTTGAAAACAGTTTCGAACACAAAAAAGAGAGAGTGCAAATGTATGCGAATATAAAGGCTAACAAAACAATAGGCAAAACAAGTGGTTTCTGACAAAATTGTGGTCAAGGCACATCTTTCATGGTCACAGATGCTTGCCTTGACCACAATTCAAATTTAAAAACCAGAGGGAAAGAAGAAAAGAGGGAAAATATTTACATACCTCGGCACGAGATCGAGTCCATTTGGTCGATCTAGGACTCGATCTCATGCCCACGTTGACTAGGATCGAGAGGGTTGATCGATCAGGGACTCGATTCAGATTGCATCGAGTCTTAGATCGATTGTGCCCCCTCGTTCCATGATTTTTGGTCACTCAGGCTATGCTCCTTAGATCGAGCCACATGATCGATTTGAGGGTCGTTTGGGCTTAGATCGAGTGGCAGATCGAGTAGACTGATCGATCTAACCTCGAGGATCGAGTGAGGTCAGTCGATCCACACCTCGTTTGCATTTCAGGCTAAACGTATGGGTGGTTTATCCTCTCATGATCGATTGACTCACTCGATTGTCTACTCAATCTTGTCTAGATCGACTGACTCCTCTCGATTCACTAGCTCGATCTAGTAAAGATCGAGCCAGGATAAGTCGATCTAGCACTCTATCTCTAGCCTATACTTAACCTTTCTCGCCTCTTTTGACTCCAACATCATTATCTCCATTCACCAATTGATATTGCTGCATATTTCGTGTGTTTTGCATTTATATAAGATAGTTTTTCATACATTTACCTTGCACATTAGGCTGGTTTGCATCATCTTAGGTCCTAGAGCTCTTTTGCATGAACATTTGCATATTTCTAGCATTATGCATCGCATTCAGGCTGTTTTGGGCTACTTTGGAGCTTTGGAGGATTCATGGACGTGCTAAGGCCTGTGAGCAAAGTCGTGGACACTTGGAGAACTCAGGAGTGCATGCTAAGGACCCGAGATCGAGTGGCAGATCGAGCACGGCAGGTCGATCTAGACGAGATCGACCAGAAGATTGAGTGACCAGGTCGATGCAAGGAAATGGATCGACACCAAGATCGAGTGTGGAGATCGATCTGAAGTAATGACGCCATGCAGATCGAGGACCGGATCGAGCTTCCAACCCGATCAGCACAAGATCGCCTTAGAGATCGACTAGTGATAACAACTTTCTTTGCAAGGGTGAGGATACAATGCGGCTATCAAACTCAAATGCAACACTTAGGTTGTAGTACAGTATGCAAGTGAGAGTCAATCCATTTCTAGGAGCTAAGAAGATCAAAGAGAATACAAGAGCAGTGTAAAGCTAAGCGAACGACAGGCAATATTGAGAAAATCCTAAAAACTATGTGCAACGACCGAATGGAATGCAAAACTATTTTAAAATTACCAAGAGTGATTGAACTACCACGAGGAGCAAACAGAATTATTAAAATGCAAGGCTATGATTTAATAAAAATCGACTAGTGGATCGACCACAGGATCGACCACAGGATCGGCCACTAGATCGAGCAGTTTGGATAGATCTCGTCTAAAAATGCAAGTATGAAGAAACTAACGTCCAGGATGCGGCGAATATCAAGCGAATGACTAACGAAGACGTAAGAATGCAAAGAAAGAAGGGTCTAGGGTCGAGATTCATGTTAGGGGTTTCAAAGGTCCAAGGTTGGTTTGAAAACTCTAGATCTACTCACTTTGTGAGATTCTCTAAGCCTTGAAAACAAAACAAGATCCATCCATGGCGTGTGGTATGAATCACTCTCTCATTCTCTCCTCCAGACCCATGGCGTTTGGCGGAAAAAGAGATTGAGAGGCAAGTAAAACAGATTTCAAGCACGCTGCTTAACTAGTCCTCTAAACTACCATGGAGTTTGGGAAAGAGTAACTAGCCTCTAAGATGTGATTTTCAGAGATCTATGGATCCTGTCAAGGTAAGAGCTCTCTCTGATCATAAAGATCTTGGCGTGAGACTCTTTAAGCCTTAAGAACTCAACATCTTAGAAAAGAAAGCCATTAAGAACAAGAAAACACCAAGCTTTGAAAACCTTTTCGACCCCGTGAATCCTCTCAACCCCGAGACCCAAATGAAACTACTCACTACACATTAAATAAACTAAGCAAAGCATGAAGAATGAAACGATAAACATAAGAACGATGGATTAACTTAAACGATTCAAAATATTCAATAACAAAGCTCAAAGTCTAACAATGGCGGATCGTCTCCAAAACCAGAGAGAAAAAGCATAAAAAGATAAGAAAATGAAAAGTGTCTGTGAAAAGATCATCGCCGCCTTCCCAAAATGGGAAAAACAGCTCGATGGTCCCCCCCTCGCTAGCGGCCAAAAACTGTTGAAAGGACAGAAATCGACTTCGGGATCGAGCGGCTCTCTCGATCACTTTCGGACATTGTGTATTCTACTCGATCTGGGTCTCGATCTTCTTCGGCGGATCGAGTGTTGCATCCGATCTTGGTATCGATCTTCGGTCGGATCGAGTGGTGGATTCGATCCGACTCTCGCTCTGCATGGTGTCATTTACGTCCGTACCACTTGATCGATTGCTCCACTCGATCTTCGTCACGATCATTTCCCTTGAATTACCTGAGCTTCTCGATCTTCTGGTTGATCTCATCTAGATCGACCTGCCATGCTCGATCTGCTCCCCGATCTCTGGTCCTTAGCAAACATCCGACGTTCCACGAACCTCCACACTAGCGTCAGCACATCCACGAACCTCCACGACTCCAAAGTAGCCAGAAACAACCTGAATATGATGCAAAATGCAAGGAACATGCGTATGCTGGTGCAAGAATGCTCTAGGATCTAAAGTGATGCAATCTAGCTTAAAGTGTGATGTAAATGCATGAAAAGCTAACTTATATGTATGCAAAATGCATGCAATATGTAATTACATCAACTCCCCCAAACTTACTTCTTGCTTGCCCTCAAGCAACAAAAAATAAGAAAGGAAGAGAGGTTTTGAAACAAACGGGGGTTTTAAGCTTCTTGCAAAGGTGCCTTTCAAATGAATCATTCTCAATGTCCTAGTTACTAGTTCTAAAATGCAATGCGCACACTCATGCTCCAAAGAACTTAGCCATACTCATCACACAAAGAAATTTAGATCATGACTCTCCTATTCCTAACAATCAAAGAAACTCATCCTTTAACATTCATTAAAGACCGAACCATGAATCAAACTTATGCACTTTAAAGCAGACCACATTTGGCTAAGGGTGCAGGCTATGAGCATAGAATGATCTCATTCGAAAAGGGTTTTTATTTAATATAAGGGTTTCTCTCAAAAAATGGCAAGAACTTTATGCATAATGCTAAAGGTGAAGGCAATTGATGCATACATGATCAGATTCTCATCTACCCATGTAAACTAACAATGATCCTAAACCCCTCTCATTTATTATCTTTTAAGCTCACTTACCACTTAAAATCTACCATTTTCTCAAAGCAAAAGCTTAGCATTCCCCAATTCAAAACAAAAAGCATTTTTAACTCTTTAGGCTAGTGAAAAGGTTGAAAATAATTTGCTCTTTACATATTTCTTATTGGTAGGTCTCTATTTATTTATATTTATTATTTTTTTTTCTTTTTCTTTTATTTTGGCATTTAGGCTCTTTTCTTTTTCTTTTTATTTTTATTTTCAGAGAGCTACCTTATGAAATTATTAGAGCAAAAAAAATTTTAAACACAAACCTCTCACTTATAACCTTTTTCTTTCTTTCAAATACCAAACCCTTTTGAAACCGAGAGCATATAAGCATGAAAACAACCCCTTAAACCCCCAAACTTATACTAAGCCTAAGTCTAGCTTCAAAATGCAAAGCTAGCAAACATATGAGAACCTAATCATGTCGCCTAAACCTAACACTTTATGCAAAGTTCAAACGGGGAAAAGGCCTCACAATGATGTCACACACGAAAACTTGGCTTCATAGAAAGGTAAGGGTCAAGGTGGGAGTTCTACTAGGCTCGAAAAGAGTGGTAGAAGGAAGAAGAGAGCCTAAATATTTTAAAATCCATGTGCTCATTTTCAAATGCATAAGGATGATAATTGAAATTTCAGATTAAGGTTTTCACTTATTAGGACAAGTTTCAAATCATGAGAGTTCAATTCAAGTCACGAAAATCATAGCAAGTGATCCAAGCATGGTAAGAACTTACTTTCAAAGTATGAGCAAAGCATTAGAGAACTACTAACTAGGGCATTGAAACAATTCATGAGTTTGAAACACCTTTTTAAGAAAATCTTTAACCCCTTATGCGAATATGAACAACCTAGATTCTTTAAGATTCTAGACTCAATCCTAAGATGCTTAATGAGATGAATGCAACTACATGAATTTTTTTTAAAAAATTTTCCCAATTTTTCATGCAATGAAGACTCAAGGATGCTAAAGGGAAAATAAGATCAGAATAAACATGTCAAACCACACACATACTCCCCCAAACTTGCTTGACACCGTCCCGATGGCAAACAAATTCATAGGAGCACAAAAACACAAAGCAAAAAGAAGCAAACATGAGCGGTATGTACAATGGAAGAAGGTTGTTACCTCGGGTCTAGTCTCGGCTGGAACTTGAGGATGTTCCAGAGGAGCTAGATGCTACGGCTTTGCCTTTGGAGCGTGGCTCTTGAAGAGAGAGACGCGCCGGTTGAATGTTGCTGCCTTGAGTCTCATGGATGACAACTCCACCGGTTGAAAGCCTCCTCTTCTCGGGTTGTTGAACCTCTTCACTTGCAGCTTTCTTAGGCGAGCCTCCTTGAAGCGATTTGACCTTCTTGGCAAGTTTCTTGAGCATTTTGCCTTGCCATTTGTTGATTTTCCTTTGCATCTCCACAACAGATGCTAGGAACTTCTCTGTTTTGGTTCTCGCCTCAAAGTCTATCTTGGGAAGGGTGTAAGCCTCGGGCATCTCATCTTCCGTGGCTGGGGACTCAGACCTTTGACGAGGAGCAATCGCTGGGGCAGGCGTTCCTCCTAGAGGAGCAAAGCACTCCTCTACGGTTGGCAAGAACTCGATGTTCCCAACACCAAGCAGCTCGTTCTCGTCCTTGTTCGGTAGGATGCATACTCTCTTCTCGTTTTCGTCATTGATGAATAGATAAGCGTAGAAGCCTTCTGCTGGTGTGCGTCCCAAGCTGTCGGTATTCCTCATGTAGACCTCATCCATGAAAGCTCTAGCCGGGACGGGTGTGAAATCGTGTATAGGTACGCCAGCTTGTATGAATAGAGGAGTGAGGAAGCCGTCACTGAAAGAAGAGCTTACCTTGCACCGCAAGGCATAAGCCTTGTACTTCACCAACGAGGCAGCAAGTACGCATCCATAGTTCACCTCGTCGCCGAGTTCATCCTCCATAGGCTCTTCATTCTCCGCCGAATCACACAACAAATGCTTCACGCCTTGGAACAAGAAGCAAAGCTCGGTCTTCGTGACCGTGGGAGCAACTGACCTTCCGCTGAATGTGTTGGCGATCAGCTTCAAGGTGTACCTCAGCACCGGGCTTCTCACTCTCTTGATTTTGACGGTGTTGGCCTTGTAGTCTTCGTTGCTGATCAGGTCCCAAAAATTGTCTATTTTTAGATCGATCGATCTAAACTCGAAAAATTTCCCGAGACATTTTAGATCGAGTTCGCCACTTGATCAGTCTACTCGATCTCGTCTAGATCGACTGCCTCCTCTCGATTCACTAGCTGGATCTAGCAAGGATGAGTCGATCTAGCACTCGATCTCTAGCTCATATACGCCCCTTTCTTACGCCTTTTGGAACTCGGATCATGGCTTGCGTCTCCCATACTTTTTCCTACACAATCACAAGACAAAAACATAAAACTGGAAAAAGAAATAAAGTAAAAATATGTACAGGATAGACATGGGAATGATTCCCAAGTGCGCTTTTTTTAACGTCTTTAGCTAGACTTTACTTGGTTTAGGCAGATGGTGGGTCTTGGAGAAGCATTGAGGTGCTCTCCTTGTCAAATGCACTCGCCATGTACGGCTTAACTCTGTGCCCGTTCACTGTGAATGCATCTCCACTCTTGCCGACCAACGTGACAGCCCCGCAAGGTAGTACTTCCTTGATCTCATATGGACCGCTCCACCGTGACTTCAGCTTTCCTGGAAAGAGCTTGAGCCTCGAGTTGTAAAGCAGCACCAAACTCCCTTCCTTAAGCTCCTTAGGTACCAGCTTCTTGTCATGAGCAGCCTTGGTAAGTTCCTTGTAGATCCGAGCGCTTTCGTAGGCATCCAGCCTTAGCTCATCAAACTCCTGCAGTTGGATCAAACGCTTCTCCTGAGCCGTCTTCAGATCAAAATTCAGTTGCTTCACAGCCCACAACGCCCTATGCTCCAGCTCAACAGGAAGGTGACAGCCTTTACCGTAGAGAAGAGTGAAGGGAGTAGTACCAATAGGCGTCTTGAAGGCAGTCCGGTACACCCACAAAGCATCATCTAACTTCATAGCCCAGTCCTTCCGAGTAGTCCCAACTGTTCTCTCGAGTATCGCCTTGATCTGACTGTTAGAGACCTCTACTTGGCCACTCGTTTGAGGATAGTAAGGCGTAGCTACCTTATGCTTTACACTATACTTCTTTAGCAGATTTTCAAACAGCTTGTTGATGAAATGGCTCCCTCCGTCGCTTATCACCACCTTGGGAACTCCAAACATCGGAAAAATAATGCACTTAAAGAGCTTGATCACCACCTTAGAGTCGTTTGTTGGGGAAGCAATGGCCTCAACCCATTTAAAGACGTAGTCTACAGCTACGAGTATGAACTTGTTGCCGTATGATGAAGGGAACGGCCCCATGAAGTCTATGCCCCACGCGTCAAAGACATCTACCTCGAAGATAGGAACTTGAGGCATCTCGTTCCTCTTAGTGATATTCCTTGCTCGTTGACAGCTCCTCACAAACTCGTGTGCATCCTTGAAGATAGACGGCCACCAGAAGGCAGCTTGCAACACTTTCGTAGCAGTCTTGAACGAAGCAAAGTGTCCTCCGTAGGAAGAGCCATGGCAGTGAAAGAGAATGTCCTTGGCTTCTTCTTTTGTAACACACCTCCGGTATAAACTGTCTACGCCTCTTTTGTACAGGTAGGGGTCATCCCAATAGTAGTGGCTCACGTCTCTCATGAGCTTCTTCCTATGGTAGTTGTCAAGATGCGAAGGCTCCTCACCACATGCCAAGTAGTTCACAATATCCGCGTACCAGGGAAGATCTTCCTCCTTGAAGCTCAGAACTTCCTCAAACCGCCCCTCTAAGCTCCTACAAACAGCCGTAGTGATCGCCATGAGTTGTTCCTCGGGGAGAGAATCATCTAAAGGGAGAGACTCGTTGATCCTTAGCCGAGAGAGGTGGTCAGTAACGCCGTTCTCTATTCCTTTCTTGTCTTTGATCTCCATGTCAAACTCCTGGAGTAAGAGGGTCCATCTCAAAAGCCTCGACTTAGTGTCCCTCTTGGAATAGATGTAGCTCAAAGCTGTGCGATCCGTGTAAACTACTGTCTTGGAACCCACGAGGTAAGCTCTGAACTTCTCAAAGGCGAATTCAACCGCCAATAGCTCCTTCTCAGTAGTGGTGTACCTCGTTTGCCTGTCATCCAAGGTTCTTGAAGCATAGTATATACAGTGCAGCTTCTAATCCTTCCTTTGGCCTAGAACAGCTCCCACGGCGTAGTCACTAGCATCGCACATAATCTCGAATGGAGAGTCCAATCTGGTGCTTGCGCTATAGGCGCGGATACTAGGGCTTCCTTGATTGTCACGAAAGCTTGCAAACACTCCTCATCAAAGACGAATTCAGCCTCCTTGCAAAACAGCCGAGTGAGAGGGCGTGCAATCTTAGAGAAGTCTTTATTAAAGCGCCTGTAGAAGCCGGCGTGTCCCAAGAAGCTTCTCATCCCTTTTACATTAACTGGCGGCTCAAGGCTTGTCATAACATCAATCTTTGCCTTGTCGACTTCAATACCCTTCTCTGATATCTTATGTCCAAGCACGATCCCCTCCTTAACCTGCAAAGATTCAACAAACACGCAGAAAAGGACGCACCATAGACCGAGAAGTCATCCATAAACACATCCACAATATCTTCTATTAGATCGGAGAAGATTGACATCATACACCACTGAAACGTAGCTGTGCGTTACACAACCCGAATGGCATCCTTCGATACGCGAAGGTACCATAAGGGCATGTAAAGGTCATCTTCTCCTGATCGTTAGGATGGATTGGTATTTGGAAAAATCCACTATATCCATCAAGAAAGCAATAGTAGGGGTGATTAGGAAGTCTTTCAAGCATTTGATCAATAAACGGCAAGGGAAATGATCATTTCTAGTCGCAAGATTAAGCTTCCTATAGTCAATACACATATGGTGTCCAGTAATAGTCCTAGTAGGTATAAGCTCATCTTTGTCATTCTTAACGACCGTGATCCCTCCCTTCTTAGTCACCACGTGTACGGGAGAAACCCACGTGCTGTCACTTATGGGATAGATCACGTCAGCCTCTAAAAGCTTAAGAATCTCCTTCTTGACAACCTCTTTCAAATTTGGATTCAAACGCCTCTGATGTTCTATAGAAGAAGCGTTCTCATTATCCAACTGAATCCTATGAGTACAAAGCATTGGTGAAAGGCCTTTGATGTCACTTAGAGAGTACCCAATGGCCTTCCTATACTTTCTCAACTCTGTTAAGAGTGATTGCAACTCATTATCACTTAAGTTTTCATTCACAATCACAGGATAGGTTTCGTTAAGCCCTAAGAAAGTATACCTTAGCCCTTTTGGGAGCTCCTTAAGGTCCACCTTTAGGGCTAACAGCTCGCTCCAATCATCCTCGTGGCTGTTGCTGTTGTTCTCCTTCTTAGAACCTTCCTTAGAACCCGAGATATGGCCCTTAGGCTGCTTTCTCCAACCACTATCCCTTCTGAAATCGAGTCGTCGGGTCGATTTTGCTCTCGATGTCGTTTAGATCGAGCAGTTTCGTTCGATTCACTCACTCGATTTAATATGGATCGAGTGAGGGATCGAGACGCTGAGTCGATCTCTTGATTGGACCTCAAATTTATCGGAAGGCCTTTCTCGATCTAGGACTCGATTGTTTTCCTGGATCGATCACCCTCCTCAATCTGACTGTCGATTTCTGCACCGGATCGAGTTGTGCTCTCGATTATCTTGTCGATTTGACTCCTGGATCGAGTAATGTCATCGATCTTGGAGTCGATCTCTAGGCAAACGCCTACATCTTCAAGCATAACTTTCCTCGAATCAAGCAAGTTGACGTACTCCTGAGTCCTCTGATCCACATAACCAAACTCTCCTGGCTCCTTAGTCAGTGCCAGCTTCAAATGATCTTCCTGAGCCAGCTCTTCCAGCAACTCATCTGCTAAGGCATCCAACGTATCAATATAGAAAGCTTGCCCTTCTATCGTAGGCTTTTTCAAAACCTCATTGATATCGAACTCTAGCCTTATATCTTTACCCAAGTGCAAGGCAATCTTCCCGTTCTTGACGTCTATTATGGCTTCGGCGATAGCTAAGAAAGGTCTACCGAGAATGAGTGGATCCTTTGGCTCTTCATCCATTTCCAAAACAACGAAGTCTGTAGGCACGTTCACTCCACTGATCTTCACTGGCAAGTCCTCAAGTAATCCTACGGGTAACCTCACACTCCTATCAGCTAGTACCAACGAGATTCTACAGTCCTTGAAACGGGTAATGCCGAGTTTCTTTGCCACGGAACGAGGCATCAGATTTGTGCTAGCTCCGAGATCACAAAGGCAACTCTTGAACTCTAAAGGACCTAAAGCGCAGGGTATAGTGAAGCTTCCAGGGTCTCCCAACTTCTTAGGGATTATTTCCTTGTGTATCACAGCACTACACTCCTCACTTAGAATAAGCACTTCCTTACTTTCCTTATTCTTCTTCACGAGAGTGTCTTTGAAGAATTTGGCGCATTTAGGCATCATTGCAAGGCAGTCCACGAGAGGTAGCTTGATCTCTACGTCCTTAAGATGCTTCTCAAACAAGACTTTATGCTTCTCTATGAGTTGCTTCTTGAAACGGCCAGGAAAAGGCAGCTTAGGTACATACGGTGGAGGTACGTAAGCATCCTTCGCCTTAGTAGTTTGCTCCGCTTTCTTCTCAACAACCGCTTTGTCTCCTCTTCTTGGCCCTTGAATCCAGACATTGTCAAAGTTGATCTCATCATCAGCGGAAAGCTTACCCTCCCCCTCTCGAATTACAACGTCCTCGTTGTTCTTAGGAGCAACCGTAGGTGCTAGCTCTTTGCCGCTTCTTAACGTGATGGCGTTGGCATATTCCTTAGGATTCTGCTCACACTTGCCCGGTAGGCCATTCTGACCACTAATACTCGCCTTCCCCTTCTCTAGCTGCTTGATCTTGTTGTTTAAGTTGGTGATTTGAGTAGAGAAGTCAGTGAGAGACGAGTCTAGACAAGTGTTCATCTCGGCAAACTTCTGGTTTGTAGAGGCTTGCCCTTGAATCAATTGTTGGAACATAGCTTGGACAGGATCAACTTGTTGTTGCATCGGTTGTTGCTGCTGAGGTACATAGCCCGGAGGGTACATTGGCGTATAACACTTGTTTCCTTTCTGTTGTCCTTGGAAGCCACCACTCGGCTGAAAACCTTTGTTGTAGGGTACGAAAGGCTTTGCTTGCTGAGCAGGGTACACTTTATCCTTAGGGTTTGCTACATTGGTGCTGCGGTATGAGAGATTGTTGTTCTGGTTGTAACCTTCTGAATAGCCTTGAGGTTTGTAGTTGTTTTGACCCGCCACCCAATTGGCTTCTTCTTGGCTCAACTCAAGCTCATCTTGGCTCTCATCCGCTTCACCAACAAAGTGAACATGCTTCTGATTTGCCAAAACCAACTTGTCAATCTTCTCGTGTAATGATTTCAACTCTTTCTTGTGAGACTCTAGCTCAGAACCTCGTGGTGCACGATCATAATCATCAGCATAGTTGCCGTCACTTAGTGTTAATTTCTCAATCAGCTCCATGCCTTCTTCTACCTCTTGACCAAGGAAGTTCCCCTTACTGGCCGTGTCAAGCAACAACCTTATCTTTGGTGAAGCTCCGCGGTAGATAGTGCTTAGAAGAGTCTCTTTGCTGAAGCCGTGGTGGGGACATTGGATAGTACAGTCCTTGAATCGTTCCATGGCTTCATTGAAAGTCTCATTATTTCTTTGCGTGAAGCCGCTGATCTTGCTTTTTAGCCTTGCCGTTCTGGTGCTAGAGAAGAATTTTGAGAGGAAAGCCTTCTTACACTCGGTCCATGAAGTGATGGTGCCTTGAGGAAGTGTTTTCTCCCAATGTCTAGCCTTGTCTCCAAGAGAGAATGGAAAGAGATGCAGCTTGAAAGCATCTTCGGATATGCCGTTTATCTTGATCATCCCACATACTTGCTCGAAGTTGTCGAGCTGCTCCAAGGGATCTTCCATTGCTAAACCGTGGAACTTGTTGTTTTGCACCATGGAGATGAAACCTGGCTTAATCTTGAAGTTATTGTTTTGTACAGGAGGAGGAGTGATCCGAAACCTATTGTGATGAGTATTGGGAGCATCTCCGGCTCCTATGATCCTTGGGGGTCTAGCCGCGTGTTGGGGGTTTCCATTGCCCCTTCCCACTGCCCCGTGAGCTGGAGGAGGTACCTCTGGATGCTCGTGTTCAGCCATAGCTTCAAAGTCAACCAAACCGTGCTGAACAATCTCCTCAAAAGCTCTAGCTTGTTCTCGTACTCTTCTTTGCCGTGAATGACCAAGTTGATGGATGTTGTCCAAGGGTTGAAGTAGATGGTTGTCTCCCCTGGAACGAAGATGCATGTACCTGGAAGAAACACGTTTGAGAGTAGAGAGATTAGTAACGTAAACAAAGTAAAGCTCCAAATCTCTATGCTTTCTAACACTCCTAGAATGGCATCGGCGCCATTTGATAACAACTTTCTTTGCAAGGGTGAGGATGCAATGAGGCTATCAAACTCAAATGCAACACTTAGGTTGTAGTACAGTATGCAAGTGAGAGTCAATCCATTTCTAGGAGCTAGGAAGATCAAAGAGAATGCAAGAGCAGTGTAAAGCTAAGCGAATGACAGGCGATATTGAGAAAATCCTAAAAACTATGTGCAACGACCGAATGGAATGCAAAACTATTTTAAAATTACCAAGAGTGATTGAACTACCACGAGGAGCAAACAGAATAATTAAAATGCAAGGCTATGATTTAACAAAAATCGACTAGTGGATCGACCACAGGATCGACCACTAGATCGAGCAGTTTGGATAGATCTCGTCTAAAAATGCAAGTATGAAGAAACTAACGACCAAGATGCGGCGAATATCAAGCGAATGACTAAAGAAGACGTAACAATGCTCTAGAAAGAAGGGTCTAGGGTCGAGATTCATGTTAGGGGTTTCAAAGGTCCAAGCTTGGTTTGAAAACTCTAGATCTACTCACTTTGTGAGATTCTCTAAGCCTTGATAACAAAACAAGATCCATCCATGGCGTGTGGTATGGATCAGTCTCTCATTCTCTCCTCTAGACCCATGGCGTTTGGCGGAAAAAGAGATTGAGAGGCAAGGAAAACAGATTTCAACCACGCGGCTTAACTAGTCCTCTAAACTACCATGGCGTTTGGGAATGAGTAACTTGCCTCTAAGATGTGATTTTCAGAGATCTCTGGATCCTGTCAAGGTAAGAGCTCTCTCTGATCATAAAGATCTTGGCGTGAGACTCTTTAAGCCTTAAGAACTCAACATCTTAGAAAAGAAAGCCATTAAGATCAAGAAAACACCAAGCTTTGAAAACCTTTTCGACCCCGTGAATCCTCTCAACCCCAAAACCCAAATGAAACTACTCACTACACATTAAGTAAACTAAGAAAAGCATGAAGAATAAAACGATAAACATAAGATTAATGGATTAACTTAAACAATTCAAAATATTCAATAACAAAGCTCTAAGTCTAACAATGGCGGATCGTCTCCAAAACCAGAGAGAAAAAGCATAAAAAGATAAGAAAATGAAAAGTGTCTGTGAAAAGATCATCGCCGCCTTCCCAAAATGGGAAAAACGGCTCATTGGTCCCCCCCTCGCTAGCGGCCAAAAACGGTTGAAAGGACAGAGATCGACTTCGGGATCGAGCGGCCCTCTCGATCACTTTCGGACATCGTGTCTTCAACTCGATCTAGGTCTCGATCTTCTTCGGCGGATCGAGTGTTGCATCCGATCTTGGTATCGATCTTCGGTCAGATCGAGTGGTGGACTCGATCAGGCTCTGGCTCTGCATGGCGTCATTTACGTCCGTACCACTTGATCGATTGCTCCACTCGATCTTCGTCTCGATCATTTCCCTTGAATCGCCTGAGCTTCTCGATCTTCTGGTCGATCTCATCTAGATCGACCTGCCATGCTCGATCTGCTCCCCGATCTCTGGTTCTTAGCAAACATCCGACGTTCCACGAACCTCCACACTAGCCTCAGCACGTCCACGAACCTCCACGACTCCAAAGTAGCCAGAAAGAACCTGAATATGATGCAAAATGCAAGGAACATGCGTATGCTGGTTCAAGAATGATCTAGGATCTAAAGTGATGCAATCTAGCCTAAAGTGTGACGTAAATGCATGAAAAGCTAACTTATATGTATGCAAAATGCATGCAATATGTAGTGACATCAAATAGAGCCATCCGATCCAAGACGAAGATCGAGACCCAGATCGAGCTTTGCGCTCGATCCCGGACAGACCTTATCCGTCTAGCTGGCTTTGGACCGTAGCGAAGGGGGGGACCATTTGCGGTTTAGCCATTTTTGGCAAAAGGCAACGATCCCGTTCATTACCCCATTCTGTCTTCGATCTTTTTCGTTCTCTCTCGTTTTTAGGCGAATCCGCCATTGTAGACTTTCGAGCTTTTCTTGCACTTTAACTTTTGAATATTGAACATCTTGCTTTAATCTTTGTTAATCATGCTTAATAGATCGTCTTTTATGCTTTCATCGGTTTTCTTTATGAGTCGAGAGTAGTCTTTTTGGGTTTCGGGGTTTGGGCGATTCGAAAGGGTCAAATAGGTTAAAGCTTTGTGTTTTCTTGTTCTTCATCACCATCTCTTGAAGGATTTCTAACGCTTAAGGCTTAGAGACTCTCACGCCAAGATCTCTAAGATCCGAGGGATGTCTTACCTTGACAGGATCCAGATGTCCTGGAAAATGGAATCCTAGAGGCTTGTCTACCTTTCCCACACGCCATGGTTGTAAAGGGGACTAGTTAGGTCGTTTGTTTGAAATCTATGTTTAATGCCCTTCAATCCCTTTTTCCACCAAACGCCATGGGTTTGGAAAAGAGAATGAAGGAGTGATCCATACCACATGCCATGGATGGATCTTGTTTTGTTTTCAAGGCCTAGAGAACCTCTCAAAGAGAGTAGATCTAATGTTTTCAAACAAGCTTTGACCTTTGAGACCCACGAACGTGACCCTCAACCCTAGACCCTCTTTCTTAGTGTCTTTAGTCGTTTAATATCATTCCATCATCATAAAGTTGTGTTCTTGTTAATCGCAATTAGCATCATTTCATCATTCTAGGTTGTTTAGACGAGATAGGTCGTTGTTGCTCGATCTAGTGGTCGATCCTGTGGTCGATCCACTTGTTGATTTTTAATAATTAGTAGCCTTGCATTTTAAATATTACGCTTGTTCCTCGTGGTTGTTAACCCTCTTTGTCAACATAGGAGACACAACCTCATATGGGACGTGCTTTGTGATGAAGAATACAAAGCCAACACGGCTAAAATCAAGAAAGTAAGGAATCCCGTTCTGAGGTACACTCTCAAGTTGTTGGCAAACACTTTCAGCGGGCGGGCCGTGTCTCCTACGGTGACAAAGACCGAGTTATGCTTCCTTTTCCAAGGGATCAAGAGGATACTATGCAGCAGCAAAGAGGAGAACCACGATCCGCTGATGGATGACCTTGGGAATGACGCTAACTACGGGTGTATCCTAGCATCCTCATTGGTGAAGTACAAGGCGTATGCTCTGAGGTGCAAGGCGAGTACAGCTTAAATTGGAGGGTTTCTCACGCCACTCTTTATCCAAGCCGGTGTACCCCTTCAACGGTTCAGCCCTTGCGCGGACAGGTCATTCATGGACGAAACCTACATGCGCAATACCGATAGCTTGGCACCTACGACAGTGATAACTACTTTCTTTTGCAAGGGTTGAGGATGCAATGAGGCTATCAAAACTCAAATGCAAACCTGATTGTAGTACAGTGTGCAAGAGAGTGTCAATCCATTCCTAGAAGCTAGAAAGGTCAGAGAGAATGCAAGGGCAATGTAAAGCTGAGCAAATGACAGGCGATTTTGTAAAAATCTTGAAAACTATATGCAGCAGCCAAATGGAATGCAGAACTATTTTAAAATTACCAGGAATGATTAAACTACCATGAGGAACAAACAGAATAATTAAAATGCAAAGCTGTGAATTACTAGAAATCGACTAGTGGATCGATCACAGGATCGACCACTAGATCGAGCAACAACGATCGATCTCGTCTAAAAATGCAAGTGCAGTGAAACTAATGACCAGGATGCTACGAATATCAAGTGAATGATTGACGAAGATGTAAGAATGATAGGAAAGAAGGGTCTAGGGTTGAGATTCATGGTCTGGGGTTTCAAGGGTCCAAGGTTGTATTGAAAACTTTAAATCGACTCACTTTGTGAGATTCCCTAAGCCTTGAAAACGAAAACAAGATCCATCTGTGGCTTTCGGTATGGATCACTCCTTCATCCTCTCCTCCAAACCAATGGCTTCTGGTGGAAAGAGAGGTTGAAGGGAAATGACATCAGATTTCGAACACACTGCCTAACTAGTCCCCTAAACTTCCATTGCTTTTGGGAAAGAGTAACTAGTCTCTAGGATGTGATTTTCAGAGATCTCTGGATCCTGTCAAGGTAAGAGACCTCTCTGATCATAAAGATCTTGGCGTGAGAGTCTTTAAGCCTTAGGAACTCAACATCCTAGAAGAGAAAGCCATTAAGAACAAGAAAACTACCAACTTGAAAACCCCTTAGACCCCGTGAATCCTCTTAACCCCGAAACCCAAATAAAACTACTCGCTACACATGAGAATAACCGAAATAAATATGAAAGATGAAGCGATGAACATGAAAACGATTACTTAAAACTTTAACGATTCGAAAATATTCAAGAACAAAGCTCAAAGTCTAACAATGGCGGATCGTCTCCAAACCAGAGAGAAAAAGCATAAAAAGATAAGAATGAAAAGGTCTCCTCGTTAAAGATCATCTCCGCCTTCTCAAATGGGCCAAAAATGCTCGATGGTCCCCCCTTCGCTAGCTGCCAAAATCGGTTGAAAGGACAGAGATCGACTTCGGGATCGAGCGGCTCTCTTTATCACTTTCGGACATCGTGTCTTCTACTCGATCTGGGTCTTGATCTTCTTCGGCGGATCGAGTGTTGCATCCGATCTTGGTATCGATCTTCGGTCGGATCGAGTGGTGGATTTGATCCGGCTCTCGCTCTGCATGGCGTCATTTACGTCCGTACCATTAGATCGATTGCTTCACTCGATCTTCTTCTCGATCAATTCCCTTGGACCGCCTGAGCTACTCGATCTTCTGGTCGATCTCGTCTAGATCGACCGGCCGTGCTTGATCTGCTCCCCGATCTCTGGTCCTTAGCAAGCATCCGTTGTTCCCACGAACCTCCATACCAGCCTCAGCACGTTCACGAACTCCATGACTCCAAAGTACCCGGAAAAAACCTTAATATGATGCAAAATGCAAGAAACATGCGTATGCTGGTGCGAGAATGCTCTAGGACCCTAAGTGATGCAATCTAGCCTAAAGTGTGATGTAAATGCATGAAAAGCTAACTAATATGTATGCAAAACACATGCAATATGCAGTAACATCAGCCATCTCCAGGATTCTTCGCCTATCGGTTCTACAATGTCGCAGGGAAGAAGAGTGTGTGCATCTTACCCAATGTTGCGGAGACAAACTTGGACAGCATCGGTACGATCCAGTTTTGCCCAACCCACGAGGAGTGTTACACCCCTCTTGGTGCAACCATGATGCCTATTCAGCCGCGCCTGAGCATTCAGAGTCACCACCATCAGATGGCGCAATGCCAGCCCACTTTGAGCTTCCGAGGATGGACTTTGAGCCACGGACCAAGGCGGAGAAGTTTCTTGCTTCGGTGGTGGAGGTGCAGCGAAAGATAACTAAATGGCAAGGGAAGATGATCAAGAAGCTTGCCAAGAAAGTCAAGGCGCTTCAAGGGAGCTCATCCGCAAAGTCTAAGGGGTCCAAGAGTGAAGAGTTCAACCAGCCCGAGAAGAGGAGGAGATCAACTGGCGGTATTATCATCCGTGAGCAACAAGGCACCGCGTAACAAGCATGTCATTCCGTTCATGGTTTCCCTATCGGGGATAAAGGCAAGGACATAGCCCGACGCTCCTCTAGCAAGAGCAGCTCCGCTGGAACATCCTCAAGTTCCAGCCGAGTTTAGATCTAAGGTACCAACAACCTTCCCTTGTATATACCGCTCATTTTGTTTATTTTGCCTTGTGTTTTTGAACTCTCTCAAGTTTGTTTGCCACCGGGACGGTGTCATTCAAGTTTGGGGGAGTGTGTGTGTTATTTGAGATGTTTATTTTGCTCTTATTTTCTATTTGCATCCCTTGAGTCTTGCATACATTCTAAGGCATAGGAAAGAACAAAAAAATTGGTAAAATTTTGAAACTTTTTCAAAAAAAATTCATGTAGTTGCATTCACTTTGCAAGCATTTTAGGATTGAATCTAAATTTTTAAGCATCTATGTTGTTTACATTTACATAAGGGGTTAAAGATTTTCTTAAAAAGGTGTTTTAAGCTCATGAATTGTTTCAGTGCCCTAGTTAGTAGTTCTCTAATGCTTTGCTCACGCTTTGAAAGTAAGTCCTTACCATGCTTGGATCACTTGTTTTGATTTTCGTGACTTGAAATGAACATTCATGATTTGAAACTTGTCCTAATAAGTGAGAACCCTAATCTGAATTTTTAATTATCATTCTTATGCATTTGAAAATAAACACATGGATCTTATACATATTTAGGCTCTCTTCCTCCTTTTACTACTCTTTGTGAACCTAAGTAGAACTCGCACCATCACCCTTACCTTTCTTTCAAGCCAAGTGTTCTTGTGTGACATCATTGTGAGGCCTCTTTTCGGTTTAAACTTAGCATAACGTGTTACGTTTAGGCGACATGTTTAGGTTCTCATATGATTACTAGCTTTGCATTTTGAAGCTAGTTGTAGGCTTAGGATAAGTTTGGGGGTTTTAAGGGATTTCTTTCTTGTTTATATGAATTAAAGGGTTTTAAGTGAAATTCTTGGTTTTCAAAATGTATAATGCTCTAAATATTTCAGAAGATAGCTCTTTCAACTAAAATAAAATAAAAAAAGAGAAAAAAGCCTAAGTGCCAAAATAAAAAGAAAAGAAAAAGAAAGAAAAGAATAAGAGAGCTATCAATAAGAAAAAAATAAGGAGCTAACATATTTTCAAGCCTTTTCAGTAGCCAAAAAAGTAAACATGTTTTCTGTTTTTTTTATTTTGGGTTCGAGCTTAATAAGGGTAGTCTCTAGGAGGGTGAGTTAGTTGAAAAGAAAAGAAAATGAGAGGGATTTTAGGATTATTGTTAGTGTACAAGGGTAGATGAGAATCTAATCATGTATGCATCAATTGCCATTACCTTATGCATTATGCATAAAGTTCATACCATTCGTGAGAGAAACCCATTGCATTGTGAAACCCTCTTTAAAATGAGATCATTCTATGCTCATAGCCTTATCCCTTAGCCAAATGTGTTTTGCTTTAAAGAGACTCCTGAATCCTGCTAAGGTAAGGAGATCTCTGAGATCCTAAGGATCTTTCCCAAGACTCTTTAGGCATTAAGCCCCCAAATCCAAGAAAAGAATGTGTTAAGAACAAGAAAAAGTCCCAAGCTTAAACGTTTAAACCCTAAATTGCTCTAACCTTAAACCCAAAGATAAACTACTCACTACACATAACTAAAACCGAATCAAATGCAAAGGAGAGAAAGGTAAACATGATTAAGCTAAAGCGATTAAGAAAATACTCAGTGATTAAGAAATGATTAAGGTTTTACAAGGTTCAAAAGCTTCAAAGGTTCAACAATTGCGAAATCGCCTAAGAGAGAAAAGCTAAAGTAAAGTTGGTTCTCGACAGAATGAAAGGATAGGAAAGAAATTGCCGAAAATGGCTAAACAACCAAAATGGTCCCCTCACTACGTGCAAAAAGTGAGCTGGCCGGATAAGGCGCTAGAGATCGAGTTGGTTGATCGATCTCTAGCTCGATCTTTTGGTGGATCGTCTCCATTTGCTCGATCTGCTACTCGATCCTTGGACGATCGAGTCATGAACTCGATCTGGCTCTTGTTCTGCATGGCTTAACCCACGTCCGTACTCACGATCGATCTCCTCACCCGATCTCATCCTCGATCCCTTCCTTGGAACGACTCGGGCTTAGTCAATCTTCGGGTCGATCTAATCTAGATCGACCTGCCTAGCTCGATCTACCTCTTGATCTCGGTTCCCTTGTTGCAAGGGTGATTTCTCCTAAGTGTCCACGAGCTCCTCTTTGATCCTTAGCATGTCCACGAACTCTCCACAGCTCTAATGTCTCCAAAGCAACCTGAATATGATGCAAGAATGCAAGAAACATGCAAATGCTAATGCAAAAGTGCTCTAGGACCTAAAATGGTGCAAACTAGCCTATTATGCAAGATGAATGCATGAAAACTACACTAAATGCATGTTAAATATGCTAAATATATGAGTATATCAACTCCCCCAAACTTGCCTTTTGCTTGCCCTCAAGCAAACAAAATTCAAGAACGGAAGAGAGGTTTTAAAAATGGGGGCTCTAATTCCTTGCAAAAGTGACTTTCAAATGAATCAAATGATCCTAGTTCCTAATCCTAAGATGCAATGCACAAACTCATACTCCGTAGAACTTAGCCATATTCATCACATATTGAATCTCAAATCATGACTCTCATATCCCAAACAATCCAAGAATACTAACCTTTAACATTCATTAAGATCAAACCGTGAATCACACTTATGCACTTTAAAACCGAATACATTTGGCTAGGGACAAGGTCATGAGATAAAAATGATCTCATTCATAAGGGTAAATCAAGAAATGGGTTATCTCAAAGAAGGTTGAACTTATGCATAATGCTAAAGGTAAAGACAATTGATGCATACATGACTAGACTCTCATCTACCCATATACACTAACAATGACCCTAAACCCCTCTCATTTTTCTTTTCTTTTTCAAGCTCACTCACCCTCCTAAAGACTACCCACGTCAACAAGGCAATTCGCCTAGCAAAAACCCAAATAAAAACATCATTTTACAACTCTTTTGGCTAGTGGTAAGGCTATAAACATACTTATCTCTTTTAAATACTTTTGGTAGCTCTCTTCTCTTATATATTTTTTTTCTTTTTGAACTTGGCCTTTTGGCTCTTTTCTTTTCTGATATATATATATATATATATATATATATATATATATATTTTTCTTTTTTTTGAGACCTACCTTCTTTTTAAACAAGAGCATTCATTCTTAAACAAAAGGCCTACCACTTAAAACCATAAATCCCTTTTATCCAAACCCCAAACACAAAATCTTTTCAAAGCGAAACCAAAGCAAAACAACTCCCATGAATCCACGCCCCCAAACTTAGCCTAAAACTAGCTTCAAAGTGCAAAGCTAGCAATCATATGAGACCCTAATCATGTCGCCTAAACCTAACACTTAATGCCAAGTTCAAACCGAAAATAAGGCCTCACAAATCACACAAGAAATATTTGGCTTGAAAGGAAGGTAAGGGTTAAGGTGAGGTGTTCTACTTAGGCTTACAAGAGAGTGGTGAAAGGAATAAGAAAGCCTAAGTATGTATATGTGATCCATGTATCCTTTTTCAAATGCATAAGTATGATAATTCAAAAGTTTAAATTAAGGTTCTCACTTGATAGGAAATGATTCAATTCATGAATGTTCAACTTAAGCCACGAAAATCAAAACAAATGATCCAAATATGGTTAGAGCTTACTTTCAAAGTATGTACAATGCACCAAAGAACTACTAACTAGGGCTTTGAAACAATTCATGAGCTTAAAACACTTTTTAAGAAAAACTTTTGCCCCTTATGCAAATGCAAACAACCTAAATGCTTAAAATTCCAGACTCAATCCTAAAATGTTTAACAATTCAAATGCAAGCAATATGAATTTTTTTTACAATTTTTAAAAATTTTATGATTTTTTTGTTCTTTTCTATGCCTTACATGATGCATGATGACTCAAGGGATGATAACACAAAATAAGATCAAAGAAAACATGTCAAATAACACATACTCTCCCCCAAACTTGAATGACACCGTCTCGATGGAAAACAAAGTCTAGAGGAGTTCAAAAACTCAAAGCAAAAACAAGAAAATGCATGTTATTTACAAGGTTGTGTGATGGCACCTTGGAGCTAGGCACGGCTGGAGCTTGAGGATGCTCCAGACTTCCTGCTCTTTCTAGGAGTCTCGTGGGTGACCGCCTTGCCTTTCTCCTTGCTTGGTTGCTTCCTTGAGGCTCACAGATCACTATCCCACCAGTTGATCTTCTTCTCTTCTCGGGCTGCTCGACCTCTTCGCTTGAAGACGCCTCGGATGAGCTCTTTTGTAGGTCCTTGATCTTCTTAGCGAGCTTTTTAATAATCTTGCTCTGCCACTTATTCACCTTCCGCTGAATCTCCACCACTGATGCAAGAAACTTCTCGGTCTTTGTTCTCGGCTCAAAATCAAGCTTTGGAAGATCGAAGCTCGCTGGCATCACGGTATCTGAGGGAGGTGACTCTGAAGGTGCACGAGGGACTTGAGGTGGAGCTGCTGCTGCTGGTCCAAGGGCTGTGAAGCATTCCCTATCGCTAGGTATAAACTCAATCGTGCTGACGCTCTCTAGGTGAGTCTCATCAGGGTTTGGTAGTATGCAAACCTTCTTTTCATTTTCAGTGTTGGTGAACAAGTAGGCATAGAACCCTGGAGCTGGCGTAGGACCTAAGGGATCCGTGTTGCACATGTATTGCTTGTCCATGTAGGCTCTCTCCGCGCAAGGCTCAAACTCTTGAATAGGAACTCCGGTTTGTGTGAAGAGCGGTGTAAGGAAGCCTCCAATGGGACCTGAGCTTGCTTTGCACCTCAATGCCCATGCCTTTTATTTGACCAAAGAAGAGGCCAAGATACAACCATAGTTGACGCCTAGTTCATCCACCATTGGCTCATCATTCTCCTTGGCATCACAAAAGACCTTCTTAACCCCTTGGAGGAGGAAACACAGCTCATTCTTGGTGACCGTTGGAGCCACGCATCTCGCACTGAAGATGTTAGCTAAGAGCTTGAGGGCGTATCTCAGCAAAGGGTTGTGAACCCTAGCCTCTTCTTAGCCTTCTTCTCCTCTTTAGTCCATCTAACCCTCTCCTGAACCACTTCTTGAGTTTCTTCTCCTTGTGTTGCCACATCTCTGCTTCTTTTTGGTGCCATGGTGCCTGAAATTCAGTTTCTCAAAGAGAAAAATGAGTATAGGCGGCTATTTAAGAGAAAGAGACAAGGCAAGAGACGAAAACTTATAACAATAAGCCTAGATTTTTAGGGACTTTATAAAAATTATACCTAAATACTAGGAGAAAATTTCAGTAGATAGGATCAAATCTAACAATTTTCCCTAATTTTTAGATACTTCTAAAAATTATCCTAATCCCTTAACAACTAACATTCATCCTAATCAAACAAAAGGAAATTTTCTAAAAATGAAAAACAAGCAATGCAATAAACCGAAAATACCTTTGAAAAGGATGAAAGCAAGAAGTGCTTAGTCTTAAAACAAAGTTCACACTCTCTCTTTACTTTTAGAAAACAGTTCGGACACAAATGAGAGAGAGTGTGGATGCATGTGGTTATAAAGACCAAGAAAACCATGGGCAAAAATAAGTGGTTTCTGAAAAAGTGTGGTCAAGGCACATCTTTCATGGTCAAAGATGTTTGCCTTGACCACAATTCAAATTTAAAACAGGAGGGAAAGAGAAAGAGGAGGGAAAAGTTTAACTAACCTCGGCATGAGATTGAGTCCATTTGATCGATATTGAACTCGATCTCATGCCCATTTTGGCTAGGATCGAGAGGGGTGATCGATTAGGGGCTTGATTCGATTTGCATCAAGTCCTAGGTCGAGTATGCCCCCTCGTTCCAAGAATCTACATCCTTGCAGCCATGCTCCTTGGATCGAGCCACATGATCTATTGGGAGGTCGTTTTGGCAAGGATTGAGTGATATGATCGAGTGAAATGATCGATCTAGTTCGAGGATCGAGTGAGGTCAGTCGATCCACACCCCGTTTGCATTTCAAGGTAAACTCATGGGTGGGTCATCCTCTCATGATAGACTGCCACACTCGATTGTCTACTCGATCTCATCTAGATCGAGTGACTTAACTCGATCCACTAGCTCGATCTAGTAAAGATCGAGCCAGGGTAGGTCGATCCATCACTCGATTCCTTACCTCTACTTCTCATTTCCTTGCCCCTTTTGACTCCAAGATCATGATTTCCAATCCCTTATCCTTTCACCTACACATTTAAACATAAAAACCATAAAACTGAAATAGAAAGAAAGCAAAAATATGTACAAGATAGGCATGGGAATGCCTCCCAAGTGCGCTTGTTTAACGTCCTAACCTTGACTTTACATGGTTCAGGCTAGAGGTGGGTCTTGGAGAAGCAATGTAGTGCTCTCCTTGCTGCATTCACTCGCCAGGTAGGGCTTGACTCTGTGCCCATTAACCGTGAAGCTCTCCCCGTTCTTGCCAACCAATGTAACTGCTCCATAAGGTAGTACTTCTTTGATCTCACAAGGACCGCTCCACCTATACTTGAGCTTTCCAGGGAATAGCTTCAGCCTCGAGTTGTAGAGTAGGACTAGACTGCCTTACTTCAGCTCCTTTAGAACCAACTTCTTGTCATGAACCGCCTTGGTCCTTTCCTTGTAGATTTTGGCACTCTCATAAGCTTCCAGCCTTAACTCATCAAGCTCGTAGAGTTGAATCATTCTCTTCTCTTGGGCTGTCTTGAGATTGAAGTTCAGCTGCTTCACGGCCCAAAGTGCTCTATGCTCTAGCTCTACAGGGAGGTGACATGCCTTGCCGTAGAGGAGAGTGAAGGGAATGGTACATATAGGAGTCTTGAAGGCGGTTCTATACGCCCAAAGGGCATCGTCCAATTTGTTTGCTCAATCCTTTCAAAGACCTTGTTGACGAAGTGGCTGCCCCCATCACTGATCACTACCTTTGGTACTCCAAACCGTGGAAAGATGATAGTCTTAAAGAGTTTATCCACCACCTTTGAGTCATTAGTTGGGGAAGCTATAGCCTCAACCCACTTAGCCACATAGTCTACAGCCACCAAGATGTATTTGTTGCCATATGAAGATGGAGACGGTCCCATGAAGTCTATTCCCCAAGCATCAAACACATCACCTTCAAAGATTGGCACCTGAGGCATCTCATTTCTCTTGGTGATGTTTCCAGCTCTTTGGCAAGCCTCACATGCCTTTACAAACTCGTGAGCGTATTTGAAAAGTGTTGGCCACCAAAACCCGGCTTGTAGAACCTCTGTAGCCGTCTTGAAAGAGGCAAAGTGCCCTCTATAAGACAAACCGTGGCAATGGAGAAGGATGTCTCTCACCTCTTCTCTTGTTACACATCTTCTGTAAAAGCTATCTACTCCCCTCTTGTACAGGTAAGGCTTGTCCCAAAAGTAATGAGAGATATCTCTCATGAACTTCTTCTTGTGGTAGTGGTCTAGGTGAGTATGTTCCTCTCCACAAGCCAAATAGTTGACTATATCTGCATACCAAGGTATATCACGTCAGCCTCTAACAGTTTCAAGATCTTTTTCTTATCTACTTCTTTTAAGTTTGAGTTCAAACGCCTTTGATGTTCAATAGAAGAAGTGTTTTCATTCTCTAAGTGAATCCTGTGAGTACAAAGCATTGGTGAAAAGCCCTTGATGTCACTTAGAGAGTACCCAATGGCCCTTCTATACTTTCTCAACTCCTTAAGGAGTCAGTTTAACTCATCATCACTCAGATTTTCATTCAGAATGACGGGATAAGTGTCATTAGATCCCAAGAAAGCGTACCTTAGCCCATTCGGGAGCTCCTTAAGGTCCACCTTTGGGGCAAGCAGCTCGCTCCAGTCCTCCTCGTGGCTTGTGTTGATGTTGCCATCCTCATTAGCCCCTTTTGAACCCGAGTCATGAGCTTTCAGGCTGCTATCTTGAACCGTTGCTTCCACAGAGATCGAGTCATCCAGTCGATCTTCCCCTTGTTCTGGTCTGGATCGATTGCACTCTCTCGATTCACTTACTTGATTTGATATTGATCGAGCAGGAGATCGAGTTGCTGAGTCGTTCTCTGAACTGATCGAGTTATCCCTCTTGATCTTCCCATCGATTTCTTTTCTGGATCGACCAACCTTCTCGACTCTCTTGTCGATCGTTGTCCTAGATCGAGTGATCTCATCGATTTTCTGATCGATGTCTAGGCATCCGCCTTCATCTTCTTTCACAACCTTGCGAGAATCAAGGATGTGAACCTAATCTTGAGTCTGTTCGTTCTGGAAGCCATACTCTCCACTCTCTTATGTCAATGCCAGCTGAAGGTAATCCTCTTGTGCTAACTCCTCAAGCAACTCATCGGCTAACTCATCCAAAGTTTCAATATAGAAAGCTTGTCCTTCAATGGTTGGCTTCTTCAAAACTTCATTGATATCAAAATCTATCTTGATGTCTTTACCCAAGTGTAGAGAAATCTTGCCATTCTTCACGTCAATGATGGCTCCAGCAGTCGCTAGAAACGGTCTACCAAGGATTAGAGGATCCTTTGGCTCTTCATGCATTTCAAGGACAACAAAATCAGTCGGCACGTTCACACCACTGATCCTCACGGGCAAGTCTTCAAGCATACCTACAGGGAGCCTTATGCTTCTATCAGCCAGCACGAGAGAGATCCTACACTCCTTAAACCTTGTAAAGCCTAGCGTCATTGCAATGGAGTGAGGCATAAGATTGATACTTGCTCCTAAATCACATAAGAAACTTTCAAATTTCAAAGTTCTAAGAGCACAAGGGATGGTGAATGATCCTGGATCTCCTAACTTCTTAGGAACTATCTCCTTGTGAATGATTGCACTGCACTCTTCACTCAACACCAAGACCTCTTCACTCTCCTTGCTTTTCTTAGTGAGGGTATCCTTGAAAAACTTGGCGCATTTTGGCATCATGGCCAAACAATCAAGTAAAGGCAGTTTGATCTCAACATCCTTCAAGTGCTTCTCAAAGACTGCTCTATGCTTCTCAAGAAACTGCCTCTTGAACCGTCAAGGGAAAGGAAGCTTCGGTATGTAGGGTGGAGGTACATAAGCTTCTTTTACTTTACTAACCTCCTCTACCTTCTTCTCTACAACCGCTTCTTTACCCTTCTTAGGTCTTGCAATCCACAAGTCGTCAAAGGTGATCCCATGATCATTCGAAAGCTTACCCTCCCCCTCTAGAACAACAATGTCCTCATTGTCTTCAGGTGCAGTCCTCGGTGGTAGCTCTTTCCCACTTCTTAAGGTAATAGCGTTTGCATACTCTTTGGGGTTTTGCTCACACTTCCCGGGTAAGCTGCCTTGGCCGCTTGAACTGGCTTTGCCTTTCTCTAATTGTTTGATCTTGTTGTTCAGGTTGGTGATCTGAGTAGACACGTCAGTTAGAGAAGAGTCCAGCCTGTTTTTCATGTCAACAAACTTCTTAGGTCTTGCAATCCACAAGTCGTCAAAGGTGATCCCATGATCATTCGAAAGCTTACCCTCCCCCTCTAGAACAACAATGTCCTCATTGTCTTCAGGTGCAGTCCTCGGTGGTAGCTCTTTCCCACTTCTTAAGGTAATAGCGTTTGCATACTCTTTGGGGTTTTGCTCACATTTCCCGGGTAAGCTGCCTTGGCCGCTTGAACTGGCTTTGCCTTTCTCTAATTGTTTGATCTTGTTGTTCAGGTTGGTGATCTGAGTAGACACGTCAGTTAGAGAAGAGTCCAGCCTGTTTTTCATGTCAACAAACTTCTGATTTGTGCTTGCTTATCCCTGAAGCAATTGTTGAAACATTGCTTGAACCGGATCTTGAGGTGGCTGTTGAGCTTGTTGCTTCTGAGGTACAAAACCAGGAGGAAACATAGGAGAGTAACTCTTGTTTCCTTGCTGTTGTGGATCTGGAAAGTTGCCATGTCGCTGCCCTTGATATCCGCTGTTGCTTGTAAACCCGCCTTTGTTATAAGGGACAAAAGGTTTGCCTTGTTGTGGAGGATACACCTGATCTTTAGGATTCTCCACGTTAGTGCTTCTGTAGGAAAGGTTGTTGTTTCCCTGATAACCTTGAGGATAGCCTTGTGGCTTGTTGTAGTTGTTGCCTCCAACCCATTTGACCTCTTCTTGGCATCGCTCTAGCTCATCTAATACATCTGCGGCTTCTCCTACATAATGCACTTGTTTTTGATTCGCAAGCACTAGCTTATCAATCTTCTCATGGAGCGACATCATCTCTTTCTTGTGAGTTTCTATATCATCTCCTCTTGGTGCTCGATCATAATCCTCAGAATAGTTCCCATCGCTCAAAGCCAAATTTTCTATGAGCTCCATTCATTCTTCAACATTTTGCCCAAAAAATTTTCCCTTACTTGCTGTATCTAGCAACATGCGAATCTTTGGGAGTGCTCCTCTATAGATTGTGCTCAAGAGAGTCTCTTCACTGAAGCCATGATGAGGGCAAGCTATAGTGTAGTCCTTGAACCGCTCCATAGCTTCATTATAGCTCTCATTCTGCCTTTGTGTGAAGTCACTGATCTCACTTCATAGCCTTGATGTTCTTGTGCTGGAGAAGAACTTTGACAGAAAGGCTTTCTTGCAGTCAGCCCATGAAGTGATGGTCCCCTGAGGTAATGTCTTCTCTCAATGCCTTGCTTTATCTCCAAGGGAAAAAGGGAATAAGCATAGCTTGAAGCTGTCCTCCGAGATGCCATTGATCTTTATCATCCCACAAACTTGCTCAAAGTTGTCAAGATGCTCCAAAGTTAATCCATTGCAAGCCCATGAAACTTGTTGTTTTGAACCATGGAGATGAAGCCTGGCTTGATCTCGAATTTGTTGTTCTGCACTAGTGGAGGAGTGATTCCAAAGCGGTTATGATGTGTGTTTGGAGCATCACCAGCACCAATGATTCTCGGCTGCCTTGGAGCGTGGTTGGGGTTTTCATTGCACCTGGCACCAGCAGCACAGTGAGATGGAGCTTCTTCTTGGTATTGCTAATCCATAACCCAAAATTCAGCTAGACGAGGTTGCTCTATCTCCTCAAAGTTCTGTTCTTGCTCTACTTTCCTTCTATGCCTTGCACTTCCGAGTTGGTGAATATTTTCCAGAGGTTGTAGTAGATTGTGGTCACCACTGGACCTGAAATTCATGTACCTGAGAAGACAATCAGTAAGGTAGAGCAATGAGTAAACAAAATAAAAGTAAAAGGCTTAGTCTTTACTAAGCTCCAAATCCTAATGCTTCCTAATCAAACCCAAGATGGCAACGGTGCCATTTGATAAACAGAATGTTTTGGGACTGTTTTGGCAAAGCCAAATACACTGTTAATGATGTAGTATAGTGCAAGAGGTATCAATCCAGCATGGGTTGTAGAAAGAACACTAGGAATGCAAGAGCAATGCAAAGCTACGCAGATTCGGGTAAATGAGGGAGAAATTCTACAAAAACAAAATGCAATACGAAATGAACAAGAAAACTATTTTAAAATCCCTGGAAGAGGGGTTAACAACTACTGGAAAAAGACTGAGGATTAAAAAGGCAAAGCTACTAATTACTAAAAATCGAGAACTAAAACGGTTAAATAAAGGAACTTCTAGCAACTTAAGATGATAAGCAATGAAACTAAAGCAAAGGTGCGAACTTTAAAACTTGGAAATGAAAACTTGAGGTTTTGAAATGCTAAAAGGAGGATCCAAGGTTAGGGTCATATTAAGAAGGTTAAAGATTCAAGCTTGGGTTTTGAAAACATTAATCTACACTTTTTGTGCTATCTCTAAGCCTTGAGAAACTAAAATAGATCTATCCATGGTGTATGGCATAGATCCCTTCTTCAACCTCTCCACCTAACACATGGTGTATAGTGGGAAAAGAGGTCGAAGAGCATAAATCATAGATCGTAAAAAAGGTGGCTTAAATAGCTCCCTAAGCATCCATGGTGTGTGGAAAAGGATGAGCTAGCCTCTTGGATTTGGTTTTAAAAGACTCCTGAATCCTGCTAAGGTAAGGAGATCTCTGAGATCATAAAGATCTTTCCCAAGACTCTTTAGGCATTAAGCCCCTAAATCCAAGAAGAGAATGAGTTAAGAACAAGAAAAAATCCCAAGCTTAAACCCTTAAATCCTCTAAATCGCCCCAACCTTAAACCCAAAGATAAACTACTCACTACGCATAACTCAAACCGATTCAAATGCAAAGGAGAGAAAGGTAAACATGATTAAGCTAAAGCGATTAAGAAAATACTCCATGATTAGGAAAAGATTAAGGTTTTACAAGTTTCAAAAGCTTAAAAGGTTCAACAATGGCGAAATCGCCTAAGAGAGAAAAGCAAAAGTAAAGTTGGTACTCGACATAATGAATGGATTGGAAAGGAATTGCCCAAAATGGCTAAACAACCAAAATGGTCCCCTTACTACATGCCAAAAGTAAGCTGGCCGGATAAGGTGCTAGAGATCGAGATGGTTGATCGATCTCTAGCTCGATCTTCTGGTGTATCGTCTCCTTTTGCTCGATCTGCTACTTGATCCTGGGACGATCGAGTCGTGAACACGATCTATCTCTCGTTCTGCATAGCTTAGCCCACGTCCGTACTCACGATCGATCTCCTCACTCGATCTCATCCTCGATCCCTTCCTTGGAACGACCTGGGCGTAGTCGATCTTCTGGTCGATCTCATCTAGATCGATGATATACCTATATATTTAGCATATTTCGCATGCATCTAGTTTTCATGCATTCATCTTGCATTATAGGCAAGTTTCTACCATTTGTTGCATTTTAGGTCCTAGGTCTCTTTGCATTCGCATTTTGCATATTTCTGGCACTTTTGCACCATTATCAGGTTTTTTGGAACACTCTGGAGTTGTGGAGGTTGTGTGGACGTGAGGAGGATCAAAACAAGGCTTGTGGACACATGGAGAACCCAGCCATGCATGCAAAGGACCCAAGATCGAGTAGCGGATCGAGCAAGGCAGGTCGATCTATATGAGATCGACATGAAGATCGAGTGACCCAAGTCGATTCAAAGGGAAAGATCGAGACCAAGATCAAGAGAGGAGATCGATATGGAGTACGGACGTGAATGACGTCATGCAGAACGAGGGCCAAACTGAGACCACGACTCGATCATCCAAAGATCGAGTAGAAAATCGAAGTAAATGCTCGATCCATCCAACCAGATCGACTTGAATCGAGCAGAAGAAAGCAATCCATGAAAAAGATCGAGTGAACTGATCGATCTCTCGAGCCTTATCCGACCAGCTGGTTTTTGGCGTCTAGTGAGGGGACCATTTGGAGATGTTTGGCCATTTTAGGAAAAGGAGGCGATCACTTTCTATTATGCACGCTTTGTCTTATCTTTTTCAAGCTCTCTCTTAGGCGATTCCGCCATTGTCGAATCTTAGAGTTTTTCTTGTTTTTAAACTTTGTATCTAGTTAATCATTAAGTCTTTTTCCATAATCGCTTGCTTACTCATGCTTAGTTTATCTTTCTTTGCGTTTCAATTGGTTTCAAACATGAGTAGTGAGTAGTTTTCTTTGGGTTTGGGGTTGAGGCGATTCAAAGGGGTTTAAGGGTTTCAGCTTTTGGATTTCTTTTTGTTCTTAACTTATTCCTTTCTAGGATTTGGGGTCTTAAGGCTTAGAGAATCTTGGAAAAGATCTCTATGATTCCAGAGTTTCTCTTACCTTGACCGGATTCAGAGATCCATGAAAACCAAATCCTAGAGACTAATCTATCCTCTCCGAAACGCCATGGTTGAAGAGGGGGTTATTTAAGCCACTATTTAGGATCTTTGCTTAATGTTCTTTGACCCATCTTTCCACTACACGACAAAGGTTAGGAGGAAGGGTCAGAGAAAGGGATCTTACGACACGCCATGGAAGATCATAGTTTAAGTTTCCTAAGGCTTAGGAAAAGCTCTTTAAATGAGTAGATCTAGATGTTTTTTAACCAATGCTTGAACCTTTGAATCTCTTGAACATGACGCTCGACCTTGAACCCTCTTTCTAGCATTTTAAAACCTCTGTTTATCATTCTCTAGTCATAAAATTGCATTCTTGATCATTAGAAGTCGTTTGTCTTAAGTTGTTAGAATCGATCTGTTTTACCCGTTTTAGCTCTCGATTTTTAGTTATTAGTTGATTTGGTCTTTTAATCCTCTGTTTTCTCCTAGTAGTAGGTAACCCTCTTCCAGGGATTTTAAAATAGTTTTCATAAGCATTTTTCTTTGATTTTACCATCTATCTATCCGATCTGCTTAGATTTGCTTTACTCTTGCATTCCTAGTGTTCTTACTGCTTCCTAGGCTGGATTGACACCTTTACTGCTATACTACGTCATTACAGTGATTTGGGATTTGATATTTGACCTTGCAAACAATCTCTTTATCAAATGGCGCCGTTGCCATCTTAGGATTGTTAGAAAGCATTAGGATTTGGTGTTTGGCAAAGACTAAGCCTTTAACTTTTATTTTGATTACTAATTGCTCTACCTTACTGTCTGTGTTTTCAGGTACATGAATGTGCGCTCCAGGGGTGACAACAACTTACTTAGACCCCTGGACAATATTCACCAACTCGGACACGCATGACAAAGAAGAGCAAGAGAGCAAGCTCAAGCCTATGAAGAGATTGTGCAAGCTGGTTCAGTAGCCTTTGCAACAATGGATGAGCAAGAATATCCTGAGGGACCTCCACAGCCTCACGGTGCTATAGGAAGGGGCAATGGAAACCCCAACCACGCAGCTAGACCACCACAGATTATTGGTGCTGGAGATGCTCCAAATACACATTATAACCGCTTTGGGATCACTCCTCCACCAGTCCAAAATAACAACTTCGAGATAAAGCCTGGATTCATCTCTATGGTTCAGAACAGCAAATTCCACGGGCTGGCTATGGAAGACCCATTGGAGCACCTTGACAACTTTGAGAAAGTGTGTGGGATGATAGATATCAATGGGATCTCGGAAGATGCTTTCAAGCTACGGCTCTTCCTATTTTCTCTTGGAGATAAGGCTAGGCATTGGGAGAAGACCCTTCCACAAGGCACCATTACCTCTTGGGCTGAATGTAAGAAGTCGTTCCTCTCAAAGTTTTTCTCGAGCACAAGAACAGCTAGGTTGCGAAGTGAGATCAGCGGATTCACTCAAAGGCAGAACGAGACATTCACTGAAGCTATGAAGATTCAACGACTATACCATTCAGTGTCCTCACCACGGCTTCAGTGAAGAGACTATCATGAGCACAATATATCGAGGAGCATTACCCAAGATCCGAATGCTACTTGATACGGCAAGAAAGGGTAACTTTCTTGGTCAAGAAGTGGAAGAGGGTATGGAGCTAATAGAGAACTTGGCTTTGAGTGATGGGAATTACACCGAGGACTACGACCGTGCACCTAGAGGTTCCGAGCTTGAGTCACACAAGAAAGAGCTTAAGTCTCTCCCTGAGAAGATAGACAAGCTAGTGCTTGCAAATCAGAAGCAAGTACATTTCGTGGGAGAAGCCAAAGATGTCTTAGAGGAGCTAGAGTTGAGTCAAGAAGAAGCTAATTTGGATTGCTGGTCACAACTACAACAAGCCTCAGGGATATTCACAAGGCTACCAGGGCAACAACAATCTCTCATACAGGAGCACCAACGTTGAGAATCCAAAGGATCAGGTGTACCCCCTCAGCAAGCAAAACCTTTTGTACCCTACAACAAGGGGTTTCAACAAAACAACGGGTATCAAGGTCCGCGGCAAGGTAACATCCAGCAGCAACAGCAAGGCAACAAAGGTTACACTCCTATGTTTCCTCCCGGTTTCATGCCTCAACAGCAACAAGCTCCACCACCTCCTCAAGATCCGGTTCAAGCAATGTTTCAACAGTTGCTTCAAGGTCAAGCTTCTACAAATCAGAAGTTTGTTGAGATGAACAACCGGCTAGACTCCTCTGTTACTGATTTCTCTACACAGATCACTAATCTGAACAACATGATCAAGCAGTTAGAAAAAGGGAAAGCTAGCACAAGCGGTCAAAGCAGCTTACCAGGCAAGTGTGAACAAAATCCCAAGGAGTATGCAAAACGCTATCACCTTGAGAAGTGGTAAAGAGCTTCCGCCGAGAGTTGCACCTAAAGACAATGAGGACATTGTAGTTCAAGATGGGGAGGATAAGCTTTCAGCTGATGAGGAGATTACCTTTGACAATGTTTGGATTGAAAGACCAAGGAAAGGCAAGGAGGTTATTATAGAGAAGAAAGTAGAGGAGGTGAGCAAAGAGAAAGATGCATTTGTTCCTCCACCCTACAAACCGAAGCTTCCCTTTCCCGGTCGGTTCAAGAAACAGCTGCTTGAGAAGCATAGGGCAGTCTTTGAGAAGCATTTGAAAGATGTAGAGATCAAGCTACCTTTGGTGGATTGCCTAGCCATGATGCCTAAGTGTGCAAAGTTTTTCAAATATACGCTTACTAAGAAGAACAAGGAAAGTGAAGAAGTTTTGGTGCTTAGTGAAGAGTGTAGTGATATCATCCACAAGGAGATAGTACCCAAGAAGCTAGGGGATCCAGGATCATTCACCATACCTTGCGCTCTTGGTCCTTTGACATTTCAAAGCTGTTTTTCTGATCTAGGTGCAAGTATAAATCTCATGCCCCATTCCATTGCAAAGAAGCTCGGTTTCACAAGGTTTAAAGAGTGTAGGATCTCTCTCGTGCTAGCTCATAGAAGCATAAGGCTTCCTGTGGGTATGCTTGAAGATTTTCCTGTAAGCATCAGTGGAGTTAACGTGCCAACCGACTTTGTTGTTCTTGAAATGGATGAAGAGCCAAAGGATCCTATAATCCTTGGAAGACCGTTTCTTGCAACCGCTGGAGCCATCATTGATGTTAAGAATGGCAAGATCTCTCTACACTTGGGCAAGGACATCAAGCTAGACTTCGACATTAATGAAGTCTTGAAGAAGTCAACCATTGGAGGACAAGCTTTCTACATTGAAACTCTAGATGCTTTAGCCGATGAGTTGCTCGAGGAGCTGGCACAAGAAGATCACCTACAGCTAGCTTTGACTAAGGAGCCAGGGGAGCATGGTTTTCTGAGCAAGCAGACCCTTGATTCTCGCAAGGTTGTGAACGAAGATGAAGGCGGGTGCCTAGAGATCGATTAGGAAATCGACGTGTTCACTCGATCCAGGACTACGATCGACAAGAAGATAGAGAAGACTGCTCGATCCGGGAAAGAAATCGATAAGAAGATCGAGAGAGCCAACTCGATCAGTTAAGAGAACGACTCAGCAACTCGATCTACTACTCAATCCATATCAAATCGAGCAAGTGATCGAGGTGAGTTCAATCGATCCGGACCAGAACGAGTCGAAGATCGACTGGATGACTAGATCTCAGAGGGGACAACGGTTCAAGATGGCAGCCTTAAAGCTCATGACTCGGGTTCTAAGTAGGCAAATAAGGATGGCGACGTCAACACAAGCCACAAGGAGGACGGGAGCGAGCTGCTTGCCCCAAAGGTGGACCTAAAGGATCTCCCAAAAGGGCTAAGGTATGCTTTCTTAGGGCTTAATGAAACTTATCCCGTGATTGTGAATGAGAACTTGAGTGATGATGAGTTGCACTCGCTCTTTAATGAGCTGAGAAAGTATATGAAGGCCATTGGGTACTCTCTAAGTGACATCAAGGGCCTTTCACCAATGCTTTGCACTCATAGGATTCACTTAGAGAATGAAAACACTTCTTCTATTGAACATCAAAGACGCTTAAACCCGAATTTGAAAGAAGTAGTTAAGAAAGAGATTTTGAAACTGTTAGAGGCTGATGTGATATACCCCATCAATGACAGAATGTGGGTTTCTCCTGTCCACGTCATTAAGAATGAAAAAGATGAATTGATTCCTACTAGAACCATAACTGGTCACCGAATGTGTATAGATTATAAGAAGCTCAATTCAGCTACTAGAAAGGATCATTTTCCTCTTTCCTTTATTGATCAGATGCTTGAAAGATTAGCTAATCACCCATATTACTGCTTTCTTGATGGTTATAGTGGTTTCTTTCAAATACCAATCCATCCTAACGATCAAGAGAAGACGACTTTTACATGCCCTTATGGTACCTTCGCCTATCGAATGATGCCTTTTGGGTTATGTAATGCACCAGCAACCTTTCAAAAGTGCATGATGTCTATCTTCTCTGATCTCTGGTTGTGGAAGTGTTTATGGATGATTTCTCTGCTTGTTTGTTGAATATTTGCAAGGTACTTAAGCGATGTGAGGAGACAAACTTGGTGCTGAACTGGGAGAAGTGTCACTTCATCGTGAAGGAAGGGATTGTGCTCGGACACAAGATATCTAAGCAAGGGATAGAGGTTGATAAAGCAAAGACTGAAGTCATGATGAGCTTAGAGCCGCCAGCTAATGTGAAGGGTATAAGGAGCTTCTTGGGTCACGCCGGCGTCTACAGGAGATTCATTAAGGATTTCTCCAAGATAGCTCGCCTTCTTACACGCTTTCAAGACTATCAAGGAGGCTCTTGTCACGGCACCTATAGTACAAGCACCAGATTGGAGCTTACCCTTCGAGATCATGTGCGACGCGAGTGACTACGCCGTGGGAGCTGTTCTTGGTCAGTGGAAAGACAAGAGGTTGCATGTTATCTACTACGCCAGGCGTACCTTGGATGACACACAAGTGAGATATGCTACAAACGAGAAAGAGCTGCTGGCCGTTGTGTTTGCTATTGAGAAGTTCAGATCATACTTGCTGGGCTCGAAGGTTGTTGTATACACTGATCATGCTGCTTTGAGGTACATCTACTCAAAGAAAGATACCAAGCCGAGGCTCTTAAGGTGGATTCTCCTTCTACAAGAGCTTGATATGGAGATAACAAGAAGGGGATAGAGAATGGTGCTGCTGATCACCTTTCTAGAATGAGAGTGAATGAAGCCTTACCCTTAGATGATTCACTTCCTGAAGAGCAACTCACGATGATAGACACGGTGGTATGCACACGGCTAGAGTATCAGTTCGAAGATGTTTTGGCTTTGAGAGAAGAGAACCTGCCTTGGTATGCTGATATAGTGAACTTCTAGGCTTGTGGAGAGGAACCTACTCATCTTGACCACTACCACAAGAAGAAGTTCATGAGAGACATCTCTCAATTTTTTTGGGACGAGCCTTACTTGTACAAGAGGGGAGTAAACATCTTGTATAGAATATGTGTTTTAAGAGAGGAAGCGCAGGACATCCTTCTATATTGCCACAGTTCATCCTATAGAGGACATTTCACTTCTTTCAAGACGGCAACAAAGGTCTTACAAGCCGGGTTTTGGTGGCCATCGCTATTCAAGGATGCTCATGAGTTTGTTAAGTCTTGTGAAGCATATCAAAGAGCTGGAAACATCACGAAGAGGAATGAGATGCCTCAGGTGCCAATCTTTGAAGTTGATATTTTTGACGCTTGGGGGATAGACTTCTTATGGTAACAAATTAATCTTGGTGGCTGTTGATTACATATCTAAGTGGGTTGAGGCTATAGCTTCCCCAACCAATGATGCAAAGGTGGTGGTTAAACTCTTTAAGACCATCATCTTCCTACGGTTTGGAGTACCAAAAGTAGTGATCAGCCACTTTATCAACAAGGTGTTTGAAAGTCTCCTGAAGAAGTATGGAGTGAAGCGCAAGGTAGCAACACCTTATCACCCACAAACTAGTGCGCAAGTAGAGGTCTCGAATACACAGATCAAAGCTATCTTAGAGAGGATAGTAGGAGCAACTCGGAAGGATTGGGCGGTTACACTAGATGATGCTCTATGGGCTTATCGGACCGCTTTCAAGACTCCTATTGGTACCACTCCCTTCACTCTTCTATACGGCAAGGCATGTCATCTTCCTGTTGAGTTGGAGCATATAGCACTATGGGCTGTGAAGCAGATGAACTTCAGTCTCAAGACGGCGCAGGAGAAGCGGTTGATGTCTACGGTTAGACACCTACGAGCGTGCTAAGATCTACAAGGAAAGGACCAAGGCGGTTCATGACAAGAAGCTGGTTCATAAGGAGTTAAGGGAAGGCAGTCTGGTGCTACTCTACAACTCGAGGTTGAAGCTGTTCCCGGGCAAGCTCAAGTCAAGGTGGTGTGGACCGTTTGAGATCAAGGAAGTTCTGCCCTATGGAGCTGTTACTTTGGTTGGCAAGAGTGGAAAGGCTTTCACGGTTAATGGGCACAGAGTCAAGCCCTACCTGGCGAGTGATAGCAGCAAGGAGAACACCACAATGCTTCTCTAAGACCCACCCCTAGCCTAAACCAAGTAAGGTCTAGCTAAAGACGTTAAAGAAAGCGCACTTGGGAGGCATTCCCATGTTTAACTTATATATATTTTTGCCTTCTTTCTATTTCAGTTTTATGCTTTTTATGTTTAAGTGTGTAGGTGAAAGGATAGGTGATTGGAGATCATGATCTTGGAGTCAAAAGAGGCAAGAAAGGTGAAGTATAGGCTAGAGATCGAGTGCTAAATCGACTTAACCTGGACCAATCTTTAATAGATCGAGCTAGTGAACCGAGATGAGTCAGTCAATCTAGACGAGATCTAGTAGACAATCGAGTGAGTCAGTCGATCATGAGAGGATAAACCACTCATACGTTTAGCTTGAAATGCAAACGAGGTGTGGATCGACTGACCTCACTCGATCCTCGAGGCTAAATCGATCAGTCTACTCGATCTGCCCTTCACCCAAACGACCCCCAAATCGATCACGTGGCTCGATCCAAGGAGCATAGCCTGAGTGACCAAAAATCATGGAACGAGGGGGCACTATCGATCTAAGAGTCGATGCAATCTGAATCGAGTCCCTGATCGATCAATCCTCTTAATCCTAGCCAACATGGGCATGAGATCGAGTCCTAGATCGAACAAATGGACTCGATCTCGTGCCGAGGTAAGTTTGTGTTTTCCCTCCTTTCTTCTTTCCCTCCTGTTTTTAAATTCAAATCTTGGTCAAAGCAAGCATCTTTGACCATGAAAGATGTGCCTTGACCAAGCTTTTCAGAAACCACTTGTGCATGTGTCCAAAGATTTTTGTCTTTAAAACCTCTCTTTGCTCTTTTTATCTTCACTTTGCAATAGAGAGCGAGTTTGAGTTTTTAAAAGACTAGAGCATTTCATTTTCCTCTCATACAAAGGTAATTTCAAGTTGCTTGATCGGCTTGCTTAATTTTTCAAGAAAATTCCTTTTTGTGATTTAGTTAAATGATTTGCTAGGGAGTTAGGATAATTTTTTGAAGTAGCTAGATATTAGGAAAATTTCTAGATTTAAACCTATCTTTAGATTTTCTTCCCTAATATTTAGCTGCAATTTTTATAAATTCCCCAAAAATCTAGGTTTATTGTTACAAGTTTTTCCCTTCCACCTTGTCTTTCTCTTGCATTCGCCACCTTTACTCATCCTCTTCTTTGAGAATTGCGATTCAGTTACTAATGGTATCCAAGAGAACCAGAGAAGAGACAACACAGGGAGAGGGAACAAAGAAGTGGTTCAAGAGAGGGTCAGATGGACAAAGGAGGAGAAACAAGCCAAGAAACGATTGGAAAGGCTAAGGTTCGATCCCACAAAGTTCGTGAGCAGGGACCTGTTGGCAAAGATGGGGATCTTAGGAGACTTTGACCAGCTTCTCAAGAACATTGGGCTCCGGTGCTTGTCAAGAATGGATTGCCCAACCTATCCCGAGGCAACCCTAGACTTCTTAACCACCTTGGGTTTCACCTACGAGAATCCGAGCCTCCCCACGCCATCACAAGGTCACCTCATCTTCAAGATCAGGAGACAAGTCTATCATCTCTCCATCCAAGAGCTTTGCCAAGCCTATGGTCTGAAGGCTGATGCCAAGCTCGTTGAGTTTCCTGCTTTCTCTCAAGCCAACGATTTGTGGGATCTGATTAGCAACGATGATTACAAGGCAAACACGGTGAAGATCAAGAGAGACTGCAGCCCCGTTTTGTTATACACGCTTAAGCTCATCACCCGCACCTTTAGTGGAAGGTCCGTGGCTCCCACTGTCACCAAGAATGAGCTGTGTTTCTTGTTCCAAGGCGTTAAGCACCTTCTATGCGATCCTAAGGATAATGACGAGCCGATGGAAGATGAGCTCGGAGATGATGTCAATTATGGATGTATTTTGGCTTCCTCTCTGCTCAAGTACAAGGCATGGGCAATGAGGTGCAAGGCGAGTTCAGCGTTGATAGGGGGCTTCCTTACACCGCTGTTTGTTCAAGCTGGTGTACCTCTTCCTGATATTGTACCTTGCGCGGATAGAGCTTATATGGATGAGGTTTACATGCGCAACACAGACAGCTTGGGACGCACGTCAGCAGAGGGATTCTTTGCTTACCTGTTCATTGATTGTGACAATGAGAAGAGAGTGTGAATCTTGCCAAATCAAGTGGAGACGGAGCTGCTAGGTGTTGGCAACGTTGAGTTTTTACCAAGTGTTGAGGAATGTTATGCACCTCTAGGAGCCACAGCTGCACCTCCACGAGTTGCTCGCCCACGTTCAGAGTCACCTCCCTCCAATGCTGAGATGCCAGCTAGCTTCGACCATCCTAAGCTTGATTACGAGCCAAGAACCAAGGCTGAGAAGTTTCTTGATTCTGTAGTGGAGATGCAGCGGAAAGTGAATAAGTGGCAGAGAAAGTTGATTAAAAAGCTTGCTAAGAAGATCAAGGGCTTGCAAAAGAAATCATCTGAAGCATCTTCAGGGGAAGAGGTTGAGCAACCCGAGAAGAGAAGGAGATCAACTGGTGGGATACTGATCCGTGAGCCCCAAGGCGACCACCAAGCTGCACACCGCTCTCTAAATGAAGGATCAAGCAAGGAGAAAGGCAAGGCGGTCACCCACGAGACTCCTAAAAAGAGCAGGAAGTCTGGAGCATCCTCAAGCTCCAGCCATGCCTAGCTACGAGGTACCAACAACCGATCCATTTTACATACCCTGCATCGTTTGAATTTTGCTTTGTGTTTTTGACTCCTCTTAAACTTTGTTTGCCACCGAGACAGTGTCATTCAAGTTTGGGGGAGTGTGTGTGTTATTTGACATGTTTTCTTTGATCTTATTTTGAGTTATCATCCTGGAGTCTTGCATTGCATCATCTAAGGCATAGAAAATACAAAAAAATGATAAAAATTTTAAAAATTTTCAAAAGAATTCATGTAGTTTGCATTTGCATTGTTAAATATTGTAGGATTGAGTCTAGAATTTTTAAAACATGTAGGTTGTTGCATTTGCATAGGGAGTGAATGATAAGCACTTGTTAAGATGTTGATGTTCGAACTGTTTTTCAATGCCTTGGTTGTTTGTTGCTTGAATGCATCTAGTGAGTTTGAAGTTAAGGCTGCACCATACCTTGATTACTTGCATTTGATACTCTAGTCTTATGTTGGAACTCGCTTTGATTTGATGCCAACTCCATCTTAGTAGAACCATAATCTTGACATTTAATTATCTTGTTTGTGCATTGAGAGCGATCGCATGGCTTACCTATATACATACTTGGATTATCTTCTTCCCTTCTTACCACTCTTGTTAATCCAAGTAGCTGATCCTCATCATCATGGGACAGTTAACCTCGCCCTTAACCAAACCTTCTTTTTGACCTAAACACTTTTGCCTGAGTTGTGAGGCCTTACATTGCATCATTTTCTATCCTATCTTAGCAAAAAGTGTTAGGAATAAGGCTGGCAAGGAGAAGCTCCCTTGTAGACACCAGCTTGCATTTTGAGCTTGGTAATAGGTTAGGAGTTTGGGAAAAGGGTTGTTTGAGTGGTTTATGCGTTTTATGTTTACATCTTTACAAAGGAAGGAAAAGAATGGGATTGGTAGCAAGGGGGGAACAGGTCCTCTGTGGTTAAGTAAAGTAGAAAAAGAATGCTCTTAGTGTTAAAAAAGAAAGGCGCCAGCAGCAACAAGGCTTACAAAAGGTCATTCCAAAAGAAAAAAAATCAGATCGAGCCATCCACCAAAGGTTATGAAAACGGCGCCAAGGATACAACAAAGGAGAGAAAGTTCAAACAAAGAAGTCAACCACACGGACAGAAGAAAAACGAGTTTCCCCCAAATGTGAAGGATGAAGAGATCAAGCGCTTTGGGAAAGGGTAGATTTAGGGGTTACACTTGGGGATTTAGAAGTTTTTAGGATCATCTTAGGTTAAAAGGGTAGAAGGGAGCTTTAACTTGCATGCATAAATGTGCTTTCACCTTTAGCATTTTGCCAAAGATATGATTCTTTCATTGAGTTGTCCCCTGATATTTTAAAACCCTTATTTGAATGAGATCATCCTCATCTCATGATCATGTCCCTTGACCAAATGCTTTCTCTTGATGTGCACAAACTAGATCCATTGGTTACCGTTTAATGAATGTTAAGGATTTGGTTGATTCGAATGCTTGTGTAGGCTAAGCTAGAGTTCATTGTTTGCTTTAATGAGTATGGCTAAAACTTTTAAAGTAGAACAACCTCTGTGCATCTTAGAACTTATAACTTGGGAATTGAATCAGTTTTTCCATTGACATCTTTTGTTTTGAGCTCCAGTTTTCAAACTTCTCTTCCTTTCTTGAATTTTGTTTGCTTGAGGGCGAGCAAAAGGCAAGTTTGGGGGAGTTGATATACCTATATATTTAGCATATTTCGCATGCATTTAGAGTAGTTTTCATGCATCCATCTTGCATTATAGGCTAGTTTCTACCATTTATTGCATTTTAGGTCCTAGGTCTCTTTGCATTCGCATTTTGCATATTTCTTGCACTTTTGCATCATTATCAGGTTGTTTGGAACACTCTGGAGATGTGGAGGTTGTGTGGACGTGAGGAGGATCAAAACAAGGCTTGTGGACACTTGGAGAACCCAGCCATGCTTGCAAAGGACCCGAGATCGAGTAGTGGATCGATCAAGGCAGGTCGATCTAGACGAGATCGACCTGAAGATCGAGTGACCCAAGTCGAATCAAAGGGGAAGATCGAGACCAAGATCGAGAGAGGAGATCGATCTGGAGTACGGACGTGAATGACGCCATGCAGAACGAGGGTCAGATCGAGACCACGACTCGATCATCCAGAGATCAAGGAGAAGATCGAAAGAAATGCTCGATCCATCCAACCAGATCGACTTGAAGATCGATCAGAAGAAGGTGATCCATGAAGAAGATCGTGTGAACTGATCGATCTCTGGAGCCTTATCCGACCAGCTGGTTTTTGGGGTCTAGTGAGGGGACCATTTGGACATGTTTGGCCATTTTAGGCAAATGAGGCGATCACTTTCTATTATGCACGCTTTGTCTTGTCTTTTTCAAGTTCTCTCTTAGGCGATTCTGCCATTGTCGAATCTTAGAGTTTTTCTTGTTTTTAAACTTTGAATCTAGTTAATCATTATGTCTTTTTCCATAATCACTTGCTTAATCATGCTTAGTTTATCTGTCTTTGCGTTTCAATTGGTTTCAAACATGAGTAGTGAGTAGTTTTCATTGGGTAAGGGGTTGAGGCGATTCAAAGGGGTTTAAGGGTTTAAGCTTTTGGATTTCATTTTGTTCTTAAATTATTCCTTTCTAGGATTTGGGGTCTTAAGGCTTAGAGAATCTTGGAAAAGATCTCTATGATTCCAGGGTTTCTCTTACCTTGACTTGATTTAGAGACCCATGAAAACCAAATCCTAGAGACTAATCTATCCTCTCCCAAACGCCATGGTTGAAGAGGGGGTTTGTTAAGCCACTATTTAGGATCTTTGCTTAATGTTCTTCGATCCATCTATCCACTACACGCCATAGGCTAGGAGGAAGTGTCAGAAAAAGGGGTCTTACCACACGCCATGGAAGATCCTAGTTTAAGTTTCCTAAGGCTTAGGGAAAGCTCTTTAAATGAGTAGATTTAGATGTTTTCAAACCAAATCTTGAACCTTTGAATCTCTTGAACATGACCCTCGATCTTGAACCCTCTTTCTAGCATTTTAAAACCTCTGTTTATCATTCTCTAGTCATAAAGTTGTATTCTTGATCATTAGAAGTCGTTTGTCTTAAGTTGTTGGAATCGATCTGTTTTACCCGTTTTAGCTCTCGATTTTTAGTTATTAGTAGATTTTCTCTTTTAATCCTCTGTTTTCTCCTAGTAGTAGTTAACCCTCTTCCAGGGATTTTAAAATAGTTTTCATAAGCATTTGGTCGTTGCATTTAGTTTTCTTTTATTTTACCATCTATTTACCTGATCTGCTTAGATTTACTTTACTCTTGCATTCCTAGTGTTCTTCCTGCTTCCTAGGCTGGATTTTCACCCTTACTGCTATACTACGTCATTACAGTGGTTTGGGATTTGATATTTCACCTTTCAAAAATCTGTTTATCAATCGACCTGCCTAGCTCGGATCTACCTCTCGATCTCGGTTCCCTTGTAGGAAGGCTGATTTCTCCGAAGTGTCCACCAGTTCCTCTTTGATCCTTAGCATATCCACGAACTCTCCACAGCTCCAATGTGTCCAAAACAACCTGAATATGATGCAAGAATGCAAGAAACATGAAAATGCTAATGCAAAAGTGCTATAGGACCTAAAATGGTGCAAACTAGCCTATTATGCAAGATGAATGCATGAAAACTACACTAAATGCATCGTAAATATGCTAAATATATGAGTATATCACAAGTACAAAGGTCTCTTTGATGAGCAAATGAAGAAGATCCAGCTCACTATGCTATTGCTAGATGCTTTTGTTTTCGTTCCACCTTGCCAAAACTTTTGAAAAATGCTGTTGCTGAAAGAACAAAGGACTTACAACGGATGGTGGTACTAACACATGAGTGCAGCGCCATTATCCAACAGAAGAGAGTGGCTTCCAACAAGCTGGGTGATCCAGGAAGTTTTACCTTACCCTGCTCTATAGGTCCACTTCTGTTTGATAAATGTTTGTGTGATCTAGGAGGTATTGTCAGCATAATGCCCTACTCTGTAGCACAGCACCTAGGCTTCACTAAGTTCAAGGACTGTAGAATCGCTTTGGTGTTGAGTAGCATCAGTTCTTAGACTGTAAAAAATTGAGAAAAGAAGTTGAAAAAATTGAAAAAAAAAATAGATTAAGTGAAGAGAAAATAGGAGAGTTGTACTGAGATTGAGTTGATAAATTCTTGACGAGATATCACACTTAGATAAATAAAAGGAGTTGGCAGTAGAGATTCTGGATTTCTTGAAGGGGCTTGGACTGGATTTGAGAGATTGCTAAGTGATAACAGGATTATTGTGCAAGCAAGCAGGTTATCAAAACTCAAACCACATGTTATGATGTAGTACAGTAGTAAGGGGTATCAATCCACACCTAGGATGCAGGAAGAGTCACTAAGAATGCAAGGATGAAGCAAATCTAAGCGAAATGGATAAATGATTGGTAAAATCTAACAAAACTAGATGCAACGACTAAATGAGATGCAGAACAATTTTAAAATCTCTGGAAGAGGGTTAACTACCACTAGGAACAAGCAGAAGATTAAAAAAGCAAGGCTACTAAAAACTAAAAATCGACCAGTGAATCGACCACAGGATCGAGCAGTGGATCGAGCAAAACGGATCGATCTAACGAACAACTTAAAGCGATTGACGTCTAATGAACAGGATGCAAGCTAAATGACAAGCGAATGATGAACAAAGATTTAAAATGCTAAAAAGGAGGGTTTAGGGTCGAAGGTCATATTCAAGGGTCTCAAAGGTTTAAGCTTTGGTTCGAAATCATTTAGATCTACTCACTTGTGAGGTTTCTCTAAGCCTTGAAAACAAAACAAAAACCATCCATGGCGTGTGGTATGGTTCACTTCCTCAATCTCTTCTCCAAACCCATGGCGTTTGGTGGAAAAAGAGATCGAAGAGCAAGGAAAACAGATTTCAATATAATGACCTAACTATTCCCCTTTACAACCATGGCGTGTGGGAAAGGAAAGATTAGTCTCTAGGATCTGGTTTTCTAGGATATCTGAAACCTATCAAGGTAAGACAGCCCTGGATCATAGAGACCTTTTCCAAGGCTCTCTAAGCCTTATGACCCCAAGATCCTAGAAGAGAAGGTATGAAGAACAAAGAAAACACAAAGCTTTAACCCTTTCAACCCTTTTTAATCGCCTCAACCCCAAAAACCCAAAAAGACTACTCGCTACTCATGGTTAAGATCGAATGAAAAGCAATAAACGATGAACTAAACATGATTAACGATGCTATTAAAGAAAACTTGCTTAATATTAAAAGATTCAAAGGTTTAAAGCACAAAAAGCTTAGATGTTCTACAATGGCGATAAGCCTAAAGTTCAGAGAGAGAAAAGCAAAAGACAGAATGGAGATAAGAGAAAGCGATAGCTGCGGTTAGCCAAAAATGGCTAAACCGCCATTGGTCCCCCCTTCGCTAGCTGCCAAAACCAGCTGGACGGATAAGGTTAGTGTGGGCTCGATTCGGATCACTCGATCTCCGGCTCAATCTTCTCTTGGATCGGGTGACTTCCCTCTATCTTTGAGTCAATCCTTTGATGATCGGGTCGGGAACTCGATCTGGCCCTCGATCTACATGGCATGGCCCACGTCCGTACTCTCGATCGACCTCCTCACTTGATCGCATGCTCGATCTTCCTCTTGAATTGACTGGGGGTCACTCGATTTTCTGGTCTATCTCGTCAAGATCGACCTGCCTTGCCCGATCCAAAACTCGATCTCAGGTCCTTTGCTGAATGGTTGAGTTCTCCAAATGTCCACAAGCTTCCTCACGAGCCTTAGCATGTCCATGAATCCTCCACAACTACAAAGTGTCCAAAAACAACCTGAATATAATGCATAATGCAAGAAACATGCGAATGCTAATGCAAAAGTGCAATAGGACCTAAAATAGTGCAAACTAGCATATAATGCAAGATGAATGCATGAAAAACTATCATAAATGTATGCAAAATATGCAAAATATATAGTAATATCAACTCCCCCAAACTTGCCTTTTGCTTGCCCTCAAGCAAACAAAATTCAAGAAAGAAAGAGAGGTTTTAAAAACGGGGGTTTAGGCTTCTTGCAAAAGTGTTTTTTAAATGAATCAATTCAATGGTCCTAGTTCTTAATTTTAAGATGCAATGCACACACTCATACTCCAAAGAACTAAGCCATACTCATCACATAATGATTTCAAATCATGACTCTCATATCCCAAACAATCCAAGAATCCTATCCTTTAACATTCATTAAGATCAAAACCGTGAACCACACTTATGTATTTTAAAGCCGAACACACTTGGTTAAGGATAAAGGCTATGAGACTAGAATGATCAAATTTAAATGGGTTCTCCAATGCAATGGTTTCTCTCAAAAAAGGTATGAACTTATGCAGAATGCTAAAGGTAAAGGCAATTGATGCATACATGACTAGACTCTCATCTACCCATATATACTAACAATGATCCTAAACACCCTCTCATTTCTTTTCTTTTCAGCTCACTCACCCTCCTAGAGACTACCCTCATCATCAAAGCAATTCGCTTAGCAAAAACCCAAATAAGAGCATCATCTTAAAACTCTTTTGGCTAGTGAAAAGGCTGAAAACACATTTAGCTCTTTTCTTTTCTTTTTGATAGCAAGGAGAAAGGCAAGGCGGTCACCCACGAGACGAAGATCGAGTGGAGCAATCGATCAAATGGTACGGACGTAAATGATGCCATGCAGAGCAAGGACCGGATCGAGTCCACCACTCGATCCGACCGAAGATCGACACCAAGATCGGATGCAACACTAGATCCGCCGAAGATGATCGAGACCCAGATCGAGTAGAAGACACGATGTCCGAAAGTGATCGAGAGAGCCGCTCTATCCTGAAGTCGATCTCTGTCCTTTCAACCGTTTTTGGCCGCTAGTGAGGGGGGGGACCATCGAGCTGTTTTCACCATTTTGGGAAGGCGGCGATGATTTTTTGGGGGGGACACTTTTCATTCTTATCTTTTTATGCTTTTTCTCTCTAATTTGGAGACTCTCCGCCATTGTTACACTTTGAGCTTTGTTCTTGAATATTTCGAATCGTTTAAGTTTTAAGTAATCGTTTTCATGTTCATCGCTTCATCTTTTATGTTTATTTTGGTTATTCTTATGTGTAGCGAGTAGTTTCATTTGGGTCTCGGGGTTGAGAGGATTCACGGGGTCTAAGGGGTTTTCAAGTTGGTAGTTGTCTTGTTCTTAATGGCTTTCTCTTCTAGGATGTTGAGTCCGACTCTCACGCCAAAATGTTTATGATCAGAGAGGTCTCTTACCTTGACAGGATCCAGAGATCTCTGAAAATCACATCCTAGAGACTAGTTACCCTTTCCCAAAAGCCATGGATGTTTAGGGGACTAGTTAGGCCGTGTGTTTGAAATCTGAGTTCATTGCCCTTCAACCTCTCTTTCCACCAGAAGCCATGGGTTTGGAGGAGAGGATGAAGGAGTGATCCATACCGAAAGCCACAGATGGATCTTGTTTTCATTTTCAAGGCTTAGGGAATCTCACAAAGTGAGTCGATTTAAAGTTTTCAATCCCAACTTGGACCCTTGAAACCCTGGACCATGAATCTCAACCCTAGACCCTTCTTTCTTAGCATTCTTACATCTTCGTTAGTCATTCGCTTGATATTCGCCGCATCCTGGTCATTAGTTTCTTCATACTTCCATTTTTAGACGAGATCGATCCAAACTGCTCGGTCTAGTGGTCGATCCACTAGTCGATTTTTGTTAAATCATAGCCTTGATTTTTAATTTTTCTGTTCGTTCCTCGTAGTAGTTCAATCACTCTTGGTAATTTAAAAATAGCTTTGCATTCCATTCGGTCGTTGCATATAATTTTTAGGATTTTCACAATATCGCCTGTTATTCGCTTAGCTTTACACTACTCTTGCATTCTCTTTGATCTTCCTAGCTCCTAGAAATGGATTGACTCCCACTTGCATACTGTACTACAACCTAAGTGTTGCATTTGAGTTTGATAGCCTCATTGCATCCTCACCCTTGCAAAGAAAGTAGTTATTAGGTGAAAGGAGGAAGAGAGCCTAAATATGTATATGATCCATGTGTTCATTTTCAAATGCATAAGTATGATAATTAAAGATCAGATTAGGGTTCTCACTTATTAGGACAAGATTCAATTCATAAATGTTCAAGTCAAAGTGTGAACAATGCATCAAAGGACTACTAACTAGGGCCTTGAAACAATTCATGAGCTTAAAGAACCTTTAAAAGAAAAAGTTTAACCCCTTATGCAAATGTAAACAACTTAAATGCTCAAACAATTCTAGACTCAATCCTAAAATGTTTAGCAAAGTGAATGCAACTACATTTTAAAATTTTTTCCAATTGTTTTTTGTTCTTTTCTATGCCTTAGGATGTATGCAAGACTCAAAGGATGATAACAGAAAATAAGAAGAAAGAAAACATGTCAAACACACAACACACTCCCCCAAACTTGAATGACACCGTCTCGGTGGCAAACAAAGTCTAGAGAAGCTCAAAACACAAAGCAAAAACTTTAAACATGAGTGGTATATACAAGGGATGGTTGTTGGTACCTTGGAGCTAAACTCGGCTGGAACTTGAGGATGTTCCAGCGAAGCTGCTCTTGCTAAAGGAGCGTCGTGCTATGCCCTTGCCTTTTTTCCGTGGTTGGGAGTTCATGGATGAAGTGATGTGCTTGTTGTGTGCTGCCTTGAGGTTCACGGATGACTATCGCTCCAGTCGATCTCCTCCTCTTCTCGGGCTGCTCGACCTCTACACTCATGGACTGCTTAGACTTTGCGGGTGAGTTCCCTTGAAGCGCCTTGACCTTCTTGGCAAGTTTCTTGTTAATCTAGCCTTGCCACTTGGTTATCTTGCGCTGTATCTCCACGACCGAAGCTAGGAACTTCTCCGCTTTGGTCCTTGGCTCAAAATCTATCTCGGGGAGCTCAAAGTCAGCTGGCATCATGGCGTCTAAGGGTGGCGATTCTGAGAGGCTCACGAGCGGCTTCAGTTGGGATCATGGCTGCTCTAAGTGGTGCATAACACTCCTCTTGAGTTGGACAAAACTCGATGGTGCCTATGCTGTCCAAGTGTGTCTCATCCACATTAGGTAAGATGCATACGCTCTTCTTCTTGTCATCACTGTAGAACAGATAGGCAAAGAATCCTGGAGCTGGCGGAGGTCCCAAGCTATCGGTATTGCGCATATAGGTCTCGTCCATCTATGCTCTATCCGCACAAGGTTCGAAGCTTTGAAGAGGTACACCGTCTTGAATGAAGAGCGGTGTAAGGAAGCCTCCAATGAATGCTGAATTTGCCTTGCACCTCATGGCATACGCCTTGTACTTCACCAGAGAGGATGCTAAGATACATCCATAATAAACATCATTCCCAAGCTCATCTTGCATCGCCTCGTGGTTCTCCTCTTCGCTGCTGCAAAGTATCCTCTTGATTCCTTGGAAGAGAAAGCACAGCTAGGTCTTTTTCACTGTAGGAGCCACGGATCGCCCACTGAAGGTGTTGGCTAGAAGCTTGAGAGTATACCTCAAAACGGGGTTCCTCACTTTCTTGATCTTAGCCGTGTTGGGTTTGTAGTCTTCATCACAAAGGACGTCCCATAAATCGTTGGCGGTCTTGAGACGAGGGAACTCTACTGGCTTAACCGTGGCATTAAGACCATAAGCTTGGCAGAGCTCTTCAATGGAGAGATGATAAGCTCGCCTCTTGACCTTGAAGGTGAGATGACCCTGTGAGGGAGTGGGGAGACTCGAATTCTCATAGGAAAACGCCAAGGTGGAGAGGAAGTCTAGAGTGACTTGTGGATATGTTGGGCAATCCATCCTGTGGGAACTCCACAAGCGTGGCTGCAGCAAATTTGAACCGTGGGAACTCCACAAGCGTGGCTGCAGCATTGAGTCTGTCAGCTTGGCATAGCTCAGGGATGGAGAGGTGGTAGGCTTGCTTCCTGCTCTTGAACGTGACATGACCCTTGGATGGAGCTTGGATGCTTGGATCTTCATATGAGAAGTCCAAGGTGGAGAGGAAGTCAAGCGTAGCCTCGGGGTAAGTGGGGCAATCCATCCGTGATAAGCAAGCAAGACCCATGTCTTTGAGCAACTTATCAAAATCCTCCAACAACCCTAGCCTTTCCAAGAAATCCCTACTTGCAAACTTTGTAGGCTCAAACCGCAACCTCTCAAGCCCCTTCTTTGCTTTCTTCTCTTCCTTACTCCACCTGACCATTTCTTCCACAACTTGCTGAGTTTCCTCTTGAGTTGCCAAATCTCTACTTCTCTTCCTTGGTGCCATGGTACCTGAAACACAAGTTCTCAAAAAGAAGGTGAGTATATGCGACGATTAAGAGAGAAAGATGTGGCAAAGAGAGAAAATCTCTAAATATAAATCCTAGATTTTTGGAGATTTTCTAAAATTTATCAATAAATAGAAGATGAAAATCTCTTGAGATAAGACTAAATCAAAAAAATTTCCCTAATACTTAGATATTTCTAAAAGTTCATCCTAATCCCTAGCAAATAGCATTCACCAATTCAATAAAAGGAAATTTTCTTGAAAACTCAAATATGAAATTCAAGAAATTCGAAATACTTTTGAAAAGGGATGTTTATAAGATGCTCTATGCCTTTAAAAACCGAACTTACACTCTCTCTTTCTAAAAATCAGTTTCGAAATGCAATGTGAAGAGAGTGTGGATTCAAGGTGTTATAAAGACAAAAATCTTGGATGCATGCAAGTGGGTTCTGAAAAAGGTGTGGTCAAAGCACACATCCTCATGGTCAAAGATGCTTGCCTTGACAAAGATTCAAATTTAAAATGGGAGGGAAAGAGAAAGGAGGGGGAAAGTTTGAACCAACCTCGGCCTTGAGATCGAGTCAAATTGGTTGATCTTGACCTCGATCTCATGCCCATTATGTCCGTGATCGAGAGGCTTGCTCGATTGGAGGCTCGATCTGATTTGAATCGGGCCTTAGATCGAGTCTGCTCTTCGTTCCAAGATTCCACGTGGTTATGGCCATGCTCCTTAGATCGAGCTTCTTGATCGATTTCGAGGTCATTTTGGCAAGGATCGAGTGAGCTGATCGAGTGAAGAGATCGATCCAGTTCGAAGATTGTGTGAGACCAGTCGATCGACACCCCGTTTGCATTTCAAGCTAAACGTATGGGTGGGTCTTCCTCTCGCAATCGACTGATTCACTCGATTGTCTACTCGATCTTGTCTAGATCGAGTGACTTCACTCGATTCTCTTGCTCGATCTAGTAAAGATCGAGCCAGGACAGGTAGATCAATCACTCGATCATTTGCCTCTGTTTCTCCTTTCCTTGCCTCGTTGACTCCAAGATCATGATCTCCGGTTCCCATCTCCTTATACCTACACACTTAAACTAAAAAGCATAAAATTAAAACAGAAAGAAATCAAAAATATGTACAATGATAGTCATGGGAATGCCTCCCAAGTGCGCTTGTTTTACGTCTCTGAGCTAGACTTTACTTGGTTAGGCTAGAGGGGGATCTTGGAGAAGCAACGTGGTGCTCTCCTTGCTGCAATCACTTGCTATGTAGGGCTTAACTCGATGCCCATTCACCGTGAAACTCTGTCCACCCTTCCATTTTCTTCTCCTTTTAGACTTAGGTTGCATTTAGAGTATAGTTTGCATTTTCCTTGCATTTTGGATGTTTTTAGGTGCTTTTGGAGCTAAAAGGAGCTTGGAGGAGTTTTTGGGATGATCCAGGATGCTAGTTGGGCGAAAGGGAGCAAGAAGGATCAAAGCAGAGAATCTCTGCAGAAGCTTTCGGTCAGAGCACGGTGAACATCGGTCAAGGATGACCGATACGGAGCAGTATCGATCACTAGTATCGGTCAAGGGTGACCGACACAAACACAACGAGTGGATTTTGGTCATATGTTTCGATCACTCCGGACCGATAGGGATCCATATCGATCACTGAAGACCGACGTAACTGACTGATACTGACCCAGCCCGAACCTGTTTTTAGTTACACTTTTGCCATTACTCTAGGGCTTTCTTCTCTACGCTATAAATAGCCTCCTTTTCCAGATTTTCGAGTGGTCTTACCAAAATACTGTTCTTAAGCATTTTCTTTAAGTTTGTAAGACAAATCCTTTGCTTTGTTCAATATATTTGAGTACTTGCTTTAATCTTTCTTTATTCTCTCTTCTAATCACGATTAACATCGTTTCCCTTTGTGATTTGGTGCTAAAATGAGTATGAGTGAGTAGTTATCTTAGACTTTCTAGATGTGGTAAATTAGGGGAATTTAAGACTTGATTATGGCTTGTTAAGTGCTTCAGCTTATGGGTTCCGCTCAATTAATCTGTTATTCATGCTAGATTAGTCTTGATCAAACTTATCTAAGTTGTTAGCTTTCTCTTATGCCCACCAAGTGTTTGATGAAATGATGATCTTGTTTAATAGAGGATTTACTGGCCTTGGCTTAAGATATTGACTGTTTGAGGAGCATTTTGACTTGAATAGAGTTGTTTACTATTGCTTGCTTGATGTTTTAGCACTAATGAGAGTTAGTTCTTGTTAAGATGTTTAACGAAGGGCTATTTGCCAAGAGATTGGATCTAGCTTGCTTGATAGTGAACTCTATGTCTAGGAATCACCATTGCTTGCTTACTTGCTTGATCAATGTAGTTTGAAACAGCCTTAGTTAGTGTCTGAAATTCCCCAAAGTCAATAACCACATCTAGGAACTTGCCTTTCTCTTATTTGAATCTCGGATTTGCTCTGTTTTGCTCTGTTTTGCTCGGTTTTTCTTGTTTAAAACTGCTTAGTTTGCTTTTGTTTTCACTTTCTTTGTTGATTGATCACACTAGGTTGTTAGAACAGTTGCTAGGCAACAAAAACCTTTTCCTGCTTGCTTGACTTAGAGATTTCACTCTTAGCTCTTCTGTTTTCAACTGTTCCCAATTGGATTGACATTCAAACCCATACTACAACTAACTAGTACAAGAATGGGTGATTGACAACAAGTCCCAAAAAGTCCTGTATCAATTTGGCACCGTTACCATTTGGGATCTAAGTTTGAATCATTAGAGTTTGTAGAATCTTTAAGATCAAGCTTTTACTTTTCTTTGGTTACTAATTCTCTTTGACTCTCATTTCTGTCATTCAGGTATATGAACTTGAAATCCAGAGGTTCAAGCAATCTTGTGGGCTTCATAGACAACATCAATATGCTGGATAGAGGACAGAGAGCAAGGACACAGCAAGAAAGGCAGCAACACTTGCAAAGACTTGGTATGAACAATCAAGATCAAGTCATGGATGACAATTGATTTCAGGGTCCTTCAAGAGCTGCAGGCGCTCAAGGTATACAAGGACATCAAGGTGTTCAAGGCTTACAGGGTGAGCAAGGACCAAGAGGCGCTGCACAAGCTCCAAGAGCAGCTAGACCTATTGGCGCTGGTGATGCACCAAATGCCTACAAAAATAGGACAGGCATTATTCCACCAGCAGTCCAAAACAACAACTTTGAAATCAAGTCTGGATTGATTTCAATGGTTCAGAGCAGCAAATTCCATGGTTACCACTGGAAGACCCTCTAGATCATCTGGATAATTTCGATAGGCTGTGCTCACTAACAAAGATAAATGGAGTGAGTGAAGACGGCTTCAAGCTCAGGTTGTTTCCCTATTCCCTAGGAGACAAAGCACACCAGTGGGAGAAGAACCTTCCCCAAGGAAGTATCACCAGCTGGGATGTGTGCAAGAAGGCCTTTCTAGCAAAGTTCTTCTCTACTTCAAGAACTGCTAGAATAAGGAATGAGATTTTAGGGTTTGCACAGAGCAACAACGAAGGCTTTGGAGAAGCTTGGGAGAGATTCAAGGGCTACACACTGCAATGCCCTCATCATGGCTTCTCACAAGCCTCTTTGCTATCCACTCTCTACAGAGGAGCCTTGCCTAAGATAAGAATGCTTCTGGACACAGCATCAAATGGGAACTTCCTGTCAAAAGATGTGGATGAAGGTTTGGAGTTAGTAGAGAACTTGGCTTAGTTTGATGGAAACTACAATGAGGAGTTTGATAGAGCACCAAAGAGTGCAAAGGATGAGTTAGAGTCTAGCAGGAAAGAAATCAAGTCTATACATGAGAAGCTGGACTTGTTGCTAAAGGAAAAGAAATAGATTCACTTTGTGGGAGACATGGTTTAGCTTGATGATCAGGAACAATGCCAAGTTGAGGAGACAAACTATTTGGGAAACCAAGGTGGCTACATGATGTTACTGCATATTGCATACATTTTGCATACTCAATTGTTAGCTTTTCATGCATTTATATCACGTTTTAGGTTAGATTGCATCACTTAGAGTCCTAGAGCATTCTTGCACCAGCATACGCATGTTCCTTGCATTTTGCATCACATTCAGGTTGTTTCTGGCTGCTTCGGAGTCGTGGAGGTTCGTGGACGTGTTGAGGCTGATGTAGCAGTTCGTGGGAGCTCGGATATATGCTAAGGACCAGAGATCGAGGAGCAGATCGAGCATGGCCGATCGATCTAGGAGATGATCGACCAGAAGATCGAGCCAACCAGGCGATCCAAGGAGAATGATTGAGACAAGGATCGAGTGAAGCAGTCGATCAAACGGTACAGACGTAAATGACGCCATGCAGAGCGAGAGCCAGATCGAGTACACCACTCGATCCAGCCGAAGATCGATACCAAGATCGGATGCAACACTCGATTCGCCGATGATGATCGAGACCCAGATCGAGCCAAAGACACGATGTCCGGATATGATCGAGAGAACCGCTCAATCCTGGAGTCGATCTCTGTCCTTTCAACCGTTTTTGGCCGCTAGTGAGGGGGGGACCATCAGCTTGTTTCGGCATTTTGGGAAGGCGGCGATGTCCTTTTCCCAAAAACTTTAGATCCTTATCTTTTTCTTTATGTTTTCTCTCTGTTTTTCGTGAAGAACACCATTGTTGAACTTGCGTTTTTCTTAAGCTTTGTAATCGAATCATTTCCGTTCAATCTAGTTTTCTTTTCATGTTCATCGTTTCGTTTTACATGCTTTTCTTGATTTACTCTATGTGTAGCGAGTAGTTTATTTGGGTTCGGGGTTGAGAGGATAAAAGGGTCTAAAGGGTTTCGATCTTGGGGTTTTTCTAAACGTTTTCAATGGCTATCTCTTCTAAGGTCTTGAGATCTCAATGCTTGAAGACTCTCACACCAAGAGCTTCATGATCCGAGAGGTTCCTTACCTTGACAGGATTCAGGAACCTCGGAAGATCACACCTTAGAGACTAGTTACCCCTTCCCAAAAGCCATGGAAGTTTGGGGGATTAGTTAAGCCATTCATTTGAAATCTGTTTTCCTTGCCCTTCGACCTCTCTTTCCACGAAAAGCCATGGGTTTGGAGGAGAGGATGAAGGAGTGATCTATACCGAAAGCCACGGATAGATCTTGCTTAGTTTTCAAGGCTAAGAGATCCTCACAAAGTGAGTCGATCTAAAGTTTTCAACCCAAGGTCAAACCTTTGAAACCCCTGACCATGAATCTCAACCCTAGGCCCTTTCTTTTAGCATCTTTACATCTTATCTCGTCATTCGCTTGATCTTTGATAGCATCCTGGTCATTAGTTTTACTGTTCTTGCATTTTTAGACGAGATCGATTGTTATTGCTCGATCTAGTGGTCGATCTCATGGTCGATCCACTAGTCGAATTTTAGTAATTCGAAGCTTTCTCCTTTAATTATCATGTTTGTTTCTCGTGGTAGTTTCTTCCTTTCTAGTATTTTTAAAATAGGTTTCATTCTATTTAAGTTGCTGCATCTAGTTTTTAGAGATTTTCTCATAAATCATCTCATTTCGCTTAGATTTGCATTAGTCCTTGTATTCTCTTTGCATTCTCTATCATCCTAGGCATGGATTGATTCTCTCTTGCTTGCTGTACTACAACATGTCTTGCATTTGAGTTTGATAACCTCATTGCAATTTAACCCTTGCTAAGAAAGTGTCTAGCAAATGGCGCCGTTGCCATCCTAGGACTGTTTAGAGAACATAGAGATTTGGGACTTAGCAAAGACTAAGTCTTTACCTTTTTCAAGTCACTAATCCTTCTACTCTCAAACGTGTGTTTTCAGGTACATGAATCTTCGTTCAAGGGGAGACAACAATCTACTACAACCCTTAGACAACATTCATCAGCTTGGTCACTCACGGCAAAGGAGAGTAAGAGAACAAACAAGAGCCTTTGAGGAGATTGTTCAGCACGGTTTGGTTGACTTTGAAGCTATGGCTGAACACGAGCATCCAGAAGGACCTCCTCCAGCTCACGGGGCAGCAGGAATGGGCAATGGAAACCCCCAACACGCGGCTAGACCCCTAAGGATCATAGGAGCCAGAGATGCTCCCAATACTCATCACAATAGGTTTAAGATCACTCCTCCTCCGGTACAAAACAACAACTTCGAGATCAAGCCAGGTTTCATCTCCATGGTGCAAAACAACAAGTTCCACGGCTTAGCAATGGAAGATCCCTTGGAGCACCTTGACAACTTTGAGCAAGTATGTGGAATGATAAAGATCAATGGCATATCCGAAGATGCTTTCAAGCTACGTCTCTTCCCCTTGTCACTCGGAGACAAAGCTAGACATTGGGAGAAGACCCTCCCACAAGGCACCATCACATCATGGGCTGAGTGTAAGAAGGCCTTTCTCTCAAAGTTCTTCTCAAGCACCAGGACAGCACGGTTGAGAAGCGAAATCAGCGGTTTCACTCAAAGGAACAATGAGACATTCAACGAGGCAATGGAGCGTTTTAAAGACTACACGATCCAATGTCCTCATCACGGGTTCAGCGAGGAGACACTACTCAGTACCATATACCGTGGAGCTTCACCAAAGATCAGGTTGTTGCTTGACACAGCTAGCAAAGGGAACTTCCTTGGTCAGGAGGTAGAAGAGGGTATGGAGCTGATAGAAAACTTGGCGTTGAGTGATGGCAACTACGCTGAGGATTATGACCGTGCACCAAGAGGATCAGAGCTGGAGTCTCACAAAAAGGAACTGAAATCTTTGCATGAGAAGATAGATAAGCTGGTGTTAGCCAATCAGAAGCATGTTCACTTTGTTGGTGAGGCTGATGAGAACCAAGAGGAGTTAGAGTTGAACCAAGAAGAAGCCAATTGGGTGGCGGGACAGAATAACTACAAATCTCAAGGCTACAACCAAAGCTACCAAAACAACAACCTCTCCTACCGAAGCACCAACGTAGCAAACCCTAAAGATCAAGTGTACCCTACTCAGCAAGCAAAACCTTTCATCCCTTACAACAAAGGTTTTCAACCGAGTGGTGGTTTCCAAGGTCAAGGGCAGAATAACTTCCAAGGGCAACATCAAAACAACAAGGGTTATACATCTAACTACCCTCCGGGCTTTGCACCTCAGCAGCAACAACCGATGCAACAACAAGTTGATCCGGTTCAAGCAATGTTTCAACAGCTGATACAAGGGCAAGCCTCTACAAACCAGAAGATCGCCGAGATGAACACTCGTCTAGACTCATCTCTCATCGACTTCTCCACTCAGATCACCAACTTAAACAACAAGATCAAGCAGCTGGAGAAAGGGAAAGCGAGTACGAGTGGTCAGAATAATCTTCCGGGAAAGTGTGAGCAGAATCCCAAGGAGTATGCTAATGCCATAACGTTGAGAAGCGGTAAAGAGCTCGAACCTCCGGTCTCTAGCAAGAACAACGAGGACGTTGTAATTCAAGAGGAGGAGGGTAAACCTTCGGCTGATGATGATGAGATTAACTTTGACAACGTTTGGATCCAAGGGCCAAGAAGAGGAGACAAAGCAGTTGCTGAGAAGAAAGCTGAGCAAACCACTAAGGAGAAGAATGCTTATGTGCCTCCACCGTATGTACCTAAGCTGCCTTTTCCTGGCCGCTTCAAGAAGCAACTCATAGAGAAGCATAGAATCCTCTTTGAGAAGCATCTTAAGGACGTGGAGATCAAGCTACCTCTCGTTGACTGCCTTGCAATGATGCCTAAATGCGCCAAATTCTTCAAAGACACTCTCGTGAAGAAGAATAAGGAAAGCAAGGAGGTACTTGTTCTAAGTGAAGAGTGTAGTGCTGTGATACATAAGGAGATAGTCCCTAAGAAGTTGGGAGACCCTGGAAGCTTCACTATACCCTGCGCTCTAGGTCCTCTAGAGTTCAAGAGTTGCTTATGTGATCTCGGAGCTAGCATAAACCTGATGCCTCACTCCGTGGGTAAGAAGCCTGGTTTTACTCGTTTCAAAGACTGTCGGATCTCATTGGTACTGGCTGATAGGAGTGTGAGGCTACCAGTGGGGCTGCTTGAAGATTTACCGGTGCGAATCAGTGGTGTAAACGTGCCTACGGACTTTGTAGTGTTGGAGATGGACGAAGAGCCTAAAGATCCACTCATCTTAGGGAGACCATTCCTTGCAACCGCCAGGGCTATCATAGATGTGAAGAATGGGAAGATTGCCTTGCATTTGGGAAAGGAGATAAGGCTTGACTTCGACATCAATGAGGTTCTGAAGAAGCCGACCATTGAAGGGCAAGCTTTCTATATTGAAACGATGGATGCTTTGGCGGATGAGTTGCTGGAAGAGCTGGCTCTAGAAGACCATCTGAAGCTAGCACTAACTAAAGAGCCAGGGGAGTTTGGCTATGTGGACCAGTGGACCCAGGAGTACGTCAACCTGCTGGATTCTAGGAGGATTGTTAAGAATGAAGAAGGTTGCTGCCTAGAGATCGACTCCAAGATCGATGCTATCACTCGATCCAGGAGTCAGATCGACAAGGCAATCAAGAACACAACTCGATCCGGTGCAACAATCGACGGACAGATCAAGAAGAATGCTCGATCAGGAAAAACAATCGAGTCGGTGATCGAGAGAGACCTCCCGATCATTTTGGGGTCCAATCAAGAGATCGATTCAGCGTCTCGATTCCTTACTCAATCCACATCAAATCGAGTAAGTGAATCGAGCGAAATGGCTCGATCTAGACGACATCGAGAGGAGAATCGACTGGAGAACTCGATTTCAGAAGGGATAGCGATGGAGGAAAGCAGTCTGAAGGGCCATGCCTCGGGTTCAAAGGAGAACAACAAAGGCATTGCTGGTCCCAAGCCACAAGGACAATTTCCTGGAAAACCAGAAGCCAACCCAAAGGAGTTCTGCAATGATATTGTCCTAGAAGAAGACAGCTTCTCAGCTTAAAAGGGGGGGGGGGGGGGGGGGGGGGGGGGGGAAGAGTTCTTGGAAATCGAAAATGACCAAGGAGCTGTAGAAGAAGGACCCTTTGGAGATGGGGAAAACTCAGATGATGAAGAGTGGTGGGCGCCACATGAAGTTGTTGATAACACAAAGGACTACTTGGTGGAAGCTGCTGATGATAAGGAGAAACCTCAAACAGCTACTCTACCTGTCTATCAACCAACCATCCCTTTTATAGGAAGGTTCAAAGAACAGCTAGTTCAGAAGTATGAAACTCTCTATGCTGCTCAGATGGAATTGAGAGGTTTGAATGGTCAAGAAGAACTTGAGAAGCTAAGGGTGAAGGCTGGAACACCTGAGGTTAAGGAGCTCACTATCAAGAAACTTGGAGATCCAGGATGTTTTACTCTCCCATGTGAGCTTAAGGGACAGACTTTCAAAGACTGTCTTTGTGATCTTGGAGCAAGTATCAACCTTCTCCCATCCTCTACTGCTAAAGCTCTTGGCTACACTCAACTTCAGGAGAGTAATGTATCCCTTACTATAGCTGATGGGACAGTGAAGAAACCACTTGGGAGTCTCAAGTATGTGCCAATGATGATAGAAGGAGTAAGCATTCCCATTGATTTCCTGGTGCTTGATGTGGATGGGGATATAAAGAATGCTATCATTTTAGGAAGACCTTTCTTAGCCTCAGCTGGAGCAGTGTTTGATGCTAAGGAATGCACTATTGAGCTGAAGCTGACCAAGAAGAAGGTTCTAAGGTTTGACTCCAAGGGGAATAAGCTGGAGAATGAGGAAGCCTTCTCAATGGAGATCAAGAAGCTGAAGCAGCTTGGAAAGAATTGGCCAGTGTTTAAAGGCTATCAAGTTGTTTGAAGGCACCACTGAAAAGGAGGTCCTTGAAGTGGTTGGTTACAAGAATCTGAATGATGTTAAGCTGGTTACTAGCAAGGGAGAAGTGGTTTTCCAACCAAGTGTCTCTAAGAAGGGAGAGTTTTGCTTCAAGCTTCAGCAGGAGGGGAATGCTACACCTTTTGCCAGGATCAAGGTGAATGGAGTCACCACCAAGGTCAAGAGAAGCAAGATGACACCAAGGAGTTCCAAGACTCCTTCTCCTCACCTCAACTAAAGAGGTAATCAAAGTCAAGCTTAATGACTTTAAACAAGCACACTTGGGAGGTAGTCCCATGGTATCCTTTTGTATATATTATGCTTTCTAGATTATCTTTTATGCTTTGTTTTAGTGTATAGAAACAGGATTTCGAACTGGGGTTTGAGAAAGTCTGAAGGGGACAAAGAACAGGTGTATTCTGGCTGATATCGATCATTTGTATCGGTCATGACAGACCGATACACAGATTTTTGGTCATCAGTATCGATCATGTTTGATCGATATCAGTGGAGCCAGTCTACACCAGTCAACATTTCGGTCACTTGTGATCGATATGGTAAGAAGTTTGAAAGGAGGAAACATTTCGGTCATTCACATCGATCAAACTTGATCGACATAAACTCATCGTGTGATTTTCGGTCTAGTGTATTGATCAGTGGTGATCGATGAGGTTCTTGGAAACAAATCGATCACCAGTATTGATCACTCATGACCTACATAATCACATCAGATGGATTTCGGTCAAGTGTGTCGAGCAGTGATGACCGATACTAATCCCAGAAAGCACATCAGTCTCTAATATCGATCACTCATGAACGATACTGCCATTTCGGCAAGTTATATCGGTCATGTGTGACCGATATTCCATCCGAGGTAAGTATCTCAACTTTCAAATTTTTTTGCCTCCTTTGGTTTAGAGCCAAGGGAGTTTAAATTTTTAAATGGGATTCTTTCTGACCTCTTTCTTAGCTTCTGAACACTTTTGTTTTTGTCCCCCACTCTTTTGATTCCTTATGTTCCCTCACTAACCTTTGATTCCTTTGGTTTCCTCTCTTTTCTCTCTATTTAAGCAACAATTTCCTTCACTTCTCTTCACACTTAAACTCACTCTTCTTCTCACCTAAAGCACGAAATTACTAGTTCTCTTTCTCTTTTATTACTTTCTCTAAGTGTTCAAAGGCTTCACCAAAGGTCTGCTTCCTAAACTATCTCTCTTTGCTCTTACTCTTTGCTTATGTTCAAAATCGCTTAGTAGATGTTTTTAAGAGCAAGTAGTGTTTAGTTTTAATTGTTGTGCTATGGTTTTGCAATTTGGATTTGTTTTGAAATATCAAGCTAGATGTTGAAGTTCTGTTTAATGTCTATTTACCTCATTGCTTGGTTATCTTCATCCATTTGCAAGATCATCATCTCTTTTGCCTAAGAACCATTTTGCTAGAGTGTCATGCATAACTGTTTATCTTTTGTTCATCCTAGCTTGTTTAGTTGCTAGCTTTTGATATCCTCTTGCTTTGAAGAAGTTTAAGCTTGTTGTTAGGACTTGTTAGACTTTTCGTAGCTTAAAGGTTTTTCCATCAAAAGCTTTCAGCTATTTGGTTTTTCAGCTTTTATTCTTTCACTTACCTTGTTTTCAAGCTTTGCTTTTGAAGGTACCACGGGAAGAACAAAAATAGCTGCTGGGAAAATGGGAAAAGCACCTCAGGAAGCACCAATCCAACCAAGAACTAAGAAAGAAAAAGGAAAGGGCAAAGCTGCTGAGACTTCATCTAAGGTCGCTGGAAAGAGACCAGCTGAAGATAAAAGCGCCAAGCAGAGAGGCAAGGGAAAAGCTGCTGAGGAAGAAGTTCCACCCATGAAGTACAGTGCTAGGGAACTCATGGAGGGATTCAGTAGATGCACCTTCAAGCCAACAAGATACCCATGCACCTCCACAATGAAGGAGCTGGGAATCTATGAAGACTGCATCTGCACCTTTGAAGAAATGGGGCTTACAAAGCTACTAGAGCCTCTCCCATCCTATGAGCGCTTCACTCATCAATTCCTCTCCACCCTCAAGGTGGTGTATTATGAGAAGAGTGAGCTCCCTGACCATGATGGATGGATCTCTTCCAAGCTTGTAAAACAGAGGTTCACAATCACATTCCAAGAACTCTCTAGAGCGCTGGGGCTTAGCACCTACTTTCAAAGAGGGAAGAAGTTCTTAATCCATGAATCGCAGTAGGCAAGGTTTTGGGAGGTAATTGGAGTAGGGGAATTCAGAGCTGGAACTACAAGAAGCCAACACTTGAAGCATCCTGCAGTTAGATATGCACAAAAGGTGCTTGCAAACACATTCTTTGCAAGGAATGAAACCTCACACCTAACTGACAAGGAGAGAGACTTCCTCTACAATGGATTGTACACCGGTCCAGGCACCAGCAGATGTGCAATGCCCGTTGATCCACTGAGCAAGTTCCCATGCCTTGTAAGACTGTTGATGGGGCAGCTGCAAACATACCAGAGCTGGTCCTTTGCATGCACGGCTGAGTTCAACCTGTCTTTTAGAGAAGAAGACATTGAAGAAGAAGAGAATACTGAAGAGATTAGAAAAGAAGAAGAAGAAGATCACCAATGGAATGCTACTGCTGGCGCTGAAGGCCAAGGAGGAAGAAGAAGAAGTGTTGAGCTACAGCTCAAAGCAGTTTCACTTCCAGCCCTATGAAGCACCCAACCAAGGAAGCTCTTTGAGAGCAGCTCATGAGCACATCAACACACTCCAGAAGTGGTGCAAGTGGCAAGACAAAGCCATCAAAGGGCTTATGAAGATGGTGAAAGGGATGTTCAGGAAGAACAAGGCTACATCAGCAAAAACTTCCCACCACAGCCACACCCATGAGCTCAACTCTCACCAAGAAGAGCAACTTCACCAAGCTGAGCCAACTGAAGAGGAGGAAGCTGTATGGAACCCCATGGAAGACACTCATTCCATGCACAACCAAGTGACCAATGGGGTACATGGGCACAACCAAGGGCCTCATCCTATTAGCCAAGAACCCATGTTCCATCAGCTTGGGTGGCGCCAAACCCCAACCCCTCTGAAGTTCAGGAGACGTGGCAATGGGGCACACAAGGGACTTATTCACAAGCTGAGCAACTATGGTCAAGCTGGGTTCAATGATAGCAAGATTTTTGGTGCAGAGTGTATGCAATGATGTATCAAAGCTCAACTGCAACACTTAGTTGTAGTAAAGTATGCAAGCGAGTATCAATCCAATCCTAGGAGCTAGAAAGATCAGTGAGAATACAAGGATCGAGTAAAGCTAAGCAAATGATAAGCGATTTTGTGAAAATCCTAAAAACTAGATGCAGCAGTAAAATGGAATGCAAAAATATTTTAAAAATACCAGAGATGATTAAACTACCACTAGGAATAAACAGAATGTTTAAAATGCAAGGCTATGAATTTATAAAAATTGACTAGTGGATCGACCACTAGATCGAGTCTCGTCTAAAAGTGCAAGTGCAATGAAACTAATGACCAGTATGCAACGAGTACCAAGCGAATGATTAACGAAGATGTAAGAATGCTAGGAAAGAAGGGTCTAGGGTTTAGATTCATGTTTAGGGGTTTCATAGGCCCAAGCTTGGTTTTAAAACTCTAGATCTACTTATTTTGTGAGATTCTCTAAGCCTTGAAAACAAAACAAGATCCATCTGTGGCTTGCGGTATGGATCACTCCTTCATCCTCTCCTCCAAACCCATGGCGCTTGGTGGAAAGAGAGGTTGAAGGGCAATGAACTTCGATTTCAAAAACATGGCTTAACTAGTCCCCTAAACTACCATGGCGTTTGGGAAAGGGTAACTAGTCTCTAGGATGTGATTTTCAGAGATCTCTGGATCCTGTCAAGGTAAGAGACCTCTCTGATCATAAAGATCTTGGCGTGAGACTCTTTAAGCCTTAGGAACTCAACATCCTAGAAGAGATAGCCTTTAAAAACAAGAAAACACCAAGCTTTGAAAACCTTTTCCACCCCTTAGGATCCTCTCAACCCCAAAACCCGATTAAACTACTCACTACACATTAAGTAAACCAAGAAAAGCATGAGAGATAAAATGATAAACATAAAAGACGATTGCTTAAAGCTTAAACGATTCAAAAGATCTAAGAACAAAGCTTCGAAATTCAACAATGGCGGAATCGCCTAAAAACCAGAGAGAAAGATGATAAAAAAGCAAAAGTGAAAGCGTGGGTGAAAATCAGATCGCCGCCTTCCCAAAGTAGGCCAAACAGCTCGATGGTCCCCCCTTCCCTTGCGGCCAAAAACGGTTGAAAGGACTAAGATCGACCTCGAGATCCAGCATGCTGCTCGATCATCTTCGGACATCGTGTCTTCAACTCAATCTGTGACTCGATCTTCTTCGGTGGATCGAGTGTTGCATCCGATCTTGGTATCGATCTTCGGCGGCTCTCGCTCTGCATGGCGTCATTTACGTCCATACCACTGGATCGATTGCTTCACTCGTTCTTCGTCTCGATCAGATTCCTTGGATCGGAAGGACTACTCGATCTACTTGTCGATCTCATCTAGATCGACCGGCCGTGCTCGATCTGTTCCCCGATCTCTGGTCCTTAGCAAACATCCGATGTTCGCATGAATCTCCACACTAGATCATGACTCTCTTATTCCTAACAATCAAAGAAACTCATCCTTTAACATTCATTAATAACCGAACCATGAATCAAACTTATGTATTTTAAAGCAGAACACATTTGGCTAAGGGTGCAGGCTATGAGCATAGAATGATCTCATTTGAAAAGGGTTTTTATTTAAAACAAGGGTTTTTCTCAAGAATGGTAAGAATTTTATGCATAATGCTAAAGATCAAGGCAAGTGATGCATACATGATTAGATTCTCATCTACTCATGTAAACTAACAATGATCCTAAACCCCTCTCATTTATTTTCTTTTAAGCTCACTCACCACTTAGAATCTACCCTTTTCTCAAACCTAAAGCTTAGCAATCCCCAAAACAAAACAGAAAACATTTTAACTCATTTAGGTTAGTGAAAAGGTTTTGAAAACACTTAGCTCTTTATATTTTTCTTATTGATAGCTCTCTTTATTTATTTTTTTTATTTTTTTTAGAGAGCTATCTTCTGAAATTATTAGAGCACAAACAATTTTAAACACAAACCTTTCACTTAAAACCTTTTTCTTACTTCAAATACCAAACTCTTTTGAAATCAAAAGCATGAAAGCATGAAAGCAACCCCAATGATCCCCCAAACTTATCCTAAGCCTACATCTAGCTTCAAAATGCAAAGCTAGCAGTCATATGAGAACTTAATCATGTCGCCTAAACCTAACACTTTATGCTAAGTTCAAACCGGAAAAAAAGGCCTCACAAAGATGTCACGCAAGAAAGCTTGGCTTCAAAGAAAGGTAAGGGTCAAGGTGGGAGTTCTACTTAGGATCACAAAGAGTGGTGAAAGGAAGAAGAGAGCCTAAATATTTTAAAATCCATGTGTTCATTTTCAAATGCATAAGGATGATAATTGAAATTTCAGATTAAGGTTTTCACTTATTAGGACAAGTTTCAAATCATGAGAGTTCAAATCAAGTCACGAAAATCATAGCAAGTGATTCATGCATGGTAAGAACTTACTTTCAAAGTATGAGCAAAGCATTAGAGAACTACTAACTAGGGCATTGAAACAATTCATGAGTTTAATACACCTTTTTAAGAAAAACTTTAACCCCTTATGCAAATGTGAACAACGTATATGCTTTAAAATTCTAGACTCAATCCTAAAATGCTTAACAAGATGAATGCAACTACATAAATTTTTGTGAAAATTTTTAAAACTTTTACCAATTTTTCATGCAATGAAGACTCAAGGATGCTAAAAGGAAAATAAGATCAGAAAACACATGTTAAACCACACACATACTCCCCCAAACTTGCTTGACACCGTCCCGGTGGCAAACAAATTCAAAGGAGCACCAAAACACAAAGCAAAAAGAAGCAAACATGAGCGGTATGTACAATGGAAGAAGGTTGTTACCTCGGGTCTAGTCTCGGCTGGAACTTGAGGATGTTCCAGAAGAGCTAGATACTACGGCTTTGCCTTTGAAGCCTGGCTCTTGAAGAGAGAGGCGCGCTGGTTGAATGTTGCTGCCTTGAGTCTCACAGATGACAACTCCACCGGTTGTAAGCCTCCTCTTCTCGGGTTGTTGAACCTCCTCACTTGCAGCTTGCTTAGGCGAGCCTCCTTGAAGCGATTTGACCTTCTTGGCAAGTTTCTTGAGCATTTTGCCTTGCCATTTATTAATTATCCTTTGCATCTCCACAACAGATGCTAGGAACTTCTCCGTCTTGGTTCTCGGCTCGAAATCTATCTTGGGAAGGGTGTAAGCCTCGGGCATCTCATCTTCCGTGGCAGGGGACTCAGACCTTGGACGTGGAGCAATCGCTGGGGCAGGCGTTCCTCCTAGAGGAGCAAATCACTCCTCTACGGTTGGCAAGAACTCGATGTTCCCAACACCAAGCAGCTCGGTCTCGTCCTTGTTTGGTAGGATGCACACTCTCTTCTCATGTTCCTCGTCGATGAAAAGATAAGCATAGAACCCTTCTGCTGGTGTCCGTCCCAAGCTGTCGGTATTCCTCATGTAGATCTCATCCATGAAAGCTCTAGCCGGGACAGGTGTGAACTCATGTATAGGTACGCCGGCTTGCACGAACAGAGGAGTGAGGAAACCGCCAATGAATGAAGAGCTTGCCTTGCACCGCAAAGCATATGCCTTGTACTTCACGAAAGAGGCAGCAAGTACGCATCCGTAGTTCACGTCATCACCGAGTTCATCCTCCATAGGCTCATCATTCTCCGCCGGATCACACAACAAATGCATCACGCCTTGGAACAAGAAGCAAAGCTCGTTCTTCGTGACCGTGGTAGCAACTGACCGTCCGCTGAATGTGTTGGCGATCAGCTTCAAAGTGTACCTCAGCACCGGGCTTCTCACTTTCTTGATTTAGGCGGTGTTGGCATTGTAGTCATTGTTGCTGATCAGGTCCAAAAAAACGTTTGCTCGCGTGAAGGAGGGGAACTCGATCTTGGTGGTGGCTGCGTTGAGACCATATGCTTGACACAGCTCGGGGATTGAGAGGCTGAAATCTTGACGTCCGACCTTGAAATAAAGACAGCCTTGTGAAGGAATAGGGACGCTAGGCTTCTCGTAACCAAACTCCAACGTGGCAAGGAAGTCTATTGTCACTTCTGGAATGGTTGGGCAGTCCATTCGTGACAAACATCTTAAGCCAATGTTCTTGAAGAGTTGGTCGAAATCTCCAAGAATCCCTAGCTTAGCGAGTAGCTCTCTGTCCGCGAAGTTGGTAGGCTCGAACTGAAGCCTCTCCAGCCGCTTCTTGTCCCTTTTCTCATCCTTACACCAGCGAACCCTTTCTTGAACAGCTACCTCCTGACCTTCTCCCTCTTGTGCTGTCTCTTCTCTCGTTCTCTTGGGGACCATTGCACCTGAAACAAAGTTCTCAAGCAAAGCTATGAGCAAATAGGTGATATGTTGAGAGAAAGAGAGAGGCAAAAAAGAAAGTCGATAGCTAATACCCTAGAATTTTGGGGAGTTTATAAAAAATATAGCGAAATAATAGAGAATCAGATCTAGAGATACTAGAAAATCCTGAATTTTCCCTATTATTAAGCTAGTTTTAAAAATTCAAAACTCTCCTAACATCTAAAACAATCAATTGCGAAATAAAAGGGATTTTCCTAAAGATTTTCTCAAAGATCCGAAAATACCTTAGCAAGGATTGTAAAAATGCTTGTTAGCCTTTAGAAAACAAAGAACTCTCACTCTCTTTTACTCAGCAATTCGAGAAAACACGAATGAGAGAGTGTGAAGTTGTTGAAAACATTTAAAGGCTAACAAAAAATAAAACTATTGGTAAAAGAAGTGGTTTCTGACAAAAGTCTTGGTGAAGGCACATCTTTCATGGTCAAAGATTCCTGCCTTGACCAAGTTTTGAGGGAAAGAGACAGAGAGGGAAAAAAAAATGTTACCTCGGCACGAGATCGAGTCCTTTTGGTCGATCGTGGACTCGATCTCATGCCCATAATGGCTTGGATCGAGAGGGTTACTCGATTTGGGACACGATTCGATTTGAATCGAGTCGTGGATCGATTGGCTCTCTCATTCCTTGAATTCTTGAAATCGCGACCAAGTCCTCGTGATCGAGCCATGCTATCGATTCAGGGGTCGATTTAGCTTGGATCGAGTGGTGGATCGAGTTGACTGATCGATCTGTCTATGAAGGACTTTCCTGAGAGAAAATAGATTGGTCGATCCATTTTTGGATCGATCGATCTAAACTCCCAGAATTTCCCAAGACATTTTAGATCGACTTCGTCACTCGATCTGTCTACTCGATCTCATCTAGATCGACTGGCTCCTCTCGACTCATCCTGGCTCGATCTTTGCTAGATCTAGCACTCGATCTCTAGCTTATACTCGCCCCCTTCTTACTCCTTTTTGAACTCAGATCATGGCCTGCGTCTCTCATACTTGTTCCTACACACTCATAAGACAAAAACATAAAACTGGAAAAGAAATAAAGCAGGGATATGTACAGGATAAACATGGGAATGCCTCCCAAGTGCACTTTCTTTAACGTCTTTAGCTAGACTTTACTTGGTTTAGGCAGATGGTGGGTCTTGGAGAAGCATTGAGGTGCTCTCCTTGTCAAATGCACTCGCCATGTATGGCTTAACTCTGTGTCCGTTCACTGTGAATGCATTCCCACTCTTGCCGACCAACGTGACAGCTCCGTAAGGTAATACTTCCTTGATTTCATACGGACCGCTCCACCGTGACTTCAGCTTCCCTGGAAAGATCTTGAGCCTCGAGTTGTAAAGCAGCACCAAACTTCCTTCCTTAAGCTCCTTAGGCACCAGTTTCTTGTCATGAGCAGCCTTGGTACGCTCCTTGTAGATCCTAGCACTTTCGTAAGCGTCCAGCCTTAGCTCATGAAGCTCGTGCAACTGGATTAACCGCTTCTCCTGAGCCGTCTTCAGATCAAAATTCAGCCGCTTCACAGCCCACAACGCCCTATTTTCCAGCTCAACAGTAAGGTGACACCCTTTCCCGTAGAGAAGAGTGAAAGGTGTGGTACCAATAGGCGTTTTGAAAGCAGTCCGGTTCGCCCACAAAGCGTCATCCAACTTCACTGCCCAATCTTTCCGAGTAGTCCCAACTGTTCTCTCGAGTATGGCCTTGATCTGACGGTTAGAGACCTGCACTTGGCCACTCGTTTGAGGATGGTAAAGCGTAGCTACCTTATGCTTCACGCCATACTTCTTTAGCAGATTTTCAAACGGCTTGTTGATGAAATGGCTCCCTCCGTCGCTTATCACCACCTTGGGAACTCCATACCTCAGGAAAATAATGCTCTTAAAGAGCTTGATCACCACCTCAGAGTCGTTTGTTAAGGAAGCAATGGCCTCAACCCATTTAGAGACATAGTCAACAGCCACTAGTATGAACTTGTTGCCGTATGATGAAGGAAATGGCCCCATGAAGTCGATGCTCCACGCGTCAAAGACGTCTACCTCAAATATGGGAACTTGACGCATCTCATTCCTCTTAGTAATATTCCCTGCTCTTTGACATGCCTCGCAGCTCATCACGAACTCATGGGTGTCTTTGAAGATGGACGGCCACCAGAAGCCGGCTTGTAAGACCTTAGTGGCGGTTTTGAATGAAGGAAAATGCCCGCCATACAAAGAACCGTGGCAATGAAAGATGATATCTCTTGCTTCCTCCTTTGTCACGCATCTTCTGTACAGGCTATCCACTCCTCTCTTGTATAAATAGGGGTCATCCCAATAGTAGTGGCTCACGTCTCTCATGAACTTCTTCCTATGGTAGTTGTCAAGATGCGACGGCTCCTCTCCACATACCAAGTAGTTCACAATATCCGCGTACCAAGGGAGATCCTCCTCTTTGAAGCTTTGAACTTCCTCAAAACGCCCTTCTAAGCTTCCACAAACAGCCGTAGTGATTGCCATGAGTTGTTCCTCGGGGAGAGAATCATCTAAAGGAAGAGACTCGTTGATCCTTAACCGAGAGAGATGGTCAGCAACGCGTTATCTATTCCTTTCTTGTTTTGATTTCCATGTCAAATTCTTGAAGTAAGAGGATCCATCTCAAAAGCCTCGGCTTAGTGTCCTTCTTGGAATAGATATAACGCAAAGCTGCGTGATCCGTGTAAACTATGGTCTTGGAACCCACGAGGTAAGCCCTGAACTTCTCAAAGGCGAATACAACCGCTAATAGCTCCTTCTCCGTAGTTGTGTACCTCGTTTGCGTGTCATCCTAGGTTCTTGAAGCATAGTATATCACATGCAGCTTCTTATCCTTCCTTTGTCCTAGAACGGCTCCCACGGCATAGTCACTGGCATCACACATAATCTCGAAAGGTACAGTCCAGTCTGGTGCTTGCACTATAGGCGCGGATACTAGGGCCTCCTTGATTGTCACGAAAGCTTGCAAACACTCCTCATCAAAGATGAATTCAGCCTCCTTGCACAGCAGCCGAGTGAGAGGGCGTGCAATCTTAGAGAAGTCTTTAATGAAGCGCCTGTAGAAGCCGGCGTGTCCTAAGAAACTTCTCACTCCTTTGACGTTAACTGGCGGCTCAAGGCTTGTAATCACATCAATCTTTGCTTTGTCGACTTCAATACCCTTCTCTGATATCATATGTCCAAGCACGATCCCCTCCTTAACCATGAAGTGGCATTTTTCCCAATTGAGCACCATGTTTGTCTCCTCACAACGCTTTAGTACCCAGCAAAGATTCAACAAACACGCAGAAAAGGACGCACCATAGACCGAGAAGTCATCCATAAACACCTCTACCATCTCTTCTATTAGATCGGAGAAGATCGACATCATACACCGCTGAAACGTAGCCGGTGCGTTACACAACCCGAATGGCATCCTTCGATACGCGAAGGTGCCATAAGGGCATGTAAAGGTCGTCTTCTCCTGATCATTTGGATGGATTGGTATTTGGAAAAATCCACTATATCCATCAAGAAAACAATAGTTGGGGTGATTAGCAAGTCTTCCAAGCATTTGATCAATAAAAGGCAAGGGAAAATGATCATTTCTAGTAGCAAGATTAAGCTTCCTATAATCAATACACATACGGTGTCCAATAATTGTTCTAGTAGGTATAAGCTCATCTTTGTCATTCTTAATGACCGTGATCCCTCCCTTCTTAGGCACCACGTGTACGGGAGAAACCCACGTGCTGTCACTTATGGGATAGATCACGTCAGCCTCTAAAAGCTTAAGAATCTCCTTCTTAACAACCTCTTTCAAATTTGGATTCAAACGCCTTTGATGTTCTGTAGGAGAGGCGTTCTCATTATCCAATTGAATCCTATGAGTGCAAAGCATTGGTGAAAGGCCCTTGATGTCACCTAGAGAGTAACCAATGGCCTTCCTATACTTTCTCAACTCAGTTAAGAGCGATTGCAACTCATCATCACTCAAGTTTTCATTCACAATCACAGGATAGGTTTCGTTTAGCCCTAAGAAAGCACACCTTAACCCTTTTGGGAGCTCCTTAAGGTCCACCTTTGGGGCTAACAGCTTGCTCCAATCATCCTCGTGGCTGTTGCTGTTGTTCTCCTCCTTAGAACCTTCCTTAGGACCCGAGATATGACCCTTAAGGCTGCTTTCTCCAACTGCTATCCTTTCTGAAATCGAGTCGTCAGGTCGATCTTGCTCTCGATGTCGTCTAGCTCGAGCAGTTTCGCTCGATTCACTCACTCAATTTAATGTGGATCGAGTAAGGGATCGAGACGTTGAATCGATCTCCGGATTGGACCCCAAACTGATCGGAAGGCCTATCTCGATCTTGGACTCGATTGTTTTCCTGGATCGATCACCCTCCTCGATCTGACTGTCGATTGCTGCACCGGATCGAGTTGTGCTCTCGATTGTCTTGTCAATTTGACCACTGGATCGAGTAATGTCATCGATCTCGGAGTCAATCTCTAGGCAAACGCTTACATCTTCAAGCACAACCTTTCTCAAATAAAGCAAGTTGACGTACTCTTGAGTCCTCCGATCCACATAACCAAACAGTCCTGGCTCCTTAGTCAGTGCCAGCTTCATATGATCTTCCTGAGCTAACTCTTCCAGCAACTCATCCGCTAAAGCATCCAACGTCTCAATGTAGAAAGCTTGCCCTTCTATCGTAGGCTTCTTCAAAACGTCATTGATATCAAAGTCAAGCCTAATATCTTTACCCAAGTACAAGGCAATCTTCCCGTTCTTGACGTCTATTATGGCTCCGGCGGTGGCTAAGAAAGGTCTACCGAGAATGAGCGGATCCTTTGGTTCTTCATCCATTTCCAACACAACGAAGTCTGTAGGCACGGTCACTCCACTGATCTTCACTGGCAACTCCTCAAGCAATCCCACGGGTAACCTCACACTTCTGTCAGCTAGTACCAACGAGATTCTACAATCCTTGAAACGGGTAAAGCCAAGTTTCTTTGCCACGGAATGAGGCATCAGATTTATGCTAGCTCCGAGATCACAAAGGCAACTCTTGAACTCCAAAGGACCTAAAGCGCAAGGTATAGTGAAGCTTCCAGGGTCTCCCAACTTCTTAGGGACTATCTCCTTGTGTATCACAGCACTACACTCCTCACTTAGAACAAACACTTCCTTGCTTTCTTTATTCTTCTTCACGAGAGTGTCTTTGAAGAATTTGGCGCATTTAGGCATTATTGCAAGGCAGTCCACAAGAGGTAGCTTGATCTCTACGTGCTTAAGATGCTTCTCAAACAAGACTCTATGCTTCTCTATGAGTTGCTTCTTGAAACGGTCAGGAAAAGGTAGCTTAGGTACATACGGTGGACGTACATAAGCATCCTTCTCCTTAGTAGTTTGCTCCGCTTTCTTCTCAACAACCGCTTTGTCTCCTCTTCTTGGCCCTTGAATCCAGACATTGTCAAAGTTGATTTCATCATCAGCTGAAAGTCAAAAAGAGGCGACAGGGGTTAAGAAAAGGCTAGAGATCGAGTGCTAGATCGACTGATCCTGACTCGATCTTTGCTAGATCGAGTCAGTGGATCGAGAGGAGCCAGTCGATCAAGACGAGAACGAGTGACAAGATTGATCTAGACGAAAACGGATCGATCGATCCTAAATGGATCGACCGATCTAATTTCTCTCGGGAAAATCTTTTGAAAACAGATCGATCACTCGACTCGATCCATCACTCGATCTATGCCAAATCGACCCGCAAATCGAGGACGTAGCTCGATCACGAGGACTTAGCCGTGGAGCCAAAATCTCAACGATCGAGGGAGCCAATCGATCCGAGACTCGATTCATCATGAATCGAGTCACAAATCGAGTTACCCTCTCGATCTAAGCCATTATGGGCATGAGACCAAACGGACTCGATCTCATGCCGAGGTAACATTTTCTTTCCCCCCTTTATTGTTTTCCCTTCAGTTTTTAAATTCAAAACTTGGTCAAGGCAATCATCTTTGACCATGAAAGATGTGCCTTGACCAAGACTTTGTCAGAAAACCACCTTTCCTACCCATGGTTTTGTTTCTTGCTTAGCCTTTAAATATTTCAACAACTTCTCACCCTCTGATTCTTGTTTTCTCGGAAATTTTAAGCAAAGAGAGTGAGATTTATCTGTTTTCTAAGGCTAGTAAGACTCTTTAACAATCTTGCACAAGGGTATTTTCGGAGTCTGATAAAATATTTTTTGGAAAATTCCCTTTTATTTCGCAAGTCATTGTTTTAGATGAAAGGGCCGTTTTTGAATTTTAAAATTTATCAAAACAATAAGAAAAATCCTAGATTTCCTAGGATCTCTAGATTTGATTCTCCTTTATTTGGCTATAATTTTTATTAATTCCCCAAAATTCTAGGGTATTAGTTATAAGCTTTCTTCTTCCCCTCTCTTCTTCTCTCATCAAATCGCTGTTTTACTTATCAAACTGCTTGAGAAATTTGTTTCAGGTACAATGGCTCCTAAAAGAACGAGAGAAGAGACAGAACAAGAGGGAGAAGGACAAGAGGTGGCTATTCAAGAGAGGGTCAGATGGAGTAAGGATGAGAAGAGGGAAAAGAAACGGCTTGAAAGGCTTCGGTTTGAGCCTACTAAGTTTGCAGACAGGGAGGTGCTGTTCAAGCTAGGGATCCTTGGAGATTTCGATCAAATCCTCAAGAACATTGGCTTAAGATGTCTATCACGGATGGATTGCCAAGCCATTCCAGAAGTGACAATAGACTTCCTTGCCACGCTGGAGTTTCGTTACGAGAACCCTAGCGCCCCCGTTCCTTCACAAGGCCGTCTCTCCTTCAAGGTTGGACGTCAAGCCTTCAGCCTCTCCATCCCCGAGCTATGTCAAGCGTATGGTCTCAACGCAGCTGCCACCAAGATCGAGTTCCCCTCCTTCAAGCGAGCAAACGATATTTGGGACCTGATTAGCAACGAAGACTACCAAGCCAACACCGCCAAGATCAAGAGAGTGAGAAGCCCGGTGCTGAGGTACACTTTGAAGCTGATCGCCAACACGTTTAGCGGAAGGTCAGTTGCTCCCACGGTCACGAAGACCGAGCTTTGCTTCCTGTTCCAAGACGTGAAGCATTTGTTGTGTGATCTGGATGAGAATGACGAGCCTATGGAGGATGAGCTCGGTGACGAGGTGAACTATGGATGCGTGCTTGCTGCCTCCTTGGTGAAGTACAAGGCTTATGCATTGCGGTGCAAGGCAACCTTTTCTTTCATTGGCGGCTTCCTCACTCCTCTATTCTTACAAGCTGGCGTACCTATACACGACTTCGCACATGTCCCAGCTAGAGCTTTCATGGATGAGGTCTACATGAGGAATACCGACAGCTTGGAACACACGCCAGCAGAAGGGTTCTACGCTTATCTCTTCATAGACGACGAAAACGAGAAGAGAGTGTGCATCCTGCCAAACAAGGACGAGACCGAGCTGCTTGGTGTTGGGAACATCGAGTTCTTGCCAACAGAAGAAGAGTGCTTTGCTCCCTTAGGAGGAACGCCTTCCCCAGCAATTGCTCCTCGTCAAGGGTCTGAATCTCCAGCCATGGAAGATGAGATGCCCGAAGCCTACACCCTTCACAAGATAGACTTTGAGCCGATGATAAACACTTTCTAGCAGGGGTTATATTGCAGTGAGGTTATCAAATTCAAATGCAAGACATGTTGTAGTACAGCAAGCAAGAGAGAGTCAATCCATGCCTAGGATGATAGGGAATGCACAGAGAATAAATGAGATGATTTATGAGAAAATCTCAATACCCTTCGCTGATATCTTGTGACCGAGCACGATCCCTTCCTTAACCATGAAGTGGCATTTCTCCCAGTTCAGCACAAAGTTTGTCTCTTCACAACGTTTTAGCACCCTGCAAAGATTCAACAAACACGTAGGAAAGGACGCACCATAGACAGAGAAGTTATCCATGAACACCTCTACCATCTCCTCTATAAGATCGGAGAAGATTGACATCATACACCGCTGAAACGTAGCCAGTGCATTACACAATCCAAACGGCATCCTTCGATATGCAAAGGTACCGTAGGGACATGTGAAGGTCGTCTTCTCCTGATCATTTGGGTGAATAGGTATTTGAAAGAAACCGCTATACCCATCGAGAAAACAGTAGTAAGGATGATTAGCAAGTCTCTCAAGCATTTTGATCAATAAAATGCAAAGGGAAATGGTCTTTCCTAGTCGCAAGGTTAAGTTTCCTATAGTCAATACACATCCTATGACCAGTGATGGTCCTAGTAGGGATAAGCTCATCTTTTTCATTCCTTATGACCGTGATCCCTCCCTTCTTAGACACCACGTGTACAGGGGAAACCCACGTGCTGTCACTTATGGGATAGATCACGTCAGCCTCTAAAAGCATAAGGATTTCCTTCTTAACAACCTCTTTCAAATTAGGATTCAAACGCCTTTGATGTTCTATAGAAGTAGCGTTCTCATTATCCAAGTGAATCCTATGAGTGCAAAGCATTGGTGAAAGGCCCTTGATGTCACTTAAAGAGTACCTAATGGTGTTCCTATACTTTCTCAGCTCAGTCAGGAGCGAGTGCAACTCATCATCAATAAGGTTTTCATTTACAATCACGGGATAGGTGTTGTTAGGCCCTAAGAAAGCATACCTAAGCCCTTTTGGGAGCCCCTTAAGGTCCACCTTTGGGGTTAACAGCTCACTCCAGTCATCCTCGTGGCTGTTGTTGTTGCTTTCCTCCCTGGAACTCTCCTTTGAACCCGAGGCATTGCTCTTCAGACTGCTTTCCTCCATCGCTATCCCTTCTGAGATCGTGTCCTCCGGTCGATTCTCCTCTCGATGCCGTCTAGATCGAGCCATTTCGCTCGATTCACTTACTCGATTTGATATGGATCGAGTAAGGGATCGAGACGCTGAGTCGATCTCTTGATTGGACCCCAAAAGAATCGGGAGGTCTCTCTCGATCGTCGACTCGATTGTTTTTCCTGATCGAGCATTCTTCTCGATCTGTCCATCGATTGTTGTACCTGATCGAGTTGTGTTCTCGATTGACTTGTCGATCTGACTCCTGGATCGAGTGATAGCATCGATCTCGGGGTCGATCTCTAGGCAGCAACCTTCTTCATTCTTAACAATCCTCCTAGAATCCAACAGGTTCACGTACTCCTGGGTTCTCTGGTCCACATAGCCAAACTCCCCTGGCTCCTTAGTCAGTGCTAGCTTCAGATGGTCTTCTAGAGCCAGCTCTTCCGGCAACTCATCCGCCAAAGCATCCATCGTTTCAATATAGAAAGCTTGTCCTTCAATGGTCGGCTTCTTTAGAACCTTGTTGATGTCGAAGTCAAGCCTGATCTCCTTTCCCAAATGCAAGGCAATCTTCCCATTCTTCACATCTATGATAGCCCCGGCGGTTGCAAGGAACGGTCTCCCTAAGATGAGTTGATCCTTAGGCTCTTCATCCATCTCCAACACTAAGAAGTCCGTTGGCACGTTCACACCACTGATTCGCAACGGTAAATCTTCAAGCAGCCCCACTGGTAGTCTCACACTCCTATCAGCCAGCACCAATGGGATCCGACAGTCTTTGAAACGAGTAAAACCAAGCTTCTTAGCCATGGAGTGAGGCATCAAGTTTATGCTAGCTCTGAGATCACACAAGCAACTCTTGAACTCTAGAGGACCCAAAGCGCAGGGTATAGTGAAGCTTCCAGGGTCTCCCAGCTTCTTAGGGACTATCTCCTTATGTATAACCGCACTACACTCGTCACTTAGAACAAGTGCCTCCTTGCTTTCCTTATTCTTCTTCACGAGAGTGTCTTTGAAGAATTTGGCGCATTTGGGCATCATTGCAAGGCAGTCAACCAGAGGTAGCTTGATCTCCACGTCCTTAAGATGCTTCTCGAAGAGGATTCTGTGCTTCTCGATGAGTTACTTCTTGAAGCGGCCAGGAAAAGGCAGCTTAGGTACGTAAGGTGGAGGCACATAAGCGTTCTTCTCCTTGGTGGTTTGCTCAGCTTTCTTCTCAGCAACTGCTCTGTCTCCTCTTCTTGGCCCTTGGATCCAAACGTTGTCAAAGTTAATCTCATCATCATCAGCCGAAGGTTTACCCTCCCCCTCTTGGATTACAACATCCTCGTTGTTCTTGGTAGAGACAGGAGGTTCGAGCTCTTTGCCGCTTCTCAACGTTATAGCATTAGCATACTCCTTGGGATTCTGCTCACACTTTCCCGGAAGACTGTTCTGACCACTCATACTTGCTTTTCCTTTCTCCAGCTGCTTGATCTTGTTGTTTAAGTTGGTGATCGGAGTGGAGAAGTCGGTGAGAGATGAGTCTAGGCGAGTGTTCATTTCAGCGAACTTCTGGTTTGTAGAGGCTTGCCCTTGTATTAGCTGTTGAAACATTGCTTGAACCAGATCAACTTGTTGTTGCGTCGGTTGTTGCTGCTGAGGTGCAGAGCCCAGAGGGTAGTTAGGAGTATAAACCTTGTTGTTATGTTGTTGCCCTTGGAAGTTGCTCTGCCCTTGACCTTGGAAACCACCACTCGGTTGAAAACCTTTGTTGTAAGGGATGAAAGGTTTTGCTTGCTGAGCAGGGTACACTTGATCTTTAGAGTTGGCTACGTTGGGGCTTCGGTAAGAGAGGTTGTTGTTCTGGTAGCCTTGGTTGTAGCCTTGAGACTTGTAGTTGTTCTATCCTGCCACCCAATTGCCTTCTTCTTGGCTCAACTCTAACTCCTCTTGGTTCTCATCAGCTTCACCAACAAAGTGAACATGCTTCTGATAGGCTAACACCAGCTTATCTATCTTCTCATGCAAGGATTTGAGCTCAGTCAAGAATTCTGATCCTCTCGGTGCACGGTCATAATCTTCAGCATAGTTTCCATCACTCAACGCCAAGTTTTCTATCAGCTTCATACCCTCTTCTACCTCCTGACCGAGGAAGTTCTCTTTGCTAGCTGTGTCAAGCAACAACCTGATCTTTGGTGAGCCTCCACGGTATATGGTACTTAGTAGTGTCTCCTCGCTGAACCCGTGATGAGGACATTGGATCGTGTAGTCTTTGAAACGCTCCATTGCCTCGTTGAATGTCTCATTGTTCCTTTGAGTGAAACCGCTGATTTCGCTTCTCAACCGTGCTGTCCTGGTGCTTGAAAAGAACTTTGAGAGAAAGGCCTTCTTACACTCGGCCCATGATGTGATGGTGCCTTGTGGGAGGGTCTTCTCCCAATGTCTAGCTTTGTCTCCGAGTGAAAATGGGAAAAGACGCAGCTTGAAAGCATCTTCGGATATGCCATTGATCTTGATCATCCCACATACTTGCTCGAAGTTGTCTAGGTGCTTTAAGGGGTCTTCCATTGCTAAGCCGTGGAACTTGTTGTTTTGCACCATGGAGATGAAACCTGGCTTGATCTCGAAGTTATTGTTTTGCACAGGAGGAGGAGTGATCCCAAACCTATTATGGTGGGTATTGGGAGCATCTCCGGCTCCTATGATCCTTGGGGGTCTAGCCGCGTGTTGGGGGTTTCCATTGCCCCGTCCTTCTGCCCCATGAGCTGGAGGAGGTCCTTCTGGATGCTCGTGTTCAGCCATAGCTTCAAAGTCAACCAAACCGTGCTGAACAATCTCCTCAAAGGCTCTTGTTTGTTCTCTGACTCTCTTTTGCCGTGAGTGACCAAGTTGATGAATGTTGTCTAAGGGTTGTAGTAGATTGTTGTCTCCCCTTGAACAAAGATTCATGTACCTGAAAACACACGTTTGAGAGTAGAATGATTAGTAACTTGAAAAAGGTAAAGACTTAGTCTTTGCTAAAACCCAAATCTCTATGTTCTAAACAGTCCTAGGATGGCAACGGCGCCATTTGATAAACACTTTCTAGCAGGGGTTATATTGGAGTGAGGTTATCAAACTCAAATGCAAGACATGTTGTAGTACAGCACGCAATAGAGAGTCAATCCATGCCTAGGATGATAGGGAATGCACAGAGAATACAAGGACTAAGGCAAATCTAAGCGAAATGAGATGATTTATGAGAAAATCTCTAAAAACTAGATGCAGCAACTTAAACAGAATGAAACCTATTTTAAAAATACTAGAAATGAAGAAACTACCACGAGGAACAAACGGATTAATTAAAAGAGAAAGCCTCGAATTATTAAAATTCGACTAGTGGATCGACCACGAGATCGACCACTAGATCGAGCAGTAACAATCGATCTCGTCTAAAAATGCAAGAACAGTAAAACTAATGACCAGGATGCTATCAGAGATCAAGCAAATGACGAGATAAGATGTAAAGATGCTAAAAGAAAGGGCCTAGGGTTGAGATTCATGGTCAGGGGTTTCAAAGGTTCGACTTTGGGTTTAAAACTTTAAATCGACTCACTTGGTGAGGATCTCTAAGCCTTGAAAACTAAGTAAGATCTATCCGTGGCTTTCGGTATAGATAACTCCTTCAACCTCTCCTCCAAACCCATGACTTTTGGTGGAAAGGAAGGTCGAAGGGCAAGGAAAACAGATTTCTAACGAATGGCTTAACTAATCCCCCAAACTTCCATGGCTTTTGGGAAGGGGTAACTAGTCTCTAAGGTGTGATCTTTCGAGGTCCCTGAATCCTGTCAAGGTAAGGAACCTCTCGGACCATGAAGCTCTTGGCGTGAGAGTCTTCAAGCATTGAGATCTCAACACCTTAGAATAGTTAGCCATTGAAAACGTTTAGAAAAACCCCAAGATCGAAACCCTTTAGACCCCTTAATCCTCTCGACCCCGAACCCAAAGGAACTACTCGCTACACATAGAGTAAATCAAGCAAAGCATGTAAAACGAGACGATGAACATGAAAAGAAAACTAGATTGAAACTGAAATGATTCGATTACAAAGCTTAAGAAAAACGCGAGTTCAACAATGGTGTTCTTCACGAAAACCAGAGAGAAAACATAAAGGAAAAGATAAGGATCTAAAGTTGTTCTGGGAAAAGGACGTCGCCGCCTTCCCAAAATGCCGAAACAAGCTAATGGTCCCCCCCTCGCTAGCGGCCAAAATGGTTGAAAGGACAGAGATCGACTCCAAGATCGAGTGGTTCTCTCGATCATATCCGGACATCGTGTCTTCGGCTCGATCTAGGTCTCGATCATCATCGGCGAATCGAGTGTTGCATCCGATCTCGGTATCGATCTTTGGCTGGATCAAGTGGTGTACTCGATCTGGCTCTCGCTCTGCATGGCGTCATTTACGTCCGTACCGTTTGATCGACTGCTTCACTCGATCCTTGTCTCGATCAATCTCCTTGGATCGCCTGGTTGGCTCGATCTTCTGGTCGATCAACTCATAGATCGACCGGCCGTGCTCGATCTGCTCCTCGATCTCTGATCCTTAACATATAACCGAGCTCCCACGAACTGCTACATCAGCCTCAACACGTCGACGAACCTCCACGACTCCAAAGCACCCAGAAACAACCTGAATGTGATGCAAAATGCAAGGAAAATGCGTATGCTGATGCAAGAATGCTCTAGGACTCTAAGTGATGCAATCTAACCTAAAACGTGATACAAATGCATGAATAGCTAACTAATGAGTATGCAAAATGTATGCAATATGCAATAACGTCAGCCGAGAACTAAAACAGAGAAGTTCCTAGCATCTGTTATGGAGATGCAAAGGAAAATCAACAAATGGCAAGGCAAAATGCTCAAGAAACTTGCCAAGAAGGTCAAGGCACTTCAAGGAGGCTCGCCTAAGAAAGATGCAAGTGAAGAGGTTCAACAACCCGAGAAGAGGAGGCTCTCAACCGGTGGAGTTGTCATCTGTGAGACTCAAGGCAGCAACATTCAGCCGGCGCATCTTTCTCTCCAAGAACCAACCGGCAAGGGCAAAACCATAGTCTCTAGCTCCTCTGGAACATCCTCAAGTTCCAGCCGAGACTAGACCAGAGGTAACAACCTTCTTCCATTGTACATAACCCCTCATATTTGCTTCTTTTTGCTTTGTGTATTGGTGCTCCTTTGAATTTGTTTGCCACCGGGACGTTGTCAAGCAAGTTTGGGGGAGTACATGTGTGGTTTAACATGTGTTTTCTGATCTTATTTTCCTTTTAACATCCTTGAGTCTTTAGTTCATGAAAAATTCGTAAAATATTTAGAAATTTTTCAAAGATTCATGTAGTTGCATTCATCTTGTCAAAATATGTTAGGATTGAGTCTAGAATTTTTCTTAGCATCTAGGTTGTTTGCATTTGCATAAGGGGTTAAAGTTTTCTTAAAAAGGTGGTTTATACTCATGCGATTTTTTAATGCCCTAGTTAGTAGTTCTGTAATGCTTTGCTTAAGCTTTGAAAGTAAGTTCTTACCATGCTTGGATCACTTGCTATGATTTTCGTGACTTGAATTGAACTCTCATGATTTGAAACTTGTCCTAATAAGTGAAAACCTTAATCTGAAATTTTAATTATCATCCGTATGCATCTGAAAATGAACACATGGATTTTAAAATATTTAGGCTTTCTTCTTCCTTCTACCACTCTTTGTGAGCCTAAGTAGGACTCCCACCTTGACCCTTACCCTTCTTTGAAGCCAAATATTTCTTGTGTGACATCTTTGTGAGGCCTTCTTTTTCGGTTTTGAATTTATCATAAAGTGTTTGGTTTAGGCGGCATGATTGGGTTCTCATATGATTGCTAGCTTTGCATTTTGAAGCTAGGTGTAGGCTTAGGATAAGTTTGGGGGAGCATTGGGGTTGTTTTCATGATTATATGTTCTCGGTTTCAAAATAGTTTGGTGTTTAAAAGAAAGAAATAAGTTATAAATGAAGGATTGTGTTTAAAAATTATATATATGCTCTAATAAATTTCAGGAGGTAGCTCTTTCAAATAAAAATAAAAAGAAAAGAAAAAAAGAGCCTAAGTGCCGAAAATAAAAAAAAAAAGAGCGAAAAAAAAATAAATAAATAAGAGAGCTACCAATAAGAAATAGTTAAAGAGCAAAAATTATTTTCAACTTTTCACTAGTCTAATGAGTTAAAAATGTTTTCTGTTTTGAATTGGGGAATGCTAAGCTTTGAGAAAAAAAAGGGTAGATTCTAACTAGTGAGTGAGGATGAAAGTTAATAAATGAGAGGGGTTTAGGATCATTGTTAGTTTACATGGGTAGATGAGAATCTGATCATGTATGCATCAATTGCCTTCACCTTTAGCATTATGCATAAAGTTCTTGCCACTTTTGAGAGAAACCCTTGTTTTAATTGAAAACCCTTTTCAAATGAGATCATTCTATGCTCATAACCTACACCCTTAGCCAAATGTGTTTTGCTTTAAAGTGCATAAGTTTGATTCATGGTTCGGATGTTCATGAATGTTAAAAGATGAGTTTCTTTAATTGTTAGGAATAGGAGAGTCATGATCTGAATTTCTTTGTGTGATGAGTATGGCTAAGTTCTTTGGAGTATGAGTGTGTGCATAGCATTTTAGAACTGTTAACTATGACATTGAGATTGATTCATTTGAAAGGCACCATTGCGAGAAGCTTAAATCCCCATTCGTTTTTAAACCTCTCTTCCTTACTTATTTTCTGCTGCTTGAGGGCACGCAAGAAGTAAGTTTGGGGGAGTTGATGTCACTGCATATTGCATACATTTTGCATACATATTAGTTAGCTTTTCATGCATTTACATCACACTTGAGACTAGATTGCATCACTTTGGGTCCTAGAGCATTCTCGCACCATTATACGCATGTTCCTTGCATTTTGCATCACATTCAGGTTCTTTCTGACTACTTTGGAGTCGTGGAGGTTTGTGGACTTGCTGAAGCTATTGTGGCGGTTCGTGGAAGGTTGGATGTTTGCTAAGGACCAGAGATCGGGGAACAGATCAAGCATGGCAGGTCGATCTAGATGAGATCGACCAGAAGATCGAGAAGACCAGGCGATCCAAGGAAACTGATCGAGCATAAGATCGAGTGGAGCAATCGATCAAACGGTACAGACGTAAATGACACCATGCAGAGCGAGAGCGGGATCGAGTCCACCACTCGATCCAACCAAAGATCGATACCAAGATCGGATGTAACACTCGATCCGCTGAAGATAATCGAGACCCAGATCGAGTCTAAGACATGATGTCCGAAAATGATCGAGAGAGCCGCTTGATCCCAAAGTCAATCTCTGTCCTTTCAACCGCTTTTGGCCGCTAGCGAGGGGGGGACCATCGAGTTGTTTTCACCATTTTGGATTATGTCGCTAAATGGGTTGAGGCTATTGCTTCCCCGACAAACGACTCTAAGGTGGTGGTCAAGCTGTTCAAGGGTATCATCTTCCCGAGGTTAGGGGTACCTAATGTGGTTATAAGCGATGGAGGAAGCCACTTCTTAAACAAGGTTTTTGAGAACCTCTTAAGAAAGTATGGCGTTAAGCATAAGGTGGCTACACCGTATCATCCTCAAACAAGCGGTCAAGTGGAAGTCTCCAACCGGTAAATCAAGGCTATACTAGAGAAGCCTGTCGGAGCAACAAGGAAAGACTGGGCAGTGAAACTGGACGACGCTCTTTGGGCCTACCGTACCGCCATCAAAACACCGATTGGTACAACCCCTTTCACTCTACTCTATGGCAGGGGCTGTCATCTCCCGGTTGAGCTGGAACACCGTGCGTTGTGGGCTGTGAAGAGGCTGAACTTTGACCTCCAAACTGCTCAAGAGAGGCGCCTTATTCAAGGATATACAAGGAGCGGACTAAGGAAGCTCATGACAAGAAGTTGGTTGCCAAGGAGCTTAAGGAAGGAGGTTTAATGTTAAAGTACAATTCAAGACTCAAACTCTTCCCGGGAAAGCTGAAATCAAGGTGGAGCAGGCCGTTTGTGATCCAAGAAGTGTTGCCTTATGGAGCTGTTACATTGATGGGAAAGAGTGGCAATGCATTCACCATCAACGGACACAGAGACAAGCCTTACTTGGCAGACAGCTATGACAAGGAGAGTACCTCGGTGCTTCTCCAAGACCCACCATCCGTCTAAACCAAGTAAAGTCTAGCTAAAGACGTTAAAGAAAGCGCACTTGGGAGGCACTCCCATGTCTATCCTGTACATATTTCTGCTTTATTTCTCTTTCAGTTTTATGTTTTAATTTTGCAAGTGTGTAGGAACAGGTATGAGGAGTCTAAACCTTGATCTTGAAGTCCAAAAGAGGCGATAGGGGTTAAAACAAGGCTAGAGATCGAGTGCTAGATCGACTGATCCTGACTCGATCTTTGCTAGATCGAGTCAGTGAATCGAGAGGAGCCAGTCGATCTAGACGAGAACGAGTGATAAGATCGACCTTGACGAAAAAGGATCGATCGATCCAAAATGGATCGACTGATCTAATTTCTCTCGGGAAAATCTGTTGAAAACAGATCGATCACTCGACTCGATCCATCACTCGATCTATGCCAAATCGACCCCTAAATCGAGGACATAGCTCGATCATAAGGACTTAGCCGTGGAGCCAACATCTCAATGATCGAGGGAGCCAATCGATCTAAGACTCGATTCATCATGAATCGAGTCTTAAATCGAGTAACCCTCTCGATCTAAGCCATTATGGGCATGAGATCGAGTCCTAGATCGACCAAATGGACTCGATCTCATGCTGAGGTAACATTTTCTTTCCTTCCTTTATTCTTTTCCCTCCAATTTTTAAATTCAAAACTTGGTCAAGGCAAGCATCTTTGACCATGAATGATGTGCCTTGACCAAGACTTTGTCAGAAAACCACCTTTACTACCCATGGTTTTGCATTTTGCTAGTCTTTAAATGTTTCAACACCTTCTCACCCTCTCATTCTTGTTTTCTCGGAAATTTTAAACAAAGAGAGTGAGGGTTTTCGGTTTTCAAAGGTTAGCAAAGATTCTTTAACATTCTTGCAAAGGTATTTTCAGAATTTAATGATTTATCTTTAGGAAAATTTCCTTTAAATTCGCAAGATATTGTTCTAGATGATAGGGTCGGTTTTGATTTTTAAAATTTAGCTAAGTAAAAGGAATAATTCCAAATTTTATAGTATCTAATGATTTGATTCTCCTTTATTTAGCTATAATTTTTATTAATTCCCCAAAATTCTAGGGTAGTATTTATAAGCTCTCTCCTTCTCCTATCTTATTCTCATCAAATCGCCGTTTTGCTTATCAAACCTCTTGAGAAATTTGTTTCAGGTACAATGGCCCCCAAGAGAACAAGAGAAGAGACAGCACAAGAGGGAGAAGGACAAGAGGTGGCTGTTCAAGAGAGGTACAGATGGACTAAGGATGAGAAGAAGAACAAGAAACGGCCAGAAAGGCTTCGGTTTGAGCCTACCAAGTTTGCCGATCGAGAGCTGCTGTTCAAGCTAGGGATTCTTGGGGATTTCAACCAACTCTTCAAGAACATTGGCCTAAGATGTCTGTCACGGATGGATTACCCAACCATTCCAGAAGTGACAATAGACTTCCTTGCCCCGTTGGAGTTCCGTTACGAGAATCCTAGCACACCCGTTCCATCACAAGGTCGCCTCTACTTCAAGGTTGGACATCAAGCCTACACCCTCTCCATCCCCGAGCTATGTCAAGCGTATGGTCTCAACGCAGACGCCAACAAGGTCGAGTTCCCCGCCTTCAAACGAGCAGACGACTTTTGGGACCTGATTAGCAACGAGGACTACAAAGCCAACACCGCCAAGATCAAGAGAATGAGAAGCCCGGTGCTGAGGTACACTCTGAAGCTGATTGCCAACACATTTAGCGGAAGATCAGTTGCCCCCACATTCACGAAGACCGAGCTTTGCTTCCTGTTCCAAGGCGTGAAGCACTTGGTGTGTGATCCGGATGCAAACGACGAGCCTATGGAGGATGAGCTCGGCGACGAGGTGAACTACGGATGTGTGCTTGCTGCCTCCTTGGTGAAATACAAGGCTTATGCCTTGTGGTGCAAGGTAACTTCTTCTTACATTGGCGGCTTCCTCACTCCTCTATTCTTGCAAGCTGGTGTGCCTATACACGACTTCGCACATGTACCAGCCAGAGCTTTCATGGATGAGGCCTACATGAGGAATACCGACAGCTTGGGGTGCACGCCAGCAGAAGGGTTCTACGCTTACCTCTTCATAGACGACGAAGACAAGAAGAGAGTGTGCATCCTGCCAAACAAAGATGAGACCGAGCTGCTTGGTGTTGGGAACATCGAGTTCTTGCCCACGGAAGAGGACCATGTTAGTTTGATCATTCCTGGCAATATTAAAATAGTTTGCATTCCATTTAGTTGCCGCATCTAGTTTTTAGGGAATTTCTCAAAACTCATCTTGTTTCGCTTAGATTTGCATAGTCCTTGCATTCTCTTTGTATTTTCTATCATCCTAGGTGTGGATTTACTCTCTCTTGCATACTGTGCTACAACCTGTCTTGCATTTGAGTTTGATAACCTCATTGCATTCTCACCCTTGCAAACAAAGTGTTTATCAGATAGTCCCTAAGAAGTTGGGAGACCCTGGAAACTTCACCATACCTTGCGCTTTAGGTCCATTAGAGTTCAAGAGTTGCCTTTGTGATCTCGGAGCTAGCATAAATCTGATTCCTCATTCCATGGCAAAGAAGCTTGGCTTTACCCGTTTCAAGGATTGTAGAATCTCGTTGGTACTAGCTGACAGGAGTGTGAGGATACCTGTGGGCTTGCTTGAGGACTTGCCAGTCAAGATCAGTGGAGTAAACATGCCTACGGACTTCGTTGTGTTGGAAATGGATGAAGAACCAAAGGATCCACTCATTCTCGGTAGACCTTTCTTAGCCACCGCCGGAGCTATCATAGACGTCAAGAACGGGAAGATTGCCTTGCACTTGGGTAAAGATATAAGGGTGGACTTCGATATCAATGAGGTTTTGAAGAAGCCTACGATAGAAGGGCAAGCTTTCTACATTGAAACGTTGGATGCTTTAGCGGATGAGTTGCTGGAAGAGTTAGCTCAGGAGGATCATTTGAAGCTGGCATTGACTAAGGAGCCAGGAGAATTCGGTTATGTGGACCAGAGAACTTAGGAATACGTCAACTTGCGTGATTCAAGGAAGGTTGTGCTAGAAGATGAAGGCGTTAGCCTAGAGATCGAATCAGAGATCGACAGCATTAGTCGATCCAGTAGTCAAATCGATAGTCAGATCGAGGAGTGTGATCGATCCAGGAAAACAATCGAGTCCAAGATCAAGAGAAGCCTTCCGGTCAGTTTGGGGTCTAATCTGGAGATCGACTCTGCGTCTCGATCTCTCACTCGATCCACATTAAATCGAGTGAGTGAATCGAGCAAAACTGCTCGATCTAGACGACATTGAGAGCAAGATCGACTGGACGACTCGATTTCAGAAGGGATAGCGGTTGGAGAAAGCAGCTTCAAGGGCCATGTCTCGGGTTCTAAGGAAGGCTCCAAGCAGGAAAACAACAGCAACAGCCACGTGGATGATTAGAGCGAGCTGCTAGCCCCAAAGGTGGACCTTAAGGAGCTCCCAAAAGGGCTAAGGTATGCTTTCTTAGGGCTTAACGAAACCTATCCTGTGATTGTGAATGAAAACTTAAGTGATGATGAGTTGCACTCGCTCTTAACTGAGTTGAGAAAGTATAGGAAGGCCATTGGGTACTCTCTAAGTGACATCAAGGGCTTTTTACCAATGCTTTGCACTCATAGGATTCACTTGGATAATGAGAACGCCTCTTCTATAGAACATCAAAGGCGTTTGAATCCTAATTTGAAAGTGGTTGTTAAGAAGGAGATTCTTAAGCTTTTAGAGGCTGACGTGATCTATCCCAAAAGTGACAGCACGTGGGTTTCTCCTGTACATGTGGTGCCTAAGAAAGGAGGGATCACGGTCATCAAGAATGACAAAGATGAACTTACGCCTACTAGAACAATCACTGGACACCGTATGTGTATTGATTATAGGAAGCTTAATCTTGCAACTAGAAAGGATCATTTTCCCTTGCCTTTTATTGATCAAATGCTTGAAAGACTTGCTAATCACCCCTATTATTGCTTTCTTGATGGATATAGTGGATTTTTCTAAATACCAATCCATCCCAATGATCAGGAGAAGACGACCTTCACATGCCCTTATGGCACCTTCGCTTATCGAAGGATGCCATTCGGGTTGTGTAATGCACCAGCTACGTTTCAGCGGTGTATGATGTTGATCTTTTCCGATCTAATAGAAGAGATGGTAGAGGTGTTTATGGATGACTTCTCTGTCTATGGTGCATCCTTTTCTGCGTGTTTGTTGAATCTTTGCAGGGTACTAAAGCATTGTGAGGAGACAAATTTGGTGCTTAACTGGGAAAAATACCACTTCATGGTTAAGGAGGGGATTGATAAACTCATAATTTAGCATATTTTAGCACTCATTTAGGATAGATTTTGCATTCATATTGCATTCATACTTAGATTATCTGTATCTTTTGCTCCATTTTAGGTTTTAGACATGTTTGCATTAGCATTTGCATATTTCTTGCATATATGCAATTGTTTTTAGGTAATATGGAGTACACGAAGCTGTGTTGGACGCTGAGCATGGACAAGGAGTCAAACGAAGAGCTTGGGATTTGCTGGTAGTCAAGAAAGAGTTCAGCCAAAAAGAATTAGGCAGAGATCGACCACCAGATCGACCATCCCACTTGTTTCAGGCAGAGATCGACCACCAGATCGACCATCCCACTCGTTTTAGCCTCAGATCGACCACTAGATCGAGCAGGCCACCCGTTTCAGCTCAGATCGACCACTAGATCGACCAGGCGGGTCGATCTTCGGCCCAGATTTCTGCTTTCTTCCTTGGACAGCTCAGACTTTGTCTTTTAGTGAGGGGACCAGTTGTGTGGTCCTATATGAACACTCTAAGCACCAGACTGGTCTCTCCCCTTTGAGATCATGTGTGATGCTAGTGACTACGCCGTAGGAGCCGTTCTTGGTCAGAAGAAAGACAAGAAGCTACACGTGATCTACTATGCTTCAAGAACCTTGGATGACACGCAAACAAGGTACACCACTACGGAGAAGGAGTTGCTTGCAGTAGTGTTCGCCTTTGAGAAGTTCAGATCATATCTCGTTGGTTCCAACGCTATTGTATACACGGATCACGCTGCCTTGCGATACATCTATTCGAAGAAGGACACTAAGCCTCGGCTCTTAAGATGGATTCTCTTGCTCCAGGAGTTTGACATGGAGATTAAAGACAAGAAGGGAATAGAAAACGGAGTCGCTGACCATCTCTCACGGCTAAGGATCAACGTGTCTTTCCCCTTAGATGACTCTCTTCCAGAAAAGCAGCTCATGGCGATTACTACGGCTGTTTGTGGAAAGCTAGAAGGGAGGTTTGAAGAGGTGTTGAGTTTCAAAGAGGAGGATCTGCCATGGTATGCTGATGTAGTGAACTATCCAGCGTGTGGTGAGGAGCCAACACATCTCAACAGCTATCACAAGAAACGGTTTATGAGAGAAGCTAGTGACTACTTTTAGGACGAGCCCTACTTATACAAGAGATGAGTAGACAGTTTGTACCGGAGATGTGTTACAAAGGAAAAAGCCAGGGACATCCTCTATCATTGCCATGGCTCTTCTTACGGAGGACACTTCGCCTCATTCAAGACTGCCACAAAAGTTTTGCAAGCCGGTTTCTGGTGGCCATCTATTTTTAAAGATGCACACGAGTTTGTGAAGAGCTGTGAGGTTGACGTGTTCGACGCGTGGGGGATAGACTTCATGGGGCCGTTCCTTCTTCGTATGGCAACAAATACATCTTAGTAGCAGTGGATTATGTCTCTAAGTGGGTTGAGGCGGTTGCTTCCCCTACAAATGACTCTAAGGTGGTAATCAAGCTGTTCAAGAGTATCATTTTCCCGAGGTGGTTATAAGCGACAGAGGAAGCCACTTCATAAACAAGGTCTTTGAGAATCTCTTGAGAAAGTATGGAGTTAAGCATAAAGTGGCTACACCGTATCATCCTCAAACAAGAGGTCAAGTGGAAGTCTCCAACCGGCAAATCAAGGCTATACTAGAGAAGACTGTCGGAGCAACAAGGAAAGACTGGGCAGTGAAGCTGGATGACGCTCTTTGGGCCTACCGTACCGCCTTCAAAATGCCAATTGGTACAACCCCTTTCACTCTACTCTATGGCAAGAGCTGTCATCTCCCGGTTGAGCTGGAACACCGTGCGTTATGGGCTGTGAAGAGGCTGAACTTTGACCTCAAGACTGCTCAGGAGAGGCGCCTTATTCAGCTACACGAACTGGATGAGTTAAAACTGAACGCTTATGAGAGCTCTCAGATATACAAGGAGTGGACTAACGAGACTCATGACAAGAAGTTGGTTGCCAAGGAGCTTAAGGAAGGAGGGCTAGTGTTGCTGTACAACTCAAGGCTCAAACTCTTCCCGGGAAAGCTGAAGTCAAGGTGGAGCGGACCGTTCGTGATTCAAGAAGTGTTGCCTTATGGAGCTGTTACTCTAATGGGAAAAAGTGGCAGTGCATTCACCGTCAACGGACACAGAGTCAAGCCCTACTTGGCAGACAGCTATGACAAGGAGAGTACCTCGGTGCTTCTCCATGACCCACCATCCGCCTAAACCAAGTAAAGTCTAGCTAAAGACGTTAAAGAAAGCGCACTTGGGAGGCATTCCCATGTTTATCTTGTACATACTTCTGCTTATTTCCCTTTCAGTTTTATGTTTGTATTCTGCAAATGTGTAGGGACAGGTATGAGGAGTCTAAACCTTGATCTTGAAGTCTAAAAGAGGCGATAGGGGTTAAGATAAGGCTAGAGATCGAGTACTAGATCGACTGATCCTGACTCGATCTTTGCTAGATCGAGTCAGTGAATCGAGAGGAGCCAGTCGATCTAGACGAGAACGAGTGACAAGATCGGCCTTGACGAAAAAGGATCGATCGATCCAAAACGGATCGACCGATATAATTTCTCTTGGGAAAATCTGTGCAAGACAGATCGATCACTTGACTCGATCCATCACTCGATCTGCGCCAAATCGACCCCTAAATCGAGGACATAGCTCGATCATGAGGACTTAGCCGAGGAGCCAACATCACAATGATCGAGAGAGCCAATCGATCCAAGACTCGATTCATCATGAATCGAGTCTCAAATCGAGTAACCCTCTCGATCTAAACCATTATGGGCATGAGATCGAGTCCTAGATCGACCAAATGGACTCGATCTCATGCCGAGGTAACATTTTCTTTCCCTCCTTTACTCTTTTCCCCCCAATTTTTAAATTCAAAACTTGGTCAAGGCAAGCATCTTTGACCATGAAAGATGTGCCTTGACCAAGACTTTGTCAGAAAAACCACCTTTACTACCCATTGTTTTGCTATTTGCTAGCCTTTAAATATTTCAACAACCTCTCACCCTCTCATTCCTGTTTTTCTCGAAAATTTTAAACAAAGAGAGTGAGAGTTTTGGTTTTCAGAAGCTAGCAAAGATCTTTTACATTTCTTGCAAAGGAATTTTCAAAATTTAATGATTTATCTTTAGGAAAATTTCCTTTAAATGCGTAAGATATTGTTCTAGAATATGGGGTCGGTTTTGATTTTTAAAAAACTAGCTAAGTAAAAGGAATAATTTTAGATTTTTTTAGTATCTAAAGATATGATTCTCCTTTATTTAGCTATGATTTTTATTAATTCCCCAAAATTCTAGGGTAGTTTTTATAAGTTCTCTCCTTCTCTTCTCTCATTCTCATCAAATCGCCGTTTTGCTTATTAAACTTCCTTAGAAACTTGTTTCAGGAACAATGGCCCCCAAGAGAACAAGAGAAGAGACAGCACAAGAAGGAGAAGGACAAGAGGTGGGAGTTCAAGAAACGGTCAGATGGACTAAGGATAAGAAGAGGGACAAGAAACGGCTGGAAAGGCTTCGGTTTGAGCCTACCAAGTTTGCTGATCGAGAGTTGTTGTCCAAGCTAGGGATTCTTGGGGATTTCGACCAACTCCTCAAGAACATTGGCCTAAGATGTCTGTCACGGATGGATTGCCCAACCATTCCAGAAGTGACAATAGACTTCCTTGCCACGTTGGAGTTCCGTTACGAGAATCGTAGCACACCCGTCCCTTCTCAAGGTCGCCTCTACTTCAAGGTTGGCCATCAAGCCTATACTCTCTCCATCCCTGAGCTATGCCAAGCTTATGGTCTCAACGCTGATGCCTACAAGGTCGAGTTCCCCGCCTTCAAGAAAGCCGGCGACTTTTGGGACCTATTCAGCAATGAAGACTACAAAGCCAACACCGCCAAGATCAAGCGAGTAAGAAGCCCGGTGCTGAGGTACACTCTGAAGTTGATCGCCAACACGTTTAGTGGAAGATCTGTTGCTCCTACGGTCACGAAGACAGAGCTGTGCTTCCTGTTCCAAGGCGTGAAGCACTTGGTGTGTGATCCGGATGCGAATGACGAACCTATGGAGGATGAGCTTGGCGATGAGGTGATCTACGGATGTGTGCTTGCGGCTTCCTTGGTGAAATACAAGGCTTATGCCTTGCGGGGCAAGGCAACTTCCTCTTACATTGGCGGTTTCCTCACTCCTTTGTTTGTGCAAGCTGGTGTGCCCATGTACCAACCAGAGCTTTTATGGACGAGGCATACATGAGGAATACTGACAGCTTGGGACCGAGTTGCTTGGTGTTGGGAACATCGAGTTCTTGCCCACGGAGGAAGAATGCTTTGCCCTTCTAGGAGGACCACCTGCTTCAGCGATTGCCCCTCGTCAAAGGTCCGAGTCTACAGCCACGGAAGATGAGATGGCCGAGGCCTATACACTTCCCACGATAGACTTTGAGCCGAGGACAAAAACAGAGAAGTTCCTAGCGTCTGTTGTGGAGATGCAAAGGAAGATCAATAAGTGGCAAGGCAAGATGCTCAAGAAGCTCGGAAAGAAAGTCAAGGCACTTCAGGGAGGCTCACCTAAGAAAGCTGCAAGTCAAGAGGTGCAACAACCCGAGAAGAGAAGGCTCTCAACCGGTGGAGTTTTCATCCGTGAGACCCAAGGAAGCACCATTCAGCCGGCACGCCACTCTCTCCAGGAACCAACCGACAAGGGCAAGACCATAGTCTCTAGCTCCTCTGGAACATCCTCAAGTTCCAGCTGAGACTATACCAGAGGTAACAACCTTCTTCCATTGTACATAACTGCTCATATTTGCTTCTTTTTGCTTTGTGTTTTGTTACTCCTTCGAATGAGTTTGCCATAGGGACGGTGTCAAGCAAGTTTGGGGGAGTACATGTGTGATTTGACTTGTGTTCTTTGATCTTATTTTCCTTTAGCATCCTTGAGTCTTTAGTTCATGAAAAATTGGTAAAATTTTTAAAATTTTTTCAAAGATTCATGTAGTTGCATTCATCTTGTCAAAATATGTTAGTATTGGGTCTAGAGTTTCTCATAGCATCTAGGTTGTTTGCATCTTGCATAAGGGGTTAGAATTTCTTAAAAAGGTGTTTTTACTTATGAATTGTTTCAATGCCCTAGTTAGTAGTTCTCTAATGCTTTGTCTATGCTTTGAAAGTAAGTTCTTACCATGCTTAGATCACTTGTTAGGATTTTCGTGGCTTAAATTGAACTCTCATGATTTGAAACTCATCCTATTAAGTGAAAACCTTAATTTGAAATTCTAATTATCATCCTTATGCATTTGAAAATGAACACATGGTTTTAAAATATTTAGGCTCTCTTCATCCTTTTTACCATCCTTTGTGAGCCTAAGTAGAACTCCCTCCTTGAACCTTACCCTTCTTTGAAGCCAAATGTTCTTGTGTTGACATCATTGTGAGGCCTTCCTTTCGGTTTGAACTTGGCATAAAGTGTTAGGTTTAGGCGACATAATTTGGTTTTCATATGATTGCTAGCTTTGCATTTTGAAGCTAGGTATAGGCTTAGGATAAGTTTGGGGGAATCATTGGGGTTGTATTCATTTCTATTTGTTCTCGGTTTCAAAAGGTTTGGTAAAGAAAGAAATGAGTTTTAAGTGAATGGTTGTGTTTAAAAAAAAACTAAGTATATGCTCTAGTAAATTTCAGGAGGTAGCTCTCCAAAAAAATAAAAACAAATAAATAAAAGAAAAAGAAATAAAGAGCCTAAGTGCCAAATAAAAATAAAAAAAAAAGAGAAAAGAAATAAATAAGAGAGCTACCAATAAGAAATATTTAAAGAGCAAAATTATTTTCAAAACCTTTTCACTAGCCTAAAGAGTTTAAAAATGTTTTTGTTTCGAATTCGGGATTGCTAAGTTTTGAGAAGAAAAAGGGTAGACTCTAAGTAGTGAGTGAGGATAAAAGTTGTTAAATGAGAGGGGTTTAGGATCGTTTGTTAGTTTACATGGGTAGATGAGAATCTAATCATGTATGCATAAATTATCTTTACCTTTAGCATTATGCATAAGTTCAACCATTTTTTAGAGAAACCCTTGTTCTAATTATAAACCCTTTTCAAATGAGATCATTCAATGCTCATAACCTTCACCCTTAGCCAAATGTGTTTTGCTTTAAAGTGCATAAGTTTGATTCATGGTTCTAATGTTAATGAATGTTAAAGGATGAGTTTCTTTGATTGTTAGGAATAGGAGAGTCATGATTTGAATATCTTTGTGTGATGAGTATGGCTAAGTTCTTTGGAGTATGAGTGTAAGCATAGCATTCTAGAACTGTTAACTAGGAGATTGAGATTGATTGATTTGAAAGGCACCTTTGTAAGATGTTTAAACCCCCATTCGTTTTTCTGGAAACCTCTCTTCCTTACTTATTTTATGTTGCTTGAGGGCAAGCAAGAAGTAAGTTTGGGGGAGTTATTGTTATTGCATATTGCATACATTTTGCATACTCATTAGTTAGCTTTTCATGCATTTGTATCACATTTTAGGTTAGATTGCATCACTTAGAGTCCTAGAGCATTCTTGCACCAGCATACGCATGTTCCTTGCATTTTGCATCACATTTAGGTTGTTTCTGGCTGCTTTGGAGTCGTGGAGGTTCGTGGACATGTTGAGGCTTATGTAGCATTTCGTGGGAGCTCGGATATTTGCTAAGGATCAGAGATCGAGGAGCAGATCGAGCATGGCTGGTCGATCTGTGATGTGATCGACCAGAAGGTCGAGCCAACCAGGCGATCCAAGGAGAATGATCAAGACAAGGATCGAGTGAAGCAATCGATCAAACGGTACAGACGTAAATGACGCCATGCAGAGCGTGAGCCAGATCGAGTACACCACTCGATCCAACTGAAGATCGATACCGAGATCGGATGCAACACTCGATTCGCCGATGATGATCGAGACCTAGATCGAGCTGAAGACACGATGTCCGGATATGATCGAGAGAACCGCTCGATCCTGGAGTCGATCTCTGTCCTTTCAACCACTTTTGGCCGCTAGCGAGGGGGGGACCATCAGCTTGTTTTGGCCATTTTGGGAAGGCGGCGAAGTCCTTTTCCCACACAACTTTCAATCCTTATCTTTTTATGTATGTTTTCTCTCTGGTTTCGAGAAGAACACCATTGTCGAACTTGAGTTTTTCTTAAGCTTTGTAATCGAATCGTTTTCATCTTAATCCAGTTTTCTTTTCATGTTCATCGTTTCCTTTTACATGCCTTGCTTGATTTACTTTATGTGTAGTGAGTAGTTTACTTGGGTTCGGGGTTGAGAGGATTAAGGGTTCTAAAGGGTTTCGATCTTGAGGTTTTTCTAAGCGTTTTCAACGGCTATCTCTTCTAGGGTGTTGAGATCTCAATGCTTGAAGACTCTCACGCCAAGAGCTTCACGATCCGAGAGGTTCCTTACCTTGACAGGATTCAGGAGCCTCGGAAGATCACACCCTAGAGATTAGTTACCCCTTCCCAAAAGCCATGGAAGTTTGGGGGACTAGTTAAGCCATTCATTTGAAATCTTCTTTCCATGCCCTTCGACCTCTCTTTCCACCAAAAGCTATGGGTTTGGAGGATAGGATGAAGGAGTGATCTATTCCGAAAGCCACGGATAGATCTTGCTTAGTTTTCAAGGCTTAGAGATCCTCACAAAGTGAGTCGATTCATTGTTTTCAACCCAAGGTCGAACCTTTGAAGCCCCTGACCATGAATCTCAACCCTAAGCCCTTTCTTTTAGCATCTTTACATCTTATCTCGTCATTCGCTTGATCTTTGATAGCATCCTGGTCGTTAGTTTCACTGTTCTTGCATTTTTAGACGAGATCGATTGTTATTGCTCGATCTAGTGGTCGATCTCATGGTCGATCCACTAGTCGAATTTTAGTAATTCGAAGCTTGGTTCTTTAATTATTCTGTTTGTTCCTCGTGGTAGTTTCTTCATTCCTAGTATTTTTAAAATAGGTTGCATTCCATTTAAGTTGCTGCATCTAGTTTTTAGCGATTTTCTCATAACTCATCTTGTTTCGCTTAGATTTGCATTAGTCCTTGTATTCTCTTTGCATTCTCTATCATCCTAGGCATGGATTGACTCTCTCTTGCTTGCTGTACTACAACCTGTCTTGCATTTGAGTTTGATAACCTCATTGCATTCTCACCCTTGCTAAGAAAGTGTTTATCAGCACATCTTTGAGAACTCCAAGTGGTGCCTTTACTGTCCCATCAGCTACGGTGAGAGACACATTACTCTCTTGAAGTTGAGTGTACCCAAGTGCCTTAGCAGTAGAGGATGAGAGAAGGTTGATAGTTGCTCCAAGATCACAAAGTCATCTCTTGAAGGTTTCTCCTTTGATTTCACAAGGTAAAGTGAAGCATCCAGGATCTCCCAGCTTCTTGATGTTCAGTACCTCAGTTATGGCAATGGCCTCCTTCAGCTCTGTCCCAATATCAAGACCTCTAAGCTTCATCTGGTTGGCATAGAGAGTGGTGTACTTCTCCACAAGCTGCTTCTTAAACCTGCCAGGAAAGGGGAGAGCTGGCTTGTAAGGGGAATTATCATAAATTCCGGTTTGCTTCTCAGCTTGATTCTCCTCAATTAGCTCATTCTTCTCCTCTTCTATAGTTGTTGTTGCTTTAAGGGACTCTTCTTTTGCAACTCCATGGTTAGCGTCAACTTCCAGAAACTCTTCCCCCCCCCCCCACTCTGAAGTTCAGCGTCCTCAGTGAACCGAGAGAGAAACACGTCAATGACAGCCGCTTCTTCATCGGAGAAGGACTCTTCTACAGTGACTATGGCGTTGCAGAACTCCTTGGGGTTAGCTTCTGGTTTTCCAGGAAGGTGTCCTTGAGGTTTTGGACCAGCAATGCTTTTGTTGTTCTCCAGTGTCTTCACTCTTGAAGCCAACCCTTCGAATTTGTTGGTCAGTTCAACATGTACTGAGTCGATTTTGTTATGAACCTCAACAAACCTCTTGTTCATATCCAAATTGTTGGTAACCTGATTCTGAAGCAACTGCTGCATCATGGTCTTGAGCTCAGGATCTTGAGGGCTTGAGGAAGCTTGAGCTGGTGCTAGAGCATTGAATCCTGGAGGATTATAGGGCGCTCTTGGCTGGAAGTTTTTCTTTGTTAAATACCTTGATTGTTGTAGGGAACAAATGGTCTTGGAGCAGCTTGCTGTTGTTGTTGAGGTGGTTACACTTGGGCTTGAGGATTTCCAACATTGTTGCTTCGGTATGATAAGTTGGGGGTTGGTCTGTAGTTGCCACACCCATTGTAGCCTCCTTGGTTACCAAGATAGTTCATCTCCTCAACTTGGCAATGCTCTTCATCATCAAGCTGAACCATGTCTCCAACAAAGTTAACTTCTTTTTTCTCTCTTAGCAACAAGTCCAGCTTCTCATGTAGAGCTTTCATTTCCTTCCTGCTAGACTCTAACTCATCTTTAGAGCTTCTTGGAGCTCTGTCTAATTCCTCATTGTAGTTTCCATCAGACTGAGCCAGATTCTCTACTAGCTCTAATCCTTCATCTACATCCTTTGACAAGAAGTTCCCATATCATGCAGTGTCAAAATGTATTTTAGGTAAAGCTCCTCTGTAGAGAGTAGAGAGCAGAGAGGCTTGTGAGAAGCCATGGTGAGGGCATTGCAGTGTGTGGCCCTTGAATCCCTTCCAAGCTTCACCAAAGCTCTCATTGTTTCTTTGGGCAAACCCTGAAATCTAATTCCTTATTCTTGCAGTTCTTGAAGTAGAGAAGAACTTTGCTAAGAAGGCTCTCTTGCACTCATCCCAACTAGTTATGCTTCCTTGGGGCTGGTTTTTCTCCCACTGGTGTGCTTTGTCTCCAAGGGAGAAAGGAAACAACCTCAGCTTGAAGCCATCTTCACTCACTCCATTTATCTTTGTAAGGGAGCAAAGTCTGTCAAAATTATCCTGATGATCTAGAGGGTCTTCAAGTGGCAACCCATGGAACTTACAGCCCTGAACCATTGAAATCAATCCAGACTTGATTTCCAAGTTGTTGTTTTGCACTGCTGGTGGAATGATCCCAATTCTGTTGTTATAAGCATTTGGTGCATCACCAGCGCCTATGGGTCTTTCTGCTCTTGGAGCCTGAGCTGCGCCCCTTGGTCCTTGCTCACCATGCAAGCCCTGAATACCTTGCAACCTTGTAGACTCTGAGCGCCAGCAGCTCCTTGGGGACCTTGGAATCTGATGTTATCCATAGCAGGTTCCTGGTTGTTTGATACTAGAGGTTTTCACTCTTTCTTAATCACCCCTGTAGTTGAATCAGTTGTAGTATAGCATATGGTTTTATGTCAATCCAAAAGGGTTTTGTTGAATGCAAAAGAGTTGCAAGCAGAAGTCCTTAAGTAAAGCAGAAGTCCTTAAGTCAAGCAAGCAAATAAGGTTTTTGTTGCATAAGCAACTAAACTAACAACCTAAAGTGATCAATCACCAAAAAGAACTCAAAAGAGACAGTTTAGCAATGATCAAAGAAGTAAAACAGAGCAAATAAACAGAGTACTAAGCAGATTCGAAATTCAATAAAAGAGAAAGCAAGTTCCTAGATGTGGTTATTGAATTTGGGGAATTCATAGACTAACTAAGGTTGTTTCAAACAGCATTGATCAAGCAAACAAGCTAGCAACGGTGGTTCCTTGATATAGAGTTCACAAACAAGCAAGCTAAGTCCAATCTCTTGTAAAATAGCCCTTTCCTAAACACCTTAACAAGAACTTACTCTCATTAGTGCTAAAACATTTAACAAGCAATAACAATCAACTCTATTCATGTCAAAATGCTCCTCAAACAGCCAATCTCTTGAGCCAAGGCCAGCAAATCCTCTATCAAACAAGATCATCATTTCATCAAACACTTGGTTTGCATAAGAGAAAGCTCAAATCCTCGATAAGTGTGATCAAGAAAAATCTAGCTTAAAAATAGATCAATAGAGAGGAACCCATGTAATTAAACACTAAACAAACCTTAATCAATCCCTAAATCCTCTTAATCTGCCACATCTAAGAATCCTAAGCAAACTACTCACTAAGAGCCGTGTTTAACACCAAATCACAAGAAGAAAAGATGTTTATCATGATTAAAAAAGAGATTAGAGAAAGATTAAAATCAAATACAAACTTATATTAAGTAAAGCAAGAAATTTGTCTTACAAACTCAGAAAATTGACTCAAGAACAGTGTTATGACATGACCTGTCGAAAATCCCAGAAAAAAGTATTTATACATAAAAGAAGGAAGCCCTAAAGTAATGGTAAAAGTGTAATAAAAGACAGGCTCGGACTGGGTTTCTATCGGTCAGTTGTGACCGATAGGGTGATCGATAGGGATCCTATCGGTCTAGAAGATGCCCGATAGGGTGACCGAAATACATATGGTGCACTTCGATCTGTAGCTTCTCTGACCGATAAGTATGGTCGATAGTCCTTCTATTGGTGAGTCCTTGACCGATAGGCTTTGTGTCTTGATCGATAGGCTCTACAGAGATCGTCTGCCTTGGTCCCTTTTGCTCTACTTGGCCTAGCTAGCTTCCTGGATCATCCCCAAAGCTCCTCCAATGCTCCTCTTAGCTCCATAAGTACCTAAAAACATTCATAATGCATCAAAACCATTCAAACAATGCTATCTTCTAAGCATAGGATTAACAACTATAACTAGGTCAATTCCTAGACACTAATCACTTTGCTAAGCACACATTCAAGATAAATCCCTTTACTCAAACACATGACCAGCAAACATTCAGAACAGAACTCCAATCCTATAAAGCCAAAATGCAGATTAGGCATCTAATTCCTTAGGCTAAGCATACAAATCCTCTTAAAGACTCTAAGCAGCATTTCATCAAACACTTACCAGGCGCAAGAGAAAGCCAAGATACTAAACAAGCCTGGCCAAGACTAATCTAGTGTTAAGCACATCTAATAGAGAGAAGACAATCATATTAAGCACAAGACATCACTAATCTAGTTCTCAAAACCCCTCTAATCTATCCCATCTCAAACCCTAGATAAGACTACTCACTAGCCATAGTCAAAACCACAAATTCCAAAGTGAAAAGATGGTTAAGCATGATTAGGAAGCACATTAAAGAAGAATAGATCAATGGCAGATACAGAAATTTACTAAATCAAGCAAGATCTTACAAAGCAAAGCTGAAAAAGGAAAGGTTTTAAGTGCAAGAGCAGAAAGAAAATATCAAGATCCAACTTGCCTAACCATTTTAAGACTTTAGTATTTATAGGGCAACAAGAAAATCCCTAGTAACCCAAGATTAAACCAAAAGTAATCTGACTCGGATGGACCATATCGACATGGAATATCGATACACATGTCTATATCTTCTCTTCTTCTGGGCCGTACCGATGCCTCTTGGTCGATTTGAACGTCGATACAGAAGGCTTCTGAGTTGTATCGGTTTGGCTCTCCAAGGTGTCAAGTCCATACAATCGCCCTTTAGTTAAGGCTCATCGATCAAGCAAGTCGATATGGGACCTCGATATTGCCATGTCATGTGTATCGGTCTTGAGACGTCGATACACTGCTCAATATGGAATCCGTCTTGCTGCATCGAGGTGGCTAAGTCGATATGCTTCCTTCACACTTTGCCTCTTCTTTACCGATGTCGTGGTGGTCGATATGCCCATCGATATGCTCTCTATCGACCACATGGTTTCGATATCATCATCGATATTGGTTCATCCGCCTTTGTCTCTTGCCTTGCTCCATTCCCACCTCACACCCATTGCTCCACATGATCTCCACACTCCTTCAAGTACCTAAATAAAACTCCAAATGCATGCAAAATGCAATGTAGCTTCTAAAACTACACTAACTCCTAAATGTATGCAAATGAGACAAGAAGAAGCAAAATATGCATGTTTAGAGACTAAAACTAGTGATGAATGCAAGCTAAAATGGTATAAATAATGGAGATATCACTTCTTAGCAGCTTCTTGGGCTCTTTCTTGCTCTTCTTCTCGGTTCAAGCTTTCATCTAGCCCTTGGAGGAACTTCTATATAATATCAACAGCTTCTTGATCATGAATGGTGACGTTGATGACATTCCCCCCACACTCAGCCTTTAACATGTCCACATGTAGCATCATCTCTTGAAGGATAATGCCAAGGTCTTCCAATAAAGCATCTTCATCATCAAACTCTTCATCCCCTTCAGCAAGCAAGTGGCAGAATTCCATAAGATGAAGCTCATTTCTTTCTAGAGACTTTACTCTTTGTTTCAAAGCATCTAACTTGCGATTCAGGTCACAAGTAGTGGCGTCTATCTTGTTGTGGAGTTCAGCAAACTTCTTGTGCAACTCTATAGTGGTGTTGGCTTGACCAGTCAACAGTCGTTGCATCATCTACTTCAAATCAACATTTTGAGTGCTAGAAGAGGTTTGTGTATTGCCAAAACCTGGTGGGACAAAAGCTGGTCTTGGCTGAAAGTCTGCGATATTACCTTATATTTTGCATATTTAGCATGCATTTTGAGTTAGTTTTCATGCATTCATCTTGCATTATAGGCTAGTTTCTACCATTTGTTGCATTGTAGGTCCTAGGTCAATTAGCATTCGCATTTTGCATATTCCTTGCATCTTTTGCATCATTATCAGGTTGTTTGGGACACTCTGGAGTTGTGGAGGTTGCGTGGACGTGCATAGAATTAAGAGGAGGCTTGTGCACACTTCGAGAACTCAGCCATGCATGCAAAGGACCCGAGATCGAGTTGCGGATCGAGCAAGGCAGGTTGATCTAGACGAGATCACCAGAAGATCAATTGACTCAAGTCGATTCAAGGAGAAGGATCGAGACCAAAATTGAGAAAGGCGATCTGTGGTAAACCAACCTGGTAAACCGTACCACGGCTGTGTCCCACTACATCCTCTAAGTTCGTTTCTATACTTAGCCATATTTTTAAACTTTTTCTTCATTCTTATTCTTTTTTGTCAATACACAGCGGAATATAAAGCAACTCATTTCATTCATTAAACTTTCATAAAACACTTAAACAGGATTCAGGGCTAACTTAAATAAATCACAATGGTTCGCTAATGAATACAAACGATCATCTAGCAATCTCAATAGTCAAACACCAAAGCCATAAAACCCTAGACACAAGTCTTAAACATAAATAAAACCAAGTCCCGATCCATCCATATCCATCACTGCCGCCTGGTCTCGCCCCATTACTGCTTAGTACCTGCACACTCAAGATGAGAGGCATAAGTATTTCATAAATACGGTCATCCCGCAACACCTGGTCAGTACCAAACACGCAATCATACTTTCGGATTTAACATTCAACAAAATCAATTCGCAATAGACATAACAATATCAAACGGCCATGATCATCTAGCCTAACCAACCAAGATCAATCTCTTTTTAAGACTCATGTCTACTTCAGCGAGAATCCCACATCCCCTAAGCTAGTACATGATCCGGATTACCCTGAGGTTAGCTAAACATCATATATGCCCCGGTAAACTCCACAATATATCATAACATAAAGATTGCTTATCAGTTCTAACACATAACATGAAAATCACACAATCAACATCCAAACATTCAACCCTAGCAATCCTACGGTCCTAGACACCAACCACAGTCACGCACTCACCTTAAACAAGGCTGGAAACAGACTGGTCTGAAGAAATCCCTATGAAAACCGCACCAAAGCGAAGATATCCGATCTCCTTAAGAATCTCTCGGCTGGCCGTACGATCCGATCCTTATCCCCGTGGCTATCTCTCGATCCGTTCACCTTTCTTCGAGCCAAACTCTGTTTTCCCTCAGAAACCCCATAAAACAAGGCTATTAGCTCGAGGTTATCCGATGAAAACTCAACACTTAGGGAAATATCCGATCACTTACCAATTTATCTCGGCAATGGTCGGTTCTGCTCGGCGATAACCTGATCTCTCTCGGATGTCCTTGGGATAAACTGTTTTTCTTAGGGTTTTCTCTCGACTATTCTCTTTCCTTGCTTTGTTGCTCTCGAATAAACACAACTCTCCCAAGAAAAGTCTCAAAATCCTTTAAATACTCGCAAAACCCAAGATAACCCGGACTTATCTGACGTTTTCCTGGTTCCAGTAAATTTTATCCCGGTCCGATTCGATTCTCTCGGCTATTCCCTGTACCGGCTCGACCATTCCTTCGATAAACTACAAAATAGCCGACCAAACACTTGGCCCACGGCCCAAATCCCATCCCACTCGGATAAACCGCCCTTATCCGAGGTGTTTTCCATTTTTCACCCGGATATTCCTACTCTCGGACAACTTGTCCCATCTCGGCTAATCCTCTATTTCTCTCGGAGGTTTCCCTTTCTCCCTCGGAGACAGTCCACTGACACTCGGACTAACCTCCCAGACTCTCGGATAAATCCCACTGCACTCGGATAAATCCCATTTCCCACGGACTGGACCCTGTTTACCCTCGGATATGGTCCATCCGGCTCGGCTATCCAGCCCATACTCGACTATTTCCTCGGTCATCACCTGACCATAGTCCGAACCTCTATTTCCCAGCCAATATCCGACCCTTGGCTCGATTATTCGTCGGACAATACCCTGTCTGGTACGATCATTCCACATTTTCTCGGATACGGATGCTACAACTCTCCCCCACCTGTTCTGGATTCGTCCTCGAATCCAACTCATTCGTTTGCAACTATCACCCGAACCGGCCTAGCCACTACTGCAATATCCTCTTGCAAGTCTGCTGGCGGCTCCTCTATAACCGTTTCCCGTTCGGTAATGTGCTTTCTCAGCTGTGACACATGAAATACATTATGGAACGCTCTCATTTCTGATGGCGGCTCCTCTATAACCGTTGCAAGTCTTTTCATTCCTCTTGCATGTCTGCTAGCGGCTCCTCTATAACCGTTTCCCGTTCGGTAATGTGCTTTCTCAGCTGAGACAGATGAAATACATTATGGAACGCTCCCATTTCTGATGGCAAGTCCAACTTGTAAGCCACTGCGCCAACTCTTTCCAGTAACCGATACGGCCCCATGTACCTCGGATTCAACTTGGCACTCTTAGCTGCCCTATCCGTTCCCTTATAAGTCAGTGCCTTTAGATAAACCATATCACCCACACTGAACTCCAAATCCCTGCGACACTTGTCTGCATAACTTTTCTGCCTGTCCATAGCCTCTTTCAGCTTAACTTTTAACTATCTGATCTTTTCTATAGTAGCCTCGACCACTGCTGGCCTAATTACACTACGCTCCCCCACTTGTGTCCAACACAATGGTGTCCTGCACGGCCTGCCATACAACGCCTCATACGGAGACATCTCAATGCTCCTTTGGTAACTATTGTTGTATGCAAATCCAGCCAACGGCAAGTAATCTTCCCAGCTACCGCCCCAATCCAGTACACACGCTCTCAACATATCCTCCAATGTCCTGATCGTCTGTTCTGACTGCCCATCAGTCTGAGGATGTTACGCTGTACTCATATGCAACCGCGTTCCACACGCTTCCTGGAACTCTTTCCAGAACCTTGAAGTAAACTTCGGATCACGATCTGAGATGATACTCAATGGAACTCCATGCAACCTCACGATCTGATCAATGTACATTTCCACCAACTTTGGTACTCCATCCGTCTTTTTCATTGCTAAAAAGTGAGCAGACTTAGTCAAACGATCCACAATGACCCATATCCCGTCATGCAACTTCTTAGTCTTAGGTAATCCCAGTACAAAGTCCATGGTGATCATGTCCCATTTCCATTCCGGCATTGGCAACGTTTGCAACAAACCACTCGGAAACTGATGCTCTGCCTTAACCAATTGGCACGTCTCACATCCGGCTACCCATTTAGCCACATCTCGTTTCATCCCAACCCAATGATAGTACCGTTTCAAATCCTGATACATCTTGGTCATTCCCGGATGAACAGAAAACCTTGACTGATGTGCCTCTTTCAAGATCTCATCCCTTAATTCCTCCACATCTGGAACACAGACCCGTCCGTTCACAACAATGGTCCCATTGTTTGAAGTCTGATATTCCGTCTTATCATTCTGTGACACCTTTTTCAGATTCTCATCCTGCTCTTGAGCAATCCGAATCCTAGTCAACAAGTCAGCTCTATCCGCAGCTTCCAGACCCAACGGTTCAACCCCTTCTACTACTGCATTCAGCTGCAATGTCCTTAGCATGTTCACAATGCTTCCAACATTCTGTTCAGATGATACGCTAGCCCTCCTCCTACTCAATGCATCCGCCACCAAGTTTGCCTTTCCTGGATGGTATGCTATTTCCAAGTCATAGTCCGCTACTAACTCCATCCATCTACGCTGTCTCAAGTTCAAATCCGGTTGAGTAAAGATGTACTTTAAACTCTTATGGTCCGTGTATATCTGCACCTTCTCCCCATACAAGTAAGATCTCCATATCTTAAGTGCAAATACCACAGCCGCCATCTCTAAATAAAGCGTAGGGTAGTTTCCTTCATGCTTTCGTAGCTGCCGCAAAGCATAAGCTATCACCTTTCCATTCTGCATTAGAACACAACCTAGTCCTTTTCTGGATGCATCCGTGTATACCACATATGGCTCACCCGGTTCTGGTAACGCCAATACTGGTGCACTAGTGAGTAACTCCTTTAGCTTTGAGAAGCACTCTTCACACTCATCCGTCCAGACATACTCCATGTTCTTACCAGTCAGCTTTGTCATTGGCTGAGCCATGCTAGCAAAACCTTTGACAAACCGCCTGTAGTAACCAGCAAATCCGAGAAAACTCCTTATCTCTGTAGCATTTTCTGGTCTAGGCCAATCCGCAATAGCCTGAATCTTCTCTGGGTCCACAGACACTCCCTTATCCGAAACAATGTGACCCTAGAACCCTATATGCCGTTGCCAAAAGCTACACTTACTGAGCTTGGCATATAACTTCTGTTCTCTCAACTTCTCCAAAACAGTCCGCAAATGACTCTTATGCTCTTCCTCATCCTTAGAGTATACTAGAATATCATCTATGAAAATGATCACAAACTCATCTAGGTACTCTCTGAATACGCCATTCATCAACTTCATAAATGCAGCTGGCGCATTCGTCAAACCAAACGGCATAACCACAAACTCGTAATGACTATACCTTGTCCTAAAGGCAGTCTTATGCACGTCTGGCTCCTCTATGGGTATTTGGTGGTACCCTGATGCCAAATCGATCTTAGAGAACCAAGTAGCTCCCCTGAGTTGGTCCAACAACTCGTCTATCCTGGGAAGTGGATATTTGTTCTTCACGGTCACACGGTTCAATCTGTGGTAATCAATGCAAAGCCTGAAGCTTCCATCCTTCTTCATCACGAACAACACTGGTGCTCCCCACGGTGAACTAGGTCTAATGAAACCTTTGTCCAACAACTCTGTTAGCTGCTTCTTCAGTTCCGCCATCTCTGCTGGCGCCATCCGGTATGGTGCTTTGGACAATGGAGCTGTCCCCGGCTCAAGTTCAATTATGAATGGATCTGAACAAGCTGGTGGCAGTCCTGCCAACGCCTGAAAAACATCTTCGAATTCTTGCACCACTGGTATACTGCCCAAGTCTACATCCGGTCCTCCTTCTGTGGTAGTGATCGTTGCTAGATACGCTCACAACCCTTTTCTATCAGCCGTTCTGCTTGAATAGCTGAAACCACCAAACTTCCTGAGGTTGGTATAACTCCCTGATAAACCAAGACCTCTCCGTCTCTCTCAAACCTCACCCTTCCACGGTGACAATCCAAGTGAGCTCTGTGCTTGTCTAACCAGTCCATTCCCAAAATGACATCGTAGGACTTAACTCTACAGATCACTAGATCCGCTGGCATGTTCACTTCGCCAAACATCACTGGAACATTCTTAACCATTCCTAATGAAAACATCACTTCGCCTCCAGCCGCCTGAACTAATCCAAAGTCCTCTCCGGGTTCCTTCCGGAACTGTCCCTTTCCGATCATGTCCGGATTAACAAAACAATGACTCACTCCCGAGTCAAACAGAACATGGGTCTCAACCTCACCCATTAGCAAGGTCCCTACACATTCATTCCCTAGAATGCTAAGACTCTATACTAACACACATCACGCAAACGCATTTTAAGAAAACACTAAGTACCACACGTACCAGTAATCGGATGAGAAGTGCTCGGTTCCTCGGCTGCTGCTGCACTCGTCGTGTACACCCTCGGCATGATGGCCTGTCTCTTGGCCTGTGATGCAAGCGCCTCCCCTGCTCTCTTCCCTTGAGCCACGGCTTGCTCCACCACTCCTGCCTTAGGACACTCACGCTTGAAATGCCCTGGTTCTCCACAACCGTAGCAAACCCGAACCGCACCATCACTGCCAGACACACGGACCACTCTCTGATCCTCCTCCGGGTAGTCTCGTACCCAATGCTCTAAACTCCCGCACCTGTGGCATCCACTACCACCGCGCCTACACTCGCCAACGTGAGCCTTGCCACACTTGCTGTACACGCTGCGTCCCCCAGATCCTTTGTTCGGTACTCCTTTCCCAAACTTCCGGTTCTGACCACTAGACTGACCCGCCTTGGTCACGGCTGCACTAGCCCCAGCTGACATCAATGCAGCTTCCGCCTGTCCTGACTCCAACAATGCCGCCTTCTTAACAAGCTCAGCAACTGTCCTGAAGTCACGGACTAGACATCCGTTCCTAAGCTCAACTCGCAGTCCACTCATAAACCTGCGAATCAGCTTCTCTTCCGTGTCAAACTCATGAGACACATATTTCCTCAACTAGTTAAACTGAGTCTCATACTGCCTCACTGTAAGCGTCCCCTGACTAAGGTACATAAACGCCTTCTCCAACTCGTTGTAAGCTTCCTGTGGGAAGTACTTACTCCTGAACATCGCTTAAAATGTCTCATAAGAACAATTCGCATTTACCAGCCTTCCAACGATTCCTTTCCACCACGTGTGTGCATCACCCTCCAAGTAGTGCACGGAAATATCTCTCTTGTAACCCTCTCGACATCAGATAGACTCAAAATTTCGTTCTAGTCTCATCCTCCACTCATCTGCCTCAATCGGTGTAGAACCTCCAGCAAAGAACTTGGTTCCCAACCCCACCATGTGATCCAAAATCTTGAGGTAACTCGGAACCCTCTCCACTTGGTCCGCTTCCTCCCCAATCACATCCGCGTGAACCCCCACCGGTGGTACTACTTGTGGTGCTGCTGCAACCGCCGGAGCAGGAGCCACCGCAGGTAGCCTAGCTAGTACCTGTGCTAACATCCCAAACACAGCCTCTAACCCCACTGGTGCTACATTCGCAGCAACCCCAGCTGCACCCGCAGCATTCCTAGCCACATTCTCAGCATCCGCAGCATTCCTTGCTGCTTCCATGGCTGCCACTCTACTTGCCTCATTTGCAACCGCAGCTGCCTGTCTCTCGGCTTCGCTTGCCCTCTCAGCAACATCACCGTTGACTGAGTTCACAGACCCCGCAGCCTGGTTGTCCCCATTGTTTCTCACGGTACTTCTGGTATCAACCATCTGCAAGTACAAAATGCCAATTAGCCGAAGCTAACTCAAAACGTATTTCACAACACCACACAACAACTTACCGTGAGACCTTGGCAGTGAAGAATGGATCGGACCCCCATAAACCCCAAACAAACAAACAACAGCAGTCACCAATTTCAGTCCTAGAAGCGTTAAAACGCTCTGATACGAACTTGTGGTAACCCAACCCGGTAAACCGTACCGCGGCTGTGTCCCACTACATCCTCTAAGTCCGTTTCCATACTTAGCCATATTTTTAAACTTTTTCTTCATTCTTATTCTTTTTTGTCAATACACAGCGGAATATAAAGCAACTCATTTCATTCATTTAACTTTCATAAAACACTTAAACAGGATTAGGGCTAACTTAAACAAATCACAATGGTTCGCTAATGAATACAAACAATCATCTAGCAACCTAAATAGACAAACACCAAAGCCATAAGACCCTAAACACAAGTCTTAAACATAAATAAAACTAAAGTCCCAATCCATCCATATTCATCACTGCCGCCTGGTCTCGCCCCTTTACTGCTTAGTACCTGCACACTCAAGATGAGAGGCATAAGTATTTCATAAATACTTAGTGAGTACGGTCATCCCGCAACACCTGGTCAGTACCAAACACGCAATCATACTTTCGGATTCAACATTCAACACAATCAATTCACAATAGACATAACAATATCAAACGGCCATGATCATCTAGCCTAACCAACCAAGATCAATCCCTTTTTAAGACTCATGTCTACTTCAGCGAGAATCCCACATCCCCTAAGCTAGTACATGATCCAGATTACCCTGAGGTTAGCTAAACATCATATTTGCCACAGTAAACTCCACTATATATCATAACATAAAGATTGCTTATCAGTTCTAACAAATAACATGAAAATCACACAATCAACATGCAAACATTCAACCCTAGCAATCCTACGGTCCTAGACACCAACCACAGTCACACACTCACCTTAAACAAGGCTGGAAACAGACTGGTCTGAAGAAATCCCAATGAAAACCGTACCAAAACGAAGATATCCGATCTCCTTAAGAATCTCTCGGCTGCCCGTACGATCCGATCCTTATCCCCTCGACTATCTCTCGATCTGTTCACCTTTCTTCGAGCCAAACTCTGTTGTCCCTCAGAAACCCCACAAAACAAGGCTATTAGCTCGAGGTTATCCGATGAAAACTCAACACTTAGGGAAATATCCGATCGCTTACCAATTTATCTCGGCGATGGTCGGTTCTGCTAGGCGATTACCTGATCTCTCTCGGATGTCCTCGGGATAAACTGCTTTTCTTAGGGTTTTCTCTCGACTATTCTCTTTCTTTGCTTTATTGCTCTCGAATAAACACAACTCTCCCGAGAAAAGTCTCAAAATCCCTTAAATACTCGCAAAACCCTAGATAACCCGGACTTATCCGACGTTTTCCTGGTTCCAGTAAATTTTATCCCGGTCCGATTCGATTCTCTCAGTTATTCCCTGTACCGGCTCGACCATTCCTTCGATAAACCACAAAATAGCCGACCAAACACTTGGCCCACGGCCCAAATCCCTTCCCACTCGGATAAACCACCCTTATCCAAGGTGTTTTTATTTTTCACTCGGATATTCCTATTTCTCTCGGACAACTTGTCCCATCTCGGCTAATCCTCTATTTCTCTCGGAGGTTTCCCTTTCTCCGTCGGAAACAGTCCACTGACACTCGGACTAACCTCCCAGACTCTCGGATAAATCCCACTGCACTCGGATAAATCCCATTTCCCACGGACTGGACCCTGTTTTCCCTCGGATATGGTCCATCTGATTCGGCTATCCAGCCCATATTCGACTATTTCCTCGGTCATCACCCGACCATAGTCCAAACCTCCATTTCCCAGCCAATATCCGACCCTTGGCTCGATTATTCCTCGGACAATGCCATGTCTGGTACGATCATTCCACATTTTCTCGGATACGGATGCTACACAATCGATCGCGAGTACGGACGTAGATGACGCATGCAGAACGAGAGCCAGATCGAGACCACGACTCGATCATCCAAGGATCGAGTAGAAGATCGAACGAAGTGCTCGGCCATCCAACCAAATCGACTTGAAGATCGAGCAAGAGACAGCGATCCATGAAGAAGATCGAGAGAACTGATCGATCTCGAGATTGATCTCTGGCACTTTATCCGGCCAGCTCATCTTTGGAGCGTAGTGAGGGGACCATTTGGCGGTTTAGATATTTTGGGCAAAAGGAGGTTATCACTTTCACAACTTACGCTTAGTCTTATCTTTTTCCAGCTCTCCTTTAGGCGATTCCGCCATTGCAAAACTTTTTAAGCTTTTCTTGTTTTTGAACTTTGAATCTCGTTAATCATTAAGTCTTTTTCCATAGTCGCTTGCTTAATCATGCTTAGTTTATCTTTCTTTGCATTTGAATCGATTTCAATCATGAGTAGTGAGTGGTTTTCTTTGGGTAAAAGGTTGGGGTGATTTAAGGGTTTAAAGGGTTTATGCTTTTGGATTTCTTTTTGTTCTTAACTTATTCCTTTCTAGGATTTGGGGTCTTAAGGCTTAGGGAATCTTGGAAAAGATCTCTATGATTCCAGGGTTTCTCTTACCTTGATCGGATTCAGAGATCCTTGAAAACCAAATCCTAGAGACTAATCTATCCTCTCCCAAACTCCATGGATGTAGAGGGGTTAGTTAAGCCAATATTTGAGATTTTTGTTTAATGTTCTTTGACCCATCTTTCCACTGCACGCCATATGTTAAGAGGAAGGGTCATAGAAAGGGGTCTTGCCACACGCTTCACCAACAAAGTGAACATGCTTCTGGTTGGCTAACACCAGCTTATCTATCTTCTCATGCAAAGATTTCAGCTCCTTTTTGTGAGAATCTAGCTCAGATCCTCTCGGTGCACGGTCATAATCCTCAGCATAGTTTCCATCACTCAATGCCAAGTTCTCAATCAGCTCCATGCCCTCTTCTACCTCCTGACCAAGGAAGTTCCCTTTACTAGCTGTGTCAAGCAACAACCTGATCTTTGGTGAAGCTCCGCGGTAGATGGTGCTGAGTAGGGTCTCCTCACTGAAACCGTGATGAGGACATTGGATCGTATAATCTTTAAAACATTCCATTGCCTCATTGAATGTCTCATAGTTCCGCTGAGTGAATGCCTTCTTACACTCGGCCCATGAGGTGATGGTGCCTTGTGGGAGGGTCTTCTCCCAATGCCTAGCTTTGTCTCTGAGTAAAAAGGGAAAGAGACGCAGCTTGAAAGCATCTTCGGATATGCCGTTGATCTTTATCATCCCACATACTTGCTCGAAATTGTCAAGGTGCTCCAAGGGATCTTCCATTGCTAAGCCGTGGAACTTGTTGTTTTGCACCATGGAGATGAAACCTGGCTTAATCTCGAAGTTGTTGTTTTGTACAGGAGGAGGAGTGATCCCAAACCTATTGTGATGAGTATTGGGAGCATCTCCGGCTCCTATTATCCTTGGGGGACTAGCCGCGTGTTGGGGGTTTCCATTGCCCATTCCCACTGCCCCGTGAGCTGGAGGAGGTCCCTCTGGATGCTCGTGTTCAGCCATAGCTTCAAAGTCAACCAAACCGTGCTGAACAATCTCCTCAAAGGCTCTGGCTTGTTCTCGTACTCTTCTTTGCCGTGAATGACCAAGCTGATGAATGTTGTCCAAGGGTTGAAGTAGATTGTTGTCTCCCCTTGAACGAAGATTCATGTACCTGAGAAACACACGTTTGAGAGTAGAATGATTAGTAACTAAAACAAGGTAAAGGCTTAGTCTTTACTAAGTCCCAAATCTCTATACTTTCTAAACAATCCTAGGATGGCAACGGCGGCAATTGATAACTATTTTCTTTGCAAGGGTGAGTATGAAATGAGGCTATCGAAACTCAAATGCAAGACAGGTTGTAGCACATTATGCAAAAGAGAGTCAATCCACACCTAGGATAATAAAAAGATCAAAGAGAATGCAAGGGCTTTGCAAATCAATGCGAATAAAGATCAGTTTTGAGAAAATCCCTGAAAACTAGTTGCAACAACTAAATGGAATGCAAGACTATTTTAAAATTACCAGGAATGATCAAACTACCATGAGGAACAAACAGCATAATTAAAGAACAAAGCTAAGAATTACTAAAATTCAACTAGTGGATCGACCACGGGATCGACCACTAGATCGAGCAACAACGATCGATCTCGTCTAAAAATGTAAGAACAGCGAAACTAACGACCAGGATGCTATCAAAGATCAAGCGAATGACGAGAGAGGATGTAGAAATGCTAAGAATGAGGGTCTAGGGTTGAGATTCTTGGTCAGGGGTTTCAAAGGTCCGAGCTTGGGTTGAAAACATTAAATCGACTCACTTTGTGTGAATCCCTAAGCCTTGAAAACGAAATAAGATCTATCCGTGGCTTTCAGTATAGATCACTCCTTCATCCTCTCCTCCAAACCCATGGCTTTTGGTGGAAAGAGAGGTTGAAGGGCATGAAAAACAGATTTCAAACACATGGCTTAACTAGTCCCCCAAACTTCCATGGCTTAACTAGTCTCTAGGGTGCGATCTTCAGAGGTCCCTGGATCCTGTCAAGGTAAGAGACCTCTCGGATCATAAAGCTCTTGGCGTGAGAATCTTTAAGCTTTAGGAACTCAACACCCTAGAAGAAATAGCAATTAAGCGCTAGAAAACTCCAAGATCGAAAACCTTTTTGACCCCTTGAATCTTCTCAACCCCTAAACCCTAATGATACTACTGACTACACATAAGATAAATTAAGCAAAGCATGAAGAAAGAAACGATGAACATGAAAAAGAACTAGATTAAACTTTCAAATGATTCGATTACAAAAGTCAGAAAAACTTCAAGTTCGACGATGGTGGATAATCTCCAAAACCAGAGAGAAAAGCATAAAAAGATAAGATTGAAAACTTCCCCGTGAAAAAGTCATCACCGCCTTCCCAAAATGGCGAAAACAGCTCGGTGGTCCCCCCATTGCTCGCGGCCAAAAGCAGTTGAAAGGACAGAGATCGACTTCGGGATCGAGCGGCTCTCTTGATCACTTTCGGACATCGTGTCTTTAACTCGATCTGGTTCTCCATCATCTTCGGCGGATCGAGTGTTGCATCCGATCTTGGTATCGATCTTCGGTCGGATCGAGTGGTGGATCCGGCTCTCGCTATGCATGGCGTCATTTACGTCTGTACCATTTGATCGATTGCTCCACTCGATCTTTGTCTCGATCATTTCCCTTGGATCGCCTGGGCCTCTCGATCTTCTGGTCGATCTCATCTAGATCGACCTGCCATGCTCGATCTGCTCCCCGATCTCTGGTCCTTAGAAAACATCCGACCTTCCACGAACCGCCACAACAGCTTCAGCACGTCCACGAACCTCCACGACTTCAAAGTAGCCAGAAACAACCTGAATGTGATGCAAAATGCAAAGAACATGCGTATGCTGGTGCGAGGATGCTCTTGGACCCTAAGTGATGCAATCTAGTCTAAAGTGTGATGTAAATGCATGAAAAACTAACTAATATGTGTGAAAAATGCATGTAATATGCAGTAACATCAAGCAGCTCATGATGGTCAACACTGTTGTATACACACGGCTAGAGGATTGGTTTGAAGAAGTTTTGAGTTTGAGAGAAGAAGATCTACCTTGGTATGCTGATATAGTAAATTTCTTAGCTTGTGGAGAGGAACCTACTCATCTTGACCACTACCACAAGAAGAAGTTCATGAGAGACATCTCTCATTATTTTTGGGACGAGCCTTACTTGTACAAGAGGGGAGTAGACATCTTGTATATAAGCTGTGTTTCAAGAGAGGAAGCGCAGGACATCCTTCTACATTGCCACGGTTCATATTATGGAGGACATTTCGCTTCTTTCAAGACGGCAACAAAGGTCTTACAAGCCGGGTTTTGGTGGCCATCGCTATTCAAGGATGCTCATGAGTTTGTTAAGTCTTGTGAAGCATGTCAAAGAGCTGGAAACATCACGAAGAGGAATGAGATGACTCTGGTCCCAATATTTGAAGTTGATGTTTTTGACGCTTGGGGGATAGACTTCATGGGACCGTTCCCATCTTCTTACGGCAACAAATTCATCTTGGTGGCTGTTAATTACATGTGTAAGTGGGTTGAGGCTATAGCTTCCCCAACTAATGACTCAAAGGTGGTGGTTAAACTCTTCAAGACTATCATCTTCCCACGGTTTGGAGTTCCAAAAGTAGTGATCAGTGATGGAGGAAGCCACTTTATCAACAAGGTGTTTGAGAGTCTCTTGAAGAAGTATGGCGTGAAGCACAAGGTAGCTACACCTTATCACCCACAAACTAGTGGGCAAGTAGAGGTTTCGAATAGACAGATCAAGGCTATCTTAGAGAGGACAGTAGGAGCAACTCGGAAGGATTGGGCAAGTAAGCTAGATGATGCTTTATGGGCGTATGGAACCGCCTTCAAGACTCCTATTGGTACAACTCCCTTCACTCTCCTATACGGCAAGGCATGTCACCTCCCTGTGGAGCTAGAGAATAGAGCACTATTGGCAGTGAAGCAGATGAACTTCAGTCTCAAGACGGCATAGGAGAAGCGGTTGATTCAACTCCATGAGCTAAATGAGTTAAGGCTAGAAGCTTATGAGAGCGCCAAAATCTACAAGGAAAGGACCAAGGCGGTTCATCACAAGAAGTTGGTGCATAAGGAGCTTAAGGAGGGCAGTCTGGTCTTGCTTTACAACTCACGCTTGAAGCTATTCCCAGGGAAGCGAAAGTCAAGGTGGTGTGGACCGTTTGAGATCAAGGAAGTTCTACCATATGGATCGGTTACTTTGGTTGGCAAGAGTGGAAAGGCTTTCACGGTCAATGGGCACAGAGTCAAGCCCTACCTGGCAAGTGATTGCAGCAAGGAGAGCACTACAATAGTCCTCCAAGACCCACCTCTAGCCTAAACCAAGTAAAATCTAACTGAAGACGTTAATGAAAGCACACTTGGGAGGCATTCTCATGTCTATCTTGTATATATTTTTGCTTTCTTTCTATTTCAGTTTTATGTTTTTTATGTTTGGGTGTGTAGGTGAAAGGATAGGTGATTGGAGATCATAATCTTGGTGTCAAAAGAGGCGTGGAAAGGAGAAGTATATGCTAGAGATCGAGTGCTAGATCGAGTTATCCTGGATCGATCTTTACTAGATCGAGCTAGTGAAACGAGAGGAGTCATTCGATCTAGATGAGATCGAGTAGACAATCTACTGATTCAGTCGATCATGAGAGGATAACCCACCAATGCGTTTAGAACGATGTGTGGATCGACTGACCTCACTCGATCCTCGATCTCAATCGATCAATCTACTTGATCTGCCACTCGATCTTAGCCGAAACGACCTCTAAATCGATCGTGTGGCTCGATTCAAGGAGCTTAGCCTAAATGAGCAAGAATCATGGAACAAGAGGGTACACTCGATCTAGGACTCGATGCAATATGAATCGAGTCCCTGATCGATCAAACCTCTTGATCCTAGCCAACATGGGCATGAGATCGAGTCCTAGATCGACCAAATGGACTCGATCTCGTGCCGAGGTAAGTCAAAATTTTCCCTCCTTTCTTCTTGGATCGAGCCACGTGATCGATCTGGGGGTCGATTTGGCTTAGATCGAGTTGGGGATCGAGTTGACTGATCGATCTGTCTTTGAAGGATCTTCTCGGGAGAAATTAGATCGGCCGATCCAGATTTGGACCGATCGATCCAAACTCGAAGAATTTACTGAGACATTTTATATCGGTCGATCTAGATGGGACCGATCGATCCGAACTCATCAAGATCGACATTGTCTACTCGATCTCGTCTAGATCGACTGGCTCCTCTTGATTCACTAGCTCGATCTTGGAGTCTAAAAGAGGCGAGAAGGGCTAAGTATAGGCTAGAGATCGAGTGCTAGATCGACTTATCCTAGCTCGATCGAGCTAGGATAAGTCGATCTAGCACTCGATCTCTAGCCTATACTTAGCCCTTCTCGCCTCTTTTAGACTCCAAGATCACACCTAACACTCCCTTATCCATTCACCTACACACTTAAACACTAAAAGCATAAACTGAAGTAGAAATAAAGCAAAAATATGTACAAGATAAACATGGGAATGCCTCCCAAGTGCGCTTTCTTTAACGTCTTTAGCTAGACTTTACTTGGTTTAGGCTTGAGGGGGGTCTTGAAGAAGCACGGATGTGCTCTTCTTGCTGTAACCTGATAAACAAATTTCTTAGCAAGGGTGAGAATGCAATGAGGTTATCAAACTCAAATGCAAGACATGTTGTAGTACAGCAAGCAAGAGAGAGTCAATCCATGCCTAGGATGATATAGAATGCAAAGAGAATACAAGAACTATGCAAATCCAAGCGAAACGAGACGATTTATGAGAAAATCTCTAAAAACTAGATGCAGCAACTTAAATAGAATGCAACCTATTTTAAAAATACTAGGAATGAAGAAAGTACCACGAGGAACAAACAGAACAATTAAAGGACAAAGCTTCGAATTACTAAAATTCGACTAGTGGATCGACCATGAGATCGACCACTAGATCGAGCAATAACAATCGATCTCGTCTAAAAATGCAAGAACAGTGAAACTAATGACCAGGATGCTATCAAAGATCAAGCGAATGACGAGATAAGATGTAAAGATGCTAAAAGAAAGGGCTTAGGGTTGAGATTTATGGTCAGGGGTTTCAAAGGTTCAACCTTGGGTTGAAAACAATGAATCGACTCACTTTGTGAGGATCTCTAAGCCTTCAAAACTAAGCAAGACCTATCCATGGCTTTCGGTATAGATCACTCCTTCATCCTCTCCTCCAAACCCATGGCTTTTGGTGGAAAGAGAGGTCGAAGGGCATGGAAAGCAGATTTCAAATGAATGGCTGAACTAGTCCCCCAAACTTCCATGGCTTTTGGGAAGGGGTAACTAACCTCTAGGGTGTGATCTTCCGAGGCTCCTGAATCCTGTCAAGGTAAGGAACCTCTCGGATCATGAAGCTCTTGGCGTGAGAGTCTTCAAGCATTGAGATCTCAACACCCTAGAAGAGATAGCCCTTGGAAACGTTTAGAATAACCCCAAGATCGAAACCCTTTAGACCCCTTAATCCTCTCAACCCCGAACCCAAGTAAACTACTCACTACACATAAAGTAAATCAAGCAAAGCATGTAAAAGGAAACGATGAGTTAGCAGCAAGAGTAAAGACTCCGGAGAACAACAAAGGAGTGGCAACAGTGATAGGGCTCAGGTTTTACCCAAATAAAACTACTGCAAGTGCACATCAAAAGCAGTTGTAGTACAAGGGGTATCGAAATCCCAAGAGAGTAATGCAGACTACACTATCGAATGTAGATTCGGATTCAGCTAAGCAAGATATGATGTATGTAATGCGAATGAATAAAGGAAAGTAAGCAAACAATTTTGTAAGATGATCTAAGTTCCAGAAAACTAAAAGTGCTAAGTCCGGGCAGTTCGCAGGTTCAATCCTCTCAACCCCGAACCCAAGTAAACTACTCACTACACATAAAGTAAATCAAGCAAAGCATGTAAAAGGAAACAATGAACATGAAAAGAAAACTGGATTAAGATAAAAAAACGGTTCGATTACAAAGCTTGAGAAAAACTCAGGTTCGACAATGGTGTTCTTCACGAAAACGAGAGAGAAAACATAAAGAAAAAGATAAGGATTGGAAATTGTGTGCGAAAAAGACGTCGCCGCCTTCCCAAAATGGCTAAAACAAGCTGATGGTCCCCCCTCGCTAGCGGCCAAAAGTGGTTGAAAGGACAGAGATCAACTCTAGGATCGAGCGGTTCTCTCGATCATATCCGGACATCGTGTCTTCAGCTCGATATGGGTCTCGATCATCATTGGCTAATCGAGTGTTGCATCCGATCTCGGTATCAATCTTCCATCGGATCGAGTGGTGTACTCGATCTGGCTCTCGCTCTGCATGGCATCATTAACGTCTGTACCATTTGATCGACTGCTTCACTCGATCCTTGTCTCGATCATTCTCCTTGGATCGCCTGGTTGGCTCGATCTTCTGGTCAATCGCATCACAGATCGACCGGCCATGCTCGATCTGCTCCTCGATCTCTGATCCTTAGCAAATATCCGAGCTCCCACGAACAGCTACCTCAGCCTCAACATGTCCACGAACCTCCACGACTCCAAAGCAGCCAGAAATAACCTGAATGTGATGCAAAATGCAAGGAACATGCGTATGCTGGTGCAAGAATGCTCTAGGACTCTAAGTGATGCAATCTAACCTAAAATGTGATACAAATGCAAATCATGAGAGTTTAATTTATGCCACGAAAATCCTAACAAGTGATCCAAGCATGGTAAGAACTTACTTTCAAAGCATAGACAAAGCATTAGAGAACTACTAACTAGGGCCTTGAAACAATTCATAAGTAAAAACACCTTTTCAAGAAATTCTAACCCCTTATGCAAGATGTAAACAACCTAGATGCTATGAGAAACTCTAGACTCAATCCTAACATGTTTTGACAAGATGAATGCAACTACATGAATCTTTGAAAAATTTTAAAAAATTTACCAATTTTTCATGAACTAAAGACTCAAGGATGCTAAAGGAAAATAAGATCAAAGAACACAAGTCAAATCATACATGTACTCCCCCAAACTTGCTTGACACCATCCCGGTGGCAAACTCATTTGAAAGAGTAACAAAACACAAAGCAAAAAGAAGCAAATATGAGCAGTTATGTACAATGGAAGAAGGTTGTTACCTCTGGTCTAGTCTCAGCTGGAACTTGAGGATGTTCCAGAGGAGCTAGAGACTATGGTCTTGCCCTTGTCGGTTGGTTCCTGGAGAGAGTGGCGCGCCGGCTGAATGGTGCTTCCTTGGGTCTCGCGGATGACAACTCCACCGGTTGAGAGCCTTCTCTTCTCGAGTTGTTGCACCTCTTGACTTGCAGCTTTCTTAGGTGAGCCTCCCTGAAGTGCCTTGACTTTCTTTCCAAGCTTCTTGAGCATCTTGCCTTGCCACTTATTGATCTTCTTTTGCATCTCCACAACAGACGCTAGGAACTTCTCTGTTTTTGTCCTCGGCTCAAAGTCTATCTTGGGAAGTGTATAGGCCTCGGGCATCTCATCTTCCGTGGCTGGAGACTCGGACCTTTGACGAGGGGCAATCGCTGAAGCAGGAGGTCCTCCTAGAAGGGCAAAGCATTCTTCCTCCGTGGGCAAGAACTCGATGTTCCCAACACCAAGCAGCTCGGTTTCATCTTTGTTGGGCAGGATGCACACTCTCTTCTTGTCTTCGTCGTCTATGAAGAGGTAGGCGTAGAACCCTTCCGCTGGCGTGCGTCCCAAGCTGTCAGTATTCCTCATGTATGCCTCGTCCATAAAAGCTCTGGTTGGTACATGGGCGAAGTCGTGAATGGACACACCAGCTTGCACGAACAGAGGAGTGAGGAAACCGCCAATGTAAGAGGAAGTTGCCTTGCACCGCAAGGCATAAGCCTTGTATTTCACCAAGGAAGCCGCAAGCACACATCCGTAGTTGACCTCATCGCCAAGCTCATCCTCCATAGGTTTGTCATTCGCATCCGGATCACACACCAAGTGCTTCACGCCTTGGAACAGGAAGCACAGCTCTGTCTTCGTGACCGTAGGAGCAACAGATCTTCCACTAAACGTGTTGGCGATCAGCTTCAGAATGTACCTCAGCACCGGGCTTCTTACTCGCTTGATCTTGGCGGTGTTGGCTTTGTAGTCTTCATTGCTGATCAGGTCCCTAAAGTCGTCTGCTTTCTTGAAGGCGGGGAACTCGACCTTGAAGTAGAGGCGACCTTGAGAAGGGACGGGTGTGCTAGGATTCTCGTAACGGAACTCCAACGTGGCAAGGAAGTCTATTGTCACTTCTGGAATGGTTGGGCAATCCATCCGTGACAGACATCTTAGGCCAATGTTCTTGAGGAGTTGGTCGAAATCCCCAAGAATCCCTAGCTTGGACAACAACTCTCGATCAGCAAACTTGGTAGGCTCAAACCGAAGCCTTTCCAGCCGTTTCTTGTCCCTCTTCTCATCCTTAGTGCATCTGACCCTTTCTTGAACTGCCACCTCTTGTCCTTCTCCTTCTTGTGCTGTCTCTTCTCTTGTTCTCTTGGGGGCCATTGTTCCTGAAACAAGTTTCTAAGGAAGTTTGATAAGCAAAACGGCGATTTGATGAGAATGAGAGAAGAGAAGGAGAGAACTTATAAAAACTACCCTAGAATTTTGGGGAATTAATAAAAATCATAGCAAAATAAAGGAGAATCGTATCTTTAGATACTAAAAAATCTAGAATTATTCCTTTTACTTGGCTAGTTTTTAAAAATCAAAACCGACCCTATATTCTAGAACAATATCTTGCGAATTTAAAGGAAATTTTCCTAAAGATAAATCATTAAATTTTGAAATTACCTTTGCAAGAAATGTAAAAGATCTTTACTAGCTTCTGAAAATCAAAACTCTCACTCTCTTTGTTTAAAATTTTTGAGAAAAACAGGAATGAGAGGGTGAGAGGTTGTTGAAATATTTCAAGGCTAGCAAAGAGCAAAACAATGGGTAGTAAAGGTGGTTTTTCTGACAAAGTCTTGTTCAAGGCACATCTTTCATGGTCAAAGATGCTTGCCTTGACCAAGTTTTGAATTTAAAAATTGGGGGGAAAAGAGTAAAGGAGGGAAAGAAAATGTTACCTCGGCATGAGATCGAGTCCATTTGGTCGATCTAGGACTCGATCTCATGTCCATTATGGTTTAGATCGAGAGGTTTACTCGATTTGAGACTCGATTCATGATGAATCGAGTCTTGGATCGATTGGCTCTCTCGATCATTGAGATGTTGGCTCCTCGGCTAAGTCCTCATGATCGAGCTATGTCCACGGTTTAGGGGTCGATTTGGCACAGATCGAGTGATGGATCGAGTCGAGTGATCGATCTGTTTATCACAGATTTTCCCGAGAGAAATTAGATCGGTCGATCTGTTTTGGATCGATCGATTCGTTTTGGATCGATCGATCTTTTTTCGTTAAGGTCGATCTTGTCACTCGTTCTCGTCTAGATCGACTGGCTCCTCTCGATACACTGACTCGATCTAGCACTCGATCTCTAGCCTTATCTTAACCCCTATCGCCTCTTTTAGACTTCAAGATCAAGGTTTAGACTCCTCATACCTGTCCCTACACATTTGCAGAATAAAAACATAAAACTGAAAAGGATATAAGCAGAAGTATGTACAAGATAAACATGGGAATGCCTCCCAAGTGCGCTTTCTTTAACATCTTTAGCTAGACTTTACTTGGTTTAGGCGGATGGTGGGTCTTGGAGAAGCACCGAGGTACTCTCCTTGTCATAGCTGTCTGCCAAGTAGGGCTTGACTCTGTGTCCTTTGACGGTGAATGCACTGCCACTTTTTCCCATTAGAGTAGCAGCTCCATAAGGCAACACTTCTTGAATCACGAACGGTCCGCACCACCTTGACTTCAGCTTTCCCGGGAAGAGTTTGAGCCTTGAGTTGTACAGCAACACTAGCCCTCCTTCCTTAAGCTCCTTGGCAACCAACCTCTTGTCATGAGTCTCCTTAGTCCGCTCCTTGTATATCTGAGAGCTCTCATAAGCGTTCAGTTTTAACTCATCCAGTTCGTGTAGCTGAATAAGGCGCCTCTCCTGAGCAGTCTTGAGGTCAAAGTTCAGCCTCTTCACAGCCCATAACGCACGGTGTTCCAGCTCAACCGGGAGATGACAGCTCTTGGCATAGAGTAGAGTGAAAGGGGTTGTACCAATTGGCGTTTTGAAGGTTGTACGGTAGGCCCAAAGAGCGTCATCCAGCTTCACTGCCCAGTCTTTCCTTGTTACTTCGACAGTCTTTTCTAGTATAGCCTTGATTTGCCGGTTGGAGACTTCCACTTGACCGCTTGTTTGAGGATGATACGGTGTAGCCACTTTATGCTTAACTCCATACTTTCTCAAGAGATTCGTAAAGACCTTATTTATGAAGTGGCTTCCTCTGTCGCTTATAACCACCTTAGGTACCCCAAACCTCGGGAAAATGATACTCTTGAACAGCTTGATTACCTCCTTAGAGTCATTTGTAGGGGAAGCAACCGCCTCAACCCACTTAGAGACATAATCCACTGCTACTAAGATGTATTTGTTGCCATACGAAGAAGGAAATGGCCCTATGAAGTCTATCCCCCACGCGTCGAACACGTCAACCTCGAAGATGGGAACTTGAGGCATTTTGTTCCTCTTAGTGATATTCCCTGCTCGTTGACATGCCTCACAGCTCTTCACAAACTCGTGTGCATCTTTAAAAATAGACGGCCACCAGAGACCGGCTTGCAAAACTTTCATGGCAGTCTTGAATGAGGCGAAGTGTCCTCCGTAGGAAGAGCCATGGCAATGATAGAGGATGTCCCTGGCTTCTTCCTTTGTAACACATCTCCGGTACAAACTGTATACTCCTCTCTTGTATAAGTAGGGCTCGTCCCAAAAGTAGTCACTAGCTTCTCTCATAAACCGTTTCTTGTAATAGCTGTTGAGATGTGTTGGCTCCTCACCACACGCTAGATAGTTCACTACATCAGCATAACACGGCAGATCCTCCTCTTTGAAACTCAACACCTCTTCAAACCTCCCTTCTAGCTTTCCACAAACAGCCGTAGTAATCACCATGAGCTGCTCTTCTGGAAGAGAGTCATCTAAGGGGAGAGACTCGTTGATCCTTAGCCGTGAGAGATGGTCAGCGAACTCCGTTTTCTATTCCCTTCTTGTCTTTAATCTCCATGTCAAACTCCTGGAGCAAGAGAATCCATCTTAAGAGCCGAGGCTTAGTGTCCTTCTTCGAATAGATGTATCGTAAGGCAGCGTGATCCGTGTATACAATAGCCTTGGAACCAACGAGATATGATCTGAACTTCTCAAAGGCGAACACTACTGCAAGCAACTCCTTCTCCGTAGTGGTGTACCTTGTTTGCGTGTCATCCAAGGTTCTTGAAGCATAGTAGATCACGTGTAGCTTCTTGTCTTTCTTCTGACCAAGAACGGCTCCTACGGCGTAGTCACTAGCATCACACATGATCTCAAAGGGGAGAGACCAGTCTGGTGCTTGGACTATAGGAGCTGATGTAAGGGCTTCCTTGATGGTCACGAAAGCCTTCAAACACTCCTCATCAAACACGAACTCAGCTTCCTTGCACAACAACCGTGTAAGAGGGCGTGCAATCTTGGAGAAATCTTTGATGAAGCGCCTATAGAACCCTGCGTGTCCCAAGAAGCTTCTGACTCCCTTGACGTTAACCGGCGGCTCAAGACCCATCATGACTTCCACCTTAGCCTGATCAACCTCAATACCCTTCTCTGATATCTTATGACCAAGCACGATCCCTTCCTTAACCATAAAGTGGCATTTCTCCCAGTTCAGCACCAAGTTTGTCTCTTCACAACGCTTTAGTACCCTGCAAAGATTCAACAAACATGCAGGAAAGTACGCACCATAGACAGAGAAGTCATCCATGAACACCTCTACCATCTCCTCTATTAGATCGGAGAAGATCGACATCATACACCACTGAAACGTAGCCAGTGCATTACACAATCCAAACGGCATCCTTCGATATGCAAAGGTACCGTAGGGACATGTGAAAGTCGTCTTCTCCTGATCATTTGGGTGAATTGGTATCTGAAAGAAACCGGTATACCCATCAAGAAAACAGTAGTAAGGGTGATTAGCAAGTCTCTCAAGCATTTGATCAATAAAAAGCAAAGGGAAATGGTCTTTCCTAGTCGCAAGGTTAAGTTTCCTATAGTCAATACACATCCTATGACCAGTAATGGTTCTAGTAGGAATAAGCTCATCCTTTTCATTCCTTATGACTGTGATCCCTCCCTTCTTAGGCACCACGTGTACAGGAGAAACCCACGTGCTGTCACTTATGGGTTAGATCACGTCAGCCTCTAAAAGCTTAAGGATTTCTTTCTTAACAACCTCTTTCAAATTAGGATTCAAATGATGTTATTGTATATTGCATACATTTTGCATACTCATTAGTTAGCTTTTCATGCATTTGTATCACGTTTTAGGTTAGATTGCATCACTTAGGGTCCTAGGGCATTCTTGCATCAGCATACGAATTTTCCTTGCATTTTGCATCACATTCAGGTTGTTTCTGGCTGCTTTGGAGTCGTGGAGGTTCGTGGACATGTTGAGGCTGATGTAGCAGTTCGTGGGAGCTCGGATATATGCTAAGGACCAGAGATCGAGGAGCAGATCGAGCATGGCCGGTCGATCTAGGAGTTGATCGACCAGAAGATCGAGCCAAACAGGCGATCCAAGGAGAATGATCGAGATAAAGATCGAGTGAAGCAGTCGATCAAACGGTACGGACGTAAATTACGCCATGCAGAGCGAGAGCCAGATCGAGTACACCACTCGATCCAGCCAAAGATCGATACCGAGATCGGATGCAACACTCGATTCGCCGATGATGATCGAGACCCAGATCGAGCCGAAGACACGATGTTCGGATATGATCGAGAGAACCACTCGATCTTGGAGTCCTCTCTGTCCTTTCAACCTTTTTTGGCCGCTAGCGAGGGGGGGACCATTAGCTTGTTTCGGAATTTTGGAAAGGCGGCAACGTCCTTTTCCTATAACAACTTTAGATCCTTATCTTTTCCTTTATGTTTTCTCTCTTGTTTTCGTGAAGAACACCATTGTTGAACTCGCGTTTTTCTTAAGCTTTGTAATCGAATCATTTCCGTTTGAATCCAGTTTTCTTTTCATGTTCATCGTCTCGTTTTACATGCTTTGCTTGATTTACTCTATGTGTAGCGAGTAGTTTATTTGGGTTCGGGGTTGAGAGGATAAAGGGGTCTAAAGGGTTTCGATCTTGGGGTTTTTCTAAACGTTTTCAATGGCTATCTCCTCTAAGGTGTTGAGATCTCAATGCTTGAAGACTCTCACGCCAAGAGCTTCATGATCCGAGAGGTTCCTTCCCTTTACAGGATTCAGGGACCTCGGAAGATCACACCTTAGAGACTAGTTACCCCTTCCCAAAAGCCATGGAAGTTTGGGGGATTAGTTAAGCCATTCATTTGAAATCTGTTTTCCTCGCCCTTCTTCGACTTCTCTTTCCACCAAAAGCCATGGGTTTGGAGGAGAGGATGAAGGAATGATCTATACCGAAAGCCACGGATAGATCTTGCTAAGTTTTCAACGCTTAGAGATCCTCACCAAGTGAGTCGATTTAAAGGTTTAAACCCAAAGTCGAACCTTTGAAGCCCATGACCATGAATCTCAACCCTAGGCCCTTTCTTTTAGCATCTTTACTTCTCATCTCGTCTTTCGGTTGATCTCTGATAGCATCCTGGTTATTAGCTTTACTGCCCTTGCATTTTTAGACGAGATCGATTGTTACTGCTCGATCTAGTGGTCGATCTCATGGTCGATCCACTAGTCGAATTTTAATAATTCGAAGCTTTCTCCTTTAATAAATCCGTTTATTCCTCGTGGTAGTTTCTTCATTTCTAGTATTTTTAAAATAGGTTTCGTTCTGTTTAAGTTGCTGCATCTAGTTTTTAGAGATTTTCCCATAAATCATCTCATTTCGCTTAGATTTGCATTAGTCCTTGTATTCTCTGTGCATTCTCTTGCATCCTAGGCATGGATTGACTCTCTCTTGCTTGCTGTACTACAATATGTCTTGCATCTGAGTTTGATAACCTCACTGCAATTTAACCCCTTGTGCAAAAAGTGATTATCAAATGGCGCTGTTGCCATCCTAGGACTGTTTAGAGAACATAGAGATTTGGGACTTAGCAAAGACTAAGTCTTTACCTTTTTCAAGTTACTAATCCTTCTACTCTCAAACGTGTGTTTTCAGGTACATGAATCTTCGTTCAAGGGGAGACAACAATCTACTACAACCCTTAGACAACATTCATCAGCTTGGTCACTCACGGCAAAGGAGAGTCAGAGAACAAACAAGAGCCTTTGAGGAGATTGTTCAGCACGGTTTGGTTGACTTTGAAGCTATGGCTGAACACGAGCATCCAGAAGGACCTCCTCCAGCTCACGGGGAAGCAGGAAGGGGCAATGGAAACCCCCAACACGCGGCTAGACCCCCAAGGATCATAGGAGCCGGAGATGCTCCCAATACCCACCACAATAGGTTTGGGATCAAGCCAGGGTTCATCTCCATGGTGCAAAACAACAAGTTCCACGGCTTAGCAATGGAAGATCCCTTGGAGCACCTTGACAACTTCGAGCAAGTATGTGGGATGATCAAGATCAATGGCATATCCGAAGATGCTTTCAAGCTGCGTCTCTTCCCCTTTTCACTCGGAGACAAAGCTAGACATTGGGAGAAGACCCTCCCACAAGGCACCATTACATCATAGGCCGAGTGTAAGAAGGCCTTTCTCTCAAAGCTCTTCTCAAGCACCAGGACAGCACGGTTGAGAAGCGAAATCAGCGGTTTCACTCAAAGGAACAATGAGACATTCAACGAGGCAATGGAGCATTTCAAAGACTACACGATCCAATGTCCTCATCACGGGTTCAGCGAGGAGACACTACTCAGTACCATATACCGTGGAGCTTCACCAAAGATCAGGTTGTTGCTTGACATAGCTAGCAAAGGGAACTTCCTCGGTCAGGAGGTAGAAGAGGGTATGGAGCTGATAGAAAACTTGGCGTTAAGTGATGGAAACTAGGCTGAGGATTATGACCGTGCACCGAGAGGATCAGAGCTAGAGTCTCACAAGAAGGAGCTCAAATCTTTACATGAGAATATTGATAAGCTGATGTTAGCCAATCAGAAGCATGTTCACTTTGTTGGTGAAGCTGATGAGAAGCAAGAGGAGTTAGAGTTGAGCCAAGAAGAAGCCAATTGGGTGGCGGGACAGAACAACTACAAATCTCAAGGCTACAACCAAGGCTACCAGAACAACAACCTCTCTTACCAAAGCACCAACGTTGCCAATCCTAAAGATCAAGTGTACCCTGCTCAACAAGCAAAACCTTTCATCCCTTACTACAAAGGTTTTCAACCGAGTGATGGTTTCCAAGGTCAAGGGCAGAACAACTTCCAAGGGCAACATCAAAACAACAAGGGTTATACACCTAACTACGCTTCGGGCTTTGCATCTCAGCAGCAACAACCGATGCAAGAACAAGTTGATCCGGTTCAAACAATGTTTCAACAGCTGATACAAGGGCAAGCCTCTACAAACCAGAAGTTCGCTAAGATGAACACTTGCCTAGACTCATCTCTCACCGACTTCTCCACTCAGATAACCAACTTAAACAACAAGATTAAGCAGCTGGAGAAAGGGAAAGCGAGTACGAGTGGTCAGAACAGTCTTCCGGGAAAGTGTGAGCAGAATCCCAAGGAGTATGCTAATGCCATAACGTTGAGAAGCGGTGTTAGCGCCAATTGTCCAAGCTCCAAACTGGATTTGACATTTGAAATAATGTGTGATGCTAGTGACTATGCTGTTGGAGCAGTCTTGGGGCAGAGAATAGACAAGAAACTTCAGGTTATCTACTATGCCAGCAGAACAGTGGGTGAGGCTCAATCACTAAAAAGGAGCTCCTAGCAGTTGTCTTTGCATTTGAGAATTCATAAGCTACTTAGTGGGTTCCAAGGTCATAGTATACACTGATCATGCTGCATTAAGGCACATATATGCCAAGAAAGACACTAAGCCAAGACTTCTTAGATGGATTCTTCTCTTGCAAGAGTTTGACATGGAGATTGTGGATAAGAATGGCATTGAGAATAGAGTTGCTGATCACCTCTCAAGACTGAGGATAGATGATTTTGTCCCAATCAATGATTCTCTACCAGAGGAACAGCTGTATGCTTTAGGAGTGAAGGCAGCTGAAGTTCAAAGCTTAGAGGAGAACAAACTGCCTTGGTATGCTGAGTTTGTGAACTACTTGGTGATTGGGCAGATACCACAAACCCTTAACTCAGACCAGAAGAAGAAGTTCTTAAGAGATATCTCCCATTAGTTTTGGGATGAGCCTTATCTATACAAAAGAGGGAATGTTGGGTTGTTCAGAAGATGTGTAGCTGAAGAAGAAGTTCCAGGAATCCTGCATCATTGCCATGGCTCAGCCTATGGAGGATATTTTGCAACATTCAAAACAGCCTCCAAGGTCCTCCAAGCTAGTTTTTGGTGGCCCAGTTTGATCAACGACGCCCAAGCTCACATCTCCTCATGTGATGCATGCCAAAGAAAGGGAAACATCTCCAAGAGAGATGAGATGGCTCTGAACTCTATGCTTGAAGTGGATCTGTTTGATGTGTGAGGGATTGACTTTATAGGACCTTTCCCTTCTTCTTATGGGAACAAGTACATTCTGGTGGCTGTTGATTATGTGTCAAAGTGGGTTGAAGCCATTGCCAGTCCAACAAATGATGCTAGAGTTGTGCTGAAGCTCTTCAAGACAATTATCTTCCCAAAGTTTGGCACTCGAAGGTGTGTGATCAGTGATGGTGGAAGCCATTTCATCAAGAAGGTCTTTGAGAGTTTGCTCAAGAAGAATGGTGTCAAGCACAAGGTTGCTACTCCTTACCATCCTCAAACAAGTGGCCAAGTGGAGGTGTCTAACAGAGAGATCAAGGCCATCGTAGAAAAAACAGGTTGTGTTACAAGAAAGGTCTGGTCTAATAAACTTGATGATGCTTTTTGGGCTTACAGGACAGCCTTCAAGACACCAATTGGCAGAACTCCATTCTCACTCCTTTAGGGGAAGTCCTGTCATCTACCTATTGAGCTGGAATATAAAGCTTTGTGGGCAACAAAGTTGCTGAACTTTGACATCAAGACAGCTCAAGAAAAGAGACTCATCAACTTGCATGAAGTAGAGGAAAACCGCCTTGAAGAAGAGGACAAAAGCCTTCCATTACAAGAGGATCAAACACAAAGACTTTAAGGCAGGGGATCAAGTACTGCTATTCAACTCCAGGTTGAGGTTATTTCCTGGCAAGCTGAAGTCAACATGGTCAGGTATATTCAAGATCAAAGAAGTGTTGCTATATGGAGCTGTGACTTTGTTTAGCAAGAATGGAGATGACTTCACAGTGAATGGGCACAGGCTGAAGCCATACATGGCAAGTGAGTCTCTTGGAGATGAAGTAGACATCAGCCTTGAGGAGACTCCACAAGAGTGATCAACCAAGGAAAGTCAAGCTAAGGACTTTAAACAATCATACTTGGGAGGTATTCCCCTGTTATCCTTGTACATATTATTGCATTTTATGCTTTCTTTTGTGTTCTTCTTTTAATAACAGGAGCAAGTGTGGGTTAAGGCAAGTTGTTATAAGTTTGGGAAGTAAGAACAGGTACATTCTGGCTGTTATCGATCACCGTATCGGTCAAGACAAGACCGATACAGACCCTATCGGTCATGCTATCGGCCAGCTTGTGATCAATAGTGGTGGAGCCAGAATGTACCAGTCAACTTATCGGTCAATAGTGATCGATAGGGAAAGAATCTGCAAAGAATGAATACTATCGGTCTAGCTATCGATCAGATACTGACCGATGGAAATACATCGGTTATATTTTGGTCATTCTATCGGTTTAGAGAGTGACCGATACAAAACAATCGGATGTATTTCGGTCAGTGTATCTATCAGAATAAAACCGATAGGATTCATCAGGAAGGCTATCGCTCACTGTATCGGTCACATTCGTGACCGATAGGAATTGGCAGCGTATCGGTCAACCCTATCGGTCTGGGAGAGACCAATACAACCTCCCAGGCTGACCAAACTCCTTCTAAGGTACACAACTCCACTCCTTTGCTTCTGAATACCTTTGAGTACCTTTCGTTACCCTCCTTCAAGCTTCTATTACACAAGGGACTGTGTAATTCATGTGTGGGGGGGACATTACATTTCACATTGTGTTTTGTTTTCTTATTTTTTCTTTTACATACTTGAGTCTCAAACATTCATGCATTCATCTATATGCACCAAATAAATTTTCAAACTTTTTGGAACAAAAAAAGAATCATTTAGTTGCATTTTCATAACTAAGATTGAGTCTAGATGAATTTCATATAGGTTTGCATACATTTGCCTAGGGAGTAGATGATAAACACTTGTCAAGATGTTAAAGTTTGAACTATTTTCAATGCCCTGGTTATCTGTTGTTTGATTGTATTGTAGTGAGTTTGTCCCATTTGCATTTAGTGTATTTAGGATGTAGTTTGCATTTCCTTTGCATAAAAGATGTTTTTAGGTACAAAAGGAGCTATGAGGAGCATGGAGGAGCTTTGGGGGTTGACCAGGAAGCTGGCTGAGCTGAAATGAGCAAGAGGAACCAAGGCAGACGATCTGTGCAGAGCCTATCGGTCAGAGCACGAAGGCTATCGGTCAAGGGGTGACTGATAGAAGACCTATCGATCAAACCTATCGGTCAGAGGAGTGACTGATAGAAGTTCACCGTGTATATTTCGGTCACCCTATCGGTCACCCTCTAGACCGATGGGATCCCTATCGATCATTCCTATCGGTCACAACTGACCGATAGGATCCCAGACTGAAGACCACTTATTTATAATTTTGCCATTTTCGCTGAGACTCCATTAAATACGAAAATCTCTAATTTCTCGGAACAGTCTTTTATCCAGCAGTTACTTCTTCTTTGTTTTAGCTTTTTGGTTTTGTAACTTGAATCTTTGCTTGATTTTAATTAAAGTTTGCATTTATCTTCTTGTTCAATCTCCCTAATCATGATTAGTCATCCTTCTCTCTTTGAATTGATGGCTTTAATAGTGCTTAGTGAGTAGTCCATTTTAGGGATTTGAGATGGATTAGGTTTAGGGAATTTGAGACTTAATCTATGATGTCTTAGTAATAATCATTCCATTTCCTTTCTTGATTGCTGTGTTTAATGCTTTATTAGCCCTAGCTAAGTTGATTAACATCTTAGGCGCATTTTATGCCCACTAAGTGTTTGATGAAATGCCTGAGCTGCTTTGCAAGAGAATTGCTTATCCTAGCTCAAAGATTGACTGTCCAGGGAGTAATTTGGAAATATAGAGTTGATAGAATTGTTTTAATGCTTGCTGTTTATCATTTCACTACTCAGAAATAGTTCTTGACTTGGTAATTAGCAAAGAGATTAGTACCAAGAGATTGGATTAGTCATATAAATGAATCCTATGCATAAGAAATGTTCTCTTCATTTTTGTTTGATCCTTTAGGTTGTTAGACTTCAAAACCATCTGTGCTTGCTTGAATTCAGAGCTCTATTGCATTCTTACTGCTTCATTCTCCCCTTTTGGATTGATAAAAACCCTATGCTATACTACAACTGATTAGTACAAGCTTGGGTGATTGAATTAAGTCCTAAAAACTCTTGTATCAATAACCAACTCTATTCAAGTCAAAATACTCCTCAAACAGTCAATATCTTGATCTAAGGCCAGTAAATCCTCAATTAATCAAGATAAGCATTTAATCAAACACTTGGTGGGCATAAAATGAAGCCTAGTTCTAAATTCATATGATCAAGACAAATCTAGCTTAAGAACAGATTAATAGAGAGGAATCAATCATATTAAACACTAACAGAACCCTAATCAAGCCTCTAAATTCCCCTAATCTACCACATCTTAGAATCCTAAGAGAACTACTCACTAATCACCATAGTTAACACCAAATCACAAGAGTAAATGATGCTAAAATGATTAAAAGGCAGATTAAAGAAAATATTAAAAGGCAAATACAATCTTTGTTTAAAAAGACTGATTTTTTCTTAGAACAAGCTATTTATACTAAAAGACAAATGCCCTAGAATAATGGCAAAATTGTAAATAAAAGCAAGTTCGGGCTGGTCTGTATCGATCTTGAGTGATCGATGGACTTGATCAATGGTGCATCCGTTGCATTCCCATCGATCACTCCATGATCGATACACTTGATGCATAGAAAATGAAAACTATAACCTAAATGCAATCTAGGTCTAAAAGGAGAAGAAAATGGGACCAAAGAGAAGGAAAACAGGCAAAATAGAACCAAAACATGAACTAAGACAAATGGAGGATGAGGTTTAAAAGTGGGCATTCAAATCCAAAAATGAAAAGGTAAAGAGATGGAGTCAACACTTAAGTGCCTAGTTGTAGGATGCAAACACAATCAGCTATACTTTAAAGGACCTAGCCATGCTCAACATGTTTAAAAATGATCTCAAACCTCAACATAAACAAATGCTCAAATCAATCAACTCTTTAACAGTCATTAAGCTTATAACCATGAATCAAGTTTGTGCAAATAAAGTGAAGACATTTGGTTTAAAGGGTAAGGCTATGAGATTAAAATGATCTCATTCAAGCAAAGGCTTCATAAAAATAAGGGATCACTCAATGAAAATGATTCTATCTTAGACAAAATGCTAAAGGTAAAAGCCACTTATGGATGCAAATCAAAGCTCTCTTCTACCTTTTTGCCCAAAGACGAATCCTATAAACTTCTAAACCCCAATATGAACCCCTAAGTCTACCCTTTTCCTAAACTCTCACCTTTCTCCTTCATAATGGTTGGGGAAACTTTTTCTTTTTGCTTGTGTGGTTGCTTCTTTTTGTTGGGACTTGTTCCTTTCTTGTTGAATTGGCGCCATTTTTCACCTTGGTGGATTGCCTTGGGTCTGGTTTCTTCTTTTGAATAACCCTTCAAAGCTTTGTTGTTAGCGCCTTCTTTCTTTAAATACTTAGAGCTTTTTCTCCCCTTTACTTAACCACAATGCTACCTTGTTTCCCGATACTACCATTTCAAACTTTTCCCTCTTCTTTCAAAGCATATAAACATGAAACTCAAGACCACTTAACTCTACCATTTTATCCCAAACTCCTAACCTAGAATCAAGCTCAAGATGAAAGCTAATATCTATAAGAGAGCTTTTCATTGCCAACCTTATTCCTAATACTTTTTGCCAAGATAAAATTCAAAAATGATATGCAAAGACCTCACAACTCTCAAAATAATGTTTAAGCTTACAATGAGGTTTGGTTAAGGGAGTGGATAAACTGTCCCATAAGTATGAGGATCAGCTATATGGATCAACAAGAGTTGTGAAAAGGAAGAAGATGATCCAAATATGTATATGGTAGCTATGAATTCACTTTTCAATGCACAAACATGATAATTAAAATTTCAGATTAAGGTTCAAGTTGACAGAGTTAATTTTTAAAGAACAAATGCTTTCAGGATGCGATAAGAGCATCAAATTAAGCAATCCAAGCATGGTTCAGCCTTAACTTCTAACATTCTCATTATGCATCAAACAACTAACCACTTAAACACTGAAAACATCTCTAAACACTAAGTATTTTACAAGGAGAATTCATCGTTATAACCTATGCAATGCAATGCATCCTATATGCAATCACTAGACTCAATCTTAAGCGGATGAAATGCAACTATATACTTTCTTTTTGGTTTGCAAAAACATGCAAATTTTTTCAAATTTTTCAATATTTTTTTTTTTTGTTTTTCTATGCCTTAGATGGATGCAAGATATGCATGTGAATCAATATGAAACAAAATGAAAAACTAAGAAAAGAACAAACAAAGTCAAACCCAAAATCTCTCCCCCACACTTAAATTACACAGTCCCTTGTGTAATGAAAGGAATGAGAGAGACAAGCAACAAAATATATTACAAAAACTTAAAAAGATGCAGTGGTATATACAATGGAAAGATGTGGTACCTTTATTGTTGTATAAGGAGTGGTAGGATGAGCCAGATTTCTCTGGTTGTAGAGACTGACTAGCCCTCCTCTTGTTTCTCCTCTGCTTGCCTTGTGAAGGAGTTGCTGACTCTTGTGGTGGAGGAACCCAACTTGGCCATTGAGCTTGCATTTGAGCTGCATTGCCTTGAATATCCCATTGTTGCCATGATGTATAACCCTCACAAGAAGTGTGAGCTGGCGCCTCCCATGCTGATGGTGGCTGGGACCTTGGCTCATAAGATGAAGCTCTTGAAGGTTCCAAAGGTGCCCACTGATCAGTTTGTTGGACTTGGAAGGAGTGTCTTCCTTGGGGCATCCAAACTGCTTCCTCATCTTCATTAGGTTCTGCTTGTGGCATCTGCTCTTCATAGTGGGAAGTGTACTCATGACCATGGCTTTGTTGGGAAGCTCCTCTTGATGTAGATTTATCCTTCTTGAACTTCTCCTTGACCAGATTTACTAGCTTCTTGATGGTCTTGTCTTGCCATTTGCACTACTTCTGGAGTTTGTTGATGTGGTCATGAGCAAACTTCAGAGAGCTTTCTTGGCTTGGGACTTTATAAGGCACTGATTGAAGTGCTCCATGAGTTCTCTTGCACTTGGCTCCTTGGATGAGAATTCTTCCAGAGCCTTTCCCTTTCCTTTAGACTTGGCAGCCTTGCTCTCAACAAGCCTCTTTCCAGCAGCCTATGATGATTGCCCATCAGCAACACTCTTGCCCTTGTCTCTTCTAGTAAGTGGAGAAGAGGGTGCTTCCTGTCCCCATGGTACCTACAAGAACAAAGCTTGAAGATTCAATAAGTAAAAGAACTGAAGTTGAAAAGCAATGACTTAAAGCTCTTAAAAAACATTTCTCAATTCTAAGAGGAGTTTAACTAGCATTTAAAGAAAGTTAAACCTCTAAATAACTAAGAGAATTCAAAAGCTAAAAATCATAAACATGCTATAGTTCTTAACAGATTTAAATCATTATGCATATGAACCTAGCATGGTGGCTTCAAACAAAGTTAAATGTGATTATGCAAAGTGAATTCAAAGCAAGCAAGCAAATAAGTATATGAACAGTAATCATTCCTAAACATTCTCCTTACTTAGCTAACAAATCCCACCATGCAAAAATTAAAAAAAAAGCACCTTAAACTAAGCAAAACTAGCTTTTAATGCATACGATTTTAAGATTCTAAGCAAATTCATAGCATAAGAACAAGAGATGAATAATTAAGAAAATAAACCTTTTAGGCCTTCTGAGCACTTAGAGAAGACAAATAAAAGAGAGAAAGACTAAGAATTTTCGTGCTTTAGTGAGAGAAGAGAGAAAATGAAGTGTGAAGAGTGAAGAGGAGCTAGAAGGCTTTTATAGAGCATTGTGAAGAACCAAAGGAATCAAATGAATGGGGGACAAAAACAGAGTGCTCAGAAGTGGAGCAGGATGGCAGGAAGGAGCCAAAAATTTAAATTCTAACTCCCTTTGCTCCAAACCAAGAGAGGAATATTTTAAAAAAATTGAAGAACATACCTCGCATGGCCTATCGATCATTTTTGATCGATAGGTTGGTATCGATTAGTTTTGATTGATACACTTGATCGGTGATGCATCTGTTTGGTTTCCAACGATCACATTTGATCGATACATCTGATCGATACTCTATCTGATTGATTCCCATGGATCAAATTTGATCGATAGGGATGATCGATGGAAACACTGGGACCCCTTCTTCCTCTATCGATCAAAAATGACTGATACAGTTTCCCGATGCATTTCTGGCTCCAACAGCATCGATCACTTTTGACTGATGGTCATGACCGATAGGCTTGTATCGACTGGCATGACCGAGACAAGTGATCGATACCAGCCAGAAGGCATCTTGTTTTGTTTCCCCAAACATCTTTTCAAGCCTTAATCCAAACTCCTGCTTCTAAAAACACAAGAAAAACATAAACATGAACAAAAAAGCATAATATATACAAAGGGACTATGATATTACCATATATTTTGCATTTTATGCATGCATTTAGGATAGTTTTTCATGCATTCATCTTGCATTATAGGCTAGTTTGTAACATTTGTTGCATTTTAGGTTCTCGGTCTCTTTGCATTCGCATTTTGCATATTTCTTGCACTTTTGCATCATTATCAGGTTGTTTGGAGCACTCTGGAGTTGTGGAAGTTATGTGGACGTGAGAAGAATCAAAACGAAGCTCGTGGAAACTTGGAGAGCTCAACCATGCATGCAAAGGACCCGAGATCGAGTAGCGGATCAAGCAAGGCAGGTCGATCTAGATGAGATCGACCAGAAGATAGAGTGACCCAAGTCCATTCAAAAGGAAAGATCGAGACCAAGATCGAGAGAGGAGATCGATCTGGAGTACGGACGTAAATGACGCCATGCAGAACGAGAGCCGGATCGAGACCACAACTCGATCATCCAAAGATCAAGTAGAAGATCGGACGAAGTACTCGATCCATCCAACCAGATCGACTTGCATATCGAGCAGTAGAAGACGATCCCTGAAGACGATCGAGTGCACTGATCGATCTCAAGATCGATCTCGGGTACTTTAACCGTTTTTGGAGCGTAGTGGGGGGGACCATTCCAGCTGTTTGGCTATTTTGGGATAAGTCGGCCATCACTTTCTTAACACAATTTTCAGTCTTATCTTTTCTGTTCTTCGTTTTTGGGCGATTAGCCATTGTTGAACTTTAAGCTTTTTCTTGTTGATGAGCACTTTGAATCCTTTGAATATTAAGTATTTTCCTTTAATAAATCGTTTAATCATGCTTACTTTATCTTTCATTGCATTTCATTCGGTTTCAATCATGAGTAGCGAGTAGTTTTTCTTTGGGTAAAGGGTTGAGGCGATTCAAGGGTTTAAGAGATTTAAGTTTTGTGTTTTTCTTGTTCTTCATTCCTTTTCTTCTAGGATCTTGGGGTCTTAAGGCTTAGAGACTCTTGGAAAAGATCTCTATGATTCCAAGGCTGTCTTACCCTGACCGGATTCAGATATCCTAGAAAACCAGATCCTAAAGACTAATCGACCCTCTCCCAAACGCCATGGATGTAGAGGAGGTTAGTTAGGCCATTGATTGAAATCTGTTTCTCTTGCTCTTTGATCTCTTTTTCCACCAAACGCCATGGGTTTGGAGAAGAGATTGAGGAAGTGAATCATACCACAGGCCATCGATGGTTCTTGTTTTTGTTTTCAAGCCTTAGAGAAAGCCCTTCAATGAGTAGATCTATGTGTTTTCAAACCAAAGCTTGAATCTTTGAACACTCTTGAATATGACCCTCGACCCTGAACCCTCTTTTAACATCTTAAATCCTCTGTTTATCATTCTCTTGTCATAAAGCTTACATCTTTGTTCATTAAAAGTCATTTGCTTTAAGTTGTTAGATCGGTCTGTTTCACTCGATTCAGTGCTCTATTTTTAGTTCTTAGTAGATTTGCACTTTAGTGTCTCTGTTTTCTTCTAGTAGTAGTTAACCCTCTTCCAGGGATTTTAAAATAGTTTTGCATTTCATTTGGTCATTGCATTTAGTTTTCATCGATTTTACCAATCATTTTCCCGATTTGCTTAGATTTGCTTTACACTTGCATTCCTAGTGTTCTTCCTGCTTCCTAGGTTGGATTGATACCTCTTGCATACTATACTACAATTATAGGTTGCTTGAGCTTTGATATTTCACATTGCTTGCAAAACAATCTGTTTATGAAATGGTGCCGTTGCCATCTTAGGATTGTTAAGAAGCATTGACAAGAAGACAATATTCACGCTCCAGGGGTGACAACAACTTACTTAGACTCCTGGAAAATATTCACCAACTCGTACACGCAAGACAAAGAAGAGCAAGAGAGCAAGCTCAAGCCTTTGAAGCGATTGTGCAAGCTGGTTCAGTAGACTTTGTAACAATGGCTGAGCAGGAACATCCTGAGGGACCTCCAACAGCTCACGGTGGTGTAGGAAGGGGCAATGGAAACTCCATCCACGCAGCTAGACCACCACGGATCATAGGTGCTGGAGATGCTCCAAATAGCCGCTTTGGAATAACTCCTCCACCAGTCCAAAACAACAATTTGAGATAAAGCCTGGATTCATCTCTATGGTTCAAAACAGCAAATTTCATGGGCTGGCTATGGAAGACCCCTTGGAGCATCTTGACAACTTTGAGAAAGTTTGTGGGATGATAAAGATCAATGGGATCTCAGAAGATGCTTTCAAGCTACGGCTCTTCCCATTTTCTCTTGAAGATAAGGCTAGGCATTGGGAGAAGACCCTTCCACAAGGCACCATTACCTCTTGGGCTGAATGTAAGAAAGATTTTCGTTCAAAGTTTTTCTCAAGCACCAGAACAGCTCTGTTGCGAAGTGAGATTAGTGGCTTCACTCAAAGGCAGAACAAGACATTCAATGAAGCTATGGAGAGATTTTAATGACTATACCATTCAGTGTCCTCACCACGGCTTCAGTGAAGAGACTCTCTTGAGCACTATATACCGAGGAGCATTACCCAAGATCCGAATGCTACTTCATACGGCACGCAAGGGTAACTTTCTTGGTCAAGAAGTAGAAGAAGGTATGGAACTCATAGAAAACTTGGCTTTGAGTGATGGGAATTACACCGAGGACTACGACCGAGCACCTAGAGGTTCCGAGCTTGAGTCACACAAGAAAGAGCTTATCCCTCCATGAGGAGATAGATAAGCTCGTTCTTGCAAATCAGAAGCAAGTTCATTTTGTGGGAGAAGACAACGATGTCTTAGAGGAGCTAGAGTTGAGACAAGAATAAGCTAATTGGATTGCTTGTCAGAACTACAACAAGCCTCAGGGATATTCACAAGGCTACCAGGGCAACAACAATCTCTCATACCGTAGCACCAACGTTGAGAATCCAAAGGATCAGGTGTACCCCCCTCAACAAACAAAGCCGTTTGTTCCTTTCAACAAGGGTTATCAACAAAGTGGTGGATATCAAGGTCAGAGGCAAGGGAACTTTCAAGGTCAGCAGCAACAGCAAGGCAACAAAGGTTACACTCCTATGTTTCCTCTCGGTTTCATGCCTCAACAGCAACAAGATCCACCGCCTCCTCAAGATCCGGTTCAAGCAATGTTTCAACAGTTGCTTCAAGGTCAAGCTTCTACAAATCAGAAGTTTGTTGAGATGAACAACCGGCTAGATTCCTCTCTTACTGACGTCTTTACACAGATCACTAATCTGAACAACAAGATCAAGCAGTTAGAGAAAGGGAAAGCTAGTACAAGCGGTCAAAGCAGCTTACCGGGCAAGTGTGAGCAAAATCCGAAGGAGTATGCAAACGCTATCACCTTGAGGAGTGGTAAAGAGCTTCCGCCGAGAGTTGCACCAAAAGCCAACGAGGACATTGTAGTTCAAGAGGGGGAGGGTAAGCTTTCAGCTGATGAAGAAATCACCTTTGATAATGTGTCGATTGAGAGGCCAAGGAAAGGCAAAGAAGTTGTTCTAGAGAAGAAGGTAGAGGAGGTGAGCAAAGAGAAAGATGCATTTGTTCCTCCACCATACAAACCGAGCCTTCCTTTTCCTGGCCGGTTCAAGAAACAGCTGCTAGAGAAGCATAAAGCAGTCTTTGTGAAACATTTGAAGGATGTGGAGATCAAGCTACCTTTGGTGGATTGCCTAGCCATGATGCCTAAGTGTGCCAAGTTCTTCAAGGATACACTTACTAAGAAGAACAAGGAGAGTGAAGAAGTTTTGGTGCTTAGTGAAGAGTGTAGTGCTATCGTCCACAAGGAGATAGTACCCAAGAAGCTAGGGGATCTAGGATCATTCACCATTCCTTGTGCTCTTGGTCCCTTGAAGTTCGATAGCTGCTTATGCGATCTTGGTGCAAGCATAAACCTCATGCCCCATTGCATTGCAAAGAAGCTCGGTTTCTCAAAGTTTAAAGAGTGTAGGATCTCTCTCGTGCTAGCTGATAGAAGCATAAAGCTTCCTGTGGGTATGCTTGAAGATTTGCCCGTGAGAATCAGTGGAATTAACGTGCCAACAAATTTCGTTGTTCTTGAAATGGATGAAGAGCCAAAGGATCCTCTAATCCTTGGAATACCGTTTCTTGCAACCGCTGGAGCCATCATTGACGTTAAGAATGGCAAGATCTCTCTACACTTGGGCAAGGACATCAAGCTAGACTTCAACATCAATGAAGTCTTGAAGAAACCAACCATTGGAGGGCAAGCTTTCTACATTGAGACTTTGGATGCTCTAGCCGATGAGTTGCTTAAGGAGTTGGCACATGAGGATCACTTGCAGCTAGCTTTGACTAAGGAGCCATGGGAGCATGGTTTTCTGAGCAAGCAGACCCAGGAGTACGTCCATATCCTTGATTCTTGCAAGGTTGTGAAAGAAGATGAAGGCGGATGCCTAGAGATCGATCAGGAAATCGAGGACTTCATTCGATCCAAGACAAAGATCGACAAGAAGATCGAGGAGGTTGGTCGATCTGGGAAAGAAATTGATGAGAAGATCGACAGAGCCAACTCGATCAGTCCAGAGAACGACTCAACAACTCGATCTACTACTCGATCCATATCAAATCAAGCAGGAGATCGAGGTGAGTGCACTCGATCCAGACCAGAACGAGTGTAAGATCGACTGGATGACCCGATCTCAGAGGGGACAACGGTTCAAGATGGCAGCCTTAAGGCTCATGACTTGGGTTCTAAGGAGGGCAATGAGGACAGCAACGTCAACACAAGCCATGAGGAGGACTGGAGCGGGCTGCTAGCCCCAAAGGTGGACCTAAAGGAGCTCCCAAAAGGGCTAAGGTACGCTTTTTTAGGGCTTAACGAGACTTATCCCGTGATTGTGAATGAAAGTCTGAGTGATGATGAGTTGCACTCGCTCCTTATTGAGCTGAGAAAGTGTAGGAAGGCCATTGGGTACTCTCTAAGTGACATCAAGGGCCTTTCACCAATGCTTTGCACTCGTAGGCTTCACTTAGATAATGAAAACTCTTCTTATATTGAACATCAAAGGCATTTAAATCCGAATTTGAAAGAAGTATTTAAGAAAGAGATTTTGAAACTGTTAGAGGCTGATGTGATATACCCCATCAGTGACAGCACATGGGTTTCTCCTGTCCACGTGGTGCCTAAGAAAGGGGGAAACACAGTCATTAAGAATGAAAAAGATGAATTAATTCCTACTAGAACCATAACTGGTCACCGAATGTGTATAGATTATAGGAAGCTCAATTCAGCTACTAGAAAGGATCATTTTCCTCTTCCCTTTATTGATCAGATGCTTGAGAGATTAGCTAATCACCCATATTACTGCTTTCTTGATGGTTATAGTGGTTTCTTTCAAATACCAATCCAGCCTAACGATCAAGAGAAGACGACTTTTACATGCCCTTATGGTACCTTCGCATATCGAAGGATGCCATTTGGGTTATGTAATGCACCAGCAACCTTTCAAAGGTGCATGATGTCCATCTTCTCTGATCTTATAGAGGAAATGGTGGAAGTATTTATGGATGATTTCTCTGTATATGGTGCGTCCTTTTCTGCTTGTTTGTTTAATCTTTGCAAGGTACTCAAGCGATGTGAGGAGACAAACCTGGTGTTGATCTCGGAGAATTGTCACTTCATGGTGAAGGAAGGGATTGTCCTCGGTCACAAGATATCTGAGCAAGGAATAGAGGTTGACAAGGCGAAGATTGAGGTCATGATGAGTCTTGAGCCGTCGGCTAATGTGAAGGGTATAAGGAGTTTCTTGGGTCACGCAGGCTTCTACAGGCGGTTTATCAAGGATTTCTCCATGATAGCTCGCCCTCTTACACGGTTGTTATGCAAAGAAGCTGAGTTCGTGTTTGATGAGGAGTGTCTTCACGCTTTCAAGACCATCAAAGAAGCTCTTGTCACGGCACCTATAGTACAAGCACCAGATTGGAGCTTACCCTTCGAGATCATGTGCGACGCGAGTGACTATGCCGTGGGAGCTGTTCTTGGTCAGAGGAAAGACAAGCGGTTGCATGTTATCTACTACGCCAGTCGTACCTTGGATGACACGCAAGTGAGATATGCTACAACCGAGAAGGAGCTGCTGGACGTTGTGTTTGCTTTTGAGAAGTTCAGGTCATATTTGGTGGGCTCTAAGGTTGTTGTATGCACTGATCACACGGCTTTGAGGTATATCTACTCTAAGAAAGATACCAAGCCGAAGCTCTTAGGTGGATTCTCCTTCTACAAGAGTTTCATATGGAGATAAAAGACAAGAAGGGGATAGAGAATGGTGTCGCTGATCATCATTCTAGGATGAGAGTGTCTGGAGCCTTACCCTTGGATGATTCACTTCCAGAAGAGCAGCTCATGATGATCAATACGGTGGTATGCACACGGCTAGAGGATCAGTTTGAAGATGTTTTGGCATTGAGAGAAGAGAACCTGCCTTGGTATGCTGATATAGTGAACTTCTTAGCTTGTGGAGAGGAACCTACTCATCTTGACCACTACCACAAGAAGAAGTTCATGAGAGATATCTCTCATTATTTTTGGGACGAGCCTTACTTGTACAAGATGGGAGTAGACAGCTTCTGTCAGCTAACACAAGGGAGATCCTACACTCTTTGAACCGTGTAAAACCAAGCTTCTTTGCTATAGAATGGGGCATGAGATTTATACTTGCTCCCAAATCTCATAAGCAGCTCTCAAACTTCAATGGACCCAAAGCACAAGGAATGGTGAAGGATCCTGGATCTCCTAGCTTCTTAGGCACTATTTCTCTATGAATAATCGCACTAAACTCTTCACTAAGCACCAAGACTTCTTTACTCTCCTAAGTCTTCTTTGTAAGGGTGTCTTTGAAGAACTTAGCACACTTTGGCATCATAGCTAGGCAATCCACAAGAGGGAACTTGATCTCAACGTCCTTTAGATGCTTCTCAAACAAGAGTCTATACTTTTCTATCAGCTGTTTCTTGAAGCGGCCAGGAAGAGGAAGCTTAGGCACATACGGTGGAGGCACATAAACATCCTTCTCCTTGGTAGCTTGCTCCAATTTCTTCTCTACAGCTACCTCTTTACCCTTTCTTGGTCTCTCAATCCATACATTATCAAAGTTCATCTCCTCATCAGCTGAAAGCTTACCCTCCCGCTCTTGGACTACAATGTCCTCATTATTCATAGGAGCAACATGCGGAAGAAGCTCTCTACCACTCCTCAAGGTGATACCGTTTGCATACTCTTTCGGATTCTGCTCACACTTGCCCGGTAAGCTGTTCTGACAGCTTGTACTAGCCTTTCCCTTCTCTAACTGCTTGATCTTGTTGTTCAGCTACAACTGAGGTTCAAGGTCAAATATTTTGGGTTTGCAGAGTCACAATTCAGCTGTTGAAGCATGGAAGAACATCAGTATGCTGCTGAATTTGGGTTGCAAGGTCCACAAGGTCCACAAGGTTTACAAGGTCTTCAAGGGATCCAAGGCTTACGAGGACAGCAAGGTCCACATGGTTTACAAGGAGCTGTGGTTCACAGACCATTGAGACCTATAGGTGCTGCAGATATACCATCAAGCTATGCTTCCACCCATGGAGACTGACCACTATGAGATAAAGAGCAGCATGATTGCTTTGGTTCAAGAAAAGAAGTTCTTTGGCTTGCCTAATCAAGACCCTCTTGAGCACTTGGATCACTTTGAGAGGATATGAGCTTTGACAAAGCTTAGTGGAGTTTCAGATGAGGGTTGAAACTCAGATTGCTCCCATTCTCTCTTGGTGGTAGAGCTCGAATGTCGGAAAAGTCTTTAGCACAAGGCAGCATCACCACTTGGGAACAATGCAAATGTGTTTTCTTAACCAAGTTCTTCTATCCCTCAAGAACTGCAAAATTCAGGAATGAGATCACAAACTTTAAACAGTAGTATAATGAGAGCTTTGGAGACACTTAGGAAAGGTTTAGAGGCTTCACTCATCAATGCCCTCACCATGGCTTAACCAAAGAAATGCTACTATCCACACTCTATGGAGGTGTTCTCCCAAAGATAAGAATCCTTCTAGATACAGCTAGTAATGGTTATTCCCTTGGGAAAGATGTTGATGAAGGTTGGATATTGGTGGAGAACATGGCACTAAGTAATTGGGACTATGTTGATGAGTTTGAGCAGAATGCAAAAACAGCTGAACAGGAGTTGGAAACAACAATGCAAGAGATAAAAGCTATGCAAAAAAAGGTGGATATGTTGTTAAATGGAGGCCCTTACATTCAACACCATCAAAGCTCTTCTTCTCAACCACTTGGCACCAATAACCAACAGCAAGGGAACATGATACTTCCCACTACCACTATGCAGCTTGCCTTGGCGCCACCTCCACAACAACCAAGCCCTCATCCACCTCAAGAGTTGGACATCAAGAAGATTCTACTTCAAATACAATAAGTCCAAGCAGAACTTCAAGGAAGAATGGCTGCTGAAATTCAAAGAACTATGGCTGAAATTCAGAGAAGCATGGCTGCTGAAATTCAAAGAAGTATTGCCTCCACCATCAACAACTTCCAATCCCAAATAGACTCCTTGACTATGCAGCTGAGTAAACAAGAGAATAATGCTCAGCCACTCACCTTCAAGAAGCCCTTACAGCATTATTATGGTATCTCCTCCACTTCCCTAACTGATATTGATGAGAAAAAAAAATCTATTGCTGAGATTGAAAGCTCCCTCTCTGGCCATGAGTTTGTCCCTATAACTCCAAAGGTGACACCCTCTATCATCAATGTGGACATTGAGTCTAAGTGTGGGGGAAGTGCTTTTCACTTGAGATCAGCTAGTGATGCAAATGCTGGCGAAGAAGATAAGGCTATTGAAGCTGAGGTTTTTGAAGCTGACGTGGAGGTCAAACAAGGAGCTGCACTAGCACCACGCCCTCAAGGAACTCTTCCAGAAGAACAATCCTTTGAAGAGGGAGCAGACACAGAAGAAGAAGAGTGGTGGTTGCCACATGAAGTTGTTGATAATACCAAGGAATACTTGATTGAAGTTCCTGATGTTAAAGAGAAAACTCAAGCTGCTATCCTTCCTGTTTACCAACCCACTATCCATTTTCCAGGAAGATTGAAAAAGCAGCTAGTACAGAAGTATCAGACCCTCTATGCTTCTCAAATGGAACTTAGAGGTCTGAACGGTCAAGAGGAGCTTGAGAAATTAAGAGTTAAAACTGGAGCATCTGAGGTTAAGGAGCAGAACATCAAGAAGCTTGGTAATCCAGGAAAGTTTCTAGTCTCTTGTGAGCTTGGTGAATTGGTTGTGGACGAGGCCATGTGTGACACAGGTTCAAGTATCAATGTGATGTCTTTTGACTTGGCAAAAGAACCAGGAGTCACCAAGCTGAAAGCATATGATTCCACAGTCACTTTTGTGGACTCTTCTTCAAGAACACCTGTTGGTCTCATTGAAGACTTTTTTGTGAGGATTAGAGCATGCAAAATACCAATTGATTTTGTTGTGATGGAAATGGCTCACACTCAGAAGCCTTCTCTGCTCCTTGGGACTCCATTTCTGAACACAGCAGGCGCTGATATTGACTTCACCAAAGGGAGAGTCACCCTCAAGAAGGTTGATGATGGAGTTAGCTATGCAATAAAGACTCCACCTTCAAGCTTTTGTGGAAGCATCACTAATGTTGAGAAAGGAGCTACTAAGAAGCCACCCGATGTCAAGAAAGAGCTGAGGGGACTCAAGGCTGAAGTGCTAAAAGAAGATGAAGACCCTCTTGACCACAATGAGTATAATGGTGAAGCCTTTGATGGTGCTTGTCTTCTTGACTTGTTTGATGGAATCAAGGTGAAGCTCTATGTTGGACCAAAGAAGCCAAGAAAGAGAGTCAGGCAACCTAAGGAGAAGCTCTACTGTGGACCCAACACATTGTTCAAGAAGAAAGGAGAAGGAACTCCAGTTCCACTACATCATCCTCCATGATCTTAAGGAGCATGATAAGTCAAGGTTAGTGACTCTAAACAAGCACTCTTGGGAGGTATTCCCCTGTTATCCTTGTACATATTATTGCATTTTATGTTTTCTTTTCTGTTTTTCTTTCAATAACAGGAGCAAGTGTGGTCTAAGGCAAGTTGTTCTAAGTTTGTTATAAGTCTGCCGAAACTCCCTCTAAGGTACGCAATCCTGCTCCTTTGCTTCTGAATACTTCTGAGTGCCTTTTATTACACTCTTTCAAGCTTCTATTACACAAGGGACTATGTAATTCAAGTGTGGGGGAGGGCATTGCACTTAACATGGTGTTTTGTTTTCTTATCTTCTCTTTTACATACTTGAGTCTCATGCATTCATCTATATGCACTGAAAATCCATAAAATTTAAAATTATTTTTTTGAACCAAAAAGATCATTTAGTTGCATTTACATCACTGAGATTGAGTCTAGATGCATTTCATATAGGTTTGCATACATTTTCATAGTGAGAAGATAATAAATACTTGTCAAGATGTTAATGTTTGAATTGTTCTCAATGCCTTGGTTATCTGGTGTTTGATTGCATTGTAGTGAGTTTGAACTTAAGCCTGCACCATATCTTGAATTCTTGCATTGATACTCTTGTCTTATGCTTAAGCTTGCTTTGATTTGATTCCAACTCTATCTTATTAGAACCATAATCTTGACTTTGAATTATCTTGTTTGTGCATTAAGAGTGATTACATGGCTACCCATATACATACTTGGATTATCTTTTTCCCTTCTTACCACTCTTGTTAATCCAAGTAGCTGATCCTCATCATTATGGGACAGTTAACCACACCCTAAACCAATCCTTCTTTCTGAACCTAAAAACTATTGTAAGAGTTGTGAGGCCTTGCATTGCATCATTTTTGATTTTATCTTGGCAAAAAGTATTAGGAATAAGGCTGGCAAGGAGAAGCTATCTTGTAGACACCAGCTTGCATTTTGAGTTTTGTATTAGATTAGGAGATTGGGAAAGGGTAGTGTAAGTTGTTTGAGCTTTAATTGTTATTATCTTTGAGAAGAAGAAGTATGGGATTGGTAGTATGGGGGAACAGTTTATTTTGTGGTTAAGTTAACTAGGAAGAAAGCTCTAAGTGCTAAAGAAGAAAGGTGCCAACAACAACAAAGCTTACAAATGGTCATCCAAAAGGAGAAATCAGACTAAGCAATCCACCAAAGGGGATGAAAATGGCGCCAATCATACAATTAAGAAGAGCAAGTTCCAAAAAAAAGTCAACCACACAAAAAAGAAGAAGAAGGAGTCCCCCCCCCCCCCACTTGGGGTTTTAGAAGTTATTAGGTTCATCTTGGGTAAAAAGGATAGAAGAGAGCTTTGACTTGCATGCATAGGTGTGCTTTTACCTTTAGCATTTTGCCTAAGATAGAATTATTTCATTGAGTGATCCCCTGAATCTTAGAACCCTTATTTGAATGAGATCATTTTCATCTCATGACCATATCCCTTGACCAAATGTTTTCTCTTGATTTGCACAGACTTGATCCATTAGTTACTGATTAATGAATGTTATAAGTTTTGGTTGATTTGAATGCTTGTGTAGGCTAAGCTAGAGTTCATTGTTTGCTATGATGGGTATGGCTAAAGTTTTTAAAGTAGAACAATCTCTATGCATTTTAGAACCTATAACTTGGGCATTGAATCAGTTTCTCCATTGACATCTTTAGTTTTGAGCTCCCACTTTCAAACCTCACTCTCCCATTGGTTCTTATTTGCTTGAGGACAAGCAAAAGGCAAGTGTGGGGGTGTTAATATCTCTTGTATTTACATCATTTAGGCTTGCATTTAGTGCATGTTTTGGTTCTCTTTTGCGTGTTTTCCTTATCTTTTGTCCCATTTTCTTCTCCTTTTAGACTTAGGTTGCATTTAGGATGTAACTTGCATTTTATAAGCATAAAAGATGTTTATAGGTACTCATTGAGCTACAAGGAGCATGGGAGATGATGGTGGGTGCAGCATAAGACATGAAAAGAGCGAAGAAGAAGGTGCACCTTGTTCGGAAAAAGCATCTACACTCCGATTCAGCTTCAACACTCTTCAGAAAAGTTGTAGCCACGTGAGTTAGCTTTCAGGGGGACTTGGTTTCAGGTTATTCTTATATGCCCTTCAACAGATATCGCATTTTTCGTGAAAGCAGTCTAGTCTGGCGCGAGCAGAAGGGTGAGCGAAATTAAATCGATCGATCTATATTTGTATCAATCGATCCGAAGTTCAAAAATTACCCAAGCCCAGACTGAAGACCATTTATTTACAATTTTGCCATTTTCGCTGAAACTCCTATAAATACTTAGAATCCCTAATTTCAGTGGAGACATCTCTTTCTCCAACAATATCTTCTTCTTTGTTTTAGATTTTTGATTTTGTAATTTGAATCTTTGTTTATTTCAATAAAAGTTTGCATTTCCCATAATCTTTTGTCTTCCTAATCATGATTAACTATCTTTCCTTCATAGATTTGATGGTTTTCACCATGATTAGTGAGTAGTTTGCTTTAGGTTTGAGATTAGGGCAGATGGGGTGATTTTAGTGATTGTTTAGGTTGATAAGGGCTTAGATCTTCTCATTCCCTTTCTTATATGATTGTGCTTAATGCTTAGTACCTCATTGTTGGAGAAGTTGATTTTAGGTTTTCACATGCACAGCAAGTGTTTGATGAAATTCCTGAATGAAGTTCAATGCTTGAAAATGGTGTTTAGATAATCATGAGTCTTTGCATCTATCCTATCTTGCTTGAATGTGCTTATTGCCTAGTACCATATTGATGAGAAATTGCCTTTAGACATTGATAATGCATGGGAATGTGAGTTGATGTTTGATATATCATATAAGAGATTAGTAAACCTAGCCTAAGAGATTAGACGTCTAGCATGCTAATTGGTTTTACGGAACTTGATTTTAATGCTTGATGATTATCTGTTTGAGTGAAGAGATTTATCTTGAATATGTGATTAGAAAAGGGATTAATGCCAAGAGATTGGATTAGTCTATATTAGTGTTCCTTACCTAAGGTTGAGTGTTTAGAATTGCTTGTTTTGATCACCATAGACATGAAGATGAATCACCCTATCACCATGGCCTTGATCTTGAACCATCTTTTAATCTTTGAAGTATAGTTTTAGTTTGTTTTAGTTCAGCTTTTACTCTCGTTTTGCTCTGTTTCTTATTGCTTTTATTGCTCTTCAATTGCTTTGTAACCCATAAAAATTATAGCTAAATACTAGAGAAGGAAATCTAGAGATAGGATTAAATCTAGAAATTTTCCTAATATCTAGCTATTTTTAAAAAATATCATAATTCCCTAACAACTAACTATCATCTTAAGGAATTAAAAGGCAATTTTCCAAAAAAATTAAACAAGTAAATCAATGATCTGAAAATATCTTTTGACAAGATGAATGCAAGATGCTAATAGCCTTAAGAAAACAGAAACTCACACTCTCTCTTTCTTTAGAAAACTCTAAATGCAAATGAGAGAGAGTGGGCAAAACCATACAAATATAAAGACTAACAAAACCATGGGCAAACAAGTGGTTTCTGACAAAAGTGTGGTCAAGGCACATCTTTCATGGTCAAAGATGCTTGCCTTGACCACAATTCAAATTTAAAAACCGGAGGGAAAGAAGAAAAAAGGGAAAAAATTTACTTACCTCGGCACGAGATCGAGTCTATTTGGTCGATCTAGGACTCGATCTAATGCTAATGTTGACTAGGATCGAGAGGGTTGATCGATCAGGGACTCGATTCAGATTGCATCGAGTCTTAGATCGATTGTTCCCCCTCGTTCCATGATTTTTGGTCACTAAGGCTATGCTCCTTGGATCGAGCCAAGTGATCGATTTGGGAGTCGTTTGGGCTGAGATAGAGTGGCAGATCGAGTAGATAAATCGATATAACCTCGAGGATCGAGTGAGGTCAGTCGATTTACACCTCGTCTGCATTTCAAACTAAACGCATGGGTGGTTTATCCTCTCATGATCGACTGACTCACTCGATTGTCTACTCGATCTCGTCTAGATCGACGGACTCCTCTCGATTCACTAGCTCGATCTAGTAAAGATCGAGCTAGGATAAGTCAATCTAGCACTCGATCTCTAGCATATACTTCACCCTTCTCGCCTCTTTTGACTCCAAGATCATGATATCCAATCACCTATCATTTCATCTACGCACTTAAACATAAAAAGCATAAAACTGAAATAGAAAGAAAGCAAAAATATGTACAAGATAGACATGGGAATGCCTCCCAAGTGCGCTTTCTTTAACGTCTTTAGCTAGACTTTACGTGGTTTAGGCCTGAGGTAGTGTGTTTGACATGTTTTCTTTGATCTTATTTTCTGTTATCATCATTTTAGTCATCATGCATCATGTAAGGCATATAAAAGAACAAATAAATGATAAAATTTTTAAAAATTTCAAAAAAAATTCATGTAGTTGCATTCGAATTGTTAAACATTTAGGATTGAGTCTAAAAGTTTTGAGCATTTAGGTTGTTTACATTTGCATAAGGGGCAAAAGTTTTTTTTGAAAAGTGTTTTAAGCTCAAGAATTGTTTAAAGGCCCTAGTTAGTAGTTCTTTGATGCATTGTACACTGTTTGAAAGTAAGCTTTAACCATACTTGGATCATTTGTTTTGATTTTCGTGGCTTAAGTTGAACATTCATGAATTGAATCATTTCCTAATAAGTGAGAACCTTAATTTGAATCTTTTTAATTATCATACTTATGCATTTGAAAAAAGGATACATGGATCACTTATACATATTTAGACTTTCTTCTTCCTTTCACCACTCTCTTGTAAGCCTAAAGAGACTTCCCCACCTCTACCTTACGCTCCTTTCAAGCCAATGTTCTTGTGTGATGAATCTTTTTGAGGACTCTTTTCGGTTGAACTCAGCATAAAGTGTTAGGTTTAGGTGACATGATTCGGCTTTCATATTGATACTAGCTTTGCATTTTGAAGCTAGTTTTAGGCTTAGGATAGGGCGGGTATTCATGGGAATTGCTTTGTTTTGCTTCGGTTTAAAGAGTTTGAAGTTTGGAAGTTGAATAAAAAGGGTTTTAATGGTTTTAAGTGGAAGGCTTATTGTTTTAAAAATGAAAGCTCTAGTTTAAATAAGAACGTAGCTCTCAAAAGAAAAGAAAAATAAAAGAAAAGAGCCAAAAGGCCAAATGATTAAAAGGAAAAGAAAAAAAAATGAGTAGAGAGCTATCAAAGTAAAAAGAAAAGAGCTAAATATGTTTTCAGCCTTACCACTAGCCAAAAGGGTTTTAAAATGATGCTTTTATTTGGGTTTTTGCTTGGTGATTTGCCTTGATGATGAGGGTAGTCCTTAGGAGGGTGAGTGAGCTTAAAAAAAAAAAAAATGAGAGAGGGTTCTAGGATCATTGTTAGTGTATATGGGTAGATAAGAGTCTAGTCATGTATGCATCAATTGTCTTTACCTTTAGCATTATGCATAAGTTCGACCATTATTTGAGATTTGCTTTACACTTGCATTGATACCTCTTGCGTACTATACTATAACTATAGGTTGCTTGAGCTTTGTTATTTCACCTTGCTTGCAAAACAATCTGTTTATCATACTACCTCCCTAGTGTGCTTGTTTAAAGTCACTTAGCTTGACTTTGGTTACATCTTTAGTTGAGGTAAGGAGAAGGAGTCTTGGAACTCCTTGGTGGTGTGTTGCTTCTCTTGATCCTGGTGGTGAGTCCAGAAATCCTCATCTCAGCAAAGGGCTTGGACTTGCCTCCTTGCTTCAGCTTGTAGCAGTATTCACCATCCTTAGAACAAAAGGGCTTCAAGATCACCCGTCCTTCTTAAGTAACCAACTTTATTTGATTCATCTTCTTGTAATCAACCACTTCAGGGACCTCCTTTTCAGTGATGTTTTCAAACAGCCTTGAGAAACAGCAACAATCAAATCTCTCTCCTTGGTAACCTTCAAACTCTGGCCAGTTCTAGTCAACTCCTTTCACCTTTTTCAGTTCCATAGAGAAAGCATGATCTTGCTCCAGCTTGTTGCATTTGCTGTCAAACCTCAAGACTTTATCCTTGGTAAGCCTCAGCTCAGTTATGCATTCTCTAGCATCAAATATGGCACCAGCTGAAGCTAGAAATGGTCTTCCAAGGATGATAGCATTCTTGATCTGCCCCTCAACATCTAGCACAAAGAAATCAGTTGGGATAGTCGCTCCTTCTATCTGCATAGGCACATCCTTGAGAGCTCCCAATGGCATCTTCACAGTTCCATCAGCAATGGTAAGAGAGACATTACTTTGCTGGAACTTGGTGTAACCCAACACCTTGGCAGTAGATTGATGCTTGCTCCTAGATCACACAAACAGCTCTTGAAGGTCTTGCCTTTAAGTTCACAAGAGAGTGTGAAACAACCTGGATCTCCAAGCTTCTTAATGTTCAGCTCTTTAACTTCTGATGCTTTAGCCTTAGTTCTCAGTTTCCCAAGCTCCTCCTCAGCATTTAAACCTGTCATTTCCATTTGAGCAGCATAAAGAGTTTCATACTTCTTGACTAGCAGCTCATTGAATCTTCCTGGAAATGGAATGTCAGGTTGATAAGCTGGGAACACATCAGCTTGAGCTTCCTTCTTGGCATCAGAAACTAGAACAAGTTCCTCCCCCTAGCTTTGCTCATCAATTTACTCATTGATCATGGACAGAAACTCATCTATTATAGCATCTTCCTCATGGGTGAAAGCATCAAGAGATTCAACAGCTTGGCCGTATTCCTTTGGGTTCATCTCACATTTTTCAGGGAGATTACCTTGAGGTCGTGGTACTGTTGCTACTCCTTTGTTGTTCTCTGAGGTTCTCACCCTTATAGCGAAGCCATCAAACTTTTGGTCAACTCCACATGCACATAATCAAACTTGTTATGAACCTCAGCAAACTTCTTGTTCATCTCCCAGGTTGTGTTGACCTGATTGTTGATAATTTGCTGCATCAGAACTTTGAGTTCAGGGTCTTGGGAGCTGGAAGAAGCTTGTGCTGGAGCTTGAGCATTGAATCCTGGAGGGTTATAGGGCGCTCTAGTATGGAAGTTTTTGTTCTTTTGTTGAAAACCTTGATTGTTGTTGTTGGGAACAAAAGATCTTGGACCAGCTTGCTGTTGTTGTTGAGGTGGGTACACTTGGTCTTTAGGATTTGCAACATTGTTGCTTCTGTATGATAGATTTGGGTTAGGTCTGTAGTTGTCATACCCATAGTAGCCTCCTTGATTACCAAGATAGTTCATCTCCTCAACTTGGCAAGTGTCTTAATCATCAAACTGAACCATGTCACCAACAAAGTTGACATCCTTCCTTTCCCTCAGCAGTATATCAATCTTCTTATGTAAGGCCTTGATCTCTTTTTTGTTAGACTCCTGCTTATCTTTAGCACTTCTTGGAGTTCTGTCAAACTCTTCATTATAATTTTCATCAGACAGTGCTAAGTTCTCAACCAGCTCTAATCCTTCATCAACATCCTTTACAAGAAGTTCCCATTTGATGCAGTGTCCAAGAGCATTGTGATTTTAGGCAAGGCGCCCCTGTAGAAAGTTTAGAGCAGAGAGGCTTGTGAGAAGCCATGGTGTGGGCACTGCAGTGTGTAACCCTTGAATCTTTCCCAGGCTTCATCAAAGCTTTCATTGTTCCTCTGTGCAAACCTTGAGATTTCATTCCTGATCCTAGTAGTCCTTGAAGTAGAGAAGAACTTTGCTAAAAAGGCTCTCTTGCACTCATCCCAACTAGTGATGCTTCCTTGAGGCAAGTTTTTCTCCCATTAGTGAGATTTATCCCTAAGAGACAATGGGAACAACCTTAGTTTGAAGCCATCTTCACTTACCCCATTTATCTTGGTTAGAGAGCAGAGTCTATCAAAGTTATCCAAGTGATCCAAAGGGTCTTCAAGTGTTAACCCATGGAACTTGCTTCCCTCAACCATTGAGATCAATCCTGATTTGATCTCAAAGTTATTGTTTTGAACTGCTGGAAGAATGATCCCTGTTCTGTTGTTGTAGGCGTTTGGTGCATCACCTGCGCCTATGGGTCTGACTGCTCTTGGAGGCTGAGCTGCGCCTCTAGGGCCTTGCTCTCCTTGCAAGCCCTGAACCCTCTGCTGGCCTTGTAGACCTTGATCACCAGATGCTCCTTGAGGACCTTGGAACCTCATATCATCCACAGCATGTGGCTCCTGATTGTTCATCCCTAGTCTCTCCAAGATTCCACAAACTTTTTAGGTCTTAGTTCAATTACCTAATGCTTGTACTAGTCAGTTGTAGCATAGCATAGGTTTTTATGTCAATCCAAAGGGTTAAGATGAATAACACTAGAATTACAAGCAGAAGACTCTAAGTCGGGCTAATTCAAAGAAGATTTGTTGCTTAGCAATTAAAACTAACACCCTAGGTGATCAAACACCAATCAGCATTCAAAAGAGAACAGTTTAGCAATGATCAATGAACAAAACAGAGCAATAAAACAGAGCAAATGGCAAAATTCGAAATTCAAATAAGAGAAAACATGTTCCTAGATGTGGTTATTGACTTTGGAGAGTTCAAAGGCTAACTAAGGTTGCTTTAAACATCACTGATCAAGCAAACAAGCTATCAATGCTGATTCCTAGACTTAGAGTTCACAATCAAGCAAGTTCAATCTCTTGACAAATAACACTTTGCTAATCATCCTAACAAGAACTAACTCTCATTAGTGCTAGAACATTCAACAAGCATGAATAACCAACTCTATCCAAGTCAAAATACTCCTCAAACATTCATTCTCAAGATCAGTATTTCATCAAACACTTAGTGGGCATAAAATGAAGCCTAGTTCTAGATTCATGTGATCAAGACAAATCTAGCTTAAGAACAGATTAATAGAGAGGAATCAATCATATTATACACTAACAAAACCTTAATCAAGCCTCTAAATTCCCCTAATCTACCACATCTAAGAATCCTAAGAGAACTACTCACTAATCACCATAGTTAACACCTAATCACAAGAGTAAATGATGCTAAACATGATTAAAATGCAAATTAGAGAAAAGATTAAAAGGCAAATACAAACTTTGATTAAAATGACAGATTTGTTCTTATAAACTCAAAAGAAATCAAAAAGCTTAAGCAAGAACAAAACTTGATAATAAAAAATAATTAGTATAAGCTATTTATACTAAAAGACAAATGCCCTAGAATAATAGCAAAAGTGTAAATAAAAGCAAGTTCGGGCTGGTCTGTATCGATCTAGAGTGATCGATGGACTTGATGGATGGTGCATATGTGGCATTCCCATCGATCACTCCATGATCGATACACTTGATCGATGGACATTTATTGGTCAGTCTTGACCGATACACTTGGTCGATGGAGCATCCGATGGTTTCCCATCGATCACTACTTGATCGATGGGTTTGATCGATAGGCTTCTGCTGACTTGTATCGATCATGCCAGATCGATATGCTTCAGGTCTTGATTGATGGAACACCAGAAATTGCCCTCCTTAGCTCTTTTTGCTCCTTCTCAGCTTGGCTAACTTCTTGAACCATTCCCATACTCCCTCCTTGCTCCATTTAGCTCCTTAAATACCTAAAAAAAAATCCATGATGCATAGAAAATGCAGACTACAACCTAAATGCAACCTAAGTCTAAAAGGAGAAGAAAATGGGACTAAAGAGAAGGAAAACATGCAAAAGAGAACCAAAACATGAACTACATGCAAGGCCTCACAACTCTCACAATAGTGGTTAGTTTCAGAAAGAAATATTGGTTTAGGGTGTGGTTACCTGTCCTATAATGATGAGGACCAGCTACTTGGATTAAAATGAGTTGTAAGAAGGGAAGAAGATAATCCAAGTATGTATATAGGTAGCCATGTAATCACTTTCAATGCACAAACACGATAATTCAAAGTCAGGATTATGGATGTAATAAGATAGATTGGAATCAAATCAAAGCAAGTTTCAGCATAAGACAAGATTATCAATGCAAGAATTCAAAGTATGGTGCAGTTTTAACTTCAAACTCACTACAATGCAATCAAACAACAGATAACCAAGGCATTGAAAACAACTCAAACATTAACATCTTGACAAGTGTTTATCATCTACTCCCTATGCAAATGTATGCAAACCTACATGAAAAGCATCTAGACTTAATCTTAATTATGCAAATGCACTCAAATGATTCTATTTTATTCCAAAAATTTGAAACTTTTATGGATTTTCAGTGCACATAGATGAATGCATGAATGCATAAGACTCAAGTATGCAAAAATGAAACTAAGAAAACAAAATACAATGTCAAATGCAATGTCCTCCCCCATGAAAGAGCAGTTTTTGGTCACTAGATCAAATTCCTTAGCTTCTAATCAGTTGTAGAATAGAGATCAGGTATCAATCCAATTGTGGGAAATGAGATGCAAACAATGCTTTAAGCTAAGCAAGATTGGGGTTTGATTATGTGAGAACAAGTCTAACAACCTAATGGTGCAATAAAAGAAAAGCTTAAACTAAATGTAAGTGAACAGAACTAAATGATGAACTTAAAGCAATGACTAAACAGGAATGTAAGCAAGAAATGACTACTAAAGAAAGAACTAAGCAAGATGACTTTGAAGCCAATTAATTAAAAGCAAGACTCAAGGTTCTAAGCAGTTGTGGGACAATGCTTTTCAAGAGAGATAAGGAGATTTCTTTCTAAGGCATTCAACAAGCATAAATCAAGCAATCCATTGTCAATGTTATGGTCCTAGACAACGTATCTAAAGGGAACCACTTGGCGTCAATAAGGAATTCATATTCAACAAGATTGAAGTGTCAGACCCACTTGTGATGGCGTATCCTCCTACCATGAGCATAAAGATCAGAATTATTCTAGCCTAAGAGATGCACCAATCAAGCAACTACTCTCTCACCCAAGCAATAATTTATATCCACTTATCAATCTTGTGAACCAATAAGGACCTAAGCAGCTATAGACCAATCAAGATTATGGATTTAAGCACAAACTCGAATTATCCTAGCAAAGCTTAACAATGAACAAGAATGAAGCTAAGCATTAGTTAACCTTATGCAAAGATGATAAATCTAATATACCAAGATGCAAGAACAAAGACTAGAAGACAAGATTAAACCATAAAAATGCAAACTTTATTAAAGATCAAGATCCTTAAGGCAAATCGCCCTTTAAGATTTAGAGAGTGTTTTTGAAAAAGCTAAACTTAGATAAAAATAAGACTTGATAAGGATAATGTTTTGTGGCTTCCCTTTTTTATAGTAGGGAGCCAAAAGATACATAAAAAACCTAAAAAGATAAGATAAGGTTAACAAAAGTCAAATGGTCAACGCAGATGAGTTGCATCGAGGTCGTACAGTCGTTGTTCTGCTCGATATACGACCTCGATATGGCCCGTGCAGCGTGTATCGACGTCCTTCCTTCATGCTGGTCCTCGATGCAGACCAACAGCTTGGAATACTCGTTCCGATCCTTCTCCTCTCGTCCTGCTGCTTGCATCGAGCACACTCCACGGCTGTTCTGCTCGATACGGTTGCTCGATATGGACCAGACTTTGCAAGAACTCCACTTTTGACATCTTCTTTGATCATGAGCTGCTTCCATCTCCTCCCAGCTCCAAGCAACTCCAACAACACCTGAAAACCACCACAAACATGCACACGTATGCAAATGTATGCAATCCTAAGCTAAATGCAGGCTATGTTGATTCTAAGTGCAAATGATACCTAAATGCTAACCTATAATGCAAAAACAGAGGAAACGATGCATGAAATGCAGCTTAAAATGATCTAAATTAGCAAACTATCAACACCCCCACACTTAGCTTTTGCTTGCCCTCAAGCAAACAAACACTTAACATGGTGATGAGGATTTAAATGGGATATCATATCTTTGAAAATGCTAAGAGTAAATCAAAATGAAGTCCATGTTCCTAATACAAGAGTGCAGTTGATGGAAGAATACTTTAAAAACTTAGCCTCTTTCATCACAAATCAAGAATAAGGATCATCACTAAGCTTCCAACCTTCACATGCTCATCAAATAAAACAACCTTTTTAACATTCAATTATGCTCAAATCGTGAATCATGCTTATGCAAATGCGAAAGTGTCACTTGGCAAAGGGACAAGGCTTAGTGGAATAAAAATGATCCCACTTCACAAACTGGTTTTGGTGTTTAAAGGGTTCTCTCAAGGAAAAGCATGGTTGGGATTTGGCAAAATCTTAAGGGTCATAGAACAACTTACACATACAAAGGAAGACTCCCATCTACCCAAGATCTATAAGATGTGTTCTTAACTCTAGCTAAGCAATGAAAGACCTTCCAATGCTACCTTTTTTAAGAACTTAAACCCTTTTTAAAACCCAAAAACTTTTCTTCTTCAAGCACTTTGGAGAACACTTCTTCTTTTGAACTTCAAGTGGTGGTGATTTGCTTTTTTAGAGTTTGGCTCCTTTATTTGGTGATGCTGGTGCTTGATTTCCCTTTGGCTTTTTGATTTACTTGTTTTGCACTTCTTGCATCTTCTTTTCTTCTTTGAACATGAGCCTTCTTTCTTTGAGTTTAAAATCGCCATTTCCACTCTTTTGCTTGTGTCACACTCCTTTTTCTTTTGTGCCTTGACTTCTTTCTTCTTTGCCTCTCTTAAAAAATAAACCCAAGATAACCCCAAACCATTCCCCAAACATCCTAATCTATCTAACTCAAGAGTGAGGTAGTTCTACAATGGAAGTACTTCCCTTGTAGTTCCAACCCAACACTATTTGCTAAGTAACAACCATGATGGAAGAGACCTCACAAATCACACACTGTTAATGTCTTGGATTGAAAGAAGGTTTAGTTAAGGGTGGGGAAATCTAAATGGATCTTTTAGAGAGTGGCAAAAGAGAATAAGAAGATCCAAATATCTTAAACAATCCATGACATCAATCACAAAAGCATAAGGAATGATAATTGCGAATTCAAATTAGGTTCTACTTAAACAAAGGTTGAAATCATTTCAAAGCATTCTTAAGTTTTAAACAAAGCTCACACATATGCAAATTCCAAAAGTGGTTCAGCTTTATTTCTGGTCCAAAATCAAATGCACAAAAGGATTAAAAACAAGGGCTTCATTTTCATAAATCACTACAATTACAAAGATGAACTATCATAGTTCCCAATTTAAACAAGCAAGCTAGTCCTATATGGATGCATCAAGTCTAAATCCTATAAGAATGCATGAAAATCAAACTCTTTTTGTGAAGCAATTTTTGAAAAATTTTCAATTTTTTTGGTTTTTTCTATGCCTTAGATGCTATGTAATCATGATGCATGGTTCCTATTCTACTATGCAATTGAAAATGCAAGCATCAGTCTATCATACACCCTCCCCCACACTTAAATTACACAACGCCTGTGTAATAAAAATGCTAAGGATAGTTTTCACAAACATCAAGCAAACAATCGCAATAATTAAAAAAAATGTGTGGTATTTACAATGGTTAGTGTGGTGTACCTTACTTCAGGTGGAGGAGTGGTGAGAGTCTGAAGTTTCAATAGCATGAGAAGGTGAAGCTTCCTCTTCTGATGGAGTTTGCTGTCTAGTCCTTCTCTTCTTTCCTTTTCCCCTTGGAGCAGCTATATGAGATGAATGCCTGGCCGGTTGAGGGACTTGTGTTCTTGGCCACTCACTGATGTGGAATGAGTGTCTCTCTTGGGCTGTCCTCTCTGGTGTATATGGGATTGCAGGCCATGATCTAGCAAAGATCGAGCCAGGATGAGTCGATCTAGCACTCGATCTCTAGCCTATATTTGCCCCTTCTTACTCCTTTTGGATATAAGATCATGGCCTGCAATCCCTTATACCTTTTCCTACACACTCAGAAGATAAAAACATAAAACTGAAAGAGAAAGAAAGCAAAAATATATACAAAATAGACATGGGGATGCCTCCCAAGTGCGCTTTCTATAACATCTTTAGCTAGACTTTACTTGGTTTAGGCAGATGGTGGGTCTTGGAGAAGCATTGAAGTGCTCTCCTTGTTGAATGCACTGGCCATGTATGGCTTCACTCTGTGGCCGTTGACTGTGAATGCATTCCCACTCTTGCCAACAAACGTAACGGCTCCATAGGGCAATACCTCCTTGATCTCAAACGGTCTGCACCACCGTGACTTCAGCTTCCCTGGAAAGAGCTTCAACCTCGAGTTGTAAAGCAATACCAAACTGCCATTCTTAAGCTCTTTGTGAACCAGCTTCTTGTCATGAGCTGCCTTAGTACGCTCCTTGTAGATTCTAGCACTTTCGTAGGCGTCCAGCCTTAGCTCATCAAGTTCATGTAGCTGGATCAAGCGCTTTTCCTGAGCGGTCTTTAGATCAAAGTTCAGCTGCTTCACTGCCCACAACGCTCTATGTTCCAACTCAACGGGGAGGTGACATCCTTTGCCGTACATGATATATCATGGTTTTTGCTGGTTTTTGTCCATGATATAAGTCCTGTTTATAGAGTCTTTTTGGTATTTTTCGAGTCCTATAGAGTCTTTGCAGGTTTAGGTACGAATGGAGCATAATTGTGGATTCTGGAACCTTTTGGAGCTATACTTAAGCTGTTGCTGAAATTCTTCTCTAAATCTCATTAGAAGAAATTGCAACTTGGCCCAAAAGTTTCCCACTATTTGCACTTTTGCCCCAGTTCGTGTTTAGACTTGTATTTAGGTTTTCTAAGCCATTGTTAGGCAGATATTCAGAGAATTATTGAGACAGGGAGAGAGATTAGATTGAGAGCTTTTGGAGAGACAAATCCATACTCTCTAGAGAAGAATTTCGAACCCCTTTAGTCTTTTACTCTATTTTCTTAATGCAATATTATTCAGTCATGATTTGTGTTTCACTTGCTATGTCTGAGTAATTTGTTAGTTAGGTTTTGGGCTATTCAAAGGTTGATAATGAATTGTTAGAACTACAAAACTGGAAGGATAAATCATTTGGTTCTTCATCTTGATTGCTTTAATACTGGTTTTAAGATTGATCACCTAGAAATCAGATCTTAGGTTGTTTAATAAATGTGGAAACATTATTAATCACCAGAACTATCTTAGATGAGCAAAATAATTAGTTGCAAAGGAATTTGGATTAGTGGTTTTGTGAACTTATCGAACCTGATCAATAATGCATATTTAGGTTGTTAGAGTTTGCAAAGGAATTTGGAATTCTGGAATCTGATCATAGTTAATCTCTGCGACGGAAGTCGATTGGTTTTACATTAGTGTTTCGAGTTATAGAACGGTTTTAATAAATATTCCTTTCAGTCTGTGGTCTGCAATTTATGTCAACCTGCGAATTTCCCATTGCCTAGCGCTTGTCTCTATTGATTTTAAGAATCAACAACCATCCTGATTCATTGATTTCACAAATATCTTAGTTTTATTTTATCATCTACTGCTTAGATTTATTTGAATCTAAAATCTGTTGAGTGATAGTCTTAAGTCCTTGTGGATTCGATCCCTAAGTACTACCGTGATCTCTTAATTTGAGAGAGTAGCTCTAAGGGCTAATTTGAGCATATCAAATTTTGGCGCCGTTGCCGGGGACTTAGATATCGCTTTCAGATTTTTAGTATTAGAATTTTGACTAAGTTTTTATTTTCTGTTTACTAACTTCTTTCACTTTTCTGTTGTCTGTTTCAGGTGCATGCATAATCGCAGTACCAGGAGCAACAAAGACAAAGAACTTGTGACTTTAGACATCGACAAAATCGCCAAGCTAGAGAGAACCATCAGGAAAGCCAAAAAGCAGACTAAAATGGTTGGACCACTTGTTCTGAGGACAGATGCTGAAGGTCATTTAGTTGAAAGAGAAGGGAACAGAAGGAATGAGGATGGGCAGAGGATATATGACAATGGCGTTGTAATTGAGGAGCAGAATGTACAACAGCAAGCTGCTGGAGATACTGCTGGGCGTCATCCATAGAGGACTCTAGGAGATTACAACAGGCCAGATCAGTTCTATGCAAATAGAGCTGCAATCCGCCCACCTGCCTTTCAGAGGAATGACTTTGAGCTGAAACCCAGTTACTATCAGCTTGTAAGTCAGCATCCTTTCCATGGGCTTCCACATGAACATCCAATGGAACACATTGAGAAGTTTGAAGACCTGGCTTCAAGTGTTAAAGTCAATGGAGTCACCAATGACTTCCTATTCTGCAAGCTCTTCCCTCACTCTTTGGAAGGAGATGCAGCACATTGGCTCAAACAGCTGGCGCCTGCATTTTTGACTACATGGGAGGACACTAAATCTGTTTTCCTCAACAAATTCTATGATGATGCAAGGTCAGAAGAGTTGAGGAGAAATATCGCCACATTCTCCCAAGGTCCAACAGAAGCTTTTAAAGCAGCATGGGTTAGATTTAAGCTGTACCAAAGGGACTGCCCACATCATGGATTTAATGAAGTACAGCTGCTGGGAATCTTTTTCAGAGGTGTTGACTGGAAATACCAGATGGTTCTGGATGCAGCAAGCAATGGGAACTTCAACACAATAGTCCCAGCTGATGCCATCAAGTTGATAGAGAACCTAGCTTCCAGCAACAGCACAAAGAATGCTGATTTTGAGAGACAGAAAAACGCTGGGGGAGCAGGAAGTAGTCAGTTTGTTGCTGAGATGGAAGCCAAGTTGGACTCTGTGCATAATCTCCTGGTTGGGAAGAAGTCTGTTCAGTTTGCTGCTGAGGTTGAGACATTTGAGCCAGCTGAGGAGTTTGAAGAAGAAGATGTCAACTACATCAATGGAGCTGGTTTCCAAGGACAAAGGTACAACAATCAGCAAGGAAACAGAGGATTCAGTGGGAATATACAGAGAAACAATTTCACAGGAAACCAGAGTTCTACTGGCTACTCCCAAGCCTCAGTTTCAGAAGTCTGAGTACCAGAAGCCTTATCAGAACAACAACTTCAACAGGAACTATGGTTCCTCATCCTCTCAGCCTGCACCAGCACCATCAGCTTCAAGCAAAATGGAAGCCATGCCTTAACAGTTGCTAGAAGGTCAGCAAAAGATTACAGTTGACTTCAATGGCAAGATTGACGCCCTGTATCAAGATTTGAATGGGAAAATCGAAGCTCTGAACACTCATATAAAGAATTTGGATACTCAAGTGGCTCAAACTGCTGGGGCTGTGAAAAGACAGGATGGATTCCTTCCAGGAAGGACAGACACCAATCCAAGACACTCTGTTAACGCCATTACGCTGAGGAGTGGAAAGAATCTGCAACCAGTGCAGAAAAAGGGCTTTAGTACAGAAGGTTTCGAGCAGCTGCAGGAGTTTGAAGATGAAGATTTCGAAAATTTTGAAGAGTATCGATCGACACCAACCCCTCAGTGTCGATCGACACCAGAGGAAATTCATGACTCCTCGACTCGAAGCAAACGGATATCGATCGAGGTCGACAAGCTGCCCGACACCGGATCGACACCACTCTCAGGAACCAGTGTCGATCGACACCCACCCCCTAGTGTCGATCGACGCCCACCACAGAAGCAAACTCCGAGTTCTCAGACTCCAGAAAGTGCAGAAGAAAGGGTCTACAAGCCAAAGGTGCCTTATCGAAGGAACCAGATGAAGTCTAAACAGGAACTGGAGGATGCTAGGATTAAAGCTATCATGGATAAGCTTGTGGTTGAGATCCCTTCGATAGATGCCATAAGGACCACACCTGTGATAAAGAGATGTGAAAAGGATGATGACCAAGAATTTAGGGCTGGAACAAGGAACAATGATGATTTCAGAACAAGTGAGTGCAGTGATTCAGAATAAGATACCAGAGAAGCTGACTGATCCTGGGAGCTTTGTTCTGGATTGTACAATCTTTTCTGAAAGGTTTGAGAGGTCATTATGTGATCTAGGGTCAAGTGTCAATCTGATGCCTCATTCAGTTGCTGTCAGTTTAGGTATGACCGACTTCCAGCCAACCAGAATATCTCTCATCCTAGCAGACAGGTCTGTAAGGATCCCTGAAGGCATTTTAGAAGATGTACCAGTCAAAGTGGGAGACTGTGTGATTCCCACAGACTTTGTGGTTCTGGCTTATGGTGAGGAACCAAAGGATCCCTTGATATTGGGAAGACCATTTCTGGCTACTGCAGGCGCCATCATCGATGTCAGGAAAGGCAGAATTGCCCTGAATGTAGGCGATTTGGTGATGCATTTTGACATGGACAAGTTGATGCAGAGACCAACAATAGATGGCCACACATTCTATATGGACTCTCTCACCAGTCTTGCAGAGGAAATCTTCCAAGAGATGCATCCTGCAGACCCTTTGGAGAGGGCATTGACAGTTTCTGCAGAATCAACAGAACATCTAGACAACATTGCTGCTGGGTATGTCAAGATGATGGATGCAAATGAGCAGGTCATGCAGCTGGTTGCACAACAAGAGCTGGTTGGGACATCTGTAAAAGCTGCAAAGCAAGGTGATTGGAGTGAAGAAAAAGCTCCCAAAATCGAACTCAAACAGCTTCCTGCAGGTCTAAGGTATGCCTTTCTAGGACCTAACTCTACTTATCGTGTCATAGTTAGTGCTACCTTAAACAATGCAGAGCTCACCTTACTGCTAAGCATGCTGCGCACTTTTCGCAAGGCTCTTGGCTATTCTCTTGATGACATTTCAGGTATCTCTCCAGAGTTGTGCATGCACAGGATACATCTTGAAGATGAGTCGAAGTCGTCAATCGAGAACCAGAGGAGGCTAAATCCGAACTTGCAGGATGTGGTGAAGAAGGAGATCATGAAGCTTCTGGCTGCTCGGATCATTTACCCGATTTCAGACAGCACGTGGGTCAGTCCAGTACATGTGGTTCCCAAGAAGGGAGGAGTGACAGTGGTGAAAAATGAGAAGAATGAGTTAATCCCCACAAGGACCATCACTGGGCACATGATGTGTATTGACTACAGGATGCTCAACTCTGCTACAAGAAAGGATCACTTCCCACTGCCATTCATTGATCAGATGTTAGAGAGGTTGGCGAATCACTCCTACTACTGTTTCCTGGATGGCTACTCTGGCTTCTTTCAGATCCCCATCCACCCAGATGATCAGGAGAAGACTACATTCACTTGACCTTATGGTACATTTGCATATCGCAGAATGCCATTTGGACTTTGTAATGCTCCTGCGACATTCCAGAGATGCATGCTGTCCATCTTCATAGACATGATTGAGAAGTATATGGAGGTCTTCATGGATGACTTCTCTGTGTATGGATCATCTTTTAAGGACTGCCTTGACAACCTCTGTCAAGTGCTCGCTAGGTGTGAAGAAAGCATCTAGTTCTAAACTGGGAAAATGTCATTTTATGGTCAGAGATGGGATTGTGCTTGGGCATCGAGTTTCTGGAGAGGGTATTGAGGTAGACAGAGCCAAGATCGAAGTGATGACCAGTTTACAGCCTCCAGATTGTGTGAAGTTAGTCAGGAGCTTTCTAGGACATGCTAGATTTTACAGAAGGTTCATTAAGGATTTCAGTAAGATTGCAAGACACTTCACAGCTCTGCTTTCCAAGGATGTGAAGTTTGAATTTACCGAAGAATGTCATTCAGCCTTCCAGCAAATCAAGCAGGCTTTAGTAAGCGCCCCTATTGTACAACCTCCTGATTGGCATCTACCATTTGAGGTGATGTGTGATGCTTCAGACTTTGCAGTGGGCGCAGTATTGGGTCAGAGAAAAGACAAGAAGCTTCATGCAATCTACTATGCAAGCAGAACACTGGATGATGCTCAAAAGAACTATGCAACTACATAGAAGGAATTGTTGGCTGTAGTATTTGCATTTGAAAAGTTCAGACAATACCTGGTTGGATCTAAGGTAATTGTGCACACTGATCACTCTGCTCTCAAGTTCTTGATGCAGAAGAAAGATGCAAAACCAAGACTGCTGAGATGGATTTTGTTGCTGCAAGAATTTGACATTGAGATAAGAAACAAGAAAGGGGTTGAGAATGGAGTAGCAGACCATCTCTCGAGGATTAGAATTGAAGATAACGTCCCCATTGATGATTTTCTACCAGAGGAGAACATATGTCTTATTGAGGCAAGATTTCAGACTTCAGATACGGATACACTGCAGTTTTCTCGAACTGCAAACAGAGTGTCGATCGACATCCACCACTTGTTGTCGATCGATACCAATCTCGACGCGAGCCATAATCGACCAGGATCGACATCTCCCTCGCCACCCAGGTCGTTGCTACCCAGTGTCGATCGACACACCCCATATGGTGTCGATCGACACCAGTCCCGAACTGCAACTAAGCTTCAACAGATCCTGCGTGATGTTTTCTCTCAGCCCATCTTCACAGTTGCAACCTCTTCTAGGCCTTGGTATGCTGATATTGCCAACTACCTAGTTGAAGACGAGGTCCCTGACACTCTCAAAGGGTATGAGAAGAAGAAATTTATAAGGGAACTAAGGAGATATTACTGGGATGAACCATACTTGCACAAGTACTGTTCAGATGGAATCTACAGAAGATGCCTTGCAGAAACTGAGGTTCAGAATGTGCTTTTCCACTGCCATGGCTCTGAGTATGCAGGACACTTTGCTACCTTTAAGACTGTCTCCAAGGTTCTACAAGCAAGGTTCTGGTGGCCTACAATGTTCAAGGATGCTTAGACATTCATCTCACAATGTGATGTCTGCCAAAGGAGAGGGAAGATCTGTAGAAGACATGAGATGCCACAGAACTTCATACTTGAAGTTGAAGTTTTTGACTGCTGGGGCATAGATTTCATGGGATCCTTTCCTTCATCCTATGGGAACAAATACATACTGGTTGCAGTGGACTATGTCTCCAAATGGGTAGAAGCTATTGCCAGTCCACACAATTATGCTGCAGTGGTCCTGAAGCTGTTCAAAACCATCATTTTCCCCAGGTTTGGAGTGCCACGGATTGTGATCAGTGATGGTGGAAAACACTTTATCAATAGAGTGTTTGAGAAGCTGCTGCATAAGTATGAAGTTAATCACAAGGTTGCTACACCTTATCACCCTCAGACAAGTGGTCAGGTTGAAGTTTCCAACAGGCAAATCAAGGAGATCCTGGAGAAGACAGTAGGGAAGACTAGAAAAGACTGGTCTGCCAAGCTAGATGATGCACTTTGGGCCTACAGGACAGCATTCAAGACACCACTTAGCGCCATACCATTCCATCTGCTTTATGGAAAAGCATGTCACCTTCCAGTGGAGCTTGAACACAAGGCAAGTTGGGCTGTTAAGAAGATGAACATTTACTGTAAATCTGCAGCAGAGAGGCGCCAGATACAGCTCAATGTGTTAGATGAGATCAGGCATCATGCTTATGAGAACTCAAAGCTGTACAAGGAGAGGACCAAAGCTTACCACGACAAAAAGATCCTTGCCAGACACTTTGAACCAAATGACCAGGTACTTTTGTATAACTCACGTTTACAATTATTTCCTGGAAAATTGCGTTCTCGTTGGTCAGGTCCTTTCACAGTCAAAGAAGCTAGACCATATGGCGCAGTTGTTCTGTCAACTCTAGAAGGCAGGGAATTTGTTGTCAATGGGCAAAGGGTGAAACATTACTGGGCGCAAGCCGCAATTCCCGAAGAACAGATTGTACCTTTGGCAGATGCACCCACAGTCTGATCCTGAGGACAGTGCGGCTAATGACGTTTAACGAGCGCTTAGTGGGAGGCAACCAACTGGTAAGTGTACATACTTAGTTTAATTTTTGATTTTTACTAACTAATTTTCGTGGCATTGTGTTTGAAGTCAAAAAAAAAATAATAATAAGGCAGGGTGTCGAGGCGAGCACCTGTCGACCACGGTCGACACCCTGATCGGCACTGGCCAGTGTCGATCGACACCCACCCCCTGGTGTCGATCGACACCCTCATTAATCAGGTAAGTTTTCTTTAACTCGTCGGGTTTTTCATCTTCTTCCTCATTCTCCACAAACCCGAAAACTCTCATACTTTCTCCAAATCACAACTTCCTTGTTTGTTGACGGATTTGAGTAATTCAAAAGCCTAACCTGGGCGGAATTTCGTGCTGATTCTGAATATATAACTCACTCATTCGATCTGCAAGGTATGACACTCGAAATCCTACTTTTTCAGTTCGACCCCAAGGTTTGAAACTTTCGATTTGGCTTGTTTTAGCTTGATTTAGAACTTGAATCATGCTCCTCTAAGTTGTTTAGGAAGAATTAGGCCTTGCCCTTTAGTCATAATCACTTGTTTTGCAAAATTTAGAAATTTTCGGATTGATGAAGAATTTTGCAAAACTAGGTCCGAATTTAGGGTTTTAGACAGGAATTGTTTGTGATTAGTGATCACTAAGTTGCTGGTTAGGTTCGCCATTAATGAATTAAGCCCGATTTCGACTTTTCGAAATTTTAATTTTTGGCCTGATTTTGGGATTTTCCAGTGTTCTTCGTTTTCTGCGTGCAGATGGCTCCACGAAACAGCAAACGATCATGCACGGAGACCGGAGAATCCTCCAACCCCGCACCTGCTATACCAGCTCTTCCTCCATGGCCCCGGAGAGAAGGGTTGAGGATCCCAATGGAGAGAGCTTGGGAGGATACTCCGGCGAAGGAAGTCGCAAAGCGCGATTGCATATTCCGCGACATCAGCGAAGTGTGGGATGACTACGACACGTTGTTCTACAATGCGTGGCTCAAGATGGACTTCGCGCCGACTCGGTTCGCAGATGAGGCTACATTGCGCCGCCTCGGGCTCAAGGAGGAGGCTCTGCGCGTGCTGCAGAAGATTGGCTTGGTTACCATGGCGACCAAGCAATACGATCTATACCCTGAGCTAGTCCGCCAGTTCATTGCCACAGCGAGGGTGTATTACACCAATGACATTGTGAGGAGAGCAGATGAGGGCACTCTCACATTCCTCATCAGAGGCGTCAGATACAGGATCACATTTCCTGAGCTCTGTACCATCTTTGGGTTTGATCCAGAGCGCACTGGCGTCTCCCTCCCGACGCTGTTTCCTGACCTGTAGAGCTACTGGTCCCATTTCGGGAATGGAGTTTATGACTCCAAGCGGTCTACTCAGACCGATGTGTGCCACCCGCTGCTGCGCTACCTGGTCTGCCTTTTCCCCACTACTCTCCTGTGCAAGTCTGAGCCAGGGAAGATGAGAGTGTCTGAGCTGACTCTCCTGTATTACGGCATTGAGGATGTTCTGACAGAGGAGTGCCCATCACTTGGCTTCGCTGAAGACCAAGGCGTTCACTGGAGCTCAGGGCAAGCCCGAGAGTATTGGCAGTCTCCTCACCCCCATCTTCCGCCATTTCCGCATTGACACTTCGACTTGCAGAGTTGTGTTTGAGCGCCACCTCATTGACCTGGATTATTTGAGGAGGACACATTGGATCGCAGGAGATGAGCCACTTTGGAGCTTCGTCAGTCACACTGGTCAGCGATCCCTCATTCCGCTACCTCAGACTGCTCTCACTACACTGCAGATGGACTCCCTCAGCTTCCAGCCCGATGCTACACTTCTACGATATGCGCCAGCTACTAGGCGTACAGGAGGATCTTCCCACGCTGCTGCTTCTGCTGCTGAGGATGCACCTGTTGAGGGTCATGCTGGAGATTCCTCTCGTCATCCGTCACTACCACGTACGTTGCCTCTGCCGATTGGTCGCCATACACTTCCACCGACCCCCGAGATTCCGATGGAGCAGGCCACTTTTCAGCGCTACATGGTGCAGAGTATTCAGGCATTGTGGAACTCTGTCTCGGTGCTCTCCAACTGCGGTTGTGTTCGCCCACATTCACCTGATCCTGAGGATGAGGACTTGTTCCTCTATGTTACCTGGTTACTTTTCCTTTTCCCTTTGTTCTTTTTCATTTTCTGTTGAGTCAGTTTTTTGTGTCTTTGCTTTGAGTCAGTTTGTCAGCTTGGTATTTGGTTTTGAAATCTGTTTCAACTGATGAGATTATGGATTATATTGTTGCTTTTAATTGCTTGCTTGAGTGTTCTTAACAGTCCTGACTTTGGAGAACATCAGCTAACAATCTAACTTGCAACAAGTATACATGTTTGGGTCATCCCATTCTGTTTTCGGACAGGGTGTCGATCGACACCACGCGCAATCACAGGTACCACTTTCTCATCTATGTACAAACCGTTTCATTACCTCTTTCTACTAACTCCTTGCTTAATAACAATAGGGACAGTGTTGTTTAAGTCTGGGGGAGGTTGTTGCTGACATTGTTTACATTGTTTTGTACTTATAGAGTCTCAAAGTTGAGTCAAAACCTGTTTTGTTGAGTCAAAAATTTTTGAAACTGTCGGTTTTTCTTGGAACTAACCATAGGACGTTTTTGCTGATAAGAACCATTGCCACAGTAGTTGATTACAATTCTCACTAAGTTGAAAGTCATAGGTAGATCAGTCTAGCAATGAAGGTTTAGGTTCTTAGAGAATTTGGAAAATTTGCTGTTAGCTCCACCTTAATGAACTTTAAACTTCTTGTCTTGGTGATTGATTCTTATTGATCTTGATTCTCTCTCTGACAATAAGGTTAAAATACAGTCTCTCTTTGATCTTCCCTGATGTAGTTTTTAAAAGTTTAAGTCCAAAGAATGGTGCATTCATGACCCTGTTTCCTCACAAGGAACAACAGTAGTGAACACACTCAAGAACCTGTCTCCTCACAAGGAACACAAGTATTGAGTAGCACCATATCTTAGACTGTAAAAGTTGAGAAAAAGAAGTGAAAAATCGAAAATATCCACAGGAAAAGATCAAGGGGAGAGAAAATAGGAGAGCTGTGTTGAGATTGCTTTGTTCAGATGTTTAGGAAGGGAAAAGAATCTGTAAAGTGATTGAGATGATAGAGCCCTGATGAGATATCACACTTAGATAAAAATAAGGAGTTAGCAGTAGAAATTTCGGATTTCTTGAAGGGATTTGGACTGGACTTGAGAGATTTGCTAAGCTTGTGATGATTAGACTGAAATTTGATCTTGTGTTGACTCTGTCGTATGTGGATTTGAAAGCTCTAACTAGTAGGGTGTTCCTGATGGCTGACTGACTATTTCTTGTTTTCAAACCCCGACCTTATTCTGTGTCTGATGTTTGCTTGAGGGCAAGCAAAAGCTAAGTCTGGGGGAGTTGATATATCATGGTTTTTGCTGGTTTTTGACCATGATATAAGTCCAGTTTATAGAGTTTTTTTGGTATTTTTCGAGTCCTATAGAGTCTTTACAGGTTTAGGTACGAATGGAGCATAATTGTGGATTTTGGAACCTTTTGGAGATATATTGAAGCTGTTGCTGAAAAGACCAAGTCGGAGGGCATTAAAGAGCAAGGTGTCGATCGACACCCACCTCTTGGTGTCGATCGACACTGATCGTGGTTACGAAGAAGCGTTAAATCTTATTAGAAGAAATTGCAACTTGGCCCAGAAGGTTCCCACTATTTGCACTTTTGCCCCAGTTCGTGTTTAGACTTGTATTTAGGTTTTCTAAGCCATTGTTAGGCAGATATTCTGAGAATTATTGAGACAGAGAGAGAGATTAGATTGAGAGCTTTTGGGGAGACAAATCCATACTCTGTAGAGAAGAATTTCGAGCCCCTTTAATCTTTTACTCTATTTTCTTAATGCAATATTATCCAGTCATGATTTGTGTTTCACTTGCTATGTCTGAGTAATCTGTTAGTTAGGTTTTGGGCTATTCAAAGGTTGATAATGAATTGTTAGAACTACAAAACTGGAAGGATAAATCATTTGGTTCTTCATCTTGATTGCTTTAATACTGGTTTTAAGATTGATCACCTAGAAATCAGATCTTAGGTTTTTTAATAAATGTGGAAACATTATTAATCACCAGAACTATCTTAGATGAGCAAAATAACTAGTTGCAAAGGAATTTGGATTAGTGGTTTTGTGAACTTATCGAACCTGATGTATAATGCATAGTTAGGTTGTTAGAGTTTGCAAAGGAATTTGGAATTCTGGAATCTGATTATAGTTAATCTCTGCGATGGAAGTCGATTGGTTTTACATTAGTGTTTCGAGTTATAGAACGGTTTTAATAAATATTCCTTTCAGTCTGTGGTCTGCAATTTATGTCAACCTGCGAATTTCCCATTGCCTAGCGCTTGTCTCTATAGATTTTAAGAATCAACAACCATCCTGATTTATTGATTTCGCAAATATCTTAGTTTTATTTTATCATCTACTGCTTAGCTTTATTATAATCTAAAATCTGTTGAGTGATAGTCTCAAGTCCTTGTGGATTCGATCTCTAAGTACTACCGTGATCTCTTAATTTGATAGAGTAGCTCTAAGGGTTAATTTGAGCATATCAGTACAGAAGAGTGAAAGGAGTAGTACAAATGGGCATTTTGAAAGCGGTCCGGTAAGCCCACAAAGCATCGTCTAACTTAGCTGCCCAGTCCTTCCGAGTAGTACCAACTGTCCGCTCGAGTATAGCCTTGATCTGCCGGTTAGAGACCTCTACTTGCCCACTCGTCTGAGGATGGTAAGGTGTAGCTACCTTGTGCTTCATGCCGTACTTCTTTAGAAGGCTTTCAAACACTTTGTTGAAGAAACGGCTGCCACCGTCGCTGATCACAACCTTAGGGACTCCAAACCGCGGGAATATGATGGTCTTGAAGAGCTTGATTACCACCTTAGCGTCGTTTGTAGGGGAAGCAATGGCCTCAACCCATTTAGAAACATAGTCAACCACTAGTAGGATAAACTTGTTGCCGTATGAAGAAAGGAAAGGTCCCATGAAGTCTATGCCCCATGCGTCAAACACGTCTACCTCAAAGATAGGAACCTGAGGCATCTCGTTCCTTTTCGTGATGTTTCCTGCTCTTTGACACGCTTCACAACTCTTAACAAACTCGTGAGCGTCCTTGAAGATTGATGGCCACCAAAAACCCGCTTGTAACACCTTCGTAGCGGTATTGAAAGAAGCAAAGTGTCCACTGTAAGAAGATCCATGGCAGTGAAGTAAAATGTCTTGAGCTTCATCCTTTGAGACATATCTTCTGTACAAGCTATCAACCCCTCTCTTGTATAAGTACGGCTCGTCCCAAAAGTAGTATGCAACGTCTCTTATAAACTCCTTCTTGTGGTAATGATCAAGGTGAGTTGGCTCTTCTCTACATGCCAAGAAGTTTACAATGTCAGCGTACCAAGGTGAGTCTTCTTCTTTGAAACTCAGAACTTCTTCAAACTGCCCTTCTAGCCTTCCACAAACAGCCGTAGTGATCATCATGAGCTGTTCCTCCGGAAGCGAATCATCTAAGGGTAGAGACTCGTTGATTCTCATCCTAGAGAGGTGATCTGCCACACCGTTCTCTATCCCTTTCTTGTCCTTGATTTCCATGTCGAATTCTTGGAGCAAAAGGATCCATCCCAAGAGTCTCGGTTTAGTGTCTTTCTTGGAATAGATGTACCTCAGAGCCGCGTGATCTGTGTAGACGATGGCCTTGGAGCCTACGAGGTACGACCTGAACTTCTCAAAGGCGAATACAACCGCCAGCAACTCCTTCTCAGTCGTAGTGTATCTAGCTTGCGTGTTATCCAAGGTACGTGAAGCATAGTAAATCACATGCAGCCGTTTGTCCTTCCTCTGACCAAGAACAGCTCCCACGGCGTAGTCGCTTGCGTCACACATTATCTCGAACGGTAGAGTCCAGTTTGGTGCTTGCACTATAGGCGCGGATACTAGACCTTCCTTGATGGTCACGAAAGCATGAAGGCAATCCTCTTTAAACACAAAGTCAGCTTCCTTGCACAACAGCCTTGTGAGAGGGCGTGCAATCTTGGAAAAATCCTTGATGAAGCGCCTGTAGAAGTCAGCATAGCCTAGGAAACTCCTCACCCCTTTGACATTAGCCGGCGGCTCAAGACTCATCATGACTTCAACCTTGGCTTTATCAACCTCTATACCTTTCTCTGATATCTTGTGGCCAAGCATGATCCCTTCCTTCACCATGAAGTAACACTTCTCCCAGTTATGCACAAGATTCATCTCTACACAACGCTTTAGTAGCTTGCAAAGATTCAACAAACATGCAGAAAAAGACGCACCATATACAGAGAAGTCATCCATAAACACTTCTACCATCTCTTCTATTAGATCAGAGAAGATCGACATCATACACCGCTGAAACGTAGCCGGTGCGTTACACAACCCGAATGGCATCCTTTGATACGCGAAGGTGCCATAAGGGCATGTAAATGTCGTCTTCTCCTGATCATTTGGATGGATTGGTATTTGAAAGAAACCGTTATATTCATCAAGAAAGCAATAGTAAGGATGATTAGCAAGCCTCTCAAGCATTTGATCAATAAAAGGTAAAGGAAAATGATCATTTCGAGTAGCAAGATTAAGCTTCATATAGTCTATACACATACGATGTCCTGTAATAGTCCTAGTAGGTATAAGCTCATCTATATCATTCTAAATGACCATGATCCCTCTCTTCTTAGGCACCACGTGTATAGGGGAAACCCACGTGCTGTCACTTATGGGATAGATCACGTCAGCCTCTAACAGCTTAAGAATCTCTTTCTTAACAACCTCTTTTAAATTAGGATTCAAACGCCTTTGGTGTTCTATAGAAGAGGCGTTCTCATTATCTAAGTGAATCCTATGAGTGCAAAGCATTGGTGAAAGGCCCTTGATGTCACTTAGAGAGTACCCAATGGCCTTCCTATACTTTCTCAGCTCATTTAGGAGCGAGTGTAACTCATCATCACTTAAGTTCTCATTCACAATCACGGGATAGGTTTCATTAAGCCCTAAGAAAGCATACCTTAGCCCTTTTGGGAGCTCCTTAAGGTCCACCTTTGGGGCTAGCAGCTCGCTCCAGTCCTCCTCGTGGCTCTTGTTGACGTTCCCATCCTCAATAGCCTCCTTAGAACCCGAGACATGACCCAAAAGACTGATTTCTTGAACCGTTGTGCCCTCCGAGATCGAGTCTACTGGTCGATCTTACACTCGTTCTGGCCCGGATCGAGCAGTTTCACTCGATTCTCCTACTTGATTTAATTGGGATCGAGCAGGAGATCGAGTCTCCGTCTCGTTTTCTGAACTGATCGGTTGGCTTCCCTCGATCTTTCCATCGATTGTTTTGCTGGATCGACTGCTCTCAGGTCGATCACTTACTCTATTTGGTTGGGATAGAGTAGTGGATCTCCTCGATTTCCTGATCGATCTCAAGGCAGCCGCCTTCATTTTCCATCACAACCTTCCTAGTGTCGAGGAGATTAACGTACTCCTGAGTCTTCCTACTCAGAAACCCGAACTCCCCTGGCTCCTTAGTCAATGCCAGCTTCAAGTGATCCTCTTGTGCAAGCTCTTCTAGCAGTTCATTCGCTAAAGCATCCAACGTCTCGATGTAGAAATCTTGCCCTTCTATGGTGGGCTTCTTCAGGACCTTGTTGATATCAAAATCCAGCCTTATATCATTGCCCAAGTGTAGAGCTATCTTCCCGTTCTTGACATCAATGATTGCTCCTGTGGTTGCAAGGAATGGCCTCCCGAGTATAAGCGGATCCTTAGGATCTTCATCCATTTCAGGCACGACGAAGTCTGTAGGCACGTTTACACCACTAATCCTCACTGGTAAGTCCTCAAGGAAACCAACGGGTAACCTCACGCTCCTGTCAGCTAGCACCAAGGAGATTCTACAGTCTTTGAACTGGGTAAAACCGAGCTTCTTTGCTATAGAATGGGGCATCAGATTTATACTAGCACCAAGATCGCATAAACAGCTCTGCAATGTCAAAGGACCGAGAGCACATGCAATAGTGAAGCTTCCTGGATCTCCCAACTTCTTGGGGACTATCTCCTTGTGTATAATGGCACTACACTCCTCACTAAGTACCAGCACTTCCTTGCTTTCCTTATTCTTCTTTGCAAGCGTGTCTTTGAAATTTTTTGCATATTTAGGCATCATGGTAAGGCAATCCACGAGAGGTAGCTTGATCTCCACGTCCCTTAGATGCCTCTCAAACAAGAACCTATGCTTCTCTATAAGCTGTTTCTTGAAACGGCCAGGAAAAGGAAGCTTAGGAACATAAGGTGGAGGTATGTACTCATCCTTTTCCTCGGTTGCATTCTCCGCTTGCTTCTTTACAGCTGCTTGTTTCCCTTTTGTTGGCCGCTCTATCAACACGTTGTGGAAGTTGATCTCATCATCAGCTGACGGCTTATCCACCCCCTCTTGAACCACAATGTCCCCATTGTCTTTAGGTGCAACTCTCGGTGGAAGTTCTTTCCCACTTTGTAGTGTGATAGCGTTGGCGTATTCCTTGGGATTTTGCTCACACTTTCCCGGTAAACTGCTTTGACCACTTGTACTTGCTTTACCCTTCTCTAACTGCTTAATCTTGTTGTTTAGAGTTGTGATCTGAGTAGAGACATCAGTGAGAGAGGAGTCTAAGCGGTTGTTCATCTCGGCGAACTTCTGGTTAGTGGAAGCTTGCCCTTGAAGCAACGGCTGAAACATGGCTTGTACAGGATCAACTTGTTGCGGTTGCATCTGTTGTTGAGGAATAAAGCCTGGAGGGTACATAGGAGTATAAGGTTTGTTTCCTTGCTGCTGCTGCTGTCCCGAAAAGTTACCTTGACGCTGACTTTGAAAACCACCACTTGGCTGCAAACCTTTGTTGTAGGGCACAAACGGTTTCGCTTGTTGAGGAGGGTACACCTGATCCTTTGGATTTTCAACGTTGGTGCCTCTTTAAGACTAGTTGTTGTTGCCTTGGTAGCCTCGAGAGGAACCTTGAGGCTTGTAGTTGTTTTGACCAGCTACCCAATTAGCTGCTTCTTCTTGGCATTGCTCTAGCTCATCCAAGACATCCGCAGCTTCCCCAACAAAGTGTACATGCTTTTGGTTAGCAAGCATGAGCTTATCGATCTTCTCATGTAGAGACTTCATTTACTTCTTGTTGGCTTCAAGATCAGCTCCTCTTGGAGCACGGTCATAGTCCTCTAAATAATTTCCATCACTCAACGCCAAGTTTCAATGAGCTTCATGCCTTCGTCCACCTCTTGACCAAGGAAGTTTCCTTTGCTTGCCGTGTCAAGTAGTAACCTGATCTTTGGAAGTGCTCCGCGGTAGATAGTACTCAAGAGGGTCTCTTCACTGAAACCGTGGTGAGGGCAGGCTATTGTATAGTCCTTAAAATGCTTTATAGCCTCATTGAAGGACTCATTATGTCACTGAGTGAAACCACTGATCTTGCTTCTTAACCTTGCCGTCCGAGAGCTTGAGAAAAACTTTGAGAGGAAAGCTTTTTTACAGTCAGCCCGAGAAGTGATAGTGCCTTGTGGAAGAGTCTTCTCCCAATGCCGCGCATTATCGCCTAAGGAAAAGGGGAACAAGCGCAGCTTGAAGCTGTCTTCTGCGATGCCATTTATTTTGAGCATTCCACAAAGCTGCTCAAAGTTGTCTAGATGCGCCAATGGGTCCTCCAAAGCTAGCCCATGAAATTTGTTGTTTTGCACCATCTGAACAAACCATGGCTTGATCTCGAAATTATTGTTCTGCACTGGAGGAGGAGTGATCCCAAACCTATTATGGTGAGTGTTGGGAGCATCTCCTGCTCCAATGATACGTGGGGGTCTAGCCGCGTGGTGGGTGTTTCCATTACCCCTTCCCACTGCCTCGTGCGCTGGAGGAGGTCCCTCTGGGTGCTCGTGCTCAGCCATTGCTTCAAAATCCACTGAACCTTGCTGAACAATCTCCTCAAAAGCTCTAGCTTGTTCCCGAACTCTTCTTGATCTTGCGTGTCCAAGCTGTTGAATATTGTCCAAGGGTGTGAGTAAGTTGTTGTCACTCCTGGAACGCAGATTCATGTACCTAAAAGAGACAAGTTTGAGAGTTGAGAAATCAGTAACCAACTTAAAGTAAAGGCTTAGTCTTTACTAAACCCCAAATCTTAATGCTTTCTATCCCCTAAGATGGCAACGGCGCCATTTGATAACATGTTTTTGCAATGCAATGATGTATCAAGATGCAACAGAGAGGTTATCAAAGCTCAAATGCACACAGAGATGTAGTATAGTGAGCAAGAGAGGTATCAATCCACACCTAGGGGTAGCAAGTTCACTAAGAATGCATAGGATGAGCAAAGCTAAGCGAGAATGAGAAATGATTGGTAAAATCCTTAAAAACATAATGCAAGTGTCAAATGCAAAGTGAAACAATTTTAATATCCCTGGAAAAGGGTTAACTACCACGATGAACAAGCGGAATATCAAAAAGGCAAAGCTACTAATTATTAAAAATCGGCTAGTGGATCGACCATTGGATAGACCACTAGATCGAGCAACAACGATCGATCTCGTCTAAACAACCTAGAGGGATGAAATGATGTAATATGCGATTGACAAGGACACAACTTTATGATGATGAAATGATATTAAACGACATAAGACACTTAGAAAGAGGGTCTAGGGTAGAGGGTCACGTTCGTGGGTCTCAAAGGTCAAAGCTTAGTTGGAAAACATTAGATCTACTCTCTTTGAGAGGGTCTCTAGACCTTGAAAACAAAACAAGATCCATCCATGGCGTGTGGTATGGATTACTCCTTCATTCTCTTCTCCAAACCCATGGCGTTTGGTGGAAAAAGAGATTGAAGGGCATAAAACATAGATTTCAAACAAACGACCTAACTAGTCCCTTTTCCAACCATGGCGTGTGGGAAAGGTAACCTAGCCTCTAGGATTCGATTTTCCAGGACATATGGATCCTGTCAAGGTAAGACATCCCTCGGATCTTAGAGATCTTCGCGTGAGAGTCTCTAAGCCTTAAGCACTCGAAATCCTAGAAGAGAAGGTGATGAAGAACAAGAAAATACAAAGATTTAACCTTTTCAACTCTTTCGAATCGCCCCAACCCCAAAACCCTAAAAGACTACTCGCAATTCGTAAAGAAAACCGATGAAAGCATAAAAGACGATCTATTAATCATGATTAACAAAGATTAAAGAGAAAGGTTTGATATTCAAAAGTTAAAATGCAAGAAAAGCTTCGAAAGTCTACAATGGCGGATAATCGCCTCCAAAAACGAGAGAGAAAGGAAAAAGGTAAAAGACAGAATGGGGATAATGAAAGGGATCGTTGCCTTTTGCCGAAAATGGCCAAACCGCAAATGGTCCCCCCTTCGCTTGTACAGGATCACCTTGTTGCGGTTGCATCTGTTGTTGAGGAATAAAGCCTGGAGGGTACATAGGAGTATAAGGTTTGTTTCCTTGCTGCTCCTGCTGTCCCGAAAAGTTACCTTGACGCTGACTTTGAAAACCACCACTCGGCTGAAAACCTTTGTTGTAGGGCACAAACGGTTTAGCTTGTTTAGGAGGGTACACCTGATCCTTTGGGTTTTCAATGTTGGTGCTTCTATAAGACAAGTTGTTGTTGCCTTGGTAGCCTTGAGAGTAACCTTGAGGCTTGTAGTTGTTTTGACCAGCTACCCAATTAGCTGCTTCTTCTTGGCATTGCTCTAGCTCATCCAAGACATCCGCAACTTCCCCAACAAAGTGTACATGCTTTTGGTTAGCAAGCATGAGCTTATCGATCTTCTCATGTAGAGACTTAATTTCCTTCTTGTTGGCTTCAAGATCAGCTCCTCTTGGAGAACGGTTGTAGTCCTCTGAATAGTTTCCATCACTCAACGCAAAGTTTTCAATGAGCTCCATGCCTTCGTCTACCTCTTGACCAAGGGAGTTTCCTTTGCTTGCCGTGTCAAGTAGTAACCTGATCTTTGGAAGTGCTCCGTGGTAGATAGTACTCAAGAGGGTCTCTTCGTTGAAACCGTGGTGAGGGCAGGCTATTGTATAGTCCTTAAAACGCTCCATAGCCTCATTGAAGGACTCATTATGTCACTGAGTGAAACCACTGATCTCGCTTCTCAACCTTGCCGTCCGAGACCTTGAGAAAAACTTTGGGAGGAAAGCTTTCTTACAATCAGCTCAAGAAGTGATAGTGCCTTGTGGAAGAGTCTTCTCCCAATGCCGCGCCTTGTCGCCTAAGGAAAAGGGGAACAAGCGCAGCTTGAAGCTGTCTTCCGAGATGCCATTTATTTTGAGCATTCCACAAAGCTGCTCAAAGTTGTCTAGATGCGCCAATGTGTCCTCCAAAGCTAACCCATGAAATTTGTTGTTTTGCACCATCTGAACAAACCCTGGCTTGATCTCGAAATTATCGTTCTGCACTGGAGGAGGAGTGATCCCAAACCTATTATGGTGAGTGTTGGGAGCATCTCCTGCTCTAATGATACGTGGGGGTCTAGCCGCGTGGTGGGGTTTTCCATTACCCCTTCCCACTGCCCCGTGAGCTAGAGGAGGTCCCTCTGGGTGCTCGTGCTCAGCCATTGCTTCAAAATCCACTGAACCTTGCTGAACAATCTCTTAAAAACCTCTAGCTTGTTCTCGAACTCTTCTTGATCTTGTGTGTCCAAGCTGATGAATAATTTCCAAGGGTGTGAGTAAGTTGTTGTCACCCCTGGAACGCAGATTCATGTACCTGAAAGAGACAAGTTTGAGAGTAGAGAAATCAGTAACCAACTTAAAGTAAAGGCTTAGTCTTTACTAAACCCCAAATCTTAATGCTTTCTATCCCCTAAGATGGCAACGGCGCCATTTGATAACATGTTTTTGCAATGCAATGATGTATCAAGATGCAACAGAGAGGTTATCAAAGCTCTAATGCACACATAAATGTAGTATAGTGAGCAAGAGAGGTATCAATCCACACCTAGGGGTAGCAAGTTCACTAAGAATGCATAGGCTGAGCAAAGCTAAGCGAGAATGATAAATGATTGGTAAAATCCCTAAAAACATAATGCAAGTGTCAAATGCAAAGTGAAACAATTTTAATATCCCTGGAAGAGGGTTAACTACCACGAGGAACAAGCGGAATATCAAAAATGAAAAGCTACTAATTATTAAAAATCAACTTGTGGATCGACCATAGGATCGACCACTAGATCGAGCAACAACGATCGATCTCGTCTAAACAACATAGAAGGCTCAATTGATGCAATATGCAATTGACAAGGACACAACTTTATGATGATGAAATGATATTAAACGACTTAAGACACTAAGAAAGAGGGTCTAGGGTTGAGGGTCACGTTCGTGGGTCTCAAAGGTCAAAGCTTAGTTTGAAAACATTAGATCTACTCTCTTTGAGAGGTTCTCTAGGCCTTGAAAACAATAAAAGATCCATCCATGGCGTGTGGTATGGATCACTCCTTCATTCTCTTTGCGTTTGGTGGAAAAAAGATTGAAGGGCATAAAACATAGATTTCAAACAAACGACATAACTAGTCCCCTTTACAACCATGGCGTATGGGAAAGGTAGACTAGCCTCTAGGATTCGATTTTCCAGGACATATGGATCCTGTCAAGGTAAGACATCCCTCGGATCTTAGAGATCTTGGCGTGAGAGTCTCTAAGCTTTAAGCTCTCGAAATCCTAGAAGAGAAGGTGATGAAGAACAAGAAAATACAAAGCTTTAACCTTTTCAACTCTTTCGAATCGCCCCAACCCCAAAACCCAAAAAGACTACTCGCAATTCATAAAGAAAACCGATGAAAGCATAAAAGACGATCTCTTAAGTATGATTAACAAAGATTAAAGCGAAAGGTTCGATATTCAAAAGTTAAAATGCAGGAAAAGCTTCGAAAGTCTACAATGGCGGAAAATCACCTCCAAAAACGAGAGAGAAAGGAAAAAGGTAAAAGACAGAATGGGGATAATGAAAGGGATCGTTGCCTTTTGCCAAAAATGGCCAAACCGCAAATGGTCCCCCCTTCGCTACGGTCCAAAGCCAGCTGAGCGGATAAGGTCGGTCTGGGATCGAGCACGAAGCTCGATCTAGGTCTCGATCTTCGTCTTGGATCGGATGGCTTTAGTCGATCTCTAAGTCAATTTTGTGCTGATCGGGTTGGAAGCTGGATCTGGTACTCGATCTGCATGGCGTCTTTTACATCTGTACTTCAGATCGATCTCCACACTCGATCTTGGTCTCGATCCATTTCCTTGCATCGACTTGGTCACTCGATCTTCTGGTCGATCTCATCTAGATCGACCTGCCTTGCTCGATCTGCTACTCGATCTCGGGTCCTTAGCATGCACTCCTGAGCTCTCCACGTGTCCACGAACATCCTCACGAGCCTTAGCACGTCTACGCAACCTCCTCAACTCGAGAGTGCTCCAAACAACCTGGATGCATTTATGCAAGAAACATGAGAAATGCGAATGCAATGGGACCTAGAACCTAAAATGCAACAAATAGAACAAACTAGCCTATAATGTAAGATGAATGCATGAAAAACACACCAAATATATAGTAATATCATCTTTAAATCCTTAAATCGCCCCAACCTTAAACCCAAAAGAAATCTACTCACTACTCATATTTGAAACCGATTGAAATGCAAGGGAAAGAAAACTAAACATGAACAAGCAAGCGATTAAACAAAAAGACTTAATATTGAAAAGATTCAAGATTCAAAACATCAAAAACTTCCAGAAAACAACAATGGCAAAAATCGCCTAAAGGAAAGCTGGAAAAAGATAAGACTAAGCGTGTGTGTCGAAAGTGATGTCCCCCCTTTGCTCAAAATAGCTAAACCGGCAAATGGTCCCCCCACTAAGACTAAGGTTGGATGATCTATCTCTGGCTCGATTTTCTTCATGGATCTTCAATTCGATTTGGTTGGATGAATCGAGCACCTCATTCAATCTTCTGGTCGATCCTTGGGTGATCGGGTCGTGGGCAAAACGCAGCCATCCCTTTCTTTATCTTGATTCTGTCTTTTTACCTTTTCGTGCTTCTCTCTCGTTTTTAGGCGATTTCCGCCATTGTAGAACTTCAAGTTTTTCTTGCTTTTGAAACCTTTGAATATCGATTCTTTTGCTTTAATCAATCGTTAATCATGTTTAGCTTTCTGGTTATTGCGTTTTGTTCGGTTTTCTTTATGAGTAGCGAGTAGTTTCATTGGATTGATGGGTTGAGGCGATTCAAAAGGGTCAAAGAGGTTGAAGTTTTGTGTTTTCTTGTTCTCCATTACCTTCTCTTCCAGGATCTTGAGTACTTAAGGCTTAGAGAGTATCACGCCAAAATCTCTATGATCCAAAGGCTGTATTACCTTGACAGGATTCAGATGTCCTAGAAAAGCAGATCCTAGAGGCTAATCCTTCCTTTCCAACATGCTATGGTTGTTTAGGGGATTAGGTAGGTTAATATTTGAAATCTGTGTTTCTTGCTCTTCGATTTATTTTTCCACCAAATGCCATAGGTTTGGAGAAGAGATTGAAGAAGTGAACCATACCACATGCCATGGATGGTTCTTGTTTTGTTTTCAAGGCCTAGAGAACCTCACAAAGTGAGTAGATATAAAAGTTTTCAAACCAAGCTTCAATCTTTGAGATCCATGAATATGACCCTCAACCCTAGACCCTCTTTCTTAGTGTTTTAAATCTCTGCTTATCGTTTTGTCATCATAAAGTTTGGATCTTGTTCATTAATCCATCGCATCATTCATCATTTTAAGTTGTTAGACGAGATCGATCCATATTGCTCGATCTAGTGGTCGATCCAGCGATCGATCCACTAGTCGATTTTTAGTTTTTTGTAGCTTTGCATTTTTGTTATTTCGCTTGTTCCTCGTGGTAGTTAACTCTCTTCCAGGGATTTTAAAATTGTTTCGCTTTGCATTTGATACTTGCATTTAGTTTTTAAGGATTTTACCAATCATTTATCATTTTCGCTTAGATTTGCTCATTCCCTTACATTCTTAGTGAACTTTCTACCCCTAGGTGTGGATTGATACCTCACTTGCATGCTATACTACATCTTACTCTTGCATTTGAGTTTGATAACCTCTCATGCTTGCATTTACACCATAAGAAATGAGTTATCAAATGGCATCGTTGCCATCATAGGGAATAAAAGCATTGAGATTTGGGGTTTAGTAAAGACTAAGCCTTTACTTTATGTTGGTTACTGATTTCTCTACTTTCAAACCTGTGTCTTTCAGGTACATGAATCTGCGTTCCAAGGGTGACAACGCCTTACTCACACCCTTGGACAATATTCATCAGCTTCGACACGCAAAATCAAGAAGAGTTAGAGAGCAAGCTAGAGCTTTTGATGAGATTGTTCAGCATGGTTCAGTGGATTTGGAAACACTGGCCAGAATGAGTCCTTCAATGAAGCTATGGAGCGTTATAAGGATTATACAATAGCCTGCCCTCACCATGGTTTCAGCGAAGAGACCCTCTTGAGAACTATCTACCGCGGAGCACTTTTCAAAGATCAGGTTACTACTTACATGGCAAGCAAAGGAAACTTCCTTGGTCAAGAGGTTAAGGAATGTATGGAGCTTATTGAAAACCTAGCATTTAGCGATGGGAATTATTTTAAAGACTATGACCGTGCATCAAGAGGAGCTGATCTTGAAGCCAATAAGAAGGAAATGAAGTCTCTCCATGAGATGATCGACAAGCTCATGCTTGCAAACCAAAATTATGTACATTTTGTTGGGGAAGCTGCGGATGTCTTGGATGAGCTAGAACAATGCCAAGATGAAGAAGCTAATTGGGTAGCCGGTCAGAACAACTAAAAGCCTCAAGGTTACTTTCAAGGCTACCAAGGCTACAACAACTTGTCTTATAGAAGCACGAACGTTGAAAACCCAAAGGATCAAGGTTACTTTCAAGGCCACCTTATGTTCCTAAGCTTCCTTTTCCTGGCCGCTTCAAGAAACAGCTTATAGAGAAGCATAGGCTCTTGTTTGCGAAACACCTAAGGGACGTAGAGATCAAGCTACCCCTTGTGGATTGCCTAGCGATGATGCCTAAGTGTGCTAAATTTTTCAAGGACACGCTTGGAATGATGAACAAGGAAAGCAAGGAAGTGCTGGTGCTTAGTGAAGAGTGTAGCGTAATTATACACAAGGAGATAGTCCCCAAGAAGTTGGGAGATCCAGGGAGCTTCACTATACCATGTGCTCTAGGTCCTATAACATTTCAAAGCTGTTTATGCGATCTTGGTGCTAGTATAAATCTGATGCCCCATTCTATAGCAGAGAAGCTAGGTTTCACACGGTTTAAGGAGTGTAGGATCTCCCTTGTGTTAGCTGACAGAAGCGTGAGACTTCCTGTGGGTTTGCTAGAGGATCTTCCAGTGAGGGTAAGCGGTGTGAACGTACCAACCGACTTCGTTGTGCTTGAAATGGATAAAGAACCTAAGGATCCGCTTATACTTGGGAGGCCATTCCTTGCAACCGCCGGAGCAATCGTTGATGTCAAGAATGGGAAGATAGCTCTACACTTGGGCAAGGATATAAGGCTGGATTTTGATATCAACGAGGTCCTGAAGAAGCCCACCATAGAAGGGCAAGCTTTCTATATAGAGACGTTGGATGCTTTGGCGGATGAACTGCTAGAAGAGCTGGCACAAGAGGATCACTTGAAGCTGGCATTGACTATGGAGCCAGGGGAGTTCGGTTTTCTGAGTATGAAGACTCAGGAGTACGTTGATCTCCTTGACTCTAGGAAAGTTGTGTTAGAAGATGAAGGCAGATGCTTAGAGATCGATCAGGCAATCGAGGAGACTGGTCGATCCAGAGAAGAGAACGACTCAGACGCTCGATCTACTACTTGATCCCAATCAATTCGAGTAAGTGATCAACCTGAGTTCAATCGATCCAGAAAAACAATCGATGGGAAGATCGAGGGAAGCCAATCGATCAGTTCAGAGAACAAGACGGGGACTCGATCTCCTGCTCGACCCCAACCAAATCGAGTGGAATTGCTCGATCTGGACCAGAACGAGTGCAAGATCGACTGGAAGACTTGTTCTCGGAGGGGACAACGGTTCAAGAAAGCAGTCTTTAGGGTCATGTCTCGGGTTCTAAGGAGGCTATTGAGGATAGGAACGTCAATAAGAGCCACGAGGAGGACTGGAGCGAGCTGCTAGCCCCAAAGGTGGACCTTAAGGAGCTCCCAAAAGGGCTAAGGTATGCTTTCTTAAGGCTTAATGATACATACCCCGTGATTGTGAATGAAGACTTAAGTGATGATGAGTTGCACTAGCTCCTAAGTGAGCTGAGAAAGTATAGGAAGGCCATTGGGTACTCTCTAAGTGACATCAAGGGCCTTTCACCAATGCTTTGCACTCATAGGATTCACTTGGATAATGAGAACGCCTCTTCTATAGAACACCAAAGGCGTTTGAATCCTAATTTAAAGGAGGTTGTTAAGAAAGAGATTCTTAAGCTGTTAGAGGCTGACGTGATCTATCCCATAAGTGACAGCATGTGGGTTTCCCCTGTACACGTGGTGCCTAAGAAGGGAGGGATCACGGTCATTAAGATTGATAAAGATGAGCTTATACCTACTAGGACTATTACAGGACACCGTATGTGTATAGACTATAGGAAGCTTAATCTTCCTACTAGAAAGGATCATTTTCCTTTACCTTTTATTGATCAAGTGCTTGAGAGGCTTGCTAATCATCCTTACTATTGCATTCTTGACGGATATAGTTGTTTCTTCCAAATACCAATCCATCCAAACGATCAAGGGAAGACGACCTTTACATGTCCTTATGTCACTTCATGGCGAAGGAAGGGATCGTGCTTGGCCACAAGATATCATAGAAGGGCATAGAGGTTGATAAAGCCAAGGTTGAAGTCATGATGAGTATTGAGCTGACGGTTAATGTCAAGGGAGTAAGGAGTTTCGTAGGCCATGCTGGCTTCTACAGGCGCTTCATCAAATATTTTTCCAAGATTGCACGCCCTCTCACGAGGCTGTTGTGCAAGGAAGCTGACTTTGTGTTTGATGAGGATTGTCTTCGTGCTTTCGTGACCATCAATGAAGCTCTTGTATCCGCGCCAATAGCGCAAGCACCGGACTGGACTCTACCATTCGAGAACATGTGTGACGCGAGTGACTACGCCATAGGAGCGACTCTTGGTCGAAGGAAAGACAAAAGGCTTCACGTCATCTATTATGCAAACCGGACCTTAGATGACACTAAAGTGAAGTACGCTACGACTGAGAAGGAGTTGCTGGTAGATGTATTCGCCTTTGGGAAGTTCAGGTCATACCTCGTAGGCTCTAAGGTGGTTGTCTATACAGATTACCCAGCTCTGAGGTACATCTATTCCAAGAAAGACACTAAACCGAGACTCTTGAGATGGATCCTTTTGCTCCAAGAATTCGACATGGAAATTAAGGACAAGAAAGGGGTAGAGAACGTCGTGGCAGATCACCTCTCTAGGATGAGAATCAATGAGTCTCTGCACTTAGATGATTCGCTTCCAGAAGAATAACTCATGATGATAACTATGGCTGTTTGTGGAAGGCTAGAAGGGCAGTTTGAAGAGGTTCTGAGTTTTAAAGAAGAAGACTTGCCTTGGTACGCTGAAATTGTAAACTTCTTGGCATGTGGAGAGGAGCCAACTCACCTTGATCATTACTTTTAGGACTAGCCCTACTTATACAAAAGTGGGGTTGATAGCTTGTACAGAAGATGTGTCTCAAGAGATGAAGCCCAAGACATTCTACTTCACTGCCATGGATCTTCTTACAGAGAACACTTTGCTGCTTTCAAAACCGCTACAAAGGTGTTACAAGCGGGTTTTTGGTGGCCGTCTATCTTCAAGGATGCTCACGAGTTTTTTAAGAGTTGTGAAGCGTGTCAAAGAGTAGGAAACATCACCATGAGAAACGAGATGCCTCAGGTTCCTATCTTTGAAGTTGATGTCTTTGACGCATGGGGGATAGATTTTATGGGTCCATTCCCATCTTCTTACGGCAATAAGTACATCTTGGTGGCGGTTGATTATGTATCTAAATGGGTTGAGGCCATTGCTTCCCCTACAAACAACTCTAAGGTGGTGATCAAGCTCTTTAAAACCATCATATTCCCAAGATTTGGAGTCCCTAAGGTTATGATCAGCGAGGGTGGCAGCCATTTCATCAACAGAGTATTCTAGAACCTCTTAAGGAAATATGGTGTGAAGCACAACGTAGCTACACCTTATCATCCTCAAACGAGTGGACAAGTAGAGGTCTCAAACCGGCAGATCAAGGCAATACTCGAGAGGACAGTAGGTACTACTCGGAAGGATTGGGCGGCTAAGCTAAACGATGCTTTGTGGGCTTACCGGACCGCTTTCAAAACCCCCATTGGTACTACTCCTTTTACTCTTCTCTACGGCAAAGGATCTCACCTTCCGGTTGAGCTGGAATATAGAGCATTGTGGGCTGCGAAGCAGTTAAACTATGATCTCAAGACCGCTCAGGAGAAGCGCTTGATCCAGCTATATGAGCTTGATGAACTAAGGCTGGACGCCAACGAAAGCGCAAAGATCTACAAGGAGCGTACTAAGGCGGCTCATGACAAGAAGTTGGTTCATAAAGAGCTTAAGGAAGGTAGTTTGGTGCTACTCTATGATTCGAGGTGGTGCGGACCGTTTGAGATCAAGGAATTATTGCCCTATGGAGCTGTCATGTAGGTTGGCAAGTGTGGGAATGCATTCACATTCAACGTACACAGAGTAAAGCCATACATGGTCAGTGCATTCAACAAGGAGAGCACTTCAATGCTTCTCCAAGACCCACCACCTGCCTAAACCGAGTAAAGTCTAGCTAAAGACGTTAAAGAAAGCGCACTTGGGAGGCATTTCCATGTCTATCTTGTATATATTTCTGCTTTCCTTCTATTTCAGTTTTATGTTTTTATGTTCTAAGTGTGTAGGAAAAGGTGTAAGGGATTGCAGGACATGATCTTGGAGTCTAAAAGAGGCGAGAAGGGTTAATAAAAGGCTAGAGATCGAGTGCTAGATCGACTCATCCTAGCTCGATCTTTACTAGACCGAGGTAGTGAATCGAGAGGAGTTAGTCGATCTAGACGAGATGGAGTAGACACATCGAGTGGAACGGACGATCACGAGAGGATGAACACACTATACGTTTAGCTTGAAAAGCAAACGAGGTGTAGATCGACCGAGTCACTCGATTCTCAAAAATAGATCGAATAGTCTACTCGATCTGCCACTCGATCTAAGCCTAATCGACCCTCAGATCGATCATGTAGCTTGATTCAAGGACAATTGCCTGGTTGACCAAAAGTGAAGGAACGAGAGGGACAGTCGATCTGAGACTCGATGCAATTTGAATCGAGTCCCTGATAGATCTAACATCTCGATCCTAGCCATTATGGGCATGAGATCGATTCCTAGATCGACCAAATGGACTCGATCTCGTGCCGAGGTAACAATTTCTTTTCCCACTTTTCTTCTTTCCCCCTAATTTTTAAATTTGAAAAGTGGTCAAGTGATAACAGGTTTTTGCAATGCAATGATGTATCAAAGCTCGAATGCAACACTGAGATGTAATATAGCATGCATGTGAGTGTCAATCGACACCTAGGAGCTAGAAAGTGCAATGAGAATGCAAGGATCAAGTAAAGCTAAGCAAATGATGAATGGTTTTGTAAAATTCCTAAAAACTAGATGCAACGATCAAATGCAAGGCAAAACTATTTTAAAAATACTAGAAATGAGTTAACTACCACGAGGATTAAACAGAATGATTAAAATGCAAAGCTATGAATTTATAAAAATCGACTAGTGGATCGACCACAGGATCGACCACTAGATCGAGCAACAACGATCGATCTTGTCTAATAGTTCAACACAAATGAATCTAACCACCAAGATGCAAACAGAAAGCAAGCGAAAATACTAAAAAGGAGGATCCAGGGTTGAGACTTATGTTCAAAGGTTTCAAAGGTTCAAGCTTGGTTTGAAAACTTTAGATCTACTCACTTTGTGAGATTCTCTAGGCCTTGAAAACAAAACAAGATCGATCCATGACGTGTGGTATGGATCATTCCTTCATTCTCTCCTCCAGACCCATGGCGTTTGGCGGAAAAAGAGATTGAAGGGCATAGAACTCAGATTTCAAACACACGGCCTAACTAGTCCCCTAAACTACCATGGCGTTTGGGAAAGGTAGACTAGTTTCTAGGATTCGACTTTCAAGGACCTCTGGATCCTGTAAAGGTAAGAGGTCCCTTTGATCTTAAAGATCTTGGCGTGAGAGTCTTTAAGCTTTAAAAACTCGATATCCTAGAAGAGAAAACCATGAAGAACAAGAAAACACCAAGCTTTGAAAACCTTTTCGACCCCTTTGAATCCTCTCAACCCCAAAACCCGAATAGACTACTCGCTACACAATAAAGTAAACTGAACAAAGCATAAAGGATGAACTAGTAAACATGAAAGACGATGGATACTTAAAACGATTCAATATTCAAAACAAAGCAAGAAAAGCTTCAATGTCTAACAATAGCGAAATCGCCTTCGAACAGAGAGAAAAACTCCAAAAAAGATAAAGTGAAAATGTCTCTGGAAAAGCAAGATCGCCGCCTTCCCGAAATAGGCCAAACAGCTCGATGGTTCCCCCCCCCCCCCCCCCCCCCCCCCCCCCACCCCCCCCCCCCCCCCACCCCCCCCCCCCCCCCCTCGCTTTGCGTCCAAAAACGGTTAAAGTGCACTAAGATCGACCTAGAGATCGAGCATCTCGCTCGATCGTCTTCGGACATCGTGACTTCAGCTCGATCTGTGTCTCGATCTTCTTCGGTGGATCGAGTGCTTCGTTTGATCTTGGAGTTGATCTTTGGAGGATCGAGTGGTGGACTCGATCCGACTCTCGCTCTGCATGGCATCATTTACGTCCGTACTCCTTGATCGATCGCTTCACTCGATCTCCTTCTCGATCAGTTCCCTTGGATCGGATGGACTACTCGATCTTCTGGTCGATCTCATCTAGAACGACCGGCCATGCTCGATCCGCTTCTCGATCTTCCTTAGCAAGCATTCATGAATTATCCAAGTTCCCACAAACCTCCTCACGAGCCTTAGCACGTCCACGAATCTTCCAAGACTCCAAAGTAGCCGAAAACAACCTGAATGCGATGCAAAATGCAAGAAATATGCATATGCTGGTGCAAGAATACTCTAGGACCTAAAGTGATGCAAACTAGCCTAAAATGCAATGTATATGCGTGAGAAACTAACTTATATGTATGCAAAATACATGAAATATGCAGCAATATCAACACACCCAAACTTGCCTTTTGCTTGCCCTCAAGCAAACAAAATTCAAGAAGGGAGAGAGGTTTTAAAACAAGCGGGGATTTAAGCTTCTTGCAAAGGTGTCTTTCAAATGAATCAATCTCAACGTCCTAGTTACTAGTTCTAGAATGCAATGCACACACTCATACTCCAAAGAGCTTAGCCATACTCATCAAACAATGAATTTCAAATCATGACTCTCCTATTCTAAACAATCAAAGAAACTCATCCTTTAACATTCATTAACGACCGAACCATGAATCAAACATATGCACTTTAAAGCAAAACACATTTTGCTAAGGGTAAAGGCTATGAGCATAGAATGATCTCATTTTAAAGAGGGTTTCACAATGCAATGGGTTTCTCTTGCGAATGGTATGAACTTTATGCATAATGGTAAAGGTAAAGACAATTGATGCATACATTATTAGATTCTCATCTACACTTGTACACTAACAATGATCCTAAAACCCCTCTCATTTTCTTTTCTTTTCAGCTCACTCACCCTCCTAGAGACTACCCTTATTAAGCTCAATCCCAAAATAAAAACAGAAAACACTTTTACTCTTTAGGTTAGTGAAGAGGCTTGAAAATATTTTAGCTCCTTAATTTTTCCTATTGATAGCTCTCTTATTCTTTTCTTTCTTTCTCTTTTCTTTTTATTTTTGCACTTAGGCTCTTTTCTCTCTCTTTTTTTTTTTTATTTTAAACTTGAGAGAGCTATCTTCTGAAATATTTAGAGCATTATACATTTTGAAAACAAAGCCTATAAACATGAAAGCAATCCCATCAAACCTCCAAACTTATCCTAAGCCTACATCTAGCTTCAAAATGCAAAGCTAGCCATCATATGAGAACCTAATCATGTCGCCTAAATGTAACACGTTATGCTAAGTTCAACCCGAAAAGAGGCCTCACAAAGATGTCACACAAGAAAGCTTGGCTAGAAAGAATGGTAAGGGTGATGGTGGGAGTTCTACTTAGGCTCACAAAGAGTGGTAAAAGGAGGAAGAGAGCCTAAATATTTTTAAGATCCATGTGTTCATTTTCAAATGCATAAGAATGATATTTAAAAATTCAGATTAGGGTTCTCACTTATTAGGACCAGTTTCAAATCATGAGTGTTCAATTCAAGTCACGAAAATTAAAACAAGTGATCCAAGCATGGTAAGGACTTACTTTCAAAGTGTGAGCAAAGCATTAGAGAACTACTAACTAGAGCATTGAAACAATTCATGAGTTTAAAACACCTTTTTAAGGAAACTTTAACCCCTTATGCAAATGTAAACAACCTAGATGCTTAAAAATTCTAGACTCAATCCTAAAATGCTTAACAATGTGAATGCAACTACATGAATTTTTTTTTTGAAAATGTTTTAAAAATTTTACCAATTTTTTCCTTTTCTTTTCTATGCCTTAGATGTATGCAAGACTCAAGGGATGCAAAGATAAAATAAGAGCAAAATAAACATGTCAAACCATACACATACTCCCCCAAACTTGAATGACACCGTCCCGGTGGAAAACATGTTCGAGAGAGCTCAAAACAAAGCAAAAATCAAGAAAACATGAACGTTATGTACAATAGAAGGTTGTTGTTACCTTGGGTTTAGTCTCGGCTAGAACTTGAGGATGTTCCAGACGAGCTAGATACTATGGCTTTGCCTTTGGAGGCTGGCTCTTGGAGAGAGAGACGCGCCGGTTGAATGTTGCTGCCTTGAGTCTCACGGATGACAACTCCACCGGTTGAAAGCCTTCTCTTCTCGGGCTGTTGAACCTCCTCACTCGCAGCCGGGTTCCTCACTCTCTTGATCTTCGCGGTATTCGCCTTGTAATCTTCATTGGCGATGAGGTCCCAAAAATCGTTTTTTGAGTGAAGGAGGGAAACTCCACTTTTATGGCAGCTGCATCGAGGCCATAAGCTTGGCAAAGCTCGGGGATTGAGAGACTGAAGGCTTGGCGTTTTATCTTGAAGGAGAGGCGGCCTTGAGAAGGAATTGGGACTCTAGGATTCTCGTACGCAAACTCCAAAGTGGCAAGGAAGTCGATTGTCACTTTGGGAAAGGTTGGGCAATCCATCTGTGACAAACACCTCAGCCCTATCTTCTAGAGGAGCTGATCAAAATCTCCTAGAATCCCCATCTTGGCCAGTAATCCTCTGTCCGCAAACTTAGTCGCCTCGAATCTCAGCCTTTGAAGCCGTTCCTTGTCTCGTTTCTAAACAGCCACTTCTTGGTTTCCTCCCTCTTGTGCTGTCTCTTCTCTCGTTCTTTTCGGAGTCATTGTGCCTGAAACAAGTTTCTCAAGCAAAGCAATGAGCAAAACGGCGATATGATGAGAGAAAGAGAGAAGCAAAGAAGAAAACCTATAGCTAATACCCTAGAATTTTGAGGGGTTTATAAAAATTATAACAAAATAATAGAGATTCATATCTAGAGATAGAGAGAAATCTAGAATTTCTCCTATTATCAAGCTAATTTTAAAAATTCAAACCGCCCTAGCATCTAAAACAATTAAAGCGAATAAAAAGGGATATTTTCTTGAAGATTTTCTTAAAAATTCGAAAATACCTTTGCAAGGATTGAAAAAGATACTGTTAGTCTTTTGAAAACAAGAATTCACACTCTCTTTTGCTTAACAACTCGAGATAACAAGAATAAGAGAGTGTGAAAGTGGTTGAAAACATCTAAAGGCTAACAAAAACAAAACCATGGGTAAAAGAATTGGTTTTCTGACAAAAGCTGCAGTCAAGGCACATCTTTCATGGTCAAAGATGCTTGCCTTGACCACTTTTTGATTTTAAAAACCGGAGGGAAAGAGGAAGAGAGGGAAAAGAAAATGTAACCTCAGCACGAGATGTGCCTTGCGAATCGAGTGACTCAGTCGATCCACCTCTCGTTTGCTTTTCAGGCTAAACGTATAGGGTGTTTGTCCTCTCGTGATCGACTGTGTCACACGATCTGTCTACTCGATCTCGTCTAGATCGACTAACTCCTCTTGATTCACTAGCTCGATCTAGCAAAGATCGAGCCAGGATGAGTCGATCTTGCACTCGATCTCTAGCTTATACTCGCCCCTTCTTACTCCTTTTGGATCTAAGATAATGGCCTGCAATCCCTCATATTTGTTCCTACACACTCAGAGGATAAAAACATAAAACTGGGAAAGAAATAAAGCAAGAATATATACAGGATAGACATGGGAATGCCTCCCAAGTGCGCTTTCTTTAACGTCTTTAGCTAGACTTTACTTGGTTTAGGCAGATGGTGGGCCTTAAAGAAGCATTGAGGTGCTCTCCTTGTCAAATGCACTCGCCATGTATGGCTTAACTCTGTGTCCGTTCACTGTGAATGCATTCCCACTCTTTCCTACCAACGTGATAGCTCCGTAGGGCAATACCTCCTTGATTTCATACAGACCGCTCCATTGTGACTTTAGCTTTCCTGGAAAGATCTTGAGCATTGAATTGTAAAGCAGCACCAAACTCCCTTCCTTAAGCTCCTTGGGTATCAACTTCTTGTCGTGAGCAGCCTTAGTACGCTCCTTGTAGATCCTAGCGCTTTTGTAAGAATCCAGCCGTAGCTCATCAACCTCGTGTAGCTGGACTAAGCGCTTCTCCTGAGCTGTCTTTAGATCAAAATTTAGCCGCTTCAAAGCCCACAACGCCCTATGTTCCAGCTCAACGGGGAGGTGACATCCTTTGCCATAGAGAAGAGTGAAAGGAGTAGTACCAATGGGCGTTTTGTAAGCAGTCCCCTAAGCCCACAAAGCGTCATCTAACTTCACCGCCCAATCCTTCCGAGTTGTCCCAACTGTTCTCTCAAGTATCGCCTTGGTCTGTCGGTTAGAGACCTCCACTTGGCCACTCGTTTGATGATGGTAAGGTGTAGCTACCTTGTGCTTCAAGCCATACTTCCTTAGAAGGTTTTCAAACAACTTGTTGATGAAATGGCTTCCCCCGTCGCTTATCACCACCTTGGGTACTCCAAACCTCGGGAAAATGATGCTCTTAAAGAGCTTGATCACCACCTTAGAATCGTTTGTAGGGGAAGCAATGGCCTCAACCCATTTAGAGACGTAATCAACGGCTACTAGGATGAACTTGTTGCAGTAGGATGAAGGAAACAGCCCCATGAAGTCTATGCCCCACGCGTCAAAGACGTCTACCTCAAAGATGGGAACTTAAGGCATATCGTTCCTCTTAGTGATGTTCCCTGCACGTTGACAAGCTTCGCAACTCATCACGAACTCATGGGTATCTTTGAAGATGGACGGCCACCAGAAACCGGCTTGCAAGATCTTAGTGGCGGTTTTGAATGAAGCAAACTGCCCGCCATACGAAGGGCCATGGCAGTGAAAGATGATATCTCTTGCTTCCTCCTTTGTCACGCATCTTCTGTATAGGCTGTCAACACCTCTCATGTATAAATAGGGTTCATCCCAGAAGTAGTGGCTCACGTCCCTCATGAACTTCTTCCTGTGATAGTTGTCAAGAGGCGAAGGCTCTTCCCAAAATGCCAAGTAGTTCATAATGTCTACGTACCAAGGAAGATCCTCCTCTTTGAAGCTCAGAACCTCCTCAAACTTTCCTTCTAGCTTTCCACAAACAGCCGTAGTGATCGCCATGAGTTGTTCCTCGGGAAGCGAATCATCTAAGGGAAGAGACTCGTTGATTCTTAACCGAGAGAGATGGTCAGCAACACCGTTCTCTATCCTTTTCTTGTCTTTGATTTCCATGTCAAACTCCTGAAGAAGAAGAATCCATCTCAAAAGCCTTGGCTTAGTATCCTTCTTGGAATAGATGTGCCTCAAAGCCGCATGATCTCTGTAGACAATGGCCTTGGAACCCATGAGGTATGACCTGAACTTCTCAAAGGTAAACACAACTGCTAATAGCTCCTTCTCTGTGGTAGTGTACCTTGTTTGCATGTCATCCAAGGTTCTTGAAGCATAACAAATCACGTGCAGCTTCTTATCTTTCCTTTGGCCTAGAACGGCTCCCACGGCATAGTCACTAGCATCACACATAATCTCGAACGGTAGAGTCCAGTCCGGTGCTTGCACTATAGGCGCGGATACTAGAGCTTCCTTGATGGTCACGAAAGCTTGCAAACACTCCTCATCAAAGACGAAATTAGCTTCCTTGCAAAACAGCCATGTAAGAGGGCGTGCAATCTTAGAAAAATCCTTGATGAAGCGCATGTAGAAACCAGCGTGTCCCAAGAAACTCCTCACTCCTTTAACATTAACCGGCGGTTCAAGACTCATCATGACCTCAACCTTAGCCTTATCAACCTCAATGCCCTTCTCTGATATCTTGTGGCCAAGCACGATCCCTTCCTTCTCCACGAAGTGGCATTTTTCCCAATTCAGCACCAAGTTTGTCTCTTCACAACGCTTTAGTACCTTGCAAAGATTCAACAAACAAGCAGAAAAGGACGCACCATAGACCGATAAGTCATCCATAAACACCTCTACCATCTCTTCTATTAGATCGGAGAAGATCGACATCATACACCGCTGAAACGTAGCCGGTACGTTACACAACCCGAATGGCATCCTTCGATACGCGAAGGTGCCATAAGGGCATGTAAAGGTCGTCTTCTCCTGATCATTTGGATGGATTGGTATTTGGAAATATCCATTGTATCCTTCAAGAAAGCAATAGTAGGGATGATTAGCAAGTCTTTCAAGCATTTGATCAAGAAAAGGCAAGGGAAAATGATCCTTCCTAGTAGCAAGATTAAGCTTCATATAATCAATACACATACGGTGTCTTGTGATACTCCTAGTAGGTATAATCTCATCTTTGTCATTCTTAATGACCGTGATCCCTCCCTTCTTAGACACCACGTGTACGGGAGAAACCCACGTGCTGTCACTTATGGGATAGATCACGTCAGCTTCTAATAGCTTAAGAATTTCTTTCTTAACAACCTCTTTCCAATTAGGATTCAAACGCCTTTGATGTTCTATAGAAGAGGCGTTCTCATTATCCAAGTGAACCCTATGAGTGCAAAGCATTGGTGAAAGGCCTTTGATGTGACTTAGAGAGTACCCAATGGCCTTCCGATACTTTCTCAACTCAGTTAAGAGCGAGTGCAACTCATCATCACTTAAGTTCTCATTCACAATCACGGGATAGGTTTCGTTAAGCCCTATGAAAGCATACCTTAGCCCTTTTGGGAGCTCCTTAAGGTCCACCTTTGGGGCTACCAGCTCGCTCTAATCATCCTCGTGGCTGTTGCTGTTGTTTTCCTCCTTGGAACCCTCCTTAGAACCCGAGACATGACCCTTGAGCCTGCCTTCATGAACCGTAGTCCCTTCTGAAATCAAGTAATCCAGTCGATCTTGCTCTCGATGTCGTCTAGATCGAGCAGTTTCACTCGATTCACTCACTCGATTTAATGTGGATCAAGTGAGAGATCGAGACGCTGGGTCGATCTCCGGATTGGACCCTGAACTGATCGGAAGGCGTCTCTCGATCTCAGACTCGATTAATTTCCTGGATCGATCACCCTCCTCGATCTGACTGTCGATTGTTGCACCGGATCGAGTTGTGTTCTCGATTGTCTTATCGATTGGACCCCTGGATCGAGTAATGTCATCGATCTCGGAGTTAATCTCTAGGCAAGCACTTTCATCTTCCAGCACAACTTTCCTTGAATTAAGCAGGTTAACGTATTCCTGAGTCCTCTGATCCAAGTAACCGAACTCCCCTGGCTCCTTAGTCAATGCCAGCTTCAAATGATCCTCCTGAACCAACTCCTCTAGCAACTCATCCGATAAAGCGTCCAACGTTTCAATGTAGAAAGCTTGCCCTTCTATCGTAGGCTTCTTCAAAACCTCATTGATATCAAAGTCCAGCCTTATATCTTTACCCAAGTGCAGAGCTATCTTCCCATTCTTGACGTCTATGATGGCTCTGGCGGTGGCTAAGAACGGTCTACCGAGAATGAGTGGATCCTTAGGTTCTTCATCCATTTCCAACACAACGAAGTCCGTAGGCACGTTTACACCGCTGATTCTCACTGGCAAGTCCTCAAGCAAGCCCACGGGTAACCTCACGCTCCTGTCAGCTAGTACCAACGAGATTCTACAATCTTTGAACCGGGTAAAGCCAAGTTACTTTGCTACGGAATGAGGCATCAGATTTAAACAATCTCCGAGATCGCAAAGACAACTCATGAACTCCAAAGGTCCTAAAGCGCAAGGTATAGTAAAGCTTCCAGGGTCTCCCAACTTCTTGGGAACTATCTCCTTGTGTATTACAGCGCTACATTCTTCACTAAGTACTAGCACCTCCTTGCTTTCCTTATTCTTCTTTACAAGCGTGTCCTTGAAGAACTTAGCGCATTTAAGCATCATGGCAAGGCAGTCCATGAGAAGTAGCTTGATCTCTACGTCCTTAAGATGATTCTCAAACAAGAGCGTATGCTTCTCTATGAGTTTTTTCTTGAAGCGGCCAGGAAAAGGTAGCTTGGGTACATACGGTGGAGACACATAAGCATCCTTCTCTTTAGCAGCTTGCTCTACTTTCTTCTCTACACCCGCTTTCTCACCTCTCCTTGGTCCTTGAATCCAAACATTGTCAAAGTTGATTTCATCATCAGCTGAAAGCTTACCCTGCCCCTCTTGAATTACAACGTCCTCGTTGTTCTTGGGAGTAACCGTAGGTGCAAGCTCTTTCCCACTCCTTAATGTAATGGCGTTTGCGTATTCCTGGGGATTCTGCTCACACTTGCCCGGTAAGCTATTCTGACCACTTGTACATGCCTTTCCCTTCTCTAGCTGCTTGATCTTGTTATTTAAGTTGGTGATCTGAGTAGAGAAATCAGTGAGAGGAGTCTAATCGTGTGTTCATCTCGGAAAACTTCTGGTTTGTAGAGGCTTGCCCTTGAATTAATTGTTGAAACATCGCTTGGACGGGATCAACTTGTTGTTGTTGCATCGGTTGTTGTTGAGGAGCAAAGCCCGGAGGGTACATTGGCGTATAACCCTTGTTTCCTTGTTGTTGTCCTTGGAAGTTGGTCTGCCCTTGCCCTTGGAAGCCACCATTCGGTTGAAAGCCTTTGTTGTAAGGTACGAAGGGCTTTGCTTGCTGAGCAGGGTACACTTGATCTTTAGGGTTCGCGACATTGGTGCTTCTATATGAGAGATTGTTGTTCTGGTTGTAGCCTTGTGAATACCCTTGAGGTTTGTAGTTGTTCTGCCTCGCTACCCAATTGGCTTCTTCTTGACTCAACGCAAGCTCCTCTGAGGTCTCATCCGCTTCACCAACAAAGTGCACATGCTTCTGGTTAGCCAACACCAGCTTGTCAATCTTCTCATGCAATGACTTAAGTTCCTTTTTGTGAGACTCTATCTCAGAACCTCTCGGTGCACGGTTGTAGTCTTCAGCATAGTTGCCGTCACTCAATGCCAAGTTTTCAATAAGCTCCATGCCCTCTTCTACCTCTTGACCAAGGAAGTTTCCCTTACTCGCCGTGTCAAGTAGCAAGTGAATCTTAGGTGAAACTTCGCGGTAGATAGTGCTTAGTAGAGTCTCTTCGCTGAAGCCGTTGTGAGGACACTGAGTGGTGTAGTCCTTGAACCGCTCCATGGCTTCATTGAACGTCTCATTGTTCCTTTGAGTGAAACCACTGATCTCACTTCTCAACCCTGCTGTTCTGGTGCTAGAGAAGAACTTTGAAAGGAACGCCTTCTTACACTTTCCCCAAGAGGTAATGGTGCCTTGTGGAAGGGTCTTATCCCAATGTCTAGCCTTGTCTCCAAGAAAAAGTGGAAAGAGACGCAGCTTGAAAGCATCTTCGGATATGCCATTAATCTTGATCATCCCACATACTTGCTCGAAGTTATCAAGGTGCTCCAAGAGATCTTCCATTACTAGCCCGTGGAACTTATTGTTTTGCACCATTGAGATGAATCCTGGCTTAATCTCAAAGTTTTTGTTCTGTACAGGAGGTGGAGTGATTCCAAACCTATTGTGATGAGTATTGGGAGCATCTCCCGCTCCTATGATCCGTGGGGGTCTAGCCGCGTGTTGGGGGTTTCCATTACCCCTTCCCACTGCCCTGTGAGCTGCAGGAGGTCCCTCTGGATGTTCGTGCTCAGCCATCGCTTCAAAATCCACTGAACCTTGCTGAACAATCTCCTCAAAAGCTCTAGCTTGCTCTCTAACTCTTTGCTGTCTTGAATGTCCGAGTTGATGAATGTTGTCCAAGGGTTGAAGTAGATTGTTTTCTCCCCTTGAACGTAGATTCATGTACCTGAGAGACACAAGTTTGAGAGTAGAGAAATCAGTAACTGAAAGAAAAACAAAGGCTTAGTCTTTACTAAACCCCAAATCTCAATGCTTCCTAAACACTCCTAAGATGGCATAGGCGCCATTTGATAACAGGTTTTTTGCAATGCAATGATGTATCAAAGCTCAAATGCAACACTAAGATGTAGTATAGCACGTAAGTGAGTGTCAATCCACACCTAGGAGCTAGAATGTGCAATGAGAATGCAAGGATCAAGTAAAGCTAAGCAAATCATGAAGGGTTTTCTAAAATTCCTAAAAACTAGATGAAACGATCAAATGCAAGGCAAAACTATTTTAAAAATACTAGAAATGAGTTAACTACCACGAGGAACAAACAGAATGATTAAAATGCAAAGCTATGAATTTATAAAAATAGACTAGTGGATCGACCACAGGATCGACCACTAGATCGAGCAACAACGATCGATCTCGTCTAATAGTTCAACACAAATGAATCTAACCACCAAGATGCGAACAGATAGCAAGCAAAAATACTAGAAGAGAAAACCATGAAGAACTCGATATCCTAGAAGAGAAAACCATGAAGAACAAGAAAACACCAAGCTTTGAAAACGTTTTCGACCCTTTTGAATCCTCTCAACCCCAAAACCCGAATAGACTACTCGCTACGCATAAAGTAAACCAAACAAAGCATAAAGGATGAACTAGTAAACATGAAAGACGATGGATTTAAACTTAAAACGATTTAATATTCAAAACAAAGCAAGAAAAGCTTCAATGTCTAACAATGGCGAAATCGCCTTCGAACAGAGAGAAAAACTCAAAAAAAGATAAAGTGAAAACGTCTCTGGAAAAGCAAGATCGCCGCCTTCCCGAAATAGGGCAAACAGCTCGATCCCCCCCCCCTCCTAGCGGACAAAAACGGTTAAAGTGCACTGAGATCGACCTTGAGATCGAGCATCTCGCTCAATCGTATTCGGACATCGTGACTTCAGCTCGGTCTGTGTCTCGATCTTCTTCGGTGGATCGAGTGCTTCGTTCGATCTTGGAGTCGTTCTTTGGAGGATCGAGTGGTGGACTCGATCCGACTCTCGCTCTGCATGGCATCATTTACGTCCGTACTCCTTGATCGATCGCTTCGCTCAATCTCTATCTCGATCAGTTCCCTTGGATCGGATGGACTACTCGATCTTCTTGTTGATCTCATCTAGATCGACCGGCCATGCTCGATCCGCTTCTCGATCTCTAGTCCTTAGCAAGCATTCCTGAATTCTCCAAGTTCCCAGGAACCTCCTCACGAGCCTCAGTACGTCCACGAATCTTCCAAGACTCCAAACTAGCTGAAAAAAACCTGAATGTGATGCAAAATGCAAGAAATATGCATATGCTGATGCAAGAATACTCTAGGACCTAAAGTGATGCAAATTAGCCTAAAATGCAATGTATATGCGTGAGAAACTAACTTATATGTATGCAAAATAAATGAAATATGCAGCAATATCATCAATGCAAGCATTTTTCACCATGAAAGATGTGCTTTGACCATACCTATTGTCAGAAAACCAATTGCTTGCCCATAGTTTTGTATTTTTGTTGGTCTTTATATTTTCGAGCTAGAACACACTCTCTCATACTTTGTGTTTCGAGTTTCTTAAACAAGAGAGAGTGTGATTTTCACTGTTCAAAAGATCAACAGCATCTGTTTTCAAGCTTGCTAAGGTATTTCCGAATCATTGTTTAAAATGTTTTGGAAAATTTCCTTTTTATTTCTTGTTTGAGAACTAGATGTTAGGGAATTTGAGCGAATTTTTAAAACTAGCTAGATATTAGAAAAAATTCTATATTTGCTCTTATCTCTAGATTTGCTTCTCTATTTTCTTGCTCTAATTTTTATAAATTCCCCAAAAATCTAGGGTATTTGTTATAAGCTTTTCCCTCTTGCATAGTCTTTCTCTCTACATTCGCTGCATTTGCTCATTCTTTTTCCTAAGAATTGTGTTTCAGGTACCATGGCTCCAAAACGAACAAGAGAAGAGATAACACAAGGAGGAGAGGCTCAGCAAGAAGCTCAACAAGTGGTTCGAGAGAAGGTTCGATGGACCAAGGAGGAGAAACAAGCCAAGAAGCGGCTTCAAAGGCTAAGGTTCGACCCTACGAAGTTTGCAAGCCGAGATCTGTTGGCCAAGATGGGAATTTTGGGAGATTTCGATCAGCTCTTGAAGAACATAGGGCTCTGATGTTTTTCACGCATGGACTGCCCCACGTACCCCGAGGCAACCGTTGATTTCTTAGCAACCTTGGAGTTCATGTATGAGAACCCGAATCTTCCTACTCCCTCCCAAGGGCACATCACCTTCAAAATCAGAGGTCAAGCCTATCATCTCTCGATCCAGGAGCTTTGCCAAGCTTACGGTTTGAACGCTGATGCTGGACAAGTGGAGTTCCCCTCCTTCTCTTAGACTAACGATCTGTGGGACCTCATAAGCAATGGCGACTACAAGCCGAACACTGCGAAGATCAAGTGAGTGAAAAGCATGGTGCTGCGTTACACGCTGAAGCTGATCGCCAACACATTTAGTGGATGGTTCGTGGCCCCTACAGTCACCAAGACAGAGCTTTGCTTCTTGTTCCAAGGCGTTAAGCATCTCGTGTGTGACCCCGAGGAGAATGATGAGCCGTTGGAAGACCAGCTAGGAAACGACGTGAACTACGGCTGTATCCTAGCCTCTTCATTGGTGAAGTATAAGGCGTATGCCATGAGGTGCAAGGCGAGTTCGTCTTTGATTGGAGGGTTCCCCACTCCTTTGTTTGTTCAAGCCGGAGTGCCACTAGCTGACTTTGTACCTGGCGCGGATAGGGCGTACATGTATGAGATTTATCTAAGGAACACCGATAGCTTGGGATGCACGCCAGCTGAGGGTGTTTATGCGTATCAGTTCATTGATGAGGAGAATGAGAAAAGGGTCTGTATTTTGCCAAACATGGACGGAACCGAGCTGTTGGGAGTTGGGAACATCGAGTTTCTCCCAAGCGTAGAGGAGTGTTTTGTACCTATAGGGGGAACAGCTGCTCCAGCACTAGCTTCTCACCCACGTTCAGAGTCCCCTACCTCGGATGATGACATTCCCAAAAGCTTTGTACTCCCTAAGATCAACATTGAGCCGCAGACTAAGACAGAAAAGTTCTTTGCTTCTGTTGTAGAAATGCAAAGGAAGATCAACAAATGGCAAAGTAAGGTCATCAAGAAGCTTGCCAAGAAGGTCAAGGCGCTTCAAGGGAGCTCCCCTAAGAAGGCTGTAAGCAAAGAAGTCGAGCAACCCGAGAAGTGAAAGAGATCGAGTAGTGGAATCGTTTTACGTGAGCCTCAAGGAAGCCCCATCCTACCTGCTCATCACTCGGTTCATGAAGGAGCCGCATTGGACAGGGGCAAAGGAGTAGCCCACGAGACCCCAACAAAGAGCAAGAGGTCTTGAACGTCCACAAGTTCCAGCACCACTTAGCTCCGAGGTAACAAACGACCGTCCTTTGTATATACCGCTCATCTTTTCTTTGTTTTTGCTTGTGTTTTGAACTCCCTTGGATTTGTTTGCCACCGAGACGGTGTCATTCAAGTTTGGGGGAGTGTGTGTGTTATTTGACATTGTTTTCTTTCTTCTTATTTTCTCTTTGCATCCCTTGAGTCTTCATTGCATCTAAGGCATAGAAAAGAACAAAAAAATTGGTAAAATGTTTAAAAATTTTCAAAAAAAAAAAATTCATGTAGTTGCATTCACTTTGTTAAACATTTTAGGATTGAGTCTACAATTTTTAAGCATCTAGGTTGTTTACAATTGCAAAAGGGGTTAAAGTTTTCTTTAAAAGGTGTTTTAAGCTCATGAATTGTTTCAAGGCCCTAGTTAGTAGCTCTTTGATGCATTGGACACTCTTTGAAAGTAAGCTCTAACCATTCTTGGTCATGTGTTTTGATTTTCGTGGCTTGACTTGAACATTCATGAACTGAATCTTGTCCTAATAAGTGAGAACCTTAATCTGAATTTTAATTATCATACTTATGCATTTGAAAATGAACACATTGATCTTATACATATTTAGGCTCTCTTCCTCCTTTCACCACTCTCTTGTGACCATAAGTAGAACTCCCATCATAACCCTTACCTTTCTTTCAAGCCAAATGTTCTTGTGTGATATCATTGTGAGGCCTCTTTTCGTTTTGAACTTGGCATAAAGTGTTAGGTCTAGGCGACATGATTAGGCTCTCATTTGATTGCTAGCTTTGCATTTTGAAGCTAGTTTTTAGGCTTAAATTAGGTTTGGGGTTCATTGGGATTGTTTATTTGCTTAATTGTTTACGGTTTCAAAAGAGTTTGGTGTTTGAAGTGTTTGAAGTGGTTTTAAGTGGAACGCAATGTTTTCAAAATGAAAAGCTTTAAGTATATTTCAGAAGATAGCTCTCAAATAAAAGAAAAAGAAAAAGAAAAGAAAACAGCCTAAGTGGCAAATAAAAAGAAAAGAAAAAAAAAATTAAGTACAGATTTATCAATAAGAAAAGTAAAGAGCTAAAAATGTTTTCAGCCTTTCCACTAGCCTAAAAGAGTAAGGATGTTTTCTGTTTTAACTTTGGTTTTTGCTAAGCGAATTGCTTTCGTGATAAGGGTAGTGTCTAGGAGGGCGAGTGAGCTAAAAAGAAAAGAAATGAGAGGGGTTTTAGGATGATTGTTAGTGTGTATGGGTAGATGAGAATCTAATCATTTATGCATCAATTGTCTTTACCTTTAGCATTATGCATAAGTTCATACCCTTCTTGAGAGAAACCCTCGCATTTATAAAAACCCATTTAAATGAGATCATTCTAGTCTTATAACCTTTTTCCTTAACCAAATGTGTTCGGTTTTAAAATGCATAAGTGTGATTCACGGTTTGATCATTAATGGATGTTAAAGGATAAGATTCTTTGATTGTTTGGAATAGGAGAGTCATGATTTGAAATTCATTGTGTGATGAGTATGGCTAAGTTCTTTAGAGTATGAGTGTGTGCATTGCATTTTAGAGTTAAGAACTAGGACCATTGAAATGATTCATTTGAAAAGCACCTTTGCAAGAAGCTTAAACTCCCGTTTTTAAAACTTCTCTCCCTTCTTGAATTCTGTTTGCTTGAGGGCAAGCAAAAGGCAAGTTTGGGGGAGTTGATATTACTATATATTTTTGTGTATTTTGCATGCATTTAGGATAGTTTTTCATGCATTCATCTTGCATTATAGGCTAGTTTGTTCTATTTGTTACATTTTAGGTTCTAGGTCCCATTGCATTCGCATTTCGCATGTTTCTCGCATAAATGCATCCAATCCAGGTTGTTTGGAGCACTCTCGAGTTGAGGAGGTTGCGTAGAGGTGCAAAGGCTCGTGAGAAAGTTCGTGGACACTTGGAGAGCTCAGGAGTGCATGCTAAGGACCCGAGATCGAGTAGCAGATCGAGCAAGGCAGGTCGATCTAGATGAGATCGACCAGAAGATCGAGTGACTAAGTCGATGCAAGAAAATGGATCGAGACCAAGATAGAGTGTGGAGATCGATCTGAAGTACGGACGTATATGACGCCATGCAGATTGAGTACCAGATCGAGCTTCTAACCCGATCAGCACAAAATCGACTCAGAGATCGACTAAAGCCATCCGATCCAAGACGAAGATCGAGAGCCAGATCGAGCTTCGTGCTCGATCCCAGGCTACTTTAACCACTTTTGGGTTCTAGCGAAGGGGGGACCATTTGCGGTTTGGCCATTTTTGGCAAAACGCAGCCATCCCTTTCTTTATCTTGATTCTGTCTTTTTACCTTTTCATACTTATGCATTTGAAAATGAACACACGGATCTTATACATATTTAGGCTCTCTTCCTCCTTTCACCACTCTCTTGTGAGCATAAGTAGAACTCCCACCATAACCCTTACCTTTCTTTCAAGCGAAATGTTCTTGTGTGATATCATTGTGAGGCCTCTTTTCGTTTTGAACTTAGCATAAAGTGTTAGGTCTAGGCGACATAATTAGTCTCACGCCAAGATCTCTATGATCCAAAGGCTGATTTACCTTGACAGGATTAAGATGTCTTAGAAAATCAGATCCTAGAGGCTAATCCTTCCTTTCCCACATGCCATGGTTGTTTAGGGGATTAGTTAGGTCAATATTTGAAATCTGTGTTTCTTGCTCTTCGATCTCTTTTTCCACCAAACACCATGGGTTTGGAGAAGAGATTGAAGAAGTGAACCATACCACATGCCATGGATGGTTCTTGCTTTGTTTTCAAGTCCTAGAGAACCTCATAAAGTGAGTAGATATAAAAGTTTTCAAACCAAGCTTCAATCTTTGAGATCCATGAATATGACCCTCAACCCGAGACCCTCTTTCTTAGTGTTATTCTGTCATCATAAAGTTTTCATCTTGTTCATTAATCCATCGCATCATTCATCATTTTAAGTTGTTAGACGTGATCGATCCATATTGCTCGATCTAGTGGTCGATCCAGCGGTCGATCCACTAGTCGATTTTTAGTTTTTTGTAGCTTTGCATTTTTTTCATTTTGCTTGTTCCTCGTGGTAGTTAACCCTCTTCCAGGGATTTTAAATTTGTTTCACTTTGCATTTGACACTTGCATTTAGTTTTTAAGGATTTTACCAATCATTTATCATTTTTGCTTAGAATTGCTCATTCCCTTGCATTCTTAGTGAACTTGCTACCCCTAGGTGTGGATTGATACCTCACTTTCATGCTATACTACATCTTAGTCTTGCATTTGAGTTTGATAATCTCTCGTGCTTGCATTTACACTGTCAGAAATGAGTTATCAAAAGATTTAAGCTTTTGGGAGTTTTTCTTGTTCTTAACCTATTCTCTTCTAGGATTTGGGGTCTTAAAGCTTAGAGAGTCTTGAAAAAGATCTCTATGATTCCAGGGATTTCTTACCTTGACCGGATTCAGAGATCCTCGAAAACCAAATCCTCGAGACTAATTTATCCTCTCCCAAACGCCATGGATGAAGAGGGGCTTAGTTAAGCCAATATTTGAGATCTTTGTTTAATATTCTTTGACCCATCTTTCCACTACACGCCATAGGTTAGGAGGAAGGGTCAGAGAAAGGGGTTATATCAAATGCCATGGATAATCTTAGTCTAAGTTTCTCAAGGCTTAGAGATAGCTCTTCAAAAGAGTAGATTTATGTTTTCAAACCCAAAGCTTGAATCTTGAACCTCTTGAATATGACCCTCAACCTTAAATCCTCTCTTTTTAGCATTTTAAAACCTCTGTTTTTCATTCTCTAGTCATAAAGCTTGCTTCTTTGATCATTTGAAGTCATTCATCTAAGTTGTTAGAAGTGTCCTGTTTTACCCGTTTCAGTGCTCGATTTTTTGTAATTAGTAGATTTGCATTTTAGAGTCCCTGTTTTCTTCTAGTAGTTGTTAACCCTCTTCCAGGGATTTTAAAATAGTTTTTCTCCTCATTTGGTCGTTGCATTTAGTTTTCATCGATTTTACCGTCTATTTACATGATTCTGCTTAGATTTGCTTAGCTCTTGCATTCTTATTGTCTTTCTTCACCCAGGCTGGATTGATCTCCTTTACTGCTATACTACATTGTTAACAAGTGTTTAGGCTTTGATATTTAGACTTTCAAAAATTCTGTTTATCACCAACCGCACTCGCAGACGAATCGACCATCAAGGACGAATTCGTCGCCAGAGCGGACTGGAGGATACCCATCCTTGAGTATATCATACACGGAATAGCTCCCCCCGACAAGTGGGAAGCTCGAAATCTCAAGGTCAAAAGTGCCCGCTATAGCGTGTTATTCAACGACAAGCTATACAAGCGACGTCTATCTGCAAGGGATTTGCCATCATGGACTTCCATATGAAATCATAACGGACAACGGATCGCAGTTTATATCGCGAAACTTCAAAGACTTCTGCGCGAAGTGGAAGATAAAAATTTTCTACTCCACACCTCGTTATCCTCAAGGGAACGGGCAAGCCGAAGCAACAAACAAAACCATCTTGAGTAACCTCAAGAGGCGGCTCGACGCCAAAAAAGAAAGGTGGTCCGAACACATTGATAGGGCTCAGGTTTTACCCAAATAAAACTACTGCAAGTGCACAGCAAAGCAGTTGTAATACAAGGGGTATTAAAATCCCAAGAGAGTAATGCAGACTACACTATCGAATGTAGGTTCAGATTAAGCTAAGCAGGATATGATGTATGTAATGCGAATCAATGAATAAAAGTAAGCAAACAATTTTGTAAGATGATCTAAGTTTTAGAAGACTAAAAGCGCTAAGTCAGGTCAGTTAGCAGGTTGAATCCAAGAATGTAGAACGCATGGAATCAGGAATGATTAAGAACCATTTTAAACATGAATCACTGATTTATAACTAATCAATTCTCATTGCAAAAGTTATCTATGCCTAAATCACAGAGTTTCAAATCTCTATGCAAACCCTAACAACCTAAGCATGCAGGAATGATCAGATTCAATTGTTTACAAAACTCCTAAGCCAAATCTCTTTGCACTAAGTTGTTTTGCTCATCAAATACTAGTTCAGGTTATGAATAATTCTCTCACATATATTTAACAACCTAAGATTTTCGGATTCCTAGATGATGTTTCTCAGAAATTCGATTTTAAAACAAGCAGAGATGAAAAACCAAAAGATGCTCCTAACAGAATTGCGATTCTACAATCTCTTCATCAACCCTTGAAAAAGTCCTAACTTAACTAGCAGATTACTCAGACATGATTATGAGATCACAAAGCATAACTGAATAATCTTGCATTAAGAGAAAGAGTAAAAGAATAGAGGGGTTCGAAATCTTCTCAAAAGAGTACAGGATTTGTCTCCCCAAAAAGCTCTGAATAAATCTCTCTCTAAGCTCTCTGAATTCTCAAAAACTAAGTTGATGGCCAACAATGGCAGAAAAACCTAATAATTAGAGGCTAAACACGATCTGGGGTCTTCTTATAAATAATGGAACTTCTGGGCCAATTCTGCAAATCTACTTCACACTTTTAATAAAACAGCCACGCTCCTTCCTTGATGGGTGACGAGCGTCACCAAGGGTGGTGACGAGCTTCACCATATGGGATACTTTCTGCTTCGAGCTTGGTACTTCGTGGCTTCAACTCAGAATGCTCCATAAGGTACCAAAATCTCTAATTATGCTCCAGACATGCTATAGCCTGCAAAGACTCTTCTATGACTCTAAAAAGACCAAAAAGACTCAATAAAAAGGACTTATATCATGGCTAAAAACCATAAAAACCATGATATATCAACTCCCCCAGACTTAGCTTTTGCTTGCCCTCAAGCAAACATCAGACAGAGTACAGGGTCGAGGTTTGAAAACAAGAAACAGTCAGTCAATCATCAGGAACACCACATTAGTTTGAACTTTCGAATCCACATACCACAGAGTCAACAGAAGATCAAATTTTAGTCTAATCATCACAAGCTTAGCAAATCTCTCAAGTCCAGTCCAAATCCCTTTAAGAAATCCGAAATTTCTACGATCAACTCCATATATTTTTTTATCTAAGTGTGATATCTCATCAAGGTTCTATCATCTCAATCACTTTACAGATTCGTTTCCCTTCCTAACAACTGAACAATTCAATCTCAACACAGCTCTCCTATTTTCTCTTCCCTTGATCTTTTCCTTTGAATATTTTTGATTTTTCACTTCTTCTTTCTCAACTTTTTCAGTCTAAGAAATGGTGCTACTCAATACTTGTGTTCCTTGTGAGGAGACAGGTTCTTGAGTGTGTTCACTACTGTTGTTCCTTGTGAGGAGACAGGGTCATGAATGCACCATTCTTTGGACTTAAACTTTTAAAAACTACATCAGGGAAGATCAAAGAGAGACTGTATCCTGACTTTATTGCCAGTGCTGGAAGAGAGAATCAAGCTCAAAAAGAGTCAATCACCAAGACAAGAAGTTTAAAGTTCATTAAGGTGGAGCTAACAGAAGATTTTTCAGATTCTCTAAGGACCTAGACCTTCATTGCTAGACTGATCTACCTATGACTTTCAACTTAGTAAGACTTGTAATCAACTACTGTGGCAATGGTTCTTATAAGAAAAAACGTCCTATGGTTAGTTCCAAGAAAAACTGACAGTTTCAAAATTTTGACTCTATAAAACAGGTTTCTGACTCAACTTTAAGACTTTATAAACATGACACAAAGCACACAACGTCAGTAACCACCTCCCCCAGACTTAAACAACACTGTCGCCAGTGTTATCAAGCCAAGAGTTGGTCAGAAAAATGAATGAGAAGTCGAAAGACCAAGTCAGGAAAGTGTTACCTCGCGTGGGGTTCACCAGATCTGGTGACGAGCGTCACCACGACCTGTATTACCCAATTGTTTAGTTAGATGTTAATTAAAGAAGTGTTGTTATGTGTACTCGAAAGTTATACTTCTTGAGCACTCAAACACATAATTAACAACATCCAAACATAGCAATAATAACCTGGTTAAACAATCTCACAAAACATCATCAAAGAAACTGACAACTGACTCAAAGAAAACATAAAAATGACTCAAGAGAAATAAAAATAAAAGAGAAAAAGAAACAAGTAACCAGATAGTGGAGCCTCAGTCCTCATCCTCGCAAGGCTCAGTGGTGTAATGGGGGCGGACACAACCACAGTTGCTAAGTGTAGCAACAACATCCCAGATTCCCTCAAAGCTGTCAATGACATACTCCTGAAAAGCAGCCATATCCATGGGTGTATGTGGTCGTGGAGGACGCCTGAAAGCAGTAGAGGAGGTACTCTGGCGTGTAGAAGGTCTAGCATCATCAGCAGCTGCAGTAGAAGCAGAAGCACCACATGTAGCAGCTCTAGCAGGGCGCAGAGCCAAAGGGCGCAGCGGAGTCTAAGCTGGCATGAAGAAAAGCTGGCGTGGGACTCCCTGAATCGTAGTGAGGGCTCTCTGTGGCAATTTAATGCCAACATACTCTCCAGAAGTAGTAGTGAAAGTCCAGACAACTCCAATCTTCAGCCAAGTGACATGGCGCAGATACTGGTCATCTATAAGTGATCTGTCACTGCGCAGACTGCAAGGAGTGGCATCGATATGGAAATGATGAAAGATCGGTGTCAGAAGGCTGCCAACACTCTCGGTCTTCTCCCCCGGACAGGTGAACAGCTTGGTCTTCAAGGAACCAGATGCTCAGCGAAAACAGCGCCCAAGTTGGCGCAAACCATGCTATCGATAGGGATCACATCATCAAGCATCTCATAAATTCCGTAGTAGAGGAGAATCAGCTCACTAACCCGAGTCTTGCTAGGCGCAGACTTGCACAAAATGGTATGGCCAAAGAGGCGCATAATGTACCTCAAGACAGGATGGCGAACCTCTGTCTGCGTCTGTCATAGACTCCATTCCCGAACTTGGACCAGAATGTCCGCATATGGGTCTACTGAGAGGGAAGGAGAACGCCTGTGGGATGGTCAGAGAAGCCATATATCCCACAAAGCTCCATCAGACTGATCCGGTATCGAACACCTCGGATCAGAAACGTCATCGTGCCTTCCTGCGCACGCTTCGCCAGCTCATTCACGTAGTAGACGCGAACTTGAGAGAGATACTGGCGGACCAAATCTGGGTAGAGGTCATACTGGTGGAACGGCATAGTCCCCATCCCAATGCTCTCCAGAATTTGAACAACCTCCTCGAAGATCCCCATTTTCTGCAGAACAGCAGTATCCGCAAACCGAGTGGGGATGATCTTCACTCCCAACCACGCATTGTAGAATAGCGTGTCATACTCATCCCACTCCTCCTGGATATCACGGAATATGCAAGTGTCCCGTGATATTTCCTGCCTCGGAGTTCCTGCCCAAGCCACTCCAGAGGCTATTTTCCGATCTTCTTGCTTGGGCCATGGAAGCCTGCAAACCGGGTACTGACTGAAGGAATCTTTAGACCCTGTTGAAGTGCTTGAAGATGAGCTTTGCCTTGGTCGCTTCTCCTGTCTAGGCATCTGAAAATTCATGTTCAAAATCGACAAAAACATCACCAAAATTAGCAAATTTTTCAAAATTTAAAAAATCAATCAATCAAGGTGAAATAATTGATGGCGATCAACTACAGCACTACCAGGAACACAATTCAATCATCAGTTCAACCCAAATCACCCAAAATTTCCAGGTTTTTGAAAATTTCATCATGAACTCAAAAATTCAAAATATGCAAATCAACCGATAAAAGCTCACATAGATGGTTCCATTCCTCTAATACAACATAACTAACCATGATTCAACAGTTAAATCAAGCCAATCATTTCAAAAATTGGATTTTACCAAACCTATGGCAGACTGAAAATTGGGGATTCCGAACACATAGGATATCCCTTGTATTTACACCATTTAGGGCTGCATTTAGTACATGTTTTGGTCCTCTTTTGCATATTTTCCCTTAGCTTTTGTCCTATTTTCTTCTCCTTTTAGACTCAGGTTGCATTAGGAGTATAGATTGCATTTTCCTTGCATATTGGATGTTTTTAGGTCCTTTTGGAGCTTAAAGGAGCTTGGAGGAGCTTTGGGAATGATCCAGGAGGCTAGCTGGACAAAAGGGAGCAAGAAGGATCAAAGCAGAAGATCTCTTCAGCAGTTTTCGGTCAGAGCCTGGTGATTTTCTGTCTCTGGTGACCGAAATGTAGCAGTATCGATCACCAGTATCGGTCTGATGTGGTCGACACAAACACACCGTTCTAATTTTGGTCGTGTGTGTCGATCACTGATGACCGATACAGATAAATTTCATTCACTGGAGGTCGACACAACTGACCGATGCTGACCCAGCCCGAACCTATTTTTAATTACACTTTTGCCACCTTAGGCTATAAATAGCCCCTTTTTCTATATTTTCGGGAGGTCTTGTCAAAATACTGTTCTTAAGCTATTTCTTTAAGTTTGTAAGACAATTTCTTTGCTTTGTTTAATACAATCAAGTATTTGCTTTAATCTTTCTTTAATCTTTCTTTTAATCATGATTAGCATCTTCTCCTTTCGTGATTTGGTGTTAAACATGATTATGAGTGAGTACTTACCTTAGGGTTTCTAGATGTGGTAGATTAGGGGAATCTATGGCTTGATTAAGGCTTGTTATGTGCTTTTGTTTTTGGGTTCCTCTCTATTAATCTGTTATTCATGCTAGATTAGTCTTGATCAAACTGGTCTAGGTTGTTAGCTTTCTCTTATGCCCACCAAGTGTTTGATGAAATGCTGAACCTGTTTATTAGAGGATTTGCTGGCCTTGGCTCAAGAGATTGACTGTTTGAGGAGCATTTTAACTTAAATAGAGTTGATTAATCTTGCTTGCTTGATGTTTTAGCACTAATGAGAGTTAGTTCTTGTTAAGATGTTTAGCAAAGGGTTATTTGCCAAGAGATTGGATTTAACTAGCTTAGTTGTGAACTCTATGTCTAGGAACCACCATTGCTTGCTTACTTGCTTGATCAATGTAGTTTGAAACAGCCTGAATCAATGTCTGAAATTCCCCAAAGTCAATAATCACATCTAGGAACTTGTCTTTCCCTAATTTGAATTTCGAATTTGCTCTGTTTTGCTCTGTTTCACTCTGTTTTTCTTGCTTAGAATTGCTTAGTTTGCTTTTGCTTTCACCTTGTTGCTGCTTGGTTCACTTAGGTTGTTAGAACTGTTGCTTAGGCAACAAAACCCCTTTCCTGGCTTGCTTGACTTAAAGATTCCACTCTCAACTCTTCTGTCTTTCAACTTTTCCCATTTGGATTGATACAACCCTATGCTATACTGCAACTGACTAGTACAAGCTAGGGCAATTTTCCTACAAGGAGTAAAACCCTTGTATCAATTTGGCGCCGTTGCCATTTGGGAAACAGTTTGAATCATTAGAGGTTGTAGAATCCTTAAGATCAAGCTTTTACTTTTCTTTGGTTACTAACTCTCTTTGACTATCATTTCTGTCTTTCAGGTATATGAACTTGAGGTCCAGAGGTTCAAGCAACCTTGTGGAGTTCATAGACAACATCAACCTGCTGGACAGAGGACAGAGAGCAAGGAGACATTAAGAAAGACAGCAACACTTGCAAAGGCTTGGTTTGAACATTCAAGATCCAGCCATGGACGACAACAGATTTCAGGGTCCTCAAGGAGCTGCAGGAGCTCAGGGCATACAGGGACACCAAGGTGTTCAAGGCTTACAAGGTGAGCAAGGACCAAGAGGCGCTGCACAAGCTCCAAGAGCAGCTAGACCTATTGGCGCAGGTGATGGACCAAATGCCTACAAAAACAGGACAGGCATTATCCCCCCAGCAGTCCAAAACAACAACTTTGAAATCAAGTGTGGTTTGATTTCAATGGTTCAAGGCAGCAAATTCCATGGGCTACCACTTGAAGACCCCCTGGACCATCTAGACAACTTTGATAGGCTCTGTTCCTTGACCAAGATAAATGGAGTTAGTGAAGATGGCTTAAAGCTCAGACTGTTCCCCTTTTCTCTAGGAGATAAGGCATACCAGTGGGAGAAAAATCTTCCCCAAGGCAGTATAACCAGCTGGGATGAATGCAAGAAAGCCTTTCTAGCAAAATGTTTCTCCACTTCCAGAACTGCTAGAATCAGGAATGAAATCTTAGGGTTTGCACAAAGGAACAATGAAAGCTTTGGAGAAGCTTGGGAAAGATTCAAGGGTTACACTCTGCAATGCCCTCATCATGACTTCTCACAAGCCTCTTTGCTGTCCACTCTCTACAGAGGAGCCTTGCCTAAGATAAGAATGCTTCTGGACACAGCATCAAATGAGAACTTCCTGTCAAAAGATGTAGATGAAGGTTTGGAGTTAGTAGAGAATTTGGCTCAGTCTGATGGAAACTACAATGAGGAGTTTGATAGAGCACCAAGGAGTGCTAAGGATGAGTTAGAATATAGCAAGAAAGAGATCAAGTCTCTACATGAGAAGCTGGACTTGTTGCTAAGGGAAAAGAAAGAAGTTCACTTTGTGGGAGACATGGTTCAGCTTGATGATCAGGAACAATGCCAAGTTGAGGAGATGAACTACTTGGGCAACCAAGGTGGTTACAACAACTATGGGAACTACAGACCAAATCCCAACTTGTCTTACAGGAACAACAATGTTGCCAACCCACAAGACCAGGTTTACCCTCAACAGCAACAGCAAGCTGCACCAAGACCTCTTATCCCCTACAACAATCACGGTTTTCAGCAGAGGAACAACAACTATCAGCCTAGGGCGCCCTACAACCCTCCAGGATTCAATGCTCAAGCTCAAGGACAAGCTTTCTCCAGCTCTCAAGACACTGAACTCAAGACCCTCATGCAACAAATGATCAACACTCAAGTCAGCACAACCTTGGAAATGAACAAGAAGTTTGCAAAGGTCCACAACAAAATTGATTTAGTGAATATAGAGCTCACCAACAAGTTTGATGGATTGGCTGCAAGAGTCAAAACACTGGAGAACAACAAAGGCATAGCTGGTCCCAAGCCTCAAGGCCACTTTCCTGAAAAACCAGAGGCTAACCCAAAGGAATTCTGCAATGCCATTCTGAAATGAACCTCTCACCTGAAGAGGAGGCTATCATTGAAGAGTTCCTCTACTTGTTCACTGAGGACACTGAACCTCTAAGTGGGGGGGAAGAGTTTCTAGAAGTTGAAGCTGAACAAAGAGCTGTGGAAAGAGAACCCTTTGGAGTTGAGGAAAACTCAGATGATGAAGAGTGGTGGGCGCCACATGAGATTGTTGACAACACAAAGGATTACTTGATGGATGCTGCTGATGACCAGAAGGAACCTCAACCAGCTACTCTTCCTATCTATCAACCAACCATCCCTTTTCCAGGAAGGTTCAAAGAACAGCTACTTCAGAAGTATGAAACTCTCATGCTGCTCAGATGGAGTTGAGATGGTTGAATGGCCAAGAAAAAGTTGAAAAGCTAAAAGTGAAGACTGGATCACCAGAAGTTAAGGAGCTTAATGTCAAGAAACTTGGAGATCCAGGCTGCTTTACTCTCCCATGTGAGCTAAAAGGGAGGAATTTCAAGAACTGCCTCTGTGATTTAGGGGCAAGTATCAACCTTCTCCCATCCTCTACTGCTAAAGCTCTTGGCTACACTCAACTGCAAGAGAGTAATGTATCCCTTACTATAGCTGATGGGACAGTGAAGAGAACAGCAAAGGAGAAGTGGTTTTGCAACCAAGTGTCTCCAAGAAGGGAGAGTTTTGCTTCAATCTTCAGCTTGAAGGAAAAGCTACACCTTTTGCCAAGATCAAGGTGAATGGAGTCACCACCAAGGTCAAGAGAAGCAAGATGACACCAAGGAGTTCCAAGACTCCTTCTCCTCACCTCAACTAAAGAGGTAACCAAAGTCAAGCTTAGTGACTTTAAACAAGCACACTTGGGAGGTAATCCCATGTTATCCTTTTGTATATATTATGCTTTCTAGATTATCTTTTATGCTTTGTTTTAGTGTATAGAAACATGATTCTGAACTGGGGTTTGAGAAAGTCTGAAGGGGACAAATAACAGGTGTATTCTGTCTGGTATCGGTCATTTGTATCGGTCATAACAGATCGATACACATATTTTTGGTCAGTAGTATCGATCATGACTGACCGATATCAGTAGAACCAGTCTACACCAGTCAACATATCGGTCACTTGTGATCGATATGGAAAGAAGTTTGAAGGTGGGAAAGTTTTCGGTCATTCATATCGACCACACTTGGTCGACGTAAACATACCGTATGATTTTTGTTCTATCGTGTCGACCACTGTTGATCGATACGACTCTTGAAATCATATCGGTCACCAGTATCGATCACTCAAGAGCGACACAATCATACCGGATGTATTTCGGTCAAGTATGTTGACCACTGATGACCAATACAAATCCCAGTAAGCACGTCAGTCTCCAGTATCGATCACTCATGACCGAAAATGCAATTTTGGTCAGTAATATCGGTCATGAGTGACCGAAACTCCATCCGAGGTAAGTGTATCAACTTCCAAAAAATTTTCCCTCCTTTGGTTTGGCACCAAGGGAGTTTAAATTTTTAATTGGGATTCCTTCTGACCTCTTTCTTGGCTTCTGAAGACCTTTTGTTTTTGTCCCCCACACTTTTGATTCCTCATGTTCCCTCACCAACCTTTGATTCCTTTGGTTTCTCCTCCTTTCTCTCTATTTAAGCAACAATCTTCTTTCACTTCTCTTCACACTTAAACTCACTCTCTTTCTCACTTAAGGCTCGAAATTACTAGTTCTTCTTCTCTTTTATTGCTTGCTTTAAGTGTTCAGAAGTCCACCAAAGGTTTGCTTCCTAAACTATCTCTCTTTGCTCTTACTCTTTGCTTATGTTAAAAATCGCTTAGTAAGAAGTTTTTAAGAGCAAGTAGTGTTTAGTTTTAAATGTTGTGCTATGATTTTGCATTTTGGATTTTTGTTGAAATATCAAGCTAGACTGTTAAAGTTAGGCTTAAATGTCTATTCATCTCATAGCTTATTTAATTTCATCCATTTTGCAAGATCATCATCTCTTTGCCTAGGAACCGCTTTTCTAGGATGTCATGCATAACTGCTTATCTTCTGTTCATCCTAGCTTATTTGGTTGTCAGCTTTTGATCTCTTTTTGCTTTAAAGAAGTTTAAGCTTGTTATTAGGACTTGTTAGACTTCTCTTAGCTTAAGGAGCTTTTTATTTAAAAGCTTTCAGCTATTTGGTTCTTCAACTTTTGTTCTTTCACTTACATTGTTTTCAAGCTTTACTTTTGAAGGTACAATGGGAAGAACAAAAGTAGCTGCTGGGAAAAAGGGAAAAGCACCTCAAGAAGCAACCACATCACCACCAGCAAGGCAAGAAAAAGGAAAGCGAAAAGCTGATGAGCAATCCTCCAAAGCCGCTGGGAAGAGACCGGTTGGGAATGAGGGAGAAGATCAACAAAACAAGGGAAGCGCTGCTAAAGAACTCATGAAGGCTTTCAACCAGTGCACTTTCAAGCCAACAAGATATCCATGCACTTCCACAATGAAGGCGCTTGGACTCTATACTGACTGCAAAGCCACGTTTGAGCGCATGGGTCTTGGAGCTTTCATGGAGATGCCACTCCCATCTTACCAACAGCTCACTTACCAATTCCTCTCTACACTCAAAGTGGTTTGGTATGAAGACAGTGAGCTTCCTAATGGCGATGAATGGATCTCTTTTAGGATTGGCAAGGAAGAGTTCTCCTCAACATTCACAGAGATCGCCAAGGATCTAGAGCTGAAGTCCCACCACACCAAGCTGAGCAGGTTCAAAATCCCAAGTAGGCAGCACACCAGGCTATGGGGTCTCATTGGGGTTGGGCAATACACTCCTGGAAGATCAAGGAACCAGCACCTAAGGCATCCAGCCGTGAGATATGTCCACAAAGCACTTGCGAATACACTCTTTGCAAGGAAGGAGACGACATATCTCACAGGAAGGGAGACAGATCTGATATACCAAGGACTGTATGAGGTGTTGGGAAGCGATGAGTATGGGGAACCTCTCAGAGAACCCAGAAGCAACCCCTGCTATGTGGCTATGTTGATGGAGCAGCTTCTATCCTACCACAGCTGGGTTTTGAGTAAGACAAAGAAGGAGAAGAGCCCTCAAGTGCACGTTGGGGGAATTGTGACAGCAGTTCTACAAGCTAGTGGAGTAAACCTTGACAAACATGAAGGTGATGCCCTTGAGCCACAATGGATTGACATTGATTACCTCAAGAGAAGCCACTACCTTGAAAGAACCATTGGTGGAAAGCATGTGTACAACTTCATCACAGGCTTTGACACACCAGCAAAAGTCCTCCTCCCTAATCCAAAGCTTACATCCTTCTTTAGAAATGGAAACATCAGCTTCAACCAAGGCACTGAGGAGCTCTACACAGGCAGCCCTGTTCCTGGAGAGGAAGAAGAAGACATTGATGCAGAGGAGGAGCACACTGAAGAGATCAGAGAAGAAGAAGAAGAAGATCAAGGGAATGCTAATGCTGGCGCTGATTTTCAAGGAAGAACCCATGAGGAAGTGTTGAACTACAGCTCAAGGCAGTTCCACTTCCACCCTTATGCAGCACCCAACCAAGGAAGCTCTTTGAGAGCAGCTCATGAGCACATCAGCACACTCCAGAAGTGGTGCAAGTGGCAGGATAAAGCCATCAAAGGGCTTATGAAAATGATGAAAGGGAAGTTCAAGAAGAACAAGGCTACATCAGCAAGAACTTCCCACCACAGCCACACCCATGAGCTCAACTCTTAACAAGAAGAGCAACTTCAGCCAACTGAAGAGGAGGAAGCTATATGGAACCCCCATGGAAGACATTTATTTCATACACAACCAAGTGACCAGTGGGGTACATGGGAACAACCAATGGCTTCATCTTATGAGCCAAGAGCCCATGTTCCATCAGCTTGGGAGGCGCCAAACCCCAACTCCTCTGAAGTTCAGGAAACATGGCAATGGGGCTCACAAGGAACTTCTTCACAGGCTGAACAGCTATGGTCAAGCTGGGTTCAACCAACTCCAGAAGCAGCTCAGCATTCCACTATTGTTTATGAAAGAAGGAAGAGGAGACCTAGCAAGTCTCCTCAAACCTCAGGATCATCCCACCACTCATGCCACTAAACCAAGTACCACATCCTTTCCATTGTTATATACCATTGCATCTTTTCATTTTTGTAATATATTTTGTTGCTTCTCTCTTCCGTTGCTTTCATTACACAAGGGACTGTGTAATTTAAGTGTGGGGGAGAGATTTGGGATTTGATTTTGTGTTCTGTTTTCTTAGTTTTTCTTTTTCTTTTCACTTTGAGTCTCATGCATATCATACAAACATGTAAGGCATAGAAAAACACAAAAAAATCAAAAAAATTTGAAATTTTTTTGCATTTTTTGCAAACCAAAAAGAAAGCATGTAGTTGCATTTCATTCCTTTAAGATTGAGTCTAGTGTTGACATATAAGTTGCATTGCATTTGCATAGGGCATTATGATGAATTTTCCTTGTAAAATGCTTATTGTTTAGAGATGATTTCGGTTTTCAAGTGCTTAGTTATTTGATGCATCATATGATTGCTAGAAGTTAAGGCTGAACCATGCTTAGATTGCTAGATTTGGTCTTCTCATCTCATGCTGAAAGCATTTGTTCTCTGAAAATCAACTCTATCAACTTGAACTTTAATTTGCCCTTTCAATTATCATGTCTTATGTATTGAAAAGTGAATTCATGGCTACCATATACATATTTGGATCATCTTTCTCCTTTCTACCACTCTTGTTGATCCAAATAGCTGATCCTCATACTTATGGGACAGTTACATCCTCACCCTTAACCAAAACCTCCTTCTGAGCCTAAACACTATTGTGAGAGCTGTGAGGCCTTTGCATTGCATTTTCGATTTTGTCTTGGCAACAAGTGTTAGGAATAAGGCTGGCAATGATTAGCTCTGTTGTAGATATCAGCTTGCATCTTGAGCTTGATTCTAGGATAGGAGTTTTTGCGGTTTGAAAGGGTAGAGTTAGGTGGTTTGAGCTTAATGTTTTTTATCTTTTGAAAAGAAAAGGGAAAGATTTGAAATGGTAGATAAAGGGGAAACAGTTTAGTATTGTGGTTAAGCAAAGGGAAGAAAAGCACTAAGTTCAAAAGGAAGAATTGGCGCCAACAACAAAGCTCAGAGAGGATCCAAAGAAGAAAAATCAGACCAGGAGCAATCCACCAAAGGTGATGAAGGTCCCATTACAATAAAGAAGAGCAAGTCCCAACCAAGAAGAAGCAACCACACAAGCAGAATGAAGAAGGTTTCCCCAACCATGAATAAGAAGAAAGAAAAGGGTAGAGTTTAGGAAATGGTAGACTTAAAGGGTTCACAGAAGATCGAGTAGTCCTTCCGATCCAAGGAATCTAATTAAGGCACAGATCGGGTGAAGCAATCGATCAAGTGGTACGGACGTAAATGACGCCATGCAGAGCGAGAGCCGGATCGAGTCTACCACTCGATCCGCCGCAGATCAATACCAAGATCGGATGCAACACTCGATCCACTGGAGAAGATCGAGACACAGATCGACTTGAAGACACGATGTCCGAAGATGATCGAGCAGCAAGCTCGATCTCGAGGTCGATCTCAGTCCTTTCAACCACTTTTGGCCGCTAGCGGCGATGATCTTTTCCCACACACTTTTTCATTCTTATCTTTTTATGCTTTTTCTCTCTGGTTTTAGGCTATACGACATTGTTAGACCTTGGAGCTTTTATTCTTGAATCTTTTGAACCGTTTAAGCTTTAAGTAATCATCTTTTATGTTTATCGTTTCATCTTTCATGCTTATTTCGGTTATTTCCATGTGTAGCGAGTAGTTTCATTTGGGTTTCGGGTTTGAGAGGATTCACGGGGTCTAAAGGGTTTTCAAGTTTGTTGTTTTCTCGTTCTTAATAGCTTTCTCTTCTACGATGTTGAGTTCCTAAGGCTTAAAGAGTCTCACGCCAAGATCTTTATGATCAGAGAGAGCTCTTACCTTGACAGGATCCAGAGATCTCTGAAAATCACATCTTAGAGGCTAGTTACTCTTTCCCAAATGCCATGGTACTTTAGAGGACTAGTTAAGCCGCGTGGTTGAAATCTGTTTTCCTTGCCTCTCAATCTCTTTTTCCGCCAAACGCCATGGGTCTGGAAGAGAGAATGAGAGAGTGATCCATACCACACGCCATGGATGGGTCTTGTTTTGTTTTCAAGGCTTAGAGAATCTCACAAAGTGTGTAGATCTAGAGTTTCAAACCAAGCTTGGACCTTTGAAACCCCTAAACATGAATCTCAACCCTAGACCCTTCTTTCTTAGCATTCTTACATCTTCGTTAATCATTCGCTTGATACTCGTCGCATCCTGGTCGTTAGTTTTATTGCACTTGCACTTTTAGACAGGATCGATCCAAACTGCTCGATCTAGTGGTCAATCCCGTGGTCGATCCACTAGTCGATTTTTATAAATTAATAGCTTTGCATTTTAATCATTATGTCTGTTCGTCGTGGTAGTTTACTCTTTCCTAGTAATTTTAAAATAGTTTTGCATTCTATTTTACTGCTGCATCTAGTTTTTAGGATTTTTACAAAATCGCTTGTCATTCGCTTAGCTTTACACTGTCCTTGTATTCTCTTTGCACTTTCTAGCTTCTAAGATTGGATTGACACTCACTTGCATACTGTAATACAAACTGGTTTTGTATTTGAGTTTTGATAGGCTCATTGCATCCTCACCTTGCAAAAATATTGTTATCAAATGGCGCCGTTGCCATTCTAGGAGTGTTAGAAAGCATAGAGATTTGGGGCTTAGTAAAGACTAAGCTTTACTTTGTTTAAGTTACTAATTTCTCTACTCTCAAACGTGTTTCTTGCAGGTACATGAATCTTCGTTCAAGGGGAGACAACAATCTACTTCAACCCTTGGACAACATTTATCAACTTGGTCATTCACGGCAAAGAAGAGTACGAGAACAAGCTAGAGCTTTTGAGGAGATTGTTCAGCACGGTTTGGTTGACTTTGAAGCTATGCTGAACACGAGCACCCAGAGGGACCTCCTCCAGCTCACGGGGCAGTGGGAAGGGGCAATGGAAACCCCCAACACGCGGCTAGACCCTCAAGGATCATAGGAGCGGGAGATGCTCCCAATACTCATCACAATAGGTTTGGGATCACTCCTCCTCCTGTACAAAACAACAACTTCGAGATTAAGCCGGGTTTCATCTCCATGGTGCAAAACAACAAGTTCCACGGCTTAGCAATGGAAGATCCCTTGGGGCACCTCGACAATTTCGAGCAAGTATGTTGGATGATCAAGATAAACGGCATATCCGAAGATGCTTTCAAGCTGCGTCTCTTTCCATTCTCTCTTGGAGACAAGGCTAGACAATGGGAGAAAACACTTTCTCAAGGCACCATCACCTAAAGAAGGCTTTCCTCACAAAGTTCACCTAAAGAACGGCAAGGCTAAGAAGCGAGATCAGCGGCTTCACGCAAAGGAATAATGAGACTTTCAATGAAGCCATGGAACGATTCACGGACTATACTATCTAATGTCCTCACCATGGCTTCAGCGAAGAGACTCTTTTAAGCACTATCTGCCGAGGAGCTTCACCAAAGATTCGCTTGTTGCTTTACACGGCCAGTAAGGAGAACTTCCTTGGTCAAGAGGTAGAAGAAGGCATGGAGTTGATTGAGAACTTAGCACTAAGTGACGGCAACTATGCTGAAGATTATGACCGTACACCGCGAGGTTCTGAGCTAGAGTCTCACAAGAAAGAGTTGAAATAATTACACAAGAAGATTGACAAGTTGGTTTTGGCAAATCAGAAGTATGTTCACTTTGTTGGTGAAGCGGATGAGAGCCAAGAGGAGCTTGAGTTGAGCCAAGAAGAAGCCAATTGGGTGGCAGGTCAAAACAACTACAAACCTCAAGGCTATTCACAAGGCTACAACCAGAACAACAATCTCTCATACCGCAGCACCAATGTAGGAAACCCTAAGGATCAAGTGTACCCTGCTCAGCAAGCAAAGCCTTTCGTACCATACAACAAAGGTTTTCAGCCGAGTGGTGGCTTCCAAGGGCAAGGGCAGAACAACTTCCAAGGGAAACAGCAAGGAAACAAGGGTTATACGCCAATGTACCCTCCGGGCTTTGTACCTCAGCATCAACAAACGATGCAACAACAAGTTGATCCTGTCCAAGCTATGTTCCAACAATTGATTCAAGGGCAAGCCTCTACAAGCCAGAAGTTTGCCGAGATAACACTCGTTTAGAATCGTCTCTCACTGACTTCTCTACTCAAATCACCAACTTAAGCAACAAGATCAAGCAGCTAGAGAAGGGGAAGGCTAGTACAAGTGGTCACAATAGCCTATCGGGCAAGTGTGAGTAGAACCCTAAGGAATATGCCAACGCCGTCACGTTAAGAAGCGGAAAGGAGCTTGCACCTACGGTTACTTCCAAGAACAAGGAGGACATTGTAATTCAAGAGGGGGAGGGTAAGCTTTCAGCTAATGATGAGATCAACTTTGACATTGTCTGGATTCAAGGGCCAAGAAGACGAGACAAAGCGGTTGTTGAGAAGAAAGCAGAGCAAACTAGTAAGGAGAAGGATGCTTATGTACCTCCACCGTATGTACCTAAGCTACCTTTTCCCGGCCGTTTCGAGAAGCAACTCATAGAGAAGCATAGAGTCTTGTTTGAGAAGCATCTTAAGGACGTAGAGATCAAGCTACCTCTCGTGGACTGCCTTGCAATGATGCCTAAATGCGCCAAATTCTTCAAAGACACTCTCGTGAAGAAGAATAAGGAAAGTAAGGAAGTGCTTGTTCTAAGTGAGGAGTGTAGTGCTGTGATACACAAGGAGATAGTCCCTAAGAAGTTGGGAGACCCTGGAAGCTTCACTATACCTTGCGCTTTAGGTCCTTTGGAGTTCAAGAGTTGCCTTTGTGATCTCGGAGCTAGCATAAACCTGATGCCTCATTCCATGGCAAAGAAACTTGGCTTTACCCGTTTCAAGGATTGTAGAATCTCGTTGGTACTAGCTGACAGGAGTGTTAGGTTTCCCGTGGGATTGCTTGAGGACTTGCCAGTGAAGATCAGTGGAGTGAACGTGCCTACAGACATCGTTGTGTTGGAAATGGATGAAGAACCAAAGGATCCACTCATTCTCGGTAGACCTTTCTTAGCCACCGCCGGAGCCATAATAGACGTCAAGAACGGGAAGATTGCCTTGCACTTGGGTAAAGATATAAGGCTAGACTTTGATATCAATGAGGTTTTGAAGAAGCCTACGATGAAAGGGCAAGATTTCTACATTGAAACGTTGGATGCTTTAGCGGATGAGTTGCTGGAAGAGCTGGCTCAGGAAGATCATTTGAAGCTGGCACTGACTAAGGAGCCAGGAGAGTTTCGTTATGTGGATCAGAGGACTCAGGAGTACGTCAACTTGCTTGATTCGAGGAAGGTTGTGCTTGAAAATGTAGGCGTTTGCCTAGAGATCGACTCCGAGATCGATAACATTACTCGATCCAGGGGTCAAATCGAGAAAACAATCGAGAGCACAACTCGATCCGGTGCAACAATCGACAGTCAGATCGAGCAAGGTGATCGATCCAGGAAAACAATAGAGTATAATATCGAGAAAGGCCTCCCGATTAATTTGGGGTCTAATCTGGAGATTGACTCAGCGTCTCGATCCTTCACTCGATCCACATTAAATCGAGTGATTGAATCGAGCGAAACTGCTCGATCTAGACGACATCGAAAGCAAGATCGACCTGACGACTCGATTTCAGAAGGGATAGCGGTTGGAGAAAGCAGCCTCAAGGGCCATGTCTCGGGTTCTAAGGAAGGTTCTAAGGAGGAGAACAACAGCAACAGCCACGAGGATGATTGAAGCGAGCTGTTAGCCCCAAAGGTGGACCTTAAGGAGCTCCCAAAAGGGCTAAGGTATGCTTTCTTAAGGGCTTAACGAAACCTATCCTTTGATTGTGAATGAAAACTTGAGTGATGATGAGTTGCAATCACTCTTAACTGAGTTGAGAAAGTATAGGAAGGCCATTGGGTACTCTCTAAGTGACATCAAGGGCCTTTCACCAATGCTTTTCACTCAGAGGATTCACTTGGATAATGAGAACGCCTCTTCTATAGAAAATCAAAGGCGTTTGAATCCAAATTTGAAAGAGGTTGTTAAGAAAGAGTTTAAGCTTTTAGAGGCCGACGTGATCTATCCCATAAGGGAGGGATCACGGTCATTAAGAATGACAAAGATGAGCTTATACCTACTAGGACTATTACTGGACACCATATGTGTATTGATTATAGGAAGCTTAATCTTGCTACTTGAAAGGGTCATTTTCCCTTGCCTTTTATTGATCAAATGCTTGAAAGACTTGCTAATCACCCCTACTATTGCTTTCTTGATGGATATAGTGGATTTTTCCAAATACCAATCCATCCCAATGATCAGGAGAAGATGACCTTTACATGCCCTTATGGCACCTTCGCGTATTGAAGGATGCCATTCGGGTTGTGTAACGCATCGGCTATGTTTCAGCGGTGTATGATGTCGATCTTCTCCGATCTTATAGAAGAGATGGTAGAGGTGTTTATGGATGACTTCTCGGTCTATGGTGCGTCCTTTTCTGCGTGTTTGTTGAATCTTTGCAGGGTACTAAAGCGTTGTGAGGAGACAAACTTGGTGCTCAATTGGGAAAAATGCCACTTCATGGTAAAGGAGGGGATCATGCTTGGACATAAGATATCAGAGAAGGGTATTGAAGTCGACAAAGCAAAGATTGATGTGATGACAAGCCTTGAGCCGCCAGTTAACGTCAAAGGGGTGAGAAGCTTCTTGGGACACGCCGGCTTCTACAGGCACTTCATTAAAGACTTCTCTAAGATTGCACGCCCTCTCACGCGGCTGTTGTGCAAGGAGGCCGAATTCGTCTATGATCAGGAGTGTTTGCAAGCTTTCGTGACAATCAAGGAGGCCCTAGTATCCGCGCCTATAGTGCAAGCACCAGACTGGACTCTACCTTTCGAGATTATGTGCGATGCTAGTGACTATGCCATGGGAGCCGTTCTAGGCCAAATGAAGGATAAGAAGCTGCACGTGATATACTATGCTTCAAGAACCTTGGATGAAATGCAAACGAGGTACACCACTACTGAGAAGGAGCTATTGGTGGTTGTATTCGCCTTTGAGAAGTTCAGGGCTTACCTCGTGGGTTCCAACACCATAGTTTACACGGATCACGCGGCTTTGCGCTATATCTATTCCAATAAGGACACTAAACCGAGGCTTTTGAGATGGACCCTCTTACTTCAAGAATTTGACATGGAAATCAAGGACAAGAAAGGGATAGAGAACGGCGTTGTTGACCATCTCTCTCAGTTATGGATCAATGAGTCTCTTCCTTTGGACGATTCTCTCCCCGAGGAACAACTCATGGTAATCACTACGGCTGTTTGTGGGACCTTTGAGGGGCAGTTTGAGGAAGTTCTGAGCTTCAAAGAGGAGGATCTCCCTTGGTACGCGGATATTGTGAACTACTTGGCATGTAAGGAAGAGCCGTCGCATCTTGACAACTACCATAGGAAGAAGTTCATGAGAGACGTGAGCCACTACTATTGGGATGATCCCTATCTATATAAGAGAGGAGTAGATAGCCTGTATAGAAGATTCGTGACAAAGGAAGAAGCAAGAGATATCATCTTTGATTGCCATGGATCCTTGTATGGAAGGCACTTTGCTTCGTTCAAAACCGCTACAAAGGTCTTGCAAGCCGGCTTCTGGTGGCCGTCCATCTTGAATGACACCCATGAGTTCGTGATGAGCTAGGAGGCATGTCAAAGAGCAGGGAATATCACTAAAAGGAATGAGGTGCCTCAAGTTCCCATATTTGAAGTAGACGTCTTTGACGCATGGGGCATAGACTTCATGGGGCCATTTCCTTCATCATACGGCAACAAGTTCATACTAGTGGCTGTTGACTACGTCTCTAAGTGGGTTGAGGCCATTGCTTCCCCAACAAACGACTCTAAGGTGGTGATCAAGCTCTTTAAGAGCATTATTTTCCCGAGGTTTGGAGTCCCCAAGGTGGTGATAAGCGACGGAGGGAGCCATTTCATCAACAAGCTGTTTGAAAATCTGTTAAAGAAGTATGGCGTGAAGCATAAGGTAGCTACGCCTTACCATCCTCAAACGAGTGGCCAAGTGGAGGTCTCTAACCGTCAGATCAAGGCGATACTCGAGAGAACAGTTGGGACTACTCAGAAAGATTGGGCAGTGAAGTTGGATGACGCTTTGTGGGCGTACCGGACTGCTATTAAAACGCCTATTGGTACCACCCCTTTAACCCTTCTCTACGGTAAAGGGTGTCATCTTCCTGTTGAGTTGGAACATAGGGCGTTGTGGGCTGTGAAGCGGCTGAATTTTGATCTGAAGACGGCTCAGGAGAAGCGGTTGATCCAGTTGCACGAGCTGGATGAGCTAAGGCTAGACGCTTAAGAAAGCGCTAGGATCTACAAGGAGCGTACCAAGGCTGCTCATGACAAGAAACTAGTGCCTAAGGAGCTTAAGGAAGGGAGTTTGGTGCTTCTTTACAACTCAAGCTCTTTCTAGGGAAGCTGAAGTCACGGTGGAGCGGTCCGTATGAAATCAAGGAAGTATTACCTTACAGAGCTGTCACGTTGGTCGGCAAGAGTGGGAGTGCATTTACAGTGAACAAACACAGGGTTAAGCCATACATGGCGAGTGCATTTGACAAGGAGAGCGCCTCAATGTTTGGAGTCCCCAAGGTGGTGATAAGCGACGGAGGGAGTCATTTCATCAACAAGCTGTTTGAAAATCTGTTAAAGAAGTATGGCGTGAAGCATAAGGTAGCTACGCCTTACCATCCTCAAACGAGTGGCCAAGTGGAGGTCTCTAACCGTCAGATCAAGGCGATACTCGAGAGAACAGTTGGGACTACTCGGAAAGATTAGGCAGTGAAGTTGGATGACGCTTTGTGGGCGTACCGGACTGCTATTAAAACGCCTATTGGTACCACCCCTTTAACCCTTCTCTACGATAAAGGGTGTCATCTTCCTGTTGAGTTGGAACATAGGGCGTTGTGGGCTGTGAAGCGGCTGAATTTTGATCTGAAGACGGCTCAGGAGAAGCGGTTGATCCAGTTGCACGAGCTGGATGAGCTAAGGCTAGACGCTTACGAAAGCGCTAGGATCTACAAGGAGCGTACCAAGGCTGCTCATGACAAGAAACTAGTGCCTAAGGAGCTTAAGGAAGGGAGTTTGGTGCTTCTTTACAACTCAAGCTCTTTCTAGGGAAGCTGAAGTCACGGTGGAGCGGTCCGTATGAAATCAAGGAAGTATTACCTTACAGAGCTGTCACGTTGGTCGGCAAGAGTGGGAGTGCATTTACAGTGAACAAACACAGGGTTAAGCCATACATGGCGAGTGCATTTGACAAGGAGAGCGCCTCAATGTTTGGAGTCCCCAAGGTGGTGATAAGCGACGGAGGGAGTCATTTCATCAACAAGCTGTTTGAAAATCTGTTAAAGAAGTATGGCGTGAAGCATAAGGTAGCTACGCCTTACCATCCTCAAACGAGTGGCCAAGTGGAGGTCTCTAACCGTCAGATCAAGGCGATACTCGAGAGAACAGTTGGGACTACTCGGAAAGATTAGGCAGTGAAGTTGGATGACGCTTTGTGGGCGTACCGGACTGCTATTAAAACGCCTATTGGTACCACCCCTTTAACCCTTCTCTACGATAAAGGGTGTCATCTTCCTGTTGAGTTGGAACATAGGGCGTTGTGGGCTGTGAAGCGGCTGAATTTTGATCTGAAGACGGCTCAGGAGAAGCGGTTGATCCAGTTGCACGAGCTGGATGAGCTAAGGCTAGACGCTTACGAAAGCGCTAGGATCTACAAGGAGCGTACCAAGGCTGCTCATGACAAGAAACTAGTGCCTAAGGAGCTTAAGGAAGGGAGTTTGGTGCTTCTTTACAACTCAAGCTCTTTCTAGGGAAGCTGAAGTCACGGTGGAGCGGTCCGTATGAAATCAAGGAAGTATTACCTTACAGAGCTGTCACGTTGGTCGGCAAGAGTGGGAGTGCATTTACAGTGAACAAACACAGGGTTAAGCCATACATGGCGAGTGCATTTGACAAGGAGAGCGCCTCAATGCTTCTCCAAGACCCACCATCTACCTAAACCAAGTATAGTCTAGCTAAAGACTTTTAAAAAAGCTCAATTGGGAGGCATTCCCATGTTTATTCTGTACATATCCTTGCTTTATTTCTTTTCCAGTTTTATGTTTTTATCTTATGAGTGTGTAGGAAAAAGTGTGAGAGACGCAGGACATGATCCGAGTTCAAAAAGGAGTAAGAAGGGGGCGAGTATACGCTAGAGATCGAGTGCTAGATCGACTCATCCTGGCTCGATCTTTGCTAGATCGAGCTGGTGAATCGAGAGGAGCCAGTCGATCTAGACGAGATCGAGTAGACAGATCGAGTGACAAACTCGATCTAAAATGTCTCGGGAAATTCTTGGAGTTTAGAACGATCGATCCAAAAATGGATCGACCGATCTATTTTCTCTCGGGAAATTCCCTTATAGACAGATCGATTAGTCAACTCGATCCACCACTCGATCCAAGCTGAATCGACCCCTGAATCGATAGCATAGCTCGATCACGAGAACTTAGTTGCGATTTCAAAAACTCAAGGAACGAGAGAGCCAATCGATCCACGACTCGATTCAAATCGAATCGTGTCCTAAATCGAGTAACCTTCTCGATCCAAGCCATTATGGGCATGAGATCGAGTCCTAGATTGACCAAAGGGACTTGATCTCGTGCCGAGGTAACATTTTCTTTCCCTCCTTTATTCTTTTCCCTCCAGTTTTTAAATTCAAAACTTAGTCAAGGCAAGCTTCTTTGACCATGAAAGATGTGCCTTGACCAAGACTTTTGTCAGAAAACCACTTCTTCACCCATAGTTTTCTTTCTTGTTAGCCTTTAAATGTTTTCAACATCTTTACACTCTCTCATTCTTGTTTTCTCGAACTTTTAAGCAAAGAGAGTGAGAGTTATTTGTTTCTAAAGGCTAACAAGCTTCTTTATTAATCTTTGCAAAAAGTATTTTCTGATATTCGATAAAAATCTTTAGGAAAATCTCTTTTTATTTCGCAATTGATTATTTTAAATGCTAGGGCGATTTTAAATTTTTAAATTTAGCTAAATAATAGGAAAAAGTCTGGATTTTCTAGTATCTCTAGATTTGATTCTCTATTATTTTGCTATGATTTTTATAAATTCACCAAAATTCTAGGGTATTAAGTATAGGTTTTCTTCTTTGCCTTTCTTCTTCTCTCATCTGATCGCCGTTTTGCTCATTACCTTGCTTGAGAAACTTGTTTCAGGCACGATGGCTCCCAAGAGAACGAGAGAGGAGACGGCACAAGAAGGAGAAGGTAGAGGTAGAAGCATTGAGTTGAGCTTGAGGGCTAGCAGGCGTGTGTGCAAACTGTGGGTGGGTATTGTAGCTGTCTGCAAAGTAGTTCATAGGCAGAGGCTCTTGGTAGAAGTTGTTGCACCTTGGAGATTCAAAACAGAGCATCTTCTCCACTTGTAGAGAGGTACCTGAAATGAAAAAGCTTGAAAGGTAGTGAGTAACTGGGTTAAACTAAAAGCTTGATCTTAAAGATTCTACAAACTCTAATGATTCAAACTGTTTCCCAAATGGCAACGGTGCCAAATTGATACAAGGGTTCACTATCAAGCAAGCTAGATCCAATCTCTAGGCAAATAACCCTTTGCTAAACATCTTAACAAGAACTAAATCTCATTTGTGCTAAAACATCAAGCAAGCAAGACTAATCAACTCTATTCAAGTCAAAATGCTCCTCAAACAGTCAATCTCTTGAGCCAAGGCCAGCAAATCCTCTACTAAACAGGTTCAGCATTTTATCAAACACTTGGTGGACATAAGAGAAAGCTAACAACCTAGACCAGTTTGATCAAGACTAATCTAGCATGAATCACAGATTAATAGAGAGGAACCCATAAACAGAAGCACATAATAAGCCTAAATCAAGCCATAGATTCCCCTAATCTACCACATCTAGAAACCCTAAGGTAACTACTCACTCATAATCATGTTTAACACCAAATCACAAAGGGAGAAGATGCTAATGATGATTAAACGAAAGATTAAAGAAAGATTAAAGCAAATACTTCATTGTATTAAACAAAGCAAAGAAATTGTCTTACAAACAAAAAAAAGAAATAGCTTAAGAACAGTATTTTGACAAGACCTTTCGAAAATGTAGAAAAAGGGGCTATTTATAGCCTAAGGGAGAAAACCCTAGAAATATGGCAAAAGTGTAACTAAAAACAGGTTCGGGCTGGGTCAGTATCGGTCAGTTGTGTCGACCTCTAGTGACCGAAATTTATCTGTATCAGTCATCAGTGATCGACACACATGACCGAAATTATACTGGTGATCGACACTGCTCCATTTCGGTCACCAGAGACCGAAAATTCCAGGCTCTGACCGAAAACTTCTGCAGAGATCTTCTGCTTTGATCCTTCTTGCTCCTTTTTGTCCAGCTAGCCTCCAGGATCATTCCCAAAGCTCCTCCAAGCTCCTTTAAGCTCTAAAAGCACCTAAAAACATCCAATATGCAAGAAAAATGCAATTTATACTCCTAATGCAACCTAAGTATAAAAGGAGAAGAAAATGGGACAAAAGCTAAGGGAAAATATGCAAAAGAGGACCAAAACATGTACTAAATGCAGCCCTAAATGGTGTAAATACAAGGGATATCACAATGTTCTTGAGGAGTTGGTCGAAATCCCCAAGAATCCCTAGCTTGAACAGCAGCTCCCGATCAGCAAACTTGGTAGGCTCAAACCGAATCCTTTCAAGCCGTTTCTTGTCCCTCTTCTCATTCTTACTCCATCTGACCCTCTCTTAAACAGCCACCACTTGTCCTTCTCCCTCTTGTACTGTCTCTTCTCTTGTTCTTTTGGCGGCCATTGTACCTGAAACAAATTTCTCAAGAAGTTTGATAAGCAAAACTGCGGTTTGATGAGAGAATAAGAGAGGAGAAGGAGAAAGCTTATAACTACTACCCTAGAATTTTGGAGAATTAATAAAAATTATAGCTAAATAAAGGAGATTTTATCAAAATCTATCTTGTTTCACTTATATTTGCATAGTCCTTGCATTCTCTTTGTATTTTCTATCATCCTAGGTGTGGATTGACTCTCTCTTGCATACTGTGCTACAACCGGTCTTGCATTTGAGTTTGATAACCTCATTGCATACTCACCCTTGCAAAGATATTGCTTATCAAATGGCGCCAGGAACCTCTGAAGATCACACCCTAGAGACTAGTTACCCCTTCCCAAAAGCCATGGAAGTTTGGGTAACTAGTTAAGCCACTCGTTTGAAATCTGTTTTCCATGCCCTTCGACCTCTCTTTCCATCAAAAGCCATGGGTTTGGAGGAGAGGATGAAGGAGTGATCTATACCGAAAGCCACGGATAGATCTTGCTTAGTTTTCAAGGCTTAGAGATTCTCACAAAGTGAGTCGATTTAAAGTTGTCAACCCAAGTTCGGACCTTTGAAACCCCTGACCATGAATCTCAACCCTAGGCCCTCTCTTTTAGCATCTTTACATCTTCTCTCGTCATTCGCTTGATCTTTGATAGCATCCTGGTTGTTAGTTTCACTGTTCTTGCATTTTTAGACGAGATCGATCGTTATTGCTCGATCTAGTGGTCGATCCCATGGTCGATCCACTAGTTGAATTTTAGTAATTCGTAGCTTTGTCCTTTAATTATTCTGTTTGTTCCTCATGGTAGTTTGATCATTCCTGGTAATATTAAAATAGATCTGCATTCCATTTAGTTACTGCATCTAGTTTTTAGGGATTTTATCAAAATCTATCTTGTTTCGCTTAGATTTGCATAGTCCTTGCATTCTCTTTGTATTTTCTATCATCCTAGGTGTTGATTGACTCTCTCTTGCATACTGTGCTACAACATGTCTTGCATTTGAGTTTGATAATCTCATTGCATACTCACCCTTGCAAAGATATTGCTTATCAAATGGCGCCGTTGGCATCCTAGGATTGTTTAGAAAACATAAAGATTTGGGACTTAGCAAAGACTAAGTCTTTACCTTGTTTAAGTTACTAATCATTCCACTCTCAAACGTGTGTTCTCAGGTACATGAATCTTCGTTCAAGGGGAGATAACAATCTACTTCAACCCTTGGACAACAATCATCAGCTTGGTCATTCACGGCAAAGAAGAGTACGAGAACAGCCCAGAGCCTTTGAGGAGATTGTTCAGCACGGTTTGGTTGACTTTGAAGCTATGGCTGAACATGAGCATCCAGAGGGACCTCCTCCAGCTCACGGGGCAGTAGGAAGGGGCAATGGAAACCCCCAACATGCGGCTAGACCCTCAAGGATCATAGGAGCCGGAGATGCTCCCAATACTCATCACAATAGGTTTGGGATCACACCTCCTCCTGTACAAAACAACAACTTCGAGATCAAGCCAGGTTTCATCTCCATGGTGTAAAACAACAAGTTCCACGGCTTAGCAATGGAAGATCCCTTGGAGCACCTTGACAACTTCGAGCAAGTATGTGGGATGATCATGATCAATGGCATATCCGAAGATGCTTTCAAGCTGCGTCTCTTTCCCTTTTCACTCGGAGACAAGGCTAGGCATTAGGAGAAAACCCTTCCACAAGGCACCATCACCTCATGGGGCGTGTGTAAGAAGGCCTTTCTCTCAAAGGCTACAACCAAGGCTACAACCAGAACAACAATCTCTCCTACCGAAGCACCAGCGTTGCCAACCCTAAGGACCAAGTGTACCCTGCTCAGCAAGCAAAACCTTTCATCCCTTACAACAAAGGTTTTCAGCCGAGTGGTGGTTTCCAAGGTCAAGGGCAGAACAACTTCCAAGGGCAACATCAAACTAACAAGGGTTATACGCCTAACTACCCTCCGGGCTTTGCACCTCAGCAGCAACAGCCGATGCAACAACAAGTTGGTCCGGTTCAGGCAATGTTTTAACAGCTGATACAAGGGTAAGCCTCTACAAACCAGAAGTTCGCCGAGATGAACACTCGTCTAGACTCGTCTCTCACTGACTTCTCCACTCAGATCACCAACTTAAACAACAAGATCAAGCAGCAAGAGAAGGGGAAAGCGAGTACAAGTGGTCAGAATAGCCTACCGGGCAAGTGTGAGCAGAATCCTAAGGAGTATGCCAACGTCATCACGTTAAGAAGCGGGAAAGAGCTAGAACCTCCGGTCTCTACAAAGAACAACGAGGACGTTGTAATTCAAGAGGGGGAGGGTAAGCTTTCAGCTGATGATGAGATTAACTTTGACAATGTCTGGATCCAAGGGCCAAGAAGAGGAGACAAAGCAGTTGCTGAGAAGAAAGCTGAGCAAACTACTAAGGAGAAGAATGCTTATGTGCCTCCACCGTATGTACCTAAGCTGCCTTTTCCTGGCCGTTTCAAGAATCAACTCATAGAGAAGCATAGAATCCTCTTTGAGAAGCATCTTAAGGACGTGGAGATCAAGCTACCTCTTGTTGACTGCCTTGCAATGATGCCTAAATGCGCCAAATTCTTCAAAGACACTCTCGTGAAGAAGAATAAGGAAAGCAAGGAGGTGCTTGTTCTAAGTGAAGAGTGTAGTGTTGTGATACATAAGGAGATAGTCCCTAAGAAGTTGGGAGACCCTGGAAGCTTCACTATACCCTGCGCTTTAGGTCCTCTGGAGTTCAAGAGTTGCCTTTGTGATCTCGGGGCTAGCATAAATCTGATGCCTCATTCCATGGCTAAGAAGCTTGGCTTTACTCGTTTCAAAGACTGTAGGATCTCGTTGGTACTGGCTGATAGGAGTGTGAGGCTACCAGTGGGGCTGCTTGAAGATCTACCGGTGCGAATCAGCGGTGTGAACGTGCCTACAGACTTCGTCATGTTGGAGATGGATGACGAGCCTAAGGATCCACTCATCCTAGGAAGGCCATTCCTTGCAACCGGCGGGGCTATCATCGATGTCAAGAACGGGAAGATTGCTTTGCACTTGGGAAAGGATATAAGGCTTGACTTCGATATCAATGAGGTTCTGAAGAAGCCGACTCTAAAAGGGTAAGCTTTCTACATTGAAATGATGGATGCCTTAGCAGATGAGTTGCTGGAAGAGCTGGCTCAGGAAGACCATCTGAAGCTGGCACTGACTAAGGAGCCAGGGAAGTTTGGCTATGTGGATCAGAGGACCCAGGAGTACGTCAACTTGCTGGATTCTAGGAAGATTGTTAAGAAGGATGAAAGCTGCTGCCTAGAGATCGACCCCGAGATCGACGCTATCACTCGATCCAGGAGTCAGATCGACAAGGCAATCAAGGACATAACTCGATCCGGTTCAGCAATCGACAGACAGATCGAGAGAAATGATCAATCCGGAAAAACAATCGAGTCAACGATCGAGAGAGACCTTCCGATCATTTTGGGGTCCAAAAAGGAGATCGACTCAGCGTCTCGATCCCTTACTCGATCCACATCAAATCGAGTAAGTGAATCGAGCGAAATTGCTCGATCTAGACGACATCGAGAGCAAGATCGACTGGAGGACTCGATTTCAGAAGGGATAGCGGTAGAGGAAAGCAGTCTTAAGGGCCATACCACGAGTTCTAAGGAGGGTTCCAAGGAGGAAAGCAACAACAACAGCCACGGGGATGACTGGAGCGAGCTGTTAGACCCAAAGGTGGACCTTAAGGAGCTCCCAAAAGGGCTAAGGTATGCTTTCTTAGGGCCTAATAACACCTATCCCGTGATTGTGAATGAAAATTTAAGTGATGATGAGTTGCACTCGCTCCTAACTGAGCTGAGAAAGTATAGGATGGCCATTGGGTACTCTTTAAGTGACATCAAGGGCCTTTCACCAATGCTTTGCACTAACAGGATTCACTTGGATAATGAGAACGCCTCTTCTATAGAACATCAAAGGCGTTTGAATCCTAATTTGAAAGAGGTTGTTAAGAAAGAGATCCTTAAGCTTTTAGAGGCTGATGTGATCTATCACATAAGTGACAGCACGTGGGTTTCTCCTGTACACGTGGTGCCTAAGAAGGGAGATGTTGGCTCAATGGCTAAGTCCTCATGATCGAGTCTTGGATCGATTGGCTCCCTCGATCGTTGAGATGTTGGCTCCACGGCTAAGTCCTCATGATCGAGCTACGTCCTCGATTTAGGGGTCGATTTGGCATAGATCGAGTGATGGATCGAGTCGAGTGATCGATCTGTTTTCAACAGATTTTCCTGAGAGAAATTAGATCGGTCGATCCATTTTGGATCGATCGATCCTTTTTCGTCAAGGTCGATCTTATCACTCGTTCTCGTGTAGATCGACTGGCTCCTCTCGATTCACTGACTCGATCTAGCAAAGATCGAGTCAGGATCAGTCGATCTAGCACTCGATCTCTAGCCGTTTCTTAACCCTTATTACCTCTTTTGAACTTCAAGATTAAGGTTTAGACTCCTCATACCTGTTCCTACACACTTGCAAAATAAAAGCATAAAACTGAAAGAGAAAGAAAGAAGAAATATGTACAGGATAGACATGGAAATGCCTCCCAAGTGCGCTTTCTTTAACTTTTTTAGCTAAACTTTACTTGGTTTAGGCGGATGGTGGGTCTTGAAGAAGCATCGAGGTACTCTCCTTGTCATAGCTGTCTGCCAAGTAAGGCTTGACTCTGTGTCCGTTGACGGTGAATGCACTGCCACTCTTTCCCATCAATGTAACAGCTCCATAAGGCAGCACTTTTTGGATCACAAACGGTCTGCTCTACCTTGACTTCAGCTTTCCCAGGAAGAGTTTGAGTCTTGAATTGTACAGGAACACTAAACCTCCTTCCTTAAGCTCCTTGGCAACAAAATTCTTGTCATGAGCTTCCTTAGTCCGCTCCTTGTATATCCAACAGCTCTCATAAGCGTTCAGTCTTAACTCGTCCAGTTCATGTAGCTGAATAAGGCGCTTCTCTTGAGCAGTCTTGAGGTCAAAGTTCAGCCTCTTCACAGCCCATAACGCACGGTGTTCCAGCTCAACCGGGAGATGACAGCCCTTGCCATAGAGTAGAGTGAAAGGGGTTGTCCCAATCGGTGTTTTGAAGGCGGTACGGTAGGCCCAAAGAGCGTCGTCCAGCTTCACTGCCCAGTCTTTCCTTGTTGCTCCGACAGTCTTCTCCAGTATAGCCTTGATTTGCCGGTTGGAGACTTCCACTTGACCGCTTGTTTGATGATGGTATGGTGTTGCCACCTTATGCTTAACGACATACGTTCTCAAGAGGTTCTCAAAGACCTTGTTTATGAAGTGGCTTCCTCCATCGCTTATAACCACCTTAGGTACCCCAAACCTCGGGAAGATGATACTCTTGAATAGCTTGATTTCCACCTTAGAGTCGTTTGTAGGGGAAGCAACAGCCTCAACCTATTTAGAGACATAATCCACTGCTACTAAGATGTATTTGTTGCCATATGAAGAAGGAAATGGCCCCATGAAGTTATTTGTTGCCATATGAAGAAGGAAATGGCCCCATGAAGTCTATGCCCCACGCGTCGAACACGTCAACCTCGAAGATGGGAACCTGAGGCATTTCGTTCCTCTTAGTGATATTCCCTGCTCGTTGACATGCCTCACAGCTCTTCACAAACTCGTGTGCATCTTTGAAGATGGACGGCCACCAGAAACCGGCTTGCAAAACTTTCGTGGCAGTTTTGAATGAAGCGAAGTGTCCTCCGTAGGAAGAGCCATGGCAGTGATAGAAGATGTCTCTAGCTTCTTCCTTCGTAACACACCTCCGGTACAAACTGTCCACTCCTCTCTTGTATAAGTAGGGCTCGTCCCAAAAGTAGTCACTAGCCTCTCTCATGAACCGCTTCTTGTGATAGCTGTTGCGATGTGTTGGCTCCTCACCACATGCTAAATAGTTCACGACATCAGCATACCACGGTAGATCCTCCTCTTTGAAACTCAACACCTCTTCAAACCGCCCCTCTAGCTTTCCACAAACAGTCGTGGTGATCGCCATGAGTTGCTCTTTTGGAAGAGAGTCATCTAAGGGGAGAGACTTGTTGATCCTTAGCCGTGAGAGATGGTCAGCGACTCCGTTTTCTATTCCCTTCTTGTCTTTAATCTCCATGTCAAACTCCTGGAGCAAGAGAATCCACCTCAAGAGCCGAGGCTTAGTGTCCTTCTTCGAATAGATGTATCGCAAAGCAGCGTGATCCGTGTATACAATAGCCTTGGAACCAACAAGATATGACCGGAACTTCTCAAAGGCGAACACTACTGCAAGCAACTCATTCTCCGTAGTAGTGTACCTCGTTTGCGTGTCATCCAAGGTTCTTGAAGCATAGTAGATCACGTGTAGCTTCTTGTCTTTCTTCTGACCAAGAACGGCTCCTACGGCGTAGTCACTGGCATCACACATGATCTCAAAGGGTAGAGTCCAGTCTGGTGCTTGAACTATAGGAGCTGATGTAAGGGCTTCCTTGATGGTCACGAAAGCTCGTAAACACTCCTAATCAAACACAAACTCAGCTTCTTTGCACAACAACCGTGTAAGAGGGCGTGCAATCTTGGAGAAATCCTTGATGAAGCGCCTATAGAACCCGGCGTGTCCCAAGAAACTTCTGACTCCCTTAGCGTTAACCGGCGGTTCAAGACCCATCATGACTTCCACTTTAGCCTGATCAACCTCAATGCCCTTCTCTAATATCTTAGGAACCACGTGTACAGGAGAAACCCACGTGCTATCACTTATGGGATAGATCACGTCAGCATCTAAAAGCTTAAGGATCTCTTTCTTAACAACCTCTTTCAAATTAGGATTCAAACGCCTTTGATGTTCTATAGAAGAGGCGTTCTCATTATCCAAGTGAATCCTGTGAGTGCAAAGCATTGGTGAAAGGCCTTTGATGTCACTTAAAGAGTACCCAATGGCCATCCTATACTTTCTCAGCTCAGTTAGGAGCGAGTGCAACTCATCATCACTTAAGTTTTCATTCACAATCACGGGATAGGTGTTATTAGGCCCTAAGAAACCATACCTTAGCCCTTTTGGGAGCTCCTTAAGGTCCACCTTTGGGGCTAATAGCTAGCTCCAGTCATCCTCGTGGCTGTTGTTGTTGCTTTCCTCCTTGGAACCCTCCTTAGAACTCGTGGTATGGCCCTTAAGACTGCTTTCCTCTACCACTATCCCTTCTGAAATCGAGTCCTCCAGTCGATCTTGCTCTCGATGTCGTCTAGATCGAGCAATTTCGCTCGATTCACTTACTCGATTTGATGTGGATTGAGTAAGGGATCGAGACGCTGAGTCGATCTCCTGATTGGACCCCAAAATGATCGGAAGGTCTCTCTCGATCGTTGACTCGATTGTTTTTCCGGATTGATCATTTCTCTCGATCTGTCTGTCGATTGCTGAACCGGATCGAGTTGTGTCCTCGATTGCCTTGTCGATCTGACTCCTGGATCGAGTTATAGCGTTGATCTCGGGGTCGATCTCTAGGCAGCAGCTTTCATCCTTCTTAACAATCTTTCTAGAATCCAGCAAGTTGACGTACTCCTGGGTCCTCTGATCCACATAGCCAAACTCCCCTGGCTCCTTAGTCAGTGCCAGCTTCAGATGGTCTTCCTGAGCCAGCTCTTCCAGCAACTCATCCGCTAAGGCATCCATCGTTTCAATGTAGAAAGCTTGCCCTTCTATAGTCGGCTTCTTCAGAACCTCAATGATATCGAAGTCAAGCCTTATATCCTTTCCCAAGTGCAAAGCAATCTTCCCGTTCTTGACATCGATGATAGCCCCGGCGGTTGCAAGGAATGGTCTTCCTAGGATGAGTGGATCCTTAGGCTCTTCATCCATCTCCAACACGATGAAGTCTGTAGGCACGTTCACACCGGTGATTCGCACCGGTAGATCTTCAAGCAGCCCCACTGGTAGCCTCACACTCCTATCAGCCAGTACCAACGAGATCCTACAGTCTTTGAAACGAGTAAAGCCAAGCTTCTTAGCCACGGAATGAGGCATCAGATTTATGCTAGCCCCGAGATCACAAAGGCAACTCTTGAACTCCAGAGGACCTAAAGCGCAGGGTATAGTGAAGCTTCCAGGGTCTCCCAACTTCTTAGGGACTATCTCCTTATGTATCACAGCACTACACTCTTCACTTAGAACAAGCACCTCCTTTCTTTCCTTATTCTTCTTCACGAGAGTGTCTTTGAAGAATTTGGCGCATTTAGGCATCATTGCAAGGCAGTCAACAAGAGGTAGCTTGATCTCCACGTCCTTAAGATGCTTCTCAAAGAGGATTCTATGCTTCTCTATGAGTTGCTTCTTGAAACGGCCAGGAAAAGGCAGCTTAGGTACATACGGTGGAGGCACATAAGCATTCTTCTCCTTAGTAGTTTGCTCAGCTTTCTTCTCAGCAACTGCTTTGTCTCCTCTTCATGGCCCTTGGATCCAGACATTGTCAAAGTTAATCTCATCATCAGCTGAAGGCTTACCCTCCCCCTCTTGAATTACAACGTCCTCGTTGTTCTTAGTAGAGACCAGAGGTTCTAGCTCTTTCCCGCTTCTTAACGTGATGACGTTGGCATACTCCTTAGGATTCTGCTCACACTTGCCCGGTAGGCTATTCTGACCACTTGTACTCGCTTTCCCCTTCTCGAGCTGCTTGATCTTGTTGTTTAAGTTGGTGATCTGAGTGGAGAAGTCAGTGAGAGACGAGTCTAGACGAGTGTTCATCTCGGCGAACTTCTGGTTTGTAGAGGCTTGCCCTTGTATCAGCTGTTGAAACATTGCCTGAACCGGACCAACTTGTTGTTGCATCGGCTGTTGCTGCTGAGGTGCAAAGCCCGAAGGGTAGTTAGGCGTATAACCCTTGTTACTTTGATGTTGCCCTTGGAAGTTGTTCTGCCCTTGACCTTGGAAACCACCACTCGGCTGAAAACCTTTGTTGTAAGGGATGAAAGGTTTTGCTTGCTGAGCAAGGTACACTTGGTCCTTAGGGTTGGCAACGTTGGTGCTTCGGTAGGAGAGATTGTTGTTCTGGTTGTAGCCTTGGTTGTAGCCTTCGAGAGAAAGGCCTTCTTACACTCGGCCCATGAGGTGATGGTGCCTTGTGGGAGGGTCTTCTCCTAATGCCTAGCCTTGTCTCCGAGTGAAAAGTGAAAGAGACGCAGCTTGAAAGCATCTTCGGATATCCCATTGATCTTGATCATCCCACATACTTGCCCGACGTTGTCAAGGTGCTCCAAGGGATCTTCCATTGCTAAGCCGTGGAACTTGTTGTTTTGCACCATGGAGATGAAACCTGGCTTGATCTCGAAGTTGTTGTTTTATACAGGAGAAGGAGTGATCCCAAACCTATTGTGATGAGTATTGGGAGCATCTCCGGCTCCTATGATCCTTGAGGGTCTAGCCGCGTGTTGGGGGTTTCCATTGCCCCTTCCTACTGCCCCGTGAGCTGGAGGAGGTCCCTCTGGATGCTCGTGTTCAGCCATAGCTTCAAAGTCAACCAAACCGTGCTGAACAATCTCCTCAAAGGCTCTGGCGTGTTCTCGTACTCTTCTTGGCCGTGAATGACCAAGCTGATGAATGTTGTCCAAGGGTTGAAGTAGATTGTTATCTCCCCTTGAACGAAGATTCATGTACCTGAGAACACACGTTTGAGAGTGGAATGATTAGTAACTTAAACAAGGTAAAGACTTAGTCTTTGCTAAGTCCCAAATCTTTATGTTTTCTAAACAATCCTAGGATGCCAACGGCGCCATTTGATAAGCAATATCTTTGCAAGGGTGAGTATGCAATGAGGTTATCAAACTCAAATGCAAGACATGTTGTAGCACAGTATGCAAGAGAGAGTCAATCAACACCTAGGATGATAGAAAATACAAAGAGAATGCAAGGACTATGCAAATCTAAGCGAAACAAGATAGATTTTGATAAAATCCCTAAAAACTAGATGCAATAACTAAATGGAATGCAGATCTATTTTAATATTACCAGGAATGATCAAACTACCATGAGAAACAAACAGAATAATTAAAGGACAAAGCTACAAATTACTAAAATTCGACTAGTGGATCGACCACTAGATCGAGCAATAACAATCGATCTCGTCTAAAAATGCAAGAACAGTAAAACTAACGACCAGGATGCTATCAAAGATCAAGCGAATGACGAGAGAAGATGTAAAGATGCTAAAAGAGAGGGCTTAGAATTGAGATCATGGTCAGGGGTTTCAAAGGTCCGAACTTGGGTTGACAACTTTAAATCGACCCACTTTGTGAGAATCTCTAAACCTTGAAAACTAAGCATGATCTATCTGCGGCTTTCGGTATAGATCACTCCTTCATACTCTCCTCCAAACCCATGGCTTTTGGTGGAAAGAGAGGTCGAAGGGCATGGAAAACAGATTTCAAACGAGTGGCTTAACAAGTCATCCAAACTTCCATGGCTTTTGGGAAGGGGTAACAGGTCTCTAGGGTGTGATCTTCAGAGGTTCCTGGCGCCATTTGATAAGCAATATCTTTGCAAGGGTGAGTATGCAATGAGGTTATCAAACTCAAATGCAAGACAGGTTGTAGCACAGTATGCAAGAGAGAGTCAATCCACACCTAGGATGATAGAAAATACAAAGAGAATGCAAGGACTATGCAAATCTAAGCGAAACAAGATAGATTTTGATAAAATCCCTAAAAACTAGATGCAGTAACTAAATGGAATGCAGATCTATTTTAATATTACCAGGAATGATCAAACTACCATGAGGAACAAACAGAATAATTAAAGGACAAAGCTATGAATTACTAAAATTTGACTAGTGGATCGACCATGGGATCGACCACTAGATCGAGCAATAACGATCGATCTCGTCTAAAAATGCAAGAACAGTAAAACTAACGACCAGGATGCTATCAAAGATCAAGCGAATGACGAGAGAAGATGTAAAGATGCTAAAAGAGAGGGCTTAGGGTTGAGATTCATGGTCAGGGGTTTCAAAGGTCCGAACTTGGGTTGAAAACTTTAAATCGACTCACTTTGTAAGAATCTCTATGCCTTGAAAACAAAGTAAGATCTATCCGTGGCTTTCGGTATAGATCACTCCTTCATCCTCTCCTCCAAACCCATGGCTGTTGGTGGAAAGAGAGGTCGAAGGGCATGGAAAACAGATTTCAAACGAGTGGCTTAACTAGTCCCCCAAACTTACATGGCTTTTGGGAAGGGGTAACTAGTCTCTAGGGTGTGATCTTCAGAGGTCCCTGGATCCTGTCAAGGTAAGGAACCTCTCGGATCATAAAGCCCTTGGCGTGAGAGTCTTTAAGCTTTGAGAACTCGACACCCTAGAAGAGATAGCCATTGAACAATTAGAAAACCCCAAGATCGGAACCTTTTTGACCCCCTAAATCCTCTCAACCCCGAACCCAAATGAACTACTCATGACACATAAGGTAAATCAAGCAAAGCATGAACAAGGAAACGATGAACATGAAAAGAAAACTCGATTAAACTCAAACGATTCGATTACAAAAGCTTGAAAAACTCAAAGTTCGACAATGGTGATTATTTCCAAAACAAGAGAAAAAGACATAAAAAAGGATAAGGATGAAAAGTTGTATGTGAAAAGGACGTCGCCGCCTTCCCAAAATGTCGAAAAAAAGCTGATGGTCCCCCCCTCGCTAGCGGCCAAAAGCGGTTGAAAGGACAGAGATCGACTCCGGGATCGAGCCGCTCTCTCGATCATCCTCGCAGGATCGAGTGTTGCATCCGATCTTAGTATCGATCTTCGGTTGGATCGAGTGGTGTACTCGATCCGGCTCTCGCTCTGCATGGTGTCATTTACGTCCGTACCGTTTGATCGATTGCTTCACTCGATCTTCATCTCGATCATTCTCCTTGGATCGCCTGGTCTTCTCGATATTCTGGTCGATCTCATCCTAGATCGACCTGCCATGCTCGATCTGTTCCTCGATCTCTAGTCCTTAGCAAATATCCGAGCTTCCACGAACCGCTACAACAGCTTCAGCACGTCCACGAACCTCCACGACTCCAAAGCAGCAAGAAACAACCTGAATGTGATGCAAAATGCAAGGAACATGCGTATGCTGGTGCAAGAATGCTCTAGAACTCTAAGTGATGCAATCTAATCTAAAATGTGATGTAAATGCTTGAAAAGCTAACTAATGAGTATGCAAAATGTATGTAATATGCAGTAACATCAAAGACCGAGCTTTGCTTCTTGTTCCAAGGCGTGAAGCATTTGTTGTGTGATCTGGCGGAGAATGATGAGCCTATGGAGGATGGACTCGGTGATGACGTAAACTAAGGATGCGTACTTGCTGCCTCTTTGGTAAAGTACAAGGCAAGCTCTTCATTCATCGGCGGTTTCCTCACTCCTCTGTTCATACAGGCCAGCGTACCTATACATGATTTCACACCCGTCCCGGCTAGAGCTTTCATGGATGAGGTCTACATGAGGAATACCGACAGCTTGGGACGCACGCCAGCAGAAGGGTTCTACGCTTATCTTTTCATCGACGACGAAAATGAGAAGAGAGTATGCATCCTACCTAACAAGGACGAGACCGAGCTGCTTGGTGTTGGGAACATCGAGTTCTTGCCAACCGTAGAAGAGTGCTTTGCTCCTCTAGGAGTAACGCCTGCCCCAGCGATTGCTCCACGTCCAAGGTCTGAATCCCCAGCCACGGAAGATGAGATGCCCGAGGCTTACACCCTTCCCAAGATCGATTTTGAGCCGAGAACCAAGACGGAGAAGTTCCTAGCATCTGTTGTGGAGATGCAAAGGAAAATCAACAAATGGCAAGGCAAAATGCTCAAAAAACTTACCAAGAGGGTCAAATCGCTTCAAGGAGGCTCGCTTCAAATCTACTCACTTTGTGAGATTCTCTAAGCCTTGAAAACAAAACAAGATCCATCCATGGCGTGTGGTACGCTGACGTCATGGAGTCAGATAATCATTCGGGATCGACGGTCGAGGTTCTTGAAAGGTTAACAGTCCATCGATCGTGTGGTCGAGGATCGACCTCGAGACCATAACTTGGCGTGTCGAGATAAAACTGTCATTAACTCGTCCAAGTGTAAATATTACCATTTACTTTTCTGTTTCGGCGGTCGAGCTTCCCAGGGCAACGTGCATCTCTCGAGGAGATTCGTGCTGAGATTCGGTGATGTGGAAGGTCCAGATGGAGAGAGAGAAGGTTGATCTAACGGCCTCGGTCGATCGAGCAGTGCAGCGCGTCAAATCGTCGGAGTCGAATATTCGACAGTTGAGCTAGAAGGATCAAACGGTTGAGATTGGCACGTGGCCAGATTCTCCACGATCTTCGAGGTTGATAATAATTACCTCGATATAAAGTCCACCTTGTCCACTCCTTCTTTAACTGCATCAGTTTGTCGATTAAAGGTAACCTCCTCTCTCTTTTTCCTTTTATTTTCTGCAACTTCCGTTTTCCGTAGTTTTCAGAAACTGTTTGCTGAATTTTTCTTTAAAAAAGCTCCCACCTTCATCTTTCTGGGTTTAGCGTTTGCTACTTTCTTCCTCTTTTCTTTTCCGATGTCGGTAGTAGTGAAAATTGAGGGAGAAAAACCTGGGAGGACCGCCGTGGGTCCTTCCAAGATCAACCAGAAAGCTCTCGACGACTTCCGTCGAGAATGCGAAATCCCAGACGGAGACTCCGGCGAGCGTGGAGCCAGGCTTTTGTTGTGCGTATACAACGTACTTCTGGAATTGCGGGCTGTTCTTCCCAATCCCTCGGTTCGTCCTTAAGGTATTGGCGGACCTGCGGCTGGCTTTCCCGTACATGTGCCCGAACTTGGTTCGGGCCATCATCGGATGCGCCGTGCGGGCCAAGGAGGAGAACGTCATCTTCCGCTACTCGGACTTGAGAGCATTTTTCTCCATCAAGTACAACGTCCGCCACCCCGGGACTTTCCATGCGTCCCCGAGGTCGAATCGGCGGTTCATTGAGGAGAGTCCAGAGAAGGACTCCGGTTGGGAGAAGACCGGTTTTAAATTCCGGGTTAACGAAGCGTCCGTTGGAGACTTCGACTTCTCCCGGCTGCCAATCGAGTTAGCGGGCAACGGTTGTTTAGCTAGGCTCGGGTGTCCGTTAGCTATGTTCGCTTTGATTTGCTCGTGTGATTTTTCTGACTCTTTTCTTGTTTTATCTATCAGGCCAGTTGTCCAGAGCACCCAAGGATCCCGATATCGAGCACCGGCTAGAGTTGTTCAGGCGAGGAGAAGTTGTCTGGAGAAAGTTCACGCGAGAACGAGTTCGACGAGTTCTTTCATCACCAGCCCCGGCTCCGATTGTCGCACCCGGTAGGTCTCCTTTATTTTTGGTTATTAGGCGAGCTAGTGCTGCGACTTTTGCTCGTTAAATGATGTGTTTGACTTGTCTTACTGACAGCTGGAGTTCTTCCTCTCCGTTCTATTCTGCCTTTATCTAGTTCAGAAAGCTCGAGTTCCGCAATAACTTACAAGCAAACCTTCCGTCAAAGAGCCGGGAGAGCCTCGGCTGGTCCCAGCAGCTCCAAGGTATGCTCCGGGAGCGTCTAGGAGGCCCTTGAGGCCGCGCTCGCCACAGCTTCAGCTTCCGCACCTCACCTCCACGACGAGGAGGTTGAGCAGACGATGAACCCTCAGCCCGATCCTCCTCCCAGACTAGTGGGGGTGATCTCCGTGAGCTCGGGCAAGATTGTGCAGCTCTGATATCCATTGTATTTACACGATTTAGGGCTGCGTTTAGTACATAATTTGGTCCTCTTTTGCATGTTTTCCCTTTGCTTTTGTCCCATTTTCTTCTCCTTTTAGACATAGGTTGCATTTAGAGTATAGTTTGCATTTTCTTTGCATTTTAGATGTTTTTAGGTGCTTTTAGAGCTTAAAGGAGCTTGGAGGAGTTTTGGGAATGATACAAGATGCTAGCTGGGCAAAAGAGAGCAAGAAGGATCACAGTAGAAGATCTCTGCAGAAGTTTTCGGCCAGAGCACAAAGAGTATGGGTCAAGGATGACCGATACAAAGCAATTTCAATCACCAGTATCAGTCAAACGTGATCGACACAAACACACCGTTTGAATTTTGGTCATATGTGTCGATCACTCTAGACCGACACAAACACACCGTTTTATTTACAACTTTGCCATTTTCGCTTGGACTCCTATAAATACGAAAAATCCGTAATTTCTGGGAACAAGATTTTGCCCAGCAGTTCTTGTTTGGACCTTTGGATCTTGTAATTTGAATCTTTGCTTCATTTCATTCAAAGTTTGCTTCTTTCATCTTGTGTAAGCTTTCTAATCATGATTAGTAATCTTTCTCTCTTTGATTTGGTGGGTTTAATGGTGATTAGTGAGTAGTTCCTTTTAGAGATTTGAGATGGGCTAGGTTTAGGGAATTTGAGACTCCATCTATGATTGCTTAGTGTCAATTCTTCCATTTCCTTTCTTGATTGCTGTGTTTAATGCTTGATTAGCCCTAGCTAAGTTGATTAAGATCTTAGGCTCATTTTATGCCCACCAAGTGTTTGATGAAATGCCTGAACTGCTTTGCAAGAGAATTGCTTATCCTAGCTCAAGAGATTGACTGTCTAGGGAGTGATTTGGCAATATAGGGTTGATAGATTTGTCTTAATGCTTGCTCTTTATCATTTCATTAATGAGAATTAGTTCTTGACTTGGTAATTAGCAAAGAGATTAGTGCCATATAAATGAATCATATGCATAAGGAATAGCATTGTGTGAGTTTGTAAGCATCATAGGCTGAGTCAAGAGTTCCCTATTACCAATTATCTCATCTCAAGTCCTATCTTTTCTTTGTTTTAAGCTCTGTTCTGAATTTGCTCTGTTTTTACCTTTATTTGACTGCTTTACTTGCATTTCACTCTTGCTTTGTGTATGCTTTACTCTTGTTTGATCACTTAGGTTGCTAGATATTCTAAACCCCTTTCCTATCTGCTTGAATTAGGAAATCTACTACAATCCTGCTGTTTCAATCTTCCCCTATGGATTGACATTAAAACCCAATGCTACAATGACTAGTACAATGGGTGATTGACATAAGTGAGTCAAAACTCTTGTATCAATTTGGCGCCGTTGCCAATAGGGGAAAGCTTTGTTCAGTAGGATTTGTAGAGATCTTGAGATCAAGTTCTGTTATTTTCGTTTTTGGTTACTGATTTCTCTTTTGGTCTAGAATTTCTTTTGTAGGTACCACAACACTTGCCCTTAAGTGTCTACAACTACAACTGTGGTTCAAGGTCAAATATTTGGGTTTGCTAAGCCAGAATTCAGCTGTTGAAGCATAGAAAAACATCAGTATGCTGCTGGTTTTGGTCCAAAAGGTCCACAAGGTCTTCAAGGGACCCAAGGCTTACAAGGACAGCAAGGTCAAGCTGGTTTACAAGGAGCTGTTGTTCAGAGACCAAGAAGACCCATTGTTTCTGCTGATATACCCTCCAACTATGCTTCAAGGCAAGGCATTCTTCCACCAATGGAAACTGAGCAATACCAGATCAAGAGCAGTCTCATCACAATAATCCAAGTAAGGCAGTTCTTTGGATTACCCAACCAAGACCCTTTAGAGTACCTGGATCAGTTTGAGAGGATATACACCTTAACAAAGCTTAGTGGAGTATCAGATGATGGTTTGAAGCTCAAGCTATTTCCATTCTCACTTGGTGATAGAGATAGATTATGGGAGAAATCTCTACCACAAGGCAGCATCACTACTTGGGAACAATGTAAAGGTGCTTTCTTAACCAAATTCTTCTCTCCCTCAAGAACTGCACACTTCAGAAATGAGTTCACAAACTTCAGGCAGTGCTCTAATGAAAGCTTTGGAGACACTTGGGAGAGGTTCAGAGGTTTCACTCATCAATGACCCCATCATGGCTTCACTAAGGTAGTGCTTCTATCCACACTCTATAGAGGTGTTCTCCCAAAGATCAGAATCCTTCTAGACACAGCTAGTAATGGCTATTTTCTTGGGAAAGATGTTGATGAGAGCTGGATACTAGTGGAGAACATGGCACTCAGCAATTGGGACTATGTGGATAACAAAGAGCAACATTCCAAGGAACTAGCAACAGCATTGTCTGAGATGAAAGCTCTGCAGAAGAAAGTTGATCTACTACTCAATGCAACCACTAAACTCCTACCAAATGATCTCTCACCTAACCTTTACAAGGAACACCATGTCAAGGCCTCCAACAACAAGAGGCTCCACTAATGCATCATGACCTTAACGCCTGTATACACCAGCCCATTGAAGACACTCACTCTTCACAGCATCAAGCTTCCTCTTCTCAAACAGCTGGTATCAATAACTCTTCACCCTCACACAGTCTGGATTATAAAGAGATGCTCCTCTAACTCCAACAACTTCACAATGGAGGACTGCAAAAGATGATGGCTGTTGAGATTCAGAAGACTTTCACTGATATTCAGAGAAGTATGACTGATGAAATACACAAGGACATTGACTCAAAACTTCAGTCACAAATAACTCCTATCAACATCAAGATCAACAAACTAGAAACCATGTCTACCCCTTCTACCTCTTCACTCACACAGGAGTATGTCAAAGCTGTCACTCTCAGAAGTAGGAAGCAGCTTCCCCCAAGAGTAACTCCTTCTACACCCAATGAGGACATTGAGGAACAAGAAGAGGGGGTGGAGGTCAAAGAAAAGGAAGATACTCCAGAAGATGAAATGATTGAAGCTGAAAAGATTTCTGAAAAAGCCAAAGACAAGGAGGTTACTAAAGGCAAGGTAAAGGAGGCTTCTAAGGAGTTACCCAAAGAACCAAGATATATACCTCCTCCTTATCAGCCCACAATACCTTTTCCTGGAAAGTTTAAGAAACAGCTGGTTGCTAAATACAAAGGACTCTTTGATGAACAGATGAAGAAAATCCAGCTCACAATGCCACTGTTAGATGCCTTTGTTTTAGTCCCTCCTTATCAGAAATTCTTGAAGGATGCTGTTGCTGAAAGAACCAAGGATCTGCAGGGAATGGTAGTCCTCACACATAAATGTAGCGCCATTATTCAGCAAAAGAGAGTGACTCCCAACAAGCTAGGAGATCCAGGGAGCTTCACCTTACCCTACTCTATAGGTCCACTCATGTTTGACAAATGTTTGTGTGATCTTGGAGCTAGTGTCAGCTTGATGCCCTACTCTGTCGCACAGCGCCTAGGCTTCACCAAGTTCAAGGACTGCAGAATCTCCTTGGTATTGGCTGATAGGTCAGTAAGACATCCCAAAGGTTTGCTTGAAGATGTACCACTCAGGTTTGGGAGTGTAGAATACTGATTTTGTAGTTTTGGACATGGATGAAGAGCCTAGAGATCCTCTTATTCTTTGGAGACCATTCCTAGCCTCAACATGAGCAGTCATTGATGTTAAGAAGGGAAATATTGACCTAAAGTTAGGCAAGGATATGTCTTTGAAGTTTGACATCAAGAAGATTATGCAGCAGCCTACCATTGAAGGTCAAGTACTCCAGATTGATATTCTAGAAAAGCTGAATGATGAACTTCAAAAGGAGCTGTGTTGTGGAGACAAGCTCCAAGTGGCTTTGACAAGTGAGCATGTAGATGATGGGTACTTGGATAAGGAAAGCTTGGGCTATCAGCTGAGTTTGGACTCTCACAGATTCTTTGAGGAGGAAGAATCATTTGAAAGCTTGGAGTACACAAGAAAAGAAGTCTCCTCAGCTCAGGAAACTGGTTCCCCAAGCAAGGAAGCTAACGCCAAGAAGCAAGGAAGCTTAGATGAGATCCTGGCCCTTGTCAAGGTGTTGAAGAGGTTTAGGAAAGCTATTGGGTATTCATTGGATGATATCCAAGGCATATCTCCTAACCTCTGCACTCACAGGATCCATCTAGAGGATCAGACAAGAACTTCTATTGAACCTCAGAGAAGGCTAAATCCTAATTTAAAAGAAATAGTGAAAAAGGAAATCTTAAGTTGCTTGAAGCAGGAGTGATCTATCCCATCTCAGATAGCACATGGGTATCACCAGTCCATGTGGTACCTAAGAAGGGAGGGATCACTGTTGTTAAAATTGAAAATGATGAGCTAATACCAACTAGGACAATCACTGGTCATAGAATGTGCATTGATTACGGAAAACTTAATTCTGCTTCTAGGAAAGATCACCTCCCTTTGCCATTTATAGACCAAATGCTAGAAAGATTAGCAAATCGTAAGTATTACTGTTTTTTAGATGGTTATAGTGGATTCTTTCAGATCTCTATCCATCCCAATGATCAGGAAAAAACTACTTTTACTTTCCCATATGGAACTTTCGCTTATAGGAGAATGCCTTTTGGTTTATGCAATGCTCCTGCTACTTTCTAAAGATGTATGACTTCTATATTTTTTGACATGCTTGAAGAAATGGTGGAGGTATTCATGGACGACTTTAGCGTCTATGGATCCTCCTTTGGTGTCTGCTTGTCTAACCTTTCTCAGGTTCTTCAAAGGTGTGAAGACACAAAACTGGTCCTGAATTGGGAAAAGTGTCACTTCATGGTGCAAGAAGGAATTTTTTTGGGTCATAAGATCTCAGAGAAAGGAATAGAGGTGGACAAAGCTAAGATAGAGGTCATGATGCACTTGGAACCTCCAACTACTGTCAAAGGGATCAGAAGTTTTTTGGGGCATGCTGGCTTCTACAGAACATTTATCAAGGACTTCTCAAGGATTGTAAGACCCTTGACAAGACTGTTGTGTAAGGAGGCAGAGTTTGTGTTTGATGAAGACTGTCTTCAAGCCTTCCTTACTCTCAAACAAGCTCTGATATCAGCACCAATAGTTCAAGCCCCAAACTGGGATCTGCCATTTGAAATAATATGTGATGCTAGTGACTATGCAGTTGGAGCGGTTTTGGGGCAGAGAGTTGACAAGAAACTTCATGTTATCTACTATGCCAGCAGAACTATGGATGAGGCTCAGTCAAAGTATGCTACAACTGAGAAGGAGCTATTTGCAGTTGTCTTTGCATTTGAGAAGTTCAGGAGCTCCCTTGTAGGCTCCAAGGTAATTGTTTATACTGACCATGCTGCGCTGAGACACATCTATGCTAAGAAGGACACAAAACCGAGGCTTCTTAGATGGATTCTTCTTCTACAGGAGTTTGATATGGAGATTGTGGATAAGAGAGGCATTGAGAATGGAGTTGCTGATCACCTCTCAAGACTGAGGATAGATGACTTTGTCCCAATCAATGATACCCTACCAGAAGAACAGTTGCATGCTTTAGGAGTCAGGAAAGCAGAGGTCGAAAGCCTAGAAGAAGATAAACTACCTTGGTATGCTGACTTTGTAAATTATTTGGTGGTTGGACAGATACCACAGACCCTCAACTCACATCAGAAGAAGAAATTCTTATGGGATGTCTCCCATTACTTTTGGGATGAGCCCTATTTGTACAAAAGAGGGAATGATGGGCTGTTCAGAAGGTGTGTAGCTGAGGAAGAGATTCAGGGAATTCTGCACCATTGCCATGGCTCAGCCTATGGAGGACATTTTACAACATTCAAGACAGCCTCCAAAGTCCTACAAGCTGGTTTTTGGTGGCCTTGTTTGTTCAAGGACGCTCAAGCCCATATCTCCTCATGTGATGCCTGCCAAAGGAAGGGAAACATCTCCAAGAGAGATGAGATGCCTCTGAATTCTATCCTTGAAGTAGATCTTTTTGATGTGTGGGTGATTGACTTTATGGGACCCTTCCCTTCCTCTTATGGGAACAAGTACATTCTGGTAGCTGTTGATTATGTGTCCAAGTGGGTTGAAGCCATTGCTAGTCCAACAAATGATGCGAAAGTTGTGCTGAAGCTCTAAAAGACAATCATCTTCCCAAGGTTTGGTACCCCAAGATGTGTGATCAGTGATGATGGAAGTCATTTCATCAACAAAGTTTTTGAGAGCTTGCTCAAGAAGAATGGTGTCAAGCACAAGGTTGCTACTCCTTACCATCCTCAAACAAGTGGCCAAGTGGAAGTATCCAACAGGGATATCAAGGCCATCTTGGAGAAAACAGTTGGTGTCACAAGGAAGGACTGGTCTAATAAGCTTGATGATGCTTTATGGGCTTATAGGACAGCCTTCAAGCCACCCATTGGTAGGACTCCTTTCTCACTCCTCTATGGGAAATCCTGCCATCTGCCTGTTGAGCTAGAGTATAAAGCCTTGTGGACAACACAGTTTCTGAATTTTGTCATCAAGACAGCTCAGAAGACTTATCAACTTGCATGAACTAGAGGGGAACCGCCTTGAAGCTTTTGAGAATTCTAGGATCTACAAGGAGAGGACAAAAGCCTTCCATGACAAAAGGATCAAACACAAGGATTTCAATGCAGGGGATCAGGTGCTGCTATTCAACTCAAGGTTGAAGCTATTTCCTGGTAAGCTAAAGTCAAGATGGTCAGGACAATTCAAGGTCAAAGAAGTGTTGCCATATGGAGCTGTGACTTTGTTCAGCAAGAATGGAGAGGACTTCATAGTGAATGGGCACAGGCTGAAACAATACATGGCAAGTGAGTCCCTTGGAGATGAGGTGGACATCAACCTTGATGAGCCTCCACAAGAGTAATCAATCAAGGAAAGTCAAGCTTAGTGACTTTAAACAAGCACACTTGGGAGGTAGTCCCATGGTATCCTTTTGTATATATTATGCTTTCTACTCTATCTTTTATGCTTTGTTTTAGTGTGTAGAAGCAGGATTTCGAACTGGGGTTTGAGAAAGTTGGAAGGAGACAAAGAACAGGTGTATTCTGGCTGATATCAGTCATTTGTATCGGTCATGACAGACCGATACACAGACTTTCGGTCATCAGTATCGATCATGATTGACCAATATCAGTGGAGCCAGTCTATACTAGTCAACATATCGGTCACTTGTGACCGATATGGAAAGCAGCTTGACAGCAGGACTAAATTTTGGTCATTCATATCGGCCACACTTGATCGACATAAACACACCGTTTGATTTTCGGTCCAGTGTGTCGATCACTGGTGATCGATGAGATTCTTGGAATCATATCGGTCACCAATATCGATCACTCAAGATCGACTCAATCATGTCGGATGTATTTCGGTAAAGTTTGTCGATCACTGATGACCGAAATTAATCCAAGGAAGCACCAATCTCCAATATCGAATACTAATGACCGATACTGCCATTTCGGTCTGTTGTATCGGTCATGTGTGACCGAAATTCCATCTGAGGTACAATGAGAAGCAGGAGCAGCTCAACAGAAAGCAACAGAAGGTCACAAGGAGAGGAAGCATCCCTTTCCCCAGAGAACTAGCAAGTCTCCGCAAACTTCAGGATCATCCCACAACTCCTACCATTGAACCAAGTACCACATCCCTTCCATTGTTCTATACCATTGCATCTTTTTATTTTTGTAATATATTTTGTTGCTTTTCTCTTCCATTGCTTTCATTACACAAGGGACTGTGTAATTTAAGTGTGGGGGAGAGATTTAGGGTTTGACTTTGTTTTCTGTTTTCTTAGTTTTTCTTTTCTCTTTGAGTCTCATGCATATCATGCATACATGTAAGGCATAGAAAGAAAAACAAAAAAATCGAAAAATTTTAAAAATTTTGCATTTTTGCAAACCAAAAAGAAAACATGTAGTTGCATTTCATTCTTCTAGGTTTGAGTCTAGTGTTGACATATAGGTTACATTGCATTTGCATAGGGCATTATGATGAATTTCCTTGGAAAGTGCTTAGTGTTTAGATATGATTTCAGTTTTTAAGTGCTTAGTTGTTTGATGCCTCATATGATTGCTAGAAGTTAAGGTTGAACTCTGCTTAGATTGCTATATTTGGTCTTCTCATCTCATTCTGAAAGCATTTGTTCTCTGAAAATCAACTCTATCAACTTGAACTTTAACTTGGACTTTTAATTATCATGTCTTACGCATTGAAAAGTGATTACATGGCTACCATATACATATTTGGATCATCTTTCTCCTTTCTATCACTCTTGTCAATCCAAATAGCTGTTCCTCATAATTATCGGACATTTACATCCTCACCCTTAACCAAAACCTCCTTTTTGAGCCTAAACACTATTGTGAGAGCTGTGAGGCCTTTGCATTGCATTGCATCTTAAGGCTGGCAATGATTAGCTCTCTTGTAGATATCAGCTTGCATTTTGAGCTTGATTCTAGGATAGGAGTTTTGGGGTTTAAAAAGGGTCGAGTAAGTGGTTTAAACTTCATCTTTTTATGTTTTAAAAGAAAGGGAAAAGATCTGAAATAGTAGAAAAGGGGAACAGTTTCGTATTGTGGTTAAGTAAAGGGAATAAAAGCTCTAAGTTTAAAAAGAAGGATTGGCGCCAACAACAATGCTTAGAAGGATCCAAAAGAAGAAAAATCTGACCAAGAAGCAAGCCACCAAAGGTGATAAGGTGCCAACACAACAAAGAAGAGCAAATCCCAACCAAAAAGAAGAAACCACACAAGCAAAAGAAGAAGTTTCCCCAGCCATGAAGATGGGTAAAGGGTAGAGTTTAGGAAAAGGTAGAGCTTAGGAAAAGGTAGACTTAGAGGGTTCACTCTTGGGTTTAGAAATGCTTAGGGCTCATCTTTGGGAAATAAGGGTAGAAGAGAGCTTTAAATTGCATGCATAAGTGTGCTTTTACCTTTAGCATTTTGCCTAAGATGAAGTCATGTCATTGAGTGATCCTTTATGTTTTTGAACCCTTGTGCTTAAAAGAGATCATTCTTATCTCATAACCTTACCCTTTTCAACCAAAAGTCTTCACTTGATTTGCATAAGCATGATTGATGTTCTTAACTTAATTGAATGTTAAAGGGTTGATTGATTTGAGCATTTGCCTAAGTTCAGATTTGAGATCATTTTGAAACATGATGAGCATGGCTAGGATCTTTAATGTATAGCTGATATTTGCATCCTACAACTAGGCACTTGAGCATTGAAACCATCTCTTTACATTTGCACTTTTGGAATCTGAATGCCCACTTTCAAACCTCACTCTCCCATTTGTTCTTAATTGCTTGAGGACAAGCAAAAGGCAAGTGTGGGGGTGTTGATATCCTATGTATGGGCTGCATTTAGTACATATTTTGGTCCTCTTTTGCACGTTTTCCCTTTTGCTTTTGTCCCATTTTCTTCTCCTTTTAGACTTAGATTGCATTTAATGTATAGCTGATATTTGCATCCTACAACTAGGCACTTGAGCATTGAAACCATCTCTTTACATTTGCACTTTTGGAATCTGAATGCCCACTTTCAAACCTCACTCTCCCATTTGTTCTTAATTGCTTGAGGACAAGCAAAAGGCAAGTGTGGGGGTGTTGATATCCTATGTATGGGCTGCATTTAGTACATATTTTGGTCCTCTTTTGCACGTTTTCCCTTTTGCTTTTGTCCCATTTTCTTCTCCTTTTAGACTTAGATTGCATTTAGAGTATAGTTTGCATTTTCTTTGCATTTTAGATGTTTTTAGGTGCTTTTGGAGCTTAAAGGGATTTGGAGGAGTTTTATGAATGATACAAGATGCTAGCTGGGCAAAAGGGAGCAAGAAGGATCACAGCAGAAGATCTCTGCAGAATTTTTCGGTCAGAGCACAGAGAGTAACAGTCAAGGAGGACCGATACAGAGCAATTTTGATCACCAGTATCGGTCAAACGTGATCGACACAAACACACTGTTTGAATTTCGGTCATATGTGTCGATCACTCCAGACCGATATGGATCCTTTTCGGTCACTCAAGTCCGACACAACTGACCGATACGCTGCCAGACTGAAGACCTTTTATTTACAACTTTGCCATTTTCTCTTTGACTCCTATAAATACAAAAAATTCCTAATTTATGGGAACAAGCTTTTACCCAGCAGTTCTTTCTTTCTTGTTTGGACATTTGGATCTTGTAATTTGAATCTTTGCTTCATTTCATTCAAAGTTTGCTTCTTTCATCTTGTGTAAGCTTTCTAATCATGATTAGTAATCTTTCTCTCTTTGATTTGGTGGGTTTAATGGTGATTAGTGAGTAGTTCCTTTTAAGGATTTGAGATGAGCTAAGTTTAGGGAATTTGAGACTCTATCTATGATTGCTTAGTGTCAGTTCTTCCATTTCCTTTCTTGATTGCTGTGTTTAATGCGTGATTAGCCCTAGCTAAGTTGATTAAAATCTTAGGCTCATTTTATGCCCACCAAGTGTTTGATGAAATGCTTGAACTGCTTTGCAAGAGAATTCTTATCCTAGCTCAAGAGATTGACTGTTTAGGGAGTGATTTGGCAATATAGGGTTGATAGATTTGTCTTAATGCTTGCTCTTTATCATTTCACTAATGAGAATTAGTTCTTGACCTTGTAATTAGCAGAGAGATTAATGCCAAGAGATTAGATTAGTCATATAAATGAATCCTATGCATAAGGAATAGCATTGTGTGAGTTTGTAAGCATCATAGGCTGAGTCAAGAGTTCCCTATTACCAATTATCTCATCTCAAGTCTCATCTTTTCTCTGTTTTGAGCTCTGTTCTGAATCTTCTCTGTTTTTACCTTTATTTGACTGCTTTACTTGCATTTCACTCTTGCTTTGTGTTTGCTTTACTCTTGTTTGATCACTTAGGTTGCTAGATATTCTAAACCCCTTTCCTATCTGTTTAAATTAGGAAATCTACTATAATCCTGCTGTTTCAATCTTCCCCTTTGGATTGACATTAAAACCTAATGCTACAATGACTAGTACAATGGGTGATTGACATAAGAGAGTCAAAACACTTGTATCAAGCTCGTTGACGACCAGGAGCTCGAGCACGCTTCCCAGCCTGCCTCAAAGAGCCAGAGAGACGACGGAGGAAGTCGTGCTACTGAGCTGCGCTCGTCGGCTTCTAACGAGAGTGGTGGCTCGACGGGTAGTCAGCCTTTCCACTGGAAATTTGAGCACACCAAGGATCATCCGATCACGGATGACTCCGAGGGCATGGCGGCCATGTGGCGTCATTTCAAGCCCGCTGGGTGCCAACTTCCAGCTCGCAAGAAAATGACTGAGAGGGAGCTCTACGTGGAGATGGCGGCGCCCCAGGGGAAGGTACGGGAGTACCTTTTGATTAGTGTAAAATTGGTTAAGTGTTGCTAGTCTTAACGCTTTGGTTCTCGATGCTCGCAGGCTGCAGAGGCTGGGAACCGGCTGTATGCTCGTCTCGAGCAAAGGCTGCGAGATACCACATCCGGACGAGATCAAGGAAATGGGGGAGGTAGTCGGCAAGCTGAAGTCCGACCTTGAGGCCGCGAATGCGCAGGTCACTCGCCAGACTAAACTCCCCACGCAGTTCAAGGGCTAGCAAGCTAACATCACCGACCTCGAGAACGAGTTGGTTGACAAGGGTGAGAAGTTCAAGGTTGCCACCAACCAGATCTTCGAGGCTCAAGCTGAAGCAGAGCAAGCTCAACATGAGGCTGCGACCTACAAGGAGGAGAATCTCTGTTTAGTCCTCGAGCGCGAGAGTGATGTCCGCAAAGCGAGCCGCGAGGTCCGGAAGGATATGTATCGGAGGTTCATGGAGGTGATCGAGGGCTTGAAGCTGAAGTGGGAGAGGAAAAAGACCGAGGGCGTTACCGAGTGCGATTTCCAGGAGTGCATTGCCAACAAGGAGATGCTCGAGCAGCTCGCCGCGAAGGCCACAACTGTTGAGGAGGAGCTGGAGAGGGTGACCAAAGAAGAGGAGGACTTGGGAGCGGATTTTAAGGCTGCCCATGTCTCAGAATTCTCGATCAGCAAGCTGAATCTCCCCGTGATCTCTGAGGACTCGGTGGCTATGGACGTCGACCTGGTTTCAGGTGCCCCCGGTGGCACAAATGTGGAGGAAGGAGGAAGTAATGAGGCAAGGAGGGAGGACGACGATGAGAAGGCGGGTGGTTAGCTCGACGGCTGACCGTGGCTCCTTTCTCTTTCCCTTCCTCTTTTTAAATTTAATTTTCAAACATGGCTGCCTGGCGGGGGTTTTACACTTGTTCTGGTGCCCGGGAGGGCTTTAATCCTTTTATTTTCGAACTTATCCATGCCCGAAAGGGCTTTTGTTTAATACAATCGGGCTTTATGCCTTAGGTTTTGTTTATCTTTTGTCTCTTGCATTTTATGTTCGAGTAGAATATTTGCCAAGTTGTTTAATAACTTACGGAAGCGTACTAGGATTGTCAAGCTCGAGGCTTAGGTCGCTAGTAATGAGTTTGATGCTCGAGCTGATAGCTTCGAGTTCATTGCTCGATTTATCGGACTTAGATAAAACGATTAGGTCGCGAAGGGCGATCTGTTTGTTCTGAGAAAAATAGCTAAGTTTTTTAGCTCGACTTTTCTTTAGCTTTTAGAATATGGATTGAACTGCTTTGCGGTGAAGTTTCGGTGTTCGAGGTGGAGTTCGCTTTCGTTTGAACTAGGCGTTTCTCAGTTTCGGCTTTGAGATGGAGAAGGGGGCTTGATTTTATTCTGAGTTTCCAAACATAGGGCTCGGTCGTCCCTGTCGAACTGCGAGCTGCGTACGGCTCGTCGATTCGAGGTCCGGAGCTCCGGCTATGGTTGAAGTCGAATTGTAAATCTGGCCGCGCCTGTGAAGTAGAGTAGGACTCCGAACTTAGTTGTTTTGCAAAATGAGAGGTGTGTACCATGTGTTGCTTGGAAAGACATCTAGGATAGGTGGCTCCCCCCCCCCCCCTTCCTCCGAACGAGTGAGTGATGCGTAAGCTAGAGCTTGCTTGAACGAGATGTGGGTGGGCGGCCTATGTTTTGACCTCGAAGACGAGCTGTGGAGCTCGATTTTGTTTTAATGTTTTTCAGCTTATAGATGTATGACGAGGGTGGTCTGAACTGTTTTGGTTCGTGATCTCGGTTTTGTCAAATACAATTGTTGCTGAGGTAAAATAATTGTTATTCCGAATAAAAATAAAGGAGATGATACAACGCAGGGTCGTCGCGCGTAGCTCGCCTGTTGATGTTGTCCTTGAAGGTTGATTTGTCTGCGAGTGTAGTCGGTACTGTGTGGATTGTTGATTCCTGAGTACTTTGTGAGGAGGTCGGGTTCGACTCCGCCTCCTCTGGTGTAGAGTTAGCCGGCTCATCTTCGTCGGGATGGCTAGCTGTGTTAGAAGGTTCCAGGTATTGGGATTGTTGCGTTTGCGACCGGGTTGATGGTCGTGTGGTGATTGCGTTCACAGTCGGAGTTTTGAGTGCTAGGTTTATGCTAGGTTTCTCGATGCCTTCGACTGGGATTATTCGCTTTATTGCTGGGTCCGAGGTGGAAGCTAGAGCTGCCAAAGCGTTTGCTGCCGTGTTTTCTCCTTGGGGTATTGATAACACGTTCCTTACGGTGCAAAAGCAAGCAGGAGAGGTTATCAAACTCAAATGCAAGACTGAGATGTAGCATAGCATGCAAGTGAGGTATCAATCCACACCTAAGAGTAGGAAGTTCACTAAGAATACAAGAGAATGAGCAAATCTAAGCAGATTATGATAATGATTGGTAAATTCAAGGAAAACTAAATGCAAGTATCAACTGCAAAGCAAAACAATTTTAAAATCCCTGGAAGAGGGTTAACTACCACAAGGAACAAGCAGAAAGTCTAAAATGCAAGCCTATTAAAAACTAAAAATCAACTAGTGGATCGACCACTAGATCGAGCAATATGAATCGATCTCGTCTAACAACTTAGAATGATGAATGATGCGATGAACAAATGAGTAAGATGCGAACTTTATGATGACAGAATGATAAACAGAGATTTAAAATACTAAGAAAAAGGGTCTAGGGTTGAGGGTCATATTCATGGATCTCAAAGATTAAAGCTTGGTTTGAAAACTTTTAGACCTACTCACTTTGTGAGGTTCTCTAGGCCTTGAAAAGCAAACAAGAACCATCCATGGCATGTGGTGTGGTTCACTTCTTCAATCTCTTCTCCAAACCCATGGCGTTTGGTTGAAAAAGAGATCGAAGAGCAAGAAACCCAGATTTCAAATGTTGAGCTAACTAATCCCCTAAACAACCATGGCCTGTGGGAAAGGAAGGATTAGCCTCTAGAATCTGATTCTTCGGGACATCTGAATCCCGTCAAGAGGTTGTTAAGAAAGAGATTCTTAAGCTATTAGAGGCTGACGTGATCTATCCCATAAGTGACAGCACATGGGTTTCTCCCGTACACGTGGTGCCTAAGAAGGGAGAGATCACGGTCATTAAGAATGACAAAGATGAGCTTATACCTACTAGAACAATTACTGGACACCGTATGTGTATTGATTATAGGAAGCTTAATCTTGCTACTAGAAAGGATCATTTTCCCTTGCCTTTTATTGATCAAATGCTTGAAAGACTTGCTAATCACCCCTACTATTGCTTTCTTGATGGATATAGTGGATATTTCCAAATACCAATCCATCCAAATGATCAGGAGAAGACGACCTTTACATTTCCTTATGGCATCTTTGCGTATCGAAGGATGCCATTCGGGTTGTGTAACGCACCAGCTACGTTTCAGCGGTGTATGATGTCGATCTTCTCCGATCTAATAGAAGAGATGGTAGATGTGTTTATGGATGACTTCTCGGTCTATGGTGCATCCTTTTCTGCGTGTTTGTTGAATCTTTGCCGGGTACTAAACAGTTGTGAGGGTGCTTAACTGGGAAAAATGCCACTTCATGGTTAAGGAGGGGATCGTGCTTGGCCATAAGAATCAGAGAAGGGTATTGAGGTCGACAAGGCAAAGGTTAAAGTGATGACAAGCCTTGAGCCGCCAGTCAATGTCAAAGGAGTGAGAAGTTTCTTGGGACACACCGGCTTCTACAGGCGCTTCATCAAAGATTTTTCTAAGATTGCACGTCCTCTTACGCGGCTGTTGTGCAAGGAGGCTGAATTCGTCTTTGACGAGGAGTGTTTGCAAGCTTTCGTGACCATCAAGGAGGCCCTAGTATCCGCGCCTATAGTGCAAGCACCAGACTGGACTCTACCTTTCGAGATTATGTGTGATGCTAGTGACTACGCCGTAGGAGCCGTTCTAGGCCAAAGGAAGGATAAGAAGCCGCACGTGATTTACTATGCTTCAAGAACCTTGGATGACACGCAAACGAGGTATACCAGTACGGAGAAGGAGCTATTGGCGGTTGTATTCACCTTTGAGAAGTTCAGGGCTTACCTCGTGGGTTCCAAGACTATTGTCTACACAAATCACGCAGCTTTGCGTTATATCTATTCCAAGAAGGACACGAAGCCGAGGCTTTTGAGATGGATCCTCTTACTCCAAGAATTTGACATGGAGATCAAAGACAAGAAAGGGATAGAGAACAGCGTTGCTGACCATCTCTCTCAGTTAAGGATCAACAAGTCTCTTCCTTTAGATGATTCACTCCCCGAAGAACAACTCATGGCAATCACTACGGCTGTTTGTGGGAACCTAGAAGGGCGGTTTGAGGAAGGATCTCCCTTGGTACGTGGATATTGTGAACTACTTGGCATGTAGGGAAGAGCCTTCGCATCTTGACAACTACCATATGGAGAAGTTCATGAGGGACGTGAGCCACTACTATTGGGATGAGCCCTATTTATACAAGAGAGGTGTTCATAGCCTGTACAGGAGATGCATGACAATGGAGGAAGCAAGAGATATCATCTTTCATTGCCACGGTTCTTTGTATGGCGGGTACTTTGCTTCATTCAAAACCGCCACTAAGGTCCTACAAGCCGGCTTCTGGTGGCCGTCCATCTTCAAAGACACCCATGAATTCGTAATGAGCTGCGAGGCTTGTCAAAGAGCAGGGAATATCACTAAGAGGAACGAGATGCCTCAAGTTCCTATCTTCGAGGTAGACGCCTTTGAGGCGTGGGGCATAGATTTCATGGGGCCGTTTCCTTCATCTTACGGCAACAAGTTCATAGTCGTAGCTGTTGACTACATCTCTAAATGGGTTGAGGCCATTGCTTCCCCAACAAACGACTCTAAGGTTGTTATCAAACTCTTTAAGAGCATCATTTTCCCGAGGTTTGGAGTACCCAAGGTGGTGATAAGCGATGGAGGAAGCCATTTCATCAACAAGCTGTTTGAAAATCTTCTAAGGAAGTATGGCGTGAAGCACAAGGTAGCTACACCTTACCATTCTCAAACGAGTGGCCAAGTGGAGGTCTCTAACCGTCAGATCAAGGCGATACTCGAGAGAACAGTTGGGACTACTCGGAAGGATTGGGCGGTGAAGTTAGATGACGCTTTGTGGGCTTACCGGACTGCTTTCAAGATGCCCATCGGTACTACTCCTTTCACTCTTCTCTACGGCAAAGGGTGTCACCTTCCTGTTTAGTTGGAACATAGGGCATTGTGGGCTGTGAAGCGGCTGAATTTTGATCTGAAGACAGCTCAGGAGAAGCGGTTGATCCAATTGCACGAGCTTGATGAGCTAAGGCTGGACGCTTACGAAAGCGCTAAGATCTACAAGGAGCGTACCAAGGCTGCTCATGACAAGAATCTGGTACCTAAGGAGCTTAAGGAAGGGAGTTTGGCGCTGCTTTACAATTCATGGCTCAAGCTCGTCCCAGGGAAGCTAAAGTCACGGTGGAGCGGTCCGTATGAAATCAAGGAAGTATTACCTTACGGAGCTGTCACGTTGGTGGGCAAGAGTGGGAATGCATTCATAATGAAAAGACACAAAGTTAATCCATACATGGCGAGTGCATTCGACAAGGAGAGCACCTCAATGCTTCTCCAAGACCCACCATCTGCAAAAACCAAGTAAAGTCTAGCTAAATACGTTAAAGAAAGCGCACTTGGGAGGCATTCCCATGTCTATCTTGTACATATTTTTGTTTTATTTCTCTTTCAGTTTTATGTTTTTATCTTCTGAGTGTGTGGGAACAGGTATAAGGGATTGCAGGCAAAGATCTTACATACAAAAGGAGTGAGAAGGGGCGAATATCGACTAGAGATCGATTGCTAGATCGACTAATCCTAACTCGATCTTTACTAGATCGAGTTAGTGAATCGAGAGGAGTTAGTCGATCTAGATGAGATCGAGTGACAAGGTCGATCTAGATGAGATCGAGTGACAAGGTCGATCTAGATAAGCACGGATCGATCGGTCCCATCTAGATCGACCGATCTAAAAGGTCTTGGGAAATTCTTGGAGTTAAGATCAATTTTCTCTCGGGAAAATCTTTCAAAACCAGATCGATCACTCGACTCGATCCATCACTCGATCTAAGCCAAATCGGCCCCTGATTCGAGAACATAGCTCGATCACGCGGACTCAGCCTAGTTGACCAAAAGTCAAGGAACGAGAGAGTATAATAGATCTAAGACTCGATTCTATTCCAATCGAGTCACTGATCGATCAAACCTCTCGATCCAGCCATTATGGGCATGAGATCGAGTCCCAGATTGACCAAAGGGACTCGATCTCATGCCGAGGTAACAAAAAATTTTCCCTCCCTTTCTCCTTTCCCTCGCTTTTTAATTTTGAATGGTGGTCAAGGCAAGAATCTTTGACCACGCAAGTTGTGCCTTGACCACCTTTTGTCAGAAAACAGCTTTCATCACCCATGGTTTTAGATTTTTGCTGCATTTATGTTTTCAACGATTTCACACTCTCTCATTTCTGTTCTTGCGAATTTTAAATCGAGAGAGAGTGTTCTTCTTCCATTCCTAAAGGCATTTAGCTCTTGTCTTCGATCCTGCAAAGGTATTTTAAGATTTTTAATTAAATCTTTTCAAAATTTCCTTTTATCATCCCTTGATCAATTTAAGTTGCTAAGGGTTTTAACGATTTTTTAAAAGTAGCTAGAAATAAGGAAATATTCTAGATTTAATTCCATCTCTAGATTCTCTTTTCCTTAATCTAGATACAGTTTTTATAAATCCCCCAAAAATCTAGGGTATTAGTTGTAGATTTTTCTTTCTCGCTAGTCGCCTTCTTGATTTCACTCTTTTGTTTGAAAATCATGTTTCAGGCACCAGTGGCACCTAAGAGAACCAGAGAAGAGGCTGCACAGAGAGAGGATGAACAACAAGTGGTTCAAGAAGAGGGAACTCAACAAGTTCAAGAGGAGGAACCTCAGCAAGTTCATGAGAGGATCCGTTGGGCTAAGGAGGAAAAGGCGGCGAAGAAGAGGTTAGAGAGGCTGTGCTTCGAGCCTACCAAGTTCACGAGCAGAGACTTGCTGGCAAGGATGGGTCTCCTAAGGGATTTTGACTCCCTTCTCCAAAACATGGGGCTTGCTTGCCTTTCAAGGATGGACTGTCCAACATATCCGCAAGTGACAATGGATTTCCTCTCTACCTTGGCGTTCTCCTATGAGAATCCGAGCCTCCCAACTCCCTCTCAAGGGCATTTCCGCTTCAAGGTCAAGAAGCGGTCCTATCACCTTTCCATTGAGGAGCTTTGCCAAGCATATGGACTCAATGCCGCAGCTAAACAAGTGGAGTTTCCTCCTCTCAAGAACGCCAGCATCATATGGGACGTGCTTTGTGATGAAGAGTACAAAGCCAACACGGCTAAAATCAAGAAGGTGAGGAATCCCGTCCTGAGGTACACTCTCAAGTTGTTGGCGAACACCTTCAGTGGATGAGCCGTGTCTCCCACGGTGACGAAGACCGAGCTGTGTTTCCTCTTCCAAGGGATCAAGAGGATACTATGCAGCAGCAAAGAGGAGAACCACGATCCGCTGATGGATGACCTCGGGAACGATGTCAACTACGGGTGCATTCTGGCCTCCTCCTTGGTGAAGTACAAAGCATACGCTCTTAGATGCAAGGTGAGCTCAGCTTACATCGGAGGATTTCTCATGCCACTCTTCATCCAAGCCGGTGTACCACTTCAACGGTTCGAGCCTTGCGCGGATAGAGCCTTCATGGACGAGACCTACATGTGCAACACCGATAGCTTGGGACCTACGCCAGTTCTAGGATTCTTCGCCTTTCAGTTCTACGATTACGGTGGGAAGAAGAACGTGTGCATTTTACCCAACGTTGAGGAGACTAACTTGGATAGCATCGGTACGATCCAGTTTTGCCTGACCCACGAGGAGTGCTATGCCCTACTTGGTACAACAATGATGCCCATTCAGTCCACGCTAGAGCAGTCAGAGTCACCACCATCAGATGGCGCAATGCCAGCCCACTTTGAGCTTCCAAAGATGGACTTTGAGCCGCGGACCAAGGCTGAGAAGTTTCTTGCTTCGGTGGTAGAGGTGCAGCGAAAGATAACCTGGGAAGATGATCAAGAAGCTTGCCAAGAAAGTCAAGGCGCTTCAAGGGAGCTCATCTGCGAAGTCTAAGGGGTCCAAAAGTGAAGAGGTTAACCAGCCCGAGAAGAGGAGGAGGTCAACTGGCGGTATTGTCATCCGTGAGCAGCAAGGCACCGCGCAACAAGCTCACCATTCCGTTCATGGTTTCCCCACCGAGGATAAAGGAAAGGACATAGCCCGACGCTCCTCTAGCAAGAGCAGCTCCGCTGGAACATCCACAAGTTCCAGCCGAGTTTAGCTCCAAGGTACAAACAACCTTCCATTGTACATACCGTTCATGTTTTCGTGATTTTTGCTTTGTGTTTTACGCTCTCTCAAATTTGTTTGCCACCGGAACGGTGTCATTCAAGTTTTGGGGAGTATGTGTGTGGTTTGACATGTTTATTCTGATCTTATTTTCCATTTAGCATCCTTGAGTCTTCATTACATGAAAAATTGGTAAAATTTTTAAAACTTTTTCAGAAAAATTCATGTAGTTGCATTCACATTGTTAAGCATTTTAGGATTGAGTCTAGAATTTTTAAGCATCTAGGTTGTTTACATTTGCATAAGGGGTTAAAGTTTTCTTAAAAAGGTGTTTAACTCATGAATAGTTTCAATATCCTAGTTATTAGTTCTCTAATGCTTTGCTCACACTTTGAATGTAAGTTCTTACCATGCTTGGATCACTTGTTTTGATTTTTGTGACTTGAATTGAACTCTCATGATTTGAAACTTGTCCTAATAAGTGAAAACCTTAATCTGAATTTTTAAATATCATTCTTATGCACTTGAAAATGAACACATGGATCTTAAAAATATTTAGGCTCTCTTCTTCCTTTTACCACTCTTTGTGAGCCTAAGTAGAACACCCACCTTGACCCTTACCTTTCTTTGAAGCCAAGTTTTTGTGTGTGACATCATTGTGAGGCCTCTTCCGGTTTGAACTTGGCATAAAGTGTTACGTTTAGGCGACATGATTAGGTTCTCATATGATTGCTAGCTTTGCATTTTGAAGCTAGATGTAGGCTTAGGATAAGTTTGGGGGATCATGGGGGTGGCTTTCATGTTTATATGCTTTCGGTTTCAAAAAAAAAAAAGAAGAGTTTGGTATTTGAAGTGAGAAAAAGGTTTTAAGTGAAAGGTTTTGTGTTTAAAATCTATAATCCTCCAATAATTTCAGAAGATAGCTCTCTCATAATAATAAAAATAAATAAAAGAGGCTAAGTGGCAAAAATAAAAAGAAAAGAAAAAGAAAGAAAATAATAACAAGAGAGCTATCAATAAGAAAAATAATGAGCTTAATATTTTCAAACCTTTTAACTAACCTAAAAGAGTTAGGATGATTTCTATTTGGAGTTTGCTAAGTTTTTGCTTTGGGGAAAAGGGTAAACTCTAGGATGGTGAGTGAGCTTAAAATAAAATAAATGAGAGGGGTTTTAGGATCATTGTTAGTTTGCATGGGTAGATGAGAATCTGATCATGTATGCATCAATTGCCTTTACCTTTAGCATTATGCATAAAGTTCTTACCATTTTCGTGAGAAACCCTTTGCTTAAAATAAACCCTCTTTAAAATGAGATCATTCTATGCTCATAGCCTTTACCCTTAGCCAAATGTGTTTTGCTTTAAAGTGCATAAGTTTGATTCATGGTTCGGTAATTAATGAATGTTAAAGGATGAGTTTCTTTGATTGTTTGGAATAGGAGAGTCATGATTTGAAATTCTTTGTGCGAGGAGTATGGCTAAGTTCTTTGGAGTATGAGTGTGTGCATTGCATTTTAGAACTAGTAACCAGGACGTTGAGATTGATTCATTTGAAAAACACCTTTGCAAGAAGCTTAAACACCTGTTTGTTTTTAAAACCTCTCTCCCTTCTTTAATCTTGTTTGCTTGAGGGCAAGCAATAGGTAAGTTTGGGGGAGTTGATAGAGCTGCATATTCCATGCATTTTGCATACATATAAGTTAGTTTCTCACGCATATACATTGCATTTTAGGTTAGTTTGCATCGTTTTAGGTCCCAGAGTGTTCTTGCACCAGCATACGCATATTTCTTGCATTTTGCATCGCATACAGGTTGTTTTCGGCTACTTTGGAGTCTTAGAGGGTTCGTGGACGTGCTGAGGCTCGTGAGGAAGTTCGTGGACGCTTGGAGAAATCAGGATTGCACGCTAAGGACCTGAGATCGAGTAACAGATCGAGCAAGGCAGGTCGATCTAGACGAGATCGACCAGAAGATCAAGTATGGATATCGATTTGGAGTACGGACGTAGACGACGCCATGCAGATCAAGGATCGGATCGAGCTTCCAACCCGATCAGCACAAGATCGACTCGGAGATCGACCAAGAGCCGCCCGATTCTGGACATGATCGATTGCCAGATCGAGCTTCGTGATCGATCCCAGACCAACCTTAGCCGTCCAGCCTGTTTTTGGACCGTAGCGAAGGGGGGGACCATTTGCGGTTTGGCCATTTTAGGCAAAGACCAATGATCCCTTTCTTTATCCCGTTTTGTCGACTACTTTTCTATCATCTCTCTCTCCTTTTAGGCGATTCACCATTGTTAGACTTCGAGCTTTTTCTTTTTTTACTTTTGAATATTGGATCGTTCAAGTTAAATCAATCGTTTTTCATGTTTAGATATTCGTTTATTGCATTTCGTACGGTTTATTTCATGAGTCGCGAGTAGTTTCAGTGGATTTTGGGGTTGAGAGGATTCAAAGGGGTAGAAAAGGTTTTCAAGTTTGGTGTTTTCTTGTTCTTCATGGCTTTCTCTTCTAGGATGTCGAGTTCTTAAGGCTTAAAGAGTCTCACTCCAAGATCTTTATGATCAGAAAGACCTCTTACCTTGACAGGATCCAGAGATCTCTGAAAATCGCATCCTAGAGACTAGTTACTCATTCTCAAACGCCATGGTAGTTTAGAGGACTAGTTACGCCGCGTGTTTGAAATCTTGTTTCCTTGCCCTTCAATCTCTTCTTCCGCCAAACGCCATGGGTCTGGAGGAGAGAATGAAGGAGTGATCCATACCGAAAGCCAAGTATGGATCTTGTTTTGTTTTCAAGGCTTAGGGAACCTCACAAAGTGAGTAGATCTAAAGTTTTCAACCCGAGCTTAAACCTTTGAAACCCCTAAACATGAATCTCAACCCTGGACCCTCCTTTTAGTATTTCTTAGTCTTTGTTGATCATTTTGCTTGTTGCTTGCTCGCACCCTGGTCATTAGATTCGCTTTTGCTTAGACTGCTTTTTTGATCGATCGTTATTGCTAGATCTAGTGGTCGATCCAGTGGTCGATCTAGTGGTCGATCCACTAGTCGATTTTTAAAAATTCCTAGCTTTACATTTTTATTGTTTGGTCTGTTCCTTGTAGTAGTTTAGCCCCTTATAGTATTTTTAAAATAGTTTTGCTCTGCATTTTGTCATTGCATGTAGTTTTTAGGAATTTCTCAAATTATTCATCAATCATTTAGCTTTACATGACCCTTGCATTCTCATTGCACTTTCTAGCCCCTAGGATTGGATTGATACCTCTTGCATTATGCTACAACTGTATGCTGCTTGAGTTTTGATAACCTCCTGTTGCATTTCTCATCCTAGAATAAAAAGTTGTTATCATCACTCTCTTGATCTTTGCTGTATTCGCCTTGTAGTCGTAATTGCTTATGAGGTCCCACAGATCATTCGCTTGAGTGAAGGAGGGTAATTCAACCTTGTTGGCAGCAGCGTTGAGGCCATAGGCTTGAAAAAGCTCCGGGATTGAGAGATGAAAGGCCTGACGTTTGATCTTGAAGGATAGGTGGCCTTGAGAAGGAGTGGGGATACTCGGGTTATCATATGCGAACTCCAAGGTGGCTAGGAAATCGATTGTCACCTCGGGATAGGTTGGGCAGTCCATCCTTGACAAGCACCGGAGGCCTATGTTCTTCAGGAGTTGATCAAAGTCTCTCAAGATCCCCATCTTAGCCAGCAGACCTCTATCTGCGAAATTAGTTGGTTCAAACCTCAGCCTCTCTAGCCTCTTCTTGGATTGCTTTTCCTCCTTGGTCCAAGTAACCCTCTCTTGAACACTTGTTGAGCTTCTTCTTGTTGAACCACTTGTTGCTCCTCTTGACCTTCTCCTTCTTGTTCTGTCTCCTCTCTCGTTTTCTTTGCGGCCATAGTACCTGAAACACGATTCTCAAACAAAAGAATGAGCAAAGGCGGCGTATATTGAGAGAAAGAGTAAGCAAGAAAGAAAAAGTTTTAACTAATACCCTAGATTTTTGGGGGATTTATAAAAAATCTAGCAAGATAGTAGAGGAAGGAATCTAAAGATAGAATCAAATCTAGAACTTTTCCTAATATCTAGCTAGTTTTAAAAATTCGCTAAACCCCTAACATCTTATTATTCAAATAATGCAAAGAAAATGAAATTTTCTAAAAGATTTAAAACTAAAACCCGAAAATACCTTTGCAAAGTTTTGAAAGAAGATGTTGTTGACCTTTAAGAAGAAAAATCACACTCTCTCTTTGCTTTAAAAATCTCGAAACATAGATAATGAGAGAGTGTGTGGTTTGAAAATATAAAGGCCAACAAGAAAAATCTAAAACCATGGGCAAGTAAGTGGTTTTCTGACAAAAAGTGTGGTCAAGGCACATCGTTAATGGTCAAAGATGCTTGCCTTGACCACTTTTCAAATTTAAAAACTGGAGGGAAAGTAGATTAGAGGGAAAAGAAATTGTTACCTCGGCACGAGATCGAGTCCATTTGGTCGATCTAGGACTCGATCTCATGCCCATAATGGCTTGGATCGATAAGGTAGCTCGATTAAGGACTCGATTCAAATTGAATCGAGTCTTGGATTGATGGCACCTCTCGTTCCTTGATTTTTGGCACGATGGCTAAGTCCTCTTAATGGAGCCATGTTCTCGATTCAGGGGTCGATTTAGGACTAGATCGAGTGGCAGATCGAGTAGACTACTCGATCTACGTTCGAGGATCGAGTGACTCGGTCGATCCATACCTCGTTCGCTTTTCAAGCTGAACGCATTGGCGGGTTGTCCTTTCATGATCGACCGTTCCTCTCGATTTTCTACTCGATCCCGTCTAGATCGACTAACTCCTCTCGATTCAATTGCTCGATCTAGCAAAGATCGAGCCAGGATGAGTCGATCTAGTACTCGATCTCTATCCTATAGTCGCCTCTCCTTACTCCTTTTGGATCCAAGATCATGGCCTGCAATCCCTTATACCTTTTCCAACACACTTAGAAGATAAAAACATAAAACTGAAATAGAAAGAAAGCAGAAATATATACAAGACAAACATAGGAATGCCTCCCAAGTGCGCTTTCTTTAACGTCTTTAGCTAGACTTTACTTGGTTTAGGCGGATGGTGGGTCTTGGAGAAGCATTGAAGTGCTCTCCTTGTTGAATGCACTGGCCATGTATGGCTTTACTCTATGTCCATTGACGGTGAATGCATTCCCACTCTTGCCAACCAAAGTAACCGCTTCATAGGGCAATACCTCCTTTGATCTCAAACGGTTCGCACAACCTTGATTTGAGCTTGCCCGGGAACAGCTTCAACCTCGAGTCATAGAGTAGCGCCAAACTGCCTTCCTTAAGCTCTTTATGAACCAGCTTCTTGTCATGAGCCGCCTTAGTACGCTCCTTGTAGATCCTAGCACTTTCGTAGGCGTCTAATCTTAGCTCATCAAGCTCATGTAGCTGAATCAAGCGCTTCTTCTGAGCTGTCTTGAGATCATAGTTCAACCGCTTCACAGCCCACAATGCTCTATGTTCCAGCTCAACAGGGAGGTGACATCCTTTGCCGTAGAGAAGAGTAAAAGGAGTGGTACCAATGGGGGGTTTTGAAAGCGGTCCGGTATGCCCACAAAGCATCGTCTAGCTTAGCTGCCCAATCCTACCGAGTAGTACCTACTGTCCTCTCGAGTATTGCCTTGATCTGCCGGTTAGAGACCTCTACTTGTCCACTCGTTTGAGGATGATAAGGTGTAGCTACCTTGTGCTTCACACTATACTTCCTTAAGAGGTTCTCGAATACGTTGTTGATGAAATGGCTGCCACCGTCACTGATCACAACCTTAGGGACTCCAAATCTTGGGAATATGATGGTTTTAAAGAGCTTGATCACCACCTTGGAGTCGTTTGTAGGGGAAGCAATGGCCTCAACCCATTTAGATACGTAGTAACCCGCTACTAGGATAAACTTGTTGCTGTAAGAAGAAGGGAATGGGCCCATAAAATCTATCCCCCATGCGTCAAAGACATCAACTTCAAAGATAGGAACCTGAGGCATCTCGTTTCTCTTGGTGATGTTTCCTGCCCTTTGACACACTTCACAACTCTTAACAAAACTCGTGCGCGTCCTTGAAGATAGATGGCCACCAAAAACCCGCTTGTAACACCTTTGTAGCCGTCTTGAAAGAAGCGAAATGACCGCCGTATGATGAGCCGTGACAATGTAGCAGTATGTCCTTAGCTTCTTCCCTTGTTACACACCTTCTATACAAACTGTCCACGCCCCTCTTGTACAAGTATGGCTCGTCCCAAAAGTAGTGGGAGACATCTCTCATAAACTTCTTCTTATGGTAATGATCAAGGTGAGTAGGCTCCTCTCCACAAGCCATGAAGTTCACTATATCAGCATACCACGGTAAGTCTTCTTCCTTGAAACTCAAAACTTCTTCAAACTTGTCTTCAAGCCTCTCACATACCACCGTGGAGATCATCATGAGCTGCTCTTCAGGAAGTGAATCATCAAGTGGCAAAGCTTCATCGATTCTCATCCTTGAGAGGTGATCAGCAACACCATTCTCTATCCCTTTCTTGTCCTTGATCTCCATATCAAACTCTTGTAGAAGGAGAATCCACCTTAAAAGCCTCGGTTTTGTGTCTTTCTTGGAGTAGATGTATCTAAGCGCCGTGTGATCAGTGTAGACAACGACCTTGGCTCCTACCAAATATGATCTCAACTTCTCGAATGCAAAGACGACTGCCAACAGCTCCTTCTCGGTTGTAGTGTATCTGGCTTGCGTGTCATCCAAGGTACGTGAAGCATAGTAGATAACGTGCAATCGCTTATCTTTCCTTTGACCAAGAACAGCTCCCACGGCGTAGTCGCTCGCGTCACACATGATCTCAAATGGTAGAGTCCAGTCTGGTGCTTGTACTATTGGCGCAGATACAAGAGCTTCCTTGATGGTCACAAAAGCACGAAGACAATCCTCATCAAACACAAAGTCAGCTTCCTTGCATAACAACCGTGTGAGGGGCCTTGCTATCTTTGAGAAATCCTTTATGAATCTCCTGTAGAAGCCTGCGTGGCCTACGAAACTCCTTACTCCTTTGACATTAACCGGCGGCTCAAGACTCATCATGACCTCAACTTTGGCTTTATCAACCTCTATGCCCTTCTCTGATATCTTGTAGCCAAGCACGATCCCTTCCTTCACCATGAAGTGACACTTCTCCCAGTTAAGCACAAGTTTCGTCTCTTCACAACGCTTTAGTACCTTCCAAAGATTCAACCTACAAGCAGAAAAAGACGCACCATATACAGAGAAGTCATCCATAAACACTTCTACCATCTCTTCTATTATATCAGAGAAGATCGACATCATACACCGCTGAAATGTAGCCGGTGCGCTACACAACCCGAATGGCATCCTTCGTTACGCAAAGGTGCCATAAGGGCATGTAAAGGTCGTCTTCTCTTGATCGTTTGGATGGATTGGTATTTGAAAGAAACCACTATATCCATCAAGAAAGCAATAGTAAGGATGATTAGCAAGCCTCTCAAGCATTTGATCAATAAAAGGTAAGGGAAAATGATCCTTTCTAGTAGCAAGATTAAGCTTCCTATATTCTATACACATACGGTGACCAGTTATAGTCCTAGTAGGTATAAGCTCATCTTTATCATTCTTAATGACCGTGATCCCTCCCTTCTTAGGCACCACGTGTACAGGGGAAACCCACGTGCTGTCACTTATGGGATAGATCACGTCAGCCTCTAACAACTCAAGAATCTCTTTCTTAACTACCTCTTTCAAATTAAGGTTTAAACGCCTTTGATGTTCAATAGAGGAAGAGTTCTCATTATCTAAGTGAATCCTATGAGTGCAAAGCATTGGTGAAAGGCCCTTGATGTCACCTAGAGAGTACCCATTGGCCTTCCTATACTTTCTCAGCTTATTTAGGAGCGAGTGCTACTCATCGTCACTTAAGTTTTCATACACAATCACGGGGTATGTATCATTAAGCCCTAAGAAAGCATACCTTACCACTTCTGGGAGCTCCTTTAGGTCCACCTTTGGGGCTAGCAGCTCGCTCCAGTCCTCCTCGTGGCTCTTGTTGACGTTCCCATCCTCAGTAGCCTCCTTTAAACCCGAGACATGACCCAAAAGACTGCTTCTTTGAACCGTTGTTCCCTCCGAGATCGAGTCTTCCAGTCGATCTTGCACTCGTTCTGGTCCGGATCGAGCAATTTCACTCGATTCTCCTACTCGTTTTGATTGGAATTGAGTAGTAGATCGAGTGTCTGAGTCGTTCTCTTCTCTGGATCGACCAGTATCCTTGATCTTCTTGTTGATTGCTGTCTTGGATCGAGTGATCTTCTCGATTGCCTGATCGATCTCTAGGCATCCGCCTTTATCTTCTAACACAACTTTTCTAGAGTCAAGGAGATTAACGTACTCCTGAGTCCTCTGATCCAAGAAACCGTACTCTCCTCTCTCATTAGTCAATGCCAGCTTCAACTGATCCTCTTGTGCAAGCTCTTCTAGCAGTTCATCCGCCAAAGCATCCAATGTCTCTATGTAGAATACTTGCCCTTCAATGGTTGGCTTTTTCAGGACCTCATTGATATCAAAATCCAGCCTTATGTCCTTGCCAAAGTGTAGAGCTATCTTCCCATTCTTGACATCAATGATTGCTCCGGCAGTTGCAAGGAATGGTCTTCCCAAGATGAGCGGATCCTTAGGCTCTTCGTCCATTTCTAACACAATGAAGTCTGTAGGCACATTGACTCCACTGATCCTCACTGGTAAGTCCTCAAGCAAACCCACGGGTAACCTCACGCTCCTGTCAGCTAGCACCAAGGAGATTCTATAGTCTTTGAATCGGGTGAAACCGATCTTCTTAGCAATGGAATGGGGCATTAGATTTATGCTAGCACCCAAATCGCATAAGCAGCTCTGAAATGTCAAAGTACTGAGAGCACATGGTATAGTGAAGCTTCCTGGATCTCCCAACTTCTTAGGGACTATCTCCTTGTGTATAATGGCACTACACTCTTCACTAAGCACCAGCACTTCCTTGCTTTCCTTGTTCTTCTTTGCATGCATGTCCTTGAAAAATTTAGCACACTTAGGCATCATTGCTAGACAATCAACGAGAGGAAGCTTGATCTCTACGTCCCTTAGATGCTTCTTAAACAAGAGTTTATGCTTCTCTATAAGCTGTTACTTGAAGCGGCCAGGAAAAAGGAGCTTAGGAACATAAGGTGGAGGTATGTAGGCATCCTTCTCCTCAGTTGCTTTCTCCACTTGCTTCTTGATAAACGGTTTCTTAGCTCGTGTTATGCAGCAGAGAGGTTGTCAAAACTCTAATGCACACAATGTTGTAGTAAGGCAAGCAGGAGAGTGTCAATCCACTTCTAGGAGGCAGAGAATGCACAAAGAATGCAAGGTCCTAAGCAAATCGAACCAAAATGAGACAGTTTATGAGAAATTAACTAAAAACTAGATGTAGCAACCTAAACAGAGCGAAACCTATTTTAAAAATACTAGAAAGGAAGCAACTACCACGAGAAACAAACAGATTAATTAAAGGATAGAGCTTCGAATTGTTAAAATTCGACTAGTGGATCGACCACGAGATCGACCACTAGATCGAGCAGTAACGATCGATCTCGTCTAAAACTGTAAGAACAACAAATCTAATGACCAGGATGCTATCAGATAACAAGCGAAAGATGAAAATAGACTTAGAGATTCTAAAAGAAAGGGCCTAGGGTTGAGATTCATGTAAAGGGTTTCAAAGGATCGATCTTGGGTTTGAAACTTTAGATCGACTCACTTGGTGAGGATCTCTAAGCCTTGAAAACAAAACAAGATCTATCCGTGGCTTTCGGTATAGATCACTCTTTCATCCTCTCCTCCAAACCCATGGCTTTTGGTGGAAAGAGAGGTCGAAAGGCAAGGAAAACAGATTTCAAGTAATGGCTTAACTAGTCCCCCAAACTTCCATGGCTTTTGGGAAAGGGTAACTAGTCTCTAAGGTGTGATCTTCCGAGGCTCCTGGATCCTGTCAAGGTAAGGAACCTCTCGGATCATGAAGCTCTTGGCGTGAGAGTCTTCAAGCATTAAGCTTTCAACACCTTAGAAGATATAGTCTTTAAAACGTTTAGAAAACAAACCAAGATCAAACCTTTTCTACCCCTTAATCCTCTCAACCCCGAACCCAAAGTAAACTACTCGCTACACATAGAGTAAATCAAGCAAAGCAGAAGAAAAGAGACGATAAACATGAAAGAAAAACTGGATTAAACGATAAAGATTCGAATACAAAAGCTTCAAAAGAAAACGAGTTCAACAATGGTGTTCTTCGTAAAACGAGAGAGAAAACATCCAAGAAAAGGATAAGGATCTCAAAGTTATCGAAAAAGCCTCTCGCCGCCTTGCCTAAAATGCCCAAACAAGCCAATGGTCCCCCCTTCGCTAACAGCCAAAAACGGTTGAAAGGACAGAAATCGACCACTGGATCGAGTGGTTCTCTTGATCACATCCGGGCATCGTGTCTTTGGCTCGATCCGGGTCTCGATCTTCATCGGTGAATCGAGTGTTGCATCCGATCTCGGTATCGATCTTCGGGTGGATCGAGTGGTGTACTCGATCTGGCTCTCGCTCTGCATGGCGTCATTTACGTCCGTACCGATTGATCGATTGCTTCACTCGATCGCCGTCTCGATCATTCTCCTTGGATCGCCTAGTTGGCTCGATCTTCTGGTCGATCAACTCCTAGATCGACCGGCCATGCTCGATCTGCTCCTCGATCACTGGTCCTTAGCATATTTCCGAGCTCCCACGAACTGCTACATCAGCCTCCACACGCCCACGAACCTCCACGACTCCAAAGCAGCCAGAAACAACCTGAATGTGATGCAAAATGCAAAAAAAAATGTATATGCTGATGCAAGAATGCTCTAGACCCTAAGTGATGCAATGTAACCTAAAACATGATATAAATGCATGAAAAACTAACTAATGAGTATGCAAAATGTATGCAATATGCAATAACATCAACTCCCCCAAACTTACTTCTTGCTTGCCCTCAAGCAACAAAAAAAAACAAGTAAGGAAGAGAGGTTTTTAGGAAAATCAAAGGGGTTTTAAACTTTTTGCAAAGGTGCCTTTCGAATGGATCATCTCAATGTCCTAGTTAACAATTCTAAAATGCTATGCCTACACTCATACTCCAAAGAACTTAGCTATACTCATCACACAAAGAAATTCAAATCATGACTCTCCTATTCCTAACAATCAAAGAAACTCATCCTTTAACATTCATTAACATTCGAACCATGAATCAAACTTATGCACTTTAAAGCAAAACACATTTGGCTAAGGGTTATAGTTATGAGCATAGAATGATCTCATTTGAAAAGGGTTTATAATTAGACAAGGGTTTCTCTCAAAAATGGTTTAAACTTTTGCATAATGCTAAAGGTAAAGACAATTTATGCATACATGATTAGATTCTCATCTACCCATGTAAACTATCAAATGATCCTATACCCCTCTCATTTAAGAAGTTTAATCCTCACTCACCACTTAAGAGTCTACCCTTTCTTCTCACACTTAGCAATCCCCAATTCAAAACAAAGACATTTTTAAACTTTTTAGGCTAGTGAAAAGGTTTTGAAAAAATACTTTTGCTCTTAGAAATTTCTTATTAGTAGCTCTCTTTTTATTATTTTTTTTCTTTTCATTTTTTTCTTTATTTGGCACTTAGGCTCTTTTTATTTCTTTTTCTTTTCTTTTCTCTTTTTTTTTATTTTTTTTTTATTTTTACTTATTATGAGAGAGCTACTTTATGAAATTAGAGCATACTTAGTTTTAAAAGCAAACCTTTCACTTAAAACCTCATTTCTTTCCTTAAAACACAAACTCTTTGAAACCGAAACAATTAGACAAGAAAGCAACCCCAATGATCCCCCAAACTTATCCTAAGCCTACACCTAGCTTCAAAATGCAAAGCTAGCAATCAATATGAAAACCAAATCATGTCGTCTAAACCTAACACTTTATGCCAAGTTCAAACAGAAAGTAAGGCCTCACAAAGATGTCACACAAGAACATTTGGCTTCAAAGGAGGGTAAGGTTCAAGGAGGGAGTTCTACTTAGGCTCACAAAGAGTGGTAAAAACGAAGAAGAGAGCCTAAATATTTTAAAACCATGTGTTCATTTTCAAATGCATAAGAATGATAATTAGAGTTTCAAATTAAGGTTTTCACTTAGTAGGATGAGTTTCAAATCATGAGAGTTCAATTCAAGCCACGAAAATTCTAACTAGTGATCCAAGCATGGTTAGAACTTACTTTCAAAGCATAAACAAAGCATTAGAGAACTACCAACTAGGGCATTGAAATGATTCATAAGTAAAAACACCTTTTTAAGAAATTCTAACCCCTTATGCAAAATGCAAACAACCAAGGTGATAAGAGAAACTCTAGACTCAATCCCATCTTGTTTTTAAAAAGATGAATGCAACTACATGAATCTTTGAAAAAATTTTAAAAATTTTACCAATTTTTCATGACCTAAGACTCAAGGATGCAAAAAGAAAAATAAGATCAAAGAACAGAAGATTAAATCACACAAGTACTCCCCCAAACTTGCTTGACACAGTCCCGGTGGCAAACTCATCCGAAGGAGCATCAAAACACAATGCAAGAAACAAATATGAGCGGTTATATACAATGGAAGAAGGTTGTTAACTCTGGTCTAGGCTCGGCTGGATCTTGAGGATGTTCCAGAGGAGCTAGAGATCGTTGCTTTGCCTTTGTCAGCTGGTTCTTGGAGAGAATGGCGCGCCGGCTGAATGTTGTCTCCTTGGGTCTCGCGGATGACAACTCCTCCGGTTGAGAGCCTTCTCTTCTCGGGTTGTTGCATCTCTTGGCTTGCAGCTGGCTTAGGCTGGCCTCTCTGAAGTGCTTTAACTTTCTTCCCAAGCTTCTTCAGCATCTTCCCTTACCACTTGTTAATCTTCCTTTGCATCTCTACCACCGATGCTAGGAACTTCTCGGTTTTTGTCCTCGGCTCAAAGTCTAGTTTGGGAGAGTTCAAGAGTTGCCTATGTGATCTCGGAGCTAGCATAAACCTGATGCCTCACTCCGTGGCTAAGAAGCTTGGCTTTACTCGTTTCAAAGACTGTAGGATCTCGTTGGTACTGGCTGATAGAAGTGTGAGGCTACCAGTGGGGCTGCTTGAAGATCTACCGGTGCGAATCAGTGGTGTGAACGTGCCTACGGACGTCGTCGTGTTGGAGATGGATGAAGAGCCTAAGGATCCACTCATCTTAGGAAGACCATTCCTTGCAACCGCCAGGGCTATCATCGACGTCAAGAACGGGAAGATTGCCTTGCACTTGGGAAAGGATATAAGGTTGGACTTCGATATCAATGAGGTTCGGAAGAAGCCGACCATAGAAGGGCAAGCTTTCTACATTGAAACGATAGATGCCTTAGCGGATGAGTTGCTGGAAGAGCTGGATCTGGAAGACCATCTGAAGCTGGCACTGACTAAGGAGCCAGGAAATTTTGGCTATGTGGATCAGAGGACCCAGGAGTACGTCAACTTGCTGGATTCTATGAAGATTGTTAAGAAGGATGAAGGCTGCTGCCTAGAGATCGACCCCGAGATCGACGCTATCACTCGATCCAGGAGTCAGATTGATAAGGCAATCGAGAACACAACTCGATCCGGTGCAGCAATCGACAGACAGATCGAGAGGAATGATCGATCAGGAAAAACAATCGAGTCGACGATCGAGAGAGACCTCCCAATCATTTTGGGGTCCAATCAAGAGATCGACTCAGCGTCTCGATCCCTTACTCGATCCACATCAAATCGAGTAAGTGAATCGAGCGAAATGGCTCGATCTAGACGACATCGAGAGCAAGATCGACTGGAGGACTCGATTTCAGAAGGGATAGCGGTTGAGGAAAGCAATCTTAAGGGCCATGCTTCGAGTTCTAAGGAGGGTTCCAAGGAGAAAAGCAACAACAACAGCCACGAGGATGACTGGAGTGAGCTGTTAGCCCCAAAGGTGGACCTTAAGGAGCTCCCAAAAGGGCTAAGGTATGCTTTCTTAGGGCCTAATAACACCTATCCCGTGATTGTGAATGAAAACTTAAGTGATGATGAGTTGCACTCGCTCCTGACTGAGCTGAGGAAGTATAGGAAGGCCATTGGGTACTCTTTAAGTGACATCAAGGGCCTTTCACCAATGCTTTGCACTCACGGGATTCACTTGGATAATGAGAACGCCTCTTCTATAGAACATCAAAGGCGTTTGAATCCTAATTTGAAAGAGGTTGTTAAGAAAGAGATCCTTAAGCTTTTAGAGGCTGACGTGATCTATCCCATATGTGACAGCACGTGGGTTTCTCCTGTACACGTGGTGCCTAAGAAGGGAGGGATCACGGTCATAAGGAATGAAAAGGATGAGCTTATTCCTACTAGAACTATTACTGGTCATAGGATGTGTATTGATTATAGGAAACTTAACCTTGGGACTAGGAAAGATCATTTTCTTTTGCCTTTTATTGATCAAATGCTTGAGAGACTTGCTAATCACCCTTACTACTGTTTCCTCGATGGGTGTAGCGGTTTCTTTCAGATACCAATTCACCCAAATGATCAGGAGAAGACGACCTTCACATGTCCCTACGGTACCTTCGCATATCGAAGGATGCCGTTTGGATTGTGTAATGCACCGGCTACGTTTCAGCGGTGTATGATGTCGATCTTCTCCGATCTAATAGAGGAGATGGTAGAGGTGTTCATGGATGACTTCTCTGTCTATGGTGCGTCTTTTTCTGCGTGTTTGTTGAATCTTTGCAGGGTACTAAAGCGTTGTGAAGAGACAAACTTGGTGCTAAACTGGGAGAAATGCCACTTTATGGTCAAGGAAGGGATCGTGTTTGGTCATAAGATATCAGAGAAGGGCATTGAGGTTGATCAGGCTAAAGTGGAAGTCATGATGGGTCTTGAGCCGCCGGTTAACGTTAAGGGAGTCAGAAGTTTCTTGGGACACGCCGGGTTCTATAGGCGCTTCATCAAGGATTTCTCTAAGATTGCACGCCCTCTTACACGGTTGTTGTGCAAAGAAACTGAGTTTGTGTTTGATGAGGAGTGTTTGCGAGCTTTCGTGATCATCAAGGAAGCCCTTACATCAGCCCCCATAGTTCAAGCACCAGACTGGTCTCTGCCCTTTGAGATCATGTGTGATGCTAGTGACTACGCCGTAGGAGCCGTTCTTGGTCAGAAGAAAGACAAGAAGCTACACGTGATCTACTATGCTTCAAGAACCTTGGATGACACGCAAACAAGGTACACCACTACAGAGAAGGAGTTGCTTGCAGTAGTGTTCGCCTTTGAGAAGTTCAGATCATATCTTGTTGGTTCCAAAGCTATTGTATACACGGATCACGCTTCTTTGCGATACATCTATTCGAAGAAAGACACTAAGCCTCGGCTCTTGAGGTGGATTCTCTTGCTCCAGGAGTTTGACATGGAGATTAAAGACAAGAAGGGAATAGAAAACGGAGTCGCTGACCATATCTCACGACTAAGGATCTGCGAGTCTCTCCCCTTAGATGACTCTCTTCCAGAAGAGCAACTCATGGCGATCACCACGGCTGTTTGTGGAAAGCTAGAGGGGCGGTTTGAAGAGGTGTTGAGTTTCAAAGAGGAGGATCTACCGTGGTATGCTGATGTAGTGAACTATTTAGCGTGTGGTGAGGAGCCAACACATCTCAACAGCTATCACAAGAAGCGGTTCATGAGAGAGGCTAGTGACTACTTTTGGGACGAGCCCTACTTATACAAGAGAGGAGTGGACTGTTTGTACCGGAGGTGTGTTACAAAGGAAGAAGCTAGAGACATCCTCTATCATTGCCATGGCTCCTCCTACGGAGGACACTTCGCTTCATTCAAGACTGCCACGAAAGTGTTGCAAGCCGGTTTCTGGTGGCCGTCCATCTTTAAAGATGCACACGAGTTTGTGAAGAGCTGTGAGGCATGTCAACGAGCGGGGAATATCATTAAGAGGAACGAAATGCCTCAGGTTCCCATCTTCGAGGTTGACGTGTTCGACGCGTGGGGCATAGACTTCATGGGGCCATTTCCTTCTTCATATGGCAACAAATACATCTTAGTAGCAGTGGATTATATCTCTAAATGGGTTGAAGCTATTGCTTCCCCTACAAACGACTCTAAGGTCATAATCAAGCTGTTCAAGAGTATCATCTTCCTGAGGTTTGGGGTACCTAAGGTGGTTATAAGCGATGGAGGAAGCCACTTCATAAACAAGGTTTTTGAGAACCTCTTGAGAAAGTATGGCGTTAAGCATAAGGTGGCTACACCGTATCATCCTCAAACAAGCGGTCAAGTGGAAGTCTCCAACCGGCAAATCAAGGATATACTGGAGAAGACTGTCGGAGCAACAAGGAAAGACTGGGCAGTGAAGCTGGACGACGCTCTTTGGGTCTACCGTACCGCCTTCAAAACACCGATTGGTACAACCCCTTTCACTCTACTCTATGGCAAGGGCTGTCATCTCCCGGTTGAGCTGGAACACCGTGCGTTGTGGGCTGTGAAGAGGCTGAACTTTGACCTCAAGACTGCTCAAGAGAGACGCCTTACTCAGCTACATGAACTGGACGAGTTAAGACTGAACGCTTATGAGAGCTCTCGGATATACAAGGAGCGGACTAAGGAAGCTCATGACAGGAAGTTGGTTGCCAAGGAGCTTAAGGAAGGAGGTTTAGTGTTGCTGTACAACTCAAGACTCAAACTCTTCCTGGGAAAGCTGAAGTCAAGGTGGAGCGGGCCGTTTGTAATCCAAGAAGTGTTGCCTTATGGAGCTGTTACATTGATGGGAAAGAGTGGCAGTGCATTCACCGTCAACGGGCACAGAGTCAAGCCTTACTTGGCAGACAGCTATGACAAGGAGAGTACCTCGGTGCTTCTCCAAGACCCACTATCCGCCTAAACTAAGTAAAGTCTAGCTAAAGACGTTAAAGAAAACGCTTTTGGGAGGCATTTTCATGTCTATCTTGTACATATTTCTGCTTTCTTTCTCTTTCAGTTTTATGTTTTTATTTTGCAAGTGTGTAGGAACAGGTATGAGGAGTCTAAACCTTGATCTTGGAGTCCAAAAAAGGCGATAGGGGTTAAGATAAGGCTAGAGATCGAGTGCTAGATCGACTGATCCTGATTCGATCTTTGCTAGATCGAGTCAGTTAATCGAGAGGAGCCAGTCAATCTAGACGAGAACGAGTGATAAGATCGACCTTGACGAAAACGGATCGATCGATCCAAAATAGATCGAGCGATCTAATTTCTCTCGGGAAAATCTGTTGAAAACAGATCGATCACTCGACTCGATCCATCACTCGATCTATGCCAAATCGACCCCTAAATCGAGGACATAGCCCGATCATGAGGACTTAGCCGTGGAGCCAACATCTCAATGACCGAGGGAGCCAATCGATCCAAGACTCGATTCATCATGAATCGAGTCTCAAATCGAGTAACCCTCTCGATCTAAGCCATTATGGGCATGAGATCGAGTCCTAGATCGACCAAATGGACTCGATCTCATGACGAGGTAACATTTTCTTTCCCTCCGATTTTTAAATTCAAAACTTGGTCAAGGCAAGCATCTTTGACCATGAAAGATGTACCTTGACCAAGACTTTGTCAGAAAACCACATTTACTACCCATGGTTTTGCTTTTTGCTAGTCTTTAAATGTTTCAACAACTTCTCACCCTTTCATTCTTGTTTTTCTCAAAAATTTTAAACAAAGAGAGTGAGAGTTTTCGGTTTTTAGAGGCTAGAAAAGATCTTTAACATTCTTGCAAAGGTATTTTCAGGATTTAATGATTTATCTTTAGAAAAAATTACTTTAAATTCGCAAGTTATTGTTCTAGAAGATAGGGTCGGTTTTGATTTTTAAAATATAGCTAAGTAAAAGGAATAATTCTAGATTTTCTAGTATCTAAAGATTTGATTCTCCTTTATTTAGCTATAATTTTTATTAATTCCCCAAAATTCTAGGGTAGTATTTATAAGTTTTCTCCTTCTCCTCTCTTATTCTCATCAAACCGCCATTTTGCTTATCAAACCTCTTGAGAAAATTTGTTTCAGGTACAATGGCCCCCAAGAGAACAAGAGAAGAGACAGCACAAGAGGGAGAAGGACAAGAGGTGGCTGTTCAAGAGAGGGTCAGATGGACTAAGGATGAGAAGAGGGACAAGAAACGGCTAGAAAGGCTTCGGTTTGAGCCTACTAAGTTTGCTGATCGAGAGCTGCTGTTCAAGCTAGGGATTCTTGGGGATTTTGACCAACTCCTCAAGAACATTGGCCTAAGATGTCTGTCACGGATGGATTGCCCAACCATTCCAGAAGTGACAATAGAATTCCTTGCCACGTTGGAGTTCCGTTACGAGAATCCTAGCACACCCGTTCCATCACAAGGTCGCCTCTACTTCAAGGTTGGACATCAAGCCTACACCCTCTCCATCCCCGAGCTATTTCAAGCGTATGGTCTCAACGCGGATGCCAACAAGGTTGAGTTCCCCGCCTTCAAACGAGCAGACGACTTTTGGGACCTGATTAGCAACAAGGACTACAAAGCCAACACCGCCAAGATCAAGAGAGTGAGAAGCCCAGTGCTGAGGTACACTCTGAAGCTGATTGCCAACACGTTTAGCGGAAGATCTGTTGCTCCCACGGTCACAAAGACCGAGCTTTGCTTCCTGTTCCAAGGCGTGAAGCACTTGGTGTGTGACCCGGATGCAAATGACAAGCCTATAGAGGATGAGCTCGGCGATGAAGTGAACTACGGATGTGTGCTTGCTGCCTCCTTGGTGAAATACAAGGCTTATGCCTTGCGGTGCAAGGCAACTTCTTCTTACATTGGCGGCTTCCTCACTCCTCTATTCTTGCAAGCTGGTGTGCCTATCCACGACTTCGCACATGTACCAGCCAGAGCTTTCATGGATGAGGCCTACATGAGGAATACCGACAGCTTGGGATGCACGCCAGCAGAAGGGTTCTACGCTTACCTCTTCATAGACAACGAAGACAAGAAGAGAGTGTGCATCCTGCCAAATAAAGACGAGACCGAGCTGCTTGGTGTTGGGAACATCGAGTTCTTGCCCACGGAAGAGGAGTGCTTTGCTCCTCTAGGAGGACCACCTGCCCCGACGATTGCTCCTCGTCAAAGGTCCGAGTCTCCAGCCACGGAAGATGAGATGCCCGAAGCCTACACACTTCCCAAGTTAGACTTTGAGCCGAGAACCAAAATAGAGAAGTTCCTAGCATCTGTTGTAGAGATGCAAAGGAAAATCAATAAGTGGCAAGGCAAAATGCTCAAGAAACTTGGCAAGAAAGTCAAGGCACTTCAAGGAGGCTCGCCTAAGAAGGATGCAAGTAAAGAGGTTCACCAACCCGAGAAGAGAAGGCTCTCAACCGGTGGAGTTGTCATCCGCGAGGCACAAAGCAGCACCATTTAGCCGGCGCGCCATTCTCTCCAAGAACCAGCCGACAAGGGCAAAGCAACAATCTCTAGCTCCTCTGGAACATCCTCAAGTTACAGCCGAGACTAGACCAGAGGTAACAACCTTCTTCCATTGTAAATAACCGCTCATATTTGCTTCTTTTTGCTTTGTGTTTTGGTGCTCTTTCGAATGTGTTTGCCACCGGGACGGTGTCAAGCAAGTTTGGGGGAGTACATGTGTGGTTTGACATGTGTTTTGTGATCTTATTTTCCTTTTGCATCCTTGAGTCTTTAGTTCATGAAAAATTGGTAAAATTTTTAAAATTTTTTCAAAGATTCATGTAGTTGCATTCATCTTGTCAAAACATGTTAGGATTGAGTCTAGAATTTCTCAAAGCATCTAGGTTGTTTGCATTTGCATAAGGGGTTAAAATTTCTTAAAAAGGTGTTTTATACTTATGAATTGTTTCAATGCCCTAGTTAGTAGTTCTCTAATGATTTGTCTATGCTTTGAAAGTAAGTTCTTACCATGCTTGGATCACTTGCTAGGATTTTCGTGACTTGAATTGAACTCTCATGATTTGAAACTTGTCCTAATAAGTGAGAACCTTAATTTGAAATTTTAATTATCATACTTATGCATTTGAAAATGAACACATGGATTTTAAAATATTTAGGCTCTCTTCTCCCTTTTTACCACTCTTTGTGAGCCTAAGTAGAACTCCCACATTGACCATTACCCTTCTTTGAAGCCAAATATTTCTTGTGTGACATCATTGTGAGGCCTTCTTTTCGGTTTTGAACTTAGCATAAAGTGTTAGGTTTAGGCGACATGATTTGGTTCTCATATGATTGCTAGCTTTGCATTTTGAAGCTAGGTATAGGCTTAGGATAAGTTTGGGGGATCATTGGGGTTGTTTTTATTTCTATTTGTTCTCGGTTTCAAAGAGTTTGGTGATTGAAAGAAAGAAATGGTTTTAAGTGAAAGATTGTGTTTAAAAACTATATATATGCTCTAATAAATTTCAGGAGGTAGCTCTCCCAAAAAAAAAGAAAAAAAAAGAAAAAAAAAAAGAGCCTAAGTGCCAAATAAAAATAAAAAAAAAAAAGAGAGAAAAGAAAAAAATAAATAGGAGAGCTACCAATAAGAAATATTTAAAGAGTAAAATTATTTTCAAAACCTTTTCACTAGCCTAAAGAGTTTAAAAATGTTTTTGTTTCGAATTGGGGATTGCTAAGTTTTGAGAAGAAAAAAAGTAGATTCTAAGTGGTGAGTGAGGATAAAAGTTGATAAATGAGAGGGGTTTAGGATCATTGATTAGTTTACATGGGTAGATGAGAATCTGATCATGTATGCATTAATTGTCTTTACCTTTAGCATTATGTATAAGTTCAACCATTTTTGAGAGAAACCCTTGTTTTAATTGTAAACCCTTTTCAAATGAGATCATTCAATGCTCATAACCTTCACCCTTAGCCAAATGTGTTTTGCTTTAAAGTGCATAAGTTTGATTCATGGTTCGAATGTTAATGAATGTTAAAGGATGAGTTTCTTTGATTGTTAGGAATAGGAGAGTCATGATCTGAATTTCTTTGTGTGATGAGTATGGCTAAGTTCTTTGGAGTATGAGTGTGAGCATAGCATTTTAGAACTGTTAACTAGGACATTGAGATTGATTCATTTGAAAGGCACCTTTGCAAGAAGTTTAAACCCCCATTCGTTTTTTTAAAACCTCTCTTCCTTACTTATTTTCTGTTGCTTGAGGGCAAGCAAGAAGTAAGTTTGGGGGAGTTGATGTTACTGCATATTACATACATTTTGCATACACATTAGTCAGCTTTTCATGCATTTGCATCACATTTTAGATTAGATTGCATCACTTAGAGTCCTAGAGCATTCTTGCACTAGCATACGCATGTTCCTTGTATTTTGCATCACATTCAGGTTGTTTCTGGCTGCTTTGGAGTCGTGGAGGTTCGTGGACATGCTGAAGCTGTTGCAGCGGCTTGTGGAAGCTCGGATATTTGCTAAGGATCAGAGATCGAGGAACAGATCGAGCATGGCCGGTCGATCTAGGATGTTATCGACCAGAAGATCGAGAAGACCGGGCGATCCAAGGAGAATGATCGAGACGAGGATCGAGTGAAGCAGTCGATCAAACGGTACGGACGTAAATGACGCCATGCAGAACGAGAGCCAGATCGAGTACACCACTCGATCCAACCGAAGATCGATACCGAGATCGGATGCAACGCTCGATCTGCCGAAGATGATCGAGACCCAGATCGAGCTGAAGACACGATGTTCGAAGATGATCGAGAGAGCCGCTCGATCCTGGAGTCGATCTCTGTCCTTTCAACCACTTTTGGCCGCTAGCGAGGGGGGGACCATCAGCTTGTTTTGGCCATTTTGGGAAGGCGGCGACGTCCTTTTCCCACATAACTTTTCATCCTTATCTTTTTTTATGTTTTTCTCTCTGGTTTTAGAAGAAGAACACCATTGTCGAACTTTGAGTTTTCTTTAGCTTTGTAATCAAATTGTTTTCAGCTTAATCTAGTTTTCTTTTCATGTTCATCATTTCCTTTTCCATGCTTTGCTTGATTTACCTTATGTGTAGTGAGTAGTTCATTTGGGTTCGGGGTTGAGAGGATTAAGGAGTCTAAAGGGTTTCGATCTTGGGGTTTTCTAAGTTTTTTAATGGCTATCTCTTCTAGGGTGTTGAGCTCTCAAAGCTTGAAGACTCTCACGCCAAGAGCTTCATGATTCGAGAGGTTCCTTACCTTGACAGGATCCAGGGACCTCGAAAGATCACACCCTAGAGACTAGATACCCCTTCCCAAAAGCCATGGAAGTTTGGGGGACTAGTTAAGCCACTCATTTGAAATCTGTTTTTCATGCCTTTCGACCTCTCTTTCCACCAAAAACCATGGGTTTGGAGGAGAGGACGAAGGAGTGATCTATACCGAAAGCCACAGATAGATCTTGTTTAGTTTTCAAGGCTTAGAGATTCTCACAAAGTGAGTCGATTTAAATTTTTCAACCCAAGGTCGAACCTTTGAAACCCCTGACCATGAATCTCAACCCTAGGCCCTCTCTTTTAGCATCTTTACATCTTCTCTCGTAATTTGCTTGATCTCTGATAGCATCCTGGTCGTTAGTTTTACTGTTCTTGCATTTTTAGACGAGATCGATTGTTATTGCTCGATCTAGTGGTCGATCCCATGGTCGATCCACTAGTCGAATTTTAGTAATTCGAAGCTTTATCCTTTAATTATTTTGTTTGTTCTTCATGGTAGTTTGATCATTCCTGGTAATATTAAAATAGTTTGCATTCCATTTAGTTGCTGCATCTAGTTTTTAGAGATTTTCTTAAAACCTATCTTGTTTCGCTTAGATTTGCATTAGTCCTTGCATTCTTTTTGCATTTTCTATCATCCTAGGTGTGGATTGACTCTCTCTTGCATACTGTGCTACAACCTGTCTTGCATTTGTGTTTTATAACCTCATTGCATTCTCACCCTTGCAAACAAAAAGTGTTTATCAAACACCAAAGCCATAAGACAAAGCACAACGTCTTAAACATAAATAAAACCCAGTCCCGATCCATCCATATCCATCATTGCCGCCTGGTCTCGCCCCTTTACTGCTTAGTACCTGCACACTCAAGATAAGAGGCATAAGTATTTCATAAATACTTAGTGAGTACGGTCATCCCGTAACACCTGGTCAGTACCAAACACGCAATCATACTTTCGGATTCAACATTCAACACAATCAATTCGCAATAGACATAACAATATCAAACGGCCATGATCATCTAGCCTAACCAACCAAGATCAATCCCTTTTTAAGACCCATATCTACTTCAGCGAGAATCCCACATCCCCTAAGCTAGTACATGATCCGGATTTCCCTGAGGCTAACTAAACATCATATATGCCACGGTAAACACCACAACATATCATAACATAAATATTGCTTATCAGTTCTAAACACATAACATGAAAATCACACAATCAACATGCAAACATTCAACCCTAGCAATCCTACGGTCCTAATCACCAACCACAGTCACGCACTCACCTTAGACAAGGCTGAAAACAGATTGGTCAGAAGAAATCCCGATGAAAACCGCACCAAAACGAAGATATCCGATCTCCCTAAGAATCTCTCGGCTCACGGTACGATCCGATCCTTATCCCCTCGGCTATCTCTTAATCCGTTCACCTTTCTTCGAGCCAAACTCTGTTTTCCCTCAGAAACCCCACAAAACAAGGCTATTAGCTCGAGGTTATCTGATGAAAACTCAACACTTAGGGAAATATCCGATCGCTTACCAGTTTATCTCGGCGATGGTCGGTTCTGCTCGACGATAGTCTGATCTCTCTCGGATGTCCTCGGGATAAACTGATTTTCTTAGGGTTTTCTCTTGACTAAACTCTCTCTTTGCTTTATTTAGCTCAAATAAACGCAACACCCTCGAGTTAAGTCTCAAATTCCCTTATATACTCGTAAAACCCTAGGTAACCCGGACTTATCCGACGTTTTCCTGGTTCCAGTAGGATTATCCCGGTCCGATTCGATTTTTCTCGGCTATTCCCTGTACCGGCTCGACCATCCACTCGATAAACCCCAAAATAACCGACCTAACACTTGGCCCACGACCCAAATCGCTTCCCACTCGGATAAACCGCCCTTATCCAAGGTGTTTTCCATTTTCCATCCGGATTTTCCTTTTCCTCTCGGACAACTCGTCCCGCCTCGGCTAATCATCTATTTCTCTCGGAGGTTTTCATTTTTCCCCCTCGGAGACAGTCCACTAACACTCGGACTAACCTCCCAGACTCTTGGATATATCCCACTGCACTCGGATAAATCCCATTTCCCACGGACTGGACCCTGTTTTCCCTCGGATATGGTCCATCCGGCTCGGCTATCCAGCCACATCCTACTATTTCACCGGTCAACACCCGACCATAGTCCGAACCTCCATTTCCCAGCCCATTCTCGACCCTTGGCTCGATCATTCCTCAGACACTGCCCTGTCGGTACGATCATTCTATATTTTCTCGGATACGGATGCTATAGTAACGCTCCCCCTCAAAATGACGCCTGAGTATCCATCATTGTGAAGTTGCATGCTGCCTCGTTAAAAACCTTTCCATGGAAAAACCCAATGGGATAAAAACCATGATAAAGGAAAAAAGAGTACAGCAATAGCAACCCCCCCCCCCCATGGAAAAGATGGATCTCATCCTCTCTTCACAAATCTCGTAGATGCTGCATTCTAATACTATGAATATGTTTCTTGTATGTTGTAGTAGGAGGCGCTTTTGTGAAGAGATCAGCTGCGTTGTCACTTGAACGAACATAGTGAATATCCACTTTCTTTTTCTTCTCGTGCTCTTAAGTATATGAGAAAAATCTTGGAGGGATATGATTCGTTCTATCGCTCTTGATATAACCTTCTTTAATTTGAGCGACGCAAGCAGCATTGTCTTCAAACACTTTTGTTGGTTCTTTGTCTGTGATTATTCCGCTTGCTTCTTGTATGTGATGAGCTATCAACCGAAGCCATACACATTCTCTGCATGCTTCATAAAGCGCAATAATCTCCGCATAGTTTGAAGAAGTCACGACCAAAGTTTGGTTTTGAGATCGCCAAGAGATCGCAGTTCCACTAAATGTGAAAACATATCCAGTTTGCGATCGAGCTTTATGCGGATCAGACAGATATCCTGCATCTGCAAAACCAACTAGACCAACCTCAGGATTTCTAGAATAATATAATCCAAATTCAATCGAACCTTGAAGATAACAGAATATATGCTTTATTCCATTCCAATGCCGGCACGTCGGTGATGAACTATACCTTGCAAGTAAGTTAGTAGCAAAGGATATATCTGGTCTAGTACAATTTACAAGATACATAAGGGCACCGATAGCGCTCATATAAGGCACTTCAGGACCTAATATTTCTTCGTTACCTTCACAAGGTCGAAATGGATCCTTGTCAACGTCAAGTTGACCATTGGAGTACTCAAAGGAGTCTCTTTATCCATACTAAAGCGTTTCAACACTCTTCTGGTGTAATTTGATTGATGCACAAATATTCCATCTTGGAAATGCTCTATCTGGAGCCCTAGACAAAATTTTGTCTTTCAAGATCTTTCATTTCGAACTCATCTTTCATATGAGCTCTAGCATCATCAATCTCCTTATGAGTTCCAATCATGTTCAGGTCATCAACATATACATCAATGATCACAAATCCTGATGCAGATTTCTTAATAAACACACAAGGGCATAACGCATTGTTGACGTAACCTTTACTCAACAAATACTCACTTAAGCGATTATACCACATGCGTCCGGATTGCTTTAATCCGTAAAGTGATCGCTGTAGTTTGACCGAACATAGCTCTTTAAATGCTTTAGGCATCTTTGATCCTTAAGGGATCTTAACGCAGGGAATTCACTTTCATCAAAGTGGCAATCGGCAAACCGTGCCGTGAACATATCACCAGTTACCGGCTTAAGATACCTAATTATACTTGGTGACGAATACCCGATATATATTCCTAATCTTCTTTGTGGTCCCCTTTTTGTTCTTTGAGGTGGCGATATAGGGACATAGACCGCACACCCAAACACACGAAGATGGGATACATCTGGCTTCTGGTCAAATGCTAACTGCATGGGGGAATATTCATTATACGCACTTGGTCTTATCTTGACCAATGCCCCATCATGCAGTATAGCATGTCCCTATACAGTGCTTGCAAGCTTTGTTCTCAAGATTAACGGCCTTGCAATTAATTGCAACCACTTAATCAATGACTCAGCCATGCCATTTTGTGTATGAACATGCGGAACCGGATGCTCAACATCGATTCCCAAAGACATACAATAGTCATTAAAGGCCGCTGAAGTGAATTCACCAGCGTTATCAAGGCTGACTTTCTTTATGGCATAATCAGAGAAATGCGCTCTCAACCTGATTATTTGGGTAATTAATCTTGGGAAAACCATATTTCTTGTGGTCAAAAGACACACATGTGACTATCTACTAGATGCGTCAATCAACACCATGAAATATCTAAATAGTCCGCACGGTGGGTTAATCAGCCCACATATATCACCATGTATTCTCTCTAAGAATACATGGGATTCATTCCCAACTTTGGCTGGCGAGGGCCTACATATGAGTTTTTCTTGAGAACATGCCTTACATGAAAACTCTCCCGATTGAAAAATCTTCTGGTTTTTCAATGGGTGGCCACTCGAATTTTGCACAATCCTTCTCATCATGACTGAACCAGGATGGCCTAACATTTCATGCCATACTCTAAAAGTGCTGGTAAACTTCTGATTTACTGCAACATGTGATTCAGCCATGGTTATCTTTGTGCAATATAATACAGAGGACATCATTGGTAACTCTTTCAACTGATTTACTCTCCGTTGTAATGCAAAGATATTCAGAGCCATTTTTATAAATAGTCTCAATATAATATGATTGATATCCATTTCTGCGGATATCTCGAAAACTTAATAAGTTTCGTTGAGACTCGGGGGAGTATAATGCATCTTGCACTACAAACTCTGTACCCCTTGGCAATGAAAAACTCGCTCTTCCGGAGCCTAGTATAATCTTTGCAATACCAGTTATAGTACTCACGCTTTCAGCAGAGACCTTCATTTTGAGATAGGAGAAATAATTTTTATCTTTAAGTATTGTATGTGTCGTAGCACTGTCTGCTAGACATATTTCTCCATCCATAATCTCAAATTCTGATATTTTTAAATTTAAAATATTTATAAAAAATGTATTAATAAGTATTAAACACATATCTGTCAATACTGCTTATGGTACAATAGAACCTACAGCAAGAACATTCAAAGCAAAAGCATATAATACATCAAAACCATTAAGCTTTTGTCTTTCAACGTCCCAACCATCATCCTTTTCTTACATTAAATTTGTCCATCATACTTACTGTAAGTGGATTACTCAACATTCTCCCATAGGAATGGAGTTAATTTAGATGGACAAAACTGATGGTTTCTCATCACGAGTTTATTATATTATTAAGCTACCAGGAGGATTTATATCAACTCCGAGCTTTGGGTGAATTCTCTCGCCTGGAGATTCAACCACTTATTTTCCAAGATCTTCAGGATCTTTATTCGTGATGGATTTATCATTTAAACCATCATGGATATGGTGGCGTAAAAAGATCATGATATTTGCCTTATTTCATCGAATATCATTTCCGACATATCGATAGTGCTCAAGAGATCATTTCTCTTTAGATGCAACTTTGCACCTACTGCCCAAGACATATAATTCTTTCCACACAAGTCAAGGGTGGCGATCTCGAGCTTTGACAAATTATTACTCAATAACAGAAGCTTAATTCGTTAGATTAAAAATTTGAGCATAGTAACGACATAATAAAAGATAATAATTAAAAGCAATATGAGGAGGCAGAGCCTACCATACAATTGCTGATTGCATAATAAATAAATGAACAAAGATGAGGTTTTAATCTCCCACACAATAAATAAATATATAAATATAATCTGAGGCGACATAGTCTGCCATGTGATCATTTTTGATTGTGGAGGCAGAGTCTGCCATAACAATCAGCTCGGAGGAGACAGAGCCTACCATCCTGGCATAATAAATAAACAATATAATTATTTGACCGTGGAGGCATTGCCTACCATAATCAGCTCAGAGGAGACATAGCCTACCATCTCGGCATGATATAATTATTTGATCGTGGAGGCAGCGCCTACCATAACGATCAGCTCGGAGGAGGCAGAGCCTTCCATCCCTGCATAACATATAAACAGAGAAGGCAAAACCTATCTTTCCGTAAATCATAATATTCAAAATAAATTGAACATAAATGAATCTTACCTCTCTGGTATAAGTGAAGAGACGCTCGTGCTGATAACGTGTTGTAAACTAATGCTTTATATGAAAAGCAAAGAATAGTTTAAGAAGTTTGAACTTTAGAGAGAAAGAGAGAAAGATGAACATAAAAACTTCATTTCTTTCTTCTTCTGAAGTTATAATTTTACAAAGAATGAAATCACCTATTTATAAGAAAATTTTTACTTCATAGTAAAGTAAGTTAATGTATAGAAACAAAACATATAGATAAGCATCATCCAAAACATATAGATAAATATTATCTAAAACTTATGAATAAGTATTATTCTTTTAATATGATAATGTATAAAGACAAAAGCAAATGGATAATCATTATCCATTTAGTAAAATCATCACTTATGCAATTGAAAATTGGAATGTGATCAATTGCGGTCACTCACAACATATGATTATATCCATAATTATAATTTCTTAATGTATGTAAATGGTAATTGCAACTTCAGGTATCAAACCGGCTTTGATCAAATTACGATCCGGTCTAACATTAACCGGATCTTTCTGAGCCGCCGCCAATACGTTACTTTAGGTATGAGAGCTTCTCATCTCATTTGTAGCCAGCCTCTGTGATTCGTATTTTCTCCTCTGTCTCAGATTCTTCGAGAAAACCCTAATTAGCTTGTGGTCTCGTTGTTTCGCCATGGAAGACGGCACGATCGACCCCAAGTTGCCGATTCCTGGCAGGAGAAATATACTAATCACCAGTGCTCTGCCTTACGTCAATAATGTCCCTCATCTCGGAAACATCATTGGATGTAAACTGAATCCTTCCTTTCTCTTTCTCTTCATATTACCTTGAGTCTTTATGCGCTTATGTTGTCGATTGCATATAGTCGCTTGTGTTTCCTTATGAATTTCGACACACGACTGATAAGGACAGCTAGTGACTCCAGTCTGAGGCGATGTTGCTGCTTGTTTTCTTTGTTTTCGTGATGATGTTCATTTTCAGGTTTCTTGGTTGGTTTATGGAATGTTTTGTCTGTGTATGTTTTGTTACAGGTGTTCTGAGTGCTGATGTGTTTGCAAGATTCTGTCGTAACCGTGGCTATAATGCGATATATATATGTGGGACTGATGAATATGGTACTGCAACTGAGACCAAAGCCTTGGAGGAAAATTGCACCCCGAAAGAAATCTGTGACAAGTAATTTATCTTGGTTTCTTTTCTGTTTTGTTGTTGTTCTAGTGTATTGCGTAAGCTTATGTTACCATATCATCTGCTGATTAAGAGTATATAAATATAATTTATCTGTGCTGATGGTTTATGGGATTTAACTGTTTCTTGAAGTAGTTTTTATTATCAGTGGATTTGGAATGTGTTGATTTATGAGATTTGTTTCAAGATGAGAAGTTTGAATCTTTATTGTATATCGTTGTTCAACTTAAGCGAGAGATGTATACATAAGTGTGAACAGATATTCAGAAAATGGTTTTGGAGAGAACTTTGCACTATAGCATCCATGGTACACAGTTAGTTCTGATGTTACCATGTTTCTTTTTTTATTGTGCTTTTAGGTACCATGCCATTCATAAAGAAGTTTATGACTGGTTTGATATAAGCTTTGACAAGTTTGGGCGGACTTCAGCTCCAGAACAGACAGAAGTGTGCCAAGCAATTTTCAAGAAGTTGTTTGATAACAACTTTCTTTCAGAGAACACCATGCAGCAGGTAAATGATTTTCCTCAAATGCCAGTTAGCCTTATTTGATCGCAAGAGCATCCATATGTTCTTATTAAGTAGAAGGATCTACACCACTCAGGTTTTTAACTCTCAAGTCTTTGTGGCCCATTGTTTTTCAGCTTTACTGCGATACATGCAAGAAGTTCTTAGCTGACCGGCTTGTTGAGGGTTTTTGTCCATTTGAAGTATGTAATTATGACTCTGCTCGTGGAGATCAGTGCGAAAAATGTGGAAAGCTCCTGAATCCTACTGAACTCAAAGATCCGAAATGCAAGGTGGGCTATGCTTTTGAATCTCTTCTATTGAAACACGTTCATGTTTATGTCGAGAGTCGTTGCACAGCTGCACTAGTTTATAAGCGAAGGTCGTAATCATGCAAGAATTATAATGCTCTGTGACATTACATATATATTGCCTATGTTTATAATATATACTACTGGTAGTGGCTAGTTGACTTGGCTTGTCCTGTGCATGCTTCGTTTATCCTCCTATCTTATTTGCCTGAGTCACATGTTTCTGCAGGATAGATTTATTCACGTTTTTGTTGACTTGGGTTTCTTATAGAAATACAGGAGTGTGATCTGTTATTTAATTACTGCGGATGCTTATGTTTTTTTCTCTCAAACAGGTCTGTCGAACCACACCTCGAATTCGCGACACAGATCACCTGTTTATTGAACTTCCGTTACTGAAAGATAAGCTGACAGAGTATATTAACGAGACATCTGTTACTGGATCTTGGAGTCAAAATGCTATTCAGACGACGAAAGCATGGCTTAAGGAAGGGCTTAGACAGAGGTGCATTACAAGGGATCTAAAGTGGGGTGTTCCTGTGCCACATGAGAAATATAAGGACAAAGTAAGAACATCACTGCTAGCAAATATCTTAAACGTATTAAACTACATCTACTGATTCGAATTGTGTTTATAGGTCTTCTACGTCTGGTTTGATGCTCCTATTGGGTACGTCTCAATAACGTCATGCTACACGTCTGAATGGGAGCAGTGGTGGAAAAATCCTGAGAATGTGGAGCTTTATCAGTTTATGGGGAAAGACAATGTGCCATTTCACACTGTGAGTATTACATTTCAGAAATTTGTTTACGCCAATTTACTTAATCCGATGGTTGTAGTTATTTCCTCTTTCTTCAAAAGTGGAAAAAATACCTATCTGTTCCTAAATTTCCAGTGACCAAGACTTGTTTTGTTTTGAATATCTTGGAGACATGTTTCTGATATTGTTGCTATATTATTTCTCTATCATCCTTGTCATAGTTTCTTGTTTGGTTCTTGTCTTATCTGAAGCTATCCTAAAAGTCTCTCCGAGAAAGATTAATCTTCGTAAATCTGACTGTTTCAACTGCCAATTTGTTGTGATGCAGGTTATGTTTCCATCCACGCAGCTTGGCACTGGGGAAAATTGGACACTGATGAAGACAATCAGTGTGACTGAATACTTGAATTACGAAGCCGGTCAGTTGATGTCTCACCATGGTTTCCATTGGAATTTGGAGGATGAGCGAATTTATTGAAATTGATGTTGTGTGCTGTTCTGTTTTCTGACATTGATGTTTTTTGTGTCGCTTATCAGGAAAGTTCTCCAAGAGTAAAGGTGTTGGGGTGTTTGGTAATGACGTCAAAGATACAAATATCCCTGTCGAAGTATGGAGATACTACTTGCTGACCAACAGGCCTGAGGTAACTGATTACTCCTACAAAATGGAAATTTGTTTTTCTCAATTTATCATGGGCATGCATGAGTGTTTAGATTTCACCAATACTGACTGCTTCTGGGGATATGTCATACAGGTTTCTGACACATTATTTACATGGGACGATTTGCAAGCAAAACTTACTGGCGAGTTGCTGAACAACCTAGGCAACTTTGTTAACCGAGTCCTGAGTTTTATAGCAAAGCCTGAGCCTGCAGGTTGGTGATCTCTTTCTAAATTTAAGTATTGGGTTCCGTTATGAGTGATAACTGTAGATGACTCTTTAGAAGGATATATCCAATTAAAAATATAAGATGTGTTGTTTTCTTTAATGGATACCAGCCAGTTAGTGTGCAAGTCAGAGACATTTGAGCCGTGGGACATCAATCTTTTGTCAAATGTTGTTAGCTTGTGATTATGTGATTGATTTTTGTTTTGAATTTTTTTGAACACAATTGATAGTCTAGGATTGATATAAAGATGCATCTGGCTTGCAAGAGGACTCTGTTATTCTGTTGTACTGATATAACGCTCTCTGATAATATTCCTCTTGTTGTAAAGTTTATGGAGATAACATATCTAAACTCTAAAGATCAAGTGCCTATACATATGTGTATCTGTTCATACACTCTAGTGGATGTCAAATCTTGAAATTCGCTTTCCAAAATTAAAAATTCAAGCAGTAAGAACGCTTGCCAGAATTCTGGCTACTTGCTTAGTGATACTCTTCAAAACGGGCCCAAGACCTTTCCATATTGTGTCTCTGATGTTTTCCGCTGCCTTACTATAACATGTACTTATTGATGTGAAGGTTATGGGTCTGTTATCCCTGATGCTCCTGGTGCTGAGTCTCATCCTTTGACGCAATCACTAGCTGAAAAGGTTGGAAGTTTGGTGGAACAGTATGTCGAAGCCATGGAAAAGGTGAGGAATATCGTAATGGACTTCGGTGTGGTATGACTATCTTAGTTTCAAAGCCTGATTGTTTATATTCTTATAAATTCCTTGTTCATTTAAAGGTTAAGCTCAAGCAGGGGCTGAAAGTTGCTATGACCATTTCGAATGAAGGAAACGCATACTTGCAGGTAATTCTATTCTCATTAACGAATATATATATTAGCTTTATTGGCTGTTTGTTCTAACCATTTATGCTGTTTTTTTCTTTTTAGGGAACCAAATTCTGGAAACTGTACAAGGAAGATAAACCATCTTGTGCGATTGTTATAAGAACTGCTGCTGGTGTAGTACACCTTCTTGCACAATTATTAGAACCTTTCATGCCATCCTTTTCTCGTGAGGTAGGTTTTTATTGATTGTTTCTAAAACATTGATTCTATGTAGTTTTTAGTTTAATGGCAAGCGTGATTAGTGTTGTCTCTTGCAATTTGTAGGTATTCAAACAGCTTGATTTGCCTCCACATTTTTCACTCTCCGACGAGAGAGGAGAGGTATTAATAGCAAGTAGACCTTGGGAGATTCTGCCTCCCAGTCACAAAATAGGCAACCCTCAACCGTTGTTCAAGGAATTGGTACATACCTCTCTCTGATTTTATCCATGTTGTATGTTATACTACCATGTAGCATTTGAATTATATCCTGTGAAATGATATGATCACAGAAAGATGAAGAAGTGCAACAGTACAGAGAAAAGTTCGCTGGAAGTCAGGCTGATAGACGAGCTAGGGATGCAGAAGCAGTAAACATGGCGGAGCAACTTAAGAAGACAAAACTCTCAGGTTCTTATATTCTTATTGTCTCATCATAGTAATTTGTGGCTCAGTAACTTGATTATGTACTGAACTGCTATTTTTTTTACTCTTACCAGATGCTAAAAAGCAAAAGGCATCAAAAGGAGCAGGAACATCCAAACCTCAACCAGCTGCTGATCGTGAAATTACTATGGCAAGACTTGATATTCGAGTCGGTAAAATCGTCAAGGCTCGGAAACATCCTAACGCAGATTCATTGTATTTGGAAGAGATCGATGTTGGAGGAGGTGAAGTTCGCACCGTTGTGAGTGGACTGGTCAAATACATACCTCTTGAGGAGATGCAGGTTTGTTAAATCTCCACGAATCAAACCTAACCTAGTCATCTGCTTTCATCCCAATATATCTGACTGTTCTTTTTGGACAGAACCGTATGGTTTGTGTTCTTTGCAACTTGAAGCCGGCGAAAATGAGGGATGTTATGTCACAAGCGATGGTTCTTGCCGCTTCTAGTAGTGATGGCAGCAAGGTAAAAGTCCACAAGAATGAGTCTCTGACCTGTTCATCGTTACGCTATATCCATTTCGTTTATAGATAATTTGTTTTTTGGGAACTTTCAGGTTGAGTTAGTCGAGCCTCCTGAATCTGCTAAGATCGGAGAGAGGGTTAGGTTTGCCGGGTTTGAAGGCGAGCCAGACGATGTTTTAAACCCTAAGAAGAAAATATGGGAGACACTTGTGGTGGATCTGCACACAAATGAGAATCTAGTTGCTTGCTACAAAGATTTGCCTTTCACTACAGATTCAGGTGTATGCAAGGTTTCATCCATCAGCAATGGTACAATCCGGTAAAAAAGCTTTAAGTTGGTCTTTATCTTTCTTCATTTCTCTCTCTCTCTTTTGAGGGGAAACACATTTTTCTGAGATTTCATTTGAAGAATTGATTCTATTAACAAACCTTGTCTTGTAAACTCAAACTCGTCACTTTTTTGGTTCTTAATTTGGTTTTGAGAAACAATATGTTAATTTTTTCTTTAGACAAACTTGGTAGGCCTTTTGGTATATCAATATCAGCTTTTTATACTGGACCCGGACGGAAAGCAACCACACAAGTTGTTGAGGTTTCGATGATAGTGTATAAATAATTATCGTATTTATCAAAAGGTCAATCACATCATTTATTTATTTTCAGTAACAACTTTGTAATAAAGTCTTCCGCAAGCAAACTTTTGTGCAAATTTCTTGGAAACTCAGTTTGCGACAAACTACAAAGTAAATGTTGGCTATGTATGACATCGTTATGATTAGTTCAAAGTACCTTAGGTAAATTTGGTTTTACTTTTGTATTTATAAAATTGAGTATGTTTTAGAATTCTAGCTATATATGTCAGCGTATGTTACATTTTTCTGTATAAGATTGGATTGTACTATAGTGCATAGGCCCGGGGTTGGTTTAGACCACTCAGTGAAGCAAGTTAAATAAAGATCTGTGTAAACTACAAATAGATATGGACAAATATGACTGCGACTGCATGAAAGTATATAACCATATATGTTAATTAAAAGCATAGGACATTAGAGGGACCTTGGGTAGGTGAAGGTGTTTCTCAACTCTAACACGTGAGGTTTTCATAAGTAGGTAGTAAAAAAGGAGTAAGCGTTTTGATTATAAAATTAGATTTCGGTTTAATTCGGTTATGGTATTTGGTTTGGTAAAGAAGAAAAGGAATGCAATTAATAATTTCTCTATATATTAAGGAGCTGTGTGCTGTTTATGTACCACTCAAAAGTAGTAAGTAAACAACTAAGAATGGAAGATATCATCATCGGCGTTGTGGCTCTCGCCGCCGTTCTCCTCTTCTTCCTCTACCAAAGCCCAAAAACCAAACGGTATAAGCTGCCTCCCGGCCCACGGCCGCTTCCGGTGATCGGAAACCTCCACCAGCTTAGCCAGGTTAACCCACAACGGTTCTTCTATGGATGGGCCAAAAAATATGGACCAATCTTATCATACAAGATAGGAAACAAAACAATGATGGTAATTTCTTCGGCTGAGCTAACCAAAGAGCTTCTCAAGACGCAAGATGTCAACTTCGCCAACCGGCCTCCTCACCGTGGTCACGAGCTCATGACCTACGGCCGAAGTGACATGGCGATGAACCACTACACACCGTTGTACCGGGAGATGAGGAAGATGGGCATGAACCACTTGTTCTCCCCCACTCGTGTAGCCACCTTTAAGCACGTACGGGAGGAGGAGGCTAGGAGGATGATGTTTAAGATCGAGAAGGCTGCGGAGAGATCTGAACCGGTCGATATAAGCGAGCTTATGTTGACCTTCACGAACTCGGTTGTGTGTAGGCAAGCTTTCGGGAAGAAGTACAATGAAGATGGGGAAGAGATGAAGAGATTCATCAGGATTCTTTATGGGACTCAGAGCGTATTGGGGAAGATTTTTTTCTCTGATTTTTTCCCGTTTACTCGCTACGTTCTTGATAATTGGACCGGCCTCACGAAATATATGATGGACTGTTTTGAAAGACAAGACACTTACATACAAGAGATTATCGATGAGACACTTGATCCCAACAAGGTAAAGCCAGAAACGGAGAGCATGATCGATCTCTTGATGGAGGTCTACAAAGAACAACCATTCGCCTCCAAGTTCACAATTGGGAATGTCAAAGGCGTTATCTTGGTACGTATAAAACCACTTCTCAATTTTCTTTTGTTTTGAATCGTTGCTTGTGCTACAAGCACCCACTCGCTTGCGTTTCACTCTTCTTTTCGTTGTTGTGTTTCAAAAGAATATAGTGGTTGCGGGAACCGACACGGCGGCTGCGGCGGTTGTGTGGGGGATGACGTATCTAATGAAGTACCCTCAAGTTATGAAGAAAGCTCAAGCAGAAGTGAGAGAGTATGCAAAAGAGAAAGATCTAACGTTTATTACTGAAGACGACGTCAAGAACCTTCCTTACTTCAGAGCTTTAGTTAAAGAAACCTTAAGGATCGAACCAGTGATTCCTCTCCTTATCCCTCGTTGTTGCATTCAAGACACCAAGATCGCCGGTTACGATGTCCCCGCGGGGACCACGGTCAACGTAAACGCGTGGGCGGTGTCACGCGACGAGAAGGAGTGGGGCCCAAACCCTGATGAATTCAGGCCCGAGAGGTTTCTTGAGAAGGACGTGGACTTCAAAGGCACGGACTATGAGTTTATACCGTTTGGGTCAGGCCGGAGAATGTGCCCTGGAATGCGTCTTGGCGCGGCGATGATCGAGGTTCCGTATGCGAACCTTTTGCTCAACTTTGACTTCAAACTTGCTGATGGACTGAAACCAGAAGAGATCAACATGGATGTTATGACAGGTCTTGCTATGCACAAGGCGGTTCATCTCAGGCTTGTTCCCGAGAAAGTGAGGAAGTGACAGTTTCTAGTAGTAAAATAAATCTCTCACTCTTGTTATATAATATATTGTTCCCTAAAGCGTACTATGCTTTAAGGTTTGGTTTCTGTATTAAGTGGCAATCGTCTCTCTTATAATTTTTCCTTTTACATCAAACGACTTACGCAAAAAAGCTAGATAGCCGAGCCAAAAGGTCGTCTTGGTACATAAGAAAAAAAAACCAAAGCAAAAGAGAACATAAATGATTAAATTAGGCTTTTTTTTTTTCTTGTGATTCATTTAAGTTGATTCCTCGAAACATGTTGACCACTCATGGGGTTCATTAATAATTTCCAAAACAAAGCTTCTAAGTCATAGTGAAGTGACAAGAGCCTATCCTAAGCCACTAAACGCGGCTCAAGTCTTCTATGAGCCATCACACTAGTGACTGGACAAATGTTAGCTGTTTTGATATCCAGTGGACTCGCGGGTCTTTGGTCCTGATGAACCACGTAATCTATTAGAATATATACTAGCTCAAAGGGTACTTGTGTTCAATCAATAGATTTCCTCTTTAGATAGTCTTTTATAGGTAATATTAGATCAACGTAATATTAGTTTAAGGGAAATTCTTATCGAAGTTCATTATAAAATGAAAAAAATATTATTAGTTTTTTTTTGTAATACAAACAAATATTAATTTTTTTTTCTCCAAAATATCACTTTCAGAATATCAATTTTCAAAATACTAATATTTATTTTAAAAATATTTATAAAACTTAACAAAGGTCTCTTAACAATATAATAATAATAATTTTAATATAGTATAATTGTATGGTTTAATTTTAAGGTTTCTTAAAAAAGTTAAATTAAATTATCTCAAAGTTTGATTTGAGAGACCCTTTTCATTCTTTTCTTCCCAACTTTTATTATTTTTAATATTAGAAACTTTTTTAAATACTTCTAATGAAGATGTTCTAATAATTTATACAAAATAATAAACTATGCAAACCTTATAAAATCCTTTTGCAAGAAATATAATATACATATCTACAAAAGAATTGGTTCTGCATCTGTATTTTCCTTCTCCATGTAGACATTCTTTCTAGTTTTTCTACCCACATGACTTGTATTTTCTTATTCTTAGCATTTTGTAATTATGTATAACAATGCCTTCTCATATTTTTATGTGTTTTCTCATCTTGTTATATGGACGTCGAATTATCATTGCCCATATTATTTTATCCATGATTTTTTGTTTTATGTTTTCAGAAAAAAACAACTAACTCATTCTCCTAACTTCTCATTCTGTGTACACAACATGTGACCTATACATCAAAATTTTTCACCATGACATATTAACTCATCCAACAAAAACCATCCAATTTCACATGTACGTATGGCTTATTTTTTTTTGAATGGGCATGTACATGTGTATCTATGGCCACACTCGCTTGGTACGATCATCACCAATCCAACAAAACCAATTCCATTATAGCCAAATGATGCCATATACTCACTACATCTACAATCTAATGTCCATGCTTATATATCAACATGATATTCAACCACTATATATAATGCCCATAATGATACATTTATTTTGATATTTTTGGAAAATGTTATTCATGTTTTTAAAATCCTCTGTCAATAAACTCACTGTCCACACTTCAATTATAATACATGCCACTTTACACATAACATTCTTTACAAATTTACATACGATATTTTTGCAACACACCACACTGTCCACATCTTTAGTATCAATATAAACAACACACTTTAATGCTCTTTACCAAATCCATCATAGTCAAATAATGCATTGTATACCATATGGTATTCTCCTTCAAGCTTATAAAACCATAATAGCCAAATATGTTATAGCCAAACAATGCTCCAAGGTTATCCATTTCTTACAATCTAATATAATAGACTCAACCTAAATAACTAGCCACCCATTAGCTTATCCATATTCACACATCTATGATGTTGTAGTGGATAAACATACCCTATCCTGACCCTAATCCAGGAAAATCTTTTTTTATAAAAATTCTGGTTGAAAAAATCCTAGTATCAGTAGAATAGTTTTAAAAATTCCCTATAGGTTGTACGATACTCACAGGCGCCCACAAATATTTTTTTTTCTTTTCCACAAACTGATTTTATTAACTTAAACGTGATAGTACATCATCTTTATGTAAAAAAGAGACATCCAAATAGAAGGAAACAAATAATCAAAGTAATAAACACGATTGGGAGGTTCATGCTTCGCCAGAGTATGAACCATTTCATTGTTCATTCGCCGAGTGAGTAGAAATTTAGAATTCTTAAAGGCAGATACACAGAAGAAGATGTCCTTGCATAAGTTAGTGATAGAGTAATCCAGCTTCTCCCCATGCAATTGAGCGATAATGGTTTGGCAATCCCCTACAACTGGACTTTACAAAAACCCCATAATTTAATGCTTAATATAGCCATCAGAAGCGCTTTACCTTCAACCTCCAAAAGAGAATTTGCAATTTCCAAAGATGTGCTACCCCAATATTTTGCTATGCCGTAAACATCACAAACCATCGAACCCCCTATAATCTGACGGCTTATTAGGTCAAAATCGGCATCAAAATTACATTTGATGAATTTAAGTGGGGAACGTTCCCATTTGTTGTTTACAAAACCAGAACTACCTGCAACCCTAGTAGATGTTACAGAGAAAGTAGAAGACGATACTGTAGTGGCTTCAATCCATTGATTAACATCGATCAAAGCAATATCAACATCTTTCTGGCTACTAAGCACTTGTTGGTTGAAGATTAAGTTATTTCTTAATTTTCAGATGTGCCACATAAACCAAAAAGGTAGTAGACACTGCTGAATAGGGATTGTTGTATGCTTTGACTGGTCAATGAAATATCTAATAATCTCTTCAACGTCGTTAGATGAACTTACGAGAGGCAAAGTAAAATTTGATAATCTCTAGGTTGCAGTAGATACTTGACAGTTGAAAATCATGTGAATAATAGATTCCTCATCTCTGCAGCATCTTTGATAAATAGTATTCATAAATATGTCCCATATACACAGCCGGGTTATAGTACCATAACCCTCGATAGAATTCTCCACAAAAATATTTCAATTTGGGTTGGATAGCAAGTTTCCACATTCTTGCCTTGAGTAATGGATCACCATGGGGGGCCTCAACAAAATTTCCAAAATTTCCCATTTTTAGAATAGCCTCAGATTCATGAATCTGCTTCTGAAAGCTGGGTTAAGTATATTGCTTTAACAATATTAATGTCCTCCTGCAGATGCCGGCAAAGTTTTTCATCATCCCAGAAACGGTGATTTCCGGATTGAATTATGAGATCAGAAACTCTCAAGGTGTTCGACAGATCTCCTGAAGCTGGGCGAGGGGGAGAGGAAGGGATCCATTATCGACAAAAACTCTAATGCTGGTTCCATCACCAACAATGTAAGTGACGCCTTGTTTGATAATGTAAAGTCCTACAAGAATAGAAGCCCATCCATATGATTGGCTCCTTTGACCCTTGGCCTCCAAAACCAAATTCTCACGATAGTATTTTGACTTAAATAGCAGTGTAATTAGCGAGTTTGGGTATTTGATCAAACACCAAGCCTGCTTAGCTAGTAAAGCATTGTTCAATCGTTCTAGATCTTTGAAACCAAGACCACCCTTTTTTTTGTTAGTTGCATCTTCTTCCAAGCTATCCATGAGATTCCTTTCTTAATTTGATTTTTTCCCACCAAAATCTGGTGATTAAGCTTGTAGTTTCATCCACAACTTGGTTTAGTAGCTTAAAGCAAGACATATAATGTAGTGGCATAGAAATAGCTACAGAGTTCAACAAAACATCTTTCCCAGCCGGTGAAAGTTGTTTCGAGCTCCAAGAGCTTGTTCGTTTCTTGACATGATCCAATATATCCATGTTTTACAAAATCTAAAGGCTCTCAATCTCAACTCTAGGAATCCCCCCTCCACTCGATCATACGCTTTGCTCATATCTGTTTTAATTTCCATGTATGTTTAGGATACCCGTTTTCTTGACTTCAAGGAATGGATAAGCTCGTTTGTCACCAAAATATTGCCAGAAGCCGTTCGACCTGGTATAAAGGCAGCCTGAGCCTTAGAAATGATTTTGTATATCACGTTACACAAGCCAGTGGGTTTGTAATCAGACAAGGTGATTGGCTTTTTTAACTTTGGAATCATTTATTTGTTAGTATGATTCATCCCTTGGTGCATAGACTTTGTTGCAAAGAAATGGCAAACCTCTGTAATGAAATCTTTGCCAATGATATCATAGCATTTCTGATAGAAGTGAGCTGTGAAACTATCATGACCAGAGCCTTTATCAGCACCAATAGAGCATATTGCCTCAAAAAATCCCTTATCTGTGAATTCCATTGTCAAGTAGATAATAATCTCATTCGTCACCGTAGGAAGAAAGCCTTCAAAACTTTTAGATTGGACATGGAAGGATTACTAGTGTATATACCCCTCGAGAAACTTTCTGCGTGAGCTCCCACCGCTATGTCACCACGAAATGATTGACCATTACTGTCATTGATTGAGAAAATTCTATTTCTCGAGAATATTGATTTGGCAACTCATTGATAAATGGCATTATTCAAAACTCCTTCACAGAGCGAACTATTCCTGCTTTTTAAGAACCATTAAGTTTCTTTGTCTTTGTACGCTGCAGCCAGTTGTGTATGCAAAAGTACAACATGATCGTGAGAGGAGCCTGGAGCCAACATAACAGATTCAAGTTCCTGTTGTAGATCATCTATTCTCTGAGCATAGTTCATGTTTGAGTTTCGACGACATTGAGAGATTTCTTTCCTGCATTCCCGGGTCTGATCCATTATTGTATAATTTTGACAATGTCGTTTAGAGTTCCAGCCACGTAATACATAGTCATCGAAGTTTGGTTGAGACAGCAGCCTCTTGTCAAACCTGAACTGATTTCGTTTACCCGGCGGAACAACAGCAATATAGGCAACCACATGTCAATGATCTGAACCATATAACCCCAAAACTCTGCTTCAGAAGCTAGAAAAGATGCTAAGCACTCAGAATTGATGACAACTCTATCCAGCACTCATAAATTTTGTGGTTGTAACGATTTCCAACCCAAGAGAACTTATTACTTGGATGCTTCAGATCAGAGAAATCACACGACTGTACATATTTCTGAAATCCCTGAAGGTCCAATAATCTCGAACTGGCCACCAAATTTCTCCCGATTGGAAAAAATTTCATTAAAGTCACCAATTAACATCCAAGGATCATTCCTTACTCTCGCAGTTCTTTCCAGACTTTCCCAAAGCTCATGTCTAAACTTTTGAACTGGGTTCCCATAAACACACGATAAGAAGAAATTCAAACCATACCCTTATATATGAATAAAGACAACTAACTGAAACATCCTTCTTCAAATCCTAAAGAAACTGAAAACATAATCAAATCCTAAAGAAACTGAAAGATCCCTAACGACATCAGACACATTCTTCGTTTCAACTAAAAATAAAATATCATGCCTGACTTTTCTACATAACTCCTTCATCCTTGGCTCTATTACCAACCTGCCCAACCCTGACAATTCCAGGAGCATATCTTGGGAACAATGGGGGTTTTGGGCCCCTCGCACCTCTGTATATATGTTGGTTGACTGAATACAAATCATGTGATTCTTCCGCATGATCTCTCTTCTTAAACGGGCTATGGGCCAGCTAATCATCGCCCCTTAACATGTCAATAAGAGGTCTTCGACTATCTGTCTCTTGCGCTTGTTGAAACCAGAGCCATCAGCCATATATGCTTCAAAGACATCAGCAAAATCCTATTTGTGGAACTTCCCTTTAGATTTTCTCAAAGCAAGCGTGTGGAGTTCATCATCCATCTATGCAGTAGTCGGTCCTTCCTGAACAACAACCACATCCTGAGTAGGCCCCTGAACAGGGTCTTTCGGCAGCCTCACAGAAGGGCCCTCCACCGAAATATCAATTGGAGCACACGTCGGCGTTACCAGCAGGTCCTAGATCATCTCATAGATCCCCATTATCAATTTAATGGACATCTTCATCATCATCAAAGCGCAAAGGGCACTCTTTTTTGTCACGAGAGAGCATACCACACGTTTTGCAGTAATTCTGTAGTCTTTTAAACTTGAAATAAAGGATAGTATTCTCATCATTACCAAATTGGAAAGCCCGTTGGAATCGCATAGGCTGATTGATGTTCCACAGAAGTTGAACACAGACGAAATAAACCCGTGTTGAATTTTTATCAAAATCAGTATCGAAGATTCAAGCAAGCTTCTCACCAATGTATTCGATCATCTGGCGTCATAGAAACTGAAGAGGAATGCCTCTAATTTGAATCCAGAAGGGGATGATCTTGCAGGCCTCATCGGGAAGAATTGGAGTCCAATGGTGAACAATGATCATCCCATCGACAAAGTACCAAGGAGCATGCCGGAGATGAGATGCATTGCTTCCTCCGATCGAAAAAGGAACTGGATTTTGTTGGGGTCAATGATCCGACCCGTGACTGATTCCAAATTCCAGAACCAAGGCAGCTGATCAGTCATAACCGGTAACTTCTGCTTCAAAGGATCCACCGGATAAACCACCAACAAAAACTGATTGCTTGTCGCTTCTTGTAAACAGAGAGAGCTCGACAACGCCACTGGAGGATCATTTATTCCAAGATTGATATTTTGCGTATTGCTACTAAGATTGTTACTCATGATTAAATGTGAGAGCAGATGAAAGAAATCAATTGATTTGGCGACTGAGAAGTTGTGTAGAATCTATTGAATCAGAGATTCTTATATAGAGATTTGGCCATAGCGGTTCCCAAAAGCACGACGAGATCGTAGGGAAATGGAGGGGAAAACCACTAGAAATCAAGCAGCGCATAACACAGTAAAAAAAAACCGACACATAGAGGGCCAAGAAGTAGTGGATCTATGATCAGACAGCCAATCTCACAATCGGAGTAAACGGTTATCAAAATCGCACAAAATCTCTGTCATTGCATCATTTAATAAAACGTTTTTTTATGTCATCACTTTTGAACGCTTTGTAATTTAATTAAGGCTAGACTATGAATTTTTTCGTAACCTACTTTTAAAACATTATTAATTGATCGTTCCTTAAACTTGTTTCTGAAAAATCATATATTCTAAATTCACATTCATATGTCCAATCAATCTATTCACACAAATTTGGATATAGAACTGAACATTACCACTCTTAATCTTTTTACCACTCTTGTTGATCCTGAATGGCTAATTCATTTTTGTTTGTTAGCTATGCTATTTTATCTTTTAATCAAACCTCTCACAATCTTGTTTTTTCCGTTTCGTATATGCAACTATGTGCAAAAACGTTGGAGAAATAAACGAAACTGATTAATAAAAGTGGCTTTCAAAAGCTCTGGAACAAATCAGCTAGCTATTTGAAATAAATCAGGTGGCAAACCATCAGCTAGCTCCACTGCAACTGCAGTAGTTATAATGAATTTGTTCACAAAAGATAAACAAACTCTGTTTTTGAGAACTCAGTTCGAATAAGCAATTAAAACTTTTAATTGGCTAATACACATTCATAGAAATCGCCTATACACATTCATAGAAATCACCTAAAAACATTCATAAATGTTTATAGATCATAAGGATATGTATAGACAAAAATTTTGTAAACCTACCTAAGGCTGACGCAAAAATTGTTTTCTATCTTTATAATAATAGTCTGATTTTATGATCAAACGTTATGCCGTTAGCTATAAAGCATTCGCAGAATAGTTATACATCGATCAGAAAACGTTTTATGAAATCATTTTGGAAATATTGTTTGCAATATTCAATCCGATTAGCAGAAAACAAATTTAATGTATTAAGATTGTAAACTAAAATCACAAATCTAAAAAATGAAAATATTAGATAATGAAAAAGATACTCGACCCTTTATGTTTTAAAGAATTTATTAAGAGTTAATATGGAGAAGATACACCCTTTAATAAGTTAAAGAATTAAGATCTTATCTTCTCCATTTTCAACTCTTAAAGCAATTCATCATTCAAAATTTGGATATCACATGAGAGTAAGTTAGTGACAGCAACATAGAGTTAAGTCATTCTAAACCCAAAAAGAATCGTGTGCCTGACACTTAACTCCATTAAGGATGTTCCTCCATACACAAGAAAGGTTGCAAAAGTCAGATCATCTCAAGCTTGTACACAAGAAAGTAAACTAGCGGTAATTTCTAAGTCAAATATATTTAATCTGTCTCAACCGTATTTGTTTCCTCCATCAAGAGACGGTAGTCTCTCGTATCTTTAATTCATTCTCAATTCACACTGCTATATTTCTCGACTCTTATAAATATAACTGTATTGCTACAAAAAAATAGAATTAACATGTTGCATCTTTGTTACAACTAACAAATAAAAGTTAAGAAAAGAATCTGAATGGGTTTAGAATGAAACATTGGCTTCGTTTCGCTTGTTGGGCATGAAAATCAATAACCGGAGCTGACCTTCCTGACATAACTTGACAGGGTTCCTATGCTGTGTGAGATTGCATTATTGTTACCTAACAAAACATGAGCAATAATGTAACTCTCTCCTTTCTCATTTGCAAATTGCCATTCCCTCACTGACAAATTGAAATAGTCTTTCCGTGTAGACACCGTTGCTTTCACCTCCACGTACTCTGTTTTACCACCTTTGCTTTCAATCATTAGGTCATAAGGCAGACCTGTTTCGCTCTGCTCGTTAACCTATCTAACCACACACTCCTTGCCGCATGTTGCAGAAAAGTATCTGTAAGCGATCTCTTCACCTTTTTTACCAGTCTGTTGCACTTGTGCAGCCCAAGGTGTGCCTGTATGAAGTTGATCTCTTTCGCTGAAGTCAGCTGCGAAAGCATTGTTCCATCCATGAAGAAGGTTTGGATTGAGGTTAAAAGCAGCTTGATTCCCTGAGGTTGAGGCATTGTTCGTATGCATAGAATGCAATAGGTTTAGCTAACTAGCTTGTGCACTATTTTCATATCCAGAAACCATGTTTGTATCGGTGATCTCGATTGGTGTTTGTTCCTCAAGAGCCTCTGTTACAACCTCTTTGCTGCTGCTAAGCTGACCAGAGGCCACCTCTTGTTTAGAATCATCAGTGTGGGTCTCCCTAGAACCATGTCTTGTTTTGGAACTTGAGAGTAACCAGCTCAAGGTTATTCCAGCTTTCTTCTTGGCATTAAGAGCAGATTTTAGGAACCAGATCTCTTCATCATCAGGAATCTTCTGAACTTTTTGACTGTTTAAAATGAATGATTCCATTTGCTCCTCACTCAAACCAGATTCTGCCATTGTATTGATCAAGTGACAGAAATTTGCCAAATGCAAATCAGGAACTCCGTTGAAAAACAAACAAGACAGTTCCATGAACAATGAATGAGAATCCAGCTGTGGTGTTGTGTACAGAGCTTTATCCTGAAGACAACAAGATCAAAAAATTAATATTATCAGCAAAGGAAACAACATTCCAGTATCGGAGTTTGCATCGCATCGCCTTGACGTATCACATTGCAGTTGCTCACAATAGTAAATCATCAATGACAAAGCACATGCCAATTTTTTACTTGCATATAAACAGATAGGAGTTTCAAATAGCCTAAAAGCCAATATGATGGCCCTAGAATCCAGATATATATTAGATAGGTTATTGCAAGAAACATAAACGAAAGAAGACACACCTACAGAAGAGAGCTGCATTTGAACTCCTTTTTAGAGCTAATGTCATATTGCGGTATGACATTCCTATAGCATAACTTCTCAACGACAAAGACTTGTAGACGCTTGACTTGACTATAGACTGTCATTTTAGTTTCGGTATACTTATCATGATGCAGAGTAAAGATATATCGCTGAGCATAAGGCAGAGCCCAGTTCACAAGTGACACTGTTACACTATTATCTTGCAAACCTTCATATTTTGCTTCACGCTTTACCACCTGGAAAAAAACATCAGAGACTGCATTGGAGGTGTGGCCATTGAAACTAGTCATAATAGAGAAGGCGACAAAATATAAGTTTTGAAGCAACATGATGATAGTTCTCGCAAATGGTTTAGGAGTCACAATTCAAGAAAGTCTTACTCTTGCCATTACATGTATATTCAATATATCTTTTGTGCAAAGAGAAGATTAGTTACCTCAGAAATACTTGGAATGCCCAAGCTGTGCATCAGCACATATAATTTTGTTTGAAGCACTTCTTGCTCTTCATCTGAATTTTCCCGAAAGTAAATAAACTGAACATTATCCTTCTTTTTAAATCTCTTCTTTAACTACTCATCATCACACCAACATACGAGACCGAACGAGGAGTGTAAGGAAACCCACTTATCACTTTCAGTAGGAAGCACATTGTAGTCGAGTTTTGAAAGTCTCTCTTTGAATTGAACAACATCTTCGGAACATTTTCCAGAGTTCAAGTCATCACTCCATTTCAGGAAAATTTTGAAGACCTAGACATGAAGTTGGCACTTTAGCAAAGAAGAATATAGATTTACGATAACCAGGACGAGACTGATTTGGTAAATTAAAATAACTTACAGCCTTGGCAGCACATGAGGGTGACACATAATGTGCGAACTGCCCTAGAATTTTGAGGTACTCTTGGAAAGAAGGCTTTCAGAAACTCCACACCCATTCACAAAAAAAGTCATGGAGACCTGGATAGATATTAAGCAATGTTTTCCGACGCAATGATTCCAAAACACTGCTGATCTGCGAACTGATCTCTTTTATATCATCTAAAACACCAACAGAATCGTTCCAGTAAACATCATCAAGTGATAAGAATATACCAGATATCATATCATTCCGCCTACTTCCAGTTATGTGTGGGACAAATACAGAAGGGAAATCATGGAGCTTTTCAGTAATTTTCTGCTCTGAATCAGCCATTTCATTCCACAAAAATCCGTAAAATCTGGGAATCTTAGAGATGCTGCAAAATAAAAGACAATGTTGTACACTGTTAGGAATTGCAAACACTTGACTACAAGAAGCTAATTGCAATAATATAGGGAAATAAATAGCTCATTTCAAAAAAACATTATATGGACAATTTATCTGAAGTTCACAAGTCTCTGTTCGTTACACATAAAATTCATTAAGAAAATTATAGAACTCAATACTCATGTCATCAGACCTAATATTTTATTGATAAATAATAATCAAATCACCAGAATAAACGTCATATATATCAGCAGTACATTATCCAATGCACGATTAAGTCTTCCTTTTTTTGTAATAATGTGGAAAGAAAACAAATTAAGAATGACACCAGATGTAGTGCTCAAGAAGCTCAAAAAATATTACTAACACCATAGAGTTGTACCTTGATTTAAAAGAGTCTCCACGGTATACCCAAGCTTCTAGAATTTCCAGAGCATCATCGAGGCAAACTTTGGTCTTCAAACCAATATCATTAAGTAACTTGACACTTGTAACCTGTTCCACAGTAACCCAAATAGAGGGGACAAAAGAAATGAAAAAGGTTAAGCAAATAGACAGAAGAACTCCTCCACTAAGTAAGACACTGTAGGAGGTCCATATGGTGATAATCACATCTAGCAAGTTTTAAGATATCTAAAAAACAACCCATTCCACAAAGAACCCACACCTCTAATTAAGTTTCAAGACCACATGTATTTTTATATGTACATTGGAAAGGACTCGAACGCCAATTTATTCACTGCTTATTTTAGAAAATAATAGTTGTTATAGCAAGCACATTATTACATAAGGGATACAAGACCAAACCAACCTTGGGAACTGCATATGGCGCATTCATGCCAAGTATTGACCGCACATCATCACAATCATGATAGAAGTCTTTCGCAAGATGCAATTTGTTGTCCATGCTTGACACTATCCATTTAGAATCAAAAATTACCCTCATAAATGAAGATTGTGATGATATGATGACACCATTCACACCCGAATTATAGGTAACAGTTGTTTTGTCATGGTAGCAATCATCCCACAGTCTATCAAGGACTTCCAAGAGATACTTGCAACCTTTGCGGCCATTACTTTTGTGCAAGAGAGACAAGAGATCAACTAGTTCCGGGGATTCCCAGTCTCTAACAACTAACTCGGGAGATAACAAGTTGGTATCATACTTTTCACAACGTGAGACAGAATAGAATTCAGTAATGCTCTTTTCAACTTGAACCACTAGAACAAAATCACCAATTCCCGCCACTCCTTTAATCCACATGCATAATATTTTGATGCGGGATGTTTCAAGTAAGTACCATCAACCACATGCCACGATATATCCAAGTTTTTGGTAAGCTTCTTCATGTTAACTTGGTTTTCAAATTCCTCACTGAAATGAATTGACGCCTCAGCTAGCTGCTTCAACCCAAAATTTGACAATATCAGAGCTTTGCTTCTTAACACCGAAATAATGTACTTCCTCTCGTTATGACAAACATGGTAGCCAGATCGTAAATGGGTCATCACAAAGCATAAGTAGTCTACCATCAAACCCTCCGCTGTACCACTATTTTTCGCCTCGAATGCTGGTAATATATGCACTTTGATGATTTCATGTGCTGATAGCTTTTGAATGCCAATTGCGCAAATCATGTTTACGAGGTCATCCACAGCGGGTTTTTCATCAACCGAAGACGCTAAAAGAAGCGAATGATCAATGGTTCGGAGATTTCCATATAATATAGGAAATACTTCAAATACATCACCAAGATCAGACTCAGTGGTGTCATGGTGCAACCATACGGCGCCCTCATCTAAAGAGGTGAACTTACCATTTGAGAGGGGTATAAATAGGGTCTTTCGAAGGCTGCCTATAAGAGTTTTATCTACACCTAACTCTACATTACCATTCCCAAAAGAACATAATAGTACAGAAAATTCAGTTAGAATAGACGATAACCACGCAAAGCCCATCGATTGCAGACAACCTTTCTTGTGACTCAATGAGGAAAGAATCTGCACCAAAGTTTTAGGTCCATAGTCTTCAATGCCCAGTTCCCTTGACAGGGAATCTGAAAAAACTATATCTTTGTCCAAAAAACCCAGAGCAAGATGCTCCTGAAGCAATCCATCCTTAAGAAGAACCCTTATCTTTTCATTCCAATTTCTTAAAACCTTGCAAGGAAGAACCCAGTGTTCACCGTCTCCCTCAAGCAGCAAGCAATTTGTTGTTCTCAATCTAGATATAATAAAATGAGGGAGAGACGAAAAGAACCCATGAACTTCCCCAACGAGAGGTACAAGCTGCATGTATGAGCACACAGCTTTACCCAGATTCTGGGTGAAAGAAGGAAAACTGCAAGAGGACCTTAAAGCACCTACAAACAAACCCGGAAATTCTGACAACAACCACTGGTTCCAAAGACTATCCTCATCAACATCCTCTCTTGATGAGGTAAGAATGAAATCCCCTTATATAATAAATTTCAAACCATAGGTCCTTAGAGGAAGAAAAGCAAAAACGGGTTCTTGAATCATGCATGATCTGTAAGTTCCATCTTCCAGGATATCAAGAGTGAATCATATGGAGATCTCTGTTGTCTGAACGTCATCATGAAGATTGGCAGCCTTTAATTTCTCTGATGCCACAAACCATGTCACGCTATTTTCCCCACATGAAACCTTTACGACATTCTTACTCACAACCTCTTTCCGCATGACCAAGAGAGAGTCGTCAAGCATATTTCTGTATACTATGCACTGGAGGCGATGCAGGAAGAGTAATAAAGAAGGATGAAGGTCTGAAAACAAAGGCTTAATGTGATTCACTGTTGTTCTTTAAGAATCAATGGCTCTGAAAGGAAGTGTAATGCAAGTGTTCCATCTTGCATCCTTCAGTTGTAAAGCACGGCCAGATAACATGCTGGTTAGTGAATCAATATCATGAGGAGGTACGACAGTCGGTAAAATGTATCCAATCTGACCCTCACTTATATCAAACTTTAAATGGAAACCATTTGAGTGGATTTCAGGAGCATCAGAAATCTGGAAAGTGAACCCAAGGAAAAATGTTAGAAGTTCATAACGTCTTTCAAGCTAACATAACTTTAAGGACATGTTTCGAAATAGATATTCCCGTGGCCATTTCTTAGCTTAGCATACTATAATCCTAAAATCATTTAAGATTGGATTGAACAGTCGCATAAACAACAAAATTATACTCTATAAGATGAATTCTCTTTGTACATACCCGAAACACTGACTTGAAGCCAATTCCTTTCTTCCCTATGTATCCACCAGATCCTTTCTTTGTTGATCGACCAACATCACACAGGGCCCGAATGTTCTCAGGCATGAAACCACACTCGTTGTTTAAAACGAAAATTCCAGTCTTTTGAAGAATGAATGTGAGTGTGGGTTCCACATGTTCAGGGTACTTATTGTCATCAGCATTTTTTAAACCTGAAGCAACAAATGGGATGTCCTTTAAATTTATTCTGTTAACACGAATAGTGTGATAACTAAAACATCTAATAACCAATGATATTGTCTATCGATCTTATTCAACAGAAGAGAAACTATAGAAGTCCCTGACATGGCTAACAAAAATATGAATACTAATTAACCCTCCCCATTACAAGGATAATGATAAACATCTACCAGTTGACAGCATAACGGTATTGTCTAATTACAAATCATCTAGGGCAGAGTAGAAATCGGTTATAGGAGACACAACATGAGATTGCACCAACTATGTATTCAAGAAACCCCGATTAACATGCTTGTAAGAAGATTATGACGAAGGAAAGAATTCTCACCAGTTCAAGAATAAAGTGTGAATCTTGAGAATACAATTCCTGGGACAAACAATGAAGTGCTCTTTCTAACAGAGCATGTTGTTTCTGCAGCATACTCGCCTCAGCACCAGAAGAACTTGAATCCAGCCCAAACCCATCCCGTCTGATTAAATCAATAACAGAAGCCGGATTATCAAGGTGCACAGTTTGGGTGAAAGCCTCCCCATTATAATTACAAAGAGCCCCAGAACCACCAGAAGTGTGACAAGATTCCTGAGTTTTTGCATTTTTTTTCACACGAAATCTCTGATACGATCATGCATCTTTGGTCAGTATGAATCAGTCCTCCAATTCATTTTGCACAAAACCTACGTCAGAATCTACGTTGCCAGAATCTAAGCTGGACGAAGCATTTTCTACTGTCGCAGAGATCGGCGAAAATGATGAGCAAAACTTATCGTAATCATTAATCCACTCAACAATGCCTAGCACCAGTTTCGGCATCATGCAGCATGATGCGCTGCTCCGGGTCCTCGCATGCAGACAAAACGCTTACAGGAGCATCTTTAACAATAGAACGTAATCCCGATAGCAGGACATCAAGAGCTAAACTGCGAAACTCCCCATGTAGATAGCCCAGACAATCAAGAAGAAACTTTTAGGCAGCATAATCACCTTTATCCACATTAGTTTTCTGTTCTACACCTATCACAAGAGAATTCCTATCATTTAGCTTCATCTCCTCCGAATTGTTATCGAAAAATACATCAAATGCACGTTTTGCATAGCATTTTAGAAGGGAAAATGGTAGATGTGTTCATCCATTCAATGTTATCAACGACAACAACTGCGCAGCAGTACGGTAAGCAGATCCTTGAAGAGCAGCCTCTAAAAATGAATCTGCTGTAGCAGATGGATCTGTCCGGATAATCTTACCATCCCATGTCACTAGACACAACAGCTCTTTTGAATTAATCTCATTCAAGTGCCCCAAAAGAGGACCAAAGTTTGGAGCAAACTTAAGATCCCAGTGACACCATGAGTTTAAGTCTGACAACAACGGAACCTTGAGCAAAACATCTAACACCTGTTTGGATGAAACAGAACTAAAAAGGCTGCTTCTTGATTCAGTATCATTTCCTACTGTCATGGATTCTTCTAGATCCTTACTGGTCAAAGAGTTTTTAGCTCCCAACAATGTTGAAGAAAAGAGGATACATCTTGAACCAGATTTATTCTTGTAGCTACTAATGATTTCAGTAATACTTTCCTCTGAATCTTGTCCTACAACCTTGAAATTGATTGATGGAAATTGTTCTGCAAGCAGTCGAGCTACCATCTGTCTAGATATTACACTACTATATGAATATTCAGAAGCTTGCGATAGCAATAGAGTCATCAGACTTTCACTCACGTGGACCTCCAGAGGAACCTCTTCCCGTAATTCTCTAGATAGAAACCTTTGAAGGTGTGTTGGTAGCAGCAACATATGTTTTTCCAAGAAAGTTAAAAACCCACCCCAACCAAGAGACTCAATTCTGGACTTGAAATTGATCTGCCAACGAAACCTCGCAAGTCTGTAGCCTCCTTAAGATACTAATGTGCTTCTCTCCAGAAAGATCATGCTCAAAATACAAGGAAAGCCTTCTGATAATTTCTTCAACAGAACAACCTAATAGATAAAATTGATTAGATTTCAAAGTGCAAAAGATGTGACAAGCACCGAAAGACTGCCACATAAGCTTGTCAGATAATGCCTAATTCTAAGAAAACAGTTCCCATCCGATTATAAATTCTTTAGGCTGTATTTTTGATGCAGATACTTGGTTGGTCAAAAGAAAATAAATGAAGTACTTATCATGATGCTACAATAGATTTTGATCAAACAATTGAATAAGATTTTAAAACAACAATAAACCGAGAAGATAAATAACAAATGTATTCTCACTGTGCTTTGGAGGCGCAATATGCTGAGTTTCACTTAAATCAGTGTTTTCATATGGCATAATATCATCTACTTGATTTCCTGAGCAAGGATTAACCGTATCACTTTGGATCAGCGTTTGCAAATTATCATATTTACTATCGCACATTCCATGTCGCATTGAGGTTACCTGCAAATGCAACACAAGAAACAAATAATAGAAGTGAAAATTAAAGAGAAAACATCAGTATAATGTCCTCCTTCAACATTTTACGTCATGCTACACGTGTACGAACATAGCTTTAAGAGCAAGTTAGCTTTCATTTGAACAGATAATATTTTCTACTTCTTTTTTGCTCGAAGTAAATAAAAAGATATATTCTTTCACAACAAGACGAAAAAGTACTCAGCATACTTCATTTTAAATAACCATTATTATCTGCTCATTCTACTGTGTTTCAGTAAAAAAAAAAACGTTAGTCATAAAATAGGAAAAAAATCACATAGAACAAGATGATCATGATTCAGCATAAAGAGTAAAGTCGATCCACAAAAAACATCTATACTGTTCCAACAGTCATAAAAATCAAGCTATTTTGTATTTAACAGAGAAAGACAAAAGCTAATCTACAGAAAACAAGTACACTCTGCGACATATTTCAATTTTTAAAAATAATTTCATACATTTAAAAGATGCAACCTATAGCATTGTTTTAGTTGAACACTAAATAAATAAATTAAAGAATAGTGAAAACAAAACCTGTAGAACAAACTCCTGAAACAAAATAAAACTACTATTTAATTACGGCAAACATCTGCAACTTTTTCTCATTAGCTAAAAGAAATGAAATGATCAAAAATAAGAAAGAAAGAAAAAAAAACAAGATAATATTCCCCATTGCACCCTTGCAGTATTACTTTCTTGTGATTATTTACAGGAAAAAAATCTGATTCCCAAGAATAAACAAAGACAATGCAGACACTTCTGGAACGCAAAACACAAACCTGCAGACACTTCTGGAACGCAAAATATAAACTCCATATCAAATTCAGGTTGTAAAATAGAAATAGCAAGGAAATTTTCATGCTAGCAACCACGTTTCAATATCAGTTTCAGACATCTCACAGATTATCCAGAGTAGTTTATTTTTATCCTTTTCCAACCTGCCTCATTGATATTGTGATGTGCACATGCAGAATCAAAGAGCAAAGCTGAACTAGGAAAGTTTCTCCATTTGCCGAAGTCCAAGACTTTGCAACTGGGTGCTAAGTCGCAGAGCAAAGGCAATGAGGCTTGAACCACGGAAAAAAAGAAAAGAAAAAAACAGAAGGAACCGAAAAAGAAAGAGAACAACAACTCAAAATCAACTAGTTGTAGATAGTGAGCCTGTGTTACACAGTGAAACTATCAAATATCTTTTCAACTGGGAAACAAAAACAACAAAAGCAGCAAAATGTAAAATGGAAGAGTGGAGCAAAAAATGAGTTTGGATTGCAAAGGTGAAACTATCTTTCATCTTTCAACTCGAAATTACATACTCACTTCACACAGACCTAAGACTCATAAACCACATCATTTGGCACATTCAAGGTGACGGAAAACAACAACTTTTGAGGCATAAAAAAATAAATGCTGGCTTATCTAAGGAGGGATCTCTTAAATGTAGTAGCCAAGCATCTTTTTCTGTTTAATTCAAACTAGGAAAAAGGAAAAACCAGCTATACAGAGAACACAAAAGCAAATTTCCAAGACAAAAATACATCCTGGAATTAGGAGCATTAACCGAGATTGCTAACAATTTTCTTCAACTGGACTAATTAAAGTAAGGAAACAAAAGAAAAACGTATCTAAAGAAATCACATAAAAGAAAAATGCAAAAGTTTTAAACTAAAGTAATATGACCACTTACAGCGACATTAAGTAATCCAACAAATGGAAATGATGACATCGGTTTAGCTCTTTCATTCTGAGATCGTACTTCAGTGCCCCCTAACTGGTAATGAGTCAACAGCTTAAGATAATTCAGTCTCAGATTCAAGCAAAAAGATTTATCTGATATATGATTCAAAAAGTCATACAATCTTGATATACCCAACATGAACTTACTGTTGAAATGCTTAGCTCTTTACATGTATCCTTCCAAGTTGAAATGAAATTTCTCAAAGCTCCTTCATAAAGTGTGAAATCAGCCTCATCGACACTGAAAATTTTCTTAGCATCAGAATCCTCAGCTGATTTAGGTATCTCTTGTTTCGCATCTCCTTTATGTAATTTAGAGAGGCCTCTTATAAGCACTTTGAACGAATCAGATTTTTCATGACTACGACGTTCAGCCTTCCTTTTCTTACTGGAGCCCCCCAAACCGCTTCATCTCTTCCGCAACAAATGGATATGGACAACTACTAGTATGGTCAAAACTATTAAGTTTTCCAACCTCATAATCAAAACTCTCATTCACATCTGAGCTTGATGAATCAAATCTTGTATGCTTGCCATGATAATCCTTATGATGTAAAGCAAACGAGTCAGCACGCTCAAAGATAGAAAAGGGCTTATTTTTGCGGTTGTTTCTTTGATGATGGGATGTGATACTTCTGATGCACTTCAGTTAGTAAGATTTTCAAAGTTTCACCTTCTTGTCTCTTCGCGTCTTGAATGAAAGATACACACATCCTAAAAATGCATTGATCACAAATAATCAGTTAATGCAGTTCATACTAGGAATAAGCGCAATCTGGTAATCTTTTACAAAACCATATCCAACATTTCAACAAAAAACAAAAAGAGAACATATGCAACCAATTGAAACAATAGAATTTTGAGAAGACATTCCCATGTAACACACATAGAAACTAAAAAAAAAACGAATGGAATGGGAACAATACCAAATTTCACAAGAATGAAATTAGGGAACAAATTTCAAAAAATGTACATGAGTGCAGATAAAAGTTACTCCTTTCTACCTAACAACAATATATCAAACGAGCACATCACTGATGTTCAAGCCCTCAATCGATTTAAGGCACAGCAAAACTCTCAAATAAACCGCTGGATTTGTGAAAAGTAAACCTCTTAAAATCAACTTTACCGATACTATCAAAATATTTGAATCATAAGCAAGTTTAGATAATCCAAAAGAAAGAACATCATACCGCAAGCTCTGAATATGCACACCAAGCTTATCCTTGCTTGCAACTGATTTTTTACTAGCAACAAAATTCAGGAACTCATCGACCATGACATCATCTGTCATATAAGTGTTCAGATAGCTATCAAGAAACAATATAATCTCCTCACTAGTGATCTGAACTAGGCCAAAAGAGCTGGATATAGATGGAAAATAGAGCAAGACTAGTGGATGCTGCAGCAAAGGTCCCAATTCCAGATCCTCGAAAGAATCAACAAACTTGTTTCTGCATATCGCCACTTCCAAATCATGCAGGGTCACAATTCTTCTAGCCCCAACATAGCAGTGAATAAAAGCATTAACCTACCAAGACATCAATGAAATGCATATGATTGCTAAAGTTTCAAAGCGTTGAAAGAAGAGAAAATCAACATGTACACTAATTGATTGAGAAAGATACACTAAACCCAATTGCTATGGCACTTCATATGAACAGGAAGTTAACATATTACAAGCTTACCTTGCCTTCAAGGGCCATAAGTTGTCAAAGAGAAGGAATCTCTTGCATTTGCACTCCCAAGGTACGCCAAGAATCAGCTTGAAGCTCCTCTAGAACTGATCGCGACACTCTAGTCGAAGAAACGCTCTCTCCAGCAGCAATCACTGATATACGCGTCATGTTCACGGCTTTATCAATCCGCAGAACTTCTACTTTGCGCTTTGGTTTTGAGGAAGACTTCTCCGAAGATCCGTTCCCTCCATGGTTCCGAGACCCGCCACTATCATCAATGCTTATACGGGTAATAGGAATCGGAAGAGTCACGCTTAAGGAATTAGCGCTCTCCCCAGGAGCCATATTAGATTTGGGGGTCTCGTTGACGACTACATCGGTCCCATGTATTACCTCTTGACGCCTTCGTTTCAATGAAGGGCTCTCGAAAGCTCCAGCTCCGGTTGCTCCACGGTTATGAGAGCCATTGATATCGTTATTTGGCAAAGATTGAGGAGGAAGAGAGAAGCTTTGTCCATGGGATCGAAGGAAAACATTAGGGACAGCTCCAGGGGAGTATTGGTGAGGGATTTGTGGATGATGGAAGCTGGAATTCTCCTGCATTTGGTAATTAGCGTTTGCGAAGGAGAAGCCGGATAGGTCCGGGAAACTAGGGTGGTAAAAATTTGCTGGAAACTGAGGGAGAGAGTATCTAATTGGTTGTTGTTGGACACTGAAATTGGAAAACACAGGATTCTCCACCGCCTGATGAAGATATCCGCTGGGAACGCCGTTACCGTTGCCTCTTCTGCTTCCACCGTTTCCGGAGGCGCCTAGAGACCACGAGCCATCACGATTCCCTTGCATTGGTCGGCGAGGGAATAGCGACAAACAAAAGTTTGAAAAAGAAAAGGTCTACAGAAGAAGAAAAGGTTTTAACAGTTTCTGGTTTATATATGTGACACGGGAGTGAGTCTGCCTGACTCTCTATTTGCGTCGACGGATTAGGTTTAGATTGTCGAAAACAGGCTCCGCCTTAGACCATCTCCAATAGAAAAACTCTAAAATAGAGTTACATTCTTTTCTAATGTATTTTTTTACCTTTTTCTTTAAAATAAATATTTTAAAAATATTCTTTTTATAATTTATTATTATGTTTTACAAAAACTTCTATAAATTAAAAAAATTATTAAAATTAAACATTTATTTCATAAAAATGTCACATTACAATATATAATAAAATAAAATATAACAGATTTTAGTTTAATTATTACTATTAAATATTTTTTTCAACAAAGAATCAATTAAAAATTAACGTATTTCAATGTGAAAAATAAGCTTCTTTATCTTTAATTTTCTAAAACGGTCTAAAAATTATTGAAACTGATATTACTATCTTCTGCTATTTGGACATTTAAAGGTGGAGGTGGAGCTTCCTTTCTAGTTTCAACTGGCGTATTGAGATCACACTCATCATCGATGATCATATTATGTAAAATTATACATGTAGTTATTATGTAATGTAACACATTCTTTTCCCAAAAACGTATCGGTCCTTTCACAATAGTGAAACGCGATTGGAGAACTTCGAATGCACGTTCAACATCTTTCCTAAGTAATTTTTGTTGTGTGGCAAAATATTTTTTCTTTGGACCAATGAGCTGCTGAATAGTTTGCATTATTGTAGACCATTTTGGATACATACCATCAGCCAAATAATAACCATATTATATTCCTTTCCATTAATGATATAATGAATAGAAGGAACAATACCTTGAGCGAGATTGGAGAAAAGGTGCAAAGACTCCAGCACATTGATATTATTATAAGTGCATGGCATCCAAAATATGCATACCATATCCAAAGATCATAATCTACCACAGCTTCAAGAATTATAGTAGGTGATTTACTACGACCTGCGTATTGTCCAGCCCATGCGGTAGGATAATTTTTCCACTTCTAATGCATACAATCTAAACTACCAAAGCATTCCTGGAAAACCTCTTTTTTCACCAATGTAAAGAAGTCTTGAAATGTCAGCAGGTTGGTTGTTGTAAGTATTGCTCTGAAAATGTATCCACTACAGGTCGGCAATATATATTCATGCTTTCGAATGTCGTTGATTCGCCTATCTTTATGTATTCGTCTGTGGCATCCGCAGACTATATGCTAGCATCAGAAATACAACCGTTATTTTTTGAAGGGACAATAATCCAAATCTATCCATTGCATCCCTTCGTTACGTTAAGTAGTTGTCATGACCTTCAACCGCATCAATAATACGAAGAAAAAGAAAACGAGACGTATGATATCTCCTTCAAAACATAACATCTTTATAATTTGGAGTTTCCGAAAAGTAATCATTGAACAATCTATGATGTGCGCTTTCTCGATCGCGATGAATGAAAGTACGCCTGCAAACTGAGCCACCATGGATCACCTGATTTTCTTGTTGATTAAAAAAAATTGGATGGCAAAGTTGTTATTAACAATAACAAGATGTAATACTTCTTCTTCATAATCGAGACTATTGATAATTTAAGACAATTGATAATTTCCTTAGAGGATGATGGAACAGAAAAATTTGATTGATTTTAAAATCTCAAATGCATTTTGAGAGAAGATAAACAAAATAAAAAGTATGTATTTGACTTGTGATGTCAATCATAAATAAATAGTAGTATTTATAGGAATGCGATGACATTTTGTGAATTTTAAATTTTTTTCTTATTTTATATAATTAATTTTAGATTAATGGTAGACAAAATTTAAGAGAACTGCGACAATTCTTTTTTTTTTCGAACAATAAATTGCGACAATTCTTGCTATCAGCTTTATTGTTGTTTTACTCCATTTAGCATATAGCTTTGCTCTTTCAATTTTGGGTTCATAAACATTTTAATTTAAAGATTTTCTAAAACTAATTTTTAATTGGAAAACCTATGTTGAATTAATAAATCTTGTCAGTTACACTAACACAACCCTCGACTGTAAACCAACATTTACAACTTTATGCATTAGTATTTTAAACATGCATTGGTTAATTAAAAGAGCATGACCATACAAACATTATTTGGAACATGCATTGGTGAATAGATTATAGGCTTTATCATGTAAATAGAAAGTAAGCTAGTTCGGAATTACAAATTAAGAAACCCTATTATAAACCTATATGTGCTAACTTATAGTTTCAGGATGGGGGGTGCTAGGGTTATGACTGAGAGAGATCAGGATGCGGCGATGATGGAGATAGGAGAGAAAACACGACTGCTGGGGGATTCTCTGGATCCACTAGTAGTAGGATCGTGTGCGATGAAAGTAGCAGGTACAAACGCAGGGGTATACCAGTTCCAGAGATGTTGATTGATGAGGGATTTGTCGCAGAGGGATTAAGTGTGGAATTCTCAGAAGGAGAAGACGGTGAACTGGTGATCATGATCAGGAGAGAGGTCTTGGACGCAATGAACGGGTTATGGAAATAGTACATGATCGTCAAAGTTTTAGGATGTCACATCACGATTTCCACCTTGAGCCGGAAGTTATAGGAGTTGTGGAAACCTAAAAGGGTCGATGCACGTAATCGATTTATCGAGGCAGTTCTTTTTAATCCATTTTGAATCAGAGGAGGAGTACTTCGCTGTGTTGTATGGGGCCCATGGAAGGCATTTGGGAGCTATCTAATGGTCCAAGCATGGACTCCTGAGTTTGATCCACTGCAAAATGATATCATGACAACACCGGTATGGGTGCAGCTTATAAATATCCCAGTTAATTTCTATCAAAAGTACATCCTCATGGGGATAGCTCGGGGTTTGGGTAAGCCAGTAAAGGTGGACTCAACGAAGCTAAGACTTGACAGAGCTCGTTTTGCGAGAGTTTGCGTGGAGGTTGATCTTACATGATCTTAGAAAGGGACTGTGCAGATTAATGGAAAACGTTACAGTGTGGCATATAAAGGGTTATCGGATATCTGTTCTAACTGTGGTCTGTACGGTCACTTAACCCACGCATGCCCAAAGTGGCGACGGAAAGAGTAGTGGCTGTAGCCTCACCAACGAAAGGTGTTGAACCAGAATTTCTTAGACAGAAAGACGACGGCTTCACGATGGTGAGGGTATCGAGAAAGGTGGTAGAAATTCCAACGAGATCAGTGGTGTTTGAGGCGGGTGGATCCAAGAAAGATTTGGGGCGTAATCTACAGGAAATCCTGCTGAATAAGGAAAGTGAGAATATTAAGTTGGCCAATAGATTTGGTAATCTGAGCGAGGACACGAAATTAGCAGAAGTTCGTGGTCCAGAGATTTTGCAGGAGGGTAATAAGGAAAACATAATATCCTCCTCCTACAAAAGCAAAGAGAAGAGTGTGGGGCAAGTAGAGGAGATTTTGCGTGGAGGGAGTTTTGAAAAAGATAAGAGTGGCCCACGAGGGGAGAGGAAAGACAAACGGGCCGACGAAAAGCCCAATAATGGAGGGGAGAGTATTCACCTAATCGTTGTGTATGCGGCCCCTCCGATGAGTAGAAGAAGTGGCTTATGGGGACAACTCACTCGTTTGAGCATCGATGGTCCGTTGATCGTGGGTGGTGATTTTAATATCATTGTAAGGGAACAGGGGGCAACGGAAGACTGTCACCAGACTCCTTAGCTTTTGGTGAATGGATACATGAAATTTCACTGCTAGACAACATGGGCTTCAGGGAAAACACATTTACATGGAGAAGGGGCAGATCGTTTAAAATGGCAGGAAGTTTCGGTAACACATCTGCCATTTCTAGCCTCAGACCATGCACCGCTATATATACAACTGATACCGGAGGTACGAGGTAATCCGGGAAGGAGACCGTTCCTTTTTGAAGCAGCTTGGTTGAAACATACGGGGTTCAAGGAGCTGCTCTCAACTTCTTGGGATGGGAATATAAAGACACCAGAGGCCTTGCAGGCTTTGAAGGAGAGGCTTCAGAAGTGGAATAAAGAGGTGTTTGGTGATGTGAAGAAAAGAAGGAGAAAGTGATGAATGAGATTAAAAAGGTGCAGGATTTGTTAGAAGTTAACCAAACAGCGGCTCTGTTAGACAAGGAGATGGAGCTTACCAAAGAATCTGATGTAATTCTGGAACAAGGAGAGGTGCTTTGGTTTCAGAAGTCAAGGGAAAAGTGGATAGTATTGGGCAATAGAAATGCTAAATATTACCACACATCCACCATTGTAAGAAAGCGCAGAAACATAATTTAAATGCTAAAATATACTGAAGGGAGATGGGTCTCACAACCGCGGGAGCTGGAATATATGGACTTAGAGTATTATAAGAGACTGTACTCAATGGAGGACATCGACCAAGTGGTAGATAGATTGCCAGATCCGGGTTTTGTGGGGTTGACTACAGAGGCGCTACTACCTTTGAATAAGCCTTTCTCAGCAGAAGAAGTGGAACGCTCGATACGGAGTATGAGAAAGTATAAAGCTCCAGGTCCGGATGGATACCAACCCATCTTCTACCAGGATTGTTGGGATATTGTGTGGAAGTTGATGTTTAGGTTTTTAAACCTTTTGATCAATCCTAAAACATACATGTCATTGTAGTACTTGAGGTGTCAATCCACTTGGGAAGTTAATGACAATTGAGATACAAAGAACTATGTTAAGCTAAGCTAATAGGGAAGGGTTTTGATGTCTAATGATAACGACTTTTTATCATGTCAAAGAGGGAGTGATGCAATGCAACAGGAGGTTATCAAAACTCAAGCAGCACACAGTCGTAGTATAGCATGCAAGAGGAATCAATCCAACCTAGGAGCTAGAAAGTGCAATGAGAATGCAAGGATCGAGTAAAGCTAGGCAAATGATGAACGGTTTTGTAAAAATCCTAAAAACTAAATGCAACGACTAAATGCAAGGCAAAACTATTTTAAAAATTCAAGGAACGAGTGAACTACATAAACAGAATGATTAAAATGCAAAGCTATGAATTTATAAAAATCGACTAGTGGATTGACCACAAGATCGACCACTAGATCGAGCAACAACGGTCGATCTCGTCTAAAAGTTCAAATGCAACGAAACTAATGACCAGGATGCAACAGGTAACAAGCGAATGACTAGCAAAGATGTAAGAATACTAAGAAAGAGGGTCTAGGGTTGAGATTCACGTTCAGGGGTTTCAAAGGTTCAAGCTTGGTTTGAAAACTTTAGATCTACTCACTTTGTGAGGTTCCCTAAGCCTTAAAAACAAAACAAGATCCATCCATGGCGTGTGGTATGGATCACTCCTTCATTCTCTCCTCCAGACCCATGGCGTTTGGCGGAAAAAGAGATTGAAGGGCAAGGAAATCAGATTTCAAACACGCGGCTTAACTAGTCCCCTAAACTACCATGGCGTTTGGAAAAGAATAACTAGTCTCCAGGATGTGATTTTCAGAGACCTCTGGATCCTGTCAAGGTAAGGGCTCTCTATGATCATAAAGATCTTGGCGTGAGACTCTTTAAGCCTTAAGAACTCGACATCCTAGAAGAGAAAGCCATGAAGAACAAGAAAACATCAAACTTGAAAACCTTTTCGACCCCTTTGAATCCTCTCAACCCGAAAACCCGATGAAACTACTCACTAAACATTAAGGAAACAAAGCAAAGCATAAACGTTTAACTCATAGACATAAAGAACGATGGATTAAACTTAAAAAGATTCAAAGATTCAATAACAAAGCTTCAAAGTCTAACAATGGCGAAATCGCCTTCGAACAGAGAGAAAAAGATGAAAATGATAAAGTCAAAACGTGTGTCCAAAAGTATCATCGCCGCCTTCCCGAAATAGGCCAAACAGCTCGATGGTCCCCCCCTCGCTAGCGGCCAAAAACGGTTAAAGTGCACTGAGATCGACCTCGAGATCGAGCATCTCTCTCGATCATCTTCGGACATTGTGCCTTCAGCTCGATCTGTGTCTCGATCTTCCTCGGTGGATCGAGTGCTTCGTTCGATCTTGGAGTCGATCTTTGGAGGATCGAGTGGTGGACTCGATCCGGCTCTCGCTCTGCATGGCGTCATTCACGTCCGTACTCCTTGATCGATCGCTTCACTCGATCTCCGTCTCGATCAGTTCCCTTGGATCGGCTGGACTACTCGATCTTCTGGTCGATCTCATCTAGATCGACCGGCCATGCTCGATCCTCCTCTCGATCTCTGGTCCTTAGCAAGCATTCCTGAATTCTCCAAGTCCCACGAAATTCCTCACGAGCCTCAGCACGTCCACGAACCCTCCAAGACTCCAAAGTAGCCGAAAACAACCCGTATGCGATGCAAAATGCAAGAAATATGCATATGCTGGTGCAAGAACACTCTAGGACCTAAAGTGATGCAAACTAACCTAAAATGCAATGTATATGCGTGAGAAACTAACTTATATGTATGCAAAATGCATGGAATATGCAGCTATATCAACTCCCCCAAACTTACCTTTTGCTTCCCCTCAAGCAAACAAAATTAAAGAAGGGAGAGAGGTTTTAAAACAAACGGGGGTTTAAGCTTCTTGCAAACGTGTTTTTCAAATGAATCAATCTCAACGTCCTAGTTACTAGTTCTAAAATGCAATACACACGCTCATACTCCAAAGAACATAGCCATACTCATCGCACAAAGAATTTCAAATCATGACTCTCCTAATCCAAAAAATCAAAGAAACTCATCCTTTAACATTTATTAATGACCGAACCATGAATCAAACTTATGCACTTTAAAGCAAAACACATTTGGCTAAGGGTAAAAGCTATGAGCATAGAATGATTTCATTTTAAAGAGGGTTTATTTCAAGCAAGGGTTTCTCTCGAAAATGGCAAGAACTTTATGCATAATGCTAAAGGTAAAGGCAATTGATGCATACATGATCAGATTCTCATCTACCCATGCAAGCTAACAATGATCCTAAAACCCTTCTCATTTTTTTTCTTTTTAGCTCACTCACCATCCTATAATCTACCCTTATCTCCAAAGAAAAAGCTTAGCAAACCCCAATTCAAAATAGAAAAGATCTTAACTCTTTTAGACTAGTGAAAAGGTTTGAAAATATTAAGCTCCTTATTTTTCTTATTGATAGCTCTCTTATTATTTTTTTCTTTCTTTTTCTTTTATTTTTATTTTTGGCACTTAGGCTTTTTTATTTATTTTTATTATTATGAGAGAGCTATCTTCTGTAATTATTGGAGCGTTATACATTTTAAACACAAAACCTTTCACTTAAAATCTTTTATTCACTTCAAATACCAAACTCTTTTGAAACTGAGAACATATGAACATGAAAGCAACCCCAATGATCCCCCAAACTTATCCTAAGCCTACATATAGCTTCAAAATGCAAAGCTAGCAATCATATGAGTACCTAATCATGTCGCCTAAACGTAACACTTTATGCTAAGTTCAAACCGAAAGAGGCCTCACAATGATGTCACACACGAAAACTTGGCTTCAAGTAAGGTAACGGTCAAGGTGAAAATTCTACTTAGGCTCACAAAGAGTGGTAAAAGGAAGAAGAGAGCCTAAATATTTTTAAGATCCATGTGTTCATTTTCAAGTGCATAAGAAAGATATTTAAAAATTCAAATTAGGGTTCTCACTTAATAGGACAAGTTTCAAATCATGAGAGTTCAATTCAAGTCACGAAAATCAAAACAAGTGATCCAAGCATGGTAAGAACTTACTTTCAAAGAGTGAGCAAAGCATTAGAGTACTACTAACTAGGATATTGAAACCATTCATAAGTCTAAGACACATTTTTAAGAAAACTTTAACCCCTTATGCAAATGTAAACAACCTAGATGCTTAAAAATTCTAGACTCAATCCTAAAATATTTAACAAGATGAATGCAACTACATGAATTTTTTTTGAAAATTTTTAAACATTTTACCAATTTTTTCCTTTTCTTTTCTATGCCTTAGATGCATGCAAGACTCAAGTTATGCAAAGATAAAATAAGATCAAAATAAACAAGTCAAACCACACACATACTCCCCCAAACTTGAATGACACCGTCCTGATGGCAAACATGTTCGAGAGAGCTCAAAACACAAAGCAAAAATCAAGAAAACATGAATGGTATATACAATGGAAGATGGTTGTTACCTCGGGTCTAGTTTCGGCTGGAACTTGAGGACGTTCCAGACGAGCTAGAGACTATGGCTTTGCCCCTGGAGGCTGGCTCTTGGAGAGAGAGACGGGCCGACTGAATGTTGCTGCCTTGAGTCTCACGGATGACGACTCCTCCGGTTGAAAGTCTCCTCTTCTCGAGCTGGTGAACCTCCTCACTTGCCGCCTTCTTAGGTGAGCCTCCTTGAAGTGATTTGACCTTCTTGGCAAGCTTCTTGAGTATTTTTCCTTGCCATTTGTTGATCTTCCTTTGCATCTCCACAACAGATGCAAGGAACTTCTCCGTCTTGGTCCTTGGCTCGAAATCGATCTTGGAAAGGGTGTAGGCCTCGGGCATCTCATCATCCGTGGCAGGGGACTCAGACCTTGTATGTGGAGCGATTGCTGGGGCAGGTGTTCCTCCTAGAGGAGCAAAGCACTCCTCTACAGTTGGCAAGAACTCGATGTTCCCAACACCAAGCAGCTCGGTCTCGTCTTTATTTGGCAGGATGCACACTCTTTTCTCATTGTCCGTGTCAAGGAAAAGGTAAGCGTAGAACCCTTCTGCTGGCGTGCGTCCCAAGCTGTCGGTATTCCTCATGTAGATCTCATCCATGAAAGCTCTAGCCGGGACGGGTGTGAACTCATGTATTGGCACGCCGGCTTGCACGAACAGAGGTGTGAGGAAGCCGCCAATGAATGAAGAGCTTGCCTTGCACCATAAGGCATACGCTTTGTACTTGACCAGGGAAGCAGCAAGTATGCACCCGTAGTTCACGTCATCACCGAGTTCATCCTCCATAGGCTCATCATTCTCCTTCGGATCACACAACAGATGCTTCACGCCTTGGAACAAGAAGCAAAGCTCGGTCTTCGTGACCGTGGGGGCAACTGACTGTCCGCTGAATGTGTTGGCGATCAGCTTCAGGGTGTACCTCAGCACCGGGCTTCTCACTCTCTTGATTTTGGCGGTGTTGGCCTTGTAGTCATCGTTGCTGATCAAGTCCCAAAGATCGTTTGCTTGCGTAAAGGAGGGGAATTCGATTTTGGTGGCGGCTGCGTTGAGACCATAAGCTTGACACAGCTCGGGGATTGAGAGGCTGAAAGCTTGACGTCCAATCTTGAAAGAGATACGGCCTTGTGAAGGAACAGGGACGCTAGGGTTCTCGTAGCCAAACTCCAACGTGGCGAGGAAGTCTATTGTCACTTCTTGAATGGTTGGGAATCCATCTGACAGACATCTTAAGCCAATATTCTTGAGGAGTTGGTCGAAATCTCCTAGAATCCCCAGCCTAGCGAGCAGCCCTCTGTCCGCGAACTTGGTCGGCTCGAACCGAAGCCTCTCTAGCCGTTTCTTGTCCCTTTTCTCATCTTTGCTCCAACGAACCCTTTCTTGAACAGCCACCTCTTGATTCTCTCCCTCTTGTGCTGTCTCTTCTCTTGTTCTTTTAGGTGCCATTGTGCCTGAAACAAGTTTCTCAAGCAAAATATGAGCAAATCGGTGGTTTGTAGAGAGGAAGAGAGAAACAAAGGAGAAAATCTGTAACTGTTACCTTAGCATTATGGGGGATTTATAAAAATTATAACAAAATAATAGGGAAGCAAATCTAGAATCACAGAAAAATATAGAATTATTCCTATTATCAAGCTATTTTTTTGTTTAAAAAAATAAAACCGCCCTAGTATCTAAAACAATCAAGCGAAATAAAAGGAGATTTTCTTGAAGATTTTCTTGGAGAATTGAAAATACCTTTGCAAGATTGAATTTAAAATACTTGTTAGCCTTCAGAAAACAAGAATCTCACACTCTATTTGCTTTTAACTCGAGAAAACAAAAATGAGAGAGTGTGAAAGTGGTTGAAAACATTTAAAGGCCAACAAAACACAAAACCATGGGCAAAAGAAGTGGTTTCTGACAAAAGTCTTGGTCAAAGCACATCTTTCATGGTCAAAGATTCCTGTCTTGACCAAGTTTTGAATTTAAAAAGTGGAGGGAAAGAGTGAGAGAGGGAAAAGAAATGTTACCTCGGCACGAGATCGAGTCCTTTTGGTCGATCTGGGACTCGATCTCATGCCCATAATGGTTTGGATCGAGAGGGTTACTCGATTTGGGACACGATTCGATTTGAATCGAGTCTTGGATCGATTGGCTCTCTCGTTCCTTGATTTTTTGGCACCACGGCTAAGTCCTCGTGATCGAGCCATGCTCTCGATTCAGGGATCGATTTGGCTTAGATCGAGTGATGGATCGAGTCGAATGATCGATCTGTCTTTGAAGGATTTTTCTGAGAGAAAATAGATCGGTCGATCCATTTTTGGATCGATCGATCTAGATGGGACCGATCGATCCGTGCTCATCTAGATCGACCTTGTCACTCGATCTCGTTTAGATCGACTAACTCCTCTCGATTCACTAACTTGATTTAGTAAAGATCGAGTTAGGCTTAGTCGATCTAGCACTCGATCTCTTGCCTTTTCTTAACCCTTATCGCTTCCTTCGGATCTAAGATCAAAGCCTACGATCCCTCATACTTGTTCCTACACACTCACAAGATAAAAACATAAAACTGGAAAAGAAATAAAGCAAAAATATGTACAGGATAGATATGGGAATGCCTCCCAAGTGCGCTTTTTTTAACGTCTTTAGCTAGACTTTACTTGGTTTAGGCAGATGGTGGGTCTTGGAGAAGCATTGAGGTGCTCTCCTTGTCAAATGCACTCGCCATGTATGGCTTAACTCTGTGTCCGTTCACCGTGAATGCATTCCCACTCTTGCCTACCAACGTGACAGCTCCGTAGGGTAATACCTCCTTGATTTCATACGGACCGCTCCACCGTGACTTCAGCTTCCCTGGAAAGAGCTTGAGCCTTGAGTTGTAAAGCAGCACCAAACTCCCTTCCTTAAGCTCCTTAGATACCAGCTTCTTGTCATGAGCAGCCTTTCGTAAGCGTCCAGCCTTAGCTCATCAAGCTCGTGCAACTGGATCAAGCGCTTCTCCTGAGCCGTCTTCAGATCAAAATTCAGCCGCTTCACAGCCCACAACGCCCTATGTTCCAACTCAACTGAAGGTGACATCCTTTACCGTAGAGAAGGGTGAAAGGAGTAGTACCAATGGGCGTTTTGAAAGCAGTCCGGTAAGCCCACAAAGCGTCATCTAACTTCACCGCCCAATCCTTCCGAGTTGTCCCAACAGTTCTCTCGAGTATCACCTTTATCTGTCGGTTAGAAACCTCCACTTGGCCACTCGTTTGAGGGTGGTAAGGCGTAGCTACCTTGTGCTTCATGCCATACTTCCTTAGCAGATTTTCAAACAGCTTGTTGATGAAATGGCTCCCTCCGTCGCTTATCACCACCTTGGGAACTCCAAACCTCGGGAAAATAATGCTCTTAAAGAGCTTGATCACCACCTTAGAGTCGTTTGTTGGGGAAGCAATGGCCTCAACCCATTTAGAGACGTAATCAACAGCTACTAGTATGAACTTGTTGCCATATGATAAAGGAAACGGCCCCATGAGTCTATGCCCCACGCGTCAAAGACGTCTACCTCAAATATGGGAAATTGAGGCATCTCATTCCTCTTAGTGATATTCCCTGCTCTTTGACAAGCTTTGCAGCTCATCACGAACTCATGAGTGTCTTTGAAGATGGACGGCCACCAGAAGCCGGCTTGTAAGGCCTTAGTGGCGGTTTTGAATGAAGCAAAGTGCCTGCCATACAAAGAACCGTGGCAATGAAAGATGATATCTCTTGCTTCCTCTTTTGTCACGCATCTTCTGTACAGGCTATCAACACCTCTCTTGTATAAATAGGGCTCATCCCAATAGTAGTGGCTCACTTCCCTCATGAACTTCTTCCTATGGTAGTTGTCAAGATGCAAAGGCTCTTCCCCACATGCCAAGTAGTTCACAATATCCGCGTACCAAGGGAGATCCTCCTCTTTGAAGCTCAGAACTTCCTCAAACCGCCCTTCTAGGCTCCCACAAACAGCCATAGTGATCGCCATGAGTTGTTCCTCGGGGAGAGAATCATCTAAAGGAAGAGATTCGTTGATTCTTTACCGAGAGAGATGGTCAGCGACGCCGTTCTCTATCTCTTTCTTGTCTTTGATCTCCATGTCAAACTCCTGAAGAAGAAGAATCCATCTCAAAAGCCTCGGCTTAGTGTCCTTCTTGGAATAGAAGTACCTCAAAGCTGCAAGATCTGTGTAGACAATAGCCTTGGAACCCACGAGGTATGACCGGAACTTCTCAAAGGCAAACACCACTGCCAATAGCTCCTTCTCCGTGGTAGCGTACCTTTTTTGCGTGTCATCCAAGGTTCTTGAAGCATAGTAGATCACGTGCAGCTTCTTATCCTTCCTTTGACCTAGAACGGCTCCCACGGCGTAGTCACTAGATTCACACATAATCTCGAACGGTAGAGTCCAGTCTGGTGCTTGCACTATAGGCGCGGATACTAGGGCCTCCTTGATGGTCACGAAAGCTTGCAAACACTCCTCATCAAAGACGAATTCAGCTTCCTTGCTCAACAGCTGTGTAAGAGGGCGTGCAATCTTAGAAAAATCCCTGATAAAGCGCCTGTAGAAGCCGGCGTGTCCCAAGAAACTTCTCACTCCTTTGACGTTAACCGGCGGCTCAAGACTCATCATAACCTCAACCTTAGCCTTGTCAACCTTAATACCCTTCTCTGATTTCTTATGGCCAAGCACGATCCCTTCCTTCACCATGAAGTGACATTTTTCCCAATTAAGCACCAAGTTTGTCTCCTCACAACGCTTTAGTACCCTGCAAAGATTCAACAAACACGCAGAGAAGGACGCACCATAGACCGAGAAGTCATCCATAAACACCTCTACCATCTCTTCTATTAGATCGGAGAAGATCGACATCATACGCCGCTGAAACGTAGCTGGTGCGTTACACAACCCGAATGGCATCCTTCGATACGCGAAGGTGCCATAAGGGCATGTAAAGATCGTCTTCTCCTGATCATTTGGATGGATTGGTATTTGGAAAAATCCACTATATCCATCAAGAAAGTAATAGTAGGGGTGATTAGCAAGTATTTCAAGCATTTGATCAATAAAAGGCAAGGGAAAATGATCCTTTCTAGTAGCAAAATTAAGCTTCCTATAATCAATACACATACGGTGTCCAGTAATTGTTCTAGTAGGTATATAAGCTCATCTTTGTCATTGTTAATGACCGTGATCCCTCCCTTCTTAGTCACCACATGTACGGGAGAAACCCACGTGCTGTCACTTATGGGATAGATCACGTCAGCCTCTAAAAGCCTAAGAATCTCTTTCTTAACAACTTCTTTCAAATTAGGATTCAAACGCCTTTGATGTTCTATAGAAGAGGCGTTCTCATTATCCAAGTGAATCCTATGAGTGCAAAGCATTGGTGAAAGGCCCTTGATGTCACTTAGAGAGTACCCAATGGCCTTCCTATACTTTCTCAACTCAGTTAAGAGCGAGTGCAACTCATCATCACTTAAGTTTTCATTCACAATCACAGGATAGGTTTCGTTAAGCCCTAAGAAAGCATACCTTAGCCCTTTTGGGAGCTCCTTAAGGTCCACCTTTGGGGCTAGCAGCTCGCTCCAATCATCCTTGTGGCTGTTGCTGTTGTTTTCCTCCTTGGAACCTTCCTTAGAACCCGAGACATGGCCCTTGAGGCTGCTTTCTTCAACCGCTATCCCTTCTGAAATCGAGTTGTCCGGTCGATCTTGCTCTCGATGTCGTCTAGATCGAGCAGTTTCGCTCGATTCACTCACTCGATTTAAAGTGGATCGAGTGAGAGATCGAGACGCTGAGTCGATCTCCGGATTACACCCCAAACTGATCGGAAAGCCTCTCTCGATCTTGGACTCGATTGTTTTCCTGGATCGATCATCCTCTTCGATCTGACTGTCGATTGCTGCACCGGATCGAGTTGTGCTCTCGATTGTCTTGTCGATTTGACCCCTGGATCGAGTAATGTCATCGATTTCGGAGTCGATCTCTAGGCAAACGCCTTCATCTTCTAGCACAACCTTCCTTGAATCAAGAAAGTTGACGTATTCCTGAGTCCTCTGATCCACGTAACCGAACTCCCCTGGCTCCTTAGTCAATGCCAGCTTCAAATGATCTTCCTGAGCCAACTCTTCCAGCAACTCATCCGCTAAAGCATCCAACGTTTCAATGTAGAAATCTTGCCCTTCTATCGTAGGCTTCTTCAAAACCTCATTGATATCGAGGTCCAGCCTTATATCTTTACCCAAGTGCAGAGCAATCTTTCCATTCTTGACGTCTATGATGGCTCCGGCGGTGGCTAAGAACGGTCTACCGAGAATGAGTGGATCCTTAGGTTCTTCATCCATTTCCAACACAACGAAGTCCGTAGGTACGTTTACTCCACTGATTCTCACTGGCAAGTCCTCAAGTAAACCCACGGGTAACCTCACACTTCTGTCAGCTAGTACCAACGAGATTCTACAATCCTTGAAACGGGTAAAGCCAAGCTTCATTGCCACGGAATGAGGCATCAGATTTATACTAGCTCCGAGATCACATAGGCAACTCTTGAACTCCAAAGGACCTAAAGCGCAAGGTATAGTGAAGCTTCCAGGGTCTCCCAATTTCTTAGGGACTATCTCCTTGTGTATCACAACACTACATTCCTCACTAAGAAAAAGCACTTCCTTTCTTTCCTTATTCTTCTTCACGAGAGTATCTTTGAATAATTTGGCGCATTTAGGCATCATTGCAAGGCAGTCCACGAGAGGTAGCTTGATCTCTACGTCCTTAAGGTGCTTCTCAAACAAGACTCTATGCTTCTCTATGAGTTGCTTCTTGAAACGGCCAGGAAAAGGTAGCTTAGGTACATACGGTGGAGGTACATAAGCATCCTTCTCCTTAGTAGTTTGCTCCGCTTTCTTCTCAACAACCGCTTTCTCACCTCTCCTTGGTCCTTGAATCCAAACATTGTCAAATTTTATCTCATCATCGGCTGAAAGCTTACCCTCCCCCTCTTGAATTACAACGTCCTCGTTGAACTTGGGAGTAACCGTGGGTGATAGCTCTTTCCCACTCCTTAGCGTAATAGCATTGGCGTATTCCTTGGGATTCTGCTCACACTTGCCCGGTAAGCTATTCTGACCACTTGTACTTGCCTTTCCTTTCTCTAGCTGCTTGATCTTGTTATTCAAGTTGGTGATCTGAGTAGAGAAATCCGTGAGAGACGAGTCTAAACGAGTGTTCATCTCGGCAAACTTCTGATTTGTAGATGCTTGCCCCTGAATCAATTGTTGGAACATAGCTTGGACAAGATCAACTTGTTGTTGCATCAGTTGTTGTTGTTGAGGTACAAAGCCTGGAGGGTACATTGGTGTATAACTCTTGTTTCCTTGCTGTTGTCCTTGGAAGTTGTTCTGCCCTTGCCCTTGGAAGCCACCACTCGGCTGAAAACCTTTGTTGTATGGTACGAAAGGCTTTGCTTGCTGAGCAGGGTACACTTGATCCTTAGGGTTCGCGACGTTTGTGCTACAGTATGAGAGATTGTTGTTCTGGTTGTAGCCTTGTGAATATCCTTGAGGTTTGTAGTTGTTTTGACCTGCCACCCAATTGGCTTCTTCTTGACTCAACTCAAGCTCCTCTAAGGTTTCATCCGCTTCACCAACACAGTGAACATGCTTCTGATTAGCCAACACCAACTTGTCAATCTTCTCATGCAATGACTTAAGCTCTTTCTTGTGAGACTCTAGCTCAGAACCTCTCGGTGCACGGTCGTAATCTTCAGCGTAGTTGCCGTCACTCAATGCCAAGTTCTCAATCAGCTCCAAGCCTTCTTCTACTTCTTGACCAAGGAAGTTTCCTTTACTAGCCGTGTCAAGCAACAAGCGAATCTTAGGTGAAGCTCCTCGGTAGATAGTGCTTAAAAGAGTCTCTTCACTGAAGCCGTGGTGAGGACACTGGATAGTGTAGTCCTTGAACCGCTCCATGGCTTCATTGAAAGTCTCATTGTTCCTTTGAGTGAAGCCGCTGATCTCGCTTCTCAGCCTTGCTGTTCTGATGCTAGAGAAAAACTTTGAGAGGAAAGCCTTCTTACACTCAGTCCAAGATGTAATGGTGCCTTGTGGAAGTGTCTTCTCCCAATGTCTAGCCTTGTCTCCAAGAGAAAATGGAAAGAGACGCAGCTTGAAAGCATCTTCGGATATGCCGTTTACCTTGATCATCCCACATACTTGTTCAAAGTTATCAAGGTGCTCCACGGGATCTTCCATTGCTAGCCCGTGAAACTTATTGTTTTGCACCATTGAGATGAATCCCGGCTTAATCTCGAAGTTATTGTTCTGTACAGGAGGATGAGTGATCCCAAACCTATTGTGATGAGTATTGGGAGCATCTCCCACTCCTATGATCCTTGGGGGTCTAGCCGCGTGTTGGGGGTTTCCATTATCCCTTTCCACTGCCCCGTGAGCTGGAGGAGGTCCCTCTGGATTCTCGTGCTCAGCCATCGCTTCAAAATCCACTGAACCTTGCTGAACAATCTCCTCGAAAGCTCTAGCTTGCTCTCGTACTCTTCTTTGTCGTGAATGACCAAGTTGATGAATGTTGTCCAAGGGTTGAAGTAGATTGTTGTCTCCCCTTGAACGAAGATTCATGTACCTGAGAAACACAAGTTTGAGAGTAGAGAAATTAGTAACCAAAATAAAAAGAAAGGCTTAGTCTTTACTAAACCCCAAATCTCAATGCTTTCTAAACACTCCTAAGATGGCAACGGCGCTATTTGATAACGACTTTTTATCATGTCAAAGAGGGAGTGATGCAATGCAACAGGAGGTTATCAAAACTCAAGCGGCACACAGCTGTAGTATAGCATGCAAGAGGAATCAATCCAACCTAGGAGCTAGAAAGTGCAATGAGAATGCAAGGATCGAGTAAAGCTAGGCAAATGATGAACGGTTTTGTGAAAATCCTAAAAACTAAATGCAACGACTAAATGCATGGCAAAACTATTTTAAAAATTCAAGGAACGAGTGAACTACCACGAAGAACAAACAGAATGATTAAAATGCAAAGCAATGAATTTATAAAAATCGACTAGTGGATCGACCACAAGATCGACCACTAGATTGAGCAACAACGGTCGATCTCGTCTAAAAGTTCAAATGCAACGAAACTAATGACCAGGATGCAACAGGTAACAAGCGAATGACTAGCAAAGATGTAAGAATACTAAGAAAAAGGGTCTAGGGTTGAGATTCACGTTCAGGGGTTTCAAAGGTTCAAGCTTGGTTTGAAAACTCTAGATCTACTCACTTTGTGAGGTTCCCTAAGCCTTGAAAACAAAACAAGATCCATCCATGGCGTGTGGTATGGATCACTCCTTCATTCTCTCCTCCAGACCCATGGCGTTTGGCGGAAAAAGAGATTGAAGGGCAAAGAAATCAGATTTCAAACACGCGGCTTAACTAGTCCCTAAACTACCACTGCGTTTGGGAAAGAGTAACTAGTCTCCAGGATGTGATTTTCAAAGACCTCTGGATCCTGTCAAGGTAAGGGCTCTCTATGATCATAAAGATCTTGGCGTGAGACTCTTTAAGCCTTAAGAACTCGACATCCTAGAAGAGAAAGCCATGAAGAACAAGAAAACACCAAACTTGAAAACCTTTTCGACCCCTTTAAATCCTCTCAACCCCAAAACCCGATGAAACTACTCACTACACATTAAGGAAACAAAGCAAAGCATAAACGATGAACTCATAGACGTAAAGAACGATGGATTAAACTTAAAACGATTCAAAGATTCAATAACAAAGCTTCAAAGTCTAACAATGGCGAAATCGCCTTCGAATGAGAGAAAAAGATGAAAATGATAAAGTCAAAACGTGTGTCCAAAAGCATCATCGCCGCCTTCCCGAAATAGGCCAAACAGCTCGATGGTCCCCCCCTCGCTAGCGGCCAAAAATGGTTAAAGTGCACTGATATCGACCTCGAGATCGAGCATCTCTCTTGATCATCTTCGGACATCGTGCCGTCAGCTCGATCTGTGTCTCGATCTTCCTCGGTGGATCGAGTGCTTCGTTCGATCTTGGAGTCGATCTTTGGAGGATCGAGTGGTGGACTCGATCCGGCTCTCGCTCTGCATGGCGTCATTCACGTCCGTACTCCTTGATCGATCGCTTCACTCGATCTCCGTCTCGATTAGTTCCCTTGGATCGGCTGGACTACTCGATCTTCTGGTCGATCTCATCTAGATCGACCGGCCATGCTCGATCCTCCTCTCGATCTCTGGTCCTTAGCAAGCATTCCTGAATTCTCCAAGTCCCACGAACTTCCTCACGAGCCTCAGCACGTCCACGAACCCTCCAAGACTCTAAAGTAGCCGAAAACAACTTGTATGCGATGCAAAATGCAAGAAATATGCATATGCTGGTGCAAGAACACTCTAGGACCTAAAGTGATGCAAACTAATCTAAAATGCAATGTATATGCGTGAGAAACTAACTTATATGTATGCAAAATGCATGGAATATGCAGCTATATCATCTAACAACTTAATGGCAAACAAAGAAGCAAAAAAAAGCAAGCAAAGAGCATTAATGGCAAAGAGAAACAGAGCAAAAACAGAGTAAAAGCTAGACTTCAAAGATTAAAAGATGGTTCAAGATCAAGGCAATGGTGATAGGGTGATTCATGTTCATGTCTAGGATGATCAAAACAAGCAATTCTAAACACTCAACCTTATGTAAGGAACACTAATAAAGACTAATCCAATCTCTTGGCATTAATCCATTTGCTAAATCATATTTCAAACCCACTTTTGGTGATGTATCTATGACAAGCAAGCATTGAAATCAAGTTCCATAAAACCAATTAGCATGCTAGACATCTAATCTCTTAGGCTAGGCTTACTTATCTCTTATACAATATATCAAACATCAACTCACATTCTCATGTATAATCAATGTCTAAAGGAAATTTCTCCACCAATATGGTACTAAGAAATAAGCACATTCAAGCAAGAAATGACAGATGCAAAGACTCATGATTATCTAAACACCATTTTCAAGCATTGAACTTCATTCATGCATTTCAACAAACACCTAGTGTGCATGTAAAAACCTAAGATCAACTTCTCCAACAAAGAGGTACTAAGAATTAAGCACAATCATATAAGAAAAGGAATAAGAAGATCTAAGCCATAATCACCCTAAACAATCACCAAAATCATCCCATCTGCCATAATCTCAAACCTAAAGCAAACTACTCACTAATCATGGTGAAAACCATCAAATCTATGAAGAAAAGATAGTTAATCATGATTAGGGAGTCAAAAAATTAAGGGAAATGCAAATTTATATTGAAATAAACTAAGATTCAAATACAAATTATTCAAAATCTAGAGAAGAAAAGAAGAACTGCTGGATAAAAGCTTGATCCCAAAAATTAGGGATTTTCAGTATTTATAGGAGTGTAGGCGGAGTGGCAAAATTGTTAATAAATGATCTTCAGTCTGGAACTGTATCGGTCACCAGTGATCGATGGGAGTGATTGATGGTGCATCCGCTGGGTTCCCATCGGTCACTCCTTAACCAATGGACTTATGTTGGATCCCATCGGCCAGTCTTGACCGATATGCTTGACCGATGATGCATCCACTGGGTTCCCATCTGTCACTCCTTGATCGATGGGCTTGATCGATGGGATCTTTAATTCCTTTGCTGCCTTGTATCTATCAGAACAGACTGATGGGCTTCGTGCTGTGACTGATGGAAATGACCGATGAGGATGACCAGCTTCACAAAAACTTCTTTTAACTTTCTAACCGATGATGGGAATGATCTGAAACCAACTCCAGAGGCAAGCTAACTCACGGGGCTACAACAGTGATGAAGACTGTTGAAGCTGAATCAGACTGGAGATGCTTTGCCCGAGCCGGTTTTGTCAGGTGAAGTTTCTGGCCGCTTCAACAGGGTGAACCTTTTTCTTGGCTCTTTTCATGCCTTCTGCTGCATCAACCATCATCTCCCATGCTCCTTGTAGTCTCCACACTCTCCAAACATACCTGCCAAAACTCCGCAGATGCACAAAACATGCAATGCACACCCTAAATCTACACTAAGACCTAATTGAATGCAAATGGGACAAACATAAGCAAAAATGCATGCTTAAATACTATAAAACAATGTAAAATGCATGCTAATATGGTGTAAATAATGAGTATATAACCACCCCACACTTGCCTTATGCTTGTCCTCAAGCAAACAAGAACAAATGAGAGAATGAGGTTTGAGAGTGGGAGCTCAAAACTAAAGGTGTCAATGGAAAAACTGATTCAATGCCCAAATTATAGGTTCTAAGATGCATAGAGACTGTTCTACTACAAAAGCTTTAGCCATACCTATCATAGCAAACAATGAACTCTAGCTTAGCCTACACAAGCATTCAAATCAACCAACTCTTTAACATTCATTAATAGTAACCAATGGATCAAGTTTGTGCAAATCAAAAGAAAACATTTGGTTTATGGGTTAATGTTATGAGAGGAAAATGATCTCATTCAAATAAGGGTTTTCAAAGATTCAGGGGATCACTCAATGAAATGATTCTATCTTAGGCAAAATTCTAAAGGTAAAATCACACTTATGCATGCAAGTTAAAGCTCTCGTCTACCCTTTTTGCCCAAAGATGAACCTAAAAACTTCTAAAAACCCAAGTGAAACTTATAAATCTACCCTTTCCCAAAGCACTTGATCTCTTCCTTCTTCATACTTGGGGAAACCCTTTCTTCTTTTGCTTGTGTGGTTGACTTCTTTTTAGAACTTGCTCTTCTTTGTTGTATGATTGACACCATTTTCATCAGCTTTGGTGGATTGCTTTGTTTGATTTCTCCTTTTGGATGACCTTTTGTAAGCTTTGTTGTTGTTGGCACCTTTCCTCTTTAACACTTAGAGCTTTCTTCCTAATTAACTTAACCATAAAATAAACTGTTCCCCCATACTACCAACCCCATACTTCTTCTTCTTCTCAAAAGATGTAAACATTTAAAGCTCAAACCACTTACACTACCCTTTCCCAATCTCTAACCTAATACCAAGCTCAAAATGCAAGCTGGTGTCTACAAGAGAGCTTATCCTTTCCAGCCTTATTCTTAACACTTTTTTCCAAGATAAAATCGAAAATGATGCAATGCAAGGCCTCACAATAGTGTTTAGGTTCAGAAAGAAAGATTGGTTTAGGGTGTGGTTAACTGTCCCATAATGATGATGATCAGCTACTTGGATTAACTAGAGTGGTAAGAAGGGAAGAAGATAATCCAAGTATGTATATGGGTAGCCATGTAATCACTTTCAATGCACAAACAAGATAATTTAAAGTCAGGATTATGGTTCTAATAAGATAGAGTTGGAATCAAATCAAAGCAAGCTTGAGCATAAGACAAGAGTATCAATGCCAGAATTCAAGATATGGTGCAGCCGTAACTTCAAACTCACTACAATGCAATCAAACAACAGATAACCAATGCATTGAAAACAACTCAAACATTAACATCTTGACAAGTGTTTATCATCTACTACCTATGCAAATGTGTGCAAACCTATATGAAATGCATCTAGACTCAACATTAGTTATGTAAATGCAACTAAATGATCTTTTTGGTTCCAAAAATTTGAAAATTTTATGGATTTTCAGTGCACATAGATGAATGCATGAAGGTATGAGACACAAGTGTGCAAAAAGAGAAAATAAGAAAACAAAACACAAAGTGAAATGCAATACCCTCCCCCCCACACTTAAATTTCACAATCCCTTGTGTAATATAAGCTTGGAGGAGGTAAATAAAACAAACTAAAAATGATTGAAAAAGGATGCATAAAGAAAGAAGAGGAGTTAGGTACCTTAGAAGAGGTTTTGACAGAAAGGAGGTTTTGGCACTAATTCAACTATCCTCTTGCCTTAAACTCCACCTGCTCCTAGGATCAACAGAGAAACACAAACACAAACACAAACTTAAAGGGCAAAAGTATGTACAGGAATACCTCCCAAGAGTGCTTGTTTAGAGTCATTAAGCTTGACTTTTCTTGCTCCTTAAGATCATGGAGGAGGATGGAGTGGAACTGAAGTTCCTTCTCCTTGGCTCCACTGTATAGCTTCTCCTTAGGTTTCCTGACTCTCTTTCTTGGCTTCCTTGTCCATCATAGAGCTTCTCCTTGATTCCATCAAACAAGTCAAGAAGACAAGCACCATCAAAGGCTTCACCATCATATTCATTGTGATCAAGAGGGTCTTTTTCATCTTCTTTTAGCACTTCAACCTTGAACCCCCTCAGCTCTTTCTTGTCATCAGGTGGATTCATAGAAGCTCCTTTCTCAACATTAGTGATGCTTCCACAAAAGCTTGAAGGTGGAGGATTCATTGCATAGCTAAATCCACCATTCACCTTCTTGAGGGTGACTCTCTCTTTGGTGAAGTCAATATCAGCGCCTGTTGTGTTCAGAAATGGAGTCCCAAGTAGTAGAGAAGGCTTCTGAGTGTGAGCCATTTCCATCACAACAAAATCAGTTGGTATTTTGCATGCTCCAATCCTCACAGAAAAGTCTTCAATGAGACCAACAGGTGTGCTTGAAGATGAGTCCACAAAAGTAATTGTGGAATCACATGGTCTCAGCTTGGTGACTTCTAATTTTTTTTCCAATTCAAGAGACATCACATTGATACTTGAACCTGTGTCACACATGGCCTCTTCCACAACCAATTCACCAAGCTCACAAGAGATTAGAAACTTTCCTGGATTACCAAGCTTTTGGAGGGTTGCTGGCTCTTCTTTCTTCTTCTCCTTGCCAACTAAAGAGTTCAAAATCGGCTCCACCTTTTATATGTTCCCAAGAAGGTTTTTGATGAACCTTGCTTGATCCTTCACTTGCATCAGAGTTTCTAGTGGAGGTAAGGGAACACCAGCCTCATATATCTCTTTTCTGAACTTTGAGAGCACAGCCTTTTGAGCCTTTGTAAGAAATCTACCAGGATAAGGTATGGGAGGCTTGTACTCAAGCTCATCCTCAATGTGTGATGCTTCATCTTTGATTAAAGGCTCTTGCTTCTTATTCTTGGGTTCAGCTTGTTTTAGGAGAGGTGACTATTTTGAAAGCTCCTTGAGGGCATAGTATACTCCAATAAGCTTATCATTCTCAGCCAAGTCAGCTCCTTGTTTGACCTCGACTTCATCTTCAACAACCTCAGCTTTAATGGCTTCTTCATCAGCCTTGGTATCACCAGCTGAACTCAAGTGAAAAGCACTTCTCCTACACTTAGACTCAATGCCCACATTGATCTTCTTAGTGGAGCTTGTGGTGGAGAACTCTTCTTCAGCCCTATAAAGCATTTCTTCAATCTCTTTAATGGATGCTTCAGCCTCTTTGTTGAAGATGATGTCCTTGTCATGTAAGAAATGACAATACTCTTGGTGTAGGGGCTTACTCTTTCCAAGGAGTGAATATTGTTGTTGTTGTGATGCTATTGCTTCCTCCAACTCAAGTTGCCCCACTCTTAGTGTAAGGTCTGCTAGTTTAGTGTCTAGCTTGATATTACATGGTTAAAAATCATAAAAATCATAAAGGAGTCAAAAACTTGATAGGGCTCAAGTTTTACCCAAATAAAAACTACTGCAAGTACACAGCAAAGCAGTCGCAGTATAAAGGGTTATCGAATCCCAAGGGAGTAAGTAAACTACACCAAAGAGTTCAAGTTTGGATTAAGCTAAGCAATAAGTAATGAATGTAATGCGAAACAGTAAAATAAATGCAAGTGAGCATTTTATGCTTGTTCTTAAAGTTCAGAAAGCTAAAGGCGCTAAGTCACGACAATTCACAGGTTGAATCTGAGAGTGTAGAATGCATGCAATCAGGAATGAATAAGAACCGCCTTGAACATGAATCGCAAAGATATAACTAATTAATTCTCATTGCAGAAGTTAACTATGCCTATATCACAAAGTTGCAAATCTCTTTGCAAACCCTAACAACCTAAACATGTAGTAATGATCAGGTTCAATTGTTCACAAAACTCCTAAGCAAAATCTCTTTGCGAATAGGTGTTTTGCTCATCTAATACTAGTTCATGTGATTAATAATGCTCTCACATCTATCAAACAACCTAGGGTTTCGATATCCAGATGATGTGTCTAAGAAATCGATATGAGTGCAAGCACATATGAAGAACCAATGAATTTTCTATAAGTTTAGCAATTCTACAAACTCTTCTTCTACCTTTGAAAAACCCTAACTTAACTAACAAACTACTCAGACATGGTGATTTGAGAAAACATCATGAAAAGAATAGATTGCATAAAAGAAATAAGAAGTAGAAATAAAGGAGTTTGAAATCTGCTCTGAAGCTCTAAAGCTCTCTAGAATAATAAAATACAAGATATATGCTAAAAGAATGGCTGAAAAACCTAATATACAAGGTAAAACACGATCTGGGCCTTTTTATAAATACGGGAACTTTTGGGCCAAAACTGTAAATAATGCTCCTTCTTTTATGAAACCTGCCACGACCCTTCCTCTAGGGGTGACGAGCGTCACCAGCTTGGTGATGAGCGTCACCCAAATGCATACTTTCTTCTCCGAGTTAGATAGTTCGTGGCTTCAACTTGCAATGCTCCAAAAAGCTTCAATATCTCCAATTATGCTCCATGCATGCTATAACCTGCAAAGACTCTACTAGGACTCTAAAAAGATCAAAAAGACGCAATAAAAAGGACTTATCATGGTTAAAAACCATAAAAACCATGATATATCAACTCCCCCAGACTTAGATTTTGCTTGCCCTCAAGCAAACATCAGACAGAGAACATGGTCAAGGTTTGAAAACAAGAAACAGTCAGCTAAACATTAGGAACACCACATTAGTTAACACCTTCGAATCCACCTACCACAGAGTCAACACAAGATCAAATTTCAGTCGAATCATTACAAGCTTAGCAAATCTCTCAAATCCAATCCAAATCCCTTCAAGAAATCCGAAGTCTCTACTGCTAACTCATTTTTATCTAAGTGTGAAATGTCATCAAGGTTTTATCATCTCAATCACTTACATATTCTTTCCCTTCCTAAACAGCTGAACAAAGCAATCTCAACATAGCTCTCCTATTTTCTCTTCCCTTGATCTTTTTTTTTTCTAATTTTTCGATTTTTTCACTTCTTTTCTCATCTTTTACAGTCTAAGATATGGTGCTACTCAATACTTGTGTTCCTTGTGAGGAGACAGGTTCCTGAGTGTGTTCATTACTGTTGTTCCTTGTGAGGAGATATGGTCATGAATGCACCATTCTTTGGACTTAAACTCTTAAAAACTACATCAGGAAAGATCAAAGAGAGACTGCATCTAATCATACTTGTCAGCGTTGAAAGAGAGAATCAAGATCAATAAGAATCAAGCCCCAAGATAAGAAGTTTAAAGTTCATTAAAGTGGAGCTAACAGCAAATTTTTCTGATTCTCTATGAACCTAAACCTTCATTGCTAGACTCATCTACCTATGACTTTCAACTTAGTAAGACTTGTAATCAACTATTGTGGCAATGGTTCTTATAAGAAAAAACGTCCTATGGTTAGTTCCAAGAAAAACTGACAATTTCAAAATTTTGACTCTATAAAAACAAGTTTTTGACTCAACTTTAAGATTCTATAAATATGACACAAAACACACAACATCAGTAACCACCTCCCCCAGACTTAAACAACACAGTCCCCAGTGTTATTAAGCCAAGAGTTGGTCAAAAAGATGCATGAGAACCGTAAAACCAAGGTGAAAAAGTGGTACCTCGCGAAGGGTCGGGTGACGAGCGTCACTGCGACCTGTATTTCAGAATCGTCAAGTTAGATAGTTATTAACGCAATGTTGTCATGTGTAATCTAAAGTTAGACTATTAGAGCACTCAAACACACATTTAATAACATTCAAACATAGCAATAAGAACCTGGTTCAACAATCTCACAAAACATCATCAAAGCAAACTGACAAACTGACTCTTTTTTTTATGTTTTTTTGGGCTTTTTAGCTATGTAATAGAAAAGTAAACTAAGTATATGAAAAAGAAAACTTACCAGTGGGTTGCCTCCCACTAAGTGCTTGTTTAAAGTCATTAGCTCGACTTTGATTGGCTGTTTAGACAGCTAGGGCATCATCCAGAGACACAATGTGTCCTGCTGGAATCTCGGCTTGCGCCTAATAATGCTTCACCCTTTGTCCATTGACAGTCTCCTCTCCTTTGGAGTTAATCAGGACAATGGCACCATGTGGTCGAGCTTCTTTGACAGTGAAGGGACCTGACCAACGAGAACGCAGTTTACCAGGAAAAAGCTGTAAACGAGAGTTGTAAAGGAGTACCTGGTCATTAGGCTCGAAATGTCTGGATATGATCTTCTTATTATGATATGCCTTTGTCCTCTCCTTGTATAACTTGGAGTTTTCATAGGCCAGATATCTGATGTCATCATGTTCAATGAGCTGTATCAAGCGCCTCTCTGCAGCAGGCTTCAGATCGAAGTTCATCTTCTTTATGGCCCATTCTGCTTTGAACTCTAGCTCTACTGGTAGATGGCACGCCTTGCCACAGAGCAGATAGAATGGTGTAGTCCCAAGTGGCCTTTTGTATGCTGTCCTGTAAGCTCATAATGCATCATCTAGCTTTGCTGACCAATCTTTCCTTGTCTTCCCAACTGTCTTCTCCAGAATCTGCTTGATCTGTCTGTTGGAAACCTCAACTTGTCCACTGGTCTGAGGATGATAAGGCGTGGCCACTCTGTGCTGTACACCATACTTCTTCAACAGCTTGTCAGAAACTTTGTAAACAAAGTGAGAACCACCATCACTTATAACAATTCGCGGGACACCAAATCTGGGGAAGATAATGGTCTTGAAGAACTTCAAAACCACTACAACATCATTAGTAGGAGTAGCCAACGCCTCTACCCACTTAGATACATAGTCAACAGCAACCAGAATGTATCTATACCCATAAGATGAGGGAAAAGGTCCCATGAAGTCAATACCCCAACAATCAAAGACTTCAACTTCTAGGATGAAGTTCTGTGGCATCTCATATCTCCTGCTGATCTTTCCTCTTCTCTGACAAGTATCACAGCTTGTAATGAATTCCTGGGCAGCTCTAAACATAGTAGGCCACCAAAAACCAGCTTGAAGAACTTTGGAGACTGTTTTGAATGTGGCAAAGTGTCCAGCATACTCTGACCCATGACAGTGAAAGAGGACGTCCTGCACTTCTTCTTCTTCTATGCATCTCCTGTAAATCCCATCAGCACAGTGCTTGTAGAGATATGGCTCATCCCAATAGAATCTTCTAAGTTCTCTCAAGAACTTCTTCTTAGCATAACCCTTGAAGTCATGTGGTTCATCCTCTGCAGCAAGGTAGTTGGCAATATCAGCATACCAGGGCCTCTTTGGATCATCCAGACCATAAACTTGCTCTTCAAAAGCTGTCCCCAAGCTTGCACAAATCGCAGCCAAGTTCAGAGTTTGGTGACGAGCGTCAACAGTATTGGTGACGAGCGTCACCATCCTCGTATGATTTTCTAGTCGCGATTGTTCTTTGTTGGTGACGAGCGTCACCCTCCTGGTGTCACTCGTCACTCTCCTACAGTTTTGTGAAAACTGCAGGTTTTCAACACTTTCTTCCTGTTTTCTTGTTTCCACCAAGTACACATTCTCTTCAGGCAAGAAATCATTGATTGGAACACTATCTTCGACCTGAATCCTGGATAGATGATCAGCAACTCCATTCTCAACACCTTTCTTGTCCTTCACTTCAATATCAAACTCCTGAAGAAGCAGAATCCATCTCAACAAACTTGGCTTTGCATCCTTCTTCTGCATCAGATACTTCAGTGCTGAGTGGTCAGTATGGACCACGACCTTGGAGCCAACAAGATACTGCCTGAATTTTTCAAAAGCAAAGACAACAACCAATAATTCTTTTTCAGTTGTTGCATAGTTCTTCTGAGCATCATCCAAAGTCCTACTTGCATAGTAAATGGCGTGGAGCTTCTTGTCTTTCTTCTGTCCCAGCACTGCTCCAACTGCAAGATCGTTGGCATCACACATCACTTCAAAAGGCAAGTCCCAATCTGGAGGCTGCACAACAGGAGCTGTAACCAAAGCTTGCTTGATCTGTTTAAAGGCGGATTTGCACTCTTCTGTGAACTCAAATTTCACATATTTGCAAAGAAGAGCAGTAAGGGGTCGTACTATCTTGCTGAAATCCCTGATGAATCTTCTGTAGAACCCAGCGTGACCCAGAAAACTCCTCAGTACTTTGACTGAATCAGGTGCTTGCAGACTTGTCATCATTTTAATTTTTGCCTTATCCACCTCTATACCATCTCCTGAGACTCTGTGACCAAGTACAATGCCATCTTGTACCATAAAATGGCACTTCTCCCTGTTCAGAATCAAGTGCTTCTCTTCACATCTCTGCAGACCTGCACACAAGTTGTCCAAGCAGCTCTTGAAGGAAGATCCATAAACTGAGAAGTCATCCATGAAAACCTCCATAAACTTCTCAATCATGTCAGTGAAGATCGACATCATGCATCTCTGGAAGGTTGCAGGAGCATTACACAGTCCAAAAGGCATTATGCGATATGCAAAGGTGCCATAAGGACATGTAAAAGTGGTTTTTTCTACATCATCTAGATGGATGGGGATCTGAAAGAAGCCTGAATAACCATTAAGGAAGCAGTAATACTTGTGATTCGCCAGCCTCCCAAGCATCTGATCGATGAAAGGTAGAGAAAAATGGTCCTTCCTTGTTGCTGCATTCAGCTTCCTGTAATCAATGCACATATTGTGTCCTGTCACAGTTCTGGTTGGAATCAGCTCATATTTGTCATTCTTCACCACTGTAACACCTCCTTTCTTGGGTACCACGTGCACTGGACTCACCCAATTACTGTCTGATATAGGATAGATGATCCCAGCTTGCAGCAGCTTCATAATCTCCTTCTTGACCACATCCTGCAGATTCGGGTTCAGCCTCCTCTGGTGCTTAACTGATGATTTTGATTCATCCTCTAAGTGTATCCTATGCATGCACAAGTCTGGAGAGATCCCTAAAATATCATCAAGAGAATAGCCAAGAGCTTTGCGAAATCTGCGCAGCTTACTTAGCAAAAGGGTGAGCTCTGCATTGTTCAATGAAGCATTAACAATAACATGATAAGTGGAGTTTTCTCTAAGAAATGCGTACCTTAGCCCTGTAGGGAGCTGTTTAAGCTCAACTTTTGGTGCTTTTGCTGCACTCCAATCACCCATTGCAGCAGCTTTCGCAGATGTGGTGACAAGCTCATCATGTGCAACCAGTTGCATCACATGTGCAGTAGCATCCATCATCTTTGTGTAGCCTGTTGCAGCAGCATCCAAATGCTCATAGTCTGCTGTAGAAGTGGTCAACGCCCTCTCCAAGGGGTCCTCTGAACTCATCTCATGGAAGATCTAATCAGCGATGTTTGTGAGAACATCCACATAAAAAAGTCTGTCCATATATGGTTGGCCTCTTCATCAGCTTGTCTATTTCGAATTTCATCACAAAATCACCAACATTCATCTCTATTCTACCCTTCCTGACTTCAATGATAGCTCATGTAGTAGCCAAGAAGGGTTCTACCAAGAAGGGTCTGCCAAGAATCAAGGGGTCTTTGGGTTCTTCTCCATATTACAGAACTACAAAATCAGTAGGAATCATGCAATCTCCTACTTTGATAGGAACATCCTCTAACACACCTTCAGGAACCCTAACTGATCTATCAGCTAGGACAAGAGATATCCTTGTAGCTTTAAAATCGGTCATCCCCAAGCTCTTGGCAACATAATGAGGCATAAGGTTCACACTAGAACCAAGATCACACAATGATCTCTCAAACCTGTCAGAAAAAATTGTGCAGTCTAAAACAAAGCTTCCAGGGTCTGAAAGCTTCTCTGGTACTCTGTTCTGAATCACTGCACTGACCTGCTCGTTGATCATCATAGCTCCAGACTTTAAACTCAAGTTATTGGTCATCATTCTCTTCACATACCTCCTTATAATAGGAGTAATCCTCACAGCATCAATCAATGGGATCTCAATAACTAACTTGTCCATGATAGCCTTGCATTTAGCATCTTCAAGCTCTTGTTTAGACTTTTTACGATGCTTAGGATAGGGTATCTTGGGTTTATACACTGTCTCCATAGCATTATCTGAAGTCTTAGACAAAACTGTGCTATGCTGCAACGGGTGACGAGCGTCACTCGTTTTGGACAAGTCGTAGTTGTTTGCTCGATTTTGGTGACGAGCGTCACCTCCTGGTGACGCTCTTCACCAACTTGTGAAGAAAAATCGTCGGGGTCATGCTCAATGGGTGACGAGTGACACCCATTATTGGTGATGAGTGTCACCCGTGGGTCTTCAGCAGAGATTTCTTCATCTCCATACTCTTCAAGTCCCATGAAATTTCTTGAGCTCAAACCCTTCTGCAACACTGGTTGCAGGTTCTTTCCACTCCTCAATGTGATGGCATTCACATGGTGTTTGGGATTAGCATCAGTTCTTCCTGGAAGAAATTCCATCTTGCCTCTGAACAGCTACTGTAGTTTGGGCAACTTGAACATCAATCTTCTTCATATGAGAGTTCAGACTCTCAATTTTCCCATTCAAGTCCTGATAGAGCGAATCTATCTTGCCATTGAAGTCCACTGTCAGCTTCTGTTATCCTTCTAAGATCTGTTCCAGCATAGCTTCGATCTTGTTCTCTTGTGGAGGTGCAGATTGGTAGGAAGAAGAACCATAGTTCCTGTTGAAATTTCCACGGTTCTGGAATGGTTTCTGGTACTCTATCTTCTGGAATGGAGGCTTAGGGGTGTAACCAGGCGTGCTCTGATTTCCTGTGAAGGCACTCTTCTGATTGTTGTTGTTGTTGTAGCCTCTGTTCCACAGTTGATTTCCATACATTGGACCCTGAAAACCGCCATAATTGATGAAATTCACATCTTCTTGCTCAACCTCCTCTGAACCTTCGAAAGTCTCCACTTCTGCAGCAAAATGAACTGACTTCTTTCCCACCAAGAGGCTGTGCATACTGTCCTGCTTAGCCTTAACTTCAGCAATCTGATTTCCATCACCCAAACCATCTTGTTTCATCTTCTGAAAATCTGCATTCTTGGTGATGTTTCTGCAGACCAAGTTCTCAATCAACCTGATTGCTTCTTCTGGTCTGTTGGTGTTGAAGTTTCCAGCACTAGCTGCATCCAGCGCCATATGGTATTTCCATTCAATGCCTCTGAAGAAGATCCCAAGTAGTTGCACCTGACTGAAACCATGATGAGGACAGTCCCTTTGATAAGATTTGAATCTTATCCAAGAAGCCATAAAAGCTTCAGTAGGTCCTTGTGTAAAGGATGCAATTTTCGTCCTCATGTCTTCTGATCTGGCATCATCATAGAAGTTGTTTAGAAAAGCATTCTTAGTGTCTTCCCAAGTGGTCAGTGAAGCAGGTTCCAGTTGCTTCAGCCAATATTCAGCCTCTCCTCCAAGAGAGTAAGGGAATAGCTTGCAGAACAGAAAGTCATTGGTAACTCCATTAGCTTTGACACTTGAAGCTAAATCTTCAAACCTCTCAATGTGATCCATAGGATGCTCATGAGGTAAGCCATGGAATGGATGCTGACCAACCAGCTGATAATAGACAGGTTTAAGCTCAAAATCGTTCCTCTGGAAGGCAGGAGGGCGGATTGCAGCTCTGTTGGCATAGAACTGATCAGGTCTGTTGTAATCACCTAGATTCCTCTGAACAAAACGCCCAGCAGCGTTATCAGCAGCAGCAGGGACTCCAGTGTCTTGTCCCACTTGTTGAACCTGCTGTTCAACTATGACATTCCCATCTTGATCAATCCTCTGCCCATCTTCGTTCCTCCTGTTTTCTTCTCTATCAACTAAGCGACCTTCTGCATCTTCAACCAAGATTAGTGGAGCAACCATTGTAGACTGTTTCTTAGTTTTCCTGATGGTCCTCTCCAACTTAGCAAGTTCATCGATGCTCAAAGTCACAAACTCCTTCTCTTTGTTGCTTCTGGTACTGCGATTAGGCATACACCTGAAATCAGCACAAATAAATGAAACTGAAAGTTAGTAAACAAATTAAGACTCAGACAAAATCCTAATACTAGAAATCGATAGGCAGCTATTACTCCCCGGCAACGGCGCCAAAAACATGATAGGGCTCATGTTTTACCCAAATAAAAACTACTGCAAGTGCACAGCAAAGCAGTCGTAGTATAAGGGGTTATCGAATCCCAAAGGAGTAAGTAAACTACACTAAAGAGTTCAAGTTCGGATTAAGATAAGAAATAAGTAATGAATGTAATGTGAAACAGTAAAATAAATGCAAATGAGCGTTTTATGCTTGTTCTTAAAGTTCATAAAGCTAAAAGCGCTAAGTCAAGACAATTCGCAGGTTGAATCCGAGAGTGTAGAATGCATGCAATCAGGAATGAATAAGAACCGTCTTGAACATGAATCACAAAGATATAACTAATCAATTCTCATTGTAGAAGTTAACTATGCCTAAATCACAGAGTTTCAAATCTATTTGCAAACCTCAACAACCTAAACATGCAGTAATGATCATGTTCAATTGTTCACAAAACTCCTAAGCCAAATCTCTTTGCAAATAGGTGTTTTGCTCATCTAAGACTAGTTCAGGTGATTAATAATGCTCTCACATCTATCAAACAACCTAGGGTTTCGAAATTCAGATGATGTGTCTAAGAAAATCGATATGAGTGCAAGCACAGATGAAGAACCAATGAATTTCCTAAAGTTTAACAATTCTACAAACTCTTCTTCAACCTTTGAAAAGCCCTAACTTAACTAACAAACTACTCAGACATTGTGATTTGAGAAAACATCATGAAAAGAATAGATTGCATAAAAAAATAAGAAGTAGAAATAAAGGAGTTTGAAATCTGCTTTGAAGGAGCCTGATTTGTCTCTCCAAAAGCTCTGTTACAAATCTCTCCCTAAAGCTCTCTAGAATAATAAGATACAAGATATCTGTCAAAAGAATGGCTGAAAAACCTAATATACAAGGTAAAACACGATATGAGGCCTTTTTGCAAATACTGTAACTTATGGGCCAAGACTGCAAATAATGCTCCTTCTTTTATGAAACCAGCCACGACCCTTCCTCTAGGGGTGACAAGCGTCACCAGCTTGGTGACGAGTGTCACCCAAATGCATATTTTCTTCTCCGAGCTGGATACTTCGTGGCTTCAACTTGCAATGCTCCAAAAAGCTTCAATATCTCCAATTATGCTCCGGCCATGCTATAGCCTGCAAAGACTCTACTAGGACTCTAAAAAGACCAAAAAGACTTAATAAAAAGAACTTCTATCATGGTTAAAAACCATAAAAACCATGATATATCATAGCTCCAATGTGATGTGAGCCAACTTGATGTATATATCATCCAAGCGCTTCCTGTAAATCTCTTCTTGAATAGCTTGCAGTTGAAGGATTTGCTGCAACATCTCAGGGTCACTCAACTCATGAGGTGGAAGTGGACTACCTTGGGCGTTGTATGGATGTAAGGGATCAGAAAGCTGGTGCTGGTCTCCATAACTGCTGAGATAAGCAGCACCATAAGCTTCATAAGGGTATCCATGGTTGAAGCCACTTAGAGAGTCTTGGTAGTAAGCTTGAGGGTGAAACATTGTACCTATAAGAAAACAAAAGAAAACGAAAATTAGTACTGAAATAAATGCTTAGTTTAAACAAGAACTCAATCTAAAATGCATTAAAAACAATCCCAAGAGGCAACGACGCCATTTGATGTTAAGGTTTTTGAACCTTTTGATCAATCCTCAAACATACATGTCATTGTAGTACTTGAGGTGTCAATCCACTTGGGAAGTTAATGACAATTGAGATGCAGAGAACTATGCTAAGCTAAGCTAATAGGGAAGGGTTTTGATTTCTAACAACCTAATGGCAAACAAAGAAGCAAACGAAAGCAAGCAAAGAGCAGTAATAGCAAAGGAAAACAGAGCAAAAACAGAGTAATAGCTAGACTTCAAAGATTAAAAGATGGTTCAATATCAAGGCAATGGTGATAGGGTGATTCATGTTCATGTCTAGGGTGATCAAAACAAGCAATTCTAAACACTCAACCTTAGGTAAGGAACACTAATAAAGACTAATTCAATCTCTTGGCATTAATCTCTTTGCTAAATCACTTTTCAAACCCACTTTTGGTGGTGTATCTATGACAAGCAAGCATTGAAATCAAGTTCCATAAAACCAATTAGCATGCTAGACATCTAATCTCTTAGGCAAGGTTTACTAATCTCTTATACAATATATCAAACATCAACTCACATTCTCATGCATAATCAATGTCTAAAGGCAATTTCTCCACCAATGTGGTACTAAGCAATAAGCACATTCAAGCAAGAAATAACAGATGCAAAGACTCATGATTATCTAAACACCATTTTCAAGCATTGAACTTCATTCAGGCATTTCATCAAACACCTAGTGTGCATGTGAAAACATAAGATCAACTTCTCCAACAAAGAGGTACTAAGCATTAATCACAATCATATAAGAAAGGGAATGAGAAGATCTAAGCCCTAATCACCCTAAACAATCACTAAAATTACCCCATCTGTCCTAATCTTAAACCTAAAGCAAACTACTCACTAATCATGGTGAAAACCATCAAATCTATGAATATAATTAATTATGATTAGGGAGACCAAAGATTAAGGGAATGCAAACTTATATTGAAATAAACCCAGATTCAGATACAAATTATTCAAAATCTAGAGAAGAAAAGAAGAACTGCTGGATAAAAGCTTGTTCCCAAAAATTAGGGATTTTCAGTATTTATAGGAGTCTAAGCGGAGTGGTAAAATTGTAAATAAATGGTCTTTAGTCTGGAACTGTATCGGTCACCAGTGATCGATGGGAGTGATCGATGGTGCTTCCGCTGGGTTCCCATCGGTCATCTTTGACTGATGGGTTTGATCAATGGACTTCTGCTGGATCCCATCGGTCAGTCTTGACCGATAGGCTTGACCGATGGTGCATCCGCTGGGTTCCCATCGGTCACTCCTTAACCGATGGGCTTGATCGATGGGATCTTCAGTTCCTCTGCTGCCTTGTACCGATCAGAACAGACCGATGGGCTTCGTGCTGTGACCGATGGAAATGACTAATGGGGATGACCGGCTTCACGAAAACTTCTTTAATTTTCTAACCACTGATGGGAATGACCTGAAACCAACTCCAGAGGCAAGCTAACTCACGGGGATACAACAGTTTTCAAGACTTTTGAAGCTGAATCGGACTGGAGATGCTTTGCCCGAGCCGGTTTTGTCAGGTGAAGTTTTTGGCCGCTTCAACAAGGTGCACCTTCTTCTTGGGTCTTTTCATGCCTTGTGCTGCATCCACCATCATCTCCCATGGTCCTTGTAGTCTCCACACTCTCCAAACATACCTGCCAAACTTCTCAGATACACAAAACATGCAATGTACACCCTAAATCTACACTAAGCCCTAATTGAATGCAAATGAGACAAAAGCAAGCAAAAAATTATACTTAAAGACTATAAAACAATAAAAAATGTATGATAATATGGTGTAAATAATGACTTTATCAGAAGTCAGTGGTCTCCTTTGCGCTTGAATTCTTTAGTTCGGGTGAGCTACCAGGTGGAACAAATGACGCACTTGTGGTTCTTATACCTAAAGTCCTAAAACCAGAGACGATAATGCAGTTTAGATCGATAAGCATGTGTAATGTTTTATTCAAAACTATTACTAAGGCCATGGTCATACGACTGAAACAAGTCATGCCGAACCTCATAGGACCTGCTCAAGCGAGTTTTATCCCAGGCCAATTGAGCATTGATAACATTGTTGTAGTGCAGGAGGTGGTTCACTCACTGAGACGTAAGAAAGGAAGGAAAAGATTGTTATTGTTGAAGCTAGATCTTGAGAAGGCATATAACGGGTATTGGGACTTTTTGGAGGACACGCTCCGCGCTGCACGGTTACCAAAGAAGTGGATTGGGTGGATTATGGAATGTGTGACCAAACCCTCAATGTCTATCTTGTGGAATGGGGAACAGACAGAAGCTTTCAAACCACGGAGAGCTTTGCGTCAAGGAGACCCGCTCTCCCCCTACCTCTTTGTACTCTGCCTCGAGAGACTATGTCAGCTGATCGAGAAATCCATTGCTGCCAACCAGTGGAAACCTATTAGTATCTCTCACGGAGGACCTCGACTGTCTCACGTATGTTTTGCAGACGATTTGATTCTATTCGGTGAAGCTTCAGTGTCTCAAATCCGAGTGATAAGGAGGGTGTTAGAACGGTTATATGTTGCTTCAGGACATAAGGTGAGCCTCGACAAGTCGAAGATCTTTCTCCGGGAATGTCAGTCGGGAGTTGGGGGCTTTAATAAGTTTAGAGAGTGGTATACAAGCGAGAAGGGATTTGGGAAAGTATCCAGGGATGCCTATCCTACAGAAAAGAATCAATCGTGACACATTTGGAGAAGTCCTAGAGAGAGTCTCATCTCATTTGGCGGGGTGGAAGGGTAAAATGCTGAGTTTTGCAGGCCACTTGACACTGACAAATGCTGTTCTTTCATCAGTACCAATGCATACAATGAGCACGATTGCCTTGCCGAAGTCAATCCTCTCACCTTTGGATCAAGTATCGAGGGAATTTGTATGGGGAGATACATCTGAACAAAAGAAACAACATCTTTTGGCTTGGAAACGGGTTTACCTACCAAAGAGTAAAGGAGGGTTGAGGATTCGTCTGTCTCACGAAATGAATAAAGCCCTGTTAGCAAAGGTTAGTTGGAAACTTCTGCATGACAAGACAAGCCTCTGGGCTAGAGTACTGCGTAGTAAATACAAGGTTAGGGATCTTAATGATTTATCATGGACCATAGTGAAGGGTAAGTGGTCATCAACCTCGCGAAGTGTGATGTCAGGAATGCGAGAAGTTGTGATACCAGGCGTGAGTTGGGTGCTTGGGAATGGATGTAAGATTCGTTTCTGGGAAGATAAATGGCTGCTAAATACGCCATTACTTGGCCTCTCAGAAACAGAGATTCCCACACAGCTGAGGAATAACCTTGTATGTGACTATTGGAGAGATGGAACAAGACGTCTTCAACTTGCGGTGGTAATGTTGGACAATGTCACGGGAGCATAGGATAGAATAAATTGGGGACATAGTCAGAATGGAGAATTCACGGTAAAGGCAGCGTATGCCTGCCCCACACAACAGACTATGACGAGACAATGCCTGAAAATTCTGTTTTATCGAATTTGGACTGTGGTGGCCCCAAAGAGAGTTAAACTGTTTGCTTGGTCAGTCATAAATCAGCTTATTATGACCAATATTGAGAGACAGAGAAGACATCTCAGTGCCACGTGAGTATGCCAAGTTTGCAAAGGAGGTGATGAAACCAGTATACATGTTACGAGAGATTATCCAGCAATGGAAGGTATATGGAATCGAATTGTGCCAGTGCGAAAACGTAGGGGGGTGTATTCAAAATAGAATTTATAGTGATTTGTACTAAAATCACAAACTCTTTGTTATTGAAACATAAATTTTAAAAAGATGTTTAAAATTCAATGTTATTGAACTAGTGATTAGTAAATGTAACTTCAAATTCACTATTATTGGAAATAATCTAAGTAGTGGATTTTAAGAAATTTGGAGTGACTTTAAGATGTTTTGATAGAATTTCCTAGGTAAAAATATATGAATCCAAATCTCATGGTTTTAGGTGGAGTTTGATAGAATTTTGATATCAAATCATAACAATTTCTATAATTTAACCAAATCATCTAAAAACTCATTAAAACTCAAATCCTTACAAATCATTTCGAATGTTAAGTTGAATACACCCCCCATAGTGGCTTCTTTCAAGGGTAAATATTTGAGTGGTGTTTTGAGAATTTGGAGGACCACTCGGAGCAGATTGGTTATCCTTGGTCAACTATATTTGCAATTGCGATTTGGTGGGGCTGGAAGTTGAGGTGCGGAAATATTTTTGGGATGAATGACAAGTGTCGGGACCGGGTATGATTCATAAAGAACCTTGCCAAAGAACTGTTTGACGCTCACTTGGCAATACCAACATGTCTACACGGGTGGAGAGACAAATAGCTTGGAAACCACCATTGGGCGACTGGATGAAACTCAACACGGATGGAGCATCAAGAGGGAACCCGGGACCTGCAACGGCTGGAGGAATCTTAAGAAATGCAGACATGGAATGGTGCATTGGTTTTACTCTTAATATCAGCATATGCTCTGCTCCGTTGACCGAGTTGTGCGGCGTATATTATGGTCTATTTATAGCTTGGGAGAAGAGAGTCAAAAGATTGGAGATCAAGATGCACTCAAAGGTAGTTGTTGATCTCCTTAATTCAGGGGTTAGTGATGTTCACCTCCCATCATTCCTAGCACAGCTGTGCTATGGCTTTATCGAAAAAGACTGGAAGTCCGTGTTTCGCATGTGTTCAGAGAAGCCAACAGACTTGCAGATGGTTTGGCGAATCTGGCTTTCTCGTTACCGTTATGTATCCGGTTGTTGGAGTCTCCTCCGAACGAGCTTCATACAGTCGTTATGAAAGACAGAAATGGTTTTACAACAGCTCGAATTGTGAGGATGTAAGAAATGTTTGTGGTTTTTAATAAAAGTGGGGAGAACATCTCCTATTTCGTACCAAAAAAATAACCTATTTGTGCTAACTTTGTCGAACACTATTTGAAACATGCATTGGTCAGCATGATCGGACAAATCTATTTTCAAACATGCATTGGTGAATAGAAATAAATTTATCGTTTTTTTTTTGTCAACAGCCTCTCATTCTAGAACGGTTCAGAAATCCAAACCCATGGATTTGAGTTTATGTAAAGGTTGTCACGAGTACTCCGTGCTAACTTATCTGCCTTCGTATTTTGAGCGCGTAGAATATGCTTGATGGAGAAAGAAATGAATTATTTCTTGTTTCTCTCATATTCCTCCAAGTGCAATGCGAAAGCCGGCCATTCTTCTGGTTTGGACACCATCTTCAGCAATTCAGAAAAATCTGTAATGAAAGTCATCGCTACTCTTCGTGCATCGAGCATGCAATGCATAGCCCATATGAGTGCTTCCTATTCTGTATGTGATGGAAAAATGCTTTGTCATACATTTTTGGCCCCATGAATGTGTCTTTCGTCCCTTGTTCTTGGCAAAGCAACTCGAGCCCAGTGTTTGAAGAGGTCTCCTTCCAGGAACCGTCTGTTTGACATATTAAACCCACATTAGCGGTAGTGTCCGATTGTGGTATATCATGACATTCAGGCCAAACATCATCAGATTGTGCGAGCGCCCGAACCTCAGCTTTTGCTAGAGCATGCTTTAAAACTATCCTCGAACCCCGATCGATGTTAGAAAAACTTTTATCGTTTCTGGCCTTCCAAATATACCATAGTATCTATGGGAATATTTTTATACCTCCTATGTTTGGTAATAATCAAAACAAATATGCCATATTTAAATATATAGCCATCATGGGAAATCCTGATTGGGGGTTAGGAATCATCGAAAGAGCCCACACTTGAAAGACTAGGGGCATTCAAATAAAGTAAGATTTATAGTTTTACATTCTGCACCGTATTTTTGGCATTGTGGATCGCAATTAATTCTTCTGCTACGAAGCTGATCTATTGCCGAGATACATCTCGAAATAATCTGCCAGAGAAAATGCTTCATTTTAGTAGACATTTAATCTTCTAAATGATGATATTGTAAGTATTAATATATATTTTGCATATTTATATTTTTAAATAATTTAATTTTGAATGCTTTATTTGTTTGCTATATATTTTTTCAAAAACGTTTTTTATATGTTGAAAAATATACTTAAATTAATATATATAATATATGTAATATATATTTTAATTACTAAAATATATATTCAATTTTGAATATATAAATAATTTCTTTTATTGTTATGCAGATTAATCAAGCCAAAAAAATGTTCAGGAAAGAATCGAAGATTCAAACTTTAAAACAGGTTGGAAATTTAAACATGTTTGAAATATTATCAAAAACTTTGAAAAATTTCAAGCTGTTGTACCTCCTAAACGCCTATCAATCCCACATGGTCCCGTGAATACATCTTTATAGTCAGAAAACTCTACACTTGATTCTCCTACACAAGAATTTCAAGGTTCGTGTTCTCTAAATTTGGATGATGACAACAAAACTGTTGGCAGATCTCCATCTCCTTCTCCACGACCAATTGGGATAATGAAATCCAAAATAAAAAGAAAACTTGTTGATTAAATAACAACAGCTATCAACACCTTAGAAGAAGGAAATAAGCAATTAAAGGAGTAATTAAAGGAGCAATCAAAGACAAGACCATTTAGAGATTCAAAAAAAAATTAGAATTATGCTTTGAAAGAACAGATAGAAGAAAAAAAAAATTATTTGTCCTTGTTTGCTTGAAGGCAAGCAAAGGCAGGTATTGAGGTGTTGATAGGTTGCATAATTACATCATTTTAAGCTTTATTTTATATAGTTTTCCATTGCATATCATCTGTTATATAGTCCAAAATGTCCCATTTGTATTCATATTAGACTTAGGGTGCATTAGTGTTAGGAATGCATATTCTTTTGTATTTAGAGTGTATTCTTTTGTATTTAGAGTGTATTCCAGGTCCTTATGAAGAAATGAAGGATGTTTGAAGAGTTGAGGATCAAGCTGAAGCAAGGAGAAGAGCTCAAGGAAGTTGGAGAAGTTTCTGGAGTTTGTATCGAAGTGGTGTATCGAGCAAACATCTGACATTATGGTATATCAGGCAGAGTATTGGGCAAGCAGCCAATATGGAAGATCGAGCAGAAACCAGTGTTCTGGAAGCCCCATTATCATCCAGTTGTATTAGCCAACTAGCCGATATCCGAAGAGAACTTTCTGTATCGACCAGTTTGTATCAGGCAGTCAGACAATACAAACCCTCTTCCGAGCAGTTTTGACTTTGGTCAGCCTTTGGATTTCAGGGGTTGACCAAGTTGACCAGACTTTGACCCTTGAATATAAAAGCAAAAATTTATATTTTAATCATTGATCATTAATTTTTTGCTTTTATCTTCTTTAGCAAGAAACCTAATCTATAATCTCTCTCTTGTTCTTGAGCTTTATCTGATTTTTGGTATTTGTAAGCAACAATTTGAGTTTTCAGAGACGTTTGCATTTCTTTTTATTGATTATCTTATTTTTCCTTCTAATCATGATTTCTTACATCCTTTTCTTAGTTTTTGATAGATCAAACATGAATTGTGAGTAGTCTTTTCTGGGTTTTTGGATGGATTAGATTTAGGATGATCCAAGGCTTAAAACATGATGTTTAGGTATATATAGTCTTAGATCATTCACTATTAGGTGTTCTTAATGCTTGATTCTTTCTGATCATCTGAAATTCAAATCTAGGCTTTCTCTACATCAAAAGTATATGTTGAAATGCCTGAACCAACCTCTTACTAGATTTGCTTATCTTTACATTTGAGAAATAGATGACTAGGGAGCTTATTGGCTAGATTAGACTATTTCTTTATGCTTAGTTGTTTCCTGATCACTAATGAGAGTTAGATCTTGATTAGGTTGCATTCATAGGAATAATTGTCATGAGAATGAATTGATTTACATGTTAGAGTTCTATGCTAAAGGATTATGCATTCATTGATTGTTTGAATATTTTGTTTGAGGCCAATGATTATTCTAGGTTGATTATCACTTTTTGAACCCTCTTGTTAATCATTTGATCATCTCTTTCTTTGTTTTGCTCTGTTTACTCTATTTCCTTAGACTTGAAGTTGTGTTTAGCTTGAAACTATTTGCTGCTTATGGTTGATCTTTTATTTGTTGCTGTTTGGTGATCATTTAGGTTGCTAGAATCATAAAACTCTTTCCCTTAGATCACATAATATCTTGTATTCTCTATATATCATCTTTCTCACTTGGATTTATCAAAAACTATTTGCTATACTACAACTGATCAGTAGTGGGTTGATTGTTTAAGTAGACAGTAAAATCTTCTTATCGGTTTCTTACTTGGATGTGCAGATTTTCTTCGATCGTTCTGTTGCTATGATCAGATTTGCATGTATTTGTTGTATTGGAAATTTATAAATTCAATCGAAGAGGAAGTTACTCTTTTTTTCAATCCTGAATATTGTTTTCTTTGTTTTAAATATTTGTAGTTTGCTTGATTGTGGAAGTTGCCTACGTGCCTTTTTTGGGATCAAGCCACAATTTGGTTTAACGAATATTCCTTTTGCGTTTTTGGGATCTTGTTTATTGATTTGTTTCTTTTGTCATTTCCAACTTAGTCCATAGTTCTTGGATCTATTTCAAGCGAAGTTGTCTTTTGAGTTTCGACCTTCGATTGCGATTTAGTCAGTGTAGTTGCAGCCCTTTTTCTCGGTACTCATGATCGGCTTTAAACGTTGCACTGTTATTTGGTTATATCTGATATATAAGACACACTAATACAGACTCCAAAACTCGAAAAAACCATAATAGAAGACGATGGCGTTTGCGATTTGATGAAGACGCAAGACAAAGCCGAAGACGATATCTTAACAGATCGAGGCATATATTCTCAATTCCGTTTTAAGCCTTCAAGGATTGGATTTGGAATCCAAGAATCAAGGTTTTTGATATGATTGTTCTTCACGGTGGAGGAGATATGGAAAAAGGACAGATCTTATCTTCAGTGGAGGATATTTTCGAATTTGGAACATCAATTCCTTGGGATTCCTATGACAATCTCAGGCATGAAGTCCAGAGTTTAAGATTTTTTGGAGTATAAGTCGGGATCTTCAAGAAAAATAAAGAATTGAAAAGTATCAGGGAACGCTTTATGATACGCGTGAAATTGGGTTACAGATTGGGATTCAGGGAAATCAGGAAAAACAATTGAAGGAAAAAACTTTGTCCAGTTTGATACTACTAGAAACTGATCTGCCCGGATTTATCTATTATTTTATATTAAGATTTTTTATTTATTTATTTTATTTTATATATTGTTTTAGTTTTACTTATTATCGTAAAATATGTAACTGGAATATTTTTCTAATATAAATAATGAAATGCTAATTATTTTAAAAAAAATTATAGTTATACGATACCATAAATACATATGTCTTTATATTAACTATTTTTAATTAATTGACTATTTTATGTAGTTTATTTCTATCGACAATAATAAAATGATTTTACGATCGATCTTACACATTTTCTTTATTTGTTTTCGAAATAGATTTTTATTTTGAAATAAATATTTAGTTTTATGATTTTTTACTTTTAAACTAATGTCATGTGGAAATCAATTTATAGTCTCTCTTCAATATAGTTTAAAATCATTTAATTGTAAATTTTTTTTGGCTAGAGTATATACATTTTGTTTTTTACCAATAACATTATTGATATGTAGGTTTTGATTTTTATCTATTTTTATGAATTTTAGTGTATTTTCTCTAATCATTGTGCGATCTTTTTTCTTTCTTGATTATTTTTATAGGTTTTTCAAGTATGTTTCCATATTTTTCTTTGATTCTTTTTAAATTAGTATTCTAAATTATTAATTTTATAAAATTTAGTTCTTTTCTTTTATAACTTATTATTCTGAATTTTTTATAACTTATTCTCAAGCACAATAGTCCTACGTTTTTTTCCTTTTGTATAGATCAAATTTTTTTATGCTACATGATTTAAAGCTTTGATCTTTCTCTTTTTTCTTACAGAAAACTTTGGTCTTTTATTCATGATAAACCTTCATTCATTTTACAAAGTATAATATATATGAATGGTTTTATTTTAGTATTCTGCATATATATTTATGAGTATTTTTTTTAAGTTCAACAACTATTATGTGCAAGTTCTTCTATATTTGTTTGACTTCAACTTCTGTTTCCACATTTATTTATTTTTGTTAAAAGGCCTTCCATATTTTATATTTTTGTTTTTCAATTAGCATTTTTTCTTCATAGAGAACATGCAGTTTTTATTGTAAAATATATATTTATTGTTACTTTTAAGTTAAAACTCACAAAAAGTTAATTTTATGTGAAAATCTAAAATATTTAAAAGCCCACAAAAAATAAAATATTGATGTGGACACTCTAGATGGAGAAAAACCTCTCTAGTTATATATATGATTTTGAGACTTTATGTTTTTGAGATTCAAATAATAAATGGAGATTCACAGTTTGTCAGAATCATGTGGATTCTATTGAGGGAAGAAAGAGTTTTGGGAAACAAAATGTTATTTACATTTAGGATCTTGATGAGTGACTCACAGTATTAATTGCAGCTATTCAGTGAGAGTTGTGGTGATATGATTCATGGATATGAAGGGTTCTCGAAAACGGAAAAGGTAACGGGATACTTTTAAATTAAATTTCGGGATGATTGCCAAAATCAGGGAGACAAGGAATCCAATTACTAGAGTGGTCATCGGAAGGAGATTATGAAAATATTTTGGGTAAAGAGTACAATATAAATGAAGCTACAGATTGTGATTCAATTGTATACCTCTCTCAGTGCATTCTATTGGTCTCTCTCTTACATCTATTTGTTTTCTTGCACTTAGTAGCTTACACTATGTCTCAAGCAAGTCGCATTGTCTCTGGTGGATGAAACAAAGGCAAAGATATTCTCGCACCCTGACTGATGATCACGGTGACACATTTTGACAACACAAAGCTGATCAATGCTTACTCACAGACATTCATAGAGAGATGTATGAATTTTGTGGTGCAAGATATAAAGTTGTTTTTATTCATGTTTCCCCGGATTTGAAAGGTGGAGGAGAGAGTAGCAGGTGCAGATCTTGGTATGGGGAGCTTTCAGTTCAATTTGATGAAGAGGAGGACATTACGTCGGTGTAACAAATGGAGCACTTCCAATTTGATGGTTGGATGGTGGTGCTAGTCTGATACAATCCTCCCAAGGACTCGGTACCCTTGAGTTGGTAAATGAATATGCCTTAGATTCAACTAGCTATGAAGCCATGAAGAACAAGGTGATGGATTGATTGGTCACATAGAAGCTGCAGAAAGCTTTTGATTTACCAATATGATTCTGAGGATATTACACACCAAAGAAATCGAGATGTGATTGTTGGATATGACACACCAAACAATTGACATGGTCTCTTGGATATGACACACCAAGAAGATCAATGGATATTACACACCATGATAAAAAAAAAAAGATGAGAATCAGTTTCAACGGGTTCCAAAAATAATAAACTCAAGTCTATTTTTATTCATGATTTTGGACCTCTATAAATAGAGAAATTACATCCTATTCCGTCCATAAAAGAGCCTAACATGAAGAGCATCTAGAAAAACGAAATTCAACTATAATCTGCATGAAAGAGAAAAAAATATGCAATAGTAAATATAATCTTTCTTATGCATGAAAATGTGTCTCTCTTCATAGATTTTGAGCTTCAAATAAGACCTTCTTTCTTTAAATTCAGCCCAGGAAGTTGCAAGCCTTCATTAAATGTTTTGCTCCAACATCAGATTTCATAATCACATCATATTTTGATGGGAGCCACTTATGGAGCCAAACTATCATTTGGCTCACACTTTTTGGGTCTATATGATGGTTATCCTCTGCATTTTTGGATAGAGCCAACATTTAGGAGTATTAGGCAAGCAATTGGTGAGGTCAAAGGTGCGGACTTGGATGGAGGCAGAGCATATATCCGTATGGATGGTTTCAAGCCTCTGATCCTCGAAACATCGGCTGAGTTTCACAGTGGGGATGAGACAGTGGTGATACCAAGGTATAAGAGGCTTCATTGTTTCTGTCATGAGTGTTACAGCCTCTGTCACGGGTCTAGTAAGTGCCCAAGGGTGTATCCAAAAAGGGGGAGTAGGGAAGAGGCTCGTTACAAGGAAGACAAACAAGATGGTGGAGCTATGGGCTACAAAGTTTCCTTAGTAGTTACGAGTGAAGAGAATGGGGACAATCCCCATCAGAAAATGGCACATCTTTAGTTGTTAAGGGGAAAAGAAAATTTGGTGGAGTCATCGGAGGACAAGCGATCCAGTCACCATGGCGACAACAAGAATAGGCAAGGTGGAGACAATACGATGGGCTTTAGGATGCCACTTAGTATCTACCACCAAAGGAGATGAGAAAGCTCTAAGAATAGTCCCACTCAACATTCGGTCAAAAAGTGTAGAAAAGAATTCAACTTTGAGGATATAGTGTTAGGCATGCATGCATGATTGATTGATCGAGTTATCATGATTGAACCTAATGAGGCAATAAATGAAAACATGGAGGTATGATTACAAAGTGGAAATGAGATGCTGCAAGATCATGAGGGTAAAATTTTGGAAGTAGATAATCGTCTCGACGAGGGTTTTATGGAGGATACTTCATGTGATATTGATGAGGTTGATTTAAGTGGTGGAATAGAGAAAAAGTTGGATGAAAGTATTCAAGACAAGTATGAAGTTGCTGGTGTGGAGATAGATAATCATGAGAAGATGCCAATGGATCCGGTAACTTTTGAGGGAACATGCAATGGCAACGAGATAAGGCAAAAAAAACTATTCAAAGGCTCATTTGTGGTTGGTGATAGTTCAAATTAGCTATTACATGCAACAAAACCAAAGAAAAAATGGGACACAGGATATCAAACACGGTGGAGACAATGGTCCGATCTGATCTAGGAAGATTGAAGCTTCGACTGAGGGGTCAAATGATCAATATGTTATCTAATGAGGGTTTTAAACTGGAATTGTCAGGATTTGAGTACCAGGTACACAATAAGCTACCTTGGGGAGAAGAAATACAGACATGGTTTCTTATTTTAACTATTATTTGAGAAGCATGTTTAATGAAAAAATCTGATGTGTCATCACCTTAGCAAAAGTTAGTGTAAATTAATAGTGACATGGAATTGTGACATAAAAATGTGACATGGCAAATTTCCTAAAATAAATAAAATATTTTGATTAGTTGAGTTATAATTAAATAAATTATAAAATTATAAAATAAATACACTAGATTATAACAATAAAAATAATAAATTTAAATAAACAGAAAATAATAATTATTTATGATTTCAATTTGTTTTTACATATATTCATAATATATTGCATAAAATATGATTACAAAAATTTTACAACCAATTTATATTTTAAATTTTTAAATAGAAAATTAATAATAAATTATCCAATAAGATAGTATATACGCTATAAATTAATAAAGTTGGTTGTATGATATATTATTATTTGTATATAGTTTTTTGAACATTTTTATATAATTGTTTTCTAGAATTTATATAGTTTTCCTTACATTACCATTTCATTTTATCTCTTATCCTTTTTTTAAATAAATAAAAAGTTTATATCATAGTCATACTCATATATACAATCTCATTGTAGATCGAGAATTTGAGATCAGAAATAAAACGCAATGTAACCGGATAAAAATAAATTATAAATAAGAAAAAATAAATATGAATAAGAAGTAGAAGTAAAAAAAAATCTCTATAGTTTTGTTTTCCCGTAACACTTTCAAACTTTGTTTTATGGAGTCTTTTAAAAATATTTTAAAAACAATTATAATAAACACATGTGTCACTCAATTTTTATAATGAACACATGCGTAAAGACCAACCATAAGAAATTTATTTTCTTTATCAAACCAACTTCTCAATATTGGACAAAAGAGATGAGCAGAGAGCTACCGGAGAATCTTTATAAAATATGATTTTACAAATTTTATAACAAATATTTATTATATATTTTATTTGATATAAATAAATATGAATAAGAAGTAGAAGTAAAAGTAAAAATGAATTTTTGCGACTTCGATTTTCTGTAAAACCCTGAGGCTATGGCTTTGGTTTGTAATACTTCTAACCCACATTTTTAAAAAATATTCTAATTTAGAGAAAAAATAGCAATGTTATTTTTTCTTCTATAATTTGAGGAAAAACTAACAATCTTTCTTTTTCCATTAAAATAAAAATAGGTTGGAGAGAAATCCACCTATATTTTAGAGAAAAAATATAAAAATACATTGAAGATGATCTTAATGTTTAATATATTATTCAAAGTTAAGAAAAAAATTATGAGTCAAAGAAGACAAAAAAGAATAATTTTAATCAATTTTATGTTTTTATTTTGAAATATTTAAAAATATTATCTTACACATATTAATTCTTTCATGCATATTGTTTTTTACAACATCTTAAAATATTATTTCATAAATCAAGTTTTGTATATGTTATGATCCATTAAATTAAGATTAACACATATATAAAAGTTAGGAACAGAAAACTCTTATTTTGTAATATAACAATTAAATATTAAATATATTATTTTACATTTTCAACCATACACATATAATTCTAGGATCCAGCTGATTTAAGAGTTTATGGAAGCGAGCGATTATGGGCTATAAAAAAATTGATGAAGAGGTGATGGGAGAGCTACCCGAGAATTTTATAAAATAAGAATTCACAAATTTTATAATAAATCTTTATTATAATTTTGATTGATAAACCATATATCATAAAGTGCTAAAAATAAGAAATTTTTATTAAATACAAAACGTTATAAACAGTTTTCGTGATTATAGTTAAACGCCAAAAAACTGTGTTGTGTAAAATCATAATGTTTGCGAAAAATATCAAAAACTAACTCACACCTAAATATTACAATTCACTTATTTATAAATCATCACTACATGCATAATATACATTTTTTATATAAAAAAAATCAATCATACATTATAAAAATATATATTACATAATATATATTTTGTTATTTTTTTTAACACATAAAATCCATACTTCAATTTTTTTCACAAATATGCAGGTAGATATAAATATTAACTGTTCAAAAATCAAAGTCACATTCAAATTTGTCATGCACACATTTTCTTAACCTCGATTACAGCCTAATTTTAATTTTAGTTATTAGTCAATTTTTATTTATTAAAAAAAATCTCTATTTGTCCTAAGAACGGTGAGGTGGTTGGTACGCACGAATGTACAGACCAACCATCTACCTGCTCTTAGGATAAGTAGTAATGGTAAAACCTATTTTAGTTTACTTAGCAATAGTTCAAGAAAAAAATGTATACTTAAAATATATGATAAGATTGTATTGTGCAAAGAGAAAAATAAATATAATATAGATAATATTCTAAAAATATTATAATTATATGTTACTTTAAACGTTAGAAAAAACAAAAAAATTTAAAAAGACACAAAACAATATGAAACGTTTGTGTGATTGTTGTTAAACACTAAAACTGTATATGTATAAAAACGTAACGCTTACGTAATAAGTTTTCTAAAGACACAAAATGATCTGAAATATTTGTGTAATTATTGTTAAACGCTAAAACTATATATGTATAAAACATAACGCTTACATATGTATAAAAAATTAAGCAATACTTAAATATTATAACTAATTATGTCAATAAAAAAATTATACTTGCACATGCGTGCGGGCCAACCATAAAAATTAAATAAATTATTATATATTTTATTGTTTTCAGTTTATTTAATTATCATATTTACACTTTTATCTAATGAAGTATTTTAAAAATCTGGGTTAATGTTTTTTTATCTTCAATTTCTATTAAAATCTATAACATTTTTTATTTGATTTATTATTATTCTTAATTATTAAAGATTTATATAATTTTGATATAAACACATAATTAATCATATACAAATAAATTATATTTAATATATAATATTAATCATCTATTTAATATATAAAATATTTTATAGCCCGCACACGGTGCGGACCGATCACCTAGTTTCTTTTTAAAACAAAGCAATGATTCAATATTTTTGGAGCAATTTCAATTATATTTTGGTTATGATTCATTATATACAGTTGAACCGTGTGGGGCCTGTGATGAACTTGCCTTATTCTATAATACAATATTTAATGTTTAAATTTTATTTTCAAATAAAAGACTTATTGGTATTAAGACAAGTATTGAAGAATAAATAACTTATTTGTATTTTGCTTATGGAGACCTGGTCCCAAAATTGAGAGAACAAGTATATGAGCGGTTAACAAGAACAAACTTGACAAAGCTGGCGTAACATGCAAAATATATGATGTAGACAAGACAGAGGTTTGCTACAGAAGGATGACATGATTTATTTCTATTTTTATATGTTGAATATATATGGATGGTTGGATCAGATCAATGATCTATTGTGGCGACAATTGAATTAAATAAAATAAAACTATGAAAACAATTCAGGTTTGATAAGACATGAATCGATCAAGATGATCTAACAGGTGCAATAACTCAAGGTTGGAGTTATGATCATTTGGACCCACTTTCATTGGTTGACAAAAGTAGTACATGTGGACATGAAATATCAAAATGGATATAAAAATTCAACAGATGGAATGAATAAAATTGAGGAGCTACAACGGCAACTAGAGGTTATACTGACTGATGATACACATACCCAAGATGAGCTTACTGAGATATCTCTAAAATTTAAGGATGTTTATGGTGATGAGGAACAATTCTGGCAACAGAAAAGTAAGAAATTTGAATAGATGTGAGGATCTTAACACAAAACTTTATCATGCGACCACAAATCAGCAGAGAACTATAAGCAGAATAGTTTATTTACATGTCAAGGCGTTTAGGTAGCGGGGGAAAATAAAATAGAGAAAGTAGCAATGGACTATTTTAATGAACTATTTATGACTGCCTCCCCAACGTCTTTTGAGGATGCTTTAAAGGAAATACGACAGGAAATAATGGAATGAGATATTGAAAAGCTACTTAAATCTGCGTTACAGAAAAAGTGAATAAAGCGTTTTTTATGATGCATCCAGAAAATGTCTCCAGCCCTAATGGAATGATGAGTTTGTTTTTTCAAAGGTCATGAGATATTATAAAGGAGGATGTGGTACATAGGGTTGCATCAGTTTCCGACGGATGCCATATACTCTAATATGGAAAAAAAAATTTGGCATCTCTTAAACCATGAAGACTTGAGGGTATATCCTTAGATTTTATGGTATATTGGAAAATGAGGAATGACAAGATATTGTCAAACATCGGGATCCCCGTGAGATAGTAATATTAGTGACTGCGGAAGTATATGCTTGGGATGAGGCACATATAGATGAATTAGTGGTGACTATACCACAAAGTATTCAAGCTACGATTTTAGCCTACAACAGGATAATATGTCAAAAAAATGGATCATGGAAACAAAGAGTACCCAATACAGCATTGGGCTGATTCAATCAAGGAGTGGGTACGGAGGGTACGTTAAAGGTTGCAAGAAATGTTGGAAGAAGTATATCACCGTTACACACATAATTAGAGGCATTAATATGTGCAGTGTATTGCATGCTTGATGATAGGAGATTGACGGTTTATTGTGTCATATACTGTTCTGAATTGCTAAATATGGTGACTAGTTCAGCAGGGTGGCCAGTTTTCTCATTACACATGGAGGAATACGAGAAGAGCAGGAGAGAGTTTATTTTCTTCTCAATAACAAAGATTCCACATGTGCATTATACAAAAACATACAAGCTAGCACGAAGTGTTCAGATTATCTTTATCATCTAAATTATATAAACTCAATTCCACTAACTTGGTTACCTGAGTTATTTTAGAAATATGAGGTTGTTGACAAGAAACAAATAATAATAATACATATGTAGAATTAAGGTCTTGAATTTGTTAAACTAATTTCATCATGGACTCAAAATCATATCTTAAATTTGTTGATTTAAACTTTGAGTACGGGCATAAAAATTTGAGAAATCTTCTCTCAAACTTTTTGGCTTTACCTGGTGACCAATAAAAAAAAGAAACAGGAATGAAAAAGAAAAAAAATGAAATAAACAAAACAAAAAGAATGAATAGGAATAAAATATACATAGAAAAAAAATATATATATTTTGTTCCTCAAATTTTATAAGAAATATAGTTGTTCTATAATTTCATATTTGATAAGGAATAAAAAAGAATATAGAGAAATAATATTCCTAGCAAATGGTAAATATTTTAAGGAATTAAGATGAATTTATTATTTTTCCTCATTCCCTTGATCATCAGTTGAAGCCTTATTAATAATTAAAATCTGCTTGGAGGCGATTGCACCGAGGAGGGATAGTCGTACATTGAGGAGACTGCCCGGTGGAGATCATGCCAAGGAAGGACAGCCGTACACCGAGGGATTTTCTCAGAGGCGATTGCACCGAAGAGGGACATTCGTACACCAAAGAGAACACCATGCACCCTGTCTGGTGCAAAACACCCGATGACTTCCCTCCCACGAGTAACCGGAGTTTAAGTCCGAACAAGCAAGCCACACCGAGCAGCTGTAACAAGGAAATCACAATCTGTCCTGCTTGATGCAATCCAAAGACACAATTCGAGCAAGACCACATGATGCCCTCAAGTGCCATAAGCCGGAGTTCACCAGAAACTTCACACCGAACAGAACATCTTATACCCTGCTCGGTGCAGATTGTTTGATGGAGACGAAACCAAGAGATGATTGGATAAGCTGAAGTGTGCTAGTTGTGCTGACCCAACTCAAGAACATCCGTATGCATCAAGCATACACCTTTGAGAGAACCACTTGCCCAACTCAGTGCAAAAAGATCTAACAAAAAGTGCACCGATGCCGATGTCAGCACAACTAGCACATTTCCCATGACCTGATGTCCCCCGATCAGATATGCACCGAGAACCTGTTCGATACAAGGAAATTTTTTTAATTATTTTCCCTTTTACCTTGGTGAATAATTGAGCTGGGTCTGGGTTACCTGCTCGGTTCAGGTAAGTTGTCACCTCCTTTTGCCACAAAACTTGAATTTCAAATTTTGAATTTTAAGAATTCTTGCATATCTCTCTCTTATCATCTCATTTACCTCTATATATTCTCATATCTCTTCCACAAGAATATGCACATTTATTTGCTCTGTCCACCAAATCAAAATTGTTAAGGCTCCATAGTTTCTACAGAAAAGAGCAAAACATGGTCAAAGAGGAGGAGCTTGGTTTGATTGTTATGGGACTTAAGGACATCGTTGAGGATATAGAGGAGGACCAATCAAGGGAAAACAGCTAGGATTTGGGATGATCACTATTTTGATGCATCAATTGGTTCAATATCAAAAATGGGCACTCACTACAACAACAAAAAAAATCCCAATGTGGCAATTGGTGCCCTAATAACTCAAATCCTCCTGGCTGCAAACGTGAACCTCAAGGAAGCCTCCCAACACACCTGGTACATTGATGTTGATCACCTTAGCAAGTCAGACTTCTTGGTTAGTGGTTTAAAGTATGGTTATGCTTACCAATTCGAATTGGGGAATGCCAAATAGAAGCTGATCCTCCCAAAGCTTCACTTTACAACATTCAGCAAAAAGGAGAATATGTGGTTTGAACTATAAGAAAGGATCTTGTATGATCTCCATGTTCATGAATCTTTGCTGGGAACAAGTAGAATGAAGGTGATTGCAGCACCTAAAGACTTAGAAGATGAGAGTGAAGAAGAGAGAGAGCAAGTGAATAACAAATGAGAAACTAGTGCTCAAGAAGATGGGATCTCCATGTTCTCCTTTGAAACATATGGAAAAGGCTGTCCCTCTGAATCTACAAGAGTAGCCCATAAACATATCAAGCTTTTACAAGGATGTAATAAGTTGCAAGAGAAGACCATCAAAGGCTTGGTAAAAATGTGAAGAGCTTGAAGAAGCAAGTTAAAAGTCTCAAGCACAAGATTGGTGGAACTTCTTCTACAAGAAGAAAGTCAAGGCTGAGCAAGAAGAATAGGTTGAGGGACAAGAAGAAGACCAAGGGGAAAATGATGAAGAAAGACGCCACTCCTTCCATGGCAAAAGTAACACAATGGTCCCAATGGAGCCTTGTAGGCACTCTTCCCATGAAGTTGGCCGCAAGCATGCACCAAGAAAAAGGAGAGCTTCAAATTCTCCATCACAAGTATGGAGAGTTCACCTTGACACTACTCATCAGCCATATAAAGGTGCATTCCTTCTTTCATTGTAAATACTATAGCATTATTTTATTTTCTCTTTTTTTTATTGCCTTGTTGATTTGGTTTCCTCTTGCATTTTTATTACACAAGAGACTGTGTAATTAAGTGTGGGGGAGAGTGAGAAACTTGACAATATTTTGGCATATTTTGCATTTTAAATGCATTTAGTGCTTGTATATTTTGTAGCTTCATGCATTTTTAGAATATCATGCACTCATTTTATCATCTAAGGTATAGAAAATCCGTAAAAAAATTGGAAAGTTTTGAAAATTTGAAAACGAAATCATTTAAGTGCATTTACATAATTAGAATTGAGTTTTGATGCATTTCATTTAGTTTTGCATACATTTGCATAGGAAGTAATGATGAGCACTTTGTATGATGTCCATAAATAAAATATTTTCAATGCCCTAGTTCTTAGTTGTTTTGTGCATTGTAGTAAGTTTGAAGTTAAGGATGCACTATATTTGGAATTTTTGTTTTGATGTTCATGTCTTATGTTGAAGCTTGCTTTGAATTGAATCCAACTATATTAATTAGAACCATAATTTTGACGTTGATGTATCATGTTCATGCATTGGAAAGTGATTCCATAGTTACCATATACATATTTGGGCTTTCTTCTTTCTTCTTACCACTCTTGCTAGTCCAAATAACTTACCCCACCTTCAACTAAGCCTTCTTTCAAACTTAAACACTCTCTTGTGTGAATGTGAGGCTTTGGGCTTCGGAAAGCCTTGGGAAAGGGTAGCTTAGGAGATTATTCTTTGGGCTTAGACTAGGATAAAAGTTGATTTAGGCATTTGGGTAGACGAAAGTCATCTTTGTATGCATAAATTTGTTTTTACTCTTAGCATTTTGCAATGAATTGATTCTTTTTTGTTGAGTGATCCCTTGAAACACCATAAACCCTTTTGCATTGAGATCATCTTTGTCTCAAAACCATGTCCTTAGCCAAATTGTTTCACTTTATATGCATGATCACGATTCACTTGGTTACAATTAATGAATGTGAAAGAGTTGGATGATATGAATGCTTGTGTAGACTAAGCTTGAATTCATTGCTTTTTTTTATGAGTATGGTTAAAGCTTTTAAAAAGTAGAAAAGACTCTTTGCATCCTACAACTAGTAACTTGGACATTGATCTCATTTTTTTCCTTTGACATCTTAGATTTTGAACTCCCATTTTCAATCCTCTCTCCCCTATTTGTTCTTGATTGTTTGAGAACAATCAAAAAGCAAGTGTGGGGAAGTTGATAGCTTGCATAATTACACCATTTTAGACTTCATTTAGTATAAGTATTATGGTATAGAGTGTCTTATTTTTATTCAGAATATACTTATTGTGCATTAGGACTAGGGTTATATTTGGAGTAGGACTTAAGAAGAATGGTGGTTGAAGTGGAGAAGAGGAGCCAAGCTAAAAGCAATGATCTAGACGCTTTTGGGCCATATCGAGCAGCTGCACCGTGGAGAACACCTTTCACCATATCCGATGCGTACCATGTTGAGGGGTTTTCATCGATGTGCGGGACCAGAGGATGCACCGAGCAGATGCACCATGGAGGTCCAGCTACCAGTGCCCGATATCCGGAGACACAAGACATACCGTGGAGCTGCACCGAGGAGAACCATCCATGAATTGTCTGATGTGTTCTGATCCGAACCAAGATCGAGGAGTCTGTCAAGCCAAGTACCTCATGTAGAATTTTACATACACACCGAGCAAGCGCAGCGACAAGAACACCATAGCTTATATGAGAAGTTCACCAAATATGGACCATTTATTGACTAGGTTTATTTTGTTGGCCAAGCCTATTTCGGGACTTCTCTATAAATAGGCTTGGCCTAAAAACCTTATTCTATCCCGTTTTTATCTAGTTTTTTCTCTCCCTGTTATTTCCCATGTTGCAAGAAAACATCTAAGGTTTTACATTTTCTCTTTAAGAACAAGTTTGGATCTTGGGGTTTATTTTTAATAAACTTTGTATTTGCCTTCTAATCTTCTTTTTCTATTTAATAATAACTATGTTTAACCATAATCTTATAAATTTAAACATGGTTAATGAGTAGTCATCCTTAGGTTTTGGATTAAGATAGGTTAGGGTGGTTCTAATGATTGTCTAAGGTATTAAGTTGTTAGATCTTTCCATTTTCCTTTTTGTGTGATTATGTTTAATGCCAAGTATCTCCCTTTTACTTGAAATACATCTTGGGCGTTTCATCATCACTTATGTGTTTGATCAAATGCTTGAATGAAATCAAGACTTCAAAATGATATTTAGATTGTCATGACTCTTTGCATCTATCATTTCTTGCTTGATTGTGCTTAATGCTAGAGTATTTAGGGGATTGAGAATTTTCCTTTAAATGTTGATTATGTATGGGAATATGGGTTATATTTGATCTATTGCACAAGAGATTAGTAAAGCTTTCTTGTCATATATACACCATTGTGATTGGACGCTTGCTTTTTGGTTTTATGGATTTTGTGATTGAATGCTTGCTTGTCATATATATACACCACTGATCATGGGTTTGAAATATGATAAGTCAAAAGGATTAGTACCATGGAAATGATTATTCCATAATAGAAGTCCTTGCTTAGGAATTAATTGCATTGATTTGATTGCTTGCACACATTGACATGAATTAGAACTACCTAAGTCATATTGCCTTAGTCTTAATTCTTGCCTTTAATATTTTGAACTTGATAATCATTTGCTTGTGTTTTTCTCTGTTTATTTGATCACAATTATTGCAGTTGCTTGGTTTAAATTTCTTCTCCTTTAGTGTTTATTTTTTTGTCTTTTAATTATTTGTTTGCACTTGCTTGTTTGTCAAGTGTGAACCTCTTTCGACCATATTTAGCCTAGCTTAGCGAGTTTGTTGCATCCTCATTACATCACTTCCAAAATTTGGATTGATACTCATTGTCATTATACTAAAAGTGAGTGCATTGAGATTGCACTAAGTAAACATCAAAAATCTTCTTGTCACCATATTTTACCTATTTTTGTACTATCATAAGTGGATGCTTATTCAAGCTTCTCACTAAGTTTTTAATACATAAATACTAGATTTTGAGTATTTGTATGGTCAAAACTATTTTCAAGGAACTTATAAAAAAGGATACATAATGGAGCAAAAAGAAGCATTCATGGAACAAGTGCAAGATTGCACAAGTCTAGCTTCAAACGGAAACCTTCCCACAACGAGATCAAGGCTACATTTTGGCAAGAAGATAGCCTGAACTGCTACCTTTCACGCTGAAGTGATTTGTAGACTATCCCACAGTTGGATCTCAAGTTAGAAGGTAAGCAAGAAGGCCCGTCAAGCAGCAGAAGTAGAGCCCAGACGACCAGCTACCGCGCCAAAGATCCTCTCCTTACGTGCCCCCGGTGGTCGCTCGTAGAGTGGCTTTAAAAATATGTTTTCCGAGTCCATTTGCAGCCCAACAAATCTCCCAAGCCATCAGACACAAGCCTCATGTAAAGAGATGCCCTAGACGAGTCATGTTCTCATATGCCCCTCAATCTCAAAATATAATCTCCTATATCCCTCAATAATCTACATACCCTCCCTATAATTGAACTTCCCATTTACCCTTAATGAATTTTTCCCAAAACTAGATTAATTTAATTAAAAATACACACTCTCTCTCCCTCTCTCTCTCTCTCTCTCTCTCTCTCTCTCTCTCTCGTCTTGTGCTCATCTCTCTCTCCTCTCTCTCTCCTCTTTCTCACCATTGTTGCCGAGCTGTGTGAAGCCGTTGCAGAGCCTTGCCGTTGCAGGACACCATCAAAAGTAAACTGGACCATCCTGGGGCTCTCCATCGACGCCGGCAGATGTAGGAACCTGCAGTGAATCGAGGTAATTAAAAATCAAGCGTTTTTAATCTCAAATGCTATGCTATAGATGACACTGTGTGTTTTACAATGATTTATGGGTTGATTAGGACTATATATTGGTAATAAATAGATTGTATTGGTTGAATTGACTTGAATCGTATTCAATTGTTGATTAGAATGAATTGAACACGAAATCATCCAATTTGAGTTCCTGCGAAAACAACTGGGTAGAACTACTATTACTGATAAATGTATAACTGTGGATAACTAGTCACTAGTATCACTGAGTAATAAAGTATAACTTGGTACAACTAGATATTACTGATTGTATAATTGTGAATAACTAGTCACTAGTATCACTGATTAATAAAGTATAACTTGGTACAACTGGGTATTACTTATTAAATAATTGTGGATAACTAGTCACTACTATCACTGATTAATAAAGTATAACTTGGTGCAACGAGGTATTACTGATTTTATAACTGTGGATAACTAGTCACTAGTATCACTGATTAATAAAGTATAACTTGGTACAACTGGGTATCACTGATTGTATAATTATGGATAACTAGTCACTACAATCACTGATTAATAAAGTATAACGTGGTATAACTGGGTATTACGTATTTTATAACTGCGGATAACTAGTAATACCAATTGAGTTTTTGTATTGTTTTGGCAGGATACAATGAGCAATAACAGCATCATACATTGCAAAGGTCGGCAATATACTATATTCTTGAAGACACCAATGACAGAGGTAACTTTGGCGTTGATAGAAGCTAGAATATGCAAAAATGTTGATTTATAGGAAAGTATGTTGAAGTTTAAATTGAGTTACACTCCACTGCTGGTGGGAAATGAGGAAGAGTGGACTATTTCTGATGATGAGGATCTTTGTGTTTATCTGGCCTCCATTGACAATGAGAATCGTAGATGTCTTCTGCATTTGGAGGTCATCACTATCTCAGAAGAACTGCCAGATAGGCTTTCGAAAGCGAGGGAAAAAAGTTTTGCTGGTGTGAACTATGAGGAGTTGCATTCGAAGGATGATGAAATTTAAGATAATGCCATGATTGTGTACAACCAACAAGCAGAATAACAACATGAGGCGATAGAGAAGGATGATGAGACTAGAGAGGGTGGAAATATATCAGGTGATGAATATGTGGATATGTGCAATGAATATGGTGAGTTGCAAACTGTTGTAGAAGCTACTCAGTTTATGGATGCATAGGAGGACGGTTTGGGTCTATATTTACATCAAGAATTTCCAGATAAGAAGGGAGTGCAGGATTTGGTGGACAAAGGCTCATTTGCTAATTGTTTTGATTTTCCTATAGAGAGTGTCAGATAAGGTCCGATTAGTATTGAAATGTCGTCAAGGAAGCTGTAGTTGAGGTTTACGAGCTGCAAAGATTAAAGGTACAGATCTTTTCTCGATTAGAACATATTTTAAGATGCATACATGCTCTCGGGCTAGTCCGAGTTCAAGGAACCAAAGGAGGAAAAACACACCACGAATAATTGCATCTCTTTTGCTTGATGATTATCTAGGCCAAATGGACACTCCGGCTCCTAAAAGTATCATGCATCTTGTTCAGGAAAAAATTGGCTTGAGGATATCATACTCCACTGCGTTGCGAGGGAAAAATCAAGTTGTTTCTGATTTGTGTGGTAGTCTAGAAGAAAGCTACAAGATGTTGTATTGTCATTTGTACATGCTGGAAAATGCCAATCTAGGTACAATAACAAGTGTGAAGTTGGATGAAAATGAAAACTTCGAGTATCTATTCATTGCTTTGGGAGCTAGCATAAAAGGGTTTAAATGCATGAGGAAAGTGATAATTGTGGATGTAACTTTTCTGAAGAACGGGTTTGGTGGTGTACTAGTTTTTGCCTCAGCTCAAGATCATAATCGTCATAATTACCTTATGGCCTTTGATGTACTCGATGGTGAGAATAATGCTAGTTGAACCTGGTTATTCGAGATGCTGAAATCTGTTGTGGCGGACACTTCCGAATTGGTATTTATGAGTGACAGAAATCCAAGCCTCATCAGTGCCATAGGAAATGTGTATCCGAACTCTCATCATGGTTATTGTGTATGGCATTTGTCCCAAAATGTGAAAGGTCATGCTTTTAACATCAATCAGGACGTGGTTGCTTGGAGATTCATGGAGTGTAGTAGGTTTTACACAGTGGCTGAGTTTGAGCGTGCTCATAGTCATTTCCATATAAGATATCCTTCTGCGGAAAAGTATCTAGAGGAATCTACATGAGAAAGATAAATGGGCAAGGTGTTATTTTCCAGGAGAAAGATACAACTTAGATACAAGTAACATTGTGGAATCTTTGAACAGTACTTTTAAGATCGCAAGGACTTACTTCTTAATACCCATGCTTGATGTGATCGTGAAAACAATTTGTGCTTGGTTTAATGATCACAGAAAGGAGGCCGTTTCAGGACAGGTTAAACATAAACTGATGACTTTAGTGGAGAACTTGTTGCATGATATGTGGAAGGATGCTAAGAAATTACATGTGACTGAGATAAATAGTTTCGAGCTTGAATACAATGTAGTTGGTTCTGATGGGAAGTCATATTTGGTGAGTTTACTCTCGAAAAGTTGCAGCTGCAGGGTGTTTGGTATTGAGAAGTGTCCTTGTATACACGGACTAGCTGCTTCAATTGCATTCCAAAGTAATGAAGATAGAGATCGTGATATCCGATTACATGACTTGTGTTCAAGATATCATTGGCTGGAGCAATGGGCATTAGCGTAACACAGGATAATTTATTTGGTGCCTGATCAATTTGAGTGGAATGCCCCTAAATCACAACAAAGAACTACAGATCATACCTCCAAATCACATCAAAAAGAAGGGAAGGAAGAGAATAAAAGGGTTTTCATCCCCCGGAGAAAGGCGTCCAAGGACGAAAAATAAAAGGCGGCCAAGACAAGGATTGGAATGGTTGTCATTTGGAAATCACAATAGTGTTTGATTTTCGTTTTTCCTAGTTCGTAAAACTATGTAAAACTGCTTTTCAAAATGTTTTCTATATTGGACAACTATGTAAAACTGCATTTCACAATGTTTTCAATTGTATAACTTTGTAAAATTGTGTACAACTATGTAAAACTACTTAAACCACTTTTATTATTCAATAATGAACAACTATGTAAAACTACGTTAAACGATAATACTTGTATTACTGGTATTACTGATTAAGATTGATAATGAAAAAATTAATTTTGATTTTTACAAAACCAATGGGTATTAATTAGGGCATTGTGAAATTATATCATATTGTAAATAGTCGACAAGCTTTACTCCTACACAATACTCCTTATACTTGTAATATCATTTTGTAAATAATAACCAACTGTCAATGACAAATTTACAGAAATCTTGATTTTAATCATAGAAATACATAAATCAATTAGAATTATATGCTACTCTTTTTTTTTTTACAACATATGCTAATCTATTTATATAACCTGTAAAACTAAAAAAACACAATTTAAGAGTGGCTAATACTAAATGAATTGGAAAACACCCAAAGTATAACTATTTGTAATTTTTGTACAACTACTATATTCTGTACAACTACGAGTTACTTTGGCACACATATGAGTAAATGTTTGCGCCAATACATAAAATTTTCAATTTTTTGGCGCCAATACATAAAATTCCCAATTTTTTGGCGCTCAATACACATATTTTTGGCACCCAATTTGTTTTCTTCCTTACTCTTTTTTTCACTCTCCAATCTTATTTTTTCCTCACCACCTCTCTCTCAATCACGATCTTATCTCATTTTATCCTCACCTCACTCTCAATCCCGATTTCTTATCTCTCTTCTCAAGCTCTTGATTATGGACCCGAGCTATAGTGACGAAAAGATGAACAAGTGACTAATCGACAAGCTTTACTATGTCGCTGATTGTCACTATGGCATTCCGAGAAAATGTCCATGTGGTGGAAAATTTATAGAGGAGATCTCTCAAAATGCAACCGGCCTAAGAACGAGATACTTGACCTGCAGTGAGTTTAAGGTATTGACTCTATAATTTGTGCTTTCAAAGTTCATTTTTGCTTCAAATGATGGTTTCAATTACTTGGTTTCTTGATCCTTATCTGTAGAATGATAGTTACCACATTAGTCAAAGATGGGTTCACGCTATGGAAGAAGAAATTTCGAGCTTAAAAGACAAGGTTGCTGACCATGAAGTTCAAAACAAACAAATGCTTTATGAGCTAAAAAAAATGCTGAAGAGATTGCAAAGCTGAAGGAGTTAGTGGTGAGTGTTGTGGGTCGTGATGTTTAACTTATCTTTGTCCTTTGTTTCTCTTCTTTGTTTCTGCTGTTTGTTTATCTTGTTTGTTTCTCGTTTCTAAGACTTATCTACGAACTCATGATATATGTCTCTTTTGTTTTCTAAGACTTTTTTTTAGTTTTGTAAGACCTATGTCTCACTAGTAATACAAGTAGTGCGAAAACAAACAACACAGTTATACGTAGTAATACCAGTAGTACGAAAACAAACAACACAGTTGTACGTAGTAATACCAGTAATACGAATTCAAAAATAAACAACACAATTATACGTAGTAATACCTGTAGTACAAATTCAAAAACAAACAACACAGTTCTACATAATAATACCAAGTAATACGAGTTCAAAAACAAATAACACAGGTTGAATACAAATTCAAGGATCCGAAATAAAACAAGCAACATATTTCGACATAGTTATACCAGGAGTATGAGTTCAAATTCAAAACGAACAACAAAGTTCTACGTAGTAATACGAGTACTACGAGTTCAAAACCATAAGAAAAAGAGTTTTATACTTTCTGCTTCTTTGACCTTGCCTTTGGCCCACTCGATCTTCTCCGTTTACCACTTTTTTTAGACGTCTCTCCTGATTGCTCCTGCACAAAACCATCCAAAGGTGCGAGTCTTTCCGCCAACCCATCAACCTTCTTTTCAATTTGATCCATCCGATCTCCTAAATAATTTTTCATGGCATTTACGATCTCTACCAAATCATTTAAAGACGTGTTTACCGGTGTTTCATTGGCGGCAGTGACCTCAGTCACTAGATTCTCAGGTTCCTCTCGCAATCTGGAAGCCACATCTTCCTTGTACATCTCCTCAAAGCGTATGGCATATCCTTTATTAAAACAACTCATCCAGCTCTCAACAACAAAATCATGCTTATCATCATCGTCGTCTTTTTTGAAGATTTCAGCCAGAAGAGAATTTTTTTCATCTGTAGCAATCATGATACTATCAATATCCTGTAAAAAAATGAATATAAAGATCAAAAACATAGCAATCCAAAATAATTATAATGCAAAGGATAACAAGAAGAATAACTAACCTTAATTCAACCAAGGTGTCCATTTATACTCTCAAGAGAAAACCCTTTCATTTCGCTATTCTTGAACCTTGTTTTGCACATCTTAGGACAACTCATGTCTGCGCCTGGAATAGCTTCTCAGAATCTATTCCCGTGAATTTGGAATCGCCTCAAATGTTAAAAGCTACACAAAACGTATATAGTTAGAGGAGTTAGAGAATGCTTCAATTATAACAAGTAGTAACAATTACTAATCCCTCAATTATAAAAATTAGTAACTTACCTCCATAGGAATACAAAAAAACTGGAATCGGCCATAATACACCCTCTTTGACGCTTCCTCCAAAATGAGTCATCGTGAGCGAGATCTCACTTAACATGTGATCAAAGGACAATCTGCCCCAAGGAAATCTCTTACACAACTCAAGATCATTCACCGCTCTTTGAAATAATTCCAACATGGGCGTAGCATCTGCTCCAGTCTTTGTCAGCCCAATAATAATGCTGGATAAGAAGTAGAGGCCTGCCATCTTCAACCTATCTCGACCAGAATCCATCTCCTCTAGCTTTTCCTTCACGTCTTGATTTCTGATTGTTGATCGCTTAAAATGCCTCCTCACAAAGTTCATACTGCCCCCTCGCATATAATTGACTGGATAGTTGCAGCAGTCTAATCCGGATATCAAGGCGTGTTCCCTCAGCCCATAACGGATAGGAACGCCATTGACGACAAACCAAGCTTCCTTTCTTTCTCGATGCATGCTGTTCGAAGAAGTAGCATCCACATGCCCATAACCTGTGATATTTGTCCCTTGGCAAGTGGAAAATGTGTTCGAATTACGGATGTTTGAAACCATGTCCTCTCTACAAGTGTGAGCGGAGGCTTCAAATTGTCTAGCACTGCCAGAGCTTTGTAGATGTAACACCTCGTCGATATCTTAATTTTCTTATTATACTCTGTCGGTGGGAAGTACATTTTCATAGGTTGTAGAGCTATCATTTCTTCCTCAGAAGCCTACGAAAACATTCAGTTGTACCAAGTTATTCCAGTATTAGAAATAAAATCCGATTAGTTGTACCAAGTTATTCTAGTATTACAAATAAAATCCGACTAGTATTATCTAGTTATACTGATATTACAAATAAAAGCCAACTAGTATTATCTAGTTTTACTAGTATTACTTAAACAGCCACAAATCTTAGTATTATCTAGTTATACTAGTATTACATCTAACAACCGACTAGTTTTATCTAGTTATACTAGTATTACTTAAACAACCACAAATCCTAGTATTATCTAGTTATACTAGTATTACTTAAGAAACCACAAATCCTAGTATTATCTAGTTATAATAGTATTAAATCTAACAACCGACTAGTTTTATCTAGTTATACTAGTATTACTTAAACAACCACAAATCCTAGTATTATCTAGTTATACTAGTAGTACATGTAACAACGACTAGCTTTTATCTAGTTATACTAGTTTTTCCTAGTTCTACCTAGCAAAAATAATTTAGTTTTCCCTAGTTCTACCTAACTACGAATCCAATGGAATCGAAGTACTTACATCTTCCTCGTCTGAGTTTTTTTTTTGTCTACTACATTGCAGTCTTCCTCTCCTTCTCCTTCTTCTTCTTCATTGTCATCTTCCTCTCCTTTCTCTCCTTCTTCTTCATTCTCCTTCTCATTCTCGTCCACCTCTCCTTCTTCTTCATTCTCGTTGTCATCTTCTTCATTCTCGTGGTCAATTTTTTTCCTTCATCTTCGCCAATCGGAACCGTAGATCCTTCCCTTTCTTCTTCAAGCTCTTTATTCTCATCAATCGGCGGATCCACTCTGTCTTGAGCAATCTTCTTCTTCTTCTTTCTTGTCCATTTTGTATTCGCCATTGAATCAATTAAAAGAGAGGATCGAGTTTGAATCGAAGTAAGCGGTTTGAAATTGAGAGGAGATTTGAAATTGAGTGAATTAGGAATGAGGAGTTAGAGTTTTATGAAGGAATTCGAGGTTGATTGCAACAATTTCAGGGGCGAGGAAGAGTTCGACAGTTTGGATTGAGTCTCTTTCGGGTTCAGGTTAGGGGTTTTAATTTCGGGTTAGGGTTAGATCCGATTTTAGTTAGGTGGGCGGGTGGAATCCAGGTAGAAATGTAAATAATGTTAGTTGAGTGGGGTTTTATGTAATTTAAATGATTTTTAAATTAAAATTAATTCAAAATGAAATAAAATTAGACTGTGTATTTTTCAGATTTGTGTTTTAGATTGAGGAGCATTTGAGATTGAAACTCCTAGAAGACTTTAAGACCTATAAATACTTAGTTCTAGGGTTTTGTTTTCGTGAGCAAGAAAAGTTAGAGGGTGGAGACATGTGAGAATATGGCAGCGGAGAGGTGCACTATCGAACATTTAGCCACCAATATTTTGGTTTTATTACTTTTGTTCTTTGTTCTTAAAGGGAGATAGATCTACTATTGAACTCTCTTTATTTCGATACAAAAAAAAAATTTCATACAATCCTTTTCATATCTGATTTCGTTTCTCTTTACTATGTTTGAGTAGTCCTATTTCGTTGGGACGGTTTCTAATGGGTTTTTAGGGAAATTTCATTAACTGTTTTTAATTGTCTTTTCATATAACCGTATTCTAATTTCGTTTGAGTTATCTTAAAGCATAATTCTAGTGTCATGAACTAGAATCTGATCTTAGAATTGCTCGAGCCACCAAAAATACTGAATCCAACAGCTAGAACTAGCTTAAACGAGTGAATGTGTCGTAAGGTGCTTATTGCTCACTTATGGGGCCTCGTGAAAGTTATAACGAACCTGACATATATTACATGTGTTGCATGCCTAACTGGATTACTGCATGAAGTCCCCCAGCACATATACAATTTATTTTTATTGAAGTATTTAAATTATGAAACAAGTGATTCAAGTTTTTGGAAATTACATATAATCTCATTTGCTTTTGTCTATATTTTTAAACTATTGTTGGAACCCCTAAGAATTCCAGGAAGGATCCCAACGACTTTTTCTCATTCGTTTCTCTAATTTATTTCCTGCACTGCCTTTACTTTTAGGCACTTTAATACTGCACATTTCAATTGATTACTTTTCTGTACTTTTTCTCTTAAGCTTAATTTGCTTTTCCTATTCTATATAGATCTAGGCCAAAACCTTCGAGTATCAAAAGTTTGCATATATTTTACAGGAACAGGAGCGAATAAGGATTGACTCCCCACCTCCTTGAAAAGGACATAGACAGTCATGGATAATTGTTGAGAACGATTTCCCGAAAACCAATACAAATCCTCCATGTCAACAAAGGGACCCATTCAAAGGGGACCCTATCGAATCTGTCCAGATAGGCAGCGTGCTAGATGTTACAGATACTCCAAGCCATCGCATAAATTCGGCGCTGGGGCAGGTGATCAACTACTTAGGGTACAAACCTACTCAGTAGAGCATGCAGAGCCAGTAGGAAACAAGTCAGAAATAGTATAAATGAAGCCTTGCAACTCATAAAAATAAATGGTCAAGGCGAGAAAAATAAACAATACCAATAATAGAGGAGGACCGGTCGATGAGCCCTCAAGGATCTCATCGGGTCTTAATTCCCTTGGTCGGGATGTTTAAGAGCTCTTACCTGACATCTTCATCTAACTGCAGCTGTTCCCGGACACTGTCCCATTGATCTATCTGGAGAACGCAGCATGGGAAGTATGATTGTCTTCCTTCTATGTTCTTACAATCTTGAGAGAATTACAAGCCCACTCTCACGATAGCATATGACCACCCCGGTCGCGCCGAATAACCAACGAGTACTAAGATCTCTAGACATAGTATTCAACTAAAAAACCCACCTAAAACCTATCATTACGAGTATTTGTTTTCGGTAGGGTCTTTGTGACTTGGGTGTCAAAGAACTTCGAAAGGGAAACCATTTTCTTATCCTCCTCGAGGCTGGCTTATCATTTGTTAAATTGATTTTAGGTCTCAAGCGATAGGCTCATCAGATTAGATGAACGCTATTCATCTTACCGTAGACGAACATGTAAAATGGAGTTTAGACGAACAAACACACCTCTATTAACATTCCGTAATATGCAACTGAAAACACGTATACCAATTGAATTGAGTTTTTAAAATTATATGTTCACACTCTTAAAGCCTAAAACATGAATTTTTATTACTAATAGACTATTCTAATCTACGTAAGAAGGACAAACAATTTAGCTTTTCTCATTGACTTTATTCAAAATTATACAAGTAACACAATGAGAGAAACAACTAGTTATTATTATAAAACCAAAATAGATTATGAAACAAACAAATCATCAACAACATATATGATAAATTAACAAAAACAATAGAAAAGATAAATTAATGATATCTTTATTCCCTATTTAGCGCTTTTCCATGAGGAGATCGCAAGTCTCGGATCTTCTTTTCTTTTGAAAGTATTCCTGCTAGCCTTCAAAGCCAAAAATTTTAAATATATTAACAAAATATTTTCAATCATGAAAATATGAATGGATAAAGCTATCAAATGCAAAATTTATGTCTCATACTTGATGAGGGCATTTTCATTGGTCACTTCATAAGCATTTTCGTTACAACCTGATTCAAGATTGACTCTTGAAACAGGTTTCTTGAGTAGTGCATCTCCTGTCTTGGAAAGAATGTCGAGATTCTCGACAGTAGAGATATCAACGGAAGCAGCATCCCCATTTAATGTGTCATCCTGCATATTTGAATATGAAACCCATTTATAAGAATTATGGCTACAAAGAAAAGAAAAAGTTTAATGACCTGATTTTGGTACCTGGATTCTAATATAGTTGGCTTCGGAATGCAGAGCTCGAAAAACGGCAGAGAGATGAAAATCAACCATATCGGAGCTAGCTTGCGTGAAAGCATCAATGAGAGGTGTAGAATTATCGTGTGTTAACCAACTCAACATTCCCCAACCAGCTACTTCCTTTGCATTGAATTTCTCTTCGGCTTTACGATTTCCGGTTCCAAGGGAAAGCACAAGAAACCTTCCGTAATCATTTGGTCTTATCGGGAAAAAGTCACTGCTCCCTCTTGTTATCTCATTTGTAACCTCCCCAATGGCCACCAAAGCCTATACTTGATATAACCAATATATGATATATTTATTATTCAAGACTTCTATAGACATTGCCTGATGGATATTATTAGCAATATTCCAATCAAAATATAGGTTCGAACGTTTTTCAGTTTGTTTTCATGTTAATATGAAAACACAAACGCAAATATAAAAATCTAGGCCATGACATGCTATATTAACATCAGAAGTCATTCCGTTAATTTAAAACTATTGCTAACATATAGTCCCAAAGTGTTGAAATTTATCATATAGAAACCTGACGACGACACAAATTCACAATCTAGGCCATGACAAGCTTGATTAAAATTATAGGCAAATCCCACTAATTATTAATTGTTATTGCTTTTAAGTCACTATGACAATAATTTTATTTCTGATAATTTACCGGGTTGTTAGCTGCAACTCCGCCATCAATAAGATTGTATACTTTGACGTTTCCGTCTGAATCTTGAGTTTTGAAGAAATGGGCAGGCAAGTATGTAGGGGCTGCTGAAGTTGAGATGGTAATGTCAGCCAGGGTTGCGTTCTTGAGAGGATTGTTTTTTACCTATGAGATAATCATCTATGTTATATATCAAAGATTAGTAAATTAGATATATCGTATACCCTACACACAGATAAGATAATCAAACCTCGAAACTACTAAATATAGTAGGTTGAAGATGCTTGATATCGAACGTTGGAATGACAACGTTGGTAAGTGTTTGATGCAACCTTGTATCACCCAATTTAGCATGGATAAGTTGATGAAGGTATTCACCGTCATATTTAGGACCAGTCAAGGACTTCACCAAGTTTTTAGCGGCCGAGAATGGGAAATGATCTTGTGGAAAGATTTTTGGACAGTTTTCGAGATAGAATTCTTTAATCTCAGTGGCTGCAAATAAGGGTCGGCCTTCCTTGTTAGGAGCAGTGAGCATGGCTGTGACCAGACCACCGGTGCTTGTTCCTGCTATCACATCAAAGTAGTCTGCGAGCCTTGCTTCCTCTCCGTCCAATTTCTGTATAGAATTTAAACATGTTAGGAATTCAACATTGGAAAAGCGATATTTGCAATAAGTATGGACTCGTAAGCTCATAACTAAAACTAAGAAAAGAGAAATAACTGCTATAGTTATAATATATAGTTAGGTAGTACATATATACCTGAAGTTCGGACTCTAGAAAAGCTAGGATAATGGCAGGGATTATCCCTCTAATGCCACCACCATCAATGCTGAGGATTGTAACCAAGTTTCCATAGGTCGGTGGTTGAAGAGGTGATTTGGGACTATCCATTTTGATATTACAAAAGCAACGTATGGGATACTTGAGAAGATAAAACTTTGAATGAGATATATTAGGAGAGATTATTAATTGTGAGATATTAGGTTCATAGGGTATATCTATTTATAAGAAACCAGGGCTGCTATTTCAAAGTGCGACTATGTCTTCATTCCTGGTATATTCACTCGTCAAATTAACTTGTAGACTCGTGCGTTTGATTTGAACTCCAACTCTCTAATCTGATTGGTTCTTTATCAATTTCTTGCTTTGTAGACTTTCGTGAACCTCTTTTCTTCTTCCTCCTTAAGACCATGTCAACCCTTTTATAACCTAACTGCAATATTTATTGTTTAAAATAAATAAATTTACCATGTTTTTCGGGGTTCTTGTGGTGTTTCCATATCACTTGAATACCCTTTTTATGAATTTGATTTTTTAAGTATATATAGACGTACAAAAGAATACTAATTGGTTCAGATCGCTGATCATGAACACACGTCTGGAGCATTCTGCTAGTAACCCACCAAGAGATGTTAATATAATCCTAGTTCTAATATATTTGCTTAAAATACTTCAACAGTGTGTCTTTGTAATCCTAGTCAATCGGTCATCGAAGGTACTTTTAATTTTCAATATTTTTAGATATAGATAGACAGCTGAGTCACCGGAGTTTTGAAAAGATCAAAGGTGGCGACAAATAGAAAATTACAAAATATATCTTTTTCTTGCAATTTTTAACGGTTACAGCCGCCACTATTTACCTACATCTATGTAAACTCAACGTTTTTATTAAATATATAATTAACAATTTAATTAATTTAAAGAAAATCATAACAATATTAATCTAAGTTTTTGGGTCAATTATAGCATAAATACATCATGAATCAATTATAGAATTTGTATGTGGTGAAAAAAACTATTTTATCCCTTTATTTAAGAAATTAACCTAAAAGATTAAAAATAAATTTAGTAGATAGCCCAAAATAATTTGATAATTAGAAAAGTAGAGCTAATAATCAAAAATTAAGTTCATATATATTATATATGTAAATTATAACTATTTTGTTCTTAAACTTATTTGATACGGTTTTCAATTGAATTCTTTTTCAGGTTTTCAGATTGAATTTTCAGATTTTAAAATTGAATTTACAGGTTTTAAACTTGAATTTGCAAGTTGTAAGATTGAAATTGTAAGATTTAAAATTGAATTTGCAGATTGAATTTGCAAGATTTAAGATTGAATTTGCAGGTTTTAACCAAAATAGAACATCAGATTTCAAAAAAACCAATTTCAAATCTGGAAATCAGCCAAACCAAAACAAAAATTAAACAAGAAAAACATGTCAGCGGGCCAGCCCGCAAGCCCATTAAATAAGAGTGGGGCGGGCTTAGGCTTATGTTTAGTTGTCTGCAATTCGCGGCGGACCAATCCGCATGGATAAGAAAAAATTAGAACTCGCCATGGCCGTGCGGTTGCGGGCGACCCATCTCACATCTCTAATTGTGCTAAATTTGTTAACTATGTTAACTAATATGATGCTCGATTAGCATATTGAATAAATATTGAGTTAACTAGTCATCGTATAATAACAAAATAAAATTATCATGTTAACCATATTATCATATCAAAAACGTTATCATACTAACTTTGTGACAGTGATAACTATCATGCTAACAATGCTATCATTTCATTAAAAATGGGAGTTAACTTTGTTAACTGTATAAATTATACAAATTATCATATGTTAACAATGTTATCATATCAAAAAATTAACATACTTACATTATGAACATAATAACTATCGTGTTAACATTGATATCATTATCTTCCACCCATCACTACCATCACCACCACCACCAATCACTACCACCACTATCACTACCACCGACACTGCCACCACCACCACCACCGCCGCCACCAGCGACTCCATCACCGCCACCACCGACCATCACCAACACCATCCCCATCACCGACCACCACAACCACCACCACCAGCACCACCACCGGCAACTCCATCATCACCACCGACCACCACCACCATCGATAAAAAAACTACTACCACTGATAACCATCACCATTGCCACCATCCACAACACCACCACCACCAACAACCACCATCTCCATAAAAAAAGGACGAGCCGTCATAATCTCGGTGAGCCTTACTGAAAAACCGCAAGGAGAATTGAAAAAAAAAATTAAACTTCTCAAAAAGTGTGATTCGTCTTTTTCTTCTTCGATTGAAGCTAAAGATTAGATAGATATAAAATTCAATTTGTTTGTGTTAATTAGAAAGAAAGAAAAAAGATAATAAATATATTTTTATTTAACCAGGAGGATAGAGAAATGAACTTTTGCTCCTATCTAATTGTGAAGTTATGTGAGGCCATAGAGTGCAATTTCTCAAAAATTAATAAATCGATAAGGAAATAGCATTTACTTAAGAAAAAAGCAACTTCGAGATACTTCTCTCTCATGTGATTGACGACACTTAACGGTCTTATCCAGTTCGTTAGCCGTCAACACATGCAACTTCTGTCAACAGCTGAAATAGAGCCATTAAGCTCAACAAGAAGCTTCCCAACATTGCTTCTCTTCTGGATCCGAACACTGTTAGGCTTCAACAAGTTATAGGCCCAATATCAAATATATCCCGAAGCCCAGACTTGAACGCTTAGATCCAACATCCACTTACTTCCATAATGGCTACTTATTTGGTTTTCAATCCAGCTCGAAACTGTGGACTCCCCGAGCAGTGAAACTTCTGTTGCTTCTTCCTCTTCCTGAAAAATCAGGAGAATAACTTGCTATTGTCAAAATGAAAGAGAAAAACAAAATTGGCTAAAGACATCTATGAGTGTACTATGTCGTCATTGCATAGAATACTCCCTCCCTTTGGGGAAATTACACATTATATAATAATAAAAATGCAGTTTAAAAAATTCTAATTGTGAATAAATAGCTATTTCAAATAAAAATTATATACCAATTTCAGTTAAAAAAAAATTAATAATATTTTTAAAATTAGTGAACAACAATAAGTTTCTCACGCATTTTAATTTTTAGTTTAAAAGTTATTTTTCACATATCTAATTAGTAAAACTATTTAGTTAAATCACAATACATTTTTCAGATATGTTAAAATATTCAAAATGTACAAACATACACATTAAAACTACTGTATATCAAATTAAAATTAAAAATTAATTTAATTTAAATAATAATCAAATATTTATAAAAATAATATGTACGTAGCACGAAAACATCTCTAGTAGATAAAAGAGCAGGAGATCAACAACAGAGAGTTGAAATGACGATGGAGTAGGCTCGACGATGAAAAAGGATTTTTGATAGTAGGATTTTTGTTTCTTCAATTAATTATAACTACTCATATTGAGATGTCAATCTTTTTTTTTTTTGTCAACAGCCTCATGTTTCCTAGAATGACTCAGTGAGCCAAGTCGGTGGAATTGAACTTACGTAGTGTAGATGATGAAGGCTTGTGCAAGCGCTCCGTGCTAGCTTATCAGCCTTCGTGTTCTGCGCGTATGGAATGTACTTCAATGCGAAAGAAACAAAATCCTTCTTGCTGGTCTCAACTTCCTCCAAGTGTAATGAAAAAGCTGGCCACTCCATTGGGTTAGCCACCATTCTCACCAGGTCGAGGCAGTCTGTGAGGAAAGTCATCTCCAATCTTCGTGAATCGAGCATACAGTGCATTGTCCAGATCAAAGCTTCTAATTCTGAATGTAATGCCGAAAGACTGCACCGGACACTGCTGGCTCCCATTAAGGTACCCCCTACAGCAATTCCTTGGCTAAACCATCCCAAACCTGATTTGGAATTGGATTGTTTCCATGACCCATCTATATGACATGTTATTGCCCCTGAGTAATCTACCATTTCTACCAACACACTTGGACCCATTGGTGGTTCTTCCACTTGTGCCTCATCCCATGCATGTGCCTCTGTTGTTGCCACACGAATCACATCTCGTGGGTCTCTATCAAGATTTGAGAAAATTTTATCGTTTCTCATTTTCTAGATGTGCCATGATAGCCATGGATTAACTTTCATTTCTTCGTGATTTGGTAAGTGCCAGAATAGTTTTGCCATATTAGGAAAAAGCGCATCCGACGGAAACCCAGCCGTTGGAGTGGGGATAACCGATAGTGCCCATACTTGGAAGGCCGGTGGACACTCAAAAAGTACATGATTAATCGTCTCACGTGCTGCTCCACATCGAGTACATTGGGGATCGCATCTAATGCCCCTACTGCGCAGCCGATCAGTAACCGCCAGACACCCCGATATCACTTGCCATAGGAAGTGTTTCATCTTCAGCTGACATTTGACTTTCCATGCATGTGCTTGTAGTGTACTCACGTCTGGTCCATATGTTTGTGATATTGTCCCCTTAAAAACCATGTTTTGTTCCGTCAAATACCCAGATTTAACTGTATAACGTCCGTTTTTTGTAAAGCTCCATCCCAATTGATCATGTCTCCTATTCTTAGATATGGGTGATATCTCCATTATTTGTACCATTTTATCTTGTATTCATCACTAGTTTTAGTCTCTAAACATGCATATTTTGCTTCTTCTTGTCCCATTTGCATACATTTAGGAGTTAGTGTAGTTTTAGGAGCTGCATTGCATTTTGCATGCATTTGGAATTTTATTTAGGTACTTGAAGGAGTGTGGAGATCATGTGGAGCAATGGGTGTGAGCTGGAAATGGAGCAAGGCAAGAGACAAAGGCGGATGAACCAATATCGATGATGATATCGACACCATGTGATCGATACGGAGCATATCGATGGGCATATCGACCACCATGACATCGATACAGAAGAGGCAAAGTGTGAAGGAAGCATATCGACTTAGACACCTCGATGCAGCAGGATGGAGTCCATATCGAGCAGTGTATCGACGTCCCAAGACCGATACACATGGCAGGGCAATATCAAGGTCCCATATCGACTTGCTTGATCGATGAGCCTTAACTAAAGGGCAATTGTATCGACTTCACACCTTGGAGAGCCAACCCGATACAACTCAGAAGCCTTCTGTATCGACGTGCATATCGACCAAGAGGCATCGATACAGCCCAGAAGAAGAGAAGATATCGACATGTGTATCGATATTCGATGTCGATATGGTCCATCCGAGTCAGCTTATTTTTGGTTTAATCTTGGTTTACTAGGGATTTTCTTGTTTCCCTATAAATACTAAAGTCCTAATGGTTAGGCAAGTTGGATCTTGTTATTTTCTTTCTGTTCTTGCACTTAAAACTTTTCCGTTTTCAGCTTTTCTTTGCAAGATCTTGCTTGATTTAGTGAATTTATGTATTTGTCTTTGATCTATTCTTCTTTAATCTGCTTCCTAATCATGTATAACCATCTTTTCTCTTTGGAAATTGTGGTTTTGACTATGGCTAGTGAGTAGTCTTATCTAGGGTTTGAGATGGGATAGATTAGAGGGGTTTTAGAACTAGATTAGTGATGTCATGTGCTTAATATGATTTTCTTCTCTCTATTAGATGTGCTTAACACTAGATTAGTCTTGGCCAGGCTTTTTTAGTATCTTGGCTTTCTCTTGCGCCTGGTAAGTGTTTGATGAAATGCTGCTTAGAGTCTCTTAGAGGATTTGTATGCTTAGCCTAAGGAATTAGATGTCTAAGGTGCATTTTGGCTTTATAGGATTGGAGTTCTGTTCTCACTGCTTGCTGGTCATGTGTTTGAGTAAAGGGATTTATCTTGAATATGTGCTTAGCAAAGTGATTAGTGTCAAGGAATTGAGCTAGTTATAGTTGTTAATCCTATGCCTAGAAGATAGCATTGTTTGAATGGTTTTGAAGCATCACTAGTTAGGTTCTAATCCCCTCTTAATCAATAACCCCCATCTTAGATCCTTACTTTATCTATCTGAATTTCTTGCTTTGCTTAATTTAGTCTTTAGACTTGTTAGTATTGTTCACAACTGCCATTTTTGAATCTTGCTTGACTTAGATGATTTGTTATAGTCTTGGTGCCTTAACAACCCCAGATGGATTGATACCTTACATGCTGCAGTGACATGAGTGTGTTGGGATTTGCTTGGTAGTGAAATAACTGCTCATCAAATTGGCGCCGTTGCCATATGGGATTAGCTTAAGCATTAGGATTCGTAGATTGTTTAAGATCAAGTTTTCTTTGAATTCAGTTACTAACTCTGTTTCTACTCTTGGACTCTCTCTTTTAGGTGTATGCACTTAAGATCAAGAGGCACTGAAAGTTTGCAACCTTTTCAGGACAACATCTTGCAACTTGAAAGGGAGCTGAGAGCAAGAAGACAGAGAGAAAGATCACAGCACTGTGAGAAACTTGGGATGAACAACCAGGAACCTGCTATGGATGACATCAGATTCCAAGGTCCTCAAGGAGCTGCTGGCGCTCAGGGTCTACAAGGTCAGCAAGGTATTCAGGGCTTGCAAGGTGAGCAAGGACCAAGGGGCGCAGCCTAGGCTCCAAGAGCAGCAAGACCCATAGGCGCTGGTGATGCACCAAATGCATATAACAACAGAACTGGGGTCGTTCCACCAGCAGTGCAAAACAACAACTTTGAAATCAAGTCTGGATTGATTTCAATGGTTCAGGGCAGTAAGTTCCATGGTTTGCCACTTGAAGCCCTCTATATCATCTGGATAATTTTGACAGACTTTCCTCCCTTACAAAGATAAATGGAGTGAGTGAAGATGGCTTCAAGCTGCGGTTGTTTCTTTTCTCTCTTGGAGACAAAGCACACCAGTGGGAGAAAAACCTGCCCCAAGGAAGCATAACTAGTTGGGATGAGTGCAAGAGAGCCTTCTTAACAAAATTCTTCTCTACTTCAAGAACTGCAAGAATAAGGAATGAGATTTCAGGGTTTGCACAGAGAAACAATGAGAGCTTTGGTGAAGCTTGGGAGAGATTCAAGGGCTACACACTGCAATGCCCTCACCATGGCTTCTCACAAGCCTCTCTACTCTCTACTCTTTACAGAGGAGCTTTACCTAAAATAAGAATGCTCTTGAACACTGCATAAAATGGGAACTTCTTGTCAAAGGATGTCGATGAAGGATTAGAGCTAGTAGAGAATCTGGCTCAGTCTGATGGAAACTACAATGAGAAATTTGACAGGGCTCCAAGAGGCTCTAAAGATGAGTTAGAGTCTAGCAGGAAGGAAATCAAAGCTCTACATGAGAAGCTGGATTTGTTGCTAAGAGAGAAGAAAGAAGTCCACTTTATTGGAGATATGGTTCAGCTTGATGATCAAGAGACATGCCAAGTTGAGGAGATGAACTATCTTGGTAACCAAGGAGGCTACAATGAGTATGGCAACTACAGACCAAACCCCAACTTATCATGCAGAAGCAACAATGTTGCTCAAGACCAAGTGTACCCACCTCAACAACAACAGCAAGCTGCTGCTCCAAGACCATTTGTTCCCTATAACAATCAAGGTTTTCAACAAAGGAATAACTTCCAGCCAAGAGCACCCTATAATCCCCCAGAATTCAATGCTCTAGCACAAGCTCAAGCTTCCTCAAGCTCTCAAGATCCTGAGCTCAAGACCATGATGCAGCAGTTGCTTCAGAATCAGGTTACCAACAATTTGGATATGAACAAGAGGTTTGTTGAGGTTCATATCAAAATCGACTCAGTACATGTTGAACTGACCAACAAGTTCGAAGGGTTGGCTTCAAGAGTAAAAACACTGGAGAATAACAAAGGCATAGCTGGCCCAAAACCTCAAGGACACCTTTCTGGAAAACCATAAGCTAACCCCAAGGAGTTCTGCAACGCCATAGTCACTGAAGAAGAGAACTTCTCAGATGAAGAAGCAGCTATCATTGACGAGTTTCTCTCTCTGTTCACTGAGGACACTGAACTTCAGAGTGGGGGGGAAGAGTTTTTGGAAGTTGACGCTAACCATGGAGTTGCAAAAGAAGAGTCCCTTAAAGCAACAACAACTAAGGAAGAGGAGAAGAATGAGCTAATTAAGGAGAATCAAGCTGAGAAGCAAACCGGAATTTATGATCATTCCCCTTACAAGCCAGCTATCCCCTTTCCTGGAAGCTTTAAGAAGCAGCTTGTGGAGAAGTACACCACTCTCTATGCCAACCAGATGAAGCTTAGAAGTCTTGATATTGGGACAGAGCTGAAGGAGGCCGATGCCAAAACCGAGGTACTGAACATCAAGAAGCTGGGAGATCCTGGATGCTTCACTTTGCCTTGTGAACTCAAAGGAGAAACCTTCAAGAGCTGTCTTTGTGATCTTGGAGCAAGTATCAACCTTCTCTCATCCTCTACTGCTAAGGCACTTGGCTACACTCAACTTCAAGAGAGTAATTCAACTAAAACAGAGCAACACCAATTCAAGATTAAGATAATGATAAATGTGAATCCAAAAATGAGGTTATTGACTTTAAATGGTTCTAAAGCTAACGTATGATGTCTAAACAATCATACAAATGTTAATTTTTAGGTTTGGGCCTTCAAAAAAATTAAGTTCATTTTCATTACACTAATCATTTAATCAAGAATAAATTTTCATTTTCAGTTCTAATCAAGCAATAAACATCCTAAAGAATCATTCTCATGAGCTAAATATGTAAATTCCATAAATGGTTCTTAGGGACAATTGATCAAACATCCTTTGGGTGTGAGACAATTGATAGAGTCAGAATTGGTGATCAATAATGGACCACCTCTTGTAGAAAATCCTAAGTTACAAGTGCATAGTGTGTGTAGTGTGCGTTGAGTACTTAAGATGTCGATCTACGGGGAGGTCCACTGCAAAACAAAAAAATATGAGAGCAACCAAAGATATAAAAATGAGGTTTTTTTGTGTGTCATGATTTATGGGTTTGCAGGTAATGAAAGTATTGAAAGCAGATCAACGTTAATATAGAACATAGGTGTCAACTTAGCCTATAACAAATGGAAAATGAAATTAAACTTAAAGTAAAAAGGTAAAGACGGTGCAGAAAATTAAATAATTGAAAATATGATATTAAAAGTATGTAACAGAAATAACAGTACTGAAGTGCGATATGAAAGTGTGTAAAGTGTGATAAATTTACGGGAATAAATATTGGGGTCATTTCGGGAATCCTTTGGGGTTATAACTAAAAATTAAACAACTACACAAGCAAACGAGATCAGGCGCAAGTTTTTCTAAACTTGAATCACAGTTTTATAACCTAAATACTTTCCAAAATAGATAGTCTATGCTTTGATTATTTCTTTGAGAACATCTATTGGTTACATACTCAAAATGAATATTTCAACAATGAAATATTAGTATTTAAATATATGTTAAATACTTAATTTATTTTTATCTTTTAAAAAAAATAAACTAATTATAAGATGATGTGTGGAAGGAGTGTATCTAAAGATCTCTAAAATAAGAGATGGTTCTTCATTATCTTTCTTCTTTTTCTTTATTTTATTATATTTTAATGTTGAGATATTTGTGTTAGATACCTCCAATGGAGGTGCTCTTAGGTATGTAGTCACATCCCACAATGCAATCAAGCACACAATAACTGATATGGTTTTTTCTAATGTTCATGACACTCTGTAAGTATGCGATCGCACCTTGTGACGTGACACTCAGCTAAGTTTGGGCCAAGGGATCTGATTTAACATGTTAATGGCTACGGTCTACCTTAAGATCAGTCTCTAGTTAATGATTGTAGATACATAATGTAAGAATACACTTAGACGAAAGAAATCCCTAGAATACGGCTATATAAAAAGATACATAAAATAATTAATAAAAGTCCTCTAAGAACCCGTTGGAAGTATCTCAGCGAAAATGAACTACTAACACGTCATTAAATTAAACCAAAACATTATGAATGAATGAAAAGCTTCGATTAATCAATATAAATAAAGAGGGTTAAAGGAAAATATCTCTCCGTGAAGAACAAAAGCAATAATAAAAAATTTTGGCTGATGTGAAAGAGTCACCAAAAGCATATAGATTATTTTTTATGAGAACTATAGAACTAAGTATTTATAGGTCTTGATCATTTTGTAGGTTCCTCTTAGGTTAGACTCGCATTTGATGGGTGCAAGATTAAGTTAGTGCTGCAAATGGGCTTGAGTACATTAAGTGAAGTGGCTGGGAGAGCGAGGGGTGGTGGTGTAGCCAATGAGAGTGTGGAACTTGCTTGGCGTGGCCAGCTTGCTTCCTTGGTGTTTTGACAGGTCTTCTTGCTTGCTTCATAACTTGAGATCCAACCGTGGAATTGTCCTCAAATAACTTTGGCGTAAAATTTAGTAGATTAAGCTTTTACCAAAATCCAGCTTGATATCGTGGTGGGAAATCCTTCATCTGATGCTAAACTTCTGTCATTTCTCACTTATTCCGAAAATGTTCTTTTTGCTCCTTTTTGTACTATTGTTGCTAAATTTATCTGAAAAGAGTCTTGACCATACAAATACTCAAATTCTATAGTTTATGCATGAAAAACTTAGTGAAATACTTGATTAAGCATTCACTTATGATAGTAAAAATGAGACAAAATAAGTTTTACAAACTATCCCTATAATCCAGGTCTACTAGGCTGATCTTATTGGGTCTCTTCTCAGCTTTCTCAGTTTGATGCACATGCACTGCCCTCACTGTAGTCACTTGTCGTGTTGTGCCTTGCTTGGCTGAAGTATCGTTTGATCTAAATTTTGCTTTCCTCACTATCTTCAAAGTATTGCTTCAAGTTGTACTTCTCACAGGCTTCATCAAAACTTACAAACAATTGCACCTTCTTTATTTTCGGGTGGAACTTCATAAATCTATTTCTATCTTGATCTGCTTCCCAAGGCGTGTTTCTTCTTGCATTGAGCCCTTGTTTGCTGAACAAACGAGAGAGTCCTCCTCGGAAGGCTCTAGAGAAGACTCCCGCAAGCTGTCAGATGAGAATGTCTGACTTGGCTTGTACTTTGAGAAAGCAAAGTAATTTGGGTTGCGCCTTGCTGTAGAAGAATTGTCATCTGCGTCCTTGAATGGGAGGGTAGTGTTGCATGGTGCAAAGAGGACTCGCTTGGTTCCTTCTTTGGATGGGCGATTGGGTGTGAATTGTGTAGCTTTGGAGGTATCTTCTTGACTTGAAAAAGCAGGAGTGTCTTAGTTCCTTTGTTCAAAAGAACTCACAGAGTTCTTTTCTTTGTTGCCAAGAGTTGTATCGAGGAGATTGTTGAGCTCCTTTTGCTCCTTGAACAGCCTCATGATTGTAGCGTCATTCCTCTCCAATGCTTTGGTGATGTTCTTGATCACTTTCTCATTGTCATTAGTTTGGGTCTTCATTACACATTGGCCCTCCTTGATTTCTCTAATGAATCTATCTATGTAGTATTTAACTTCACTAATAGCTTCTTGGGTTTCTAAGATTTTGCAACCAAAGCTCATGGCTTCACGATCGGTTTGAGTGAGTTTGTAGTAGTAATATCTTAGTTCTTCTCTTATCTATGATAGCTTGCTGAAGTTGCCAAACATGTTCTATTCAAGCACCCTGACTGGTTAGAGGCATCATTAACATCATCTCAGAAAGCTTCCCTTGAACCGTTTTCACTTGAGAATGAAAGAATTTCTCGGGCATCTTCTCATAGACCATCATAATATTCACCATCTTGATGAGGTTCTCTACTTATTGATACAAAGGTAGAAACATGATTTGGTGGTCACGGTGAGTAGGATGAGGGGTTTTCTGCTGAAAACTTTCGTTTCCATGAAGTGTTGGTGGTGCAAATCCTTCTTTTGTCGAGGGATGATGTGCTCGTGTGGTAGCATCATCGGAAGAGTTCTACGGAAGTAGTGTTGCGGATCTGGTGGTGGTGGTAGTGGGCGAGAGTTGCCAAGTGGGTTCGTGTCACTCATAGATAGAAAACTAGAGTTAGACGAAAAAGATGTCTTTGAATTGTGATTCTAGAGACAGCAAATCCAATTCCCGGTGACAATTGCGCCAAAAATCTAAATCGCAACACGTGTCAAAATTTGTTTGATAATAAATTTTATATGTCCAAAAAAAAAGTTGCATATGACATAATGCAATAATCTTATAATAATAAAAAAATAAAAGAAAAAACTACAATTGAAAGAAATTCAACAAGTATTATCTTGTTTGGTGAAAAATTATGACAGGCTTGATTTATTTATATTGATGTGAATAAAATTCTCATTTTTTTCTAAAGATTAGTGTTTTAACTTATATTTTCCTAAATTAAAATTGATTTTATTTCTTTTTTTCTTTTTATTTTTCTTTTTCTAATTGAAATATGTCTTCTTTACATTTGTTATTAAACTAAATTAAAGTTAACTTTACTGACTTTAAATTTCTTTTTCTAACTGAAATATATTCTATTATTTTTATTAACTTTTTAATTTGATTTTTTAATTAAAAGATATCATTTTATTTATATTACTTTTCTTAATTGATATTTTTATATTTGTTTATTTATTTAACAGACTTTATTTTAACTTTATTCACGACATGTGTTATAATCTAGATCGGATGACTCAACAGGTGTCATGATCATGTGAATTACTAATTTTGATGTATATAGTAAGAGTATCAATTCATAATATTAATGAACTGTATACTTAAATATAAATTTTTTTAAAAATATTATGTTACTATTATATTTTGAAAAGGTTGAATTTAAAATTAATAAAAAAATTAGTAAGTATTAATTTATACTGTTTCTACGGTATATATTAAATTTTAATAAATTAATACTCAGAATAATTAATTGTGTTACACTGTACCATTGATTATGTCGTAAATAGAACATATAAGTATATAACACGGTTATGAATTGACATTATGTTATGATGGGCGTAATAAAAAATAGTTTGACATGAAATACAAACAAAGAGAGGTTACATTGTAATAAGAGAGTTGAGATAATATGTCAGGTTGCATTTGACATGAAATTCAACCATTCAACATGTACCGAACTAAGCAATAGCTATTACATACTCAACGAATCGATCCCTTTTTTGTGTCTTCTACAAAATTTTAGAATTCTCCAAGAAGAAGATAGTAAGTAGCAAGAACAAAGCACAACAGAAAAGAAGCAAAGAGGAAGAAGAGATAAGAAGAGATAAGAGTATGGGTAAAGGAGAATCATAATAAAGAATAAGATTAGTAAAATCGTTCCAGAACTCATTTCTTAATGAACTTTTTAGTTCCAACTTTTGATTCTTCAGAAGTAAAATTCTCTTTAATGGACGAAAATTAAAAAAAAAACTGTTTTGACTTTGTACTAAACATTCATCATCAATTACTTCTTTCAAATCTTTTATTTAAGATTTAAATAATTTACCAAATCAAACCAAGAAACTTGCGTGAACTGATCAAAGCAAAAATATATAAGAAAAGACAGATCCTAAAACTCTCTATTAATATCTCTCTTACACAACATTACCGTTATCAGTCTTTAACACTGAAGCATATTTTGATCAGGCAGCTAAAATTAACTTACACGATAATGTACATGACAAGAAAGTTGCAGAGTTTTATGAATCCAAAAACAACAAGAAGGGAGAAAGGAGTGAATTATTGTTAAACCTGAAGATTTTCTATTTAGAGCGTAATTTGTCTGCGACATAGAGCATATGACTGATGTTTGTAGGAGGATAGTTCTGAAGAAGCTTGAGGTTCGATGTAAAATCTCCAGCAAGCAAACGCCTTCGAACTAGAATCAACATTGCACAACATATCCGGAGCAGCGTCTCCTGCAATTAAAATTCCGTATTCACTTGTTAGAGAACAAGAACTCAATTCCGCTAGCTTAAATTTTACAATAGAATACAAACCCAAACCAAATCTCTACGACCATAACACATACCAAACCATGTCACTGTTGATATCTGTTAATTCTCTGAGGTATTGAAACCATTAAAACAACGATTCACAAGAATGCAACATTTGAAAATTAATAAACTTATTACTACCTGAGGACCTTCAGGGTCGCTTAAGAGTGTATCCCAGATGTGAAGGCTTTCCACGAAGTTGAACTCTTGAGTCAATAGGAGTGTGATCCATCTGAACGCATAGAATTGCGGGTTTATCTGACAAAAAGGTCTCAGATGTCACAAAGCTGAAACATCTAAACAGAAATATCGAAGCTCGAAGAAATTAAGGTTTTAAAAGCAATGGTACAATTTTGGGTGTTTTACATCTAGTATTTAGGATATAACGTTCATGCAACACAAAGCTCTGAACCAGCCAGTGGAACTAGCAAGACCAAATCTTTTATTTAGAAACATAATTCGGGAATATAGCAAAACGTCTCATCAGATAAAGTTGTGTGTGATATATTACTTTAGTTGTGACTTCTAGATGACGCCAAAGTTCTTCATCATGATGCTTTAAGAGCATGGAAAGTCTTGTCATAGTGTAACGTATACCCACAACACTGTTATCAAGTTGTTGACAGAAATTATCTCGAAACCCACTCATCAATTCGACAAAACAGAAAAATGCATCTGATTCAGCATACGCCTGCATAACTTATAATGCCAGTGTTAAGCAAATAATATTACCCCAAAAGAACCAAACGAGGTAGAAAAATATGAGTATAAAGGAAAATAAATGGTACATTAGCAAAGACAAGTACTTACTGCATTTCCTTTATCCGAGTCGTTTTTAAAGATGTAGAAAATAGGTGCCAATATCTCATTCATCCCTTGTACATATCTGATGCCAGGATTCAACTTTGCGAAGATAGTCAACACGTTCTTCAAAGCATCCTGAAGATGCAAGACATGTATAATATCAGCAGGAAAATGTTTAATCATCCCAAACACTTTAAAAACTATAGCCAAACCAAAACCCCACCTGATTAGATTTTGCAACTGCTGAATCCCCAGAGAAAAAGTGCATGTCTGGATGAGTACGCATCACATCACGCTCGATTTGTTCCAAGACTTCTGTGTCCTGAACAGCACCAACTTGAAATTAGGATTGGTGATTTTGCAGCTTTATATGCAACAACGGAATCACTATACTAAACCAGGAAGAGAAAATGATCTTTTCATAATGATCATGTCTGTGATTAATGAGTCATGCGTTTACAGAAAAGCGGGGCACACAAAGCCTTGAAAGAACTAAAGCTTCAATCAGAACCCTGTCTTTGTGTATGCCTATGGAATAAACACCATTATAATCATAGCCTGCCTACACATTTTTGCTCAACGTGACAAGGCACCCTATACAAATGTTTGAGCGTAGCAAAACTTAACTATTCTAAACACATTATAACTGAAGGTATAAATAATCACAAGAAAGTTGTTTATCAGACATTAAGTGAGAGGTTGTACGTCTCCAATTCCTATACCGCTCCTAATTCTGCTTTTAAAACCAACTGGGAAGAGGCAAATCATGAATAAGAATGTAGTTTTTTTTTCTTAAATGTCATAAGTCAGCAATTACATCCCAATATCTGAGAATCATATACCTCAACTACATCATCTATTACCCATATCTTTCTAAGACTATCAGGCAAAATACAAAATTCGATAATAAGTTAATAACAATTAAACTTTTCGATAGTCTCAGAAAAAAAAACATAATATTGGAGGATATTTTAAGCTGAAATCTAATTACCTTGAAAAAATTATTCCATAAGCTTGTTGTTCCGAGACTTAAGGGATGATCCTCATGAGTAATCTCGGACCTTGAAAGGACTCTGGGGCTTTCCATTTTCGGGTCATTGCTATCACCACCCTTTGATTTATCTATTTTCCTCGTTACTTCTGACTACTAGCCACAAAAATATATAGAAACCAGGGTAATCTTCAATTGAAAACAATTAGAAACATGAACAGAAAGAGCATATCACCTAGATAACGTAAGCACATCGACATTGGCCAACTTCTTCATTATTAACTAATATATCTTCTGATTGTAACATTAGGCAGTATTACATGCCCAATGGCCTTAGATCAGTCTGTTTAGTGAAATGCATGAAGTCTATTTAGCTGCCATCATAATATACTAACACAAACAAGCTTCTGGATCAATTAAAACCCATGCTTCCCCATTAAAAATAAGTGAATTCTGCTAGGTCAACATATCACCTAATGACAATCATCATATTCTATTGATAGTGCATTTTCATCATCACCCCTTTAGCTAGTGGCAATTCACTTGGTTAACAAAAATGCGACTGTGTCCTTTTTTTTTACATCAAATGCGACTGTGTCTATTAAATCAACATAGCTAGCTGTCAGTTTATAAGAATAGCATCCACTCTAATCAGTAGTTTGATGGAATATCTCCCCAAGAGATTAACAAAAGAGAACAACGAAGCCTACTATGCTTCTCTTCACAAACCTAATCAATACCACGTTCAAGTATCAAATCACCGAAATGGACTTACAGGGTTCATCAGAAGCTCCTCTTTGAACTGCTTGTACTGCGACCTTTTCTTAGCTAACTCAGAAGACCACATGGAACGATCCGGTGACAGATAACCCAGTAAAAGCTGCCAACATTCAAAAAGAACAATATGAAGCAAAAACTGACAGAAAAGGCAACTGAAATCCATTCCTTTTACATCTTTTTAAAAATTTCATCCTCAAAAACAAAGTAAACACTACCACTTCCATACCACACTAAGGAGTTCATAGAAACCACAAGAAAAATTCAACGAAATTCAACAGATCAAGAATAGATTGCATTAAATTACTAAAATGACAGTGACAATAATGATCCGTATTCGTTTCACTATCTAATGAAAACAAAGGAGCTAATGTGTTACCTTCCAGACAAGGGATCGAATCCCAGCATCATCAGGTAGACCTTGGGAAGCAATTTTCCTCAATTCCTTCAAGTCTATCACCTTCTTGGATAACTGGAAAAATATCCAGATGAAGTAAATCACAAAGAGCAATCAATCAAAATTTCACACAGAAGCATGCGTTTGCTTTTTAACCACTAACCTCAGCGACGACTTGCGTCTTTCGAGAAATATCCTCAGCTGCCGGAGTTTCGGTTCCAGGTCCATCCTTACCGCTCCCATTCTGCAAATCGTTGATCTCAGATTTGAAAGGAGGACGAACCGGAAGAGGCGGAGATGGTGAGGTGGAAATCGCGGAGGGAGAAGGAGAAAGAGGCGGACGCTCCACGATCGGAGGAGAAGGAGCGACGGTAGTGGCGGCGGGAGGATGACGGAGAGGACGATCGTCGACGACGGGAGAAGGAGAAGAGGTTGTGGACCAGAGGGAACTGTTGAGCCACTCAGGGATACCTTTCTTAGCCATGATTTTTCGATATTGAGCTTTGATTTTGGGAAATGTTTAGTCTCTTTCTCTCTTTGCTCGGAGAGGTTAAATCCAAATGCGCAAAAACAACCCGTCCCGGTACAGCTGGGTCACGTTCAGGGCGTCGTTTTCTTTTTGTAAAAGCCAAAAACAACCTAAAGCCTCCAACATTGCCTTAAAGTTGAACCGTAAGGTTTCCAATCTAAAGCACCTAAACCGCGATTATTGACCGGAACCAAGCGAAAAATCCGAGTTTTGAATGTGTTATTGTTGCTCAACAGAGCTCCCTTACTTGAAAATGTGTTATTGTTGTCCAATAGAGCTCCAACCAAAATATCTTAGAATTTTTATAAAAAATCTCTTTAGTTTTTTTTCTAAATGAGTTTATAAAATCTTTCGTTTTCTGGATTTCCTAATATCTTCATAAGTTTTGGTTACTCTATCATCAGAAAAACACCGATCTGCTCCAAATCCGAATTTTGCGAAATTGAATATGTTATTGTTGTCAAATGGAGCTTTATTAGGCAACAATAAAGATGTTAGAAAGTCTGAAAAACGAAAGATTTTACAGACTTATTTAGAGAGAGAAACTAAAAAGAGATTTTTATAGAAATTCTGAGATGGTTTCTTACAATGGGGGTACATATATATATAGGGGAGGAATGGTGTGCTGGCATAAGCGCTTACATCATTATTTATACGATTATATCATCGCTTACATTATCATCATTGCTTACTTATTTAAACATGCTTATTAATAGTTATACATAATGAGATACTTAGATTACTTCATTTAATGATTCATTTTCGAACTCGATGATATGTTTGTCGCAACAGCTGTAATGATCTCTTGGACATTCATATTCTTCTTCTGGTTCTTTGAAGCTTTTCTCAGGTTCTGTATTAACGTCGATGTTGAACATTCTCCTGATTTCATCAATATTCATGGTGTCATCAGGGAGTTGTGCATCTTGGAAATATTCTGGCAGGCAATATTGAGATGTTGGTTCTTGTTTTACTATCTCCGGAATGTCCATCTTTATTACCTTCGTAATATATGTCATGCATTGTTGTTTTTCCATGAAATATTTTAGATCTTCATCGAGGCTCATCTGGTAGTCAGTAGTATAGTAGGTCCAGCTTGGGTTAAACAGAACGGGAAACGTCTGCCTGACATTGTGGAGACGAAATGTGTGTAATTGAAAGTCTTTGTATGGCTTGTTGTCATGGATATTGAAGTCTGGATAGATTGCTCTTCGGTAGCCGTTGTGGTGGATGAGTGTGGGTAGTGCATGAAGTTTGTTGGACTTGATGTTGACTTAAACAGGTCAAGAAGTATATAGTATGGGGGTTGAAGAAAGGATTGAGACTATTTCGACCTCTTAGTTTCTTGAATGGTAAACTTGTTGCTTTTACTGATCTTCTTAATTTGTCGCTCCAGATGATTAATGGTGCAAACCATGTCAAGAAAGTCAAGAGACAATCTCTTTGACCTTGCTGGACGTTGATGTATTGATACAGCCATCATATGTCAAAGGTAATACCAATGGTGTAAACTGAGCAGAGATACCATAGGAAACATAGAACTTCTTCTGGTATATTCTAATTTTTTTTATCCTGTAGAGGTGAACGAACGGATAGTCCGGGTGGATCCTCATTGGTGCGATGTAGTGTTAGTTGATGTCGTGCTTTGATAAGATGATGGACTGATATTGGAAGATTCTTTTTGTTGAAGATGCTCGTGTAAAGTATTTTTCTTGATTAGCTGATGGGCGTCTTCGGGCATGTTGGCTTCGAAGTCGTAATAACTTTTTCTGATATAGAAGAGCTCGCCATCAGATGAATTTCCTTTGGTGGGTTTTTGCTGAGCATGTCTGCAAGAGTATTCTTTTTTCCCTTTAAATAAAAGTATTTGAAGTCGTACTTTGAAAACCATTCGCTCCATCGTAATAGCTGCTGGTGTGGGACCATCTTTTGCTTGAATTGTAACATCTTTGGGAAAGAAGACATATCCATTTTAATGCAAAATTTATGTCCTATCAGATGGAACTCGAGCTTCTCGATAGCCTTTTTGACCGCTAAGATTTCTTTGAACGTGGAGTGATAATGCATTTCTGTATCTTTAAAGCGTCCGCTTTATATCTACAGATTTGACGTTTTCCATTTATCTCTTCGAATAAAATGGCTCACCAATATTTGTCACTTGCATCAGTCTGCAGAATACGTGTCCCCGAGGAGGGAATCTGTAAAGGTGGTAGCTTTTGTATCTCTATCTTTAGCCTTTTGACTGCTTCAGTTTGTCGCTTTGGCCATTGTGGTGGATTCTTCATCAGCATCTTTTGGAGTGGTCTTGTCAACGCGAAAGTTGCGAGATAAAGTTGCTTGCATAATTGATTACCCCAAGGAATTGTTTGACTTGTCTCTTTGTGAGATTTTCTTCTGGAAAATCGAGAAGAGCTGTAGCTAGATGAGATTGTGGTGTGATCTGTCCGTTTGTAATCTTCATTCCAAGAAAGTCGATGTTGGGCTGAGCTATAGTCATCTTTCTGGCCAAGAGCATAATTCTGAATTCCTTGATAATGCTTTGAAACTTCTTGAGAGTCTGAATATGCTCTTTTCACTTGACGAGAACAAGAGAATGTTGTCGATGTATATTAAAGTCGTGTCAATTAGGGGCTTGAATATTCGTAATATTGCCTGCTGGAACAATGAAGGTGCAGTCTTTAAACCGAAAGGCAGAACACTACTTTGGGGTGGTACGGATTGGTCTGACCTTACACGCTCGAAAAGGTCTACCAGTGGTAGCACGCATGGCTTTAGTCGACTCAAGACAAAGGTCATACCAACAAGCTTGCATTGGAACTGTTCAGACAACATTAAATACAGGAACATTATTTGTAGCACTGTTTCCAAACTTTAATGTTTCTTTAAAAGATCCCAATATACTACAAATGCTCAAAGTTCAATTGCAACTAGTCAGAGCACCTATGGAAGAAAAAAGCATCGTAGCTATCCTACACCATCAGATCGTCTATCAAATCCACGATCATGCTCTTGATCTTGCACTACCATCATCTGATGAAGCATTATATCTCGAAGTCACATCGGCATCGCAAGCACCCAACTCAATTCAGATTCCTCGAGAAATCTCTCGCGACGAGTTACTACGTCGACTACCGGAATCATGGGTCACGAGCTATGAAAAGCTACATCAGGCAACCTAGACGCCGGTCCAGACATCTGAGGTCAGCTTCCATTCTCGAAATGATGGAACAACGGAGATAAAGTTCAAAAACCAAGATCATCACCATTTTGGAAGCAACTGTTCATTTAATTTGCTTGGTCAAGACGGAACAGTCGTATAACCTTTCATGAATGAGAATGGACATCAACACTTTGATGTATGTTCTTGCACAGCTTGCATGGAAGATTTCTACGAGTCTGTCGAAGAAATCCTCTAGAGATGAAAAAAAAGAAAGATCATTTTTATAATAGATATCTCGAGGGTGATTCTACTGTTAGACCGTTAGGTGGTGGCAAATATGATTTTATAGTCCAATACTTGGAGAAAAAGGAAGAACCTAAAATAATGATGATGCAAGCAAACAATTTCCCTCCACCTGACTATTTCACCAAAGACGACATCGCTCATAGTCTGAAGATCCTCATAAGAACCATTAATTCTTCCGGACCTGACCAGCTAAGCCAAGGAGAAAAAATCCTCAATTGGCAAACAGAGAATAATAAATCATAGTCCAAAATCAACTTTTGACAATAATAAACCATAAAGTTGATCAGCTTGCTGAGGGATACAACAAAAGATTGAGCAGCCTACAAATCTCAATAATAGAGATCCATGGCCGACTTAATAATCTTCATCAAGAAATGACAGCAATGGCACAACACATGATGGTTAATGCGTCCAATTTCAGAAGCAAAGAAGTTGAGGCAGCTATCCTCAAAAACCAGCTAAAAGATCTCCAAAGATGCTTAAGAGCATGATTCATAATCAGAATCAAACAGATATATACTTTAATCCTCTTGGAAGTATGCCATCATGAATATTCCCCATGATTTCTCTCTAGTTATCAAGAGCAAAGGACGAAGCCCTAAGTCCCAGGATTCTTATCATCTGACGATGCTTTCACATCTCGTCATGGCACAACTTCGATTAGCAATTTTAAAACCAAGACAACTCGGGCGAAACCAAGAAAACAAAAGGGCTCATAATTCCTAGTCAATCCAACCAAAAGACCAACTCTTACTCCCTCCGAAGATTTTAATGGATCTGCTCCAAATCGTTGTTTGGGCTTTCTGGTTTATCAATACGACTCTAGTCAACATGATTTTCGGAGGAAGGTAAAATTCCTAACGATGGTTGAGCAAATCAGAGGCCGGTAGTTTCTCAACACAGCTCCCTTACTTGGAAATTACCACCCCGTCTGTCAACACGATGCCAGAGGTCCATGCCAAAAAATTGTATCATAGCCCTCTGCTTTCGAAATGAAAAAAAAAAAATTATTGTTTATGATTGATTGTTTTTAATGTTCCGAAAAACACTTTTTCACCATGTCTACTACAAATCCTTTATCCATTGATTCTCCATTTTCAATTTCTACTTTACCAAAAAACAAAAGCTGTATGTCCTCTTCCAGCATAAATTCCCTATACGAAATCGAATATGTTCTGAGAGATCAATTACTAGAAACTACCCTCCCACTGGTGAATCTATACAGATACTTTACTAAAAAGCCTAGCTACTTTTCAGTCAAAGGTGTTCGTGAACTCATTTAACCATCTTCATGCAGAAGAGTCATGCAATCCAGTAAATTTTCATCCTGTCAAGTCCCAGCCACAGAAGAAGAACAATTCATTTCGCTCAATATTCCAGAAAACCTACCAAGGTTGTGGCAACAGCAAGGATACACTCATCTGCACTTTGGGATGGTACGAATTGGTCTGACCTTAAACGCTCGAAAAGGTCTACCAGTGGTAGCACCCATAGCTTTAGTCGACTCAAGGCTAAGGTCATACCAACAAGCTTGCATTGGAACGGTTCAGACAACATTAAATGCAGGAACAGTATTTGTAACACTGTTTCCAAACTTTAATGTTTCTCTAAAAGATCCCAATATTCTACAAACGCTCAAAGTTCAGCTGCAACTAGTCAGAGCACCTATGGAAGAAAAAAGCGTCGTAGCTATCCTACACAATCAGATCGTCTATCGAATCCAAGATCATGCTCTTGATCTTGCACTACCATCATCTGATGAAGCATTATATCTCGAAGTCACATCGGCATCGCAAGCACCCAACTCAATTCAGTTTCCTCGAGAAATCTCTCGCGATGAGTTACTACGTCGACTACAGGAATCATGGGTCACGAGCTACAAAAACCTACATCAGGCAACCCAGATGCCGGTCCAGACATCTGAGGTCAGCTTCCATTCTCGAAATGATGGAACAACGGAGATAAAGTTCAAAAAACCCAAGATCATCATCATTTCGGAAGCAACTGTTCACTCAATTTGCTATACAAATTGATGAACACGATTTCCTTGGTTCATCAAGGGAGCAAGTTCCAAAACCAATTTCTTTTGGTCAAGACGGAACAGTCGTATACCCTTTCATGGATGAGAATGAACATCAATACTTTAATGTATGTTCTTGCGCTGCTTGCATGGAAGATTTCTATGAGTTTTACGAAAAAATCCGCAAGAGACGAAGAAAAAAGAAAGATTCCCTTTATAAGAGATATCTCGAGGGCGATCCCACTGTTAGACCGTTAGGTGATGGCAAATATTATTTTATTATCAAATACTGGGAGAAATGGAAAGAACATAAAATCATGATGATGCAAGCAAACAATTTCCCTCCATATGAGGATTTCACCAAAGACGATATCGCTCATAGTCCGAAGATCCTCATAAGAGCCATCAATTCTTCTAGACCTGACCAGCTAAGCTAAGGAGAAAAGGTCCTCAATTGGCAAACAGAGAATGCCTTAGTCTAAAATCAATTTTTGAAAACAATAAACTATAAGTTGATCAGCTTGTTGAGGGCTACAATAAAAGATTAAGCAGCCTACATAGCTCATGATGGTTAATACGTCCAATTTGAGAAGCAAAGAAGCTGAGACAGCTAGCCTCAAAACCAGCTAAAAGATCTCCAAAGATGCTTAGAGAGCATGATTCATAATCGGAATCAAGCATATACATACTTTAATCCTCTTGGAAGTATGCCATTATGAATACTTATGTATTAAGGGTCCTACTCCCCAGGATTTCTCTCTGGTTATCAAGAGCAAAGGACGAAGCCCTCACTCCCAGGATTCTTATCATCCGACGAAGCTTTTACATCTCGTTATGGCACAACTTTGATTAGCAATTTTAAAACCAAGACAACTCTGACGAAACCAAGAAGACAAAAGGACTCAGAATTCCTAGTCAATCCAACCAAAAGACCAACTCTTACCTCCTCCTCAAGCCACGAATCTATTAAAGATTCAAAGAAGAACGAAAAGGATATCGGGATAATTGAATTTTTGATGTCTAGCCTGCTCGATACTCTCGACAAAACTTCTAGCTAAATAACACCTAGAGAAAAAGCCCAAGAACCTTAATTCAGTTCGTCGCAATCAATCAAGATGATCCATCATCACTCTGATACCATTTCTATGTATGAACCTCTGGCATCGTGTTGACTAGAGTCGTGTTGACATATGGAGGTGGTAATTTCCAAGAGAGTTCTATTGGTAACTACCAGTCTTGGATTTGCTCAATCACCATTTGGAATTTTACTTTCCTCCTAAAGTCGTGTTGACTAGAGTCATACTGATAAACTAGAAAGCCCAAACAACGATTTGGAGCAGATCGGCAGCTTTTCGAATGATAGAGAGTAACCAAAGCTTATGAAAATGTTAGGAAGTCTAGAAAACAAAAGATTTTATAGACTCATTTAGAGAGAGAAATTAAAGAGATATTTTTTATAAAAATTCTGAAATCTTTTAGTTAGAGTTCTATTAGACAACAATAACACATTCTGTTACATGTTTCTTTATACATATTAATCTACAATATAATATAAATCTTTGTTTAACAAGCATATTTTTTTTTTTTTTGATGACAATAAGACATCATACTTAACAAAATTAAATGGTAAATATGAAATAGAAAGACACATATAAAATATTTAAAATGCGAAAAAGCGTAATTGAAAATATAGAAATTGTTTAACAAGATGTATTAGAAGATGGATATAAAACTGATTATTGTAAAGACGAGTATGTTGAAAATAGGTACCTCGATTATCGTTAGAGGATCAAATAGCTTAGCTTTGCAACAAGATATTAGTTTGAAATATATTTGGGTATTGAAAGGAAAAACTGATAAATTGTATATTTGTGTTAGAAGGCAACGAAAGCTCCAACACAACAATACATGCATTCGATTTGTATTAGGCTATTATCTAATATCCGAAATGTAAATGCCTAATTGAACCAAATGTCGGTTTACTTAAGCCAATGATGGGTTTAATATTAACTTAATTTGACGAACAAGGATAACAACTCTTAATGGGCCTATAGAAATGCAAACTTGGCCCATTTATTTATTAAGAATAAATTAGATGACTTTATCGTCTCTTGCTGCAGTGAAAAAAAAAAAAGCTATCGGAGAAAGACAAAATGGCGGCGGCGGCGAAAGCAGCGGTGGTTTTGCCACGGCCGGTGACGTTTGTGACCGGAAACGCCAAGAAGCTCGAAGAGGTCAAAGCTATAATCGGCAATTCCATTCCTTTCAAGTCTCTCAAACTCGACCGTGCGTACTACTTACTTTACTAGGACTTTCGATTTCTCTCTCTCGATTCCTATTTTCATTAGGCTCATTGTTATCTCTTGAGTTGCAGTGCCTGAGCTTCAAGGTGAGCCTGAGGATATCTCCAAAGAGAAGGCTCGTTTAGCTGCTCTTCAGGTGCTCAAGCTTTTACCTTTTTCCACTATTGGTTTGAGTACTCATTTGCACATTACTTGAATTGATTACAAAATTCGACATACTTATGTTGTTGTGATCATAGTGTGCTTCTTGTGTACTGTTTTAAGTTAGTGACTGAGGATTGTAAAAAAACTGATATGAAATGTGTTTTGGTTGTAATTGAGAAGGTGAATGGGCCAGTGCTAGTGGAGGATACATGTCTCTGTTTCAATGCATTGAAGGGTCTTCCTGGTATGATTTCTTATAGATTTTAAGTTTTTTTTGGTATACTCTACGCACAGCAAATGGTCACACACTTTCTGAATTCATATTGTTGTTTTTTTTAATTGGATTTTTCAGGGCCATACATGTAAGTTTTCTTCATTCCTCCCTTGATGCTATCCACGTAAATCTTCATTTGAAGGATAGAGTGTCTCATATACCAATTTGTCGGAATGAGGGTTAATGAGTTCATAAGAGTAAGGGATTATAGACATAGATATGTCATGGTGATTACTATATCTTTGTTGATTGGTAACGTTATTTGGATCAAGTCTTGTTCTTAGTTCTTCTTCAAGGTGGCTGCTAAGTGTGTGAGTGAGTAGCCAAAATGGAATTATCTTATTGAATAACCTTATCCTAAGAATTGAAAATGAGACTAGGGATATGTATTTGTTGGGATCTAACTAGTGGTAAATATCAGATTGAAACTGTATTGGAGTTATGTAGCTGTCTTTAACGTCCTTCTTTGTAGCACCTTCTGATCTTCTTTCGTGGTATTTGCAGCAAGTGGTTTCTTGAGAAGCTTGGTCATGAAGGTTGTGTAATAGTCAAATGTTTCTCTTCCCTTTCTCACATTAGCCTTTTTGTTCTATGATCTATTACACTGGTAACATCTAATTTTGGTCTGAATCATGTCCAGGTCTGAACAACTTACTGATGGCCTATGAAGATAAGTCAGCTTACGCACTGTGTGCATTCTCTTTCTCGCATGGTCCAGGTGCTGAGCCTCTTACATTTTTAGGGAAAACTCCGGTATGTGCACCACTCTTTAATCAAGCTCTCTGCTCCATCCGCTAGTCGTTTTTTTTTTTTGTGTTTCTCTTTTTGGTTAATAATTGTCAAAGCTTGATTGGTTTTTACCTTGATTGATGTTTAAGGGTAAGATAGTTCCAGCAAGAGGACCAACGGATTTCGGGTGGGATCCAGTGTTTCAACCTGATGAATATGACCAAACGTATGCATCTGTTATCTCCTAGAAAACATCGTACTTAAACTTAGATTTGTTTGGTGATGGTAAAAGGGAAAAGTGAATAAAGCTTGGTGATTCTCTTATTTTTTTTGGTTGTAGTTATGCAGAAATGGCGAAGGAAGAAAAGAACAAGATATCTCATAGGTACAAGTCTTTAGCAATGGTGAAATCTCACTTCAAGGAAGCTGGCTATGTGTTCCAGACAAATGATGATGACACCATTTAGAGAGAAGCCAATCTTTTGAAGATTTGAAGCACTGATTATATTCTTGTTCGCTATTCTGAGCTCCTCTGAGGATATCAGTATTGTCCTCAAATACGAGTAGAAACCATGGCTTGAAAAAAGGCATCGTTTTGTTGTATCGTTCATTAAATACACTTAACGATGAGACGTGTGTTAGAATCTGGTAAAACGCATTTGTCCAAAAGGCTAAAATAAGCAATGTTGGTGTTGCCAAAGTAAAGGGGGATGATATAATGTTTCACATGATTTGCCGTTTGTGATCAACTATGAGAGTAAAGAAAATACCAACACATAACGTACAGAGCAAGGAACAGAACCACTACTGACTCTCAACAAATTTGTTTGCTTTAGACTCAAAAACAATCTCATCGTCCATTAATGAATCACGAAGCAAGCAAACAAAACATAAAACAACGGAAATTGCAAAAGAAAAATCAAAAAAGCTTTTCTTAATCAATCGTCTTGTAACAACTTTTTTGCTTATACTACTGTCACTAACTCGGGAAAAAGACTCTAGAACTCAGGGAGTGAGATCCATTAAAACCAAAGGACCCCTAACAACTCCAAAACCAAAAGAGAGAAAAACTAAAATCATAAGAGGAAAACTTTTGAACAACGCTTCTGCGCTTGTATTCCCACCTTTCTGAAGAAGAAGAAGAAGAAGCAAGCCGAGGTTGATCAATTCCTACCACCGTGGAAGAAACACAAAGTGGGATATAACGAACAATGATGACCCTGTAGAGAAGAAGAGATGGTACTATATATGCACTTTCCAAAGGTATAAGGAAAGCGTTTAGGGTTAGTTACTATGGTGTGGTTTAGATAGAGAGCTAGCAAGGTCTGCCTTTACGGCAACCTAATGCTCCTGCAGTAGAGGTAATAGTGTTGACCATTGATGATGGTTTAGCTGCTAAGCTTGAAGCTCGTCCATAGCTAGCTGAAGCTCCTTCTCCTGATGCCCTGAAGAATGCTCCATTCAGTAGAAGATCTCCTTCCGATCTCCAATTCCACTTCTTCCACTCACTTGCATCCGTCTCTACTCTTTTCGTCACCTGTTTGATCCACATTGTATGAGATAACCATACATAACAAAACAAACGAACTTACTCTGTTTAGTTTAGTACCTCCTTGGCGAAACGGTCCATGGGAGCTGCGTATCTGTTTCCCTGACTGTTGATGGTTGGCCCTGCACTCCCACCAATGGCGTACATCTCCCAATGTGTGTAGTCGTTGTTAACCACATGGAAATACCCATGTCTACACCTGCCGTCACAAAACCAGTCTCTTCTACCATCAGAACAAATGGATCTAGATACGAAGTTGAAAGCAAATAGTTTTATTACTTATACCTTGGCATCCTCTGAACTAGTCCTTTTCCAAAATGGTTGTAAGCAATGGTCACTTGCATCAGCTTGTCTTCTGTGTACGAGTCACTGTGCCCTAGCAACATCACCTCGTTGTGGTGTGTAAAGTGGTTATTGGAAACGGTAATAGCAGTAGAACCCATGACAGCATCAACAAGGCCATCAGCACAGTGAGAGAGAGAGTTATGATCAATCCAGATATGAGACGATCCAAAGATCGAGACTGCATCACCATCAGCCATTGTCCTCCAGCCAAAATGAGATGGCGAGCTTCTAACCATTGCGTCACCAGTAGGCTTGCAATCATGAATGTGAAGACCATGAATGATGACATTCGTGATAAACTGGATAGTGATGCAAGCACCGTTAGCTATATGGACATTAGCACCACGACCATCAATGGTCTTGAAACTGTTCATGATCAGCTCTTGTTTCAGCTCTATCACCATGTCTCTTTTGAATACAATCCATAGAGGCTCCTCTTGGATAACGGCATGGCGAAGAGTTCCTGGTTTGGGGTTAACAACGTCCTCATCAGTCGGGTCAGTGACGACGTAGAAGCGTCCATCGCGACCACCAATTGCGTTCCGTCCAAAACCGATCCCACAATCCGCGAGGCGTTTACGGTTCTTGTGCCAGTTACGGTCACAACGCCAGCAGTCATCGATTGGATTACCCGTTCCACAAGAGAAAAATCCAAGCTTTCTCCTTGCTGTGATGTTATGTTCACTCCTGAAAATCAAAACTTGATAGATCAATCACACACACGTTGAGGTGAAATGGTGAAAACAATTCCTGTTATTTTTTACCGGAATCTACAGCTACAGGCTGATTAAACATTTCAGCCGCCGTTATGTTCGTCTTACCTAACTTAATAAATTCCGGATCCTTTCCTGTTGGTTTATGATGTCAAAAAAGTGGTTGCCGAGTAAAAATCGAAACTTTGCTTGTCCCATTAATGTTCAGCTGGTGAATAAACTAAAAACAGAACAGACCGTAATATCCAAAAAGATGATAAAGACTCAAAAACTAAATGTCACAAAAAGATGGTAGAAGCAGTTGCCAAATCCCCAAATCCAGTAACAGAGAAATCGAATTAATTAAGGAAGCCGTTAAACCATTAAAAAAAAAAGAGAAGAGTTACGAAACAAAACAATGTCCGTGCGGAGTCTGACAATCGCAAGAGCGTGGTGAAACGACAAATGTGTCAGTTTTATGCGAGGTATGGTTTCATGTCTGTACCTATCTACAACGAAAATTAAAGAGAGAGAAAGAAAGGTAACAGACAAAAACTAAAGCTTTTCCTCTTACCCCTGAAAATAAATTTGGTTAAAATATTCAAATAAATCAAGATTTTTGTTCCATACTCATTAATTTTGTTTCTGTGTTCTCTAATTAATTTCTCAAAGTTCACGTGTGTAGTCTAAAATGCAATTTCCAGAGAATGAGGAATGAGAGAGAGAGAGAGAGAAACTCACATCTGAACAAGCGTAGCGACTTCATCAGCAATCTTATCTGGATCAGTAACCGCGTATTCTTCATTCAACTCGACACCTTCAAGCCTGCAAAAAGCCACAAATGACGCGACCAACCATAAACTAATTTATTAACCAACCAAAATAGTTAACGAGTTTAAGAAAAAAATATAAATATCACTTCTAACAAGCGAGAGTACAGCACAAACTTGCGCAGGAACAAGAATGAAAAGAAATTACCTTTTAGTGAAATTGACTAATTTACCTTTATTTAACTTTGTCATCGCTGGTAATTATTTACTGACGTGGAATATTTGATAAATATTTTAAATTCTACACACTAGAGAGACAGAGCATGTGTAAAAAGGAACGGTTTAACGGATCCCTCAGATATCAACGGCTGAGATTGTTTAGTTAATTTTCCACTTTTATTTTATAATAATTTTAAAAACAAACATAAAAGGTTAAACCTAGCGGTTAAAAGCGCGTTTCATGTTTTGAGAGCGGCGGCAAAAAAAAAAAAAATTTCCTCTTTACCTATTCGCCGCCATTGTTGAGCTATTTTTGGAGCTTTGCAACTTCTCTGTTTTCAGCTTCCTAGCAAAATAATATACCGAAAAACAGAGAAGTTATTTACGGAATCTGGAGTCTTAACTCAAAACTCTCATGAAAAGACTCGGACATCACTAGACCTCGGAAAAAAAAATCAGCTGCAAAATAGTTAAATAGGGCGCAAATCTATGAAAAAAAAACTCGTTGAAGCAGATTTTTCAATTAGAGATGGAAAATGTCAAAATCCTTTGCGGAAATGGAGAATGCAGCTTAAACGGAGGCTTAAAAACAACGCAGCAGAAAAAAACAAATAGAGAAAGATGCCAGGAAGGGAAAAATCGTTCAAGCGGATTTTTCAATCAGAGTAAAATGTCAAAATCCTTCGCAGAACATAGACAATGCAGCTTAAACGGAGACTTAAGAACGACGCGACATGCGAGATGCGAAGATGAAGAGGGAATCATGGCGAAGAAAGAAGAAGGAGACAGAAACCTGGAGTGATAGATTTCATTGTTCCGGAAAATCGCTGCGGTGACGGTGAGAGCTAAGACGACCAGTACGGCCAAAGAAACAGATGTTAATTTCTGAGATGGCGCCATTGGAGCTTCTTAACGAAATTTTCTCACTTTTTCTCGGAAAATAAGCGGAGGAGAGAGAAGGTAGAAGAAGCAGAGAGGAGTGACAGATCTGTGCACAGTCTCCAAGGAAACCGTCTTCTTTATATATACGCTAAAAAAATAAACGCTGCCGTTGCCGTTAAATAAACGCCGCTACTTAACGGGAAGTGAAGTAGTTACTTTCTTATCTTTTAGGTCAGGTTAAAAGTTAAAATTTAGTAAGTTCACGTTTTCATAATTTCGCAATTTCACAAATCATCTTCGCTGTCTCTGCATTTCATTTTTGCCGTTTAGTCCCTAATTCTAACGCCTATAACTACACTCTCATCATAACTGCCGTAACCGCCTTATGTCTCGTTGTCTCGTGTATATTATTATTATTATCTTCGTATTAACCTAACCATATTATTAATTGAAAATTAAATAGACTATTGTTGGAGCTGGATTTAACATTCTAAATCCGGCCCACTCAAGCCTAACAGATAGATTTGAACTAAGCTAAAAAAGCTGGGCTTCGACCTTACGGCTCAGATCCATTCACCTTTCAACAACCCGATCCTGAGCAACAAGACGTTCCGTTCGACGAGGTCGAGCTCCAGCTCGACCAAATCCCAAGAAATGAGGAAGAATCCAAGCCGAGTCAGGGCATATTCTCGCTAATTCAAACGAGTCCGAAGATCGCGGAGGAAGTTGCTGCACGTGGCGAGATATCCGGCTAAGGCTACTGCACATGGCCGAGATACGCGCTGGAGCTCGGAGTTCGACGGAGCAAGCTATATAAAGAGGGAGAACGGCTTAGTTCAAGGACCTTCAGCTTGATCTTCTGACACACTTTTTACATTTAGAAACTCTATAACTGCTCTCAGAGCTCCTTGAGTTCATCTTCTACACTAAAATCTTTGTAACCATTTCATTCGACCGATTGATACAAAATCCTTATTTCAGTTAGTGCTAGCTTATATTGTCAATTTGTTCGAGAGAATCTAGCCCTCAATTCTTCTAAGTTTCTTTCCTTACAAAACACATAAATTTCTTAGTGTGGATTTCTGCATCCATATTTTGGCGCCGTCTGCGGGGAAAGATCTATAGATTTCTCTTACTCAAGAGCAGATCCTAAGCTAGCTGAAACCGAAATGGATTCAACACAACAAACCTCGGGAAATATCTCACCGATTCCGATCTCTCCAGATCAAGCAACCCCGACCGGCAACGTCAACCAGACAGCCGTCGGAAACGAACCCAGGGTTACGATCCTCGTCAACACCACCGGCACGAACTCTAATGTTCTCAACCGTGTGGAACCGATCGTGATCAACCTCGTCACCCCACCGGGTACGACGAATAGCCCGTCACAAACAGTCGAGAGACCTTCCTCTCGAACCTAGGTGCGATCTGAGAATCCACCTACAGCTTCGGCATCACAGAGCCGAGCAGCTCCTGTTTCCCCGCCGATACCCGCAGCTTCTAGGAGCACGTCGGAGTCGGTGGAGATACTCCAAATGCTCACACATCTGATCGATCGACAACGAGATCAGGAGATCAGATTAGAAAGGCAGGAACGACGTCAAGCCGCAGCTCGATCCGTTGTGAGTCCACCTCCACGGACTCAGCTCAACTTTTCGTCGATCCCTGCTCTGAATAATCCACCCGGACCATACGTGACACCTCTGCGTGCTCCAGGTCCACCGAACTTCGCCCCCGCGGTGAACCAGACACCAAACGCCTCGGATATTCCAGCTCTAGGAATACCAGAGATGGGGTCTCGTCCCGCGATGAGATATCCGTCTCCACCTGTGCCGATCCCAGGAATACCCAAAATGAGACCTCGTCCCAACATGAGATATCCATCTCCACCTTTAAGACCACCTGGAACCGAGCCGCCTCGACAGAGATGGCTTGGATCCTCGGCATTCGCCTCGAGCTCGCAAACACCATCCCAGCTCGGTCAACTGCCGAACATGTTTTCGAGCTCGGGACCTCCTAACGGAACCCGCGAACAGCCCGCATGATTTGTTCACCAACAACTCGGAACTCACATTCCGAATGATCCGACTCGAGCTAACCACTTCGGCGTCGGCCCAAGAAACCTGGTCGACTGCGAATCTTTCGAAAGATTCCAGAACCAGACCGATTATGCTATTCGGCAGATGAACTCCATGTTCCATCAAGCCACAAGCTCAGCTCCCGACATCGATCGAGTAATTCGCGAGACCCAACGGACTCCATTCACATACTCGATCATGCACACGTACCTCCGAGACACTACCAAAGTAAGAGTCCTGGAGTACGCTGGAAACAGCGACCCAAAAGCTCACATCCGACCCTTCAACCTCGAAGCTATCCGAACTAACTTCTCCCCAGAGGAGAAAGAAGCAGGATACTGCAGGCTCTTTGCCGAAAATCTAGTCGGACCAGCTCAGGAATGGTTCGCGACGCTGGAAGAAAACTCGATCTCGAATTTCAACGAGCTCGCAGTAGCTTTCCTCAAGCAATATTCGATATTCATCGAAAAACGAGAAACCGAAGCCGATCTCTGGAAACTAGTCCAAGCTCCAGATGAACCACTTCGATCTTACATCGCCAAATTCAAAGCGATCAAAGCAAAAATCGCTAACCCTAACGAAGCAGTAGCCCTGCTAGCCCTGCGAACCAACTTTTGGTACCAGTCGAGGTTCAAGGCAGAGCTCACGCTCCGACCTACGGACTCACTCGATGACGCGCTCCATCGCGTTTCTATATACGCTAACTTCGAAGACGAAACGGTCGCCTGCGAAGCAAAATACCGTAACTCACAGCTCCACCTCGCACCCTCAGGGTCGAAAAAAGCTAACATTACACCCCCCAAAAGGGATTCGCAGGGCAAAGGTCAGCATTCATACGCCATAGAGAGCTCGTCTCCTGAAAAAGAGTCGAGCTTCGACCAAAGCAAATACTGCGAGCACCACAAAAAGAACGGATATTCCACCGAGGAATGTCGAACTCGAGCTAGGATCCTGGCGAAAAACCTCGCCAAGGAAAAAGCCGAGAAGGCTGAGGGAAAAAGCGAAAAACCCAAGAAGAGCTCGACCCGAAACAGGGAAGCAGACACCGATAAAGCACCTCAAAAACGAGATCGCGAGGTCGAAGTCGAAGTCGAAGTCGAAACCCCCGACTCCCCTCCAGATGCTCACACATCTGATCGATCGACAACGAGATCAGGAGATCAGATTAGAAAGGCAGGAACGACGTCAAGCCGCAGCTCGATCCGCTGTGAGTCCACCTCCACGGACTCAGCTCAACTTTTCGTCGATCCCTGCTCTGAATAATCCACCCGGACCATACGTGACACCTCTGCGTGCTCCAGGTCCACCGAACTTCGCCCCCGCGGTGAACCAGACACCAAACGCCTCGGATATTCCAGCTCTAGGAATACCAGAGATGGGGTCTCGTCCCGCGATGAGATATCCGTCTCCACCTGTGCCGATCCCAGGAATACCCAAAATGGGACCTCGTCCCAACATGAGATATCCATCTCCACCTTTAAGACCACCTGGAACCGAGCCGCCTCGACAGAGATGGCTTGGATCCTCGGCATTCGCCTCGAGCTCGCAAACACCATCCCAGCTCGGTCAACTGCCGAACATGTTTTTCGAGCTCGGGACCTCCTAACGGAACCCGCGAACAGCCCGCATGATTTGTTCACCAACAACTCGGAACTCACATTCCGAATGATCCGACTCGAGCTAACCACTTCGGCGTCGGCCCAGAAACCCTGGTCGACTGCGAATCTTTCGAAAGATTCCAGAACCAGACCGATTATGCTATTCGGCAGATGAACTCCATGTTCCATCAAGCCACAAGCTCAGCTCCCGACATCGATCGAGTAATTCGCGAGACCCAACGGACTCCATTCACATACTCGATCATGCACACGTACCTCCGAGACACTACCAAAGTAAGAGTCCTGGAGTACGCTGGAAACAGCGACCCAAAAGCTCACATCCGACCCTTCAACCTCGAAGCTATCCGAACTAACTTCTCCCCAGAGGAGAAAGAAGCAGGATACTGCAGGCTCTTTGCCGAAAATCTAGTCGGACCAGCTCAGGAATGGTTCGCGACGCTGGAAGAAAACTCGATCTCGAATTTCAACGAGCTCGCAGTAGCTTTCCTCAAGCAATATTCGATATTCATCGAAAAACGAGAAACCGAAGCCGATCTCTGGAAACTAGTCCAAGCTCCAGATGAACCACTTCGATCTTACATCGCCAAATTCAAAGCGATCAAAGCAAAAATCGCTAACCCTAACGAAGCAGTAGCCCTGCTAGCCCTGCGAACCAACTTTTGGTACCAGTCGAGGTTCAAGGCAGAGCTCACGCTCCGACCTACGGACTCACTCGATGACGCGCTCCATCGCGTTTCTATATACGCTAACTTCGAAGACGAAACGGTCGCCTGCGAAGCAAAATACCGTAACTCACAGCTCCACCTCGCACCCTCAGGGTCGAAAAAAGCTAACATTACACCCCCCAAAAGGGATTCGCAGGGCAAAGGTCAGCATTCATACGCCATAGAGAGCTCGTCTCCTGAAAAAGAGTCGAGCTTCGACCAAAGCAAATACTGCGAGCACCACAAAAAGAACGGATATTCCACCGAGGAATGTCGAACTCGAGCTAGGATCCTGGCGAAAAACCTCGCCAAGGAAAAAGCCGAGAAGGCTGAGGGAAAAAGCGAAAAACCCAAGAAGAGCTCGACCCGAAACAGGGAAGCAGACACCGATAAAGCACCTCAAAAACGAGATCGCGAGGTCGAAGTCGAAGTCGAAGTCGAAACCCCCGACTCCCCTCCATCATTTTCAGAGAGTTGAACCTTTGTGGTGGATCAATGAAATCAGTAATCACACCCCCCCCCCCCCCCCCCCCCCCCCCCCCCCCCCCCCACCCCGCACCTAGGAAATCATCAAGCTCTAGCTCCACCAAACTCCACCAGGTCGCGGGGGGACACGTGCTCAAAGTGCTCGGTAGCTCGTCCAAACCAAGCAATACCCAACTCTCGACATCTCGAACCCAAGCAAGCTCTAGCTCACGCATCGCTCGCTCGTTCAGGGGGGAGGGGGAGCTACCCACGATGAAGAGAATCGACTTCATCTGTGGAGGCTCGAAGATGTGCCGAGACTCAATCAACTCAATCAGGGCATATCAACGCAAGGTAGAGTCCGCCACGGTAAACCTACCCTTGGACTGACCCGACCACCAAATCAGCTTTCTAGAAATCGAAACGCTGACTCTAGATAAACCACATGACAGTGCACTCGTCATACAAATTGCTGTAGGCGGATTCGACCTCACAAGAGTCATGATTGATACTGGAAGCTCGGTAGACGTATTGTTCTTCGACGCTTCTAGACGCATGGGATACCAAACATCCATGCTGTCGAACGATCGAACTCCACTCACCGGCTTCGCAGAAGAAACCACCTACTCGTTGGGAACCATCCAGCTCCCAGTTAAAGCTGGCGGAGTCATAAAAACAATTGACTTCGTAGTCATAGATCGCCCAGCTCCGTTTAATGCCATTCTCGGCAGATCTTGGCTCTACGAAATGAAAGCTGTGGCTTCTACATACCACCAATGTGTCAAATTCCCAACCCCTTGGGGAACTAAATCGATACGCGGCTCCCAACGAGCCTCAAGGGATTGCTATATGGGTTGTTTCTTGCGAGCTGAGAAAGCTCCCATATAGCAATTACTGAAAGAGGAGGAGCTCGCAGTCCGACAACTCAAACACAACAAAGATCCCTCTGTATGCGAACCTCGAACAGAACTAATCGAGCAAGTATGCATAGACGACTCTAACCCCGAAAGGTGCGTTGGAATCGGGGTCGACCTTGCAAAAACAATTCGCACCGAACTAATAGATTTTCTAAAAGAAAACCTAAGTACCTTCGCATGGTCCACCGTGGACATGCCCGGCATCGATACAGAGGTCACCGCGCACGAACTCAACATCGACCCAACTGTCAAACCTGTCAGACAGAAACACCGCAAGCTCGGTCCAGACCGAGCTAAGGCAGTCAACGACGAGGTAGACCGACTACTCAAAGTGGGATCAATCAGAGAGGTAAATTATCCCGATTGGTTTGCAAACCCCGTGGTCGTCAAAAAGGAAAATGAAAAGTGGAGAGTCTGCGTCGATTTCACCGACCTAAACAAAGCATGTCCAAAAGACAGCTTCCCACTTCCACACATTGACCGCCTGGTCGAGGCCACAGCCGGCCATCAACTTTTGTCCTTCATGGACGCCTACTTCGGCTCGCAATCGGCATCGGTGCAAGCGAGATCAAAGCTCACAGCGACTCGAGACTCGTAACCGGCCATTACAGCGGCGAATACGAAACAAGAGAAGAACGCATGGAAGCCTACTTGGCTATAGTTTGCAGCCTTGCAGAACAGTTCACTCGTTTCGAGCTCGTCCATATACCCCGAGGAGAATACACGGCAGCAGACGCTTTGACAGCTCTAGCTTCCACCTCGGACCCAGCAATAAAGCGAATAATCCCAGTCAAAGGCATTGAGAAACCTAGCATAGACCTAGCACTCAAAACTTCGACCGTGAACGCAATCACTATGTGACCATCGACCCGGTCGCAAACGCAACAATCTCAAGACCCAGGACCCCCTAACACAGCTAGTCACCCCGACGAGGATGAGCCGGCTAACTCTACACCAGAGGACGCGGAGTCGAACCCAACTTCTTCACAAAGTACTCAGGAATCAACAATCCACACAGTACCGACTGTACTCGCAGACGATTCAACCTTCAAAGACGAGTTCGTCGCCAGAGCAGACTGGAAGATACCCATCCTCGAGTACATCATAAATGGGATAGCTCCCCCCGACAAGTGGGAAGCTCGAAAGCTCAAGGTCAAAAGTGCCCGCTACAGCGTGTTATTCAATGACAAGCTGTACAAGCGAGGTCTATCCGAACCTTACCTTAAGTGCGTACACGGTGAGGAAGCCTACACCGTAATGTCCGACACTCACCAAGGCCCCTGCAGAAATCACGCCGGAGGTCGAGTGCTCGCCATTCGAATTAAAAAACTTGGCTATTTCTGGCCGACCATGATAGCGGACTGTCAAAGACTATCCAAAAGCTGCGACAAATGTCACAGGCATGCGCCGATCATACATTGTCCAGCAGAAACACTGTCGTCGATCTCTGCACCCTATCCATTCATGAGATGGTCAGTGGACATAGTAGGACCCATGGTCCCCTCGGGACCAAAGCAATTCAGGTACCTGCTGGTGCTCACCGACTCTTTCACTAAGTGGATAAAAGCTAAAGCTTATCAGCAAACAACCGAGCTCCAAGTGCGCGGTTTCATCTGGAAAAACGTGATCTGCCGTCACAGACTTCCTTACGAAATCGTGACGGACAACGGTTCGCAATTTATCTCGCGAAATTTCAAAGACTTCTGCGCGAAGTGGAAGATAAAAATCTCCTACTCCACACCTTGTTATCATCAAGGAAACTGGCAAGCCGAAGCAACAAACAAAACCATCTTGAGTAACCTCAAGAGACGGCTCGACGCCAAGAAAGAGAGGTGGTCCGAACACATCTCGGCCATCCTCTGGGCTTGTCGAACCACACCTCATAAAGAAACCAGCGAAACACCGTTTTCACTATCTTACGGGCTGGAAGCTGTGATCCCAACCGAAACTGCAGTTCCCAGCCTTCGTCGGACTCTGTACCCAACGAACATTGAACTAAACGAGCAGCTCTTAAGGGAACAGCTCGATCTGATCAACGAACGTCGAGATCAAGCACTGATCAGGATCCAAAACTACCAGCAGGCCGCAGCTCGCTACTACAACTCTAAGGTCAAACACCAAAGATTCAACGTAGGAGACTTGGTCCTGCGCAAGGTACAAGACTACACCAGAGAGCCCGGTGCTGGAAAACTAGGAACCAACTGGGAAGGTCCCATATCGCATCACCGAGGTAGTTCGCGATGGCGTTTACAAGCTCACGAAAGTACGAAACAGGGTGCCCAAGATAAGACCTTGGAACGTAATGAACCTCAAAAGGTATTATCGCTAAAGCACTTTAAACAATCGAACTACGTCATGGCTTGATCCCCTTACGAGGTACGTAGGCAGCTCGACCCACGAGTTCAGCCATCATTTTTATCAAACTCTTATTCCACAAACATGACAACATCAATAGGCGAGCTATGTGCGACGATCCTATGTCTTATCATCTCCTTTATTTATTTTTATTCGGAATAACAATTATTTTACCTCAGCAACAATTATATTTGTCAAAACCGAGATCACGAACCAAAATCGTTCGGACCACCCTCGTCATACATCTATAAGCTGAAAAACATTAAAACAAAATCGAGCTTCACAAGCTCACCTTCGAGGTCAAAACATAGCCCGCCCACCCACACCTCGTTCAAGCAAGCTCCAGCTCATGCATCGCTCACGGAGGGGGAGGGGGGGGGGGGGGGGGGGGGGGGGGGGGGGGGGGGGGGGGGGGGGGGGGGTAAAGTCCTATTCCACCGACCTCGAAGCCCAAACACTTTTAACCTCCCACACCTCGACATAAGCGAGCTACAGTACATACGTACCTCACTACTTTGGGGGGGAGGGGGAGCCACCTATCCTAGATGCCTTTCCAAGCAGCATCCTAGATGCCTTTCCAAGCAGCACAAGGTACACACTTCTCACTTCGCAAAACAACTAAGTTCGGAATCCTACTCCACTTCACAGGTGCGGCCAGACTTACAGTTCGACTTCAACCATAGCCGGAGCTCCGGACCTCGAATCCACGAGCCCAACACAGCTCGCAGTTCGACTGGGACGACCGAGCCCTATGTTTGGAACTCAAAACGAAATCGAACCTCCCTCTCTGATATGATCCCGGCTAATGATCGATCCTTTCAAGCTAAGTTACGAACTACTCGGCGTGAGATGGTGGAGAGATCCGAACGGTGGTAAGAGGTTGTTTTAATTGAATGGGAAAAGTGGGGAAAGAGTGAAGATAGATTGTAGCAAGAGAGATGGAAGGCTCTTGACACAAAGCTACTAGAACACAAGGATATGACGCACCTAGGGTTCTAAGTAGGATTTCTCAAGGATATGACGCACCAAGAGAGATGATCTATTTTGCAAAGGAAATTTTATTCAAAGATAGATGAAACATCAAAACAACTAACACACGGTCTTAAGGAGAGAAGAGAGATGAAGGAGAACGAACAGTAAGAGAGCAATAAGTTAGTCTTGGGACAAACCCCCTTGACTAACCATGCATGACTCTGTTCAAAATAACACAAACTACAAGGAAAGAAACAACTAAAAACAATAAAATGAACCTAGACACATCCAAGCCACGGATGGTAGAAAGAAGTGGGCTTGGAACAAGGCTAAGCTTAATGGGCAATGACAATGTGGGAACACTTGCCTCGTTAAAAACCTTAGTGAGAAAACCCAATGGGACAAAACTCACAAAGGGAAAAAGAGCACATAATGTCCCACAAACCCACTAGCTTAGTCTCCGACTACAATGCAGACCAATGTGGAACGTGTAGCCTCATCAGTACTTGATTCATACTTAAACTGATTAAGTAGAACCTCTAAGGCATTTTGAAATGCCTTAGTCTTAGCTCGGGTCATTGGACCTCCTTGCACTTTAAAAACTTCTTCAGCCTTCTTCTGGTCTTGATCTTGATTTCCAACGGCTACATGCTCATCTTCTAAGTTAGATGTCCCCATGCTCATATCATTCCCTCCTTCTTGAAAAGGATTTGACCTCAAATCCGATTCATCTGCAACATAAGGAAGTAAATCAGTAACATTAAAACTTGAACTAATAGGATACTTACCTTGGAGGTCAAGTTGATAGGCATTGTCGTTGATCTTCTTTGTAACTGTAAAAGGACCATCAATCCGTGGCATCAACTTGGATTTTCTTTCTGCTGGGAAGCGCTCTTTTCTTAGATGTACCCAAACTTGATCACCAGCCTCAGAAACCACCTTGTCTCTTCCTTTATTCGCATGTTTGGCATAGAGCTTAGTCTTCTCTTCTAAGTTCTTCTTAGCATCTGAATGTATTAGTTTGACCAATTATGCTTTTATCTTTCCGTCCATACTTATCCTTTCACTCAAAGGTAAAGGCATTAAATCCAAAGGAGAAGTGGGATTGAACCCATAAACAATCTGAAAAGGTGAGTACTTAGAAGCAGAATGCACAGCATGGTTATATGCAAACTCTATATGCGGCAAACAATCCTCCCAAGACTTAAGGTTCTTTTTAATCAAAGCTCTCAACAATGTACCTAAAGTCCTATTTACTACCTCGGTCTGACCATCAGTTTGCGGATGACAAGTAGTAGAAAACATAAGCTTAGTTCCTAGCTTAGACCATAGGGTTTTCCAAAAGAAGCTAAGGAACTTAGTGTCTCTATCCGAAACAATGGACTTAGGCATACCATGAATGCGAACTATTTCCTTAAAAAAAAGATTGGCTATATGCAAAGCATCATCTGTTTTATGACAAGCAATAAAATGAGCCATCTTAGAGAATCTATCCACTACAACAAAAATAGAATCCTTACCTGTCTTTGTTCTAGGCAAGCCTAAAACAAAGTCCATGGAAATGTCATTCCACGGATGAGTGGGTATGGGTAAGGGTGAGTACAAACCGTGATTTTGAACCTTGGACTTGGCTTGTTTACAAGTATTGCATCTCCCACAAATTCTCTCAACATCCCGTCTCATGTGTGGCCAATAGAAATGATCTTTCATTACTTCTAAGGTTTTTGCTACGCCAAAGTGACCCATTAAACCACCACCGTGTGCTTCCCTGATAAACAAATCTCTCATAGAACAATTAGGTACACAAAGACGGTTCTCATAAAAGAGAAACCCATCTTGTTTAAAGAATTTACCCGAAGGAGATTTGAAACAAGAAGCAAAAGTTTCTGAAAAATCATCATCATCTTTATATAGCTCTTTAAGCTGATCAAATCCTAGCAACTTAGCTTCTAAAGTAGTGAGAAGAGTTTACCTTCTTGATAATGCATCGACAACCACATTGTCTTTACCTTGTTTGTATTTTATGACATATGGGAAGGTTTCTATGAATTCAACCCACCTTGCGTGCCTTTTTTTGAGCTTTTGCTGACCTTTGAGGTGTTTGAGGGACTCATGGTCCGTGTGAATAACAAATTCTTTAGGCCAGAGGTAGTGTTGCCACGTTTGTATAGCTCTCACCAAGGCGTACAACTCCTTATCATATGTCGGATAGTTGAGCATGGCTCCTCCAAGCTTCTCACTAAAAAATGCTATGGGTTGCTTGTCTTGCATTAGAACAGCGCCAATACCTATTCCTGATGCATCACACTCAATCTCAAAAGTCTTTAAGAAATTATGCAATATAAGAACAGGGGCGTTAGTAAGCTTCTCTTTTAGGCTTTGGAAAGCCTCTTCTTGAGCTGTTTCCCACTTGAACCCAACTTCCTTTTTGATGACTTCTGTGAGTGGGGCAGCTATAGTACTAAAGTCCCTCACGAATCTCCTATAAAAGCCGGCTAGACCATGGAAACTCCTTACTTCTCCTACGGTCTTAGGACTTGGCCAGTCACGGATGGCCTTCACCTTTTCCTCATCCACTTTGACTCCTTCTGAGCTCACTACAAAACCAAGAAAAACAAGACTAGAAGTGCAGAAAGTACACTTCTTAAGGTTAGCATATAGTTTTTCTTTTCTGAGCAAATCAAGCACTAGTCTAATGTGTTCTACATGCTCTTCTAGACCTTTGCTGTAAACAAGGATGTCATCAAAATAAACCACAACAAAGATGCCTATATACGCCCTAAGAACATGATTCATTAAACGCATAAAAGTGCTAGGGGCATTAGTCAATCCGAATGGCATAACCAGCCATTCATATAAACCATGTTTGGTTTTGAATGTGGTTTTCCATTCATCCCCTTCTTTCATTCTGATCTGGTGGTAACCACTTTTTAAATCAATTTTGGAGAAAATGTTAGAACCATGCAATTCATCTAACATGTCATCTAGCCTAGGAATGGGATGGCGATACTTCACCGTGATATTGTTGATTGCACGGCAGTCAACACACATCCTCCAGCTACCGTCTTTCTTTGGAACTAGAAGTACTGGAACCGCACAAGGGCTCATGCTTTCACGGATATGTCCCTTGGCCATCAGTTCATCCACCTGTTTTTGTAGTTCTTTGGTCTCCACGGGGTTGGTACGGTAGGCGGGACGGTTTGGCAATGATGCCCCGGGAATGAAGTCTATTTGGTGTTTTATACCCCGGATGGGAGGTAGTCCTGTTGGTGTCTCTTCTGGAAAGACGTCTTCATAATCCTGCAAAAGAGCTTGCATTTCACTCGGATACACCGGTGTAAGATCAGCCATGGTGGTTAATGTTTCCTTATAAACAAATAACAGCATAGGTGTTTCGGAGTACAAAGCTTTCTTAACCTGTCCAGCCTTAGCAAAGAAGTTTAAAATGTTTGGCTGACCTCAAGGTGTGTTTCTGATCGTTGTAGACTTCTTGAGGAGTCATGGAAATCAAAGTATTCTTCTTACCCTTAAACTCAAAGGAGTGCCGGTTGGAGAATCCATCATGTATCACCCGGCGGACAGATTGCCACGGCCTACCTAGCAGGATATGACTTGCTTCCATAGGTAGCACATCACAAAGTATCTCATCTTTATACTCACCTATGGCTAGTGGTACTAAGACTTGTTCGGTGACCTTCATTTCTCCTTTATCGTTCAACCAATGTAGCTTATACGGACTGGGGTGAGGAGTAGCTTGCAAACTTAGCTTCTTAACCATGATACTGCTTGCCACATTAGCGCAACTCCCACCATCTATGATCAAATTGCAAACCTTTCCATGAACCAAACAACGAGTGTGAAACAGGTTCTCACATTGATCTTGTTCTTCTGGCTTGCTTTGCACAGCCAATGTCCTTCTTGCTACAAGCAACTCTCCTTGTACTGGCAATAACTCATGTTCCTCCTCTGTTTCCTCTTGTTGCTCGTCCTCTTATTCTATGTCACCATTTTCTAGTAACACCATAACACGTTTGTTGATGCACTCATTGGCGTAATGTCCACGGCCTTGGCATTTGAAACATTTTACGTCACGAGCCTTGGTATTAGCCTCCTTAGGTTTTCCATATGGTTGGACAGTCTCGGATTTGGAACTGATCGGCTTGTCCTCTCTCGGCTGATTCTGCGGATATGCTGACCGGTACGATTTTCTGTCGTCCCGCGGATAAACTGTCCGACTGTTTGGTCCGGTACCAGGATCCGAACGGTACGACCCCTTTCTCTTGACTTGCTGCTCAAACAACACTGCTTTGTGAAGCATTTCTTCTAAGTCGATATAGTGTTGTGTCTCTAGGCGGTCCTGAATCTCTCGGTTAAAGCCTTCGAGGAACCTAGCCATCGTAGCTTCCCTGTCCTCCAAGATATCTGCACGAAGCATTAGTGTTTCCATTTCCTGAAAATATTCCTCCACAAAACGGTTGCCTTGCGTCAATCTCTGAAGCCTCTGATGCAGCTCGCGGTGGTAATGGCTCGGAACAAACCGTTTCCTCATCAAGTTTCTCATCTCGTTCCAAGTGGTAACCGGATACTCTTGGTTTCTCCTTCTGGTTGTGATGAGTTGATCCCACCAGCTTAGGGCATAGTCGTAGAACTCTGTGGCCGCCACTTTAACACGGTTCTCCTCAGTGTAATGCTGAACGTTGAATACCAATTATATCTTCTTTTCCCACTCAAGGTAGGCATCCGGATCACACTTGTCGTGAAAAGGGGGAATCTTCAACTTTAGACCGGCCAAGTTGTCTTGCACACGTTCTCTAACTTGTCTAGAACTTCTACGGCCACTTTTAGAGGAGTTACTGCTTTTGTAGTATTGATCAGTCTGATGTCCACTAGCCTGTCCTTCTTGTTCATTTCTCTCGTGGTTTCTTTGCCTTGGCGTCTCTGAGCTGTTTCTCTCTGTTCATAGTCTTGTCTGATCTTTTCTACCTCGACTTGTAACATTTTTTTCATCTCAGCCGTGAGGACCTCGACCAAAATCCTCTGAGCACGTACGGCTGAAGGTTCCGGGTCATCTTCCCCGGCCATTGCTCCTGAAACACAAAATTTCTCTCGCAGTAAGTAGTTCTTAGGTAGATTAGAATTTATAAAAATTCTAAACTATTTTAAAAATAATTTTGTGAAAAACAAGAGATCAAAACCGTGATGAACAATAATTTTAAAAATATTTTCTACAGTAGATGAAGAGTCAAAAATATTGAAACGATGAATAAGGAAGGATCGGATCAGAAAACTTATGTTTGGAAGGTTTGCTCTGATACCACTTGATATGATCCCGGCTAATGATCGATCCTTTCAAGCTAAGTTACGAACTACTCGGCGTGAGATGGTGGAGAGATCCGAACGGTGGTAAGAGGTTGTTTTAATTGAATGGGAAAAATGGGGAAAGAGTGAAGATGGATTGTAGCAAGAGAGATGGAAGGCTCTTGACACAAAGCTACTAGAACACAAGGATATGACGCACCTAGGGTTCTAAGTAAGATTTCTCAAGGATATGACGCACCAAGAGAGATGATCTATTTTGCAAAAGAAATTTTATTCAAAGATAGATGAAACATCAAAACAACTAACACACGGTCTTAAGGAGAGAAGAGAGAGGAAGGAGAACAGACAGCAAGAGAGCAATAAGTTAGTCTTGGGACAAACCCCTTGACTAACCATGCATGACTCTGTTCAAAATAACACAAACTACAAGGAAAGAAACAACTAAAAACAATAAAATGAACCTAGACACATCCAAGCCACGGATGGTAGAAAGAAGTGGGCTTGGAACAGGGCTAAGCTTAATGGGCAATGACAATGTGGGAACACTTGCCTCGTTAAAAACCTTTGTGAGAAAACCCAATGGGACAAAATTCACTAAGGGAAAAAGAGCACAAAATGTCCCACAAACCCACTAGCTTAGTCCCCGGCTACAATGCAGAACAATGTGGAACGTGTAGCCTCATCAGTACTTGATTCATACTTAAACTGATTAAGTAGAACCTCTAAGGCGTTTTGAAATGCCTTAGTCTTAGCTCGGGTCATTGGACCTCCGTGCACTTTAAGAACTTCTTCAGCCTTCTTCTGGTCTTGATCTTGATTTCCAACGGCTACATGCTCATCTTCTAAGTTAGATGTCCCCATGCTCATATCACTCTCCTTTTCAAAGCCGAAATCGGGAAATTCCTAGCTCAAAAGAAAGCAAACTCTACCTCGAACACCGAAAACTTCACCGCGAAGCAGTTCGATCCATATTTCAAAAACTAAAGAAAAGTCGAGCTAAAAAACTTAGCCATTTTTCTCAGAATAAACAGATCGCCCTTCGCGGTCTAATCGTTTTATCTAAGTCCGATAAATCGAGCAATAAACTCGAGGCTATCAGTTCGAGCAACGAACTCAAAGACTAGCGACCCAAGCCTCGAGCTTGGTAATCCTAATCCGCTTCTCTAAGTTACTAGATGACTTAGCAAATATCCTACTCGAATATACATGCAAGAAGATGAAAATTAAACAAAGTCTGAGTCACGAGGCCCGATAGCATTAAAAATAAAGCCTTTTCAGGCACGGACAAGTTCGAGACTTAAGGATAAAAGCCCTCCCGTGCACCAAAACAAGCGTAAAAGCCCCACCGGGCAACCAAGTTCGAAAATAAAATTTAAAAAGAGGAAAGGAAAGAGAAAGGAGCCACGGTCAGCCATCGAGCTAACCACCCGCCTTCGCGTCGTTATCTCCCCTCCTTGCTCCGCTACTTCCACCTTCCTCCACGTTTGTACCAAATTGATTAAGGCCAACAAGCGCTCCTGAAACCGGGTCGACGTCCATAGCCACCGAGTCCTCCGAGATCACAGGGAGATTGAGCTTGCCGATCGAGAAATCTGAGACCTGGGCAGCCTTGAAAGCCACTCCCAAGTCCTCCTCTTCTTTGGTCACCCTCTCCAGCTCCTCCTCGACAGTAGTGGCCTTCGCGGTGAGCTGCTCGAGAATCTCCTTGTTGGCAATGCATTCCTGGAGATCGCACTAGGCCACACCCTCGGCCTTCTTCCTCTCCCACTTCAGCTTGAGGCCCTCGACCACCTCCATGAACTTTCGAGACATGTCCTTCCGGATCTCACGGCCCGCTTTACAGACATCACTCTCGCGTTCACGGACCAGACAGAAATTCTCCTCCTCGTAGGCCGCGGCCTCGCGTTGAGCCTACACCGCTTCAGCTTGGGCCTCGAAGATCTGGTTAGTGGCAACCTTGAATTTCTCGCCCTTGTCGGCCAGCTCGATCTCGAGGTCGGTGATGTGAGCTTGCTGGCCCTTATATTGCTTATGGAGTATAGTCTGGCGAGCGACCTGCGCGTTCGCGGCCTCTAGGTCGGACTTCAGCTTGCCGACTACCTCCTTCATTTCCTTGATCTCGTTCGGGTGTGGAACGTCTTGCAGCCTTTGCTCCAGTCGAGCATAGAGCCGGTTCCCAGCCTCCGCCGCCTGCGAACATCAAGAACCAAAGCGTTAAGGCAAGTGACACTTAACCAAACTTACATAAAGAAAAGGGTATTCCCCTACCTTCCCCTGGGCAGCCGCCATCTCCACGTAGAGCTCCTTCTCAGTCTTCTTGAGAGCTGGAAGTTGGCACCCAGCGGGCTTGAAATGACGCCACATGGCCGCCATACCTTCAGAGTCATCCGTGATCAGATGATCCTTGGTGTGCTCGAACTTCCAGTGGAAGGGCCGTCTACCCGTAGAGCCACCACTCCCATTGGACGCCGATGAGCGAGATTCAGCAGCGCGACCTCCCGTGTCATCTCTCGGCCTCTTAGAGGCGGGCGGGAAAGTCTGCTCGGGTCTTTGGTCATCAGTGGGCTGCTGGGTTTTGCCCGAGCTCACAGAGATCGTCCCCACCGAATTGTGAGGAGGGTCGGGCTGAGGATCCATCACCTGCTCAACCTCCTCATCGCGAAGTTGAGGTGCGGAAGCAGAAGCTGTGGCAAGCGCGGCCTCAAGGGCCTCCTTAACGCTCCCGGAGCATACCCTGGAGCTGATGGGACCAGCCGGGGATTTCCCTGCTCTTTGACGGACGGTGGGCTTGCGAGACATTGCTGAACTAGAAGAAGGCAAGATAGAACGGAGAGGAAGAACTCCGGCTGCCAGCAAAATAAACCACCTTGCGTCAGAATATTACGATCCAACAAGCAAAGTCGAGGTACAAGTTCAAAGAAAACTTACCGGGCGCGAAAACTGGAGCTGGGACGGGGGAGGTGAGAACTCTTCGGACTCGTTCTCGTGTGAACGTGCTCCAGATAACTTCTCCTCGTCTGAACAACTCTAGCTGGTGCTCGATATCGGGATCCTTGGGTGCTCTGGACAATTGACCTGATAAACAAAAACAAGCGAATGGTCAGAAAACTCGACGAGCATACCAAAGCGAACACAGCTAACAGGCACTCGAGCCTAGCTAAACAACCGTTGTCCGCGAACTCGGCTGGCAGCCGGGAAAAGTCGAAGTCCCCAACGGACGCCTCGTTGATCCAGAACTTAAACCCGGTCTTCTCCCAACCAGAGTCCTTCTCCGAACTATCCTCAATAAACCGTCGGTTCACCCTCGGGGACGCATAGAAAATCCCGGGGCGGCGGGCGTTGTACTTGACGGAGAAGAACGCCCTCAAATCCGAGTAACGGAAGATGACGTTCTCCGCTTTGGCTCGCACGGCACATCTGATGATGGCCCGGACCAAGTTCGGGCACATCTGCGGGAATGCCAGCCGCAAGTCCGTCAGCACCTCGAGGACGAACCGGGGGATCGGGAAGAACAACCTGCAGTCCTGGGAAATACGTCGCGTATGCACAACAAAAACCTTGCTCCACGCTCGCCGGAGTCTCTGCTAGCGATAGGACTGCCAATTCTACCCCGTCGGGGATTTCGCATTCTCGACGAAAGTCGTCGAGGGCTGTCTGGTCGATCTTGGAAGGACCTGCGGCGGTCCGCCTGGATTTCTCTCCCTCAACTTTCACTATAGCTGACATCAGGAAAGAAAAGAGGAAGAAAGCGGCAAAGACTAAACTCGAGAGGTCTCTTACCTTGACATGATCCAGGGACCTCTGAAGATCGCACCCTAGAGACTAGTTACCCCTTCCCAAAAGACATGGAAGTTTGGGGGACTAGTTAAGCCATGTGTTTGAAATCTGTTTTTCCTGCCCTTCGACCTCTCTTTCCACCAGAAGCCATGGGTTTGGAGGAGAGGATGAATGAGTGATCTATACTAAAAGCCACAGATAGATCTTATTTCGTTTTCAAGGCTTAGAGATTCTCACAAAGTGAGTCGATTTAAAGTTTTTAACCCAAGCTCGGACCTTTAAAACTCCTGACCATGAATCTCAACCCTAGACCCTCTTTCTTAGCATTTCTACATCCTCTCTCGTCATTCGCTTGATATTTGATAGCATCCTGGTTGTTAGTTTTGCTGCTCTTACATTTTTAGACGAGATCGATCGTTGTTGCTCGATCTAGTGGTCGATCCCGTGGTCGATCCACTAGTCGAATTTTAGTAATTCGTAGCTTTATTCTTTAATTATTGTGTTTGTTCCTCATGTTAGTTTGATCATTTCTGGTAATTTTAAAGTAGTTTTGCATTCCATTTAGTTGCTGCATCTAGTTTTTAGGGATTTTCTTAAAACCGATCTTTATTCGCTTAGATTTGCAAAGCCCTTGCATTCTCTTTGCTCTTTCTATCATACTAGGTGTGGATTGACTCTCTCTTGCATACTGTGCTACAACCTGTCTTGCAATTGAATTTTGATAGCCTCATTGCATACTCACCCTTGCAAAGAAAATAGTTATCAAATGGCGCCGTTGCCATCCTAGGATTGTTTAGAAAGCATAGAGATTTGGGACTTAGTAAAGACTAAGCCTTTACCTTGTTTTAGTTACTAATCATTCTACTCTCAAACGTGTGTCTCTCAGGTACATGAATCTTCGTTCAAGGGGAGACAACAATCTACTTCAACCCTTGGACAATATTCATCAGCTTGGTCATTCACGGCAAAGAAGAGTACGAGAACAAGCCAGAGCCTTTGAGGAGATTGTTCAGCACGGTTTGGTTGACTTTGAAGCTATGGCTGAACACGAGCATCCAGAGGGACCTCCTCCAGCTCACGGGGCAGTGGGAAGGGGCAATGGAAACCCCCAACACGCGGCTAGACCCCCAAGGATCATAGGAGCCGGAGATGCTCCCAATACTCATCACAATAGGTTTGGGATCACTCCTCCTCCTGTACAAAACAACAACTTCGAGATTAAGCCGGGTTTCATCTCCATGGTGCAAAACAACAAGTTCCACGGCTTAGCAATGGAAGATTCCTTGGAGCACCTTGACAATTTCTAGCAAGTATGTGGAATGATCAAGATAAACGGCATATCAGAAGATGCTTTCAAGCTGCGTCTCTTTCCCTTTTCACTCGGAGACAAAGCTAGGCATTGGGAGAAGACCCTCCCACAAGGCACCATCACCTCATGGGCTGAGTGTAAGAAGGCCTTTCTCTAAAAATTCTTCTCTAGCACCAGAACAGCACAGCTGAGAAGCGAAATCAGCGGCTTCACTCAGCGGAACAATGAGACATTCAATGAGGCAATGGAACGTTTTAAAGACTACATCACGGTTTCAGTGAGGAGACCTTACTCAGCACCATCTACTGCGGAGCCTCACAAAAGATCAGGTTGCTGCTTGACACAGCTAGTAAAGGGAACTTCCTTGGTCAGGAGGTAGAAGAGGAAATGGAGCTGATAGAGAACTTGGCATTGAGCGATGGCAACTATGCTGGATTACGACCGTGCACCGAGAGGATCTGAGCTAGAGTCTCACTAAAAGGAGCTGAAATCTCTGCATGAGAAGATAGATAAGCTGGTGTTAGCCAACCAGAAGCATGTTCACTTTGTTGGTGAAGCAGAGGAGAATCAAGAGGAGCTTGAGTTGAGCCAGGAAGAAGCCAATTGGGTGGCGGGACAGAATAATTACAAACCTCAAGGCTACAACCAAGGCTACAACCAGAACAACAATCTCTCATACCGTAGTACCAACATCGCCAACCCTAAGGACCAAGTGTACCCTGCTCAGCAAGCAAAGCCTTTCATACCTTACAACAAAGGTTTTCAGCCGAATGGTGGCTTCCAAGGTCAAGGGCAGAACAACTTCCAAGGGCAACATCAAGGTAACAAGGGTTATACGCCAAACTACCCTCCGGGCTTTGCACCTCAGCAGCAACAGCCGATGCAACAACAAGTTGATCCGGTTCAGGCTATGTTTCAACAGCTGATACAAGGACAAGCCTCTACAAACCAGAAGTTCGCCGAGATGAAAACTCGTCTAGACTCGTCTCTCACTGACTTCTCCACTCAGATCACCAACTTAAACAACAAGATCAAGCAGCTAGAGAAGGGGAAAGCGAGTACAAGTGGTAAGAATAGCCTACCGGGCAAGTGTGAGCAGAATCCTAAGGAATATGCCAACGCCATCACATTAAGAAGCGGCAAAGAGCTATCACCGCCTACTCCTAAGAAAAACGAGGAAGTTGTAATTCAAGAGGGGGAGGGTAAGCTTTCCGCTGATGATGAGATCAACTTTGACAATGTCTGGATTCAAGGGCCAAGAAGAGAAGACAAAGCAGTTGCTGAGAAGAAAGCAGAACAAACTACTAAGGAGAAGGATGCTTATGTACCTCCACTGTATGTACCTAAGCTGCCTTTTCCTGGCCATTTCAAGAAGCAACTCATAGAGAAGCACATAATCCTCTTTGAGAAACATCTTAAGGACGTAGAGATCAAGCTACCTCTGGTTGACTGCCTTGCAATGATGCCTAAATGCGCCAAATTCTTCAAAGACACTCTCGTGAAGAAGAATAAGGAAAGCAAGGAGGTGCTTGTTCTAAGTGAGGAGTGTAGTGCTGTGATACATAAGGAGATAGTCCCTAAGAAGTTGGGAGACCCTGGAAGCTTCACTATACCTTGCGCTTTAGGTCCTTTGGAGTTCAAGAGCTGCCTTTGTGATCTCGGAGCTAGCATAAATCTGATGCCTCATTCCGTGGCAAAGAAGCTTGGCTTTACTCGTTTCAAAGACTGTAGAATCTCGTTGGTACTGGCTGATAGGAGTGTGAGGCTACCAGTGGGGCTGCTTGAAGATCTACCGGTGCGAATCAGTGGTGTGAACGTGCCTACGGACTTCGTCGTGTTGGAGATGGATGAAGAGCCTAAGGACCCACTCATCCTTGGAAGGACATTCCTTGCAACTGCCGAGGCTATCATTGACGTCAAGAACGGGAAGATTGCCTTGCACTTGGGGAAAGATATAAGGCTGGACTTCGATATCAATGAGGTTCTGAAGAAGCCGACTATAGAAGGGCAAGCTTTCTACATTGAAACGATGGATGCCTTAGCGGATGAGTTGCTGGAAGAACTTGCTCTGGAGGACCATCTGACGCTAGCATTGACAAAGCAGCCAGGGGAGTTCGGCTATGTGGATCAGAGGACCCATGAGTACGCCAACTTGCTGGATTCTAGGAAGGTTGCTAAGAAGGATGAAAGCTGCTGCCTAGAGATCGACTCTGAAATCGACGCTATCACTCGATCCAGAAGTCAGATCGACAAGGCAATCGAGAACACAACTCGATCCGGTGCAGCAATCGACAGTCAGATCAAGAGGGGTGATCGATCCGGGAAAACAATCGAGTCAAAGATCGAGAAAGACCTTCAGATCATTTTGGGGTCTAATCCGGAGATCGACTCAGCGTCTCGATCCCTTACTCGATCCACATTACATCGAGTGAGTGAATCGAGCGAAACCACTCGATCTAGGCGACATCGAGAGCAAGATCGACTGGAGGACTCGATTTCAGAAGGGATAGCGGCAGAGGAAAGCAGTCTTAAGGGCCATGCCTCGAGTTCTAAGGAGGACTCCAAGGAGGAAAACAACAACAACAGCCACGAGGATGACTGGAGCGAGCAGTTAGCCCCAAAGGTGGACCTTAAGGAGCTCCCAAAAGGGCTAAGGTATGCTTTCTCAGGGCCTAATAACACCTATCCCGTGATTGTGAATGAAAACTTAAGTGATGATGAGTTGCACTCGCTCCTGACCGAGCTGAGAAAGTATAGGAAGGCCATTGGGTACTCTCTCAGTGACATCAAGGGCCTTTCACCAATGCTTTGCACTCACAGGATTCACTTGGATAATGTGAACGCCTCTTCTATAGAACATCAAAGGCATTTGAATCCTAATTTGAAAGAGGTTGTTAAGAAAGAGATCCTTAAGCTTTTAGAGGCTGACGTGATCTATCCCATAAGTGACAGCACGTGGGTTTCTCCTGTACACGTGGTGCCTAAGAAGGGAGGGATCACGGTCATAAGGAACGATAAAGATGAGCTTATTCCTACTAGGACCATCACTGGTCATAGGATGTGTATTGATTATAGGAAACTTAATCTTGCAACTAGGAAAGATCATTTTCCTCTGCCTTTTATTGATCAAATGCTTGAGAAACTTGCTAATCACCCTTACTATTGTTTTCTCGATGGGTATAGCGGTTTCTTTCAGATACCAATTCACCTAAATGATCAAGAGAAGACGACCTTCACATGTCCCTACGGTACCTTTGCTTATCGAAGGATGCCGTTTGGATTGTGTAATGCACCGGCTACGTTTCAGCGGTGTATGATGTCGATCTTCTCCGATCTAATAGAAGAGATGGTAGAGGTGTTTATGGATGACTTCTCTGTCTATGGTGCGTCCTTTTCTGCGTGTTTGTTGAATCTTGCAGGGTACTAAAGCGTTGTGAAGAGACAAACTTGGTGCTAAACTGGGAGAAGTGCCACTTTATGGTTAAGGAAGGGATCGTGCTTGGTCATAAGATATCAGGGAAGGGCATTGAGGTTGATCAGGCTAAAGTGGAAGTCATGATGGGTCTTGAGGCGCCTGTTAGCGTTAAGGGAGTCAGAAGTTTCTTGGGACACGCCGGGTTCTATAGGCGCTTCATCAAGGACTTCTCCAAGATTGCACGCCCTCTTACACGGTTGCTGTGCAAAGAAGCTGAGTTTGTGTTTGATGATGAGTGTTTGCGTGCTTTCGTGACCATCAAGGAAGCCCTTACATCAGCCCCTATAGTTCAAGCACCAGACTGGACACTACCCTTCGAGATTATGTGTGATGCTAGCGACTATGCCGTAGGAGCCGTTCTTGGTCAGAGAAAAGACAAGAAGCTGCACGTGATTTACTATGCTTCAAGAACCTTGGATGACACGCAAACAAGGTACACTACTACAGAGAAGGAGTTGCTTGCAGTAGTGTTCGCCTTTGAGAAGTTCCGGTCGTATCTTGTGGGTTCCAAGGCTATTGTCTACACAGATCACGCGGCTTTGCGATACATCTATTCAAAGAAGGACACTAAGCCTCGGCTTTTAAGGTGGATTCTCTTGCTCCAGGAGTTTGACATGGAGATTAAAGACAAGAAGGGAATAGAAAACGGAGTCGCTGACCATCTATCTCGGCTAAGGATCAACGAGCCCCTCCCCTTAGACGATTCTCTTCCAGAAGAGCAACTCATGGCGATCACTACGGCTGTTTGTGGAGAGCTAGAGGGGCAGTTTGAGGAGGTGTTGAGTTTCAAAGAGGAGGATCTTCCCTGGTACGCTGATGTTGTAAACTACTTAGCGTGTGGTGAGGAGCCAACACATCTCAACGGCTATCACAAGAAGAGGTTTATGAGAGAGGCGAGTGACTACTTTTGGGACGAGCCCTACTTATACAGAGAGGGGTGGACAGTTTGTACCGGAGGTGTGTTACAAAGGAAGAAGCTAGAGACATCCTCTATCACTGTCATGGCTCTTCCTACGGAGGACACTTCGCTTCTTTCAAGACTGCCACGAAAGTGTTGCAAGCTGGTTTCTGGTGGCCGTCCATCTTCAAAGATGCACACGAGTTTGTGAAGAGCTGTGAGGCATGTCAACTAGCAGGGAATATCACTAAGAGGATCGAGATGCCTCAGGTTCCTATCTTCGAGGTTGACATGTTCGACGCGTGGGGCATAGACTTCATGGGGCCATTTCCTTCTTCATATGGCAACAAGTACATCTTAATAGCAGTGGATTATGTCTCTATATGGGTTGAGGCTGTTGCTTCCCCTACAAACGATTCTAAGGTGGTGATCAAGCTGTTCAAGAGCATCATTTTCCCAAGGTTTGGGGTGCCAAAGGTGGTTATAAGCGATGGAGGAAGCCACTTCATAAACAAGGTCTTTGAGAACCTCTTGAGAAAGTATGGTGTTAAGCATAAGGTGGCTACACCGTATCATCCTCAAACGAGCGGTCAAGTGGAAGTCTCCAACTGGCAAATCAAGGCTATACTAGAGAAGACTGTCGGAGCAACAAGGAAAGACTGGGCAGTAAAGTTGGACGACGCTCTTTGGGCCTATCGCACCGCCATTAAAACACCGATTGGTACGACCCCTTTCACTCTGCTCTATGGCAAAGGCTGTCATCTCCCCATTGAGCTGGAACACTGTGCATTGTGGGCTGTAAAGAGGCTGAACTTTGATCTCAAGACTGCTCAAGAGAGGCGCCTCATCCAGCTACATGAACTGGACGAACTAAGGTTGAACGCGTATGAGAGCTCTTGGATATACAAGGAGCGGACTAAGGAAGCTCATGACAAGAAGTTGGTTGCCAAGAAGCTTAAGGAAGGAGGTTTGGTGTTTCTGTACAATTCAAGACTAAAACTCTTCCCGGGAAAGCTGAAGTCAAGGTGGAGCGGGCCGTTTGTGATCCAAGAAGTGCTGCCTTATGGAGCTGTTACATTAATGGGCAAGAGTGGCAGTGCATTCACCGTGAATGGACACAGGGTTAAGCCTTACTTGACGGACAGCTATGATAAGGAGAGGACCTCGGTGCTTCTCCAAGACCCACCATCTGCCTAAACCAAGTAAAGTCTAGCTAAAGACGTTAAAGAAAGCGCACTTGGGAGGCATTCCCACGTCTATCCTGTACATATTTCTGCTTTATTTCTCTTTCAGTTTTATGTTTTTATTTTGCAAGTGTGTAGGAACAGGTATGAGGAGTCTAACCCTCGATCTTGAAGTCCAAAAGAGGCGATAGGGGTTAAGAAAAGGCTAGAGATCGAGTGCTAGATCGACTAATTCTAACTCGATCTTTGCTAGATCGAGTTAGTGAATCGAGAGGAGCCAGTCGATCTAGACGAGAACGAGTGATAAGATCGATCTAGATGAAAGCGGATCGATCGATCCTAAATGGATCGACCAATCTAATTTCTCTCGGGAAATCCTTAAAAGAGAGATCGATCACTCGACTCGATCCATCAATCGATCTAAGCCAAATCGACCCCCAAATCGAGGCCGCAGCTCGATCACGAGGACTTAGCCGAGGGGACCTGATCAGCAACGAAGACTACAAAGCAATTCTAGGGTATTAGTTATAAGCTTTCTTTTTCGCCTATCTTCTTCTCTCATCCGATCGCCGTTTTGCTTATCAAATTGCTTGAGAAATTATTTTCAGGCACAATGGCTCTCAAGAGAACGAGGGAAGAGACAGCACAAGAGGGAGAAGGACAAGAGGTGGCTGTTCAAGAGAGGGTCAGATGGAGCAAGGATGAGAAGAGGGACAAGAAACGGCTTGAAAGGCTTCGGTTTGAGTCTACAAAGTTTGCGGACAGGGAGCTGCTGTTTAAGCTAGGGATCCTTGAAGATTTCGACCAACTCCTCAAGAACATTGGCTTAAGATGTCTGTCACGAATGGATTGCCCAACCATTCCAGAAGTGACAATAGACTTCCTTGCCACGTTGGAGTTTCGTTACGAGAACCATAGCGCCCCCGTTCCTTCACAAGGCCGTCTCTCCTTCAAGGTTGGACGTCAAGCCTTCAGCCTCTCCATCCCCGAGCTATGTCAAGCGTATGGTCTCAACGCAGCTGCCACCAAGATCGAGTTCCCCTCCTTCAAGCGAGCAAACGATTTTTGGAACCTGATCAGCAACGAAGACTACAAAGCCAACACCGCCAAGATCAAGAGAGTGAAAAGCCCGGTGCTGAGGTACACTTTGAAGCTGATCGCCAACATTCAGCGGAAGGTCAGTTTCTCCCACGGTCATGAAGACCGAGCTTTGCTTCTTGTTCCAAGGCGTGAAGCATTTGTTGTGTGATCCGGATGAGAATAACGAACCTATGGAGGATGAACTCAGCGACGAGGTGAACTATGGATGCGTGCTTGCTGCCTCCTTGGTGAAGTACAAGGCTTATGCCTTGCGGTGCAAGGCAACCTCTTCTTTCATTGGCGGTTTCCTCACTCCTCTATTCTTACAAGCTGGCGTACCTATATATGATTTCGCACACGTCCCGGCTAGAGCTTTCATGGATGAGGTCTACATGAGGATCACCGACAGATTGGGACACACGCCAGCAGAAGGGTTCTACGCTTATCTCTTCATAGACGACGAAAACGAGAAGAGAGTGTGCATCTTGCCAAACAAGGACGAGACCGAGCTGCTTGGTGTTGGGAACATCGAGTTCTTGCCAACAGAAGAGGAGTGCTTTGCTCCTCTAGGTGGAACGCCCGCCCCAGCGATTGCTCCTCGACAAAGGTCTGAGAGCCCAGCCACGGAAGATGAGATGCCCGAGGCCTACACCCTTCCCAAGATAGACTTTGAGCCGAGAACCAAAACGGAGAAGTTCCTAGCATCTGTTGTGGAGATGCAAAGGAAAATCAACAAATGGCAAGGCAAAATGCTGAAGAAGCTTGCAAGGAAGGTTAAATCACTTCAAGGAGGCTCGCCTAAGAAAGATGCAAGTGAAGAGGTTCAACAACCCGAGAAGAGGAGGCTTTCAACCGGTGGAGTTGTCATCCGTGAGACTCAAGGCAGCAACATCCAACCGGCGCGTCTCTCTCTTCAAGAGACAGCCTCCAAAGGCAAAGCCGTAGCATCTAGCTCCTCTGGAACATCCTCAAGTTCCAGCCGAGACTAGACCCGAGGTAACAACCTTCTTCTATTGTATATACCGCTCGGGTTTGCTTCTTTTTGCTTTGTGTTTTGATGCTCCTTTGAATTTGTTTGCCACCGGGACGGTGTCAAACAAGTTTGGGGGAGTATGTGTGTGATTTGACTTGTGTTTTCTGATCTTATTTTCCCTTTAGCATCCTTGAGTCTTCATTAAAAAATTTTCAAAGATTCATGTAGTTGCATTCATCTCATTAAGCATTTTAGGATTGAGTCTAGAATTTTAAAGCATCTAGGTTGTTCATATTCGCATAAGGGGTTAGATTTTTTCTTAAAAAGGTGTTTTATACTCATGAATTGTTTCAATGCCCTAGTTAGTAGTCCTCTAATGCTTTGCTCATACTTTGAAAGTAAGTTCTTACCATGCTTGGATCACTTGCTATGATTTTCGTGACTTGAATTGAACTCTCATGATTTGAAGCTTGTCCTAATAAGTGAAAACCTTAATCTGAAATTTTAATTATCATCCTTATGCATTTGAAAATGAACACATGGATTTTAAAATATTTAGGCTCTTTTCTTTCTTTCACCACTTTTTGTGAGCCTAAGTAGAACTCCCACCTTGACCCTTACCCTTCTTTGAAGCCAAATATTTCTTGTGTGACATCATTGTGAGGCCTTCTTTTTCGGTTTTGAACTTAGCATAAAATGTTAGGTTTAGGCGACATGATTGAGTTTTTATATGATTGCTAGCTTTGCATTTTGAAGCTAGATATAGGCTTAGGATAAGTTTGGGGGATCATTGGGGTTGTTTTCATGTTTATATGTTCTCTGTTTTAAAAGAATTTGGTGTTTAAAAGAAAGAAATAGGTTTTAAGTGAAGAATTGTGTTTAAAAATTATATATGTTCTAATAAATTTCAGGAGGTAGCTCTCTCAAATAAAAAAAAAAAAAAAAAAAAGAGCCTAAGTGCCAAAATAAAAGAAAAGAGAAAGAAAAGAAAAAAAAATAAACAAGAGAGCTACCAATAAGAAATGTGTAAAGAGCAAATTGTTTTCAACCTTTTCACTAGCCTAAAAGAGTAAAAAAATATTTTCTGTTTTGAATTGGGGAATGCTAAGCTTTTGCTTTGAGAAAAGGATATATTCTAAGTGGTGAGTGAGGATAAAAGTTAATAACTGAGAGGGGTTTAGGATAGTTGTTAGTTTACATGGGTAAATGAGAATCTGATCATGTATGCATCAATTTCCTTCACCTTTAGCATTATGCATAATGTTCTTGCCATTTTTGAGAAAACCCTTGTTTAAAATGAAAACCCTTTTCAAAATGAGATCATTCTATGCTCATAGCCTGTACCCTTAACCAAATGTGTTCTGCTTTAAAGTGCATAAGTTTGATTCATGGTTCGGATGTTAATGAATGTTAAAGGATGAGTTTCTTTGATTGTTAGGAATAGGAGAGTCATGATCTGAATTTCTTTGTGTGATGAGTATGGCTAAGTTCTTTGGAGTATGAGTGTGCGCATTGCATTTTAGAACTAGTAACTAGGACATTGAGATTGATTCATTTGAAAGGCACCTTTGCAAGAAGCTTAAACCCCCGTCTTTTCTAAAACTTCTCTTCCTTTCTTATTTTCTGTTGCTTGAGGGCAAGCAAGAAGTAAGTTTGGAGGAGTTGATGTTACTGCATATTGCATACATATTAGTTAGCTTTTCATGCATTTACACCACGCTTTAGACTAGATTGCATCACCTAGGGTCCTAGAGCATTCTCGCACCAGCATACGCATGTTCCTTGCATTTTACATCACATTCAGGTTGTTTCTGGCTACTTTGGAGTCGTGGAGGTTCGTGGACGTGCTGAAGCTGTTGTGGCGGTTCGTGGAAGGTCGGATGTTTTCTAAGGACCAGAGATCTGGGAGCAGATCCAGCATGGCAGGTCAATCTAGATGAAATCGATCAGAAGATCGAGAGGCCCAGGCAATCCAAGGGAAATGATTGAGAAGAAGATCGAGTGAAGCAGTCGATCAAATGGTACGGACGTAAATGACGCCATGCAGAGCGAGAGCCGGATCGAGTCCACCACTCGATCCGACCGAAGATCGATACCAAGATCGGATGCAACACTTGATCCGCCGAAGATGATCGAGACCCAGATCGAGTAGAAGACACGATGTCCGAAAGTGATCGAGAGAGCCGCTCGATCCCGAAGTCGATCTCTGTCCTTTCAACCGCTTTTGGCCGCTAGCAAGGTCTATCTGAACCTTACCTTAAATGCGTACACGGCGAGGAAGCCTACACCATATTGTCCGACACTCACCAAGGCCCCTGAGGAAGTCACGCCAGAGGTCGAGTGCTCGTCATTCGAATTAAAAAACTTGGCTATTTCTGGCCGACCATGATAGCGGACTGCCAAAGGCTATCTAAAAGCTGCGACAAATGTCAAAGGTATGCCCCGATCATACATTGTCCAGCAGAAAGACTGTCGTCGATCTCCGCACCTTATCCGTTCATGAGATGGTTAATGGACATAGTAGGACACATGGTTCCCTCGGGACCAAAGCAATTCAGGTACCTGCTGGTGCTCACCGACTATTTCACTAAGTGGATATAAGCTAAAGCTTATCAGCAAAAAACCGAGCTCCAGATACGCGACTTCATCTAGAAAAACGTGATTTACCATCACGGACTTCTTTATGAAATCATGACGGACAACGGTTCGCAATTCATCTCGCGAAATTTCAAAGACTACTGCACAAAGTGGAAGATAAAAATCTCCTACTCCACACCTCGTTATCCTCAGGGAAACAGGCAAGCCGAAGCAACAAACAAAACCATCTTGAGTAACCTCAAGAGACGGCTCGACGCCAAGAAAGAGAGGTGGTCCGAACACATTTCAGCCATCCTCTGGGCTCGTCGAACTACACCTCACAAAGCCACCAGCGAAACACCGTTCTCATTATCTTACGGGCTGGAAGCTGTGATCCCAACCGAAACTGCAGTTCCTAGCCTTCATCGGACTCTGTGCCCGACGAACACCAAACTAAACGAGCAGCTCTTAAGGGACCAGCTCGATCTGATCGACGAACGTCGAGATCAAGCACTGATCAGGATCCAAAACTACCAGCAGGCCGCATCTCGCTACTACAACTCTAAGGTCAAACATCGGAGATTCAACATAGGAGACTTAGTTCTGCTCAAGGTACAAGACTACACCAGAGAGCCCGGTGCTGGGAAACTAGGAACCAACTGGGAAGGTCCCTATCGCATCATCGAGGTAGTTCGCGACAGTTTCTACAAGCTCACAAAAGTACGAAACGGGGTGCCCGAGATAAGACCTCGGAACGTAATGAACCTCAAGAGGTATTATCGCTAAAGCACTTTAAACAATCGAACTACGTCATGGCTTGATCCCTTTATGGGGTACGTAGGTAGTTCGACCCACGAGTTCAACCACCATTTTTTATCAAACTTTTATTCCACAGCATGACAGCAAATAGGCGAGCTATACGCGACGACCCTACGTTGTATCATCTTCTTTATTTATTTTTTATTCGGAATAACAATTATTTTACCTCAGCAATAATTATATTTGTCAAAACCGAGATCACGAACCAAAACAGTTCGGACCACCCTCATCATACATCTATAAGCTGAAAAACATTAAAACAAAACCGAGCTCCACAGCTCGTCTTCGAGGTCAAAACATAGCCCGCCCACCCACACCTCGTTCAAGCAAGCTTTAACTCACGCATCGCTCACTCGTTCAGAGGGGGGGGGGGGGTGTGGGGTAATGTCCTATTTCACCGACCTCGAAGCCCAAGCGCTCCCAACCTCCCACACCTCGACATAAGCGAGCTACAGTACACATGTACCTCACTCCTTCAGGGGGGAGGGGGAGCCACCTATCCTAGATGCCGTCCCAAGCATCACAAGGTACGCACTTCTCATTTCGCAAAACAACTAAGTTCGGAGTCCTACTCCATTTTACAGGTGCGGCCAGATTTACAATTCGACTTCAACCATAGCTAGAGCTCCGAACCTCGAATCGACGAGCCCAATGCAGCTTGCAGTTAGATAGGGACGACCGAGCCTGAGCCCAATGCAGCTTGCAACTAAGTTTGGAACTCAGAACAAAATCAAACCCCCTTCTTCATCTCAAAGCCGAAACTGAGAAATCCCTAGCTCAAAAGAAAGCAAACTCCACCACGAACACTGAAACTACATCGCGAAGCAGTTCGATCCATATTCTAAAAACTAAAGAAAAATGGAGCTAAAAAACTTAGCCATTTTTCTCAGAATAAACAGCCATTCGCGACCTAATCATTTTATCTAAGCCCGATAAATCGAATAACGAACTCGAAGCTATCAGCTCGAGCGTCGAACTCACGACTAGCGACCTAAGCCTCGAGCTTGACGATCCTAGTCCGCTTCCCTAAGTTATTAAACAACTTAGCAAATATCCTACTCGAACAGAAAATGCAAGAGACAAAAGATAAACAAAATCTAAGGCATAAAGCACGATTGCATTAAACAAAAGCCCTTTCAGGCACGGATAAGTTCGAAAAATAAAAGGATTAAAGCCCTCCCGGGCACCAGAACAAGCGTAAAAACCCCGTCGGGCAACCAAGTACGAAAAATAAACTTAAAAAGAGGAAGGGAAAGAGAAAGGAGCCACGTCAGCCGACGAGCTAACCACCTGCCTTCTCGTCATCATCCTCCCTCCTCACCTCGTCACTTCCTCCTTCCTCCACATTTGTACCAAACTGATTAAGGCCAGCGGGCGCACCTGAAACCGGGTCGACGTCCATAGCCACCGAGTCCTCGGAGATCACGGGGAGATTCAGCCTGCTGTTCGAGAAATCTGAGACCTGGGCAGCCCTAAAGGCCGCTCCCAAGTCCTCTTCTTCTTTGGTCACCCTCTCCTGCTCCTCCTCGACAGTGGTGGCCTTCGCGGCGAGCTGCTCGAGCATCTCCTTGTTGGTAATGCATTCCTGGAGATCGCACTCGGCCACGCCTTCGGCCTTCTTCCTCTCCCACTTCCGCTTGAAGCCCTCGATCACCTCCATGAACCTCTGAGACATATCCTTCCAGACCTCACGGTTCGCCTGGCAGACATTGCTCTCGCGCTCGCGGACCAAACGGAGATTCTCCTCCTCATAGATTGTGGCCTCCTGTTGAGCTCGCTCCGCTGCGGCTTGAGCCTCGAAGATCTGGTTGGTGGCAACCTTGAACTTCTCACCCTTATTAACCAACTCGTTCTCGAGGTCGGTGATGTGAGTTTGCTGGCCCTTGAACTGCCTAAGGAGTTTAGTCTGGCGAGCGACCTGCGCATTCGCGGCCTCTAGGTCAGACTTCATCTTGCCGACTACCTCCATCATTTCCTTGATCTCGTCCGGATGTGGAATGTCTCGCAGCCTTTGCTCCAGTCGAGTATAGAGCCGGTTCCCAGCCTCCGCCACCTGCGAGCATCAATAACCAAGGCGTTAAGGCAAATGACACTTAATCAAATTCACACAAAAAGGGGGTACTCCCGTACCTTCCCCTGGGCCGCCGCCATCTCCACGTAGAGCTCCCTCTCAGTCATTTTCTTGAGAGCCGGAAGATGGCACCCAGCAGGCTTGAAATGACGCCACATGGCCGCCATGCCCTCGGAGTCATCCGTGATCGGATGATCCTTGGTGTGCTCGAATTTCCAGTGGAAAGGCCGGCTATCCGTCGAGCCACCACTCCCGTTAGACGCCGACGGGCACAGCTCAGCAGCACGACTTCCCCCGTCATCTCTTGGCCTCTTCGAGACAGGCTGGGAAGCGTGCTCGGGCTCCTGGTCGTCAGCAAGCTGCACAGTCTTGCCCGAGCTCACGGAGATCACCCCCACTAATCCAGGAGGAAGATCGGGCTGAGGGTTCATCGTTTGCTCAACCTCCTCGTCGTGGAGGTGAGGTGCGGAAGCAGAAGCTGTGGCGAGCGCGGCCTCGAGGGCCTCCTTGACGCTCCCAGAGCGTACCCTGGAGCTGCTGGGAGCTGCCAGGGCTTTCCTGGCTCTTTGACGGAAGGTTGGCTTGCGAGACATCGCGAAACTCGAGCTTGCTGAACTAGAAGAAGGCGGGAGAGAACGGAGAGGAAGGACTCCGACTGCCAACAAAGTAAACCGCCTTGCGTCAGAACATTATGATCCGATAGGCAAGATCGAGATACAAGTTCAAAGAAAACTTACCGGGCGCGAAAACTGAAGCTGGGACGGGGGAGGTGAGAACTCGTCGGACTCGTTCTCGCGTGAACGTGCTCCAGATAACTTCTCCTCGTCTGAACAACTCTAGCCGGTGCTTGATATCTGGATCCTTGGGTGCTCTGGACAGTTGGCCTGATAGATAAAAACAAGCAAAGGGTCAGAAAACTCGACGAGCATACCAAAGCGAACATAGATAACGAGCACTCGAGCCTAGCTAAACAACCGTTGCCCGCGAACTCGACTAGCAGCTGGGAAATGTTGAAATCCCCAACGGATGCCACGTTAATCCAGAATTTAAATCCGGTTTTCTCCCAACCAGAGTTCTTCTCCGGACTCTCCTTAATGAACCGCCAGTTTGACCTCCAGGACGCATAGAAAGTCCCGGGCCGGTGGGCGTTGTACTTGACGGAGAAGAACGCTCTCAAATCAGAATAGCGAAAGATAATGTTTCTCCTCTTTGGCCCGCACGGCACATCCGATGATGTCTCGAACCAAGTTCGGGCACATCTGCGGGAAAGCCAGCCGCAGGCCCGCCAACACTTCGAGGATGAATCGAGGGATCGGGAAGAAAAGCCCGCAGTCCTAGAAGTATGTTGCATAAGCGCAACAAATGCCCGGCTCAACCCTTGCTGGAGTCTTCGTCGGCACCAGAATCACCAGCTCCACCCCGTCGGAGATCCTGACAAAAATCATCGAGAGTTTATTGGTCGTTGATCTTAGAGGGACCCGGGACTACAGCGGCCCTCCCGGAGCTTTCTCCCTCAATTTTCACGATGGCCGACATCAGAAAGAAAAGAAGAGGAGAGAGAATAAAGACGCTAAAACCCAGAAAAACTCGAAGACGAAGATAAAAGTTCTTTCAGAAAACCAAAAAAAACCTAGCAAGCGATTTCTAAGAGAGAAGGCGATGAATGGAAGTTGCAGAAAATAAAAAGAGAAAGAGAGAGGGAGTTACCTTTAATCGACGAACTGATGCGGTTAAAGAAGAAGTGGGAACATGGACTTTATATCTAAGTAATAATTGTCCACCTCGAGGATCGCGGAGATTCTGGCCACGCACCAATCTTGACCGTTTGATCTCTCGATCTCAACCGTCAAATATTCGACCTCGAGGATACGACGCGCTGCAGAAGCCCGTGTAGTCGAGACCGTTAGATCGATCTTCTCTCTCTCTATCTGGACCTTCCACGTCACTGAATCTCACCACGAATCTCCTCGAGAGATACACCTTGCCCCGGGAAGCTCGACCACCGAAACAGAAAAGTACATGATAATATTTACTTCGAATCTCGACCGTCCACCTAGACGAGTTAATGATATTTTCATCTCAACACGCCAAGTCGCAGTCTCTGGGTCGAATCTCGACCACACGATCGATGAACTGTTCGGCTTTCCAAGATCCGAACCGTCTATCTCGAATGATTATCTGACTCCGTGACGTCAGCGTAATCAAACACAAAATCTTTCAAGAGTCCCATCTTGCCGCCCATTAAAGCTCAAGCTCGCTCTCGTTAATGGACTGGGGGGCAATTGTTGGAGTTGGATTTGGCACCCCAAATCCGGCCCACTCAAACCCAACGGACAGATCCGAACTAAGCCAAAAAGGCTGGGCTTCAACCTTGCGGCCCAGGCCCATTCATCCTTCAACAACCCGATCCTGAGCGACAAGACATTCTGTTCGACGAGGTCGAGCTCCAGCTCGACCAAATCCCAAGAAACAAGGAAGAATCCGAGCCAAGTCAGAGCATATTCATGCCAGTTCAAACGAGTCCGAAGATCGCGGAGGAAGTTGCTCCACGTGGCCAGATATCCGGCTGAGGCTGCTGCAAGTGGCCGAGATACGCGCTGGAGCTCAAAGCTCGACGAGGCAAGCTATATAAAGAAGGAGAACGGCTTAGTTCGGAGGACCTTCGGCTTGATCTTTTTACACACTTTTCTATACCCGAAAACACTGTAATTGCTCCCAGAGCTCTTTTCAATACATCTTTTTCATTGAGATCTTTGTAACCGTTTCATTCAACCGACTAATATCAAGTCCTTATTTTAGTTAGTGCTAGCTTATACAGTTAATCTGTTCGAGAGAATCTAGCCCTTAATCTTCTAAAGTTCTTTTTTTACAAATACACATAAATTTCTGAGTGTAGATTTCAGTATCCACAAGTACTTTTCTTCATTATACTCTTAGATTTTGTTTATGTTTTGTATATTCTATGGGTTTGCCAGGTATTAATTTGTTGCTATTCCACTTACTTACAAAGGAATTGATTTTGTCCAAGTTTTTGGTTTGGATAAAGTGTAATAAAATTTATCCTGATGCAAGTATGTTAACTTCTTTAGATTTTTTTTCAAGGTGGGTATGGGATCGCAAGGGACATCGTTGGAAACCTTGGTCTCGGGGTTCGCCGAGTTGTTGTTTAGTGCGTTGTCCAAAAATATATGGAGAGCTCCATTATTTACGACTTCTATTGCTTAAAATCAAAGGGTCATGTTCTTATGCATATATTAGAACGGTCAATAGGTTGTTTATCCTACTTTCGAGGGTGCATGACGTGCGTTTAGATTGGTTGGTAATGCTTAAGAAATATCTTGACGCTTAATCCTAAACGTGTTTGGAGCTACATATATTGTCTTATTTTTGTTTGAGTCACCGTGTTGTATTCTTAGGGTTTTAAAGAATTTATTCAAAATTGAGAATTTTTACCCTATCATATTTATAACTTATTGGTTTTGTTTATTTAGAGATTTTAAATTTGTAGTTTGTTTTAAAACTATTTATGGAACAATCTTGGACCACGTTATATGTTCTTGTGTTTTCAACTTTATCTTCAAACTCTCATTCTTTAATTCCAGTACTATTCATTATTCTTACCAATTGATCGAATTCAAACAATGTTATGTATAATCGATGTTAAGCTTACCATCATCTTTTTGCACAAAAAACAAAAAAAAAAAGCTTATCATCGTCTCAAACTTCCCTTAGCCAAAAGCTCTTGCCAGCTTCTTTTCATGCCACGTGATCTTGATGTTCCAACCTTAATGTCTAGATATCTTTTTCTGATTAACTTGATGCATACGTTACCCGTTACAACTAAAATCATAGATACAACCACACAATATGGCATATATTAAAATAACTTTTGTATGGAAATTTTCTATATATTAAAATGTTAATGTTATATAATCAATTCTAAAATTTTTACAATATCTGCAGAATCGCAATACCTATTAATGTTAGTCAATTTGCCACATGTTCCATCAAGACCGGCTCTCATCTTGCAAAATTGATAAAATAATCTAAACTAATTATATGGGATGAAGCACTGATGATAAGAAATACTGTTTTGAGACTTTGATAGGATAATGCGTGATATTGTAAAATATGATGTACCATTTAGAGGAAAAGTTATTGTGTTTGGAGGGGATTTTAGGCAGATTCTACCTGTTGTTCTTAATGATGGGAGGGAAGAAATTGTGCTATCTACGTTAAATTCATCATCAAACCTTTGGCATATATGTAAAGTCTTACACGAAATATGAGACTTATTTCTGGAAATAATAGCTAAGAAATGTCCGAGCTTGCTTCCTTCTCTAAATGTATCTGGGATATTGGAGATGGAAAATTTAATGAAAGTATTGATGGAGAATCTGAGATTGAGATTTCGGATGATCTTTTGGTGATGGAATGTGGAGATCCTATTAAATCTATTGTGATGAAAGTTTATGGAAGTTCTTTTCGGGCACAAACGGATCCAAAGTCTTTTGAAGAGCGTGCAATTTTGAGTCCTACAAATATGGATGTCGAGATAATCAATGACTACATGTTGTCACAATTAACATGTGTTATCATATTAATGATGATTATATTTGATACTCATGTAAGTTTTTGGTAAGTATTCCTAAAAATATTTTGATTATTTAAAATTCTTGTGTTCATGCATTGAGAGGACATACTTAAGCGTATATAGAGTTTGTTCGTTTGCCTACCGCAGGAGGATGCGGCTGCGGCTGGCAATCAAATCTTGTTCGTTTACCTGACGCATCTTCCTGCGACCAAACGCTGCGACCAGACGCTACATCCTGCGTTCGACTTTGCTGGACGCGGATAAAATTCAGCGTTGCAGCTGAGAAGCTGCGATTAACTCTGTAAATAACAAAAATAACCTTAGTATTGTTATTGTATTACAAAAAATACTATCTTCTACCCTAAATCATTCATCGATTTCAGAACGATAGATCTGTGTCTCAGGTTTCTTGATTTCTTCTCTTTGCTTCTCTCTCTCGCTCTCTCTCTCATTTTGTTTTGGTTTTAAATTTGTGCTTCAATTGTTCTATCTCTCGATTTGCTTTGTTCATTAATTCTTCTAGTGCAGAGCATAAGAGATGTGGGTTTTGTGTATTTCAAATTGTTTGTGTGCACAGCCTCGATTTTGTCCTTTCTCTTTAAAATGTGAAAATTTTGTATTGATTGATTCATCTAGCTCTTTAGCCAATCTACGGTTCTTTGTTTGCTAATCTATGTTTTATACTTTCAGCCTCAGCTGCAACATTAACCAAACGAACAAAAATTAAGGAAGCTGCGACCAAATGCTGCCATTAACCGCCCGTTTTTAATAAACAAACAAACTTCCGGCTAGAAGCTGCGGCTAAACACGTGACCAACAAACGAACAAAAATTGCTGCGACTAAACGCAGCGTCTGGTCGCAGGATTATGGCCGTAGCCGCAGGCGGCAAGCAAACGAACAGGGCCATAGTATAGATAAAGCTGATGCAAAGTATGTTGATCTTGATGAATCGAGCATACAAACAGATGGAGCTGATGTAAATGACACAAACAACCATGCTGATATGATTTATACAGAATAGTTCTTGAACAACATAAAGGTATCAGGTCTTCCTAATCATAGTTTAAAGTTAAAGGTCGGTACTTCTATAATGTTACTAAGGAACATTGATCCTAAAGCTGGCTTGTGTAATGGGACAAGACTACTGGTTATTCAAATGGCTAATCATGTTATAGAATTTAAAGTTATAACTGGAGACAATGTTGGGGAAAAGTTTTAGTTCCAGAGATGTTTGTATCTCCACCAGAAACAAGGTTCCTCTATGATGAAATGTAAACAGTTTCCAATAACTCTTGCTTTTGCCATGACTATAAACAAGAGTTAAGGTCAAACTTTATCAAAGGTAAGTGTCTTTAGTCATGGACAATTATATGTTTCTGTTTCTAGAGTAAATTATAGGTCGGCTTTGAAGATTATAATCACGGATAAAGACAAAAAAACCGCAGCGCAAGACAGCGAATGTAGTTTAAAATGAGATTTTCCAGAACATTTAGGCATTAATATTTTATCTTCACAATGTATTTTTTTTTTTTGCAGTATGCTTTTTGAGATTATGAATTTGTAATTAATGTTTATGAGACTTTATTTAAGTGATTACTTATGCTATGATTTTTTTTCCTAACTTTACTCAATGCAATTATAACCAAATCTGAGACTAAAGTTTCTTCTTTACCAAAAAATTTACGTAGCTGGTGGAGTCTGGATTGTATTATGGATCTTTTATTATAATTTATAATGAACAACAACAATATGAAACAATGGTTATTGCAGCTTCTGTACATGACGCTTCTTCAATCAAATAAATAGTTTAATAACTGCATTAGTGATACAAAAACTACGGAACAATATAAAGAGAGTGGCGCTAATGGCAACAACTTACATCCTCCTCTGCGCAGGACTTGCTGCCATTTTAAGCAGTGAGTATAGGATCAAGACGCCTCTAAACGATGCAGTATATGGAGCTGATGATGAATTCACAGTCACACACAAATACGTAACAATCCTCACAATCTTTCTCTTCGCATTCTTCTCTCATTCTCTCTTTATTCGCTTCATCAACCAAGTAAAAATCCTCATTAACTCTCGTCAAGCGCCTTCCTTCGATAATTTCAGCGGCATCAGAAGCTTTGTCACTCCCGAGTATGTCTCTGAGCTACTCGAAAAAGTGTTCTTATGGATATTTAGGACAATGCTTGTGTTCTAGAGCTCTAAATAATCCAACAAATGCATTCGCCTACGCAAGCATGCGGGCGGCCACCTAATTATAAAAAAAATCATTAGAAAATAGAAACTATTTTATATTTATATTTCTCTATTTGATAATAACTTCAGTTGGGTTTCCTAATCGAATAAATCTTGTACCAGTCCAAAATATAGTAAATATATAAACATAAAACGTTTTATAGTTAATATTTTCATTGTTTTGGATAAATATTTTACTTGTACAGAAAAATTAATGATGTTGGTGTGATGATCAAATGTAACAAACTGATGGAGATAGATACCTTTATTAATTATTTTATGTAGAGTATCCTTAAATATCTTTATTAATTATTTGATTATTTAGATTAGTTTTATTTATTTAGGGTTTTCATATTTATTTTATATAAGTTAGCCGCTATGTTAAATTGTAATTCAGCTTTTGATTAATAAAAAAACCCTAGAACTTTTCAGTTCATATTTCTTTGTTATTATATTCTTTATGAATCAATAATTATCAAGAAGCCTCGTTTGAACGGTTATTCTTTGAAACCAACGATCATCAAGTCTCGTCGAACGGCTATTCTTTAAGAATCAACGATCTTCGAATTTATCCAGCTTCCACTGCATCAGTTGGTATCATAGACAGCACTTTGGTTTCTCAATCAATTCTGCTTTGTATATCATGTTGTTCGGGAGTTTTTACTGTCACATAGATAAATGTTTGTTTGCTTCATGTGAGAATCTCTGCGAAAATTTTAGAAAAATTATTGGAGATCCAATTTTTGATGTTTACAATGATGAGGATCTACTTATCCCTATCAATGGTAAAACGTTATTCAATAAAAATCAACCATCAAAAGATGTTGTCGTACATCATACTCGTGGCTTCGTATTGATAATAGGCGTCCCCACCAATCAAATAAAAGAATATGTGTCCATGGAAGGTGATGAAAGTCTTCGATCCTATAAAAACAAGGGGATGGTGGACAGTTGGTCTCTTTATACGCAGGAGCATATGAAGACAAACACTCAATTCATGTTATCGTGCTTAGCTCTCAAAAGTTGGGAGATTAAAGTGATTAAGATGCAAAATAATATTCTTTTATTTAAAAGATATTATCGGTGGAAGACTAGAAAGAAGGAAGGACTAAATGATTTCAGCGAACAAAGATTTGGAAACAAAAATCACGATTAAGATTCGAGGGCGAATCTTCTCCAACCGAGGAGAATGATGGAGATAGATATATAAAATATCTTTAAATCTCTTTATTAATTATTTTATTATTTAGATAAGTTATATTTATTTAGGATTTTCAGATTTATTCTATACTAGGTAATTGGCCTGCACATATGTACGGACATGAAAATTTTATAAAAAATTAATTATTAATAATATATATTATTAGTAATAGATAAGTAATTGATCTGTTTGGTAATATATTTGTAAGAAATTTTTGTTTGTTAAAAAATGTTTTAATAGATTTAATAAATTGGGCCATAGTAAAAAAATAAAACATACACAAAACTTAAAATATTTTTTAAAAATTATAAAATAAATAAATGATTCTTCGTTATTCGTTGTTTTCTATTTTTTATTTATATTTTTCATCTTTTTATAGTTTTTTGCGTCACTTTACGTCATATTTCTGGTTCGTAATTCTCACTATATAATTGAAATACATTCATATATAATATAAACTTTTGATCTTTACTTATAGTGAGACAAAGTAAGATGATAATAAAAGTGAAAACATTCTAAATCTAAAAATCTGATGCCGCAAAATTTCACACAAACAATTGAACTTGTAAATATTTCACTAAAAACTTACTTAAAATAAAATTTCAAAGATTTCCATCTAAAAAACGATTTAACAAATTTCATGCTAAAAAACATAAATAAGTAACTTTTGCACCAAAAGAATTACGTCAAAAATATGAGCTAAAAACATTTTATCAAAATATTGATTTTGTGAATTTCCCGCCAAAAAGTGAATCGATAAAAAATTCACCAAAAACTTTACATTAAAAATCTGATTCCAAAAAGTGACAGTCAAAATTTTGATTTCATAAATTTCCTGTTATATAAGTGAAACCGTATATCTTTCGTCAAAAAACTTATTTAAAAATATAATTTCAAAAACCTTCTATGAAAACCCGATTTCAGAAATTTCCGCAAAAAAACATGAATTGTAACTTTTCCACCAAAATATTTATTTTAGAGTATTTTAATTTGATTTCGTGAGATATCAAAAAATTTGTGGCTAAATAGGTTGTCACAAATTTTTTGCTAAATACTTGAAATCCGTAAATTTTTCTGACAAAAATTTTGTGTCAAAATGTAACTATTTGACAAAAATATAATTTTTCCAAATTTTTGTCAAAAATTGCAATACTTCAATTTTGTATCAAAATTTTAACATCAAATTTTATTTATAGATTAAACAATGTCATGTCACAAGCCATGTGTACTAAAAACTGACATGTCACAATTACATCATCATTACACATCATCATTTCCATATCACATTAAAATTGCTCAAACTAAACATATTAACCAATCAAATTAAAACAAATCAATATTTTCATTAAACTACATTCTCAATTAATAGGTAGAAGATAAGTTTGCCGCTATGTTTTAGATTGTAATTCAGATTTTGATTAATAAAAGAAACCCTAGAACTTTTCAGTTCATATTTCCTTGTTATCAGATTCTTCGCGAATCAACGATTATCAAGAACCCTCTTTTGAACGGTTATTCTTCGGATTCAACGATCATCTGAGTCCTACTAGTGCAGCGGGATAATACGAATAGAGACTTCAGGTATCAATGGATCATGAAGAAACAATCGTAGCTCGGACTTCTTGTTATCGAGTATCAATAAGAGAACAAATCTCTTTTATTAATCAATCAAAAACAATCAAATACCATGCTAGGCATATACGCCTCTTTTATAATAAATCTCAAAACCCTAAACCTATAACAACTTAGAATAATATTAATGAATTAATTAAAAGATAATAATAAAGATATTTGGAATATTTCCAAATATTCGCTGCATCATTATTTGTGCCCGGGTGACCTTTCCCATGCCTTGGGCTTCTCTTCAATTGGGATCATTTCTCTTTTACCAGTTTATATATCATAATTTTTCCGGTTTTTAACCATGTTAAAAGTTATGTTTATAAAGTCTTTTTGATATTTTTAGAATTTTTTGAGTCTTTACAGGTTTAGACATGCTTGGAGCTTATATGGAGATATTGGAGCATTCTGAAGCAAAACAAAAGATTGTTGCTGAGAAGACCAACTTGAAACAGTAATCCGCAAGAGGTGACGCTCGACACCATCCCTTGGTGTCGCTTGTCGCCCAAAGCCATCATTGCCTAAGTTATTAAAAAATAAATGAAGATTTGCAAGTTGGACCAGAAGTTTTCACTTATTTGCACACTTACCCCACTCATGTTTTAGACTGTATTTTAGGTTTTAACAGCCATTGTTCGGCATTTTTATCTTATTTTCTATTGAAATTGAGAGAGAGATTAGACCAGGAGCCTTTGGAGAGACAAATTCATAGTCTGTTCGTTAAAGAAGAACCCGGGTTTGAAGAAAGCTGAGTGAGTGTAAAAATATAGGTGAATTCAAGTACAAGCTTGTGAAGATTTAATTGAAAGTGGCGTGTTAAATGGATGGGTGGTCGTGTGTTTCATCTCATGACTTCAATTTCCTTCTAGGATCCTTGTGAACTTGCAAGGAATAAGTTCTAGAAAGGACCGCTTCGAATCGGCTCAGATGGTGATCATTGGGAGGAGGTCGTATGAAGAGGAGACGAGGTCACAGCCAAGGTGCTTCGGCCACGCCGTCATAGACAGTGGCCCGGTCAAGTGACTCATGCCGGACATGGCTTGTCACAGCCGCGACCACGTGACTTGTGGCTCCTTTGATCTAGTTGATTGTGGGTGGCAATGTTGAAAGTATTTGGATCTCTTTTGTTATACTTTCTAAAGTACTTAGTGTAGAACTTGCCTTGTGACTGACCTATGTTGATACCTTGAATGTAAGATGAAAAATCTTCTATACTTGTGGTTTTGAAGATTGCATCACCTTAGAAACACTAAGTTTGGGTGTTGCGCTGTCCTATCCGGCAACGTGAGGATCCTGGTAAATAGGTGTTGCTATCTTGAACTTCAATGTCATATGAAATCCGTGCTTGCTTTGGTAAAGGTTGTGATCTTGGAAGAGAGAAGTCAGTCTTTGGGAACTTTTCTCTTCTGGTTTTAGTGAAGGAACTTGCATCTTATTCCTCTTGGAGCTCGTCCACCATGTTCAAAGAGTAGAAAACGTGGTATCCTTCTTCTTTCTTGTAAATACAGGTCCTTTCGCGATCTGGAAGAAGTGATAAAGAGATGGATCTTTGACTTCACTTTACTTGGATGGGATCTTGTCTTGTCTCTTCATTTTAATGCAACAGCAAGTTGTGCCATGGTTGTAGAAGTTATATTGTGGTCTTGATACACGTCTAAGTCTTTAGAGGTTTGGAACATATCTAAGTCTTTAAAAAGGTTTGAACCACAAAGTCGCTACACCTTATCACCCTCAGAGAAGTGGTCAGGTTGAAGTCTCCAACAAAGAGATCAAAGCCATTTAGGAAAAGGTAGTTGGAATAACAAGGAAGGACTGGTCAACAAAGCTAGATGATACCGTATGGGCATACAGAACAACTTTCAAGACACCCATTGGAAGATCTCCCTTCTCACTTCTCTATGGAAAATCCTGCCACCTATCTGTTGAGCTGAAGTATCAGCATACCGATGTCGAGCAAATGCCCAATATCAAAACTGCAGAAATTGCATCGAGGGTACCATGTCGAGCAACAAGCTGATACAAGTTACCAAGAAGCATATTGGGGATGCTGTATCGGGAAGATCTTCGACACGAAGGTTCCAGAAGATCTTTTGCAGTCCATATCGGCCATCTGTGTCGAGGTCCCATATCAACACAATGCAAAGCTTTTCAATATCAGGGTACACGCCGATATGAACCTCAGCATTTCTCACCCTTCCTCTCCAGTCATATTTCCTACTCAATGAGCAGTTCCTCCCCTTTTCAAGAGTTATAAGGTACACTCCTCCAGACCATTGTACATATAATCTTTTTTATTTATTGCATATTTTTCTTGTTTTCCTCTCTTCCACTCTTTTCTCACGTATAGGAATGTGTGTGATTTAAGTTTGGAGGAGAAAGCATCTCATGTTGTGTTTTGTTTTCTTATAATATCATGTATACATTTAGCACTTCATGTATAACTTAAGGTATATAAAAACACAAAAACAGTTGAAAAATTCAAAAACTACAAAAAATTCATGTAGTTGCATTCATTTATTTGTTTAGGATTGAATCTAGTTTGCATTTCATATAGGTTGCATTCATATGCATAGGGAGTAATGATGATTACCTTGTGTAAATGTCAAAATTCGAAATTGTGTTCAATGTCCTAGTAATTGATTGTTTGAAGCTTGTGATCTATTTTGAACTGAAGGTTGAACCACATTTTGAATTCTTAGAAGAGTTACTCTTGTCTAGTAAAAGCTTGCATAATCTGATTTCAATCCTTATCTATTTGAACCATAATCTAGAATCATTAATTATCATGTCTTGTGTATTGAAAAGTGTTTTTCATGGATACCATATACATATTTGAGATTTATTTTTCCTTTTTACTACTCTTGCTAGTCCAAGTACAACACTCCACCCTTAACTATATGATACAAGACTTTTTGGGACTTGATTCAATTATCCAAGCTTGTACTAATCAGTTGTAGTATAGCATAGGGTTTTATCAATCCAAAAGGGGAGAATGAAGCAGTAAGAATGCAATAGAGATCCTAATTCAAGCAGATATAGATAGTTTTGATGTCTAACAACCTAAGTGAGCAAGCAAAGAAGTAAAAGAAAGCAAAAGAAAGCAATTAAAGAGCAGTAATGGCAAAGAAAAACAGAGCAAAAACAGAGTAAAAACTGAACTAAAGCAAAGTAAAACTAAACTTCAAAGATTAAAAGATGGTTCAAGATCAAGGCAATGGTGATAGGGTGATTCATGTTCATGTCTAGGGTGATCAAAACAAGCAATTCTAAACACTCAACCTTAGGTAAGGAACACTAATATAGACTAATCCAATCTCTTGGCATTAATCCATTTTCTAATCACATATTCAAGATAAATCTCTTTACTCAAACAGATAATCATCAAGCATTAAAATCAAGTTCCATAAAACCAATTAGCATGCTAGACATCTAATCTCTTAGGCTAGGTTTACTAATCTCTTATATGATATATCAAACATCAACTCACATTCTCATGCATAATCAATGTCAAAAGGCAATTTCTCATTAATATGGTACTAAGTAATAAGCACATTCAAGCAAGAAATGATAGATGCAAAGACTCATGATTATCAAAACACCATTTTCAAGCATTGAATTTCATTCAGGAATTTCATCAAACACATGGTGTGCATGTGAAAACCCTAAAATCAACTTCTCCAACAAAGAGGTACTAAGCATTAAGCATAATCATATAAGAAAGGGAATGAGAAGATCTAAGCCCTAATTAACCTAAACAATCACTAAAATCACCCAATCTACCCTAATCTCAAACTTAAAGCAAACTACTCACTAATCATGGTGAAAACCATCAAATCTATGAAGAAAAGATAGTTAATCATGATTAGAAAGATAAAATATTAAGGAAAATGCAAACTATTATTGAAATAAGCAAAGATTCAAATTACAAAACCAAAAACCTAAAACAAAGAAGAAGAGACTTCTGGATAAAGAGATGTGTCCCCAATTAGAGATTTTAAGTATTTATAGGAGTCTAAGCGAAAATGGCAAAATTAAAAATAAATGGTCTTCAGTCTGGCAGTGTATCGGTCAGTTGTATCGGTCTTCAGTGACCGAAATGGATTGAGCGGTTTCACAAAAATTGCGATATCTGTTGAATGGCATATTGGAATGACCTGAAACCAAGTTCTCCTGAAAGCTAACTCACGTGGCTACAACTTTTGTGAAGAGTGAATATGCTGAATAGGGACGGAGGCTACTCGTCCGAGCTGATCTTCAAGTCAGTCAAGATCAACGGTAAAAACTCCAGATGGACATGTGCTCACTTGATTCGCTGTAACTCTTCAACCACTGATGGGAATGACTCGAAACTAATTCCAAACGAAAGCTGTGGCTACAAAGTTGATGAAGGATGCCGAAGCCAAATCGGAATGGAAACACCTCATCGGAGCTGATCTTTAGTCGATATGAATCATATCGATCACTCCTGACCGATACTGGTGACCGAAATTCATCCGCTGGGTTTATGTCGATCACTTCTGATCGATACTGGTGACCAAAATTAAAACGGTGTGTTTGTGTCGACCACATCTGACCGATACTGGTGATCGAAACTGCACAATTTCGGTCACCCAAGACCGAAATTCACCAGGCTCTGACCGATAGGGGTTGAGCGATTTCACAAAAACTTCTGTAACTTTCTAACCACTGATGGGAATGACCTGAAACCAACTCCAGACGCAAGCTAACTCACGGGGCTACAACATTGGTGAAGCCTGTTGAAGCTGAATTGTCTTGGAGATGCTTTGTCCGAGCCAGTTTTGTCAGGTGAAGTTTCTGGCCGCTTCAACAAGGTGAACCTTCTTCTTGGGTCTTTTCATGTCTTGTGCTGCTCAATGAGTACCTACAAACATCTTTTATGCAAAGAAAATACAAACTACGTCCTAAATGCAACATAAGTCTAAAAAGAGAAGAAAATAGGACAAATGATAAGGAAAACATGCAAAAGAAAACTAAAACATGCACTAAATGCATGCCTAAATGATGTAAATACAAGAGATATCACTATAACCTTCTTTCAAACCATTAAATTATTTGTGAGAGATTGAAAGACTTTTCACTAAAAAAAAAGGTTGATTACATCATTTGAATAGCATCACAAAATTAAATGATATTATTTTGAATTGGTTATCTTTTTTTTTTTTTGGCAACAGAATTGGTTATCTATAAATGATATAAAATAAATGGTTTAATATCAGTTATGATAACTGATGTTGTTTTGGACTATTTTAACATCAATTCAATAACATTGATTTAAATTTATATTAGTTTGCATCACTTTAACCATTTTGATACAAAATTATAAATTTACCTCAGTTAAGTGATTGATGTAATAGATTATTTTGGTTAACATCAGTTAGAGAAATGATATTACTTATATCAGTTATACATGATATAATTATTTTTTTTTACTTTATCCTTCATCGCTAATAGATGAAGAAGTGAAAGAGAAAACATGTCTATAAATACTGAAACTTAAATATCTAATATTTAGATTAGTTGGTCAATTTTTTCTTTTTTTTTTGTTTTAATCAATAAAATTTATTTTCTCTTTGGTTTTAACCAATAAAATTAATTTTATTTTTTGGTTTTAACTTATAAGATTAATTTTGATTTTTTTTTGTTTATTAAAACAATATTGATGTGATATATCAATTTTAGGTGAATAATAATATTAATAAAAAATATTTATAAAACTTATATCACCATGATACTAATTTAAAAAATAATAAAAATATTTAACATCAATTATAATAACTGTATCAAAAATTAACATCATTTAATACTATAACATCATGTATATCAATTGTTATAACTGATACAATATTTATATTATTTATTTAAAATAATGCAAAATATTTGCATCACCACTTTCAAAATCATTTATAGAAGTGATGTAAAATTTATTTGAATCAATTATAAGTAATACAAATATTTAAAAAATATATATATATATAATTAACCTTTTTTGTAGTGTTTTTCCATGGATGAGTTTAGCAAAAAGTATTGGGATTTAGAACTACATTGGAAATACTTCTATATAAAACTAGATCTACATTTTAAATTATATGAGGCTAGAATTATGGGTTTCAATGGGGTATGTTTTATTATGAGTTTTTTGAAAAAAACAAAAATAAAAAGAAGACAAGAAAAAAGGAGTGCAATGCAAATTACCTTGAGAAAATTGAATAAAAATTAAAAGAGGCTAAATTAAAGAGCTCTAAATACAAAATAACATTAATAGAATACTTAATATGCCAAAAATATCATATTCAACAAAATAAATAACCTGCCACACAAATTAAATTAACTAAATAAAAAATATATTGAATTTGAACTTATAATTATCAGTTTCTTATCTAAAAATGTGTTTAAATCAATACAACAATAACCCATAAGTCTCTCCATGTGTTGACAACTCAGTTTTTTGTGTTATTAGAAGCTGACACATCAGCAAAATACTGAACCAATTAAAAAATTTCATTAATACACTTCATCTCAATATTTTGACACATAGGCAATTTTTGTTTATCATCAAAATTTTTCATTAATAAGACCCAATATGGACAGTACATAGAAATTGAAGCCCAATATTATTATTTTGGGATAACTGCAAAATTAACCATCATTATATCGATGACAAAAATTAAAACACACCATTTTTAATAATGTACTATGTGTTGTTTTATAATTTTAAATTTTTTTTAAATTTTTTTAAAAAGAACAAACTAAAGCTCATTCTATATTATCGACATCTTCTTTCTCCTTTTCCCTATCATCATTTTCTTCGTCCATCTTCTTCAATTATTCTAGAAATTATCTAATTAACTTAACTAATTGATAACGTTTATTGGCAAACAAACCTAAAATTCTAATGAATCAATTAATATTGTTATCTCATCAAACTTACGATTTCACTTCTAAGATTTTAACTTTGTGGCAACTTTGTGGGGAAGAAGGATTTTTTAACCATGGATCTATTCAGGAGATATGGTGGTTCTCGAAAGAGTTTGAAAAAGATCTACAATCGCATTGTGTTGATGAATTTTCTGAAAGTTGAAACTTTAAAGTGGTAAAGCTTTGTCCCTGATGCTAAAGACGGATGAGATATCCAATTACAGTAACACCATTGTAGTTTAAGTTGTATTTAGGCTTGCGTTTAATACTTTAATGTTTTGGACCTTTGTATTTGGGTGTTACTCCTGTATCATATCTGTCTTATGGCTTATTAATAAAACTATATCTAAATATAGTGTGAAGTTTGAAGGTTTGATATATACATATAAGTGTGACTAATGTTTATGTATGATAATGTTAATGTTTACATGTTTAAAGCAAAGATATGAGAAAAAGTAAAAAATCCAGAAAATTATGTTTTCTATATATTGAAATTAAATAATTTTTTATACTTTGACAAAGAGAGAGTGCACCAAATTTTAATTAATTATCAAAAGAATGAGTATTTTTTAATCAAGTTATTATATACTTATGAATGAATATTTGAAAGTGTATTAAGTTTTTGAAAGCAAATATATTATTTTTAAAAGTATCAAAGATCTGATCGAAAAAGTTGTCAACCGCCTAAATCTCGACCAGTGACTATGATTCAATAGATGAAAGAAACACTGATATGATTTGGAGAATGGGAGGAATGGCGACATTTTGAAGTCATTTTCGTAGTTGCTAGACTTGTTTCTAGCATATGTGAGAGAAGAAGAACTAAAGAAAAATAAAGTTATAAGATCTGAGGTCAATTAAATACGAGCTTCAAACATTTGACATGATTATTTGGTTTCTTTCGATATATTTTGTGACTTTTTTAATTTCTAGAGCTAAGGTAGTGATCTGGTCAATATATAAACTTAAGCTATAGTAAATATGTAAGCTAATGTGAATTGTTGTTTCATTTGTGGTTTTTTACAAAATATTTTTTTAATGCTAAAGAAATATTAATGTTAAAATAATTATTTTAGTTAGTGTAAGAAAAACATGCATTAAAAGTGTCATAATTAAAAATATGAATATAACCTGCGAGTAGAAAAATTTATGATCATAAGTAAACTTATAATAGTAAAATGTGTTTTTTTAGTTTTGGTTGAAAAATGCGATTTTTCGATTTTACCAGAAAATATGATTTTACCAGTTTAGAAAAAAAAATACAATTTTTCAGATTTCGTTAGAAAAGCATAATTTATGGTTTTTTCGAAAAATATGATTTTAGATTTTTTTATTCTTTTTAAATTTAAGAGTATTTTAGTCATTTGTCATTTTGAACTGAAACATCTCCATCAAGATGGTCCAATTTGGTTCATTCAGATAATTCTCATAAAATTTATCTAAATCTTGAAAAATCATCTAGATAATTCATCTAAATATTTTTTGATTTTGTTACAAAACAAACAAAATTCTCATTTTTATTCAAATGAACCATATAGATGGAGAAATAAATAGGGTATAAATCTAAAATTTATGCTAAAAAAAATAAATATAATATTTATTTATACTGTAAAAAAATAACTTTTTATTTTTAAAATATATAAAATTTAGAATAACATCCCGCAGCATAGCACGGGTAAATACCTAGTACGTTCAAATATTGAAAGTATTTTGTTGCTAAAACCATATTGAATTTCTGAATATAAAGAGACGGAAATTTAGATGAAAAAGATAATCAAATCTCAGATTATGGGGATACTAAATTTTAATAGTACTGTCTTTTTCATATCTATATGAGAATTTGATTTACTAATAAAAAATAAGCAAATTTAAACAACAAATTAAATTCTATGAAAAGTGAGTGTCATCAGTTTATAAAAAGAAAAAATAGAAAGAAAAACAACTGAAATGTAAGTTGAATAAATGTTTTGAGAAAAATGCTTAAAAATTGTTAATATCCGTTGGCAGGATATCCGTTAAACTGTAGGTTAACGATTTTTATGAAAATGTATGTTTTTGGATATCATGATACATCCAGAGAAAATGTCAGTAAGATAAACCAAACAATAACAAAATGATATAAAAACAAGACTGATAAGATAAGCTTAACTAATTAAGAAATGGCAAAACTGACTAATTAACACTTACCTGAAATTACAAATCAACAAAAACGCAGGGAAGAGTAATTGATTGTATAGTTCCTTATCCTTAATGTTTACTCAATGTAAAAGTTTGTATTGATTGAGTTGATCGTATATAGAATAATGTCTAATAATGATATTCCCAAAAAATATATATATGTTTGGTTGAAATCATGAGTACAACATGATTACAATTAGGAGACACAACAGCGTATATGTACCAATTATACATATTCTTTAGTTTATGGTATAGTAAGAAAGCCAAGTACACTGGCGAGCTACAGATTGTAAATGTAGTCTAATGGGTATCTAAAATATTTTAGATATTAGCATAAAACTTATTTGATATCATTCATTTTAAGTGTTACAAATCTATTCTTATTTTACTAGTATGATGCATGGATTATTTATGGATAAAAATGATTATCCACAATGCAGATTAATATATGGCGAAAAAAACATACCATGCATGATGTGCCTGAGAAAACTAATTTGTTTTGTTTCCTCAAGAGAAAATTAATTATTAAATTGACATCAGAAAACTTAATCATTTAAGTGAGAAAATATTTTCCAATAAATCCGGCATAAAACCAGTGGGATGACCCATTTGTGTTCCGTACGGAACACACTGCCTTTTGCTGACGTAGCATTTTCGAACTCGTTAATTCGTTAAACCATTAGTCAATTTGGTTCATTCCATTAAATCGCACTATGCACAAGTCTTTATTAATAATTTAGATTAATTATTTTTTTACTTATTATTTTTAAGATTATTAAAATTATAATAGATATATAAAAAAAATTATATAAAAAAATTTAAAATATAATGTATAAATTTCTTCTATTTTTTATTTATAAAATTTTAAATTTTATTAAATAAAATAATAATAATAACATCTATTACAATATTCAACTTCGACATGCACACACATTTCATATAGAGAAAGGTTGCCTTGCCAAGATTTTGTTGTTTTGTTTTGCATAAGATTTTTACATTTTTTTAAAAAAGATTTATGTGTTAAAATATTTAGATTTTTATTGAAAATCTCATCGATATTGTGTACCTATACATATATAATCCATGATTCATAATAATTGATATTTATTTTTGTTAGGAAACTGCAGTAATCGTACAAAGCCGTTTTTTGCTTTTCCACCAGGTTTTCCAAGAGTTTTAGCTCATATTTTTATTCCAGTTTTTTTGATATTTTTTTGGTAGACTAATATTTAATATTTTTAGTTTTCAAACTTGTAGGATCAGTGGTGTGGAGTCTTCATATTATTTTTAACTGTTTTTATATTTTGTATGCTTTCCCACTCTTCATATTATTTTTAACTGTTTTTATATTTTGTATGCTTTCTACATATTTTGATTTGAATATTTTATCTAGATATATCAATTTGAATTTGATTCATAACTTTGTCATACTTTATTGTTTAAATAAAATTTTAGAACATGTTATTAATATTGATTCAAATATAAGGACTAAATATGTATAAAAATCAGATTTGTTGCTTGTTAAATTTTGAGTGTAAAGTTACTTACGTAATATTTATCTTTGTAAGTTTTTAAATCAGTTAGAAGAACCCAGTGTATTAATCTTTGTATATTTAATGAATGTGTTTGATATAGAAAATTTTGTAAACCTATTGCAACTTAAATAGTTATTCATTATTGTTGAACCAGAAAATCACCATTAGGAATTTGATTAACGGTTGTGGGTTTCGGAGAATAAGATCTTTTTATTAATAGCTTTAAGACGAAGCGATTACAAGAGATAGCTTAACGGAGAGGTTATGCTGAAAGGAAATAAAGTGTTTGCGAAGTAAACTAGAAAGCGTTGGAGTCTCTGGTTTTGGCTCTACTGCTCTCTAGATTGTATGAGTTGTCCTCTTCAGTTTCGGGGTCAACTTATTTATAGGGATAGGAGGTCGGTTGCTCCGAACTCCTTTTCCTTTTTCCTTTTTGTGAATATTTTCATATTTGCGATATGGAAATATCCCTTATTCTCCGAAGAATATGGAAATTCTCCTTTATCCTTCGAGTAAAGCTGATGCTTTCGGACTTCAAAGATTATCTTTAGGAGTTTTCTTTTATCCGTGTTACGTCGGTGCAGTTTTCCTAATCTTGATGGGCTTAGGTTATTGCTAGAGAAGACTTTTTAGGAAATGTGCTCATTTCTCCTCTAACAATTATCGATATCAATACTTTAAAATCTGATAATTTATACATTTTGATAGTAATTTTATATTTTATTGTAGTCTATTCAAATTTATTTTGTATGTTTGATATACTTATGACTTTTTGTTTCTTCTGATTAAGCTCTTTTGTTGTTGATTCTCAAAATAGGTAGCATATATATCAAGTTAATATTTTTACTTAAATGCTTTTTTATTTTCTTAATACTAATTTTAGTTTTAGTTATAATGCTTATTTAACATGCTATAACAATTCATTTTAATTATTATATTAATTTTTCTCAACACATTCTGCATCATTTGTTTTTTTTGTTAATATTTCTTATGTTGATTTTTAGAAAACTGTTGATATTTTCCTTTGGATTTTATTATTTAGTTTCTATCTCTTCGTCTTCTTTCTTCACAAAAGTTTTATTCTTCTCCAAATTTTTGCGATAATCTCCTCTGCTTCAACAATTCTCTTTCTTTTCCTTTTGATTTTGGATTTTGAGCGTATCCTTTCACAAGTATGGGGTTAAGGAAGAGAGATAAGATTCCTTCGCTTGACATCGACATCCCAGACTTCCCTCTGTGTAAGAAGCCCAGATCGGAGGACCCGCTGCAGAATCCAACCGTCGGAGATATTCCACTAGGCGAGCCCGACGCGGTTGTTGCGAATGAGCTATCGTCTCTGCAGATTCCAGCGGAAGATTCGAAGGTTGAGTCGCCAGTCGAGGAGCAAGACTCTGTTTTTATGACAGCGGAAGAGCAAGAATCTGACCTGTCGGATCCGACGACTAGCTCGCCAAAGGACCCGGAAGATGCTGACGAGGAGCCTGGTTTTAATCCTCACGAGTTTTTCCTTTGCTGGGGCAGGGATTCCCCAACGATGTTTGATGAATACTTCGCAGCGAACCTGGTCTGGCAATGCAGGGCGAAGCCGAACCACGGGGCGTCGGTGGAAAAGCTGAGGCGGTTCGCTTGCTTTTCCGGAATGGCTCAGCGCTTCGTGCAGGGCTTAGGCCTGTGCGCGTCTTTGATCGATTCTTACGATCGAGGATCTGTGCGAGAAGAGAAGAAAGACGAGGAATTATCGGCCAAAGATCGGGAGCTTCGCGATGCTTTGGCGAAGATCAAAGAACTCGAGCGTGAGAAGCTCGGCATGGAGCTTAAATTTCAAGCCCTTAAGGTCGAATCCGCTAAAGAAAGGCAGCTTCACAGAGAAAGTTTGGAGAAGGTCTCGGCCGAAGTGACCAAAAAACCCACTATCATCGAGAAGGAGTTCTGAGGTCAACAACGCAAGTCCATCGAGTGCATCGTCGATCTGATGTATCAATGTTTGCGCGAGTGGTACGACCCTTGCATTGACCAGATTAAGGCGTTTATGACGCAAGAGACTGACATTCACTGGCTTGAGCTGAAGATTATTGATGCCGAGGCGATAGCGGATTGTTATAAGCAGCTAAGGTTGGCGGGACACAATGTTCCGGTTAAGGAGATTCTGTCTCATTCCACTAAAGCCAACCGTCTGAAGATGGAGCGTCACGGGATCAAAGATGCTCTGCTTACCCCGGATGACTTTGCCGCTCCAACGCGAATTCATATGCGACCTTCGGACTCGAAGCTGGAGGCGGCCGAGATTCAAATGCCGAAGCGGTGTTGAGTTTATAGCGATTTTTGTAGTTTGTTGTTTTTTTTTGCTTTTTAGAAAAAATGTATGCGAGACGAACGCTTCTTTAATGAATAAAATTTGACAGTTTATTATCAATGCTATTTTACACTCAGTTGACGAGGTGGCCCTTAATTTTAAGGAGTTTGCGAAGCCAAAAGGAGTTTCTTTTGTCTTGCGGTGCAGGGGGCATTCTGTAGGCCGGTTCTGGAAGCGAGATTCATTTGCTCGTCTTATACCAAACGACAATCAAGATCGAATACCAAATTTTCAGGATTTCACTTCGGCCTGAAAGGTATGATCGAGGGTCATGCAAGTATTGTCCTCGGCTTTCGTCTTATCCACATCAGACGTAATTAAATCGAACCGAAGTATCAAAGGAGTGATGATCAGCCACTAGTTTATTTTCGTGCTTGCTTTTTTCGAATCGAATATTTGGCCAGAACATCGTTTCAGCAAGATGCATTCGCATAAGAAAAATAAGACTCTACTGGCGAGTTGATTTTTATGGTCGATCTAGACCAGCTTTTCCTTCTTAATTTGAATGTCGAGCTGGTTATAAGAGATAAAGACAGTTTTATTAGAATAGTGACTGGACCCGAAGGCTGCCTACGTATCCAAAGTGGGATCAAGTCATCCATAGTTCTTATTAACACATCTCATGCCGAGTTACGGTTTTTAAGGATAATATCTCCTTAAATTTATAGAATTGCGAGCTCGTTCTACTGGTTCTCCGTTCATGTCTTCCAGTTTATAGACGCCTGGTTTGACGATTTTGGTGATGCGGAACGGACCTTCCCAGTTTGCCTCGAGTTTCGTCGGATTTATAGCCCTTTGCAAGACGAGGTCATGCAGCGAAAATAGGCGGCTTCGGACCTTTTTGTTGTAATATCTCGAGACTTGCTGTTGATAGTTCTGGATACGCAATAAAGCTTTATCGCGAAGTTCCTCTAAGCCATCCAGAGCATTGATTAGCTTTTCGTCGTTTAATTGTGGGTCCTGAACCATCAAGGTTCTTCGAGCACTTGGTATATGTGCTTCGGCGGGTGCTAGCGCCTCACAGCCGTGAGATAGCGAAAAAGGAGTTTCTCCCATTGCAGTTCGTGGAGTCGTTCGATGGGACCAGAGGACCCCGTCCAGTTCATCTGCCCATCTAGTTCTGTAAGTTGCTTCTTAAGACTGTCGAGAATTGTTTTATTAAATGCTTCCGCTTGTCCGTTTCCTTGCGGATAGCAAGACGTTGAGTAATTTATGCGTATTCCCCAATCCTCGCAGAAATTTTGGAAAATTGACGAGGCAAATGGCGCGCCATTATCCGTGACGATCTCGTATGGGAGGCCGTGCCGATATATGATATTTTCCCATACGAAAAGCTGGACGCCGATTGCCTTAATGCTGGGGTATGCTTTAGCCTCAACCCACTTTTAAAGTAGTCCATCATTACCAGGATTTGTTGGTTGCGACCTGACTTAGGCATCGGACCGATTGCATCCATTGACCACCTCATGAAGGGGTACGGTGGTACGGCGGTTTGGAGCAGCTCGGTAGGTGCGTTGATGATAGGCGCATGTTTCTGACACGGTTCGCATCGTAATACGAATTGCTTGCAGTCTTGGATCATTCTGGACCAAAATAACCCATGCTTTTTTTATTTTTAGGGCCAATGCCCTTCCTCCAGAATTGTTGCCGCTTGCTCCTTCGTGAGTTTCGACCATTACCTTTTTTGCTCGTGCTTCGTCGCAGCACCGTAGTATCACTTTGTTTGCCGTCTATCGGAATAGTTCGCCATCTTGGATGAAGTAGTGCGCTGCTTTACTTTGGAGACTCCTAGCTGCCCATCTATCTTGCGGGACTATTCCTTCGGATAGGTAGGACTTAATTTCATCTTGCCAAGGTTGCTTTGGTTGCTCGACGTCTACTTCCATCGGGCCGTCTGCCTCATCCTCTTAGTGAAGGACCGTATTGCAGGCTCCTTTGGATAGCTGGATGCTGGGTTGCTCGATGATTTCTACTGGGATTGTTCGGCAAAGTGCGGGGTCCGTTATTAATGCTAATGCTGCCAGTGCATCGGCGGCAGTGTTTTCAGTTTGCGGGATTTTAGTTAATTCGAATCAGTCAAATTGTCTCGTTATTTCCTGGACCTTCTTTTGAACTGGCTGGCAACGAGCTGGGAATCGCAAAAGGCATGAATATTTTTTGCTCCTACTTGATACAATCCTCAAAAGCTTAAGGAATGTGTCTTAGAACAGATTGATGTAAGCTAGATAGAATGGAAGAGAAGAATGGTGGTTTTGTAGCCTTGTTGATGCTTGATGACCTCAAACACCAAGGGTTAGACTCTTCTCAGCTCAAAGGCTAATCCTCACAAGAGCTTAAGGAGATTCTACACTTCTCACAAGTTCTTTGAATCCCTCAAAAAGAACTTAATAAAAAGCAGAAACAATTTGAATGCAAAGAGACACTTTCTTTGAAAACAAAATAACTTCTTTTTGATTATAACTTTTTTGGTGAATGATAATACAAAGGTTTGAGTTTATATAATACTCACAATTGTAAAATAAAACGGTAACAAGAAGTAATAAAAAGCATAAAAGATGGGATTTGGTCTTGTCTCCATTTTCCTAGTCATTAGGCTTTAATGTGTTTGATTTTGTCTTGAGCGCTGAATGGGGGAGTTGTGATGATTCTTTGGCACGAAATGAATGTATGAAATCCTCCAGAGATGATGTATGGTCGGGGTTGACTGATGAATGATAGTTTTGGTCTGACTTTCCCTTAGAAGTGAGGTAATGATCTCTGAATAAGGAAGGTGGCTTCATGGCTGATTCTTCTTGGTTTTGACTCGGTTTGGGATGGTTTAGGAATGGATTTCCTGGTCTTGAATGTCTTGAAAGACTTCTTGGTGGTGGGGCGAATATAATGTCATATGATCCCTTGTTTCCTTAACTAGCTCCAATGTTGCTCCTTTTGGTGGTTTGAAGGGATTTAGTGGTTATGGCTTGATTTGAATGAAATAACTCCGGTTTGTAGCTTCTTTATCTTCATTATTCTCCAAAGATTGGTCGCATAATATGTTGGTAATAATAGTTTCCATAGCTGGCTCCATAGATGCACATGTTGGTCCATGTAAATGATTTGACGGTTTAGATGGAATATCTTCTGAATTAGCTTGAACCGCCTTGGGTTTGGCTCGATCAAATGGTCCCTCTAAACATATAGAACGCTGGCGTTTTGGTGTTTGGCCCTTAGCTGCTCCATCTACAGCTACAAAGCCTTCTTTCTCCACGGGTACAAGCTGTTCTGCACCATCTTTAGCTCCAAGGCTTCACTTCTTGGTTGTTCTAAGTGCATTGGACTTGAGTATTACATCATCTTCTCCCTCTTGTAGAGGTTTTGTCCTCAAAACTGTATAACCTGCATCAAACAACCCTAAGTTAGTCTTTGGAAAATGTTTTAAGTTTAAGAACTTACCTTGGGAATTGGCTTGTATATGCTCAATGAGTTGGTTAAGTGGAATGTTTCTAGCTTCAGTCAGCTTTATTGTTGGAATAAACTCTTCTAAAAGTGGTGTCTCTTTAGTGAACATCATGTTTTCACCACTGTTGCTCACGTTTTCCCCTTTAAGCTCCATAGTTTTGAACTTTTCTTCTTTAAAACCTGCAAAACAATCTCTTGGCAAAGGCAAGTGCATTATATCTGGTGGAATTAAATCTAAAAATTCCTGAATTGCAAAATAGGTAGCCTTATTTCCAGCATCCTGTTTAGCTTTTATTTGTAAAACTTTGATATCTTTTTGAGCTAAAGGAACTAAGGTATGCTTACAATGGTTAAGGTGGAAAGAATACTCATTTGTTCTCCCATTGTGGCTGACTTCTCTATCATACTGCCAAGGTCTTCCAAGTAAGACATGGCCAGCTTGCATAGGTGCAATATCACACAAGATTTCGTCCTTATACTGCCCAATGGTGAGTGATATATTGACTTGCTTTGACACCTTTAACTCCTCTTTATCATTTAACCATTTGAGCTTGTAGGGTCTAGGGTGCTACATTGTTTGAAGACCAAGTTTCTCTACCAAAGAAACACTTGCAATGTTAGCACATGAACCACTATCAATGATTAAATGACATACCTTGTCTTTAATAGCACATCTGGTATGAAAGAGGTTATCTCTTTGCTCTTGATCTTCAAGGATTGGTTTAGTTAATGCCCTTTGAATTACTAGAAGGCTTCCTTCTTCAGCAAAGTTGGTGATCTCTTCTTCTGAATATTCAGCCATCTCCTCATCTTGAGAATCATAACCACCATCTGGTCTAAGAATCATGATCCTCTTGTTTGGATATTCCCTTGAAACATGACCCCTACCTTGACATTTAAAACAAATAATGTCATGATGTCTATTTGAGTTGCTTGACTTACCTTGCTCTTGGCCATGAGGTTTGAAGCGTGATTCTATGGCTATCCCCTTTCCTTTGTCTATAAATGGCGTGGGGTTTGGCTGCTGCTGCTGTGTTTGTTGAGCTTGTTGTTGATTCCAAGTATTGTTGTTTGAGCCTCTTCTAGTAGAGGTTTTCTTCTTGATTTGTTGCTCTCTTTGAATGGCCAAGTGGAGAAGTTCTTGTAAGGAGTGGTAAGGCTGCATTTCCACCTTTCTTTGTATCCTCTCTTGTAAGCCATCCATGAATTGAGACATGAGGGACTCTTCTGATTCTTCTAACTCCAGCCTACTTCTTAGAACATCAAATTCTTCAAAGTATTCTTCTACACTCTTGGTTCCCTGATACAAAGACCTAAATCTTTTTAGTAAATTTCTGTGATAATTAGGGGGAACATACCTCTTTTGTAGCTAAAATTTCATGTCTGCCCATCTGTTGATTTGAGGATATCTTAGTCTCCTCTTTTCAGCTGTTTCTCTGTCCCACCAAGCTAAGGCATGATCAGTGAGACTTGCAACTAGGGCCATCTTTTTTGGCTCATTGTAAGAGTAATACTCAAACAAATGTTCCATCTTTCTTTTCCACTCTAGGTAGGCGGCTGGATCAATCTTTCCTGCAAAAGTTGGAGCAGCAAGCTTGACGTCTGGTGGCAAGTTTCTATCCTCTTGGTATGGCCTGTTGCGCTCAGCATTCCTTCTGTTTAAAATTTCTGGGGCAGCTTGTACAGGGTCTGGTGCTCGTGGTGTTACATCAGAGGGCTCCTCTACACGGTTTGCATCTTGTTGACCTCCAGGAATGTTTCTTCTTGGCAATAGATGTGGAGGACGTGCTGGATTCTCCAAGCGATTTAACCTTTCAGCAGTGGCTTGGGTATTGGCATTGAGGTTGGCAAGATTTTCGTTGATGGCTGCGAATTGTGTTTGCATCATGGCCATCATTGCCTGCATTGGGTCTACTGGTGGTGGATCTTCCATCTAGTACCTTGAAAATAAGATTCAAGTACAAAAGATCAAAGTTTGTTCAAGATGAATCACGAAAACAGTTTTCAGGCTGTTTTAGCAGTTGAATTAAAAATCAAAGATAAAATATCAAATGATTTGGAAAATTCAAGAAACAATTTTTTTGTTGTTTTTAAGTGTTTAGTTTAACAGAAACAAAAATAAATTATTTTTTTTGAGTTTTTCTGGATTTTATAAAAATCGGACAAAATGAAGAACACAGAATTAAGTGGATTTGACCAATTGAGTTGAAAAATCAAAACAAATTATCAAACGATCCGAATAATTTTGGAAAATAATGATTTTGTATTTTGAAGAGATTAAATAAACCGAAACAAAAAGAAAAAATAAGTGTTATGGATTTTTGGATTTTATAAAATTCGCAGAAGACAGATAAAGATTAAAACAGTTTTTGTGGGTTTTTAGTTTTATAATAAGGGAAAAATGAATGAAAATAAAAATCAAAAACTTGAGAAGGGAACTGAAAACACCTGGATAAGGAGCTTTTAGCTCTGATACCAATGATACAATCCTCAAAAGCTTAAGGAATGTGTCTTAGAACAGATTGCTTTAAGCTAGATAGAATGGAAGAGAAGACTGGTGGTTTTGTAGCCTTGTTGATGCTTGATGACCTCATACACCAAGGGTTAGACTCTTCTCAGCTCAAGGGCTAATCCTACCAAGAGCATAAGGAGATTCTACACTTCTCACAAGTTCTTTGAATCCCTCAAAAAGAACTTAATAAAAAGCATGAACAATTTGAATGCAAAGAGACACTTTCTTTGAAAACAAAATAACTTCTTTTTGATTATAACTTTTTGGTGAATGATAATACAAAGGTTTGAGTTTATATAATACTCAGAATTGTGAAATAAAACGGTAACAAGAAGTAATAAAAAGCATAAAAGATGGGATTTGGTCTTGGCTCCATTTTCCTAGTCATTAGGCTTTAATGTGTTTGATTTTGTCTTGAGCGCTGAATGGGGGAGTTGTGATGATTCTTTGGCACGAAATGAATGTATGAAATCCTCCAGAGATGATGTATGGTCGGGGTTGACTGATGAATGATGGTTTTGGTCTGACTTTCCCTTAGAAGTGAGGTAATGATCTCTGAATAAGGAAGGTGGCTTCATGGCTGATTCTTCTTGGTTTTGACTCGGTTTGGGATGGTTTAGGAATCGATTTCCTGGTCTTTGAATGTCTTGAATGACTTCTTGGTGGTCGGATATGGTGGTGGGGCGAATATAATGTCATATGATCCCTTGTTTCCTTAACTAGCTCCAATGTTGCTCCTTTTGGTGGTTTGAAGGGATTTGGTGGTTCTGGCTTGATTTGAATGAAATAACTCCGGTTTGTAGCTTCTTTATCTTCATTATTCTCCAAAGATTGGTCGCATAATATGTTGGTAATAATAGTTTCCATAGCTGGCTCCATAGATGCACATGTTGGTCCATGTAAATGATTTGGCGGTTTAGATGGAATATCTTCTGAATTAGCTTGAACCGCCTTGGGTTTGGCTCGATCAAATGGTCCCTTTAAACATATAGAACGCTGGCGTTTTGGTGTTTGGCCCTTAGCTGCTCCATCCTCAGCTACAAAGCCTTCTTTCTCCACGGGTACAAGCTGTTCTGCACCATCTTTAGCTCCAAGGCTCCACTTCTTGGTTGTTCTAAGTGCATTGAACTTGAGTATTACATCACTACTTCTTTGGCGAGTCGAATCCCTGCAAGCAAAGCTTTGTCTTTGGCTTCGTTGTTTGAGGCAGGGAAGCCGAGCTTGAATGATTGTTCGAGCGTCGTGTGTTCTCCCGTGGGTGGTAGGATCGCGGTGGTAGTATCGTCGTTGTTGTCGATCGGGAGACTCATCGCTTCGTCCCTTAGTTGCTAGTTTTTAAGAATTTATTCTCCTATTCCCCACATACGGCGCCAACTGTTGAACCAGAAAATCACCACTAGGAATTTGATTAACGGTTGTGGGTTTCAGAGAATAAGATTTTTTTATTAATAGCTTTAAGACGAAGCGATTACAAGAGATGGCTTAACCGAGAGGTTATGCCGAAGTGAAAGAAAGTGTTTGCGAAGTAAACTAGAAAACGTTGGAGTCTCTGGTTTTGGCTCTGCTGCTCTCTAGATTGTATGAGTTGTCCTCTTCAGCTTCAGGGTCTTCTTATTTATAGGGATAGGAGGTCGGTTGCTCCGAACTCCTTTTCCTTTTTTCCTTTTGTGAATATTTCCATATTTGCATTATGGAAATATCCCTTATTCTCCGAATAATATGAAAATTCTCCTTTATCCTTCGAGTAAAGCTGATGCTTCCGGACTTCAAAGATTATCTTTAAGGGTTTTCCTTTATCCGTGTTACGTCGGCGCAGTTTTCCTAATCTTGATGGGCTTAAGTTATCGCTAGAGAAGACATTTTAGGAAATGTGCTCATTTCTCCTCTAACAATTATCGATATTAATACTTTAAAATCTGATAATTTATACCTTTTGATAGTAATTTTATATTTTATTTTAGTCTATTCAAATTTATTTTGTATGTTTGATATACTTATGACTTTTTTTTTTCTTCTCATTAAGCTCTTTTGTTATTGATTCTCAAAATAGGTAGCAGATATATCAAGTTAATCTTTTTACTTAAATACTTTTTTATTTTTTTAATACTAATTTTAGTTTTAGTTATAATGCTTATTTAATATGCTATAAATATTCATTTTAATTATTATGTTGATTTCTCTCAACACATTACTGCACCATTTGTTTTTTTTTTGTTAATATTTCTTATGTTGATTTTCAAAAAATTTAGCATATATATTAAGTTAATTTTTAATCTACCTTTTATATTGATTCTTATTTTATTTTGTAACATAATTTGTTTTGTAATATTGACATTTTTACATACATCATTTACTCTCTTTTTTCTATAAATAATATTCTTTTATATTGATTTATTAAATAGTTAATATAGATATCAAGTCATTTTTTAGATGATTTGTTTTTGAAAAATTAAATTTTTCGATATTAATATCTTAAATATCCAGTTTAACACTTCATCTTTCTTCAACTTTTTATTTTTCTCTTACTTAAACAGTTTTATTTTTCTGTACTTAATTGATATTGTTAAATAGTTAGTATATATATCAAGTTAGAAAACATTTGATGTTTTTAAATTGTTAGTTTAATATTTTTATATTACCTATTTAAAAGAGATAGTGTATAATAAGTTAATTAAGATATTTTATCTTTTGTTAATTTAAATTTTTTGTCATTGATTTACATATTTTGTTTTATTGGTTTAGCTTTTGTCACATTGAGTTTTCATTTTTATTTGGACCAACACTATAGATTTGGATTTCAGATAACTTCTTTTTATCGGTTTTGTTAGTTAAACTTTTTTTATCTTTATTTTCTATTCTACTATGATATTTTTCCTTTTTTACATATTTTTTAAATTACTAATCATATTTAACATTTTTATGTTTAATGAAAAACATTGATGTGGACATCCTTAATAGCTTTTAGAATCAACTTTTATATAGTATAGACTATGTTTTTGTTTTCACTCGCGCTACGTGCAAATATATATTATAAATTGATTAAATAATTTTTATATTAGCTAAAATACTATAGTACATTTTTTATATAACATTTGGTTATAAAATTTTATTTAATCTTTTCTCTATAATTATTTTTTATATAAATTTCTATGATTATATATAAATTTTTTCTAATATGTTTTTTATATTATGAATTCATCCTAAAATAACCTCGCTGTGGTCGTAGAGCATGCATCTTTAATTTAGAGAAGAACAATATTCTTGCTAAGATTGTTGTGATTTTTTGTTTTTTTACGATTTTTGTAGTAGTTTTGAAATAAATATATCTCTTTTAAATTTCCCTTGAAATGAATATTATCAATAATTTTCCAAATTGCTGCATTTGAGTTGGGAAACAAACTAAATGTTTTTTTTTCTCTAAGGTTTATGTATCCAAATATTTGGTTAGTTGATTAAGTATATGATTAATATTATGTACCTATGCATCTATTATCTCTAGTTTTTATTAATTCTAATTTGTTTTAAAAAATATTAGACATGGTGTTTTATCAAATTTTTAATGTGAATACAAAGTGTAATATGAACTGGTTGGAAAATAGAGAGGATCTGATTGTTCAGGTTTCAATTTATTAAGCTCTATAGGAATGTGTTTTTTTAAAAAAAAAGATATCATGCACCTCTTATGGAGCTCAATCTGTATGATTGCATGTAAGTAAACAAATCCAGAAACATCCACTTGGTAATTTGAAAATATGTTTGATGTTGAAACTCGTGGAATTCATTGCAACTTCACATATTAATTTTTAGCAGACACCAATACTTTAGAAATAAAATATTTTGTAAACTAAATTTTAAAATTATTTACTTTTAGATTTGTTTTTGTTAGTATAGTTTTGTTTACCATTAATTTGATATTTTTATTTTGGTATATATGATTTTTTGTTATTATTTTATTTATTTTTAGTTAAGCTTTACTGTTGTTCTTAGTTAAGCTTTTTGATGATTTTTAAAAGAGTTAGCATACACATTAGTTAATTTGTTTCTATATGATTTTTTTTTAACTTGAAATTTTGATATTGATTTCTATTTTATTTTGAAAATTAAAATTTTGTGAATATCTTTTCCAATTGATTTTGAGTCGACAAAAGTATGCAATATTTATAAAAAAATGTTTCATATCACATGTTCCTTTCAAACTTGATATGAAATATTTTTAGTTAAACTTTCTTTATCTTTTGTTTCACCATTAATTTTATTATTTTCTACACTTAATTGTTTTTTATTTTTAATAAAGTATCTATCATATGCTTATAACATAATGGTTTTTTAAAGAAATTTTTATCATATTTGTTTCATAAAAAAATTTAACACAAACCACAACTAATATATCTTTTGTTTATAATTCATATTTTTAATTATTTCTCACGATTTAGATTTTGAAATAGTTTAACTATGGTCTTTAATACAGTTTTAAATTATTTTGTTTAATTTATATGATTTTCTTAAATAATTTAATAATATGTCAATTTTTTATTCCTAATAAAAAAATAAAATCTAGTTTCCTTTTTTTCTAAACTCGTTTTTTTATTAGTAATTACCTTAAATTTAGAAACTTTTCTAATAACAATAAAATTAAGATTAACTAAAATTTAGATATGTTCCTCATAACAACAAAAACAAAATTAGTTAATTTTAATATATATAATTAACTGTAAATAATGATGTGTACCAATAAAATTGAATCTTTTAATTCCTACTTGGACACACTTAAAAGTCTATAGCATCAACTTTTATAAGTAATAATAAATTAGTAATCACACATTTGTAAACCCTTTATTAAAAACGTAATCACACATCTGCATCTCCTTTTTCGATACACATTATGTTTCTCTTTAGAAAATATCTTATATATTATTTAACAAGCAGGGTTAATGAAAAATACTAATATGTCGTAAGGAGAAAAAAATAGTGTAAATTAATTATGATCTGGAAATGAGATATGACAAATTTCCTAAAATAAACAAATATTTTGATTGGTTGAGTTAAAACTAAATAAATCTCATTTTCAAACAAGAAAAAAAAATATATTATATAAGAATGCATTCTGATTATATACCAACAATTCGAAATCTTATATATTATTGGACAAACAAGTTCATAAAGAGAAGAAAAGTTAATGTAAATTAATGGTGATCTGGAAATGTGATATGACAAATTTCCTAAAATAAACGAAATATTTTGATTGGTTGAGTTAAAACTAAATAAATCTTATTTTCAAATAAGAAAAAAGATTATATTATATATGATTGCATTCTCATTATATACCAACAATTCGAAATCATAAATAAAACAAAAAATAAACGGATAGAAAAATAAATCATAAGTATCCTTTTAGTAAAAAAAAAGTATAAGTAAAAGTAAAAATAAATTCCTATGGCTTTGGTTTTTTGTAAAAATCTTGGGCTATATCTAAACTATTAAAAGAGAATCCTTATTTATAAATGTTCAAAAGCTACCATGGTATTTACAATATATGTTATTGTATTTACTAGAAAATGTTATAATTTTATTAAAGATATTTTGTCTTATCATTTTTTGCCATAATATGAAAGACCATTGTAACTCTAATGCACTGTCATACATATGATTAATTAGTTTAATATATTAATCAAAAAAATAGTATACTAAATTCAGATGATTTAAAAAAAACAACAAAATCTGAAATTTAAGTAATTTTTGCAAAATTATTGTAAGGAATTTTAAGATCATTAGTAAAAGTTCCAAGACATTTGAAAACTTTTAAGAATGAAATTTGTTATTTTAACTTACCAAAATAAATTTTTAAAAATGCATGAAATTTTTAATGAATGAAATATTTCAGATAAATATATTTTAAAGAAATCTGAGAGTTAATTAAATTTTGCAAAATTATTGTTTGAAATCTTAAGATCATTAGTAAAAATTTCAGGATATGGATAAAAAACACAAAATTTATGGATTTAAATTTATGCGTATGTGTTTTCAAACATTGTCAATTTGCCTAATTTTTTTATTTATGGGCAGATAATTATCCATATAATTATAAAATCAAAATTTTATTTTAAAATATAAAATTAGAATTAATCTAATATTTGGCTCATAATCAGAAATATAGGAAATATATCAACTAATTAGAAAAAACCAATAAATATCGATCAAACTTAATAATACCTTATACATATGCTTTTGAATAGTCATTGTTCAATTTTCTTTTGTTTTTCCATATTCTGACTTTACGGAATCAGAATCTAAATTTAAAATTATCAATAAAATTCAAACTTTACACAAATATATTTTCTAATTAAAAACAAAATTTATTATGGACGGGTTAGAATCTAGACTTAATAACACATTTCAAACTTTATACAAAAATATTTTTCCATATAAAAAAATTGTTACGGGCGAGTTAGAATCTAAACTAAAAATTAACAGTACATCTCAAACCTTATATAAATATATTTTTCCTTACAAAAGATGACTACATGGATTAGAATATAAACTTAAAATAATCAAAACATCTTAAACCTTACTCAAATATATGTTTCATAAAATAGAAAATATTAAAAAGATAATAATAACAACTTACAATGCACGAGCAATACCAAAAACACTAACTTTATACTTATCATCCATGGCTGATGGCAAAAGACTCAAGCAAGATACATACAAAAACTTTTTTTATAGATGATAAGCAACTCAAAACTATCAAACAATTTTTTTTATTAACGATTTTGACGGGTTAATATATTAGAAATTAAGCTATAAACAACAAATATCAACAATTAAAATAGAAAGAATATCTGTATTAGAAAACAAAAATAATGATGAATGAAACAATGTATTATCACATATGAGTTATAATCTATGCTAATCTATATACAAAAAAATATTAAATTTATTTGGTCATCATAAATAAAATGAAATAGAACAAAATAAAAATCTAAACTATTACAGAAGGATTAGAATTTAAATATAAAATTTAGAAAAAACAACCCTATATCCCACACAAAGTCAATGAGTTGTTGTATTGACAATAAACATCAGTTTCGAATAGAGCAACTTAAAACAACTAAACCCCGTGCAAAGCGCGAATCTAAAATCTAAACAAAATTTTGGTGACTGAATCGAATTGTTAGGGATTGGTTTGAGAGGAAACTTTCTCAATGTTAGAAAAAAAAAGATTCATTTTGTTGTCTAAAAAAAAATAGACCGACTCTAAGCTAAATCAAATCAATTTTCATTTGAGCCATTATTTTAGATTTGAGAACATAAGCCGATTTCTGCTGTAGTCCAAAAATATTTTATGAAAAGAAATCCGCGTGAGGTGAGCGGATCCAAAATCTAGTCTTTGGTTAAAAGCATCTCCAACCAACATTTATTTTAAATCTTCTAATTTAGAAGAAACATAGAGATGATATTTTTTTCCTGTAAAATAGAATAAGTTGGAGAGAAATCTACCTATATTTTAGAAGAAAAAATAGAAAAATATATTAGAGATGATCTTAATATTTAATATATTATTCAAGGTTAAGAAAAAAAATATGAGTCAAAAATATAAAAAGAATAAATAAGAAGAATAAGTTTGATCGATTTTATATTTTTATTTGAAATATTTTAAAAGATTATCTTACACATATTAATTATTTCATGCATAGATTTTTTTAACATATTAAAATATTATTTCATGAATCATGTTTTTATATGTTCTGATCTATTATATTAACACATATGGATATCAAAGTTAGGAATAGAAAAACTCTTAATTTTTAATATAACAATAAATTCTTAAATATATTATTTTACACCTTAAACCATACACATATAAGTTTAGGATCTAACTGATTTAAATGTTGCAGTTACAGAGAGTTTGTGGAAGCGACCTATTGCAGGCTATAAACAAATTGACGAAGAGTTACCAGATAATTTTATAAAATATGATTTCACAAATTTTATAACAAATATTTATTATAAATTTTATTGAGAAACTTATATTATAAAACGCTAAAAATAAGAAATTTTGGTTAAATATAAAACGATAGACACGGTTTTCATAATTGTTGTTAAACGCAAAAAACTGCATTGTGTAGAAACATAACGTTTGCAAAAAATATCAGAAAAACTAACAAACATTGAAATATTATAATTCACTTAATTCTAACTCATACATATATGCATAAATATACATATTTTGTTAAAAAGAAAATTCAACCATATATTATAAAAATATATATTACATAACATATATTTTGTCATTTTCTTTTAACACATAAAAGCTATACTTTTTTTCACAAATATACGTGTAAATATAAATATTAATTGTGCAATTGTCAAAGTCGCATGCCAATTATCGTGCAAGCATTTTGGTAACCTCGATTATAGTCCAATTTTATTTTTTAGTTATTAGACAATTTGTACTCCCTCTGTTTCTAAAAGGAGGATCTTCTAAAAAACAATTATGTTTCAAAAAGATGAATTTTCTCATTTTTTAATATAGTTTGTGTTAGGTATTTCTAATTTTACCCTTATTTGTTTATCTAATTGTTATTTTATATGAGTAAAAATCAAATGACAAATATATCATTTCTATATTTTTCTTAATAAGTGCGAAAATCTTGAAACTCATTCTTTAAACAACAGAGGAAATATTTTTAAAAAATTTCTATATGTATTCGTGCATACCAACCATCTCACCGCTCTTAGGATAAGTAAAGATGACAAAACCTATTTTGGTTCAATTACCAATTGGCCAAGGAAAAATGTATATTTAAAATATTTATATTGACAAAATTATATTTTGTAAGAAGAAAAGAAAGCATATGAAATATAATATTCAAAACATATAATAAGAATTCAATTATTATTTAATATAAATTTTATTTTTGAAATTATACATTACTCTAAGCGCTAGAAAAAATAAAATAAAAAGTTTTCAAAAGACACAAAACGATATGAAACGTTTGTGTGATTGTTGTTAAACACTAAAACTGTATATGTATAAAAACATAACATTTACATAATATATAAGAAAATTAATAAATACTTAAATACTACAACTAATTATGTCTATAAAAAAAATTATACATGTACATACCTGCGGGCCAACCATAACAATGAAATAAATTATTATATATTTTATTATTTTTCAGTTTATTTAGTTATCATATATACACTTTTTATTTAAGAAAGTAATTTAAAAACTTGATTAATATTTTTTATCTTCAATTTCTATTGAAATCTATAATATTTTTATTTGATTTTTCATTATTTTTTATTATTAAATGTTTACATAAATAGAAAATCTTTAATATATAATATTAATGATATATTAAACAAGGTGCAGACCAATCTATTTCGACAATATAATGTGAGATATTTATTTAACTTTTGAATAAAACTTCAGAACATTTACCAATTGTTCAGCCCATTTTTACTATGCCTAATTTTAAGGTATTACGTGGTTATTGGGCCATGCTAGAGTGTTGGCCTTCTTCTACTAAGCCTGTTATTGATCCCCTAAAAGAATATTTTCGGGCAGGTGGCGTGTTTACTGAGTGATCAAATTATTTTGTGGATTGAATTTCACTTGACTGTCTACGGCTCCATTGCGTAAGTGTACTATATCAGACAAATTTTTAATTATTTTATAGGAACAACGGAAGGATCAACTCCCCGACTCATTTCCAATCAGTCGAGAAGTCGGGGACAATATTTGGGCCTACTTTTACCATAACTAATTATAACTGTTACCTCATTTCATAACCACATTCACATTTTATTTCTAAAACATGCTTTTAAACCATCATTTCCGGAAACTATTCCTATTAAAATAAATCTTTATAAAATCTCATCAAAGTTATAAAATTCTCATACTAAAATCTCATAAACCAACGAACTAACACTTAGAAAAATACTATCTTTTAAATAAAATAAAATAAAACTCGGCTCCCGAAATAACACCAAGAAGCAAAACAGACTTGAGCAGCTATTCAAGATTTCCATCCTGACCTGAAAAAAAGGCAAAAAAAGGGGTGAGTAATTAATTACTCCATAAAAGAGATAATCTCTGCCCACTAAAACATAATTACATTGATCTTAATAAAAAATGACTAAAATATTCATATTTTTAACTAATAATGTTTTTATTTTATTTTAACCATATTACCTTGATCTTAACTAAACTAATCATTAATCTAGAGTATATTTACAATTCAATATTCAAATTGGTATTTTTTAACATTTATAAATCACATTTTCTCACGATTTTATGGTTTTGGCACGAAAACTCGAATTTTTTTCTCGGTTATTGCAGAAAAACGTAATCTTTGGGTTTTGATGGGAAATACGATTTTGCAGTTTTTACAGGAAAACTTGGTTTTGCGGGTTTGGCATGAAAACATGTTTTGCCGTTTTGGTGGGAAAATGTATTTATTGCGGAAAATATGATTTTTGCAGTTTTGTGATTTGAGCGGAAAAACACAATTTCACATTTTGGCATAAAAACACGATTTTGCGATTTTAGCGAGAGAACTTGATTTTTCAGTTTTGACGGGAAGACGTATTTTACGGGTTTGACGGAAAAACGAATATTTATGATTTTTGCCTGAAATTTTGATTTCACAATTTTGTGGTTTCGACGGGAAAACACGATTTTGCAGTTCTGGTGGAAAAACTCGATTTTGCAATTTTTTGTTTTTTAAGATAATTGTAAATTATATCATTTTGATCATATTCGTTTGCTCATTTGGAATGTACATCTAAATATTTCATATGAGTAAGGGTGTTTAGACATTTGTTATTTTGGATTGGACAATTTCTATCTCTATCCAGATGTCCAATTTCGTCAATCCAAATGAATTTAACAAATTTGTCTAGATTTTAATTTAAATGAGTCATCTCACTGTTTCTTTTTTATATCATTAAACGAACATTAATTTTCATCAATATCGAGATAAATTTAGACATAAGTTGGTTTTCAAGTTATTTTCATATTTTTTTATTTTAAAAGTTATTTCAAAAAATTTTGGACGAAAAAATAACTTTCGGAACTTTGTTGGAACAAAATAGTATCTTGGACAGAAACGGCTCAAATTTGGACGAAAGACAATCCCACATAATAGTTTTGTTTAAATTATTTTGGTTCTTTACAAGACTATTGTAGTTATCCAGTCTATAAAATATATGTTTATAACAAATGTTATGAATGATTAGAATAGAACAAAGACAAATAAACTTGTGGTAGTTAAGAGTTTTTTTTTTTTTTGTTCAACGTGGTAGTTAAGAGTTAAGACTACCAATTTATATACTTCTCATTGATTTAAATAGGAAAAGTTGGAGTTGCAACTCCTTACAAACGTGAACAAGGGAAATGGAGTCACTAATTACTCCTAGAAAACAGGAATGCATAAGAAAGTGGAGAACGTCTTTCTGAAAGACTCGTTCTATTATTTGACTTAGAAATGAAATAAAAACAGAGAACTCTCGAGACTTCGCTTATCCAAATACGAATTATTTTCCTTGTTGACTAACCACCTCAGCACTTTCATTGACCGGAGCTATCCTATCACAAGAATCTACAAACGCATCAAACGATGGCGTTTAAGACTTCGGAAATCAGATCGCTTCTGAGTTTTGGTGTTTTCTTCTGCGCAGTACGCTTCCACCTCACGTAGAGTACAAGTAGAAAAATGAGGATTCCGAATACAACCACCACAAGCATGAGTAAGATTATCACTGGGACTAGGAAGTGAAACTTCAGGTACACCGCAGACGAGAGGCCCTGAGATGAAGATAAACCACCAAGTATATGATCTACCAACGGGTAAGAGTACAAACGTCGTGGCAATAGCCAAGAGAAAGGCTATAGTATTAAGTCCCCATAGTACGACGAAATCTACTATGATTTCCATCACAGATAGATTTAGGTATTTCTCTTTATCAATTGGCTGGAGCGCGATTTGATAAGTAGCTGCAATTATCAGAGCTGCAATTACCAGAAGAGTGTTACGTGTTCCGTCTGACATGCCACTCCTATAACGTGCTATTCTCGTGAAACAATATTCCGAGAAAGTGATCGATTTTCTCAGAAAGACAGACGTTTTCTTAACTTTGGAAAGAGAATTCCCGCTCTTACCACCAGCATTTTGTATAAGTTTCTCCGTATCTCTGTTCATGTGACGTGGTCCATTGGCTCGCAAAGCATCGAGGGCTGTCATGCCACTTTTGTTCTGGATGTTCCGGTTCAGTGACATGGATTTCAGCAGCTGTTTTACAGCCTGTATATATAAATGTTTCAAGACATCCATTTATTAGATAAATAAATCAAAGTCTTTAGCACAAAACGTTTCAACGAAGATGACTGATATCCCTTGTATTTACACCATTTAGAGCTGCATTTAGTGCATGTTTTGGTCCTCTTTTGCATATTTTCCCTTAGTTTTTGTTCCACTTTCTTCTCCTTTTAGACTTAGGTTGCATTAGGAGTATAGATTGCATTTTCCTCGCATATTGGATGTTTTTAGGTGCTTTTGGAGCTTAAAGGAGTTTGGAGGAGCTTTGGGAATGATCCAGGAGGCTAGCTGGACAAAAGGAAGCAAGAAGGATCAAAGCAGAAGATTTCTGCAGAAGTTTTCGGTCAGAGCCTAGAATTTTCGGTCTCTGGTGACCGAAATGAAGCAGTATCGATCACCAGTATCGGTCTGATGTGGTCGACACAAACACACCGTTATAATTTCGGTCATGTGTGTCGATCACTGATGACTGATACAGATAATTTTTGATCACTGGAGGTCGACACAACTGATCGATACCAGCTCTGTCCGAAGACCCTTTATTTACAATTATGCCATTTTCGCCTAGACTCTTATAAATATGGGAAACCCCTAATTTTTGGGAACAAGCATTTACCCAGCAGTTATTTCTTCCTTGTTTAGACCTCTGGCTTTTGTAATTTGAATCTTTGCTTCATTTCAATAAAAGTTTGCATCTTTCATTTTGTTTAAGCTAGCTAATCATGATTAGTCATCTTTCTCTCTTTGATTTGGTGGCTTTAATGGTGATTAGTGAGTAGTCTTTTTTAGGGATTTGAGATGGGTTAGGTTTAGGGGATTTGAGACTTTATCTATGATTGCTTAGTGTTAATTCTTTCATTTTCTTTCTTGATTGCTGTGTTTAATGCTTAATTAGCTCTAGCTAAGTTGATTAAGATCTTAGGCTCATTTTATGCCCACCAAGTGTTTGATGAAATGTCTGAACTGCTTTGCAAGAGAATTGCTTATCCTAGCTCAAGAGATTGACTGTCTAGGGAGTGGTTTGGCAATATAGGGTGATAGAATTGTTTTAATGCTTGCTCCTTATCATTTCACAAATGAGAATTAGTTCTTGACTTGGTAATTAGCAAAGAGATTAGTGCCAAGAGATTGGATTAGTCATATAAATGAATCCTATGCATAAGGAATACCATTGTGTGAGTTTGTAAGCATCATAAGTAGAGTCAAGAGTTCCCTATCACCAATTATCTCATCTCAAGTCCCATGTTTTCTCTGTTTCAAGCTCTGTTCTGAATTAGCTCTGTTTTTACTTCTACTTTGGTCATTTGCTTGCTTACTTCCTTATTTGTGTTTGTTTGGTTTTTGCTTGATCACTCAGTTTGCTAGAAACTCTAAAACCCTTTTATATCTGCTTGAATTAGGATTTCTACTGCATTCTTATTGCTCCATTCTCTCCTTTTGGATTGATAAAACCCTATGCTATACTACAACTGATTAGTACAAGCTTGGGTAATTGAGTCAAGTTCCAAAAAAGTCTTGTACCAATTTGGCGCCGTTGCCATTAGGGGAATGCTTTGTTCAGTAGGATTTGTAGAGATTTTAAGATCATGTAGGAATCTTCGAGCATCGTGTGTTCTCCCGTGGGTGGTAGGATCGCGGTGGTAGTATCGTCGTTGTTGTCGATCGGGAGACTCATCGCTTCGTCCCTTAGTTGCTAGTTTTTAAGAATTTATTCTCCTATTCCCCACATACGGCGCCAACTGTTGAACCAGAAAATCACCACTAGGAATTTGATTAACGGTTGTGAGTTTCAGAGAATAAGATTTTTTTATTAATAGCTTTAAGACGAAGCGATTACAAGAGATGGCTTAACCGAGAGGTTATGCCGAAGTGAAAGAAAGTGTTTGCGAAGTAAACTAGAAAACGTTGGAGTCTCTGGTTTTGGCTCTGCTGCTCTCTAGATTGTATGAGTTGTCCTCTTCAGCTTCAGAGTCTTCTTATTTATAGGGATAGGAGGTCGGTTGCTCCGAACTCCTTTTCTTTTTTCCCTTTTGTGAATATTTCCATATTTGCATTATGGAAATATCCCTTATTCTCCGAATAATATGGAAATTCTCCTTTATCCTTCGAGTAAAGCTGATGCTTCCGGACTTCAAAGATTATCTTTAAGGGTTTTCCTTTATCCGTGTTACGTCGGCGCAGTTTTCCTAATCTTGATGGGCTTAAGTTATCGCTAGAGAAGACATTTTAGGAAATGTGCTCATTTCTCCTCTAACAATTATCGATATTAATACTTTAAAATCTGATAATTTATACCTTTTGATAGTAATTTTATATTTTATTTTAGTCTATTCAAATTTATTTTGTATGTTTGATATACTTATGACTTTTTTTTTTTCTTCTCATTAAGCTCTTTTGTTATTGATTCTCAAAATAGGTAGCAGATATATCAAGTTAATCTTTTTACTTAAATACTTTTTTATTTTTTTAATAATAATTTTAGTTTTAGTTATAATGCTTATTTAATATGCTATAACTATTCATTTTAATTATTATGTTGATTTCTCTCAACACATTACTGCACCATTTGTTTTTTTTTTTGTTAATATTTCTTATGTTGATTTTCAAAAAATTTAGCATATATATTAAGTTAATTTTTAATCTACCTTTTATATTGATTCTTATTTTATTTTGTAACATAATTTGTTTTGTAATATTGACATTTTTACATACATCATTTACTCTCTTTTTTCTATAAATAATATTCTTTTATATTGATTTATTAAATAGTTAATATAGATATCAAGTCATTTTTTAGATGATTTGTTTTTGAAAAATTAAATTTTTCGATATTAATATCTTAAATATCCAGTTTAACACTTCATCTTTCTTCAACTTTTTATTTTTCTCTTACTTAAACAGTTTTATTTTTCTGTACTTAATTGATATTGTTAAATAGTTAGTATATATATCAAGTTAGAAAACATTTGATGTTTTTAAATTGTTAGTTTAATATTTTTATATTACCTATTTAAAAGAGATAGTGTATAATAAGTTAATTAAGATATTTTATCTTTTGTTAATTTAAATTTTTTGTCATTGATTTACATATTTTGTTTTATTGGTTTAGCTTTTGTCACATTGAGTTTTCATTTTTATTTGGACAAACACTATAGATTTGGATTTCAGATAACTTTTTTTTATCGGTTTTGTTAGTTAAACTTTTTTTATCTTTATTTTCTATTCTACTATGATATTTTTCCTTTTTTACATATTTTTTAAATTACTAATCATATTTAACATTTTTATGTTTAATGAAAAACATTGATGTGGACATCCTTAATAGCTTTTAGAATCAACTTTTATATAGTATAGACTATGTTTTTGTTTTCACTCGCGCTACGTGCAAATATATATTATAAATTGATTAAATAATTTTTATATTAGCTAAAATACTATAGTACATTTTTTATATAACATTTGGTTATAAAATTTTATTTAATCTTTTCTCTATAATTATTTTTTATATAAATTTCTATGATTATATATAAATTTTTTCTAATATGTTTTTTATATTATGAATTCATCCTAAAATAACCTCGCTGTGGTCGTAGAGCATGCATCTTTAATTTAGAGAAGAACAATATTCTTGCTAAGATTGTTGTGATTTTTTGTTTTTTTACGATTTTTGTAGTAGTTTTAAAATAAAATATATCTCTTTTAAATTTCCCTTGAAATGAATATTATCAATAATTTTCCAAATTGCTGCATTTGAGTTGGGAAACAAACTAAATGTTTTTTTCTCTCTAAGGTTTATGTATCCAAATCTTTGGTTAGTTGACTAAGTATATGATTAATATTATGTACCTATGCATCTATTATCTCTAGTTTTTATTAATTCTAATTTGTTTTAAAAAATATTAGACATGGTGTTTTATCAAATTTTTAATGTGAATACAAAGTGTAATATGAATTGGTTGGAAAATAGAGAGGATCTGATTGTTCAGGTTTCAATTTATTAAGCTCTATAGGAATGTGTTTTTAAAAAAAAAAAAGATATCATGCACACTCTTATGGAGCTCAATCTGTATGATTGCATGTAAGTAAACAAATCCAGAAACATCCACTTGGTAATTTGAAAATATGTTTGATGTTGAAACTCGTGGAATTCATTGCAACTTCACATATTAATTTTTAGCAGACACCAATACTTTAGAAATAAAATATTTTGTAAACTAAATTTTAAAATTATTTACTTTTAGATTTTTTTTTGTTAGTATAGTTTTGTTTACCATTAATTTGATATTTTTATTTTGGTATATATGATTTTTTGTTATTATTTTATTTATTTTTAGTTAAGCTTTACTGTTGTTCTTAGTTAAGCTTTTTGATGATTTTTAAAAGAGTTAGCATACACATGAGTTAATTTGTTTCTATATGATTTTTTTATAACTTGAAATTTTGATATTGATTTCTATTTTATTTTGAAAATTAAAATTTTGTGAATATCTTTTCCAATTGATTTTGAGTCGACAAAAGTCTGCAATATTTATAAAAAATGTTTCATATCACATGTTCCTTTCAAACTTGATATGAAATATTTTTAGTTAAACTTTCTTTATCTTTTGTTTCACCATTAATTTTATTATTTTCTACCCTTAATTATTTTTTATTTTTAATAAAGTATCTATCATATGCTTATAACATAATGGTTTTTTAAAGAAATTTTTATCATATTTGTTTCATAAAAAAATTTAACACAAACCACAACTAATATATCTTATGTTTATAATTCATATTTTTAATTATTTCTCACGATTTAGATTTTGAAATAGTTTAACTATGGTCTTTAATACAGTTTTAAATTATTTTGTTTAATTTATATGATTTTCTTAAATAATTTAATAATATGTCAATTTTTTATTCCTAATAAAAAAATAAAATCTAGTTTCCTTTTTTTCTAAACTCGTTTTTTATTAGTAATTACCTTAAATTTAGAAACTTTTCTAATAACAATAAAATTAAGATTAACTAAAATTTAGATATGTTCCTCATAACAACAAAAACAAAATTAGTTAATTTTAATATATATAATTAACTGTAAATAATGATGTGTACTAATAGAATTGAATCTTTTAATTCCTACTTGGACACACTTAAAAGTCTATAGCATCAACTTTTATAAGTAATAATAAATTAGTAATCACACATTTGTAAACCCTTTATTAAAAACGTAATCACACATCTGCATCTCCTTTTTCGATACACATTATGTTTCTCTTTAGAAGATATCTTATAAATTATTTAACAAGCAGGGTTAATGAAAAATACTAATGTGTCGTAAGGAGAAAAAAATAGTGTAAATTAATTATGATCTGGAAATGAGATATGACAAATTTCCTAAAATAAACAAATATTTTGATTGGTTGAGTTAAAACTAAATAAATCTCATTATCAAACAAGAAAAAAAAAATATATTATATAAGAATGCATTCTGATTATATACCAACAATTCGAAATCTTATATATTATTGGACAAACAAGTTCATAAAGAGAAAAAAAGTTAATGTAAATTAATGGTGATCTGGAAATGTGATATGACAAATTTCCTAAAATAAACGAAATATTTTGATTGGTTGAGTTAAAACTAAATAAATCTTATTTTCAAATAAGAAAAAAGATTATATTATATATGATTGCATTCTCATTATATACCAACAATTCGAAATCATAAATAAAACAAAAAATAAACGGATAGAAAAATAAATCATAAGTATCCTTTTAGTAAAAAAAAAGTATAAGTAAAAGTAAAAATGAATTCCTATGGCTTTGGTTTTTTGTAAAAATCTTGGGCTATATCTAAACTATTAAAAGAGAATCCTTATTTATAAACGTTCAAAAGCTACCATGGTATTTACAATATATGTTATTGTATTTACTAGAAAATGTTATAATTTTATTAAAGATATTTTGTCTTATCATTTTTGCCATAATATGAAAGACCATTGTAACTCTAATGCACTGTCATACATATGATTAATTAGTTTAATTTATTAATCAAAAAATTAGTACACTAAATTCAGATGATTTAAAAAAAACAACAAAATCTGAAATTTAAGTAATTTTTGCAAAATTATTGTAAGGAATTTTAAGATCATTAGTAAAAGTTCCAAGACATTTGAAAAGTTTTAAGAATGAAATTTGTTATTTTAACTTACCAAAATAAATTTTTAAAAATGCATGAAATTTTTAATGAATGGAATATTTCAGATAAATATATTTTAAGAAATCTGAGAGTTAATTAAATTTTGCAAAATTATTGTTTGAAATTTTAAGATCATTAGTAAAAATTTCAGGATATGGATAAAAAAACACAGAATTTATGGATTTTAAATTTATGCGTATGTGTTTTCAAACATTGTCAATTTGCATAATTTTTTTATTTATGGGCAGATAATTATCCATATAATTATAAAATCAAAATTTTATTTTAAAATATAAAATTAGAATTAATCTAATATTTGGCTCATAATCAGAAATATAGGAAATATATCAACTAATTAGAAAAAACCAATAAATATCGATCAAACTTAATAATACCTTATACATATGCTTTTGAATAGTCATTGTTCAATTTTCTTTTGTTTTTCCATATTCTGACTTTACGGAATTAGAATCTAAATTTAAAATTATCAATAAAATTCAAACTTTACACAAATATATTTTCTAATTAAAAACAAAATTTATTATGGACGGGTTAGAATCTAGACTTATTAACACATTTCAAACTTTATACAAAAATATTTTTCCATATAAAAAAATTGTTACGGGCGAGTTAGAATCTAAACTAAAAATTATCAGTACATCTCAAATCTTATATAAATATATTTTTCCTTACAAAAGATGACTACATGGATTAGAATATAAACTTAAAATAATCAAAACATCTTAAACCTTACTCAAATATATGTTTCATAAAATAGAAAATACTAAAAAGATAATAATAACAACTTACAATGCACGAGCAATACCAAAAACACTAACTTTTTACTTATCATCCATGGCTGATGGCAAAAGACTCAAGCAAGATACAGACAAAAACTTTTTTTATAGATGATAAGCAACTCAAAACTATCAAACAATTTTTTTATTAACGGGTTTGACGGGTTAATATATTAGAAATTAAGCTATAAACAACAAATATCAACAATTAAAATAGAAAGAATATCTGCATTAGAAAACAAAAATAATGATGAATGAACAATGTATTATCACATATGAGTTATAATCTATGCTAATCTATATACAAAAAAATATTAAATTTATTTGGTCATCATAAATAAAATGAAATAGAACAAAATAAAAATCTAAACTATTACAGAAGGATTAGAATTTAAATATAAAATTTAGAAAAAACAACCCTATATCCCACACAAAGTCAATGAGTTGTTGTATTGACAATAAACATCAGTTTCGAATAGAGCAACTTAAAACAACTAAACCCCGTGCAAAGCGCGAATCTAAAATCTAAACAAAATTTTGGTGACTGAATCGAATTGTTAGGGATTGGTTTGAGAGGAAACTTTCTCAATGTTAGAAAAAAAACGATTCATTTTGTTGTCTAAAAAAAAATAGACCGACTCTAAGCTAAATCAAATCAATTTTCATTTGAGCCATTATTTTAGATTTGAGAACATAAGCCGATTTCTGCTGTAGTCCAAAAATATTTTATGAAAAGAAACCTGCGTGAGGTGAGCGGATCCAAAATCTAGTCTTTGGTTAAAAGCATCTCCAACCAACATTTATTTTAAATCTTCTAATTTAGAAGAAACATAGAGATGTTATTTTTTTCCTGTAAAATAGAATAAGTTGGAGAGAAATCTACCTATATTTTAGAAGAAAAAATAGAAAAATATATTAGAGATGATCTTAATATTTAATATATTATTCAAGGTTAAGAAAAAAAATATGAGTCAAAAATATAAAAAGAATAAATAAGAAGAATAAGTTTGATCGATTTTATATTTTTATTTGAAATATTTTAAAAGATTATCTTACACATATTAATTATTTCATGCATAGATTTTTTTAACATATTAAAATATTATTTCATGAATCATGTTTTTATATGTTCTGATCTATTATATTAACACATATGTATATCAAAGTTAGGAATAGAAAAACTCTTAATTTTTAATATAACAATAAATTCTTAAATATATTATTATACACCTTAAACCATACACATATAAGTTTAGGATCCAACTGATTTAAATGTTGCAGTTACAGAGAGTTTGTGGAAGCGATCTATTGCAGGCTATAAACAAATTGACGAAGAGTTACCAGATAATTTTATAAAATATGATTTCACAAATTTTATAACAAATATTTATTATAAATTTTATTGAGAAACTTATATTATAAAACGCTAAAAATAAGAAATTTTGGTTAAATATAAAACGATAGACACGGTTTTCATAATTGTTGTTAAACGCAAAAAACTGCATTGTGTAGAAACATAACGTTTGAAAAAAATATCAGAAAAACTAACAAACATTGAAATATTATAATTCACTTAATTCTAACTCATACATATATGCATAAATATACATATTTTGTTAAAAAGAAAATTCAACCATATATTATAAAAATATATATTACATAACATATATTTTGTCATTTTCTTTTAACACATAAAAGCTATACTTTTTTTTCACAAATATGCGTGTAAATATAAATATTAATTGTGCAATTGTCAAAGTCGCATGCCAATTATCGTGCAAGCATTTTGGTAACCTCGATTATAGTCCAATTTTATTTTTTAGTTATTAGACAATTTGTACTCCCTCTGTTTCTAAAAGGAGGATCTTCTAAAAAACAATTATGTTTCAAAAAGATGAATTTTCTCATTTTTTAATATAGTTTGTGTTAGGTATTTCTAATTTTACCCTTATTTGTTTATCTAATTGTTATTTTATATGAGTAAAAATCAAATGACAAATATATCATTTCTATATTTTTCTTAATAAGTGCGAAAATCTCGAAACTCATTCTTTAAACAACAGAGGAAATATTTTTAAAAAATTTCTATATGTATTCGTGCATACCAACCATCTCACTGCTCTTAGGATAAGTAAAGATGATAAAACCTATTTTGGTTCAATTACCAATTGGCCAAGGAAAAATGTATACTTAAAATATTTATATTGACAAAATTATATTTTGTAAGAAGAAAAGAAAGCATATGAAATATAATATTCAAAACATATAATAAGAATTCAATTATTATTTAATATAAATTTTATTTTTGAAATTATACATTACTCTAAGCGCTAGAAAAAATAAAAAAAAAAGTTTTCAAAAGACACAAAACGATATGAAACGTTTGTGTGATTGTTGTTAAACACTAAAACTGTATATGTATAAAAACATAACATTTACATAATATATAAGAAAATTAATAAATACTTAAATACTACAACTAATTATGTCTATAAAAAAAATTATACATGTACATACCTGCAGGCCAACCATAACAATGAAATAAATTATTATATATTTTATTATTTTTCAGTTTATTTAGTTATCATATATACACTTTTTATTTAAGAAAGTAATTTAAAAACTTGATTAATATTTTTTATCTTCAATTTCTATTAAAATCTATAATATTTTTATTTGATTTTTCATTATTTTTTATTATTAAATGTTTACATAAATAGAAAATCTTTAATATATAATATTAATTATATATTAAACAAGGTGCAAACCAATCTATTTCGACAATATAATGTGAGATATTTATTTAACTTTTGAATAAAACTTCAGAACATTTACCAATTGTTCAGCCCATTTTTACTATGCCTAATTTTAAGGTATTACGTGGTTATTGGGCCATGCTAGAGTGTTGGCCTTCTTCTACTAAGCCTGTTATTGATCCCCTAAAAGAACATTTTCGGGCAGGTGGCGTGTTTACTGAGTGATCAAATTATTTTGTGAATTGAATTTCACTTGACTGTCTACGGCTCCATTGCGTAAGTGTACTATATCAGACAAATTTTTAATTATTTTATAGGAACAACGGAAGGATCAACTCCCCGACTCATTTCCAATCAGTCGAGAAGTCGGGGACAATATTTGGGCCTACTTTTACCATAACTAATTATAACACTGTTACCTCATTTCATAACCACATTCACATTTTATTTTGATTTCACAATTTTGTAGTTTCGACGGAAAAACACGATTTTGCAGTTCTGGCGGAAAAACTCGATTTTGCAATTTTTTGTTTTTTAAGATAATTGTAAATTATATCATTTTGATCATATTCGTTTGCTCATTTGGAATGTACATCTAAATATTTCATATGAGTAAGGGTGTTTAGACATTTGTTATTTTGGATTGGACAATTTCTATCTCTATCCAGATGTCCAATTTGGTCAATCCAAATGAATTTAACAAATTTGTCTAGATTTTAATTTAAATGAGTCATCTCACTGTTTCTTTTTTATATCATTAAACGAACATTAATTTTCATCAATATCGAGATAAATTTAGACCTAAGTTGGTTTTCAAGTTATTTTCATATTTTTTTTATTTTAAAAGTTATTTCAAAAAATTTTGGACGAAAAAATAACTTTCGGAACTTTGTTGGAACAAAATAGTATCTTGGACAGAAACGGCTCAAATTTGGACGAAAGACAATCCCACATAATAGTTTTGTTTAAATTATTTTGGTTCTTTACAAGACTATTGTAGTTATCCAGTCTATAAAATATATGTTTATAACAAATGTTATGAATGATTAGAATAGAACAAAGACAAATAAACTTGTGGTAGTTAAGAGTTTTTTTTGTTTTGTTCAACGTGGTAGTTAAGAGTTAAGACTACCAATTTATATACTTCTCATTGATTTAAATAGGAAAAGTTGGAGTTGCAACTCCTTACAAACGTGAACAAGGGAAATGGAGTCACTAATTACTCCTAGAAAACAGGAATGCATAAGAAAGTGGAGAACGTCTTTCTGAAAGACTCGTTCTATTATTTGACTTAGAAATGAAATAAAAACAGAGAACTCTCGAGACTTCGCTTATCCAAATACGAATTATTTTCCTTGTTGACTAACCACCTCAGCACTTTCATTGACCGGAGCTATCCTATCACAAGAATCTACAAACGCATCAAACGATGGCGTTTAAGACTTCGGAAATCAGATCGCTTCTGAGTTTTGGTGTTTTCTTCTGCGTAGTACGCTTCCACCTCACGTAGAGTACAAGTAGAAAAATGAGGATTCCGAATACAACCACCACAAGCATGAGTAAGATTATCACTGGGACTAGGAAGTGAAACTTCAGGTACACCGCAGACGAGAGGCCCTGAGATGAAGATAAACCACCAAGTATATGATCTACCAACTGGTAAGAGTACAAACGTCGTGGCAATAGCCAAGAGAAAGGCTATAGTATTAAGTCCCCATAGTACGACGAAATCTACTATGATTTCCATCACAGATAGATTTAGGTATTTCTCTTTATCAATTGGCTGGGGCACGATTTGATAAGTAGCTGCAATTATCAGAGCTGCAATTACCAGAAGAGTGTTACGTGTTCCGTCTGACATGCCACTCCTATAACGTGCTATTCCCGTGAAACAATATTCCGAGAAAGTGATCGATTTTCTCAGAAAGACAGACGTTTTCTTAACTTTGGAAAGAGAATTCCCGCTCTTACCACCAGCATTTTGTATAAGTTTCTCCGTATCTCTGTTCATGTGACGTGGTCCATTGGCTCGCAAAGCATCGAGGGCTATCATGCCACTTTTGTTCTGGATGTTCCGGTTCAGTGACATGGATTTCAGCAGCTGTTTTACAGCCTGTATATATAAATGTTTCAAGACATCCATTTATTAGATAAATAAATCAAAGTCTTTAGCACAAAATGTTTCAACGAAGATGACTGATATCCCTTGTATTTACACCATTTAGGGCTGCATTTAGTGCATGTTTTGGTCCTTTTTTGCATATTTTCCCTTAGCTTTTGTTCCACTTTCTTCTCCTTTTAGACTTAGGTTGCATTAGGAGTATATATTGTATTTTCCTCGCATATTGGATGTTTTTAGGTGCTTTTGGAGCTTAAAAGAGTTTGGAGGAGCTTTGGGAATGATCCAGGAGGCTAGCTGGACAAAAGGGAGCAAGAAGGATCAAAGCAGAAGATTTCTGCAGAAGTTTTCGGTCAGAGCCTGGAATTTTCGGTCTCTGGTGACCGAAATGAAGCAGTATCGATCACCAGTATCGGTCTGATGTGGTCGACACAAACACACCGTTATAATTTCGGTCATGTGTGTCGATCACTGATGACTGATACAGATAATTTTCGATCACTGGAGGTCGACACAACTGATCGATACCAGCTCTGCCCGAAGACCCTTTATTTACAATTATGCCATTTTCGCCTAGACTCCTATAAATACGGGAAATCCCTAATTTTTGGGAACAAGCATTTACCCAGCAGTTATTTCTTCCTTGTTTAGACCTCTGGCTTTTGTGATTTGAATCTTTGCTTCATTTCAATAAAAGTTTGCATCTTTCATTTTGTTTAAGCTAGCTAATCATGATTAGTCATCTTTCTCTCTTTGATTTGGTGGCTTTAATGGTGATTAGTGAGTAGTCCTTTTTAGGGATTTGAGATGGGTTAGGTTTAGGGGATTTGAGACTTTATCTATGATTGCTTAGTGTTAATTCTTTCATTTCCTTTCTTGATTGCTGTGTTTAATGCTTAATTAGCCCTAGCTAAGTTGATTAAGATCTTAGGCTCAGTTTATACCCACCAAGTGTTTGATGAATTGTCTGAACTGCTTTGCAAGAGAATTGCTTATCCTAGCTCAAGAGATTGACTGTCTAGGGAGTGGTTTTGCAATATAGGGTGATAGAATTGTTTTAATGCTTGCTCCTTATCATTTCACAAATGAGAATTAGTTCTTGACTTGGTAATTAGCAAAGAGATTAGTGCCAAGAGATTGGATTAGTCATATAAATGAATCCTATGCATAAGGAATACCATTGTGTGAGTTTGTAAGCATCATAAGTAGAGTCAAGAGTTCCCTATCACCAATTATCTCATCTCAAGTCCCATGTTTTCTCTGTTTCAAGCTCTGTTCTGAATTAGCTCTGTTTTTACTTCTACTTTGGTCATTTGCTTGCTTACTTCCTTATTTGTGTTTGTTTGGTTTTTGCTTGATCACTCAGTTTGCTAGAAACTCTAAAACCCTTTTATATCTGCTTGAATTAGGATTTCTACTGCATTCTTATTGCTTCATTCTCCCCTTTTGGATTGATAAAACCCTATGCTATACTACAACTGATTAGTACAAGCTTGGATAATTGAGTCAAGTTCCAAAAAAGTCTTGTACCAATTTGGCACCGTTGCCATTAGGGAAATGCTTTGTTCAGTAGGATTTGTAGAGATTTTGAGATCAAGCTTTGTTATTTTCGATTTTAGTTACTGATTTCTCTTTTGGTCTAGAATTTCTTTTGTAGGTACCACAACACTTGTTCTTAAGTGTCTACAACTGCAACTGAGGTTCAAGGTCAAAGATTTGGGTTTGCAGAATCAGAATTCAGCTGTTGAAGCATGGAAGAACATCAGTATGCTGCTGGTTTTGGTTTGCAAGGTCCACAAGGTCCTCCAGGAACTCAAGGCTTACAAGGTGAACAAGGTCAAGCTGGTTTGCAAGGAGCTTTGGTTCAGCGAGAAAGAAGACCAATTGGTGCTGCTGATGTACCCTCTAACTATGCTTCAAGGCAAGGAATTCTCCCACCCATGGAGACTGATCAATATCAAATCAAGAGCAGCCTCATCACAATGATCCAAGAAAGGCAGTTCCTTGGATTGCCCAACCAAGACCCCTTAGAGCATCTGGATCAGTTTGAAAGGATATGCACATTAACAAAGCTTAGTGGTGTATCAGATGATGGTTTGAAGCTGAAACTCTTTCCTTTTTCACTTAGTGACAAAGCTAAACTATGGGAGAAGTCTCTAGCACAAGGCAGCATTACCACTTGGGGACAATGTAAAGATGCCTTCTTAACTAAGTTCTTCTCCCCTTCAAGAACTGCTCACTTCAGAAATGAAATCACCAACTTCAGGCAGTGGTCCACTGAAAGCTTTGGAGACACATGGGAGAGATTCAGAGGTTTCACTCATCAGTGCCCTCATCATGGTTTTACTAAGGGAATGCTTCTATCCACACTCTATAGAGGTGTCCTCCCCAATATCAGAATTCTCCTGGATACAGCTAGTAATGGCTACTTCCTTGTAAAAGATGTAGATGAAGGATGGGTACTAGTGGAGAACATGGCACTCAGCAATGGGGACTATGTGGATGACAAAGAGCAACACTCCAAGGAACTAGCAACAGCACTCTCTGAGATCAAAGCGCTGCAAGAGAAGGTTGACCTACTACTCAATGCCACCACTAGACTCCTACCCAATGACCTCTCACCAAACCTTTACAAGGAGAACCATATACAAGCTATCCAAGAACAAGGGGCGCCACTCATGCTTCATGCAAATGACGCCTATCTACACCAGTCCATTGAGGACATTCACTCTCCACAGCATCAAGCTTCATCTTCTCCCACAGTTGGTATCAACTCTTCTTCACCTTCACATAATCTGGATTATAAAGAGATGTTCCTCCAACTTCATGATGTTATTGCATATTGCATACATTTTGCATACTCATTAGTTAGCTTTTCATGCATTTGTATCACGTTTTAGGTTAGATTGCATCACTTAGGGTCCTAGAGCATTCTTGTATCAGCATACGCATTTTCCTTGCATTTTGCATCACATTCAGGTTGTTTCTGGCTGCTTTGGAGTCGTGGAGGTTCGTGGACGTGTTGAGGCTGATGTAGCAGTTCGTGGGAACTCGGATATATGCTAAGGATCAGAGATCGAGGAGCAGATCGAGCATGGCCGGTCGATCTAGGAGTTGATCGACCAGAAGATCGAGCCAACCAGGCGATCCAAGGGGAATGATCGAGACAAAGATCGAGTGAAGCAGTCGATCAAACGGTACAGACGTAAATGACGCCATGCAGAGCGAGAGCCAGATCGAGTACACCACTCGATCCAGCCGAAGATCGATACCGAGATCGGATGCAACACTCGATTCGCCGATGATGATCGAGACCCAGATCGAGCCAAAGACACGATGTCCGGATATGATCGAGAGAACCGCTCGATCTTGGAGTCGATCTCTGTCCTTTCAACCGTTTTTGGCCGCTAGCGAGGGGGGGACCATCAGCTTGTTTCGGCATTTTGGGAAGGCGGCAACGTCCTTTTCCCAAAGAACTTTAGATCCTTATCTTTTTCTTTATGTTTTCTCTCTCGTTTTCGTGAAGAACACCATTGTTGAACTCGCGTTTTTCTTAAGCTTTGTAATCGAATCATTTCCGTTTAAAATCTAGTTTTCTTTTCATGTTCATCGTCTCGTTTTACATGCTTTGCTTGATTTACTCTATGTGTAGCGAGTAGTTTATTTGGGTTCGGGGTTGAGAGGATTAAGGGGTCTAAAGGGTTTCGATCTTGGGGTTTTTTCTAAACGTTTTCAATGGCTATCTCTTCTAAGGTGTTGAGATCTCAATGCTTGAAGACTCTCACGCCAAGAGCTTCATGATCCCAGAGGTTCCTTACATTGACAGGATTCAGGAGCCTCGGAAGATCACACCTTAGAGACTAGTTACCCCTTCCCAAAAGCCATGGAAGTTTGGGGGATTAGTTAAGACATTCATTTGAAATCTGTTTTCCTTGCCCTTCGACCTCTCTTTCCACCAAAAGTCATGGGTTTGGAGGAGAGGATGAAGGAGTGATCTATATCGAAAGCCACGGATAGATCTTGCTTAGTTTTCAAAGCTTAGAGATCCTCACCAAGTGAGTCGATTTAAAGTTTTAAACCCAAGGTCGAACCTTTGAAACCCCTGACCATGAATCTCAACCCTAGGCCATTTCTTTTAGCATCTTTACATCTTATCTCGTCTTTCGCTTGATCTCTGATAGCATCCTGGTCATTAGTTTTACTGTTCTTGCATTTTTAGACGAGATCGATTGTTACTGCTCGATCTAGTGGTCGATCTCATAGTCGATCCACTAGTCGAATTTTAATAATTCAAAGCTTTCTCCTTTAATTAATCCGTTTATTCCTCGTGGTAGTTTCTTCATTTCTAGTATTTTTAAAATAGGTTTCATTCTATTTAAGTTGCTGCATCTAGTTTTTAGGATTTTTTTCATAAATCATCTCATCTCGCTTAGATTTGCATTAGTCCTTGTATTCTCTTTGCATTCTCTATCATTCCTAGGCATGGATTGACTCTCTCTTGTTTGCTGTACTATAACATGTCTTGCATTTGAGTTTGATAACCTCACTGCAATTTAACCCTTGCTCAAAAAATGTCTATCAAATGGCGCCGTTGCCATCCTAGGACTGTTTAGAGAACATAGAGATTTGGGACTTAACAAAGACTAAGTCTTTACTTTTTTCAACTTACTAATCATTCTACTCTCAAACGTGTGTTTTCAGGTACATGAATTTTCGTTCAAGGGGAGACAACAATCTACTACAACCCTTAGACAACATTCATCAACTTGGTCACTCACGGCAAAGGAGAGTCAGAGAACAAACAAGAGCCTTTGAGGAGATTGTTCAGCACGGTTTGCTTGACTTTGAAGCTATGGCTGAACACGAGCATCCAGAAGGACCTCCTCCAGCTCATGGGGCAGCAGGAAGGGGCAATGGAAACCCCCAACACGCGGCTAGACCCCCAAGAATCATAGGAGCCGGAGATGCTCCCAATACTCATCACAATAGGTTTGGGATCACTCCTCCTCCTGTGCAAAACAATAACTTCGAGATCAAGCCAGGTTTCATCTCAATGGTGCAAAACAACAAGTTCCACGGCTTAGCAATGGAAAACCCCTTGGAGCACCTAGACAACTTCGAGCAAGTATGTGGGATGATAAAGATCAATGGCATATCCGAAGATGCTTTCAAGCTGCGTCTCTTCCCCTTTTCACTCGGAGACAAAGCTAGACATTGGGAGAAGACCCTCCCACAAGACACCATCACATCATGGGCCGAGTGTAAGAAGGCCTTTCTCTCAAAGTTCTTCTCAAGCACCAGGACAGCACGGTTGAGAAGCGAAATCAGCGGTTTCACTCAAAAGAACAATGAGACATTCAACGAGGCAATGGAGCGTTTCAAAGACTACACGATCCAATGTCCTCATCACGGGTTCAGCGAGGAGACACTACTCAGTACCATATACCGTGGAGCCTCACCAAAGATCAGGTTGTTGCTTGACACAGCTAGCAAAGGGAACTTCCTCGGTCAGGAGGTAGAAGAGGGTATGAAGCTGATAGAAAACTTGGCGTTGAGTGATGGCAACTACGCTGAGGATTATGACCGTGCACCGAGAGGATCAGAGCTGGAGTCTCACAAGAAGGAGCTCAAATCTTTGCATGAGAAGATAGATAAGCTGGTGTTAGCCAATCAGAAGCATGTCCATTTTGTTGGTGAAGCTGATGAGAACCAAGAGGAGTTAGAGTTGAGCCAAGAAGAAGCCAATTGGGTGGCGGGACAGAATAACTACAAATCTCAAGGCTACAACCAAGGCTACCAGAACAACAACCTCTCTTACCGAAGCACCAACGTAGCCAACCCTAAAGATCAAGTGTACCCTGCTCAGCAAGCAAAACCTTTCATCCCTTACAACAAAGGTTTTCAACCGAGTGGTGGTTTCCAAGGTCAAGGGCAGAACAACTTCCAAGGGAAACATCAAAATAACAAAGGTTATACACCTAACTACCCTCCGGGCTTTGCACCTCAGCAGCAACAACCGATGCAACAACAAGTTGATCCAGTTCAAGGAATATTTCAACAGCTGATACAAGGGCAAGCCTCTACAAACCAGAAGTTCGCCGAGATGAACACTTGTCTAGACTCATCTCTCACCGACTACTCCACTCAGATCACCAACTTAAACAACAAGATCAAGCAGCTGGAGAAAGAGAAAGCGAGTACGAGTGGTCAGAATAGTCTTCCGGGAAAGTGTGAGCAGAATCCCAAAGAGTATGCTAATGCCATAACGTTGAGAAGCGGCAAAGAGCTCGAACCTCCGGTCTCTACCAAGAACAACGAGGATGTTGTAATTCAAGAGGGAGAGGGTAAACCTTCGGCTGATGATGATGAGATTAACTTTGACAACGTTTGGATCCAAGGGCCAAGAAGAGGAGACAAAGCAGTTGCTGAGAAGAAAGCTGAGCAAACCACTAAGGAGAAGAATGCTTATGCACCTCCACCTTATGTACCTAAGCTGCCTTTTCCTGGCCGCTTCAAGAAGCAACTCATAGAGAAGCATAGAATCCTCTTTGAGAAGCATCTTAAGGACGTGGAGATCAAGCTACCTCTCGTTGACTGCCTTGAAATGATGCCTAAATGCGCCAAATTCTTCAAAGACACTCTCGTGAAGAAGAATAAGGAAAGCAAGGAGGTACTTGTTCTAAGTGAAGAGTGTAGTGCTGTGATACATAAGGAGATAGTCCCTAAGAAGTTGGGAGACCCTGGAAGCTTCACTATACCCTGCGCTCTAGGTCCTCTAGAGTTCAAGAGTTGCTTATGTGATCTCAGAGCTAGCATAAACCTGATGCCTCTCTCCGTGGCTAAGAAGCTTAGCTTTACTCGTTTCAAGGACTGTTGGATCTCGTTGGTACTGGCTGATAGGAGTGTGAGGCTACCAGTGTGGCTGCTTGAAGATTTACCGGTGCGAATCAGTGGTGTGAACGTGCCTACGGACTTCGTAGTGTTGGAGATGGACGAAGAGCCTAAGGACCCACTCATCTTAGGGAGACCGTTCCTTGCAACCGCCAGGGCTATCATAGATGTGAAAATGGGAAGATTGCCTTGCATTTGGGAAAGGAGATCAGGCTTGACTTCGACATCAACGAGGTTCTGAAGAAGCCGACCATTGAAGGGCAAGCTTTCTACATTGAAACGATGGATGCCTTAGCGGACGAGTTGCTGGAAGAGCTGGCTCTAGAAGACCATCTGAAGCTAGCACTGACTAAAGAGCCAGGGGAGTTTGGCTATGTGGACCAGAGGACCCAGGAGTACGTCAACCTGCTGGATTCTAGGATGATTGTTAAGAATGAAGAAGGCTGCTGCCTAGAGATCGACCCCGAGATCGACGCTATCACTCGATCCAGGAGTCAGATCGACAAGGCAATCGATAACACAACTCGATCCGGTGCAACAATTGACGGACAGATCGAGAAGAATGCTCGATCAGGAAAAACAATCGAGTCGGCGATCGAGAGAGACCTCCCGATCATTTTGGGGTCCAATCAAGAGATCGACTCAGCGTCTCGATCCCTTACTCGATCCATATCAAATCGAGTAAATGAATCGAGCGAAATGGCTCGATTTAGACGACATCGAGAGGAGAATCGACTGGAGGACTCGATCTCAGAAGGGATAGCGATGGAGGAAAGCAGTCTGAAGGGCCATGCCTCGGGTTCAAAGGAGAGTTCCAAGGAGGAAAGCAACAACAACAGCCACGAGGATGACTGGAGTGAGCTGTTAGCCCCAAAGGTGGACCTTAAGGAGCTCCCAAAAGGGCTAAGGTATGCTTTCTTAGGGCCTAATAACACCTATCCCATGATTGTGAATGAAAACCTTAGTGATGATGAGTTGCACTCGCTCCTGACTGAGCTGAGAAAGTATAGGAAGGCCATTGGGTACTCTTTAAGTGACATCAAGGGCCTTTCACCAATGCTTTGCACTCATAGGATTCACTTGGATAATGAAAACGCCTCTTCTATAGAACATCAAAGGCGTTTGAATCCTAATTTGAAAGAGGTTGTTAAGAAAGAAATCCTTAAGCTTTTAGAGGCTGACGTGATCTATCCCATAACTGACAGCACGTGGGTTTCTCCTGTACACGTGGTGCCTAAGAAGGGAGGGATCATGGTCATAAGGAATGAAAAGGATGAGCTTATTTCTACTAGAACCATCACTGGTCATAGGATGTGTATTGATTATAGAAAACTTAACCTTGCGACTAGGAAAGACCATTTCCCTTTGCCTTTTATTGATCAAATGCTTGAGAGACTTGCTAATCACCCTTACTACTGTTTTCTCGATGGGTATAGCGGTTTCTTTCAAATACCAATTCACCCAAATGATCAGGAGAAGACGACCTTCACATGTCCCTACGGTACCTTTGCATATCGAAGGATGCCGTTTGGATTGTGTAATGCACCGGCTACGTTTCAGCAGTGTATGATGTCGATCTTCTCCGATCTAATAGAGGAGATGGTAGAGGTGTTCATGGATGACTTCTCTGTCTATGGTGCGTCCTTTTCTGCGTGTTTGTTGAATCTTTGCAGGGTACTAAAGCGTTGTGAAGAGACAAACTTGGTGCTGAAACTGGGAGAAATGCCACTTTATGGTTAAGGAAGGGATCATGCTTGGTCATAAGATATCAGAGAAGGGTATTGAGGTTGATCAGGCTAAGGTGGAAGTCATGATGGGTCTTGAGCCGCCGGTTAATGTTAAGGGAGTCAGAAGCTTCTTGGGGCACGCAGGGTTCTACAGGCGTTTCATCAAGGATTTCTCCAAGATTGCACGCCCTCTTACACGGTTGTTGTGCAAGGAAGCTGAGTTTGTGTTTGGTGAAGAGTGTTTGAAAGCTTTCGCGACCATCAAGGAAGCCTTTACATCAGCTCCTATAGTCCAAGCACCAGACTGGTCTCTCCCCTTTGAGATCATGTGTGATGCTAGTGACTACGCCGTAGGAGCCGTTCTTGGTCAGAAGAAAGACAAGAAACTGCACGTGATCTACTATGCTTCAAGAACCTTGGATGACACGCAAACAAGGTACACCACTACGGAGAAGGAGCTGCTTGCAGTAGTGTTCGCCTTTGAGAAGTTCAGATCATACCTCGTTGGTTCCAAGGCTATTGTATACACGGATCACGCTGCCTTGCGATACTTCTACTCGAAGAAAGACACTAAGCCTCGGCTCTTAAGATGGATTCTCTTACTCCAGGAGTTTGACATGGAGATTAAAGACAAGAAAGGAATAGAAAACGGAGTCGCTGACCATCTCTCACGGCTAAGGATCAACGAGTCTCTCCCCTTAGATGACTCTCTTCCAGAAGAGCAGCTTATGGCGATTACGACGGCTGTTTGTGGAAAGGTAGAAGGGAGGTTTGAGGAGGTGTTGAGTTTCAAAGAGGAGGATCTACCGTGGTATGCTGATGTAGTGAACTATCTAGCGTGTGGTGAGGAGCCAATACATCTCAACAGCTATCACAAGAAGCGGTTTATGAGAGAAGCTAGTGACTACTTTTGGGACGAGACCTACTTATACAAGAGAGGAGTAGACAGTTTGTACCGGAGATGTGTTACAAAGGAAGAAGCCAGGGACATCCTCTATCATTGCCATGGCTCTTCCTACGGAGGACACTTCGCCTCATTCAAGACTGCCACGAAAGTGTTGCAAGCCGGTTTCTGGTGGCTGTCCATTTTTAAAGATGCACACGAGTTTGTGAAGAGCTGTGAGGCATGTCAACGAGCAGGGAATATCACTAAGAGGAACGAAATGCCTCAAGTTCCCATCTTCGAGGTTGACGTGTTCGATGCGTGGGGGATAGACTTCATGGGGCCATTTCCTTCTTCATATGGTAACAAATACATCTTAGTAGCAGTGGATTATGTCTCTAAATGGGTTGAGGCCATTGCTTCCCCTACAAATGACTCTAAGGTGGTAATCAAGCTGTTCAAGAGTTAGTATCATCTTCCCGAGGTTTGGGGTATCCAAGGTTGTTATAAGCGATGGAGGAAGCCACTTCATAAACAAGGTCTTTGAGAACCTCTTGAGAAAGTACGAAGTTAAGCATAAGGTGGCTACACCGTATCATCCTCAAACAAGCGGTCAAGTGGAAGTCTCCAACAGGCAAATCAAGGCTATACTAGAGAAAACCGTCGGAGCAACAAGGAAAGACTGGGCAGTGAAGCTGGACGACGCTCTTTGGGCCTACCGTACCGCCGATTGGTACAACTCCTTTCACTCTACTCTATGGCAAGGGCTGTCACCTCCCGGTTGAGCTGGAACACCGTGCGTTGTGGGCTGTGAAGAGGCTGAACTTTGACCTCAAGACTGCTCAGGAGAGGCTCCTTATTCAGCTACACGAACTGGATGAGTTGAGGCTGAACGCTTACGAGAGCTCTCGGATATACAAAGAGCGGACTAAGGAGACTCATGACAAGAAGTTGGTTGCCAAGGAGCTTAAGGAGGGAGGTTTAGTGTTGCTGTACAACTCGGGCTCAAACTCTTCCCGGGCAAGCTGAAATCAAGGTGGAGCGGACCGTTCGTGATTCAAGAAGTGTTGCCTTATAGAGCTGTTACTCTGATGGGAAAAAGTGGCAGTGCATTCCCCGTCATCAGACACAGAGTCAAGCCTTACTTGGCAGACGGCTATGACAAGGAGAGTACCTCGGTGCTTCTCCAAGACCCACCATCCGCTTAAACCAAGTAAGGTCTAGCTAAAGACGTTAAAGAAAGCGCACTTGGGAGGCATTCCCATGTTTATCTTGTACATATTCCTGCTTTATTTCCCTTTCAGTTTTATGTTGTTTTTATTCTGCAAGTGTGTAGGAACAGGTATAAGGAGTCTAAACCTTGACCTTGAGGTCTAAAATAGGCAATAGGGGTTAAGATAAGGCTAGAGATCGAGTGCTAGATCGACTGATCCTGGCTCGATCTTTGCTAGATCGAGTCAATGAATCGAGAGGAGCCAGTCGATCTAGACGAGAACGAGTGATAAGATCGACCTTGACGAAAAAGGATTGATCGATCCAAAACGGATCGATCGATCTAATTTCTCTCGGGAAAATCTGTTGAAAATAGATCGATTACTCGACTCGATCCATCACTCGATCTATGCCAAATCGACCCCTAAATCGAGGACACAGCTCGATCATGAGGACTTAGCCGTGTAGCCAACATCTCAATGATCGAGAGAGCCAATCGATCTAAGACTCGATTCATCATGAATCGAGTCTCAAATCGAGTAACCCTCTCGATCTAAGCCATTATAGGCATGAGATCGAGTCCTAGATCGACCAAATGGACTCGATCTCATGCCGAGGTAACATTTTCTTTCCCTCCTTTACTCTTTTCCCTCCAACTTTTGAATTCAAAACTTGGTCAAGGCAAGCATCTTTGACCATGAAAGATGTGCCTTGACCAAGAATTTGTCAGAAAAACCACTTTTACTACCCATTGTTTTGATTTTTTCTAGCCTTTAAATATTTCAACAACCTCTCACCCTCTCATTCCTGTTTTTCTCGACAATTTTAAACAAAGAGAGTGAGGGTTTCGGTTTTCAAAAGCTAGCAAAGATATTCTGCATTTCTTGCAAAGGTATTTTCAAAAATTTAATGATTTAATTTTAGAAAATTTCCTTTAAATTCGCAAGATCTTGTTCTAGAATATAGGGTCGGTTTTGATTTTTAAAAACTAGCTAAGTAAAAGGAATAATTCTAGATTTTTCAGTATCTAAAGATATGATTCTCCTTTATTTAGCTATGATTTTTATTTATTCCCCAAAATTCTAGGGTAGTTTTTATAAGTTCTCTCCTTCTCTTCTCTCATTCTCATCAAAACCGCCGTTTGCTTATCAAATTTCTTTAGAAACTTGTTTCAGGAACAATGGCCCCAAAGAGAACAAGAGAAGAGACAGCACAAGAAGGAGAAGGACAAGAAGTGGCAGTTCAAGAGAGGGTCAGATGGAGTAAGGATGAGAAGAGGGACAAGAAACGGCTGGAAAGGCTTCGGTTTGAGCCTACCAAGTTTGCTGATCGAGAGCTGTTGTCTAAGCTAGGGATTCTTGGGGATTTCGACCAACTCCTCAAGAACATTGGCTTAAGATGTCTGTCACGGATGGATTGCCCAACCATTCCTGAAGTGACAATAGACTTCCTTGCCACCTTGGAGTTCCGTTACGAGAATCCTAGCGCACCGTCCCTTCCCAAGGTCGCCTCTACTTCAAGGTTGGATGTAAAGTCTATACACTCTCCATCCCTGAGCTATGCCAAGCTTATGGTCTCAACGCGAATGCCTACAAGGTCGATTTCCCAGCCTTCAAGAAAGCCGACGACTTTTGGGACCTGATCAGCAATGAAGACTACAAGGCCAACACCGCCAAGATCAAGCGAGTAAGGAGCCCGGTGCTGAGGTACACTCTGAAGCTGATTGCCAACACGTTTAGTGGAAGGTCTGTTGCTCCTACGGTCACGAAGACAGAGCTGTGCTTCCTGTTCCAAGGCGTGAAGCACTTGGTGTGTGATCCGGAAGCAAATGACGAGCCCATGGAGGATGAACTCGGCGATGAAGTAAACTATGGATGTGTGCTCGCGGCTTCCTTGGTGAAATACAAGGCTTATGCCTTGCGGTGCAAGGCAACTTCCTCTTACATTGGCGGTTTCCTTACTCCTCTGTTCGTGCAAGCTGGTGTGCCCATTCACGACTTTGCTCATGTCCCAACCAGAGCTTTCATGGACGAGGCATACATGAGGAATACTGACAGCTTGGGACGCACGCCAGCGGAAGGGTTCTACGCCTACCTCTTCATAGACGACGAAGACAAGAAGAGAGTGTGCATCCTGCCCAACAAAGATGAAACCGAGCTGCTTGGTGTCGGGAACATCGAGTTCTTGCCCACGGAGGAAGAATGCTTTGCCCCTTTAGGAGGACCTCCTGCTTCAGCGATTGCCCCTCGTCAAAGGTCTGAGTCTCCAGCCACGAAAGATGAGATGCCCGAGGCCTATACACTTCCCAAGCTAGACTTTGAGCCGAGGACAAAAACAGAGAAATTCCTAGCGTCCGTTGTGGAGATGCAAAGGAAGATCAATAAGTGGCAAGGCAAGATGCTCAAGAAGCTTGGAAAGAAAGTCAAGGCACTTCAGGGAGGCTCGCCTAAGCCAGCTGCAAGTCAAGAGGTGCAACAACCCGAGAAGAGAAGGCTCTCAACCGGTGGAGTTGTCATCCGCGAGACCCAAGGAAGCATCATTCAGCCGGCGCGACACTCTCTCCAAGAACCAGCCAACAAAGGCAAGACCATAGTCTCTAGCTCCTCTGGAACATCTTCAAGTTCCAGCCAAGACTAGACCAGAGGTAACAACCTTCTTCCATTGTACATAACCACTCATATTTGCTTCTTTTTGCTTTGTGTTTTTATGCTCCTTCGAATGAGTTTGCCACCGGGACGGTGTCAAGCAAGTTTGGGGGAGTACATGTGTGATTTGACTTGTGTTCTTTGATCTTATTTTCCTTTAGCATCCTTGAGTCTTTAGTTCATGAAAAATTGGTAAAATTTTTAAAAAATTTTCAAAGATTCATGTAGTTGCATTCATCTTGTCAAAACATGTTAGGATTGAGTCTAGAGTTTCTCATAGCATCTAGGTTGTTTGCATTTTGCATAAGGGGTTAGAATTTCTTAAAAAGGTGTTCTTACTTATGAATTGTTTCAATGCCCTAGTTAGTAGTTCTCTAATGCTTTGTCTATGCTTTGAAAGTAAGTTTTTACCATGCTTGGATCACTTGTTAGGATTTTCGTGGCTTAAATTGAACTCTCATGATTTGAAACTTGTCCTAATAAGTGAGAACCTTAATTTAAAATTCTAATTATCATTCTTATGCATTTGAAAATGAACACATGGTTTTAAAATATTTAGGCTCTCTTCTTCCTTTTTATCACTCTTTGTGAGCCTAAATAGAACTCTCTCCTTGAACCTTACCCTTCTTTGAAGCCAAATGTTCTTGTGTGACATCTTTGTGAGGCTTTCCTTTCGGTTTGAACTTGGCATAAAGTGTTAGGTTTAGGCGACATGATTTGGTTTTCATATGATTGCTAGCTTTGCATTTTGAAGCTAGGTATAGGCTTAGGATAAGTTTGGGGGATCATTGGGGTTGCTTTTTTGCCTATTTGTTCTCGGTTTCAAAAAGTTTTGTGTTTTAAAGAAAGAAATGGGTTTTAAGTGAAATGTTGTATTTTAAAAGACTAAGTATGCTCTAATAAATTTCAGGAGGTAGCTCTCCCATAATAAAATAAAAATAAAAAGAAAAAAAAATATAAAAGAAAAAAAAAATAACAATAAAAGAGCCTAAGTGCCAAGTAAAAAAGAAAAAAAAAAGAGAAAGAAAAAAATAAGAGAGCTACCAATAAGAAATATCTAAAGAGCAAAAATTATTTTCAAAACATTTTCACTAGCCTAAAAAGTTTAAAAATGTCTTTGTTTCGAATTGGGGATTGCTAAGTTTGTGAAGAATAAGGATAGAATCTTAAGTGGTGAGTGAGGATAAAATTTGTTAAATGAGAGGGGTATATGATCGTTTGTTAGTTTACATGGGTAGATGAGAATCTAATCATGTATGCATAAATTGTCTTTACCTTTAGCATTATGCACAAGTTCAACCATTTTTGAGAGAAACCTTTGTTCTAATTATAAACCCTTTTCAAATGAGATCATTCAATGCTCATAACCTTCACCCTTAGCCAAATGTGTTTTGCTTTAAAGTGCATAAGTTTGATTCATGGTTCGAATGTTAATGAATGTTAAAAGATGAGTTTCTTTGATTGTTAGGAATAGGAGAGTCATGATTTGAATTTCTTTGTATGATGAGTATGGCTAAGTTCTTTGGAGTATGAGTGTAAGCATAGCATTTTAGAACTGTTAACTAGGACTTTGAGATTGATTCATTTGAAAGGCACCTTTGCAAGAAGTTTAAAACCCCCACTCGTTTTTGTGAAAACCTCTCTTCCTTACTTATTTTCTGTTGCTTGAGGGCACGCAAGAAGTAAGTTTGGGGGAGTTGATGTTATTGCATATTGCATACATTTTGCATACTCATTAGTTAGTTTTTCATGCATTTGTATCATATTTTAGGTTAGATTGCATCACTTAGGGTCCTAGAGAATTCTTGCATCAGCATACACATTTTCCTTGCATTTTGCATCACATTCAAGTTGTTTCTGGCTGCTTTGGAGTCGTGGAGGTTCGTGGACGTGTTGAGGCTGATGTAGCAGTTCGTGGGAGCTCAGATATATGCTAAGGATCAGAGATCGTGGAGCAGATCGAGCATGGCCGGTCGATCTAGGAGTTGATCGACCAGAAGATCGAGCCAACCAGGCGATCCAAGGGGAATGATCGAGACAAAGATCGAGTGAAGCAGTCGATCAAACGGTAGGACGTAAATGACGTCATGCAGAGCGAGAGCCAAATCGAGTACACCACTCGATCCAGCCGAAGATCGATACCGAGATCGGATGCAACACTCGATTCACCGATGATGATCGAGACCCAGATCGAGCCAAAGACACGATGTCCGGATATGATCGAGAGAACCGCTCGATCTTGGAGTCGATCTTGGAGTCGATCTCTGTCCTTTTAACCGTTTTTGGCCGCTAGCGAGGGGGGGGGGGGGGACCATCAGCTTATTTCGGCATTTTGGGAAGGCGGCGACGTCCTTTTCCCAGAGAACATTAGATCCTTATCTTTTTCTTTATGTTTTCTCTCTCGTTTTCGTGAAGAGCACCATTGTTGAACTCGCATTTTTCTTAAGCTTTGTAATCGAATCATTTCCGTTTAAAATCTAGTTTTCTTTTCATGTTCATCGTCTCGTTTTACATGCTTTGCTTGATTTACTCTATGTGTAGCGAGTAGTTTATTTGGGTTCGGGGTTGAGAGGATTAAGGGGTCTAAAGGGTTTCGATCTTGGGGTTTTTTCTAAACGTTTTCAATGGCTATCTCTTCTAAGGTGTTGAGATCTCAATGCTTGAAGACTCTCACGCCAAGAGCTTCATGATCTGAGAGGTTCCTTACCTTGACAGGATTCAGGAGCCTCGGAAGATCACACCTTAGAGACTAGTTACCCCTTCCCAAAAGCCATGGAAGTTTGGGGGATTAGTTAAGCCATTCATTTGAAATCTGTTTTCCTTGCCCTTCGACCTCTCTTTTCACCAAAAGCCATGGGTTTGGAGGAGAGGATGAAGGAGTGATCTATACCGAAAGCCACAGATAGATCTTGCTTAGTTTTCAAGGCTTAGAGATCCTCACCAAGTGAGTCGATTTAAAGTTTTAAACCCAAGGTCGAACCTTTGAAACCCCTGACCATGAATCTCAACCCTAGGCCCTTTCTTTTAGCATCTTTACATCTTATCTCGTCTTTCGCTTGATCTCTGATAGCATCCTGGTCATTAGTTTTACTGTTCTTGCATTTTTAGACAAGATTGATTGTTACTGCTCGATCTAGTGGTCGATCTCATAGTCGATCTACTAGTCGAATTTTAATAATTCGAAGCTTTCTCCTTTAATTAATCCGTTTGTTCCTCGTGGTAGTTTCTTCATTTCTAGTATTTTTAAAATAGGTTTCATTCTGTTTAAGTTGCTGCATCTAGTTTTTAGGGATTTTCTCATAAATCATCTCATCTCGCTTAGATTTGCATTAGTCCTTGTATTCTCTTTGCATTCTCTATCATTCCTAGGCATGGATTGACTCTCTCTTGCTTGCTGTACTACAACATATCTTGCATTTGAGTTTGATAACCTCACTGCAATTTAACCCTTGCTCAAAAAGTGTCTATCACTTCAACAACTTCAAACTGGAGAACTGCAAAAGATGATGGCTGTTGAGATTCAAAGGAACCTCACTGATATTCAAAGAAGCATGACTGATGAAATCAACAAGGACATTGATTCCAAATTACAGTCCCACATCACTCCTCCCAACATCAAGATCAACAAACTAAAAACCTTGTCTACCCCTTCTACCTCTTCACTCACACAGGAGTATGTCAAAGCTGTCACTCTCAGAAGTGGGAAGCAACTTCCACCAATAGTAGCTCCTTCTATACCCAATGAGGACATTCAGGAACAAGAAGAGGGGGTGGAGGTCAAAGAAAAGGAAGATACTCCAGGAGATAGAATGATTGAAGCTGAAAAGATTTCTGAGAAAGCCAAAGACAAGGAGGTTACTAAAGGCAAAACAAAGGAGGCTTCTAAGGAGTTAGCCAAAGAACCAAGATACATATCTCCTCCTTATCAGCCTACAATACCTTTTCCTGGAAGGTTCAAGAAGCAGTTGGTTGCTAAATATAAAGGACTCTTTGATGAACATATGAAGAAGATCCAGCTCACAATGCCGCTGTTAGATGCCTTTGTTTTGGTCCCCCTTTACCAGAAATTCCTGAAAGATGCTGTTGCTGAAAGAACCAAAAATCTGCAGGGAATGGTAGTCCTCACATATGAATGTAGCGCCATTATTCAGCAGAAGAGAGTGACTCCTAACAAGCTAGGAGATCCAGGGAGCTTCACTTTACCCTGCTCTATAGGTCCACTCCTGTTTGACAAATGTTTGTGTGATCTTGGAGCTAGTGTCAGCTTGATGCCCTACTCTGTAGCACAGCGCCTAGGTTTCACTAAGTTCAAGGATTGCAGAATCTCTTTGGTATTGGCTGATAGGTCAGTAAGACATCCTAAAGGGTTGCTTGAAGATGTACCACTAAGGATTGGGAGTGTAGAAATACCTACTTATTTTGTAGTTTTGGACATGGATGAAGAGCCTAGAGATCCTCTTATTCTTGGGAGACCATTCCTAGCCACAACAGGAGCAGTCATTGATGTTAAAAAGGGGAAGATTGACCTGAAGTTGGGTAAGGACATGTCTTTAAAGTTTGACATCAAGAAGATCATGCAGCAGCCTACTATTAAAGGTCAAGTATTCCAGATTGACACTCTAGAGAAGTTGAATGATGAACTCCAAGAAGAGCTGTGTTGTGAGGACAAGTTACAAGTGGCTTTGACAAGTGAGCATGTAGATGATGGGTACTTGGATAAGGAAAGCTTGGGTTATCAGCTGAAACTGGACTCCCACAGGTTCTTTGAGGAGGAAGAGCCATTTGAAAGCTTGGAATACACAGAAAGAGAAATCTTCTCAGCTCAGGAGACTAGTTCCCCAAGTAGGGAAGCTGACGCCAAGAAGCAAGGCAGCTTAGATGAGGACTGGAGCGAACTCAGGGCACCAAAGGTGGAACTCAAACCACTTCCTCATGGGCTAAGGTATGCTTTCCTAGGTCCTAACTCCACTTACCCTGTTATAGTCAATGATAGCCTCAATGATGATGAGATCCTGGCTCTTGTTAAAGTGTTGAAGAGGTTTAGGAAAGCTATTGGGTATTCATTAGATGATATCCAAGGCATATCTCCTAACCTCTGCACTCACAGGATCCATCTAGAGGATAAGACAAGAACTTCTGTTGAACCTAAGAGAAGGTTGAATCCTAATTTAAAAGAAGTAGTAAAAAAGGAAATCTTGAAGTTGCTTGAAGCAGGAGTGATCTATCCCATCTCAGATAGAACATGGGTCTCACCAGTTCATGTGGTACCTAAGAAGGGAGGGATCACTGTTGTTAAAAATGAAAATGATGAGCTAATACCAACTAGAACAATCACTGGTCATAGAATGTGTATTGATTACAGAAAACTAAATTCTGCTTCTAGGAAAGATCACTTCCCTTTGCCATTTATAGACCAAATGCTAGAAAGATTAGCAAATCATAAGTATTACTGCTTTTTAGATGGCTATAGTGGATTCTTTCAGATCCCTATCCATCCTAATGATCAGGAAAAAACTACTTTTACTTGCCCATATGGAACTTTCGCTTATAGGAGAATGCCTTTTGGTTTATGCAATGCTCCTGCTACTTTCCAAAGATGTATGACTGCTATCTTTTCTGACTTGCTTGAAGAAATGGTGGAGGTATTCATGGACGACTTTAGCGTCTATGGATCTTCCTTTGGTGTCTGTTTGTCTAACCTTTCTCAGGTTCTCCAAAGATGTGAAGACACAAAACTGGTTCTGAATTGGGAAAAGTGTCACTTCATGGTGCAAGAAGGGATTGTTTTGGGGCATAAGATCTCAGAGAAAGGAATAGAGGTGGACAAGGCTAAGATTGATGTAATGGTGCATTTAGAACCTCCAACAACTGTCAAGGGGATCAGGAGTTTTCTGGGGCATGCTGGCTTCTACAGAAGATTTATCAAAGACTTCTCAAGGATTGCAAGACCTTTGACAAGATTGTTGTGTAAAGAAACAGAGTTTGTGTTTGATGAAGACTGTCTTCAAGCCTTCCTTACTCTCAAACAAGCTCTTATATCAGCACCAATAGTTCAAGCACCAAATTGGGATCTGCCATTTGAAATAATGTGTGATGCTAGTGACTATGCAGTTGGAGCAGTTTTGGGGCAGAGAGTTGACAAGAAACTTCATGTCATCTACTATGCCAGCAGGACTATGGATGAAGCTCAGTCAAGGTATGCTACAACTGAGAAAGAGCTCTTGGCAGTTGTCTTTGCATTTGAGAAATTCAGGAGCTACCTGGTAGGCTCCAAGGTGATTGTTTATACTGATCATGCTGCGCTGAGACACATCTATGCCAAGAAGGACACCAAACCAAGGCTTCTCAGATGGATTCTTCTCCTGCAAGAGTTCGACATGGAGATTGTGGATAAGAGAGGCATTGAGAATGAAGTTGCTGACCACCTTTCAAGATTGAGGATAGATGACTTCGTCCCAATCAATGATACTCTACCAGAGGAACAGTTGCATGCTTTAGGAGTCATGAAAGCAGAAGTGGAGGGCCTAGAAGAAGATAAACTACCTTGGTATGCTGATTTTGTAAACTACTTGGTGATTGGACAGATACCACAGACCCTCAACTCCCATCAGAAGAAGAAGTTCTTAAGAGATGTCTCCCATTACTTTTGGGATGAGCCCTATTTATACAAAAGAGGGAATGATGGGTTGTTCAGAAGGTGTGTAGCTGAGGAAGAGATTCCAGGAATCCTGCACCATTGCCATGGCTCAGCCTATGGAGGACATTTTGCAACATTCAAGACAGCCTCCAAGGTCCTACAGGCTGGTTTCTGGTGGCCTAGTCTATTCAAGGACGCTCAAGCCCATATCTCCTCATGTGATGCTTACCAAAGGAAAGGAAACATTTCCAAGAGAGATGAGATGCCTCTGAATCCTATCCTGGAAGTGGATCTGTTTGATGTGTGGGGGATTGACTTTATGGGACCCTTCCCTTCCTCTTATGGGAACAAGTACATTCTTGTAGCTGTTGATTATGTGTCAAAGTGGGTTGAAGCCATTGCTAGTCCAACAAATGATGCTAGAGTTGTGCTGAAGCTCTTCAAGACAATTATCTTCCCAAGATTTGGTACTCCAAGATGTGTGATCAGTGATGGTGGAAGCCACTTCATCAACAAGGTTTTTGAGAGCTTTCTCAAGAAGAATGGTGTCAAGCACAAGGTTGCTACTCCTTACCATCCTCAAACAAGTGGTCAAGTGAAGGTGTCCAACAGAGAAATCAAGGCAATCTTAGAGAAAACAGTTAGTGTTACAAGAAAGGATTGGTCTAATAAGCTTGATGATGCTTTGTGGGCTTACATGACAGCCTTCAAGACACCCATTAGCAGAACACCCTTCTCACTCCTCTATGGGAAGTCCTGCCATCTGCCTGTTGAGCTAGAGTATAAATCCTTGTGGGCAACAAAGTTACTGAATTTTGACATCAAGACAGCTCAGGAAAAGAGACTTATCAACTTGCATGAACTAGAGGAGAACCGCCTTGAAGCTTTTGAGAGCTCTAGGATCTACAAGGAGAGAACAAAGGCCTTCCATGACAAAAGGATCAAACACAAGGATTTCAAGGCAGGAGATCAGGTGCTGCTATTCAACTCAAGGCTGAAGCTGTTTCCTGGGAAGTTGAAGTCAAGATGGTCAGGACTATTCAAGATCAAGGAAGTGTTGCCATATGGAGCTGTCACTCTATTCAGCAAGAATGGAGAAGACTTCACAGTGAATGGGCACAGGCTGATGCCATACATGGCAAGTGAGTCTCTTGGAGATGAGGTGGACATCAGCCTTGATGAACCTCCACAAGAATGATCACCGAAGGAAAGTCAAGCTAGGGACTTTAAACAAGCACACTTGGGAGGTAGTCCCATGGTATCCTTTTGTATATATATATTATGCTTTCTAATCTATCTTTTATGCTTTGCTATATTGTTTGGAATAAGGAGTCCGAATTTGAGGTTAAACAGATCAGAATGGGACAAAGAACAGGTGTAGTTTGGCTGATTTCGGTCATTTGTATCGGTTATGACGGACCGATACACATATTTTCGGTCAGTTGTATCGACCATGACTGACTGATATCAGTAGAGCCAGTCTACACCAGTCAACATATCGGTCACTTGTGATCGATATGGAAAGAAGTTTGAAGGTGGGAAAGTTTTTTGGTCATTCATGTCGACCACACTTGGTCGACATAAACATACCGTATGATTTTCGGTCTATTGTGTCGACCACTGTTGATCAATACGATTCTTGAAATCCTATCGGTCACCAGTATCGATCACCCAAGATCGACACAATCATATCAGATGTATTTCGGTCAAGTGTGTCGACCACTGATGATCGATACAAATCCCAGGAAGCACATCGGTCTCCAGTGTCGATCACTCATGACCGAAAATGCAATTTCGGTCAGTAATATCGGTCATGAGTGACCGATACTCTATCCAGGTAAGTCTCTAAAATTTTTCAAATTTCTCCTTCCTTTGGTTTGGAGCCAAGGAAGTTTAAATTCAAATTTTGAAGGGCCCCTCCTGTAGTCTGAAAAGCTCCTGAGCACCTCTGACCTTGTCTCCCACTCATTTGATTCCCTTCACTCCCCACCCATCTATTTATGAATCTATAGGCTCTTCCTACTCTCCCTAACTTCTTACTTCATTACTTGACCTCTAAGATCTTTAGCTCTCTCTTCTCCTCATTATCAGCACTCAGAATTTCTTTGAGCTTTTACACTTTCAGGTACAATGAGGAAAAGGGGCAGCTCAACAGCAACCAGCAGTAGGTTACAAAGGGAGGAAGCATCCCTATTGCCAAGCGCTGAGATACTCATGGAAAAACTCAACAAATGTAGCTTCCAGCCCACAAGATATCCTTGCGCCTCCACTATGCAAGCACTTGGGATCAACTTGGACTGCAAGACTATCTTTAAAGGCATGGGGCTCACTGACTTTATGGCAAGAGCTCTTCCATCCTACATGAACCTCACCTACCAATTCCTCTCTACCCTGAAAGTGGTGCACTATGATGATAGCCAGCTGGTGAATAGGGACGGCTGGATATCCTTTCAAATCGATGGCCAAACCTTCACAATAACCTTCTTCAAACTTGCACTGGCCTTAGATACATACAAATATACTTCATGGGAGCGCAATTTCAAGATCAGCCAAAGGCAACACAAGATGCTATGGGAAGTATTGGGGGCTAGCAAATCCACTGCAGGAACCTTGAGGAACACATATTTGAAGCATCCGGCAGTGAGGTATTCCCACATGGCTCTGGCAAACGCATTCTTCGCAAGGGGTGATACAGATATACTCACAGCAAGGGAGAAAGACTTCATGTACAACGCCATACAACCACTGGTGATCTACAGCACCAATGGAACACCTCTTAGGCCTCCCACCAAGTATCCCTGCTACACCGCTATGCTGATGGACCACCTCTTCACATACAAACACTGGGTTTTGACGGAGAATCACCCACACATCTGCGTCGGGGGAATTGTGACAGCCATCCTAATAGCTTGTGGCGTGAACCTGGCAGAGCATACTAACAGTGCCCTACAACCACTATGGATGGACTTCGATTACCTAAGAAGCAGGCATTTCCTTGAGGGGAGCATCGGCAGCCAGCACATCTACACCTTCTTCAAGGACACCAACACGGCAACCCAGTTTCTCCTTCCAAACCTTCCGCAAACAAGCATAGAGATCAGGAGCCACCTGAGCTTTTGCCCTGATGAGAGCCAACTATACCACGAGGGATCAGTAGTTGAAGAGAGAACTAACAGTCATCGAGACAAGGAACAAAGATCATCCTATCACTCCTGCCATTAAACCAAGTACCACATCCTCTCCATTGTTATATACCATTGCATCTTTTCATTTTTGTAATTTATTTTGTTGCTTCTCTTTCCATTGCTTTCATTACACAAGGGACTGTGTAATTTAAGTGTGGGGGAGAGATTTGGGGTTTGACTTTGTTTTCTGTTTTCTTTGTTTTTCTTTTTCTTTTCACTTTGAGTCTCATGCATATCATGCATACATGTAAGGCATAGAAAAACAAAAAAAAATCGAAAAAAATTTGAAAATCTTTTGCATTTTTTGCAAACCAAAAAGAAAGCATGTAGTTGCATTTCATTCCTTTAAGATTGAGTTTAGTGTTGACATATAGGTTGCATTGCATTTGCATAGGGCATTATGATGAATTTTCTTTGTAAAGTGCTTAGTGTTTAGAGATGATTTCGGTTTTCAAGTGCTTAGTTGTTTGATGCATCATATGATTGCTAGAAGTTAAGGCTGAACCATGCTTAGATTGCTAGATTTGGTCTTCTCATTTCATTCTGAAAGCATTTGTTCTCTGAAAATCAACTCTATCAACTTGAACTTTAATTTGGACTTTCAATTATCATGTCTTATGCATTGAAAAGTGAATTCATGGCTACCATATACATATTTGGATCATCTTTCTCCTTTCCACCACTCTTGTTGACCCAAATAGCTGATCCTCATATTTATGGGACAGTTACATCCTCACTCTTAACCAAAACCTCCTTTTGAGCCTAAACACTATTGTGAGAGCTGTGAGGCCTTTGCATTGCATTTTCGATTTTGTCTTGGCAAAAAGTGTTAGGAATAAGGCTGGCAATGATTAGCTCTCTTGTAGATATCAGCTTGCATCTTGAGCTTGATTCTAGGATAGGAGTTTTTGGGGTTTGAAAGGGTAGAGTTAAGTGGTTTGAGCTTAATATTTGTTTTTATCTTTTGAAAAGAAAAGGGAAAGATTTGAAATGGTAGATAAAGGGGAAACAGTTTAGTATTGTGGTTAAGCAAAGGGAAGAAAAGCTGTAAGTTCAAAAAGGAAGAATTGGCGCCAACAACAAAGCTCAGAAAGGGTCCAAAGAAGAAAAATCAGACCAGGAGCAATCCACCAAAGGTGATGAATGTGCCATTACAATAAAGAAGAGCAAGTCCCAACAAAGAAGATGCAACCACACAAGCAGAATGAAGAAGGTTTCCCCAGCCATGAATAAGAAGAAAGAAAAGGGTAGAGTTTAGGAAAGGGTAGACTTAGAGGGTTCACTTTTGGTTTAGAAATGTTTAGGACTCATCTTTGGGAAGTAAGGGTAGAAGAGGGCTTTGAATTGCATGCATAAGTGTGCTTTTACCTTTAGCATTTTGCCTAAGATGAAGTCATTTCATTGAGTGATCCTTTATGTCTTTAACCCTGTGCTTAATTGAGATCATTCTTGTCTCATAACCTTACCCCTTTTCAACCAAATGTCTTCACTTGATTTGCATAAGCATGATTCATGTTCTGAACTTAATTGAATGTTAAAGAGTTGATTGATTTGAGCATTTGCCTAAGTTGAGATTTGAGATCATTTTGAAACATGATGAGCATGGCTAGGTTCTTTTAAGTATAGCTGATTGTGTTTGCATCCTACAACTAGGCACTTGAGCATTAAAACCATCCCCTTACCTTTGTACTTTTGGAATCTGAATGCCCACTTTCAAACCTCACTCTCCCATTTGTTCTTACTTGCTTGAGGACAAGCAAAAGGCAAGTGTGGGGGTGTTGATATTCCTTGTATTTACACCATTTAGGGCTGCATTTAGTGCATGTTTTGGTCCTCTTTTGCATATTTTCCCTTAGCTTTTGTCCTACTTTCTTCTCCTTTTAGACTTAGGTTGCATTAGGAGTATATATTGCATTTTCCTCGCATATTGGATGTTTTTAGGTGCTTTTGGAGCTTAAAGGAGCTTGGAGGAGCTTTGGGAATGATCCAGGAGGCTAGCTGGACAAAAGGGAGCAAGAAGGATCAAAGCAGAAGATCTCTGCAGAAATTTTCGGTCAGAGCCTGGAATTTTCAGTCACTAGTATCGGTCTGATGTGGTCGACACAAACACACCGTTATAATTTCGGTCATGTGTGTCGATCACTGATGACCGATACAGATAATTTTCGGTCACTGGAGGTCGACACAACTGATCGATACCAGCTCTGCCCGAAGACCCTTTATTTACAATTATGCCATTTTCGCCTAGACTCCTATAAATACGGGAAATCCCTAATTTTTGGGAACAAGCATTTACCCAGCAGTTATTTCTTCCTTGTTTAGACCTCTGAATTTTGTAATTTGAATATTTGCTTCATTTCAATAAAAGTTTGCATCTTTCATCTTGTTTAAGCTAGCTAATCATGATTAGTCATCTTTCTCTCTTTGATTTGGTGGCTTTAATGGTGATTAGTGAGTAGTCCTTTTTAGGGATTTGAGATGGGTTAGGTTTAGGGGATTTGAGACTTTATCTATGATTGCTTAGTGTTAATTCTTTCATTTCCTTTCTTGATTGCTGTGTTTAATGCTTAATTAGCCCTAGCTAAGTTGATTAAGATCTTAGGCTCATTTTATGCCCACCAAGTGTTTGATGAAATGCCTGAACTGGTTTGCAAGAGAATTGCTTATCCTAGCTCAAGAGATTGACTGTCTAGGGAGTGATTTGGCAATATAGGGTTGATAGAATTGTTTTAATGCTTGCTCCTTATCATTTCAGTAATGAGAATTAGTTCTTGACTTGGTAATTAGCAAAGAGATTAGTGCCAAGAGATTGGATTAGTCATATAAATGAATCATATGCATAAGAAATACCATTGTGTGAGTTTGTAAGCATCATAAGTAGAGTCAAGAGTTCCCTATCACCAATTATCTCATCTCAAGTCCCATGTTTTCTCTGTTTCAAGCTCTGTTCTGATTTAGCTCTGTTTTTACTTCTACTTTGGTAATTTGCTTGCTTACTTCCTTATTTGTGTTTGTTTGGTTTTTGCTTGATCACTCAGTTTGCTAGAAACTCTAAAACCCTTTTATATCTGCTTGAATTAGGATTTCTACTGCATTCTTATTGTTTCATTCTCCCCTTTTGGATTGATAAAATCTTATGCTATACTACAACTGATTAGTACAAGCTTGGGTAATTGAATCAAATCCCAAAATAGTCTTTGTACCAATGACATTGTGTGAGTTTATAGAAGTTTTACTCTATAACATGTGTTCCTACGCTTTGTAATTAAAGTTATCTTTTAGAGGTGTGATATCTGACATAATATTATTATAAGTTTATGCATGGACCAGTGTTGTTGGATCACATTCACATTCCAAGTATATATGTATATATTTATATATATAGTATAATATATAATTAAGTTATTAGGGCTTCGCAGTGATTAATTACGGGACAATCGCTTGAACAAGTTAGCAATGATTACGGATCCGCCACTTAAACACCTAGGATAAAAGTACAAAGAAAGGCAAGAACATGCCTGGTGATTATTCTTGTATGCTGCTAAGTGCAACGCCGTGTTTCCTTGACGATCGCATCGGTTCAAGACGTGACTTTCCGTGGATGAAGCATCAGCTTTGCGCAATCGTTGCAGCCAGCCTCTGAGAACTTTGAGCTCTTCGTATCTATCGTTCATAACCGTGATGTGCAAAGCAGTTTCTCCTTTTACATTGGCATCTCTAATGCTTTCAGGACATACCAGGAGAAACTCTGTAAGAAGATCGACGTCACCTTTTTGTACAACAAGATGCAGCGGTGTCATACCTGTCCTTATGGAAAAAAAAAAAAATACATCTCGTTAATAAGTAAATTTTTGTTCTATGTTTCAAATATTGCTAATTTTTTAACCTAGCATAAAGAAAAAGAACAAGTTGGGAAAAAAAAACAAATATGAATTAAGATTTTGGAGCAAATAAAACCTCCTATTCCTCGAGTACGAACAAGGCTGGGATCAAACTTAATTAGCTCTAGAGCTAACTCAAGTTGGTGGTTTTGCACAGCGAGATGGAGAGGACTAAACCCATCCGTGTTCAATTTATGAGCAAAAGATGGCATCAGAATCATTAGCTCCATCGCCAAGTCTATTTTCCCGGTAGATGAAGCTTCATGGAGAGGAGTGTGGGTGAATTGTAAAACGTCTGCGTTTTGAAGAATACACGGTTCGTTTTGAATAAGAGAATGTAGAGCATCAACGCTACCCGACTGAGTAACCCAGAGCAATCTTGGATTCATACTCACAAAGAAAGAAAATTAACTCTAAGGACCCGTTGAAGAACAAAGTACTGATACTCTAAGCATTGTAGTTCATCAAATTTATAGAAAACTACATTATGTTTACATAATTTTTCGAGTATTGATGAGTCTATTGACTAAACTGTTTCGTAGAAAGAAAAAATACAACGTTACGTGCTACCAACATAATGAGAGAGTCAGTGTGTCCACGCTAGGCTAACAACATAGTACATGACATTAAAGAGAACAGCTCTAAGGACCCGCTGAAGAAGAAAGTACTGATACTCGAAGCATTGTAGTTCATTACATTTATAGGGAACTACATTATGTTTATATACTATTTCGAGTATTGATGAGTCTATTGACTAAAATGTTTCGTAGAAAGAAAAAACGCAAATTTAGGTGCTTCCAACGTAATGGGAGAGTCAGCGAGTCCAAGCAAAGCCTACAACATGATTGACTATAGTGAGAAGAGATGTAACTATTTTGGCTGACAACTGGAAATCAGTTTTAGGGATATTATGAATGAGAGGAAGTAAAAAAATAGGAATACAAAAGAATGGAATAAAGGAAGTTATGGAATTAAAACAATGGAATGAATAATTGTAGAAATTTGTTTTTGTTACTCAAATAGTAACTATTTATAGGAATAAAATGGAATACAAATAAATATAATTTCATCTAATTTATATTTAGATAAAAAATATTAAAATATATATAACAAGAATACATTTTTATTTAAAACTAATAAAATGCTACAATATAAAAGAAAATAAAACACAAATATCTTTATATATATAAAGTAAGCTTTTCTCTCTTCTGTGCTGCCACCTCAGCAACTATATTATTAGTTATTTTATTTATTTTTTTTAAAACACAAAATAACATTAATATTCAATATAAAAAATAGAAAAAATTAAAAGACAATTATAATATATTGTAAAATAAAACCAAAAAATAATTATATACATTACCATTGAATATTTCAAGATTCAAGGTAGAAATTTACGAATGTGTGATTGGAATTGGTAATTAGAAAGATAGAAAACAATAAAAATATTAACATTAACATTCAATATAAAAAATAACAAACATAAAAATAAAATTATAATGTGTTGTCAGAAAATAAAAATCAACAAAATACAAAATAGAAAAACCAAAAATAATGATATATATTATTTCTGAGTATTTCAAGATTCAAGACAGAAATTTATGAGTGTGTGACGGAAATTGATAAATAGAAAGACAAAAAATAATAAAAATTAATATTAATATTTAATATAAAAAATGGCAAACATAAAAAAACAACTATAATATGTTGTCAGAAAATAAAAAATCAATAAAATACTATAAAAGAAATAATGATATATATTAGCTCTAAGTATTTCAAGATTCAAGGCATAAATTTACAAGTGTGTAACAGAAAATGGTAATTAGAAATATGAAAAATAATAAAAATTAAAATTCAATATAAAAAATAGCAAACAAAAAAAAATTATAATGTGTGGTCAGAAAATAAATAAATCAATAAAATACAATATAAAGAACCAATAAATAATGATATACATTAGCTCTAACTATTTCAAGATTCAAGGCAGAATTTTACGAGTGTGTGACGAGCATTGATAATTTGAAAAAAAGAAAATAAAAAAATTAACATTAACATTCAATATAAAAATAGCAAACATAAAACGTAAAATTTTAATGTGTTGTCAGAAAATAAAAAAATAAAAAATACATTAACGTTGAGTATTTCAAGATTAAAAACGGAAATTTAAGAGTGTGTGATGGGAATTGGTAATTAGAAATACGGAAAACAATTTGCAAAAGAAATCCAATAAAAATGAAAGAGCAAATTCGAGTAACAAGACGGGTTCGATAAATTACATTATCTAAAATCTATTCATAAATTATCAATTATTTGGATGAAAATCAACTTCAAATAAATAGTTTGGGAAAATTCTGGAAAGTCGTAGAAATTTTTAAAAACTATATAATTTAAAAAAAATATAATTCTTAAATGGATAATTTTGGATATCTAATATCATATATGCTCTCTTTTCTTATCTGTTTGAATAAACCAAATAATCTTGAATGGATAATATTTGATCGAAATTAAGAAAGACAAGAAATTCAAAATGGGTACATTGAAAATAAAAAAACAATCACGAAATGTCCAAAATTATATGATACAAAAAATATAATATAAAAATACATAAAATGATAATCAAATCCCCGAGTTGCGCAAATCAGAAACTAGAAATTTGAAAAAGATGGAAAATACGAGAGAGGTACATGTGAGAATTAGAAATCAATCTTAAAATTCTCAAAAATATACGATACAACAAATATAATACAAAATGTATAAAAATAAATCACATAGCCGCGCGGATCAGCAACTAGTTATTTTAATATAATACTAAACTTGGACCTAAAATCTAACGATTAGAACTATATAAACGTTTCTCAATCTAAATGTCCTTAGCAATTTGATCATCATTTATATATCTTCACTAATATTTTGGCGATTGTGTAGAACATCATTTCTTGCATCTGCATTTTCAAATTCAACATCTCCAATGTTGTTTCAATGGATGAAATTATGAAGTCCCATTATAGCAATTATAACACGCCTTTGTACAGAAGTGTCATACCTTGGAAAAAACCCTCTATAATTTTTTTCCAAATTCCAAATGTACGTTCAATTACGGAATGAAGGGATGCATGCCATCTGTTAAACATCTCTTTAGTTTTTCATGGCGCTTCACCATTTAAAAACTCTTGTACCACAATTACGTTGCTTTCTATACCGAGCTAAGTAACCTCGGCTATTGACATATCCAGAGCCTACAAGATAAAATTTACCTTCTGGAGGTGTGGAAAACATAGGATCTTCTCGATTTGCTGTTGCTAAAATCCAGGAATCATGCGCTGATCCTGCCATCCCAACAAAACAATACGTAAAAAGCATATATGCGTCGCAGATGGCTAAAACATTAAGGCTCGTGTTCCTTTCCAACTTATAAATCGTATGGATTCCTTTCATAGTGTAACCATAATAGGTATATGCGTCCCGCATAATGCTCCTATAAATCAACTGAAAAAGGAGAATATCGAATATCTCCTTCAAGATGGTCAGATATAGATTTCATTTCTTGAACTGTACATGGTCATAAATAATCTACAGCCATTTATTCCATTGCTCCAAGTAGTTCATGAAATATTCAATCTATCGTCTCTTGTGCGTGTCCAAATATTAAATCAAGATCATATTGTTAAACATGATTTTAACATGACCCCAAAATCTTTAAACATCTATATTAATCACATAATATAACCATAAGTATAGAAAACGAAATACCTCCTTCCATTGTCATAAGAAGTCCTCTTGAACAGAATTGAGACTAGGACTTGATCTTTAATTAGAAATTTAGGTTTCTCTCCCCTTGCCTAAAAGCCTTTCTTTAATTAGAAATAAGTTATGGCATTATGATGGATAAAGCCAATATTTATAGGTAGAGAGAGAATCTAGTTCCACATTAGGGTTTTCTTTTAAGATTTAATCTCAACTTTCTATAAAGGATAGAGATAATCATATAGATGACAAGTAATTAGACAAGTGTTAAAGCTTTAGCTCTTACAACGTAATATGTATCTTTGTGAGAACAAACATGCAGCCTTACTCTCTTAAGTATGACATTTGTCCTTTTATGCACATGCGTTCTTTTATCTTCTTTCACTTAATTCCCTAAACATTACACTTGTCATCTAAACATAATGGAATTAAACTCTTTAATATCCAATGACATTTTTTCACCAAATTATTAAAGAATAACAATCCCTATATGAAATCCTATTACTATAGGACCACATAATTGGGAAACATATTTCTTACATTCTCCCACTTGGTCGTTAGTCATAATGCATTCATATTTTCTTTCGGGAATCATAAGGTCGGCATAATGTTATATCTTTCTTTCATTTGGTCATCATAAGTGTCTTGACTAATCTTGTGATCAGCAGGAGTCATGGCGGTTACACATTATTTTGCAACATGATCCCTTCCATGTACTACTGCATTGACCACCGGCATAATGTTATATCTTTCTTTCATTTGGTCATCATAAGTGTCTTGACTAATCTGGTGATCAGTGGGAGTCATGGTGGTTACAAATTATTTTGCAATATGATCCCTTCCATGTACTACTATATTGACCACCTTCATAGTTAGACCATAAACATAAATAGGAGTTATCTTAATGGTCCCTTTTAGGTCTTTGCCAAAGACGTAATCTGTTGTCATAATTCGAACAATCCATAATGTGTGCGCACATCGGAAACAGAATATCATAATATAGGTAAAAGCCATAAATAACTCATATATATTGTCAAATATTGGCTAAACATAATCAGACAATATATCTTAAGAGTTATCCTTAAGATCCATACTTTCAGCCTGATTCATAAAGGTCTTAGGAGGTAATGTTTTTGTAAATATGTCTGCGATCATAACATCAGTGCCTATATGTGATATATCATGGTTGTTATAGTTTTTAACCATGGTATAAATCCTTTTGACACAAGATTGGGAATAACTCCACAACCTTAGGACAACGGTGACCAAGAACTGATCAACAAGCTGATTGGCAGAAGTGGTTGAAGGTAGCAACGGTGGTGGAAATGTGATTGACTCTCTCAATCCTTGGATGACTGACTCACTCAGTCTTTGGAACTAGACTTGCCTGAATCTCACAAACACTTCTATTTCAAGAATCAATAGAAACAAATAAATCACTCAAATGAATCTAAAGACAAATATTTAAACAAAGACACTCTTTGAATAAAAAGAAGAATACACTTTATATTTTCTTGGTTGATTGAAAGGTGAATTACAATAAAATACTAGATGAGCTTATATAGCTGCTCAGTACACGTTATACACATTAATTTTAAGAGAAAATTATGTAAAAATCATAAAAGAATCAAAAAGAGAGGTTTAAGAGATTTTGAATCCCTTTTGATGGGTGATGATAAATGGACTGAATCAAGGGATTCTTTGCTGAGTTTGTATCTGGATGGGTTGATGGTGTAAGTGAGCTTCTTTGGGACGTTTTTCATTCCCCAATAATCATGCAAAAGGTTGATATATTGGCTAGAATTTTGCTGTTGTAGTTTGATGCAAATCTGCTCCAAATGGGATAACTTAAGTTTGAATGTGATCCGCCTGATCTGGTGTGGTCTGGTGCAGCATAATAGGTGTGGAGGTGTAGATAATAACCCCAAAACGTTGTAGCTTTGAAGGTTTGGTCGTTGATGATTTATGACTCCAAATGTGAACGCTTCTGGATATGGTAAGTTTGTGAACAAGAGGATGATCCTATGGTTGCTGGTGTATGAAAAGCTGATAGTTGACTCTTCTGGACGCTTGGATAAGTCTTCTGAATATTTATATGTATCTCCTGGTCGCCAAAGCCTTCTTTGTAAGTGATTAAACTCGTGGCCTTCCAAATAAGGCAAGCTGAGCATCATCCGGTCTAGAAGTTAAATAACTCTTAAAACGTATTGAATTTCGGCATGAATCCAATTTTCCTCGGTTCTCTGATGAGTTAGGTTTCCAAAAAATCTGATCTTGTGGCTTGATTCGTCATCGTTTGGCCGGAATGGATTTATTAGTGGTCGCATGTCTCCAGCGGGTTCATTGAAAATTTGCCAACTTGTATCTTCAATATCTTCTTCATATGGACTCCTTTTTAGCTGATTCTTCTTCGTGGAAAACTCTAGATGAGTTGAGTATGCTCTGCAAGTCCTGGTTGAGTCCTTAGCTTGACCATCACGTCCGTTGGTTCTTGATATTGTGACATCCTCTCTTTTTTCAAAAGGTTTTGTCCTCAAAGCTAGTTTATCTGCACATAGATAACTCAAGTTAGCATCATGAATTATAGGAGAGTTTATAATCTTTTCTGGTGGAACTTCTTTGGGGTTTATCTCTTCAGTACCTGAAATACAATCAACACTTTGGAAAAGAAACAAGTACATTATGGATTTCTTATAATGAAATAAACCTGTTAAACTTTTTATCTTCATGTTTGAAAATACAAATCATTGTTCTACTTGTGGTTCTTAACAAAGCTTTGATTTGTCAAGTTCTTTTAAATTAAAGAAGTTTATTAACTCAGCTACTGATCTATCAAGAATAATTCGGTTTATGGACTTTCTTACTTGAATAACACCATTAGTGTTTGGTTTTGGCTGAGAAATTATGGTGAGAGAACTTGATGTTGAATCTGGTGGTTTTTCCTTGATATGTTCTTTACCTGAAACAACTCTCAAGAACAAGTGCATTATATCTGAGTTTAAATTTATACATATAGACCTTGAAATATTTAAACTCACATTGATGGTGTTAGCTAGTTGTAGCATCAGTTGCTCTTTCTTCACTAAGGCTTCTCCTTTCTCATTTTCCATTAGACAATTCAATTGTAGAATCTGCTCTCCTTGAAGCTTTTTATCTTTTCTTTTTGTCCTTTCTTCTTGTCTTATTCTTGCATCAATACTTATTGGTAAAGACAAGTGCATGAATCTAGAATTGATAATTAAGCTATCACTATTTTTAAATTTTTCTGTTTTCTCTTCTAGTGAAGTTTCTTTCAACATTTTCTTAGTAGGACAAGTTGCAGCAAAGTGTCCTTTCTGGTGACATTTATAACATGTTGAATCTTTAAAATTTACAGAGTTAGAAGACTTACCTTGGCTTGGTGTATCTTGCAACTTAGGTAGAGAATGGGAGCTTGTTGTTGCCTTGGGTGCAACTCCTGATTCTTCACTTCTCATTGCTTCAACTTTAAAACTCTGCTTTTTTCTCTGCTTTATCCTCCTTCAAATTTAAATCTTGCATTAGTTGTTGGAGCTTTATCTGTAGTTCTGGCGTGAATAGGGGTGGAGATGTTGGCTTTTGCTGATCCTTCTTTGCTGGAAAGATCTTCTTAACCTCTGTTTGACTTGGTGAAGTCTTTGTAGACATTTTCTTGGGCTCAAAAAAATAATCATTCTTTTGCTTAAGAGTAGACTTCGGTTTTGCTCTCCTTGTTGCTTGGCATTAGGGCTGCGTAGTGGTGCCCTTGCAGTCTTGATACTTTTTTTACAAACTCTCTATACATCCTTGCTTTAAGGTCTCCCCAATCTAGTACTGGTTTGCTATGGAAACCTGTACAATCTTTTAACCACCATTTGTAAGCATCTCTAGTAAGTGCTTCAATGGCATATGATAGCTTATCTTTCTTGGGGATGTTGTTGGATTGCAGCCACTGCTTCATGTAGGTTTCCCATTTGAGATAATCTTCAGGGTTCTTGCTACAACCTGAAAAGGTTAGTGACTTGATATTTGGAATACTTCTTTTGCTGAGTTGCTTCTTTGGGCATGTTGGTGATCTTGATAGAGCTGGTGCTCTATATGAGATAACTCCATAGCTAATTGGCTTCTCTGCCCTCTTGGGAGTATTATATTCTTCATATAAATCCTCCTCTGAATCTTCTTCGCACCTCAATGTACTGGAACTTCTTCTATAGTAGTCTGATGGTTTTGGATCCATTTCCTCCTCATATGTTTCTTCTCCAGCCTCAGAACTTGAGTAGTCTTCTTCTGTCCATGGTTCTTCTTGTTTAACTTTGTACCTTGTCCATGGTTCTTCTTCTTCCATTGCTTGTTTAACTTTGTACCTTGTAAAATGATAAGAAGAATATATCAATTCGAAATTGTTCAAAAGTTTGGCCACAAGAAGTTAATAAATGTAGACCATAGAACAATGAATAACAAATTTTAAAAATAAAATCTGCAAGCAATCCCTTTCCTTAGGTACAATAGTCAAAACGATCTTTAGCAATTAGAGTTGAACAAACAAGCTCTTGCAATTAAAAATAAAGTTCAAAATGCAAATGAGACTCAAATATGTTAACTAAATGTACGCTTCTACTTAATGCAAATTATAATGGACCAAAAAAATGTTTCAATGAGAGAAATGATAACAATGCAATTCTAATGGTCTAATGTAATGATATGATTTTTTTTTTGTGGTTTTCGGTATTGTAAAAGTGCAACAAATGGAACCTAGATGCAATGACTAAATACAAATCAAATTCAAATAAGATAACAATTGCAATGACAAGAACAACAATTTTTTTTTTTTAGATGAAACAAAATATTCAGAAAATAAGCAAAACAATTTTTTTTTTTTTATAGATTTTCGATTTTATTAAAAATTCAAATAAACAGAAATAAACTAAACAAAGCAATTATTTATGGGATTTGTTTTTTTATTGATGAATGAAATGAAATAACAACAGAAATTAAAAAATAAGGGTTGGAATAACACAACCTGATGGATAGGAGCTTTTGAAGCTCTGATACCAGATGACACAAGATTGAGAATCACTCCACAACCTTAGGACAAAGGTGACCAAGAACTGATCAACAATCTGATTGGCGGAAGTGGTTGAAGGTAGCAACGGTGGTGGAAATGTGATTGACTCTCTCAATCCTTCGATGACTGACTCACTCAGCCTTTGGAACTAGACTTGCCTGAACCTCACAAACACTTCTATTCCAAGAATCAATAGAAACAAATGAATCACTCAAATGAATCTAAAGACAAATATTTAAACAAAGACACTCTTTGAATAAAAGGAAGAATACACTTTATATTTTCTTGGTTGATTGAAAGGTGAATTACAATGAAATACTAGATGAGCTTATATAGTTGCTCAGTATACGTTCTACACATTAATTTTAAGAGAAAATTATGTAAAAATCGTAAAAGAATCAAAAGAGAGGTTTAAGGGATTTTGAAGCCCTTTTGATGGGTGATGATAAATGGACTGAATCAAGAGATTCTTTGCTGACTTTGTATCTGGATGGCTTGTGGGTGTAAGTGAGCTTCTTTGGGACATTTTTCCTTTTCCAATAATCATGCAAAAGGCTGATATATTGGCTAGAATTTTGCTGTTGTAGTTTGATGCAAATCTGCTCCAAATGGGGTAACTTAAGTTTAAATGTGATCCGCCTGATCTGGTGTGGTCTGGTGCAGCATAATAGGTGTGGATGTGTAGATAATAACCCCAAAACATTGTAGCTTTGAATGTTTGGTCGTTGATGATTGATGACTCCAAGTGTGAACGCTTATGGATATGGTAAGTTTGTGAACAAGAGGATGATCCTATGGTTTCTGGTGTATGAAAAGCTGATAGTTGACTCTTCTGGACGCTTGGACAAGTCTTCTGAATATTTAGATGTATCTCCTGGTCGCCAAAGCCTTCTTTGTAAGTGATTAAACTCGTGACCTTCCAAATAAGGCAAGTATGGCTATATATCGTTCTACATTGCCATTACAGTCGAGTTTAGTCTTAAAGACCCACTTACACCCGAACGCTTTGTGTCCTTTAGAAAATGGAATAATATCCCAAACTTCATTCTTAACCATCGAATCTAATTCATCTTTACTGGCATCAATCTATTTATTAAAAACCCAAGATCGAAACCTTTTTAACCCTTTAATCCTCTCAACCCCAAACCCAAAGGAACTACTCGCTACACATAGAGTAAATCAAGCAAAGCATATGAAACAAGACGATGAACATGAAAAGAAAACTAGATTGAACAGAAACAATTCGAATACAAAAGCTTAAGAGAAAAACGAGTTTCAACAATGGTGTTCTTCACGAAAATGAGAGAGAAAACATAAGGAAAAAGATAAGGATCTGAAAAGTTCTGGGAAAAAGGACGTCGCCGCCTTCCCAAAACGTCGAAACAACCCAATGGTCCCCCCTTCGCTAGCAGCCAAAAACGGTTGAAAGGACAGAGATCGACGTCAAGATCGAGTGGTTCTCTCGATCATATCCGGACATTGTGTCTTCGGCTCGATCTGGGTCTCGATCTTTATCGGCGAATCGAGTGTTGCATCCGATCTCGGTATCGATCTTCAGCTGGATCGAGTGGTGTACTCGATCTAGCTCTCGCTCTGCATAGCGTCATTTACGTCCGTACCGATTGATCGATTGCTTCACTCGATCTCTGCCTCGATCATTCTTCTGGTCGATCAACTCCTAGATCAACCGGCCATACTCGATCTGCTCCTCGATCTCTGGTCCTTAGCATATATCCGAGCTCCCACGAACTGCTACATCAGCCTCAACACGTCCACGAACCTCCACGACTCCAAAGCAGCCAGAAATAACCTGAATGTGATGCAAAATGCAAGGAAAATGCGTATGCTGATGCAAGAATGCTCTAGGACCCTAAGTGATGCAATCTAACCTAAAACATGATACAAATGCATGAAAAGCTAACTAATGAGTATGCAAAATGTATGCAATATGCAATAACATCACAAGCTATCAAATCACTCTCTTTCTGCCCAAGTTAATATGGGGTATAGAAGCCGGTGTCATAACTTGGTGTGAATCTCGAAGTTTTCTGGTTTCTCCTCACCGAGGTCCTCATGCCGGTGCAATACCCCGGTCTGAGGCACCATATCCCCTGTCTGGTTCACTCCGGGGTGATGATGTCGGTGCACACCATGGTGTAACCCAGTGACTTCCTTCTTCATTCCTTCTTAGATTTCCCATGACTTGCGAGTAAGTAATCCTGATATTCAAATTTCTAAAACAGAATAACTAAGTGCAAAAACAAGTATATACAATGATAAACATGGGAATACCTTCCAAGTGTGCTTGTTTTACATCTCTTAGTTTGATGTTTAACCTGGTCATTCTTGTTGCGAAGGAGAAAGACAGATGGATATCTCTTCTCCCACTGGTTCAGATACCAAGTAGGGCTTTAGTCTATGCTCATTCACAATGAGACCTTCTTCATTTTTGCAAAATAGAGTGACTGCTCCATATGGAAGCACTTCCTTGATTTGGAAAGGACCAGACCATCTTGATTTTAGCTTCCCCGGAAATAGGTTTAGTCTTGAGTTGTAGAGGAGGACATTGTCTCCTGCCTTGAAGGTCTTAGTTCTGAGCTTCTTGTCATGGAAGACTTTGGTCCTCTCCTTGTAGATTTTATAGCTTTCAAAAGCTTCTAGGCTTGTTTCTTCCAGCTCAAGGAGGTTCATCAGTCTTTTCTCCTGAGCTGATTTGATGTCAATGTTCAACAGTCTGATTGTCCAAAGTACCTTGTACTCAAAATCTACAGGAAGGTGGTAAGCTTTACCATAAAGTAGTGAAAAGGGAGACCTTCCAATAGGTGTTTTAAAGGCTGTTCCGTATGCCCATAGCGCATCATCCAATTTTTCTGACTAGTCCTTCCTTGTAATGCCAACTACCTTCTCTAGAATGGCCTTGATTTCCCTGTTGGATACTTCTACCTGCCCACTTGTTTGAGGGTGATATGGTGTGGCCACTTTATGCTTAACTCCATTCTTTTTCAAGAGGTTCTCAAAGACCTTGTTGATGAAGTGGCTCTCCCCGTCGCTGATCACTACTCTTGGAGTATCAAACCTTGGGAAGATGATGGACTTGAAGAGCTTGAGTGCAACTCTTGCATTATTGGTGGGACTTGCAATGGATTCCACCCACTTGGTTACATAATCAACAGCCACCGGGATATACTTGTTGCCATATGATGATGGAAATGGCCTCATGAAATTAATTCCCCACACATCAAATGATTATACTTCAAGAATGGGTTGTTGGGGCATCTCATCTCTCTTTCCTATATTGCCTTTCTTCTTACAGACATCAAAGGAGGATATGTGGGTGTGGGCATCTTTAAACAATGTGGGCCACCAGAAACCAGCTTATAGTACCTTTGTTGCTGTCTTGATGGCTCAAGTAGTAATCTGATCTTTGAAAGAGCTCCGCGGTATATGGTACTCAAGAGGGTCTCTTCACTGAAGCCATGGTGAGGACAGGCTATAGTATAATCCTTGAAGCGCTCCATAGCCTCATTGAATGACTCATTCTGTCTTTGAGTAAAGCCACTGATCTCACTTCACAACCTTGCTGTCCGAGAGCTTGAGAAAAACTTTGAGAGGAAAGCTTTCTTACAGTCAGCCCAAGAAGTGATATTGCCTTGGTGAAGAGTCTTTCCCAATGTCGCGCTTTGTCACCGAGGGAAAAGGGAAACAAACGCAGCTTGAAGCTGTCCTCCGAGATGCCATTTATCTTAAGCATTCCACAAAGCTGCTCAAAGTTGTCTAGATGCGCCAATGGGTCCTCTAAAGCTAACCCATGAAACTTGTTATTTTGCACCATCTGAACAAACCCTGGCTTGATCTCGAAGTTGTTATTCTGGACCGGTGGAGGAGTGATCCCAAAGCGGTTGTGATGCGTATTAGGAGCATCTCCAGCACCAATGATCCGTGGGGGTCTAGCCGCGTGGATGGGGTTTCCATTACCCCTTCCTACAGCACCGTGAGCTGGTGGAGGTCCTTCAGGATGTTCTTGCTCAGCCATTGTTGCAAAGTCTACTGAACCGGCTTGAACAATCTCCTCAAAAGCTCTAGCTTGCTCTCTTGCTCTTCTTGTTCTTGAATGTCCGAGTTGGTGAATATTGTCCAGGGGAGATAGTAGATTGTTGTTACCCCTGGAGCGTAGGTTCATGTACCTGAAAGACACAAGTGTGAAGAGAAAGAGATTAGTAACCAAACTTAAAGTAAAGGCTTAGTCTTTACTAAACCCCAAATCTTAATGCTTCCTAGCAACCTAAGATGGCAACGGCGCCATTTGATAACAGGTTTTTACTTAGCAATGCAAGCAGGAGAGGTTATCAAAACTAAAATGCAACACTGAGATGTAGTATAACATGCAAGTGAGGTATCAATCCACACCTAGGAGCAGGAAGTATCACTAAGAATGCAAGGGAATGAGCAAATCTAAGCGAAATGGATAAATGATTGGTAAATTCAAGGAAAACTAAATGCAACAATCTAATGCAATGCAAAACAATTTTAAAATCCCAGGAAGAGGGTTTACTACCACGAGGAACAAGCAAAAGATGAAAAATGCAAAGCTACTAAAAACTAAAAATCGACCAGTGAATCGACCACAGGATCGAGCACTGGATCGAGCAGAATGGTTTGATCAAATAAACAACTTGAAGCAAATGACTTCTAACGAACAGGATGGGAGCTAAATGGCAAGCGAATGATTAACAGAGATTTAAAACACTAAAAAGAAGGGTCCAGGGTCGAGGGTCATATTCAAGGGTCTCAAAAGTTTAAGATTTGGTTTGAAAACACTTAAATCTACTCACTTTGTGAGGTTCTCTAGGCCTTGAAAACAAAACAAGAACCATCCATGGCATGTGGTATGGTTCACTTCCTCAATCTCTTCTCCAAACCCATGGCGTTTGGTGGAAAAAGAGATCGAAGAGCAAGAAAGACAGATTTCAAATATTGACCTAACTAATCCCCTAAACAACCATGGCATGTGGGAAAGGAAGGATTAGCCTCTAGGATCTGGTTTTCCAGGACATCTGAATCTTGTCAAGGTAAGACAGCCTTTGGGTCATAGAGACCTTTTCCAAGGCTCTCTAGGCTTTAAGATCACAAGATCCTAGAAGAGAAGGTATGAAGAACAAAGAAAACACAAAGCAATAAATAAGAAACTAAGCATGATTAATGATTGATAAAAAGAAAACATGCTTGATAATCAAATATTCAAAAACTAAAGAAAGCTTAAGTTGCAATGGCGAAATCGCCTAAGGTAGAGGATAACAAAAAGCAAAAGACAGAATTGAAGATAATGAAAGCGAATGGCTGCTTTTGCCAAAAATGGCTAAACCGTTAGCTGGTCCCCCCTTCGCTAGCCGCCAAAGACAGCTGGTCGGATAAGGTTTGTCTGGGATCAGGCTGGAAGCTCGATCTGGCTCTCGATCTTTGTCCTGGATCGGATGGCTTGGGTCGATCTCTGAGTCGATCTTGTGTCGATCGGGTTGGAAGCTCGATCTGGTTCTCGATCTGCATGGCGTCATTTACGTCCGTACTCCAGATCGATCTCCTCTCTCGATCCTTCCTCTTGAATTGACTTGGTGCACTCGATCTTCTGGTCGATCTCATCTAGATCGACCTGCCTTGCTCGATCCGCTACTCGATCTCGGGTCCTTAGCTGAATGGTTGAGTTCTACAAGCGTCCATAAGCTTCCTCACGAGCCTTAGCACGTCCACGAATCCTCCAAAGCTCCAAAGTGTCCAAAAACAACCTGAATATGATGCATAATGCAAGAAACATATGAATGCTAATGCAAAAGTGCTCTAGGGCCTAAAATGGTGCAAACTAGCCTAATATGCAAGGTGAATGCATGAGAAACTATCCTAAATGTATGCAAAATACACAAAATATATAGTAATATCAATAGTTTACAAAATAATATTTTTAAAAAATTAAACTAAATTATTAATACAGACTCGCGCGTAACGCGATTTATAAACCTAGTCTATACTATATAAAAGTTGATGGCATAGTGTATTGAGAACGTCCACATAGGATTTAAAAACTCGATATGATTGGTCCACATCAGCAATTTTTATTAAACAAAAAAATGTTAAGTATATATGATTAAAACCTTAATTTCATTTTAATCATGGAAAAATTAAATAACAAAGTTTAAGTAACAAATAAAAAAGAAAATTATGTTAAAAAATCAAAAAATAGTATCCTTTAAAATAAAATAGAAATTTTTTTTCAAAAGAATGAAACTAAAAAAAACAACCAATATCATTAAAGTTCAAACTTATAATATATATTCAGAAAATTCTAGCTTCTAAATCAATTGACCAGAAAATATAAAACATTGATTTCGCTTTATAGATGGAAAAATCAAAATAAAAAAGCTTAAGTAACAAATAGAAAAGAAAATTGTGTTAAAAACCAAAATATAGCATCCGTCAAAATTTAAAACATTAATTTCATTTTATAGATGGAAAAATTAAAATAAAAAATGCTTAACTGACAAAATTAGAAAAAACAATTATGTTAAAAAACGAAAAACAAATAGTATCTTTCAAAATAAAAAGAAAATTTGTTTTCAAAGAGATAAACTAATAAAAAAACCAATATCATAAAAGCTCAAACTTATAATGTAGATTATGAAAATTCTAACTTATAAATTAATTGACAAAAAAATGAGGACGTCCACTTATGATTAAAAAATTCGATATGAATGCTTCACATCAGCAATTTTTATTAAACAAAAAAATGTTAAGTATGATTAAATTTTTTATTTCGTTTTAATCATGGAAAAATTAAATAACAAATATAAAAGAAAATTATGTTAAAAACCAAAAAATAGAAGGGAATCTTGCAAAAATGACCCATAAATTCAAGTCAATTGCTAAACTAACCTCTCATTTTACCACATTTGAAATTAACCACTTTATTTCACTTATATCCTTATCAGTTCTATTTATTCACGAAAATGCTATTAGATTATTGTTTTTTTATTATAATTTCTGAAATCTATTTTACCAAACAATCTTCATCTTCCTCACTTATTCACGAAAATGTCATCACCATCAATTCATTCAACCACCATTTTCAACAATTTTGAAGCTTTTATTGCTTCAAAGACCCATTTTTTAGCTTTGTAACCTCATTTCCTCTTCTCTTAACCTTCTATTCTTCCATTTTTTCACCATTTTCAGCACAAAAACTCTCTAATCTTAAATTTTGAAACTTGATGTTTTAATATATTGCCATATTTGGTGATTTGGTCTGGCAAATCGTTTGGGCTTGTTTGGTGGTGGCTGGAATCAAAGAAATTGGTGGTTGAATAAGTTAAATAACACTGGTAGGTGATTTTTCAGTCAATTTTCGTGAGTTTTCAGATCTCTGCCGTGAAAATAGTCTTCTTAAGAAGTCTACTGTCGGTAATAAACTTCAAAAGAAGTCTGCTGGTCAACACACAGGTTAGTTTTGCAATTGACCGGGTGTACCAATTTCTGACAGTAGACTTCAGTTGAAGTCTACGCCATTTCCTTTGACAACAAAAAAAAAAGTGTAAACTTCAAAAGAAGTCTACGTAAAAAAGGGTTAGTTTTGTAATTGACCAACGTTTGACTTTTACGTAAGAAGTCTACTCACAAAAGTAGACTTCTTCAGAGAAGTCTACTTTGAAAGTAGACTTCTTAGAGGTTAGTTTTGCAATTGACCAATGTTAACTTTTTCGAGTAGGCTTCGCTTGAAGTCTACTTTTCCGAGTAGACTTTGTTTGAAGTCTACTTTCTGAGTAGACTTCAAAAAAAGTCTACTCGAAAATAAATTCAATGTTTGGTCAACCCCAAAACTAACCCAAGTAGACTTCGTTTGAAATCTACTTTTGAAGTAGACTTCAAACGAAGTCTACTTTGAAAAGTCAACATTGGTCAATTGCAAAACTAACCTCTAAGAAGTCTACTTTAAAAGTAGACTTCTCCGAGGAAGTCTACTTTTGCAAGTAGACTTCTTACGAAAAAGTCAAAGTTTGGTCAATTGCAAAACTAACCTTTTTTACGTAGACTTTTCGAGTAGACTTCTCGGAAAAAATTGAAACAGGGTGATCTAAAACTGTTGATCAAATCAAATAATATAATTAAAAATTTGTTGACTATTTGACAGAAGACATGTGAAAGAAAAAAAATTTTGGTCTTACGATTGTTTTAGTAAGTGTACTTACATTTGTATCAGTTTTACATGTTTATATTATATATATTTGGTAAAATCAAGTTTCTTGTTTTATTTGGTATTTAGCTTATTAGTCCGTAGACTTCGTTTACAGTCTGCGACATTAATTTTTTTTAAATTAATTGATCAGATATTTGTAACAAATAAAATTTATTCTTTGACTCTTAAGTGTGTATTATTTATTGTTCTTACTTATGTAGGAGTTTGACATGTTTATTTGTTATAGTTTAGCTTTAATTAGTTTTTTTGCTCAAATTGGTATTTAGCTTATTAGTCAGTAGACTTCACTTGAAGTCTACATAGTAGATTTTGTTTGCAGTCCGCGACATTAATTTTTTATAAATTTAATTGATCAGATATTTGTAACAAATAAAATTTATCATTTGACTCTTAAGTGTGTGATATATTGTTCTTGCTTATGTATAAGTTTGATTTTTTTTTTGTTACAGTTGAGCTTTAACTAATTTTTTTCTTTTATTTGCTATTTAGCTTAATAGTCCGCAGACTTCATTTGAAGTCTACATAGTAGACTACGTTTGCAGTCTACTTTTTCGACAATGATTTCTAATGTGGTTTGAATTTTGTTTTCTTACAGAGAATTGTTCACATACCCACTGTTTATTAAGAATGTGTGAAGAAAGACTAGTTGTGGTATTTCTAAGTAGTTTTACATTTTTTTTTGTTATGAGTTTTACATGTTTTTGTATAGTTAAATTGAATTAATTTTCTTGTGTTATTAGAGGTTCAAAGATGGTGATGACTAAATCTGACATAGAAGTCTGCATATGAAATCTGAATATGATAAAACACACATAATTTAAGAATATATAAAAATAACATTAATTACAATCCAACTTTACATATAAAGTAGACCTTCTAATCAAACAAACATTTAAAGATCACTAATTATAAATCTTAAATTTAGCATATAAAAACAAAATATCTGAAATAGATGTATGTGACTGAAGTCTGCTCGAGAAGTCTGCTCGAGAAGTCTACTCGAGACATCTGCAGCTGAAGTCTGCTTCCAACAAAAACAAAAGAGAAATAAATAAGCTCAGGCCTGCACAATAAGAAAAAAAAATGTTAAAATTCATATTTGAACAAAATCTGCTATATTTACAAACATCATATCTGCAGAAAAAAGGAAAAAAAGAAATCAGCTATGCAACAAAAAAATTATAGATCTGCAACAAAATAAACAAAATTCAGATCTGCAACAAAATAAACAAAATCAGATCTGCAACAATTAAAAATTCAGATCTACAAAAAAAAAAAATCAGATTTGCAACAACAAAAAATTCAGATCTACAACAAATTCTACAAAATTTATACCATAAGAAGCGCATATTTGCAAGAATAAACTCAGATCTACAACAAAAAGCTCAAATAAGCACTAATAAACCCAAATTTACAATATGAACACAAAACAAACAACAAAAGAAACACAAAACCACAGATTTGCTTACCATCACTATAATTGAGATAGAGAGGATGGAGGATAGAGATGGGTTTGATGGCAAGAGAGGAAGGAGAAGAGATTCATGGCCAGAGAGGAGGTAGAGGAGAGAGAGGCGTTTTTAGAGGGAGAGAAAAACTTTATTTTTAACCCAATTAGGTTAATCTCCTTATATATGTAGAAAAATTTTCGGTTAAGTAGACTTCTTAAGAAGTCTACTGAAGAAGTCTACTCGAAAAGTCTACTTCGGTATATTTTTTCGATTTCGATTCCCGCCTAATTTGTTCCGATTCCCGCCCAATTTGTTAAATAATTTTGATTTCCCGCTATGTTTTTTTTTAAGTCTACTAGAGAAGTCTACTGGAGAAGTCTACCTGAGAAGTCTACTGCATACATATGTTTTCTGTAGTAGACTTCTTTAGTAGACTTCTAAGGGGTTGTATGTTTTCTAGTTAATTTTCTTTCTGCATTTAAGTTGATTCATTTGTATGAAATTTTGTTTTATATACATGTAAAATATATATGTCTTACTTATGTTTACCAATTTTTTAGAAATTTATTTATTTTATATTTTCTAATTAATTTTAAAAAAATGAATTATGTAGTAGACTTCTTTTGAAGTCTACATACAACGATTGTAGACTTCTTACGTAGATTTCTCGAAGGATAAAATCGTAACTGTGGCAGACGTTTTTTGTTTAGTCACAAAAGACTGAGCTGTAATTTCAGTACCACTTTGAGTTAGTTTTGCCAAACATTCAATAAGGGGTCTACATATTGAGAAAAAATCAACTTTTAGGTTATAAAGAGGAATTTCTCCAAAATTGAATCCTTAAAAATAAAATAGAAACTTGTTTTCAAAAGAGTTAAACTAACAAAAGAAAACCAATATCATAAAAGTTCAAACTTATAATATAGATTAGAAAAATTCTAACTTTTAAATTAATTGACCAGAAAATATAAAACATTGATTTCCGTTTATAAATGGAAAAATCAAAATAAAAAAAGCTTCAGTAACAAACAGAAAATAAAATTGTGTTAAAAAAACCAAAATATAGCATCCGTCAAAATTTAAAACATTAATTTCGTTTTATTAATGAAAAAAAATAAAATAAAAAGGCCTAACTAACAAATAGAAAAGAAAATTATGTTAAAAACCAAAAAAAAAAAAATAGTATTCTTCAAAATAAAATGAAAAATTGTTTTCAAAAGAGATAAACTAACAAAAAAACCAATATCATAAAAGCTCAAATTTATAATGTAGATTAGAAAAATTCTAACTTCTAAATTAATTGATAAGAAAATAAATAAATAAATCATTAATTTCATTTTATAGATGGAAAAAAAAATCTTAAGTAACGAATAGAAAAACAAATTATATTAAAAAAACCAAAATACAGTATCTCTTGAAATTAAATGATAATTTAATGTAAAAAAGTCAAACTAACCAAAAAATTAATATCGTAAAAGTTAAAACTTATAGCGTATATTAGAAAAATCTAAACTATTAAAAGATGATCATTGCTAAAATATGTCCAAATCCTACCGTGGTATTTACGATTCATGCCATTGGGTTTGCTAGAACATTTCATGATTTCATTAAGGGCATTTCCGACTTGACAAATCCTATGACTAACCAACAAAATATGATTTCGACACAATATTAGAAAACATACAACACATTCGGTCAATTACATCATGAAAAAATAATATATGGCATACACTTTGTTTAGCCGGATTCACCTAAACTGATATTGTGTGACCATCTAATGCGTCGTTGTGGAGAATAATTTCAATTCCCTGTAAACATAACTTCAAAATTCATTGCCAGAAAGAAGAAATATCATGAATCACTTTGAGCACACAACTATTAACAACCATCGTAAATTGATTGTTGAATCTAAATCAAATCCTTTTTGCGTCCTTCAACTACTAACAGAGGATATTTAGTAGGGAAGATCTGTTCTTATTATATTAACTAACGAAAATCGTATAAACAGTTCTTAAACGGTCGCAAAATTCAGATTCAATACATCTTAACTGATATCAACTTCAAACCAAATTCAGATTCAATACATCAAACTCAGATTCAATACATCTTAACTTCTCTTAAAAACCGGTTTATCTAAACCTCAAAACAAGAATAACATTCAAATTCGATCATATCTACATCAAAACTATTAAAATCCCAAAAAATCGTCGAGTATTTGCAAATTCTCAAAACAGTAATAACAGATATTCGTTTTAAATGTACTTCACATATATAACTATCTTATTTACGTAATTAGTTAGAAGTAAAGATATTATAGTATTAAAAATCTTGGAGATAATTGGTAGTTAATCATATCTTCTTAAATATAATTTTAAATCCATATCTACGCATATCTTCACAGAAACTAATAAGATGTCCTATGGTATATTCTTAAGCAGTTATAGAAATTAGTTATAGTTCAAAATATTTAAGCAAAAAATTTGATCGATTATCATCAACTCATACCGAAAATGACTCTAACTAATTTTGTACTAAAAATATATGAGAATATATGCTATTCCTCTTATATACAGGCTCACTAAATACTAAGCTAAGTATTATTCTCGATTCTCAAAATTCAAAACCCGAAAAATGAGTTCTCTGATTGTTTTCACTAACCTAGCCGATGTCAAACCATTCAAGTCATCCTGGCGAATCCGAGTGAAAGTCCTCTACTCATGGAAGCAGTACACGGTCCAGTCAGGTCAAACGTTGGAGCTGATTCTTGGTGATGAAAATGTGAGTGTATTAATATTTGTTAATCAAAACTAAACAGCTTATTGAAAGGTTGAAATACTGCATAATAATTTTAACGTCACCTTTTGTAGGGTACTTTGATACACGCATCGTGTAAGAAGACATATATGAGCCGTGTTAAACGGTTGGTTCCAGTAGGAGAATGGAAAATCATTGAGAACTTCTCTTTGACATCTGCATCTGGTCAGTATCGTCCTACTAAGCACAATTACAAGATATCGTTCACAGACAATACTACAATCACGAAGTGCAGTGTCAAAAGCAACTTAGAATTCATCAATCTCGTGGACTTTGGCACTATTCTAAGTGGTACCCTTAACCACAGCTTCTTGGTTGGTAAGTCGAATTTAACAGCCAATTTATTTGATCGGTAAAATATCATTCTTGAAATATCGTCAGTTTAGTTATATGGTTGTTCACTAAATGTTTTGAGTTAACTGCCTACTGATATTTTTTTATTTCACAGACGTGATTGGCCAAGTTATTGACGTGGAGGATATTGAAACTGTCCAAGTCAACGGGAAGGAGAGGAAAAAGATTGAAATCGAGCTACGAGATACTAAGTAATTGTTCCCTAAAACCCGATATATTTATCATTATCTAATGAATGTATAAATATCTGATAATCTGCGCAACTTATTCATCATGGTAAGTATCGACTGACACTGTTTTCAATTTTTTAGTGATGATCGAATGCCATGTTGTTTGTGGGAAAGATGTGCTGATCAACTTTGGACAAGTTGCCAAGAAACAACTGGAAAAATTGTTATATGCCTAATCAGATTTGCTAAAATTGGACATTACAGAGGTATGTTTTCTAATAACTGACCTCGCTAGGGTTTGGATATAGAATTGCAGAATTTCATTCTCCTGTATGGTCCTCTTCATAGGCAAACTTCAAATTACAAATGCATTCGATACATCCAAGCTCATGATGAATCCTCTTTTACCTGAGGTTGCAGAATTCATGAATGCGTAAGTGTGGTTTATTCAATCGAATATAATGCACTAACGATATTTGATATATCATGGTTTTTATGGATTTTTTACCATGATATAAGTCCTGTTTATAGAGTCTTTTTGGTATTTTTCGAGTTTTTTTGAGTCTTTACAGGTTTGGATATGTTTGGAGCTTATTTGGAAATATTGGAGCATTCTGGAGCAAAACAAAAGATGTTCCTGAAGAAATCAAGTCGTGCAAAAATTGTACACTATCGAGCAGAAATTGTGCAGTGCGCGTACAAATCCTGTGTCGATCAACACTAGGGTCTTGGTGACACCAAAAGTGCACAAATCCTGCCCGAGTTTTTAAAGATTTCTGAAGACTTACAAGTTCACCCAGAAGTTTTATATATTTGCAGTTTTGCCCCAAATCGTGTTTTGGGTCTATTAAAAGATTTTTATGGTCATTGTTTAGACCTAAGCTTTATTTAGAGAGAGATTTTTAGAGAGATAAATCATTCTCCTTTAGAGAAGATTTTAAACTCCCTTATTTCTTCTACTGATTTCTCTTATGCTTTCTATTCAAATTATGATTTGTGTTTCATTGATCATGTCTTAGTAGTTTGCTTGTTAGGTTTAGGGTTTTTCAAAGTTGATGATGAATTGCTAGGCTGAATTGAATTGTTAGGATAAATTCATTAGATTTCTTCATCTGAATTTATGTTTATTGCTTATTCTAGCTTCGCGACCTAGAATATGATATTAGGTTGATTAATAGATGCGAAAGTATTGTTAATCACCAGAACTGATCTTAGATGAGCAAAATTCCTATCTGCAAAGGAATTTGGCTTAGGATTTTGTGAACAATTGAACCTGATTTTAACGCTTGTTTGAATTGATAGGATTTGCAAAAGAATTTGGGATTCTAGGATTTAGACATAGAAAATCTCTGCAGCGGAAGTTGATTGATTTTATATTAGTGTTTCAAGTTCAAGAACAGTGCTTAATAAACTCCTAACATTCTGTCTAGATTTGCAATTCGGATTCACCTGCGAAATTCCCAAAGCCAAGCATTTGTCTCTTTGATTTAAAACCTTCGAAATCGATTTGTTGCTTTCTCTATATTACTTGCTTTTCATTCATTTAGTTTTCCTTAGCTTGATTTGAACCTGAAATTTATTGTGCAACGATCCTAAGTCTCTGTGGATTCGATACCCTATGTACTACAATTGACCTCTTAATTTGAGAGAGTATCTCTAGGGATAATTTAAGCATATCAAATTTTGGCGTCGTTGCCGGGGACTTAATCGTTGCCTATAGATTTTAGTTTTAGAATCTTGTCTAAGTTTTTATTTTTGTTACTAATATTTTCTTGTTTTGTTTCAGGTGCATGCCTAATCGCATTACTCGAAGCAACAAGGAAAAGGAGCTGATTGATTTGGACAACCAGACATTAGCACGTTTGGAGCGAACAAACAGGAAAGCAACCAAACCTGTTAAGATGGTTGCTCCATTGGTGCTGATTCAAGGTGAAGATGGTCTGCTGTATGATGCAGAGGGTAACAGGCGAAATGAAGAAGGACAGCGACTTGCTGATGATGGGACTGTGATAGTTGAGCAAGCAGGAAACGCTGTTGGGCGTTTTGTTCAGCGCACTTTGGGTGATTAGAACAGACCAGACCAGTTTTACGCCAACAGAGCTGCAATTCGCCTTCCTGCATTCCAGAGAAACAATTTTGAGCTGAAGCCTGCCTACTACCAGCTTGTGGGTCAGCATCCTTTTCATGGCCTTCCACATGAGCATCCCATGGACCACATAGAGAGGTTTGAGGATTTGGCAACCAGCATTAAAGCTAATGGAGTCAGTAATGATTTTTTTGTTCTGCAAGCTGTTCCCTTACTCTCTTGGTGGAGATGCAGCTTACTGGCTGAAACAGTTGGAGCCTGGATCGCTGACTACTTGGGAGGACACCAAGAACACCTTCCTCAACAATCTCTTTGATAATGCAAGGTCTGAAGAGTTCAGAACGAAAATCGCCTCCTTCTCTTAAGGACTAGTAGAAGCTTTCAAGACTGCTTGGTTGAGGTTCAGATCATATCAGAGGGACTGTCCACATCATGGTTTCAATCAGGTACAACTGCTTGGCATTTTCTTCAGGGGCGTTGATTGGAGGTACCAGATGGCTCTAGATGCTGCTAGCAATGGGAATTTCAACTCCAGGATTCCAGCAGATGCTATCACATTGATTGAGAACTTGGCATCTAGCAATAGTATCAAGAATGCAGACTTTGAGAGGCAGAAGAGAGCTGGAAACATGGATGGCAATCAGATTGCTGAGGTGAAGGCTAAGTTGGAATTTGTACACAACCTTCTAGTGGGTAAAAAATCAGTCCAAATTGCTGCTGAAGTGGAGCAATTCGAACCAGCTGGGGAAGAAGCTGTTAACTTCATCAATGGAGCTGGTAATCAGCAAGGATTTGGTTCCTCTTACCAGAAGCCTTTTCAGAGCAACAATTTCACTAGGAACTATGGTTCCTCTTCTTATCAATCACCACCTGCACCATCAGCTGCAAGTAAGATGGAAGCTATGCTTGAACAGCTGCTGGAGGGTCAGCAGAAGATCACAGTGGTCTTTAATGGGAAGATTGATGCCTTGTATACTGATTTGAATGGGAAGTTTGAGTCTTTGAACAGCCATGTCAGAAATTTGGATTCTCAAGTTGCACAAAATGCTGAGTCTGTTAGGAGGCAAGAAGGATTCCTTCCTGGAAAGACTGATACTAATCCAAAGCATTATGTCAATGTCATCACAGTGAGAAGTGTAAAAGAGGTGAATCCAGTGCTGAAGAGTTGTCTTACTGCAGAAACACCCGTGTAAAATTTGTACGATTTTGAGTGTGCAGATCCCGTGTTGATCGACACTCAGGAGGGGTGTCGATCGACACCAGTGCAAATTTACTTCAAATTCTGACTAAGAGTTATCAATCAGGGACGACACGGATCGAGGCAGAAGGTCGACACAAGGTCCTGGTGTCGATCGACACCCTATTCGAAGAGTGCAAAAACTGGGTAGTGACATGCAAAAATTAGGCAACGTTCTGGAAACCAAAACTCAACCTGAATCTATCATAGAACGTGTCTACACTCCTAAAGCTCCAAATCCCCTTCCACCAAAGCATCTAAGGAAGCCTATTAGTGATGAAAAGCTAGCTGATTTTAACAAGAGGGTGAAAAAGATTTCCAGCCACATCTCATTTGCAGAAGCTTGTGAGAGATATCCTTTGGGTAATTTCTTTAAGTATTGCAGAGAAAGTCTTGAAGAGATTGAAGAACTCTTTAACAAAGCAAGGACTACACCGCACCCAATGAAGCAATTGCTTAAGGTTGAAGATCTTGGGATGTTTGTTGTTCCATGCTCCATTGGAGGAGTTGAGTTTGAACATTCTCTCTGTGATTCTGGTTCTAGTGTGAATTTCATGTCAAAGAATATTGCAGAGAAGTTAGGAATTGCTGATATGAATCCTTCTCAGATGACTCTTGCTTTTGCCAACTCTTCCACCACAACTCCATATGGTACAATTCTAGACTTACTTATTCAAGTGGGAGATTGTCTAATACCTAATGATTTTCAGGTTGTGGAGATGGATAAGGATTCTGAAATGCCCTTAATTCTTGGAAGACCATTTATGACTACAGTGGGTGCAGTTGTAGACTTGCCTAATAAGAGAATCTCCTTCTCTAACATTGCTAAAAAAAGTCTTCTACAAGGCCATCCCTCCTAGTGGAACCACCAAACACGTTTCATGCATTACAGTGACCACTAGAGATAAGCTCGCACGTGCTTCTAAGGAAAAACCTTGTGATAAGAGGGAAACTGATGAAGTCAAAGGTGGAAATCCTAATATGACAACAAATGAAGCTAGTAAAAGGGTGAAAGTGACTGAGACAGTGCATAGCAAAAAGATCAAAGAAGATCCTCAAGTGAATTTGATACCTCAGAGCTGTGATGGCAACACAATTGAGTATAAGGTGAAGTGCAAAGGAACTTCAAAGCCTTTCTCAAGGTTAAGAGCAGTTCTTACATCTGAGATGAAGGAGAAAGGACAAGGCGCTGTGAAAGGATTTCTGAGCAGAAATTTGAAGCTGAAAGTGTCTGAATGTGGAGCTTGTTTTGCAACAAGTTTTCATGATCAGCCTGACTAAATTCCAGCATCCAAGTCAAGCTAATGACTGAAAAGAAGCGCTTAGTGAGAGGCAACCCACTGGTAAGTGTATATATTTTGTTTTTCTTTTGTTTTCTAACCTTTAGTTTTGGTTTTAAGTGTTTCTGTTTAAAAAAAATTATATTTCCAGGACTCGAGACGGACGGTTATCGATCGATCGACACCCACCTACTGGTGTCGATCGACACCTTGACGGCACTACAATTCCAAAAGTTCAATCATCCATAACTTTTGCGTTTCTTAACCGATTTGAGTGATTCAAAAGCCTAAACTGGTTGGATTTTTGTGCTCTTTCACATTCTGTTACTCATTCATCCGACCTGCAAATTATGTTTAACGAAAACCTCTGTTCACTGAGTTCGGATTCTTCTTTTCACCTACTTCAGACTTGATAACACTGTGGACAGTGTTGTTTAAGTCTGGGGGAGGTAGTTTCTGACGTTGTGTTTGTTTTTGAGAGTCAGTTTTGAGTTAGTCCAAAAAAATTTTATTGAGTCAAAACTAGTTGGAAACTAGGATCTCTCTCTTGATTGTTTGTGATGATTGTTTCATCTGAGTGACCATTGCTGCATGATTAATACCAATTTCCGACTAATGAAAAATTCTTAGGCTGACCAGTTAACTAGAAACATCTATAGTTCCAGCAAGTCCACTTAACTTGAGCTTCAAAAAGACTAAGTTAGTATGTCTAATATTCATAGAGCTTGATTCCTCATTCATACCTGATAAATTGCCTGCAATGTTTGAAAAGTAATGGTACTCCTCTCCCTTGTTTAAATAAAAAAAGGGAATTAAATGTAATAAATTTGAAATTTTTATATGATTCTCTTTGGGTGAAGGGTAGGAAAATTTCCAATAATCCCAGTATTTCATTTTAAAGAGATGATCACAGGTGGAAGTAAGGTTAGGATTATCCCGTGATACCATTATTTACCTACACCTGAATAATATAATGAAACATAAAGAAAAGAATAAGTCTGGAGGAGAGAAAGAGTACCAAAGGTTGATAGATTGCAATGCATGTTTATTTAGGTATAGTATGGGAATGAATCTAGAAGGTTCTTGAACATTTAGACTGCTAATGAGGTTTAGCAATGATAGTTAATGGACAATGATGTGAATTTATGTGTTGAATCTGGGATGTTGTGAATGTCTAAGGAGAAGTACATGGTGGTTTGATTTGGTTAAAAAAATGCAGTGTGTCGATTACAAGATAAACAGTCAAAGCAATGATCTATGAGAAGGTGTGTTCCCGCGTTTTCAAACCTCGACTCTTTATTTAGTTTTATGTTTGCTTGAGGGCAAGCAAAAGCTAAGTCTGGGAGAGTTGATATATCATGGTTTTTATAGATTTTTGACCATGATATAAGTCATGTTTATAGAGTCTTTTTGGTATGTTTTGAGTCTTTTTGAGTCTTTACATATTTGGATATGTTTGGAGCTTATTTGGAGATATTGGAGCATTCTGGAGCAAAACAGAAGATGTTCCTGAAGAAATCAAGTCGTGCAAAAATTGTACACTGTCGAGCAGAAATTGTGTAGTGCGCGTACAAATCCCGTGTGGATCGACACTAGGGTCTTGGTGTCGATTGACACCAAAAGTGCACAAATCTTGCCCGAGTTTTTAAAGATTTCTGAAGACTTACAAGTTCTCCCAGAAGTTTTATATATTTGTAGTTTTGCCTTAAATCGTGTTTTGGGTCTATTAAAGGATTTTTATGGTCATTGTTTAGACCTAAGCTTTATTTAGAGAGAGATTTTTAGGGAGTTTTTGGAGAGATAAATCATTCTCCTTTAGAGAAGATTTTGAACTCCCTTATTTCTTCTATTGATTTCTCTTATGCTTTCTATTCAAAATATGATTTGTGTTTCATTGATCATGTCTGAGTAGTTTGCTTGTTAGGTTTAGGGTTTTTCAAAGTTGATGATGAATTTCTAGGTTGAATTGTATTGTTAGGATAAAATCATTAGAGTTCTTCATCTGGATTTATGTTTATTGCTTATTCTAGCTTCGCGACCTAGAATATGATATTAGGTTGATTAATAGATGCGGAAAGTATTGTTAATCACCATAACTGATCTTAGATGAGCAAAATTCCTATTTGCAAAGGAATTTGGCTTAGGATTTTGTGAACAATTGAACCTGATTTTAACGCTTGTTTGAATTGATAGGATTTGCAAAGGAATTTGGGATTCTAGGATTTAGACATAGAAAATCTTTGCAGCGGAAGTTGATTGATTTTATATTAATGTTTCAAGTTCAAGAACAGTGCTTAATAAACTCCTAACATTCTGTCTAGATTTGCAATTCGGATTCACCTACGAAATTCCCAAAGCCTAGCGTTTGTCTCTTTGATTTAAAACCTTCGAAATCGATTTGCTGCTTTCTTTATATTACTTGCTTTTCATTCATTTAGTTTTCCTTAGCTTGATTTGAACCTGAAATTTATTGTGCAACGATCCTAAGTCTCTGTGGATTCGATATCCTATGTACTACAATTGACCTCTTAATTTGAGAGAGTAGCTCTAGGGATAATTTAAGCATATCAAATTTTGGCGTCGTTGCCGGGGACTTAATCGTTGCCTATAGATTTAGTTTTAGAATCTTGTCTAAGTTTTTATTTTTGTTACTAATATTTTCTTGTTTTGTTTCAGGTGCATGCCTAATCGCATTACTCGAAGCAACAAGGAAAAGGAGCTGATTGATTTGGACAACCAGACATTAGCACGTTTGGAGCGAACAAACAGGAAAGCAACCAAACCTGTTAAGATGGTTGCTCCATTGGTGCTGATTCAAGGTGAAGATGGTCTGCTGTATGATGCAGAGGGTAACAGGCGAAATGAAGAAGGACAGCGACTTGCTGATGATGGGACTATGATAGTTGAGCAAGCAGGAAACGCTGTTGGGCATTTTGTTCAGCGCACTTTGGGTGATTAGAACAGACCAGACCAGTTTTACGCCAACAGAGCTGCAATTCGCCTTCCTGCATTCCAGAGAAACAATTTTGAGCTGAAGCCTGCCTACTACCAGCTTGTGGGTCAGCATCCTTTTCATGGCCTTCCACATGAGCATCCCATGGACCACATAGAGAGGTTTGAGGATTTGGCAACCAGCATTAAAGCTAATGGAGTCAGTAATGATTTTTTGTTCTGCAAGCTGTTCCCTTACTCTCCTGGTGGAGATGCAGCTTACTGGCTGAAACAGTTGGAGCCTGGATCGCTGACTACTTGGGAGGACACCAAGAACACCTTCCTCAACAATCTCTTTGATAATGCAAGGTCTGAAGAGTTCAGAACGAAAATCGCCTCCTTCTCTTAAGGACTAGTAGAAGCTTTCAAGACTGCTTGGTTGAGGTTCAGATCATATCAGAGGGACTGTCCACATCATGGTTTCAATCAGGTACAACTGCTTGGCATTTTCTTCAGGGGCGTTGATTGGAGGTACCAGATGGCTCTAGATGCTGCTAGCAATGGGAATTTCAACTCCAGGATTCCAGCAGATGCTATCACATTGATTGAGAACTTGGCATCTAGCAATAGTATCAAGAATGCAGACTTTGAGAGGCAGAAGAGAGCTGGAAACATGGATGGCAATCAGATTGCTGAGGTGAAGGCTAAGTTGGAATTTGTACACAACCTTCTAGTGGGTAAAAAATCAGTCCAAATTGCTGCTGAAGTGGAGCAATTCGAACCAGCTGGGGAAGAAGCTGTTAACTTCATCAATGGAGCTGGTAATCAGCAAGGATTTGGTTCCTCTTACCAGAAGCCTTTTCAGAGCAACAATTTCACTAGGAACTATGGTTCCTCTTCTTATCAATCACCACCTGCACCATCAGCTGCAAGTAAGATGGAAGCTATGCTTGAACAGCTGCTGGAGGGTCAGCAGAAGATCACAGTGGTCTTTAATGGGAAGATTGATGCCTTGTATACTGATTTGAATGGGAAGTTTGAGTCTTTGAACAGCCATGTCAGAAATTTGGATTCTCAAGTTGCACAAAATGCTGAGTCTGTTAGGAGGCAAGAAGGATTCCTTCCTGGAAAGACTGATACTAATCCAAAGCATTATGTCAATGTCATCACAGTGAGAAGTGTAAAAAGAGGTGAATCCAGTGCTGAAGAGTTGTCTTACTGCAGAAACACCCGTGTAAAATTTGTACGATTTTGAGTGTGCAGATCCCGTGTTGATCGACACTCAGGAGGGGTGTCGATCGACACCAGTGCAAATTTACTTCAAATTCTGACTAAGAGTTATCAATCAGGGACGACACGGATCGAGGCAGAAGGTCGACACAAGGTCCTGGTGTCGATCGACACCCTATTCGAAGAGTGCAAAAACTGGGTAGTGACATGCAAAAATTAGGCAACGTTCTGGAAACCAAAACTCAACCTGAATCTATCATAGAACGTGTCTACACTCCTAAAGCTCCAAATCCCCTTCCACCAAAGCATCTAAGGAAGCCTATTAGTGATGAAAAGCTAGCTGATTTTAACAAGAGGGTGAAAAAGATTTCCAGCCACATCTCATTTGCAGAAGCTTGTGAGAGATATCCTTTGGGTAATTTCTTTAAGTATTGCAGAGAAAGTCTTGAAGAGATTGAAGAACTCTTTAACAAAGCAAGGACTACACCGCACCCAATGAAGCAATTGCTTAAGGTTGAAGATCTTGGGATGTTTGTTGTTCCATGCTCCATTGGAGGAGTTGAGTTTGAACATTCTCTCTGTGATTCTGGTTCTAGTGTGAATTTCATGTCAAAGAATATTGCAGAGAAGTTAGGAATTGCTGATATGAATCCTTCTCAGATGACTCTTGCTTTTGCCAACTCTTCCACCACAACTCCATATGGTACAATTCTAGACTTACTTATTCAAGTGGGAGATTGTCTAATACCTACTGATTTTCAGGTTGTGGAGATGGATAAGGATTCTGAAATGCCCTTAATTCTTGGAAGACCATTTATGACTACAGTGGGTGCAGTTGTAGACTTGCCTAATAAGAGAATCTCCTTCTCTAACATTGCTAAAAAAAGTCTTCTACAAGGCCATCCCTCCTAGTGGAACCACCAAACACGTTTCATGCATTACAGTGACCACTAGAGATAAGCTCGCACGTGCTTCTAAGGAAAAACCTTGTGATAAGAGGGAAACTGATGAAGTCAAAGGTGGAAATCCTAATATGACAACAAATAAAGCTAGTAAAAGGGTGAAAGTGACTGAGACAGTGCATAGCAAAAAGATCAAAGAAGATCCTCAAGTGAATTTGATACCTCAGAGCTGTGATGGCAACACAATTGAGTATAAGGTGAAGTGCAAAGGAACTTCAAAGCCTTTCTCAAGGTTAAGAGCAGTTCTTACATCTGAGATGAAGGAGAAAGGACAAGGCGCTGTGAAAGGATTTCTGAGCAGAAATTTGAAGCTGAAAGTGTCTGAATGTGGAGCTTGTTTTGCAACAAGTTTTTCATGATCAGCCTGACTAAATTCCAGCATCCAAGTCAAGCTAATGACTGAAAAGAAGCGCTTAGTGAGAGGCAACCCACTGGTAAGTGTATATATTTTGTTTTTCTTTTGTTTTCTAACCTTTAGTTTTGGTTTTAAGTGTTTCTGTTTAAAAAAAATTATATTTCCAGGACTCGAGACGGACGGTTATCGATCGATCGACACCCACCTACTGGTGTCGATCGACACCTTGACGGCACTACAATTCCAAAAGTTCAATCATCCATAACTTTTGCGTTTCTTAACCGATTTGAGTGATTCAAAAGCCTAAACTGGTTGGATTTTTGTGCTCTTTCACATTCTGTTACTCATTCATCCGACCTGCAAATTATGTTTAACGAAAACCTCTGTTCACTGAGTTCGGATTCTTCTTTTCACCTACTTCAGACTTGATAACACTGTGGACAGTGTTGTTTAAGTCTGGGGGAGGTAGTTGCTGACGTTGTGTTTGTTTTTGAGAGTCAGTTTTTAGTTAGTCCAAAAAATTTTTATTGAGTCAAAGCTAGTTGGAAACTAGGATCTCTCTCTTGATTGTTTGTGATGATTGTTTCATCTGAGTGACCATTGCTGCATGATTAATACCAATTTCCGACTAATGAAAAATCCTTAGGCTGACCAGTTAACTAGAAACATCTATAGTTCCAGCAAGTCCACTTAACTTGAGCTTCAAAAAGACTAAGTTAGTATGTCTGATATTCATAGAGCTTGATTCCTCATTCATACCTGATAAATTGCCTGCAATGTTTGAAAAGTAATGGTACTCCTCTCCCTTGTTTAAATAAAAAAAGGGAATTAAATGTAATAAATTTGAAATTTTTATATGATTCTCTTTGGGTGAAGGGTAGGAAAATTTCCAATAATCCCAGTATTTCATTTTAAAGAGATGATCACAGGTGGAAGTAAGGTTAGGATTATCCCGTGATACCATTATTTACCTACACCTGAATAATATAATGAAACATAAAGAAAAGAATAAGTCTGGGGGAGAGAAAGAGTACCAAAGGTTGATAGATTGCAATGCATGTTTATTTAGGTATAGTATGGGAATGAATCTAGAAGGTTCTTGAACATTTAGACTGCTAATGAGGTTTAGCAATGATAGTTAATGGACAATGATGTGAATTTATGTGTTGAATCTGGGATGTTGTGAATGTCTAAGGAGAAGTACATGGTGGTTTGATTTGGTTAAAAAAATGCAGTGTGTCGATTACAAGATAAACAGTCAAAGCAATGATCTATGAGAAGGTGTGTTCCCTCGTTTTCAAACCTCGACTCTTTATTTAGTTTTCTGTTTGCTTGAGGGCAAGCAAAAGCTAAGTCTGGGGGAGTTGATATATCATGGTTTTTATAGATTTTTGACCATGATATAAGTCATGTTTATAGAGTCTTTTTGGTATGTTTTGAGTCTTTTTGAGTCTTTACAGATTTGGATATGTTTGGAGCTTATTTGGAGATATTGGAGCATTCTGGAGCAAAACAGAAGATGTTCCTGAAGAAATCAAGTCGTGCAAAAATTGTACACTGTCGAGCAGAAATTGTGTAGTGCGCGTACAAATCCCGTGTGGATCGACACTAGGGTCTTGGTGTCGATTGACACCAAAAGTGCACAAATCTTGCCCGAGTTTTTAAAGATTTCTGAAGACTTACAAGTTCTCCCAGAAGTTTTATATATTTGTAGTTTTGCCCTAAATCGTGTTTTGGGTCTATTAAAGGATTTTTATGGTCATTGTTTAGACCTAAGCTTTATTTAGAGAGAGATTTTTAGGGAGTTTTTGGAGAGATAAATCATTCTCCTTTAAAGAAGATTTTGAACTCCCTTATTTCTTCTATTGATTTCTCTTATGCTTTCTATTCAAATTATGATTTGTGTTTCATTGATCATGTCTGAGTAGTTTGCTTGTTAGGTTTAGGGTTTTTCAAAGTTGATGATGAATTGCTAGGTTGAATTGTATTGTTAGGATAAAATCATTAGAGTTCTTCATCTGGATTTATGTTTATTGCTTATTCTAGCTTCGCGACCTAGAATATGATATTAGGTTGATTAATAGATGCGGGAAGTATTGTTAATCACCATAACTGATCTTAGATGAGCAAAATTCCTATTTGCAAAGGAATTTGACTTAGGATTTTGTGAACAATTGAACCTGATTTTAACGCTTGTTTGAATTGATAGGATTTGCAAAGGAATTTGGGATTCTAGGATTTAGACATAGAAAATCTTTGCAGCGGAAGTTGATTGATTTTATATTAATGTTTCAAGTTCAAGAACAGTGCTTAATAAACTCCTAACATTCTGTCTAGATTTGCAATTCGGATTCACCTGCGAAATTCCCAAAGCCTAGCGTTTGTCTCTTTGATTTAAAACCTTCGAAATCGATTTGCTGCTTTCTTTATATTACTTGCTTTTCATTCATTTAGTTTTCCTTAGCTTGATTTGAACCTGAAATTTATTGTGCAACGATCCTAAGTCTCTGTGGATTCGATACCCTATGTACTACAATTGACCTCTTAATTTGAGAGAGTAGCTCTAGGGATAATTTGAGCATATCAATATTTCATTGTGCAACTTATATTACCTTAAGTATGTTTTTGTGGTTAATGAAATCTCAGGTAGCTAGATGATGGTCTTGCTCTCACTATTGTTGAGACTCCAAATGATAATAAATTGGTTAAGAAGAAAGAATACTGGGTTAACCTGCAATAGAAGACTATTGAGGAGTTACTAATTACTTCGGAGGTAAAATATTCAGTTGTTTTTTAGAATTATAAGTCATGTAGTCTACAACAGTCCTATATTCTTACAATAAAATATAACTATAGTTATTATTTTCAAGAAATAGGTTGAGAAGTGCAAGATTGTGTGTTCGATCTATGCTATTGACACAGATTGAGGTTGATACTATTTTGGGTGCATAAAATGCAACATAAAGGTTGAAAAACGAACTAAGAAGCAAGCAGGAGCAACAGTTCGTATCAATGGCCCTACTTTGTGGTGTAAGACATGCAACAAAATCGTCACTAAAGTGGAGGCCAAGTAAATATTTCTACGTATATACAATTGTATGGTTTAGACTATTTAATATTACTATTTAACCTCATAATAAGTAACTGCATTTTATTTTATCTTTTAAGGTTTAAACTGCATTTTATGGTGATGGACCAAACAGGTAAGACTAAGGTGATGCTACTTGATACGGTTGCTAGCACCATTGTGCCACAGTCAGCTACGAAGCTACTAGGTGGTTCTTTTGATGAGGTATACGCGCGTAATTAGAATTATATACTTTTATGTTTCACTTATTATCATCGTACTACAGATTTGTCTAATTATTTGCTTTTTCTATTAAATAGATGGTTGATCCTGAACATATTCCACAATCTATCAAGGATTTAGTAGGCAAGACTTTCCAGTTCATGGTTTGTGTTTAGAAGAAAAACCTGTACTACGGTTTGGAGACCTATAAGGTTGGGAATGTATATTCTGGAAATGAAATTATCACACTAGAAGACTCTTCTATGGACCAACTGACATAAGTTGATAATTTATCATCAATTATTTCCGATGATGAGGTATTTTTAATCATGGATTTTTCTACATATACTACTATGTACTTGATTGATGTCAGAATATCCTAATTGTCTTAAACATTATGTAGGTTTCAATGATCCACAGCAACAGCGACGAAAATTCAATGATTAGCACTACTCCTTCGAGTAAGCGTTCTTCAGATGAGTTTGAAAGCTTACCTGATATCTCTTCAACATCTAAGAAGCTCTGTATGAAGAATATCAAACAGGAGAAGATTGATGGAAAGTTGCCTACCAGTGAGAAATATATTGTTGTGATTAAACGTGAAAAAAATGATGCAGAAAAGAAAACAAAAAATAGTGACAGTCAGACAATTCTAGCTGAAACCAAAGAAAAAGAGAAGGAGAAGTAACTTGCACTATTCAAAGTTGAAATATACTTTGTTCAGTTTATTTTATAACTGAAGTTTCCCATATGACATTGAGTTATCGTTTTAGATTATTATTTGCTGTTGGTTTTTAATAGTGCTAAATATTTTTTAATATGATAAGACCAGTTTTTCTTTATTTAAATAGATCTATTTATTATTTATTATACAATAAGACCGATTAAAAAGTTTGCAAATGATTAACTTTTTGGACCTGAGGATAAGATTTTCCTAATATATTTTATGATTTTATTATTTTTTATACAATAAGACCGATTAAAAAGTTTGCAAATGATTAACTTTATTTGAATGTTAATATGTAGTTTTAAAAATCATTGATTGTATCCTTTAAAATTGGGCTTTTAAAGCTTAAGGATGAGTTTGATATAATTCAACTGTGAATGTGGGCTATTCAACGTAACCATTTGATAAACTATTAAGCCCAAAAATTCCTTAAGCTTCAATAATAATTGATCTGTAGGGTTAACAATTTTTGACCTGTGAGGATAAGATTTTTATAACATATTTCGACCAATAACTTCATTGTAACTGATATCGTCATTAGTTAAATCGTGATCTTTTACGGTGAAAGTTTCTGAAAAACAAAGATTTTTGTAACTTACCGATGCAATTGTATTGTCTTTTCCCATTCCTCTTTTTTTGAAAATGTCACCTGTAAACCTGACACAAAGTTTATTTGACTTATATCAATTGCATTGATAACAGAAGTTAAATTCACTAAATCAAAATTTGAAATGCATTGCATCTAAACCCAAGACCTACATCCCATCCTATTATATATAGAAGATGAAATGAACAAACTAATAACAAACACAACTTTCTTTCTTCCTTTCTTTAAATAGCAAATACTAAAACCATGAATTTTATCCCCGACAAAATAATTGATCTTCATCCTTGGAAATCAGATTGGTGTATGTGTGTGAAAATTCATAGGAAGTGGCTTGCCATTGATCAAGATGGAGTTCGGTCTCTCCATTTTGTATTGATTGATGAACCTGTAAGTAATTTTGAAATTCTGAGATTTTTTTCTATAGATCTTTGTCTTTTATATGTTTTCATTCAAGATTTTATTATATAGTATATTAACTACACCTACTTTCGACACAAAATTTTTGTAGGGTGACAAAATCCATGGTTACATAAACTGGGACTGGATGATACCATATTTTGACTGGAAAATGCAAGAAGGAGAGTGGAAGAAAAATCTACAATATCATTGTCATCAGAGTTCCGAATCTGGTGCGTTTAACTGAAACTGATAAAGGACTCAGTTTTCTAGAGAACACTGAGGTCAAAAGAACGAAGTACGATAGTGAAGACCACTTCCTTAATTTCAAAAGCTTTGGTACTCTTTTCAACCTCAATGTTCCTCTACAACTTCCTGTTTGTAAAGTACTTTAAACTCTTTCTATTCCATATTATAAAGATTCTTATTCTGCAAGTTCGACTCATTCTAAACTCTTTTTAACTTTAATATAGATGTTATTGGCAAAGTTACGCATGTTGAGGATCTAGAGATAGTCAATGATGACCTGTTTGGTCCTGAGTCTCCTAAACAAATATGTCGTCTAAGGTTCACGATGGTCAATAACGTGTAAGATTCTATTATTATTTTACGGTGTTTGTTTAAAGTAATTTAGTTACTTATTATTTACTTTTGTTGAGGCTGTGATGAAGCTATTCAATGTGTGGCTTTTAGAAAATTGGCTGAGGATTTTAATCAGCATTGGTACTGTCTTGACGACCTTAAAGCTGTTTGTGTACTATCTGATTGGCGTTCTAGGATTGTTGACGGTAAATCATAACCTATACTAAAAGTTCTAAGATTTTGTAATATGTATTTTGCATCTACTCTACGACAATATAATACCGTCTTCGTATTAAATATAGGAAATGAACAATTGATGGATGATAGAGGAGTTTCTTGCTTTTATTTTGATTTCGAAATTGAAGAGGTGTTTGAATTCAAAGACAACATGTAAGTTCCTAGACTATGTTTATATTGTTTATACTTAAAGCAATAAATAGTTTATACATTATTTTTTCAGTATGATTTTCAATTACTATGAGATACTTATATAATTAGGGATTTTATTTTCTTAAATTTCAGGCCAAACACACCCATTGAGATTGATTAAAAGAGCAGATGAGGAGAAGTACTACTGTTGGAATCTGCTTTACGTGAAAGAATATTTTAAAAGTGTGATTTGTATTTTATTTTTTGTTTGGTGTTATGTTTTAAACTTTTCTTATTTCCAGCTATATTTCGTGTGTTGAATATTTCGTACTCAGTTTCTATTTTGGACCAGATGAAATTGTGGTTTGTATTTCATATTCTGTTTATGTACTTCAATTAAATATTTTAAATTATGTTAATATATTCTATCAAATATTTTGTATTAACTAATTTATGTTGAGCATATATTGCAAAAGATACTCCAATGGTGTGATTTTCTAAATATTTCCTTAACTATATTCGAAATAACACAACCCATATTGTATTCGAGCTAAATAATTCTGCGTCTTTTTAATCTCAAAAACTACTTATATGATTGCGTGAGGAGTTTTTACAACCAAACTAATTTTGTATTTCTATCACAGAATTTCACTATGAATGTTAAACGAGATGAAATTATTGGTGGTGTAAATTATCAAGCTTCAACCTCTCTAAGTAATAAAAGAAGTAGGAATGCTTTTCATTCAGAGAACGAAACTCAATTTTCGCAGTCACCCAAAAGTTATAGAACACAATGAACACTAAATATCGAGAACGGAGTTTTACGTGATGTTTCAAATGTACCTTTGCCAAATAGTGTACCCGCGTCGAGTGTAACTTGCAATTCCTTTCAGACACCTGCAAAAGGATACTCTACAATATCAGGTAATGTCTTTGTGTAACAAATACTATATTTTAGCAGAGGTAATATAGTAAACTAAATGTCCATTTCTCTTTCATATTATCAAACTTCCTCGGTAGTACGTCCTACTTCTGATTTCGAGAGAAGTTGTTTATCATACTTGAACCTAAATGAATTTGGAGAAGGATCAAACTCACCTTTTTCAAGCTTAAGATCGCAGCAGTCGTTATCATCGTCCAACTTTGATCTGTTCCATGATCTACATTCAGTTAACACAAGAACAGACCAGACTCCACAAAAGTACTCATCAAAAGATTTTAAATAATAACAAACATTATGGTTTTATTAATGTAAATTATAGTATTCTTCTCTGTAATATTTTCGAACTATCATCACAATAACATATTAGTTTTTTGTTATCAACAGGATCTGATGAAGAGTCTAATGAACAAGATTTCGATTGTAGAAGTCAAGAAGATACACATTCAGATAATTCTGATGAAGATGATTTACAACATCCGGACTCTTCACGACATACAGAATACAATACCAGAATAAAAAACGTTGCGGACTTACTTAAAACCATGTTTTCTACTTCATACGATGTCGAAAATTCAAACAAAAGCACAGTTTTTTTCAATTTCCTATATTACAATACTTAGTTCTAAGTACGATAATTTTAAGCATTTACGTTACTAACAGATTATCCTATTTTGTAGAATACAATGATGAGGGTGATCTCGTATATAGTTGTAAACATTGTGGTGCCTTATTTGGTATGGAGAGCGCATCAACAAGAAAAAAATATTAAAGAACCCAACATTTACGTTGTGTTGTCTACAAGGACAAGTTGTTTTGCATCAACTAAAGGATACTCCTCCCTACTTGAATCATCTACTTACATCTAATGATGAGCTAAGTAAACATTTCCAGAAGAATATGAGGCCCTATAACATGGTTTTCTCTATGACATCTATAGGAGGAAGAGTAGATCGTTCAGTTAATAAAGGAAAATGACCTCAAATGTTTCAGCTGCAAGGTGAAAACTATCACTTAATGGGTAGTAAGCTTCCTAGACGTGGTGATTATGCTAAATCCTACCAGCTTTACATAGTTGATACATAAAATGAGTTCAATAACAGAGCTAATGTTCTCAGGTAGCTATTCTTATGCGTTAATGTTTACTACCTCTATACTTTATCCGCTAGTAATTGTATCCATATTTTTGTTTTGTATTTTTTTGTTGCAGTAAATCGAAAAATTCAACTCAGCCTACCAAAAGTAACAAACTCAGGAAAGAAATCATTGATGCTTTAATCAAAATGTTAAATGATAGCAACCCATATGTATCCCAATTTTGCACTGCAAGGGAGCGATTTAACACAAATCCTGAAGAAAGTTTTCATTTAAGGATTTTGGATGCTCGACCTACAGATGCAAGAACATACAATAGGCCAACATCTTCAGAAGTTGCTGCAATTATTCCAGGGGATTTCAATATTGAAATGGATAAAAGAGATATCGTTCTGTAAAAACAGTGTGGGAAGCTAAAAAGAATAAGTGAAGTTCATCCGTCTTATATGCCTCTCCAGTATCCATTGCTTTTCCCCCATGGAGAGGATGGTTTTAGGCTTCGGATTAAAAAGGGGATTACTACTGCTTCTAAAAAATCTAAGAAGGACGGTATAAGTATGCGTCAATTCTTTGCATTCCGTATTCAGGATCGTGATAATGAATCACCTATTCTGCTTAGATCAAGAAGGTTATTTCAACAATTTCTGGTTGATAGCTACACTATGATAGAAGCTAGTAGATTATCCTATTTGAGAAAGAATCAATCGTCTTTGAAGTCTGATAGTTATGACTCTATAAAGCAAGCTGAAGAAGATGGTGTTACTGACCTAAGTGAGCATGGAAATCGATTTTATCTACCAGCATCATTTACAGGCGGTCCAAGATACATAAAAAATATGTATATGGATGCTATGGCCATTTGCAGGCATTTCAGTTTCTCAGATTTGTTTATTACATTCACGTGTAATCCTAAATGGCCTGAAATCAGTAGGTACCTAGAGAAGCGTAATCTCAAGGCTGAAGATAGGCCAGATATCATTTGTCGTATTTTCAAGATGAAACTTGATTCTCTAATGCTTGATTTTACAGAGAAGACCATGTTAGGGAAAACTGTTTCGTGTAAGTTATTCAGATATGTGTTTGTTTATTTTGCAGATTCTAAATTTATTTTTATTCTAATGCTATTCTTTTCATTTCGCAGCAATGTACACTATAGAATTTCAGAAACGAGGTCTACCACATGCTCATATTCTTCTTTTCATGCATCATAAATGCAAGTTTCCAACTACTGATGATATAGACAAGATCATCTCTGCTGAGATTCCTGATCGTTTTAAGGAACCTATTCTATATGAAGTGGTTAAAGATATGATGAATCATGGACCTTGCGGTCAGGTTAACTTGAATTCACCATGTATGGAGAATGGTAAGTGCACTAAGTTATATCCTAAGGCTCATGCAGAGAAGACAACAGTCAATAGAGAAGTTTTTCCAGTTTACAGAAGGCGTGAGCAAGCCGATAAGTTTGTTGAGAAAAATGGTTTTAACTGTGATAACAGATATGTTATTCCATATAACAAAGAGTTGTCAATTCGTTATCGAGCTCACATTAATGTGGAATGGTGCAATCAGTCAGGATCTATCAAGTATTTATTTAAATACATTACTAAAGGAGTTCATCGTGTAGCTGTTGTTGTTGAGCCACCAGAGAAAGATCAAGAAAATGATCGAACAAGAAATTCGGGGAATGGCACAAAACAAAAACACAATGCCTCTGGTAAAAACAAAAGTCATGCTCCTCAAAAAGTTGATGAGATTAAAGATTTCTTCGATTGTAGGTTAGTATTTTTTAAAGGTTTAGTGATATTATTATTCATTATTTGTTATAATCCTTTGATACAATATAGCTTAACTAATTCTTATATAATTTCAGGTATGTTTCTGCTTGCGAAGGTGCTTGGAGGATTTTTAAGTTTCCTATTCACTATCGATCAACACCAGTTGAAAATTTTAATTGGCATCTACCGGGTAAACATAATGTGATATGGAAAGATGGTGATAAAGTGAATCAAGTAGTGTCTCGGAAACTTATTGAGTATATAATGTTCCTTGCATGGTTTGAATTGAACAAGGTATATTCTGATGCGGAGAAACTAACCTATGCTCAAATCCCTACTAAGTTTTCTTATAATCAGAGGCAGAAGTGTTTTAAACCGAGAGAGAGAGGTTTTGCTATTGGTAGAATTAATTATGCTCCAAGGAAGATAGAATCTGCATATTATCTTCGTGTTCTTCTAATCGTCGTTAGAGGTCCAAAGTGTTATAAGGATATAAAAACTTTCAATAAAGTTGTGTATCCTACATATAAAGATGCTTGCTACGCCAGAGGTTTGCTAGAAGATGACCAAGAGTATATTGATGATATTGTTATAAGGAGTTTTAGGTGCAGTCCATCGGAGCTTTGTCAGATTTTTTGTATTATGCTCAGTTCTGATAGTTTATCTACTCCTGAAGTTGTCTGGAATAAATACATGGCAATTTCTTTCGGATGACATAGAGTTCAAGAAAAGACAAGAGTTGAATAGGCCAGGTTAGTACTTTCTATATACCCGCTCTCAGGTTATCTATGTATGTTAGACATTTGTGCGGCTTAGTTATTGCATCAGATATTCTATTTGAATTGTAATGGGTCTCTTTTTATATTTCAGGAATGATTCTAAGTGATGATGATAAGAAAAAGTTTTGTCTTCATGAGATTGATAAGATTCTGAAAAGTAATGGAACTTCGTTGGGAAGATTTGAATCTATGCCTAAGTTGTTGCCAAATGGTAGTCAGAGTTCTAATGTTTTAATCGTTGATGAGCTAAGTTACAACAAAGAAGAGTTGAAAGCAGATCACGATAGGGACTTTCAGAAGCTTACAGATGAGCAACAGAAGATATATGATGAGATAACTGGTGCTGTAAAACGTGATTGTGGTGGAGTTTTCTTTGTTTATGGTTTTGGTGGAACTGGGAAAACTTTTTTATGGAGAATTATATCTTCTTCAATCAGATCAAGAGGAGATATCTTTCTTAATGTTGCTTCAAGTGGAATAGCTTCTCTGTTGTTACAAGGTGGCAGGACTGCTCATTCAAGGTTTGGCATCACTTTAAGTCCTGATGAGTTTTCAATATGTACAATGAAAGCTGGCTCTGATCTTGCAAATTTAGTCAAGTAGGCATCTCTTATAATTTGGGATGAAGCCCCGATGATGAGCAAACATTGTTTTGAATCTTTGGATAGAAGTTTACAAGACATTATCGGGAAGAAGGAGAATAAACCTTTCATTGGAAAAGTAGTTGTTTTTGGAGGCGATTTTAGACAAGTACTTCCAGTTATTCATGGTGCTGGTAGGGCAGAAATTGTTTTAGCATCGCTTAATTATTCATATCTTTGGGATCATTATAAGTGCTTAAGTTGACAGAGAATATGCGGTTGGTTTCTGATAATTTATCTATTCAAGAAGCAAAGGACCTTAAGGATTTTTAAGAGTGGATATTAGCGGTTGGGGATGGAGAGATTTCTGAGCCTAATGATGGTGAAGCTCTAATTGACATTCCAGAAGAGTTTCTTATTCTAGATTCAGAGGATCCTATAGAATATATAAGCGGAAAGATATATGGAGATACTGCATCACTCCAAGAGAATAAAGATCCTAAGTTTTTTCAAGGAAGAGCAATTCTTTGTCCTACGAATGAAGATGTCAACATGATTAATGAGCATATGCTCGATAAGCTAAATGGTTAGTTCATGCTTAATCATATCTTTTCGATTTCATTTTACATTGACATGTTTGTATTTCAAGTTTTTTAACATGCGTGTCTTTTCTTCTTGAACTAGGGGAGGAAAAAGTATATTTAAGTGCAGACTCTTTAGACCCTTCTGATACTAATGCAGCTAAAAACGATGCACTTAGACTAGAGTTTTTAAAAAGTATGCGAGTTTCTGGATTACCTAATCACAGTATTCGTTTAAAGATTGGTTGTCCTGTGATGTTGTTGCGGAATATTGATCCTATTGGAGGATTAATGAATGGAACTAGATTGCAGATTACTCAAACTAGCAGATTTTATGGTTGAAGCAAGGGTTATAACAGGAGAGAAAATTGGAGTTAAAGTTATTATTCCTAGAATTTTAATTACTTGTTCAGATGCCAAATTGCCATTTAAAATGAGAAGAAGGCAGCTGCCCTTAGCCGTAGCATTTGCAATTACAATCAACAAAAGCCAAGGTCAGTCTCTTTCTGAAGTTGGTAACTTTTTGCCTAGACCTGTTTTTTCTCATGGACAACTTTATGTTGCCATATCTAGAGTTACATCTAAGAAAGGTCTTAAGATTTTGATTGTTGATAAGGAAAGAAAACCTCAAAGAAAGACTACGAATGTTGTTTTTAAAGAGGTTTTCCAGAACCTATAAAGTTAATTAATTGGTAACTCATGGTTATAGTTACTTAATGGTTTTTACGAGAAATCATTTTTAACAAATGAGTCGTATGGATGAACAATATTCCATAATTACTTTGTTCAGTTTTTATTACTTTCAATTCAGTTTTGGATTATTTCTTAATTATAGTATTGTTATTCATTTTCTTATATCAACGATCAACTTATATTAGTATATATATATTATATATTACAACTTTATATTTCATAATAACAATCAACCTACGACATCTATATACTACTTCTATTATATGTAATGTTGAATTATTACCTTAATGTAAATTTGAAGAAGCTGATCCGTGGCTTTGTCTTTATTCTGCTGATATCCTTTTCATGCTTTTCGATATGTAACCAAGAATTATATTAGTTTATTAGTTAGAAGTAATAATTCAATCAAAATAGTCTTTAAAGAAATATTTAGACTTACGATATTATTAGATGATGTAATCTTATTATTTTGGAGTCTGTTACTTTGTTTCAATATCTTCTTTATTCGGAGATCTTCTGCAAAAAACATTACATGTTAGTATAAATCAGATACTGGAGTAAATTATGTAATTAATTTACTATTTATCGAAACAATAGGGAATGGACACTTATCTGAAAAATGTCGTGTTTGAATATCTCCTCCTGTGTTTCTTCAAACATCCATCCTCATTGTTTTAAGCAGAATGAAAATAGGAAATCGATTAATTCCGGATCTAGATTTTTAGGTCCACAATGAGGAACAAAAATTAACATTTCTTAATAAAAATATACGTGATATTACCTGTTTACTTTTCTCTTTGCTGCTAAATTCCAGGAAATTGGCAAAACTGTTTGTCATCCGAAATTAAGTTAGCCAGGTTATATATCGAAGTAATCGTTGTTTCACCAAAAATTAAATCACAGAAGAGACGCAGAATTGTTAAATCCGAACATTTCTGGAACGATTAGAACTATTAAGAACTCAACTTACTAAATTGCTCGACATTTCCCCAAATCGGTGACTCGCTGCAATCCATCTCATTACTCTCTCAAATCTTTCAGGAAATTCTAAAGCTGTGGTGAAATCTGAAGATAACACGGAATTATTGATGTAGGATTCATGATTTCAGATAAGGAAATGGGAATGAGTTTGATTTGTTTTCGATCGATTTTTTAGGGTTGCTCTCGAATCTCGACTGATGAGTTCCTAATTTCGGACACTGAGTTTTTGTCTGTTCGACTCAGAATGAAACATATTTCATTTGGGCCGATTAATTTTCCTTTGGCCCGTTTCTAAATAACACAAAATTTGATCAGATATAAAACTTGGCCCAACACATATATGAAATAGAAAATGTTGGACCCGCATAGAGATTAAAATTAGTGGATCTGTTTGGGCCACAGTTAAATTAAAATTTATTGACCAAAATATTCAACAAGCCCAGAAAAAAATTTGTTGAAAAAAATCCGTGCATGGCGCGGGTCCAAGATCTAGTTTATAACTTATAATACATTGCACATATATAAATATATAATAATATTATATACTCTCTAGATTCTATTAGAAAACTGATCATTATTAACGACGAGAACTTTCTTTGTTCAGTTAAGCTAATGATATCGCCAATGGTGGAAGTCATAATAAAACAAAGGTTCGCTTGCAATTAAAAAGATAAGCATATTTGTCCAACAAGTCACTTTATATATATTAAAATCTGGAATATAATCTATGTTTACTTACTACCCTTTTACATTTTCTAAACAGTGGGACAATTGTTCGTGTTACTTTTCCACCAATTTACAAAGAAAAATAATAAAAAGTGTTATTAAACATGTCGTGCTCCTAACCACAATTATGAACCCAAAAACATTTCAAGGTTCGTAATCTCAAACATATAATTACCATTGTTTTACTATTCTTTATGAAAATATGAAGAATCCTGAAATAAATTAGATAATCAGATTTATTTAACTCTTAACACCATACTTTAAATTGCATCATGTAGAAGTATTATTTTTGAACTCCACTTCTTCCCGGTTTTTTCCGACAAAAATATTGAAGCACTACTGACTATCTGACTATTTGACATGCTCACATACATATACATCACCATACTTTAATTTTGTTATTGTGTTTTTAGATATGAAACTAAACTGTTTTAAAGCTATTATGATATGATGAGAAATTAAACATATTTTTATTAAAAACTTTTTTAGCTTTCAACATGCTATAAATTTATGTTTCAAAATAAAGTAGGAATCATTATCAAAAGAGGCAAATTAACAAAAGAAAAAGTCGTATAAAAGAAAACTAATTTGGGCTAAAGATTTTGAAAATTAATAATATATAAAAGTTGATGGCATAGTGCATTGAGAACGTCCATATAGGACGAAAAAATTCGATATGATTGGTCCACATCATCATTTTTCATTAATCACAAAAATGTTAAGTATGATTTAAGATGAAGAAACTCAATATGATTGGTCTACATCAGCGTTTTTTATGGAACATAAAAATGTTAAATTTTATTAAAATATTACAAAATCAATTTCTATTTTTTTAAACATTAATTTATTTTATATATGGAAAAATCAAAATAAAAACCTTAAGTAACAAATAGAAAAGAAATTAATGTTAAAAAAATAAAAATATAGTATCCATCAAAACTAAAAGGAAATTTAATGACAAAGAGTTAACCTAACAAAAAAAAAACAATAACGTAAAAGCTAAAACTTATAATATAGATTAAGAAAATTTCAAACTTCTAAATTAATTGACAAAAAAAAAAGAAAAAACATTAATTTGTGTTATAGATAGAAAAATTATAGTAAAAAGCTTAAGTAACAAATAGAGAAGAAATTTATGTTACAAAAACTAAAATATAGTATTCTTCAAATTTAAATAAAAATTTAATGTCAAAAGAGTTAAACTAACAAAACAAAAATCAATATCGTAAAAGCAAATTAACTTAATATCTAAAACAAAGAAATTAACTTGAAAATTAATATAAAAATAAATTTAACAAAAAAACATTCGTATAAACGAAATTAACTTGATATCTATGCTACATATTTTGAAAATCAATAGAAAAAGAGCTTAATAAAATAAAAATAAATCCTATGTATATCAAGTATATAAAAAATTGTATAAATTAGAATAAAATATAAAATTACTATCAAAAGATGTAAAGTATCAAAAAAATAATTAAAGTAAAATTAATTTGAAATTAGAGAGTGTCTATGGAAACTTTGAGAATATCTAGAGATGGAGAAAGAAGAATATTGTAGTAGGTGGCTCAAGATCTATGGAAACAATAAAGAAGTTAAGCGCTAAATAAGGCTTACAAGTTTCTAATAATAGTTTACCATCGTGAAGATAATATTAATTACATTATTTTATCCCGGCATGTAGTAAGTCGATTGATAATATACAATGACAAATTATTTATTCATGTTATAATTTTATATTTTATTCAGATAAATATTTATATAAAAATTATATCATCATTTTATACCAAGTTCGAAGAAATCGATTTGGATGATATAAAAATAAAAATATAACTTATCATGTTGAAAACAAATTTATAAGTTTTGAAACATAAATTATAACATTTATAAATATTTATGATTATGTTTATGTTTTTTCGACAAAAATGTTGAAGCAACTACTGACTATTAGACATGGTAAGTACACTCTCATGCATATACGTGCCATACTTTAATTATTCGTTGTGAATTTTTTAAATATCAAGCCAAACTATTTTAAGGCTATTATGATATGATGAGAAATTAAAAATATTTTTATATAAAAACAAATTTTAGCTTTCGATATATTATAACTTTATGTTTCAAATTGTTTTTATAAATTTTATAAATGTTATAAAAACATAAACATTTATAACATTTTCATAACATTTTATAATATTTTTATAAATATTTATATTTTTTTTAGCTTTCAACATGTTATAATTTTCTAATTTGATATTTGGGCTAACATTTTTAATAATCAACATAAAAAAAACTTAAGCAAAAAAATGATGCTATAAGATTTTCAGAAAAATTCATAAAAAAATAAATTGAACGTTTAAAACATATTAAATGAGGAATATAACTAAAATCAAATTAATATAAAAAAATTTTAACAAAGAAAAAATATTCGTATAAAAGAAATTAACTTGATGTCTATATTACCTATTTCGTTAGAAACAACAAAAAAGCTCAATAAAAAAAAATATAAGTCCTAAGTATGTCAAACAGACAAAAACAAATTATATAAATAAATATAAAATATAAATTACTATCAAAAGATGCAAAGTATAAAAAAAAATTTAACAAAATTAATTTAAAATTAGTTTCAAAAAATTGATAATTTAACAATAAATAACTATCTAAAGTTGCAATTGGTTTACAGGAGTAAAATATACAATGATTAATACAGTGAGTGTTTTTTATTTTAAAAACTTACAAAGAAAAACACAACATAAATAACCTTACATTCAAAATTTAACAAATTCTCAAATCTGATTTTTATACATAGTCACTACTTATATCTGAACCAACAATAATAACATATGAGTAACACATTCTAAAATTCTATTTAAATAATAAAATATGAGAGAGTTATGAATCAAACTCAAATTGGTATTTGTAGATAAAAATATTCAAACCAAAACATACAGATTGCACACAAAAGATAAAAATAGTGAAAAATAATGTGAAGACTCCACACCGCCGATCCTACAAGTATAAAAACTAAAATTATCAAATATTAGACTGCAAAAAATAGATGTCAATGAAAACTGAATAAAAATATAAGCTAAAACTCATGGATGACCTGGTGAAGAAGGAAGAAATGGCTTTGCATGATCATTGCAACTTCCTAACAAAACTAAATGTGAATCGACATGAATCATGGATAGATGCATATATACACAACATCACATTCAATAAAAAAAATTAAATATTTAAACACATATACTTTAAAGAAAAAAGAACTGTAGAAATCCTATGAAAACCAAAACAAAATACCAAGATCTTAGCAAAAAAAAACATTTCTCTAAATCATATGTATGTGTTATTGTTATTATTTCACATAATAAAATTTACAATTTTATAAATAAATAGGAGAAAACTACACATTATATTTTAATTTCTTCTATATAAAGAATTTTTTTATAAATCTATTATAGTTTTGATAATTTACAAGATAATACCTTAAAAATATTAAATTAAACTATTAATACAGACTTATGCGTAATACAGACTTGTGCGTAGCGCGAGTTATAAACCTAGTCAATATAAAAAACTTAACAAAAATAAACTAATGATGTTATAAGATTTTTAGAAAAGTCCATCTAAGATTCAAATTCAACAGTTAGAGCATATCAAATCAGAATTATAACTAGAATTAAAATTAATATAAAAATAAATTTAACAAAGAAAAAGTATTTGTATATAATAAATTAATGTGATGTCTATGATACATATTTGGATAATCAATAACAAAAGAGCTTAATAAAAAGAATGTAAGTCCTAAGTATATCAAACATACAAAAAAGTATATAAATTAAAATAAATAAAACTACTATCAAAAGATGTAGATTATCAAAAAAAAAATTAAAACAAAATTAATTTAAAATTAGTTTCAAAAAGTTCCTAATTTCTTAAGTATTAGTATCAACAATGAATAAATATCTAAAGTTGCAATAGGTTTATATGAGTTTCTAAACCAAACATATTTTTAAATACAATGATTAATACACTTGATATTTCTGATTTAAAAAACTAACAGATAAAAACACTATAATAACTTTACACTCGATGTTTAACAAGTAGTAAAATATGATTTCTATACATATCCACTACTTATATTTGAATCAACATCAATAACACATTCTAAAATTCTATTTAAATAATAAAGTATGATACAGTTATGAATCAAACTCAAATTGCTATATGTAGATGAAATATTCAAATCAACGCATGCATATTGCATACAAAAGATTAAAATAGTGAAAATAATACAAAGATTCTACACCACCGATCATACAAGTTAGGAAACTAAAATTATCAAATATTAGACTGTAAAAATATAGATATCAATGAAAACTAAACAAAAATATAACATAAAACTCTTGGAAGACATGGTGGAGAAGGAAAAAATGGTTTTGCACAATCATTGCAGCTTTCTAACAAAATTAAATGCGAATCAACATAAATTTTGAATTATATATGCAGTAGTACACAACATCAATAAGACTTTTAATAAAAAAAACTAAATATTTGAACACATAAACCTTTAAAAAAAAAGAACTATAGAAATTCTATGGAAAACAGAAAATAATACCAAAATCTTAGCAAGAAAATCTTTCTCTAAATCAAATGTATATGTACGTCAATGTTAGATAATTTGATAGGTGTCATTGTTATTATTTTACCTAATAGTTTATAAAATTTATAAATAAAAATAGGAGAAAACTATACATTATATATTAAATTCTTTTATATAAATGAAAATTTCTACAAATATATTATTGTTTTGATAATTAAAGATAGCAGCTAAAAACAAATATCAAACTATTAATACAGATTCGCGCGTAGCGCGAATTATATATCCAGTTTATACTATATAAAAGTTGAAGGCATAATGCATTGAAGACGTCCACATGGGATTCAAAACTCGATCAGATTAGTCCACATCATCATATTCATTAAATAAAAAAATGTTAAGTATGATTAGGACGAAAAACTTGATTTAATTGGTTCATATCAGCTTTTTATTAAATTAAAAATTGTTAAGTATAATTAAAATAATAAAAAGTTAATTATAAAAATTTAACAATTTATGTCCGAAAAAAGTAAATTCGTTCTTTTAATTTTGAAACTCAATTCAGATTATCAAATTAAATAAATTAAAATATGTAAAAAACGAAAAACTATCATACTAAGTTTAATTAACAAAACAGATTAAAGAAAATTATGTCAAAAATCCAAATTTATAAAAATAAAATAGAAATCCAATATAACAAAATATAAATTAACAAAAAAGCAAATAAAGAAATTAATAACAAAAAATAAAATTTACGAAAAATTCAATATAACTAAATCAATAAAAATTTGCAAGCTTTTAACTTATTAAAAAAATAAAAAGAGCTTAACTAACAAAAAAAGAGTGAAGCTTTGAGCTAACTATTTAAGAAACTAATATATAAAATAAACAAAAAAATCTATACTATCTATTACTAATAAAATTTGGTTTAAAAGATTCAATTATATTGGTACACATCATCATTATCTATAGTTAATTGTATATTATATATTAAAATAAACTAATTTCGTTTTCATTTTTAAAAGGATAATTTCTAAATTTTAATCAATTTTTTGTTGTTATTAGAAAAGTTTCAAAATTTTAAGTTAGTTATTAATAAGAAAGAGTTTAGAAAGTAGATCTTATTTTTCTATTAACAATAAAAAGTAAATTAACATATAAATAGATTATTAAAGAAAAATCATATATATCAAACAAAATAATTAAAAACTGTATTTAAGACCATAATTAAACTATTTCAAAATTTTAATTATGACAAATAATTAAAATTTAAACTGCTAACTTAAAATATATTAGTTGTGGTTTGTATTGATGTTTTAAGTCAATGAGAGCGTCTACATAGGACAAAGAAACTTAATCTGATTGGTCCACATTAATATTTTCTATTAAACATAAAATATATTAAATATGATAATAAGTTAAATAAATTAAAACAGAAAATTTTAAATTATCATAGTATAATAGAAAATTAAGAAAAAAAAGTTTAACAAACAAAACAGATAAATTAAAATTATGTCAAAAATTCAAATCTATAATGTTTGTCAAAATAGAATGAAAACTCATTGTCACAAAAGCTCAACTAACAAAAACAAATATGTAAATCATTAACAAAAAAATAAATTAAAAAAAGAAAAAAATGAAAATATAATTTAAATGAGTAATTTATTTAGCAAAAATATTAAGGTTAAATACATATATAAACATATAATTGTTTTATTTAAAACTATCAATACTACAACAAAAATATTCATGTTAAATTAGCAAAACAAAAGGTCATCAAAAACTTGATATTTAGCCTAATTAGTTAGCAAATTAAATAAACAAAGAAAAAAAAATTAACTTGATATCTATGCTACTGATTTAACAAAATCAATGTAAACAAAATTAGTAAGAAAATAAAAAAACTTAAGTCATACTAAAACACTTACCTAACAAAATAAGAATAAATATCTAAGCTAATTATTTAAGAAATCAATATTAAGAAATTAATTAATATAAAAATAAAACCAAAATTAATTTTTACAAGATTTTATATTTAAAAAATTTATATAAAAAGAAATTGACTTGATATCTGACTAACTTCTTGAAAAAATCAGTATAAAAAAATAATTAACAAAATAACAAAACATGAAATTATCTCTTCAAAAATATCAATATTTTCAAAACAATTATGTGTTAAAATATAAGAAATATCAAGAGAAGTATCGTATAAAGTAAAATTATCTTGATATTAAGGCTAATGTTCTGGAAAATAACATAAAAAAGTTAACTTAAAAAAACAAAGATGGTATTAGCTTTTAAGAGAAGTCCACATAAAATTTAGAATAACCAGTTATAGCATGTCAAAACAGCATTATAATCAAAATAAAAATAAATATGAAAATAAATTTAACAAAGAAAAAAAATTATGTAGAAGAGATTCAATTGATATATATGTTACCTATTTGAAAAATAAATAACAAAATAGCTTAATTAAAAAATATATATATATGTTTTAAGTGTATCAAACATGCAAAATATTATATAAAGTAAAATAAAATATAAAATTACCATCAAAAGATATGTAAAATCACAAAAAAAAAAAATCTAAAAATAAAATTAGTTTAAAATTTAGTTTCAGAAAATTCATGATTTCTAAAATATTGATATTGACTATGAATAATCATATAAAGTTACAGTAGGCTATACGAGTTTCTAAATCAAACATATTATTTAAATTAACAAAGACTAATACTTTGGATGCATATGGTTTAAAAACTAACAGAGAAAAACACTACATAAATAAATTTACACTACATAAATAACTTTACACTCGAAATTTAACAAGTAGTAAAATCTGATTTCTATACATAGCCACTACTTATATCTGAACCAACATTAATAACACATAAATACATATTTTAAAATTCTATTTAAATAATAATGTATGACAAAGTTATGAATCAAATTCAAATTGGAATATATCTTGATAAACTATTCAAACTAAAACATGAATAAAACACGAAAAAGATAAAAATAGTGAAAACTAATGTGAAGACTCCACTCCATCTTACATGTTTAAAACCCAAAATTAACAAATAGTTAACTGCAAATTAAACAGATCTTATAAACTGAATAGAGATATAACCTAAAATTCGTATAAGATCTGATGGAGAAGCAAGAAGCAGCTTTACACAATTATTGTAGCATCCTAACAAAGGTAAATCTGAATCAATATGATATCATATATTATATAATTACACAAAATCAGTGAGACATTTCATCAAAAACTAAATATTTGAACATATAAACCTTAAAAATGAAGAACTATAGAAATCATAAGAACACAAAACAAAACACCAAAAATTTAGTAAGGAAATCATTCTCTAAATAAAACGTATGCACGTCAAAATTGGATAATTCGTTAATTGTCATTACTATGATTTTACTTAATAATAAGATTTGTAATTTTATAAACAAAAAATAGCAAAAAACTACAGATTATAGTTTTAATTATTTAAAATATATTAATTAAAAAAAATTATTTAACTAAATTATTAATACAGACTCGTGCGTAGCGCAAGTTAAAAGCCTAGTTATAAATGATAATTAAAAGACTAAACTCATTTGTACAACTAAACCATAATAATTTATACAAAGGTTCAACTAGAAATACATTAAAATCGTAAAAATACAACTATTAACATTTTTGTTCAACTATTAACTTGGGTACCACTATGTAATATTTTACTGCAGAATTGTTTTTTAAATATTTTAAATTATTTGAACTATTTAGTACAACTAAAAACTCACTCGGTCGAACCATGTATTTCAGTTGTACCTCTTTGCTTGTGTCATTCGTTGTACTTAATAAAATCCAATTGAACTTAATAAAACCTAGTTGAACCGTGAAACTCAATCAGTCAAACCATGAAACTCACTCAGTCAAACCATGTATTTCAGTTGTACCTCGTTACTTGTGTCATTCGTTGTACTTAATAAAATCAAGTTAAACTTAATAAAACTTAGTTGAACCATAAAACTCACTAAGTCGAACCATGTATTTCAGTTGTACCTTGTTACTTATGTCATTCATTGTACTTAATAAAATGTAGTTGAACTTAATAAAACTCAGTTGAACCGTAAAACTCACACAATCTAACCATGTATTTCAGTTGTACTTCGTTACTTGTTTCATTTGTTGTACTTAATAAAATCCAGTTAAACTTAATAAAACCTAGTTGAACCATAAAATTCACTCAGTCGAACCATGTATTTCAGTTGAACCTTGTTACTTGTGTTATTCATTGTACTTAATAAAATCCAGTTGAACCTAATAAAACCTAATTGAACCATAAAACTCACTCAGTCGAACCATGTATTTCAGTTGTACCTCGTTACTTGTGTCATTAATTGTACTTAATAAAATACAGTTGAACTTAATAAAACCAGTTGAACCGTAAGACACACTCAGTCGAACTATGTATTTCACTTGTACCTCGTTACTTGTGTCATTCTTTAAACCTAATAAAACTCATTTGAACATAACAAACTCAGTTGTACCTAAACAAATCAAGCAAATCCAAGTACAGAAAAAACAAGTAAACCAACAACAAGCCAAGAAGTTTTTAAAACAACACCCAAACAAGTTTTACACAACCCCTTACCCAAACTCCAAATCCTTCACCTCATCATCAAATGTGTAACGCCCTCATAGACATGTTTTACACAACTCCAAATCATCAATAATCTTACGCAAGAAGGGCTATATATTTTCTTTAACCTTCTTGAACGGGATCAACATGAGGTATGGCGTTGTTCTTTTCCAGAACACCATCACCTTGTACAGCATGTGTATTGGACATCATCACCTTCTCCCTTGAAAGTCTCACCTGTTTCCTTACTCTTGTCTTCTGAGTAACAAAAAAATCTCGAACCTGTCATTGAAAAAATAATAGAGATACCACCAAAGTCTCATGAAAACCTGGGCGATAGTGATGCCAAATAGAGCACTTATCTCCCGAAATTTTCTTCTTACTTATAGCATCTTTAATTGCGAAAACTGCTTGCAGATACTTAACTGTCTTTGGATTCAGTAAGTCTCTTGGCCTCTTTCCTGAAATGTTTACAAATTCATCAGATTAGGCATAAGCAACACTGGGGTGTGCTTGTTTGAAGGAACATGAAGAGAAACAATGAATTTAAACACTATATGTGATATACTTTATAAGATAAAAAGGGGAAGATAAGAAATCAGAAAGAGATAGGAGTGATGGACTTAGAATACCAAGACAAGAATAACTAAACAAACGAAAAAAATGCTTGGAGGAAATTGTAAGAAACTAAATAAAGTCTAGTAATATGCATAAAAATGCCAAAAGATCCAACTAATATTAATAAAATTCACCAATTTTTATAGAAAAGGCACAACAGCCTGCAAAAATGAAAACAAAACAGATCAATGTCTTTAACATAGAAGATTAGAAAGATTATTTGAATGGAGAAGTGATACAAGATCCAAACATTCTTCATCACATAAACAGTTCAAACCATGGAGCAGAGTTTGAATTTGTCAAAAGCAACCAATTTAGAGCAGGAACGGAGAGGTCGAGCCCATATCACCAAAACTACCATATACCCAAAAGAGAAACATGAACTTTCGATTCCAGAAACACATTAAAATGACAACCCACCATAATCGAGCTTTCTTCGGGAACACAAATCTTATAAAAAGCATAAAGAACCTGAATTGAAAGTTGAGAAAGATATACACAACTGTTTCTATTGGGAGCGAATCAAGTGAATCAAAGCTGGTCTTCACATCACTATTTCTGTTGCTTGTATTGCAGGAGTCAAGTCTTAGCTTTGCATTGGCCGAGAAATCAACCGGCACAATTCGATAACTATGAAGAGTACAAGACGACAAGGAGAAAGAGGAAAATACTTTAAGAGAGAAAAAGAGACGAAAAGGATTACTAAGAGGGAGATAATACAAATGAAGATAAACATGAGCGATCCTTAACGGTCATGATGTTATAGTGTATTCAAATGTGGTAGCATTTATTTGATGGCCATGATTAGAAGATCAAGGAACGGCTGAGATTAAATGTAGAAGCTGATCGAAGCTGCTTAACTACGGGAGGAGAGGGAAAAGAAAATTCATTCTGAAAAGTTTGTTACGAATGTTCACCTTCTTAATCTCGATTTCTCTGTAATTCTCCTTACGGATCTTTTCTATCAAACTTAGATTCTTAAGGTGTGTTGAATTCTTCGTTTGTTTTGAACATTGGATTCAAATTGTGAATAAAAGTGGTATTCATTTTATTCATTATCAAAGGTATCAGACGTCGATCGATTCTCGGAAGCTAAGGTGGAAACTCGATCTCAAGCGGCGATTGCTGAAGACGACGAGTCTATAAATTGGAGGTTCGATCAAATGCTCAGTCGTCAACAAGCATTAGAGAATCCCGTTACGGAACAAAATACGATGATCACCAAGAACACGACAGACATATTCGAAGCCATCCGCCTTCTAACACTCCCTCGCGACAATTCACCATCATCGGGGCAACCTAATCAGATGCACAACATGGAGCACGGCCAAAATTCCAGATCGGGTAACTCGATGAACTATTCTGGAATCACTAGGCTAGCTAAACTGGATTTCCTGAGGTTTAATGGTGCTAGGTTGAAGGATTGGATCTTTAAAGTAGAACAGTTCTTTACAATAGATCATACTCACGATGATCTTAAGATTTCGATAGTTTTAATTCATCTAGATGATGTCGCGGCAACTTGGCACCAATCACTGGTTCAGGACGAACAAGAATATCTGGATCTGTTAGATTGGAATAGCTACAAGCTGATACTCAAAGAGAGGTTTGATGATGTGTGGGACGATCCGATTGCAGAGCTGAAAAGTTAACAGAAACATAGGGGATAGTAGAGTATCACAACAAGTTCGAATTGACCAGAACCAGAGTAAAGTTATCTGAAGAGTATCTGGTCAATAATTACTTGGCAGGACTACGAATGGATACTCAAATGCATGTTCGTATGTTCCAACCCCAGATGGTTCGTCAATGCCGTATGTTGGGAAGACTCTACGAAACAGCTCATCCACAAAAAAATTCAAGAACAGCTTGGTCTTTAACTAAGAATCCTCACTCCAGTAAAGGGATCTTACCAACACCAAAAGAATCAGACTCGAGGTGGCATAAACCAGCTATAACTGAGAAAATCAATGAGCAAGGAACACAACCAAAGCCATTTTTATCATCAGAAGAAATGAATGATAGAAGGTTGAAGGGGCTGTGTTATTATTGCGATGAGAAGTATACACCGGGACATTTTAAAGTCCATAAGAAGACTCAACTCTTTGTGATGGAGCTCGATGAGGATATAGAAGTTGAGGACTCAGGGGAGACTGTCGAAGTTATGGAACCAGAAGGAAAAATTGCTCAAATCTCCTTAAATTCTCTTTCGGGTATATCTGATTTCAACACTATGCACGTGCAAGGAGTACATCAGAAAAGGTCCTTATTCATGCTGATTGATTCTGATTCTATGCATAATTTCTTGGATACAGCGATGGCTGAGAAATTAGGCTGTCAGTTGTTATCAAGCAGAAATGCTCGAGTAATGGTAGCTGGTGGGAATAAACTGAACGTTAACGCAAAAGTGGATCTGTTTCGGTGGGACTTTCAGGGTACTAGCTTCAGGGAAGATGTCATGGTGATTCTCCTGAATGGTTGTGACATGGTGTTAGGGGTTCAGTGGCTTCACAAGTTAGGTACTATCACATGGGATTTCAAAACCCTCACTATGAAGTTCCTATGGGGCAACAGAAGAGTGGTGCTTCATGGTATTCACCCAGGGTCAGTAAGGTCTATTAAAGCGGAGAAGCTGAACAAAATACATGAAGACTCTGTCCAACTATCAATGTTTTGCATCTGTGATGTTGAAAAGGAGGACACAACTACATGTTTTTCAGTTGAAACGGTGACACCTCCTCAAGTGCTTTCTTCTCCTATTGAGAAGTCACTAGATGAGTTTTGGGATATCTTTGAGGAACCTGTTGGTTTACCACCATTCTGAAAGGATCATGACCACAAAATACAGCTGATTGAAGGTGCTAACCCGGTGAATCAACGCCCTTATCGCTATGCTGTTCATCAAAAAAATGAGATGGACAAAATGGTGAAAGAAATGTTGGACAGTGGCACGATTCAACCGAGCTCTAGTTCTTTTGCATCACCAGTGGTGTTGGTTAAGAAGAAAGATGGCACATGAAGACTCTGTGTTGACTAAAGAGGCTTAAATGGGTGGACAGTGAATGACAGGTTTCCCATTCCACTGATCGAGTATTTGATAGACGAGTTGGGAGGGTCCAAAATCTATTCGAAGATAGACTTGCGCGCAGGGTATCATCAAGTCAGAATGTGTCCGCTTGACATTCAAAAGACTGCTTTAAAGACACGTGGCGGTCACTATGAGTATTTAGTAATGCTATTTGGCTTAACGAATGCCCCTGCAACTTTTCAAGGCTTGATATATTCAACCTTTCACGAGTTCTTGAGAAAATTCGTCTTAATTTTCTTTGACGATATACTCATTTACAGAAATTCAGCAGAGATGCATGTGCAGCACTTGCAACGAGTTTTTGAAGTCATGAGGAGGCAAAAACTATTTGCTAAAAGGAGCAAGTGTGCTTTTGCAACTGCATGGGTTGAATATTTGGAACATTTTATTGAAGAAGAAGGCATTTCTACATATTCCAACAAACTCAAAGCTGTTGCTGACTGGCCGATTACGGTAAATTTGAAACAACTGAGAGGGTTTTTGGGATTGGCCAGATACTATAGGCGTTTTGTGAAAAACTTTGGTAGTATAGCACGACCTCTCACTCTGCCTACAAGAAGGACTCATTTAATTGATCCCAAGAAGCCAAAAACGCCTTTGATACGTTGAAACAAGCCTTATGTATGCCTCCAGTATTGGCTCTGCCTCTCTTTGATAGACCATTTGTAGTTGAAACTGACGCATGTGGTCAAGGCATTGGTTCCGTGTTTATGCAAGAAGGACACCCTTTAGCTTATATCAGTCGTCATCTTAAAGGGAAGCAACTGCATTTGTCAATCTATGAAAAGGAGTTATTGGCAATGGTTTTTGCAGTTCAGAAATGGTGACACTATCTCCTCACGGGTCATTTTGTCATCAAAACAGATCAGCGAAGTCTGAAGTATTTGCTCGAACAGCGTCTGAACACACCTATTCAGCAACAATGGTTACCTAAACTTTTGCAATTTGACTACGAAATTCAGTATAAAGAGGGCAAAGAGAATTTAGCTGCAGATGCTCTCTCTCGGGTTGAAGGTGCAGAGATCTTGCATATGGCACTATCTGTTTTGGATTGTGACCTGCTACAGTGAATTCAGGGCTGCTATGAGACTGATGGCCAGATCTGTGATTTGATTTCTGAGTTGAAAGCGAAGCCAGGATGCAAGAAGCATTTTACGTGGTCTCGTGATATTTGCGCAGGAAGAGTAAGATCGTGGTTCCTGCTGATATTTCTCTACGAGATACTATCCTTCAGTGGTTACTTTGTTCGAGTGTAGGTGGTCACTCAGGCCGAGTTGCAACACATCAACGCGTTAAAAGGACATTCAAGCGTATATACGAAGTTACTCTGTCTGCCAGCAATGTATGTACGATACATCTGCATCTCCTGGATTATTACAGCCATTGCCAATACCTTAATCCGTTTGGACAGACATTTGTATGGACTCATTGATGATCTTCCACTGTCTTTTGGCAAGTCTGTGATTCTGGTAGTGGTGGATCGATTGACGAAAGCTGCACATTTCGTTGCTTTAAGTCATCCTTATACTGCTGCATCAGTGGTGCAAGCCTTTTTGGATAATGTGTTTAAACATCACGGATTCCCGAGCTCGATTGTTAGTGACAGAGATGATGTATTCTTGAGTGAGTTTTGGAGAGAGCTATTCACATTACAAGTAGTTGCTCGTAACTACTCGAGTGCTTACCATCCACAAAGCGATGGTCAAACGGAGGTTGTCAGTCGTTGTTTGGAAACTTATTTGAGGTGTATGTGCAGCGATAGACCCTACTTATGAAGCCGGTGGCTGCCTCTTGCTGAGTTCTGGTACAATACTAATTTCCACTCATCTGCTGAGATGAGCACTTACGAAGCAGTTTATGGCCAACCTCCACCGCAGCATCTCCCTTACTTACTGGGTAAAAGTAAAGTTTCCGTGGTTTCTAAGAGTTTGCAAGAGCGTGAAAACATGTTTCTCATCTTGAATTTTCACTTATTACGAGCTCAACATCGTATGGAGCAGTCAGCAAATCGTCATCGTTCTGACCGCAGCTTTATCATTGGTGCTTTTGTTTTTGTCAAGCTTCAACCTTATCGCCAGGGTTCTGTAGTGTTACGAGGGAATCAGATGTTAGCTCCTAAGTATTACGGCCCTTATAAGGTTATGGATAAATGTGGCTATGTCGCGTATAAATTGGAGTTGCCAGTTACGAGTCGCATTCATCCAGTCTTCCATGTCTCACAGCTTAAACTGCCAGTTGGTAATACTTCGATCAATACTGCTTTACCCTCCGTTGTATCAGATGTGTTGTCTAATGAACCAGAGCATATGCTTGAAAGGCGTATGGTTCAGCGGCAAGGTTAACCAGCAACTAAAGTCTTGGTGAAATGGATTAACGAGGCTGAGTGTGAGACTACCTGGGAGTTTCTCTATGGTCTCTTACAGAAATTTCCAGCATTCAACCATGAGGTCCAAGTTGCTTAAAGGAGGAGGATTTGTTATAGTGTAGTCAAATGTGGTAGCGTTTATTTGATGGTCATGATTAGAAGATCAAGGAACGACTGAGATTAAATGTGGAAGCTGATCGAAACTGCTTAACTACGGGAGGAGAGAGAAAAGAAAATTCATTCAGTAAAAATTTGTTACCAATGTTGACCTTCTTAATCTAGGGCTCTAACTAGTAAATGCTGAATTGTGAAATCAGCTGAATTTAATTAAAATTCAGCAGATTTTTTTATGTGAAACACCAGTTGAAAGGAAAGAAATTCAGCTAAAAAATAAAAGAAAAAACAGTAAAAAACAAAAATAAATAATTATTTTCAGATATTTTCTCTTTTCTCTTTTCAATTAATTCATTAATTAGTTTTCATATTGTATAAATGGTTGATTTATCCTGTGTTTGAATATTGCAACAAAAGTAAAGTTTGGTTATATATTATATCATTATGAAAATTATTAATTGTTTACATATTCTTAATTAATATACACGTTAACTGTTTAGATAATTTTGACTATGGTTATTATAACATATGTATCATAAATGAGGTGAAATTTGTATCATCTATATTTTTAAGTTAATTATCAGATAATAATGAATACTAATTAGAAAAGAGTATACAAAATTATATTGAGCAAATAAATTGGATAATATAGATATCAAATAATATATGTATAAGTTTAATACATAATTTTACAATCCAATATAAAATTTAAATTCATGATAGAAGACAATTGTCTTTCTTGAATGTGATGTGATACCCATAAAAGATGATATTAGTTATATTACTAATTGTTTTATTATTTATTTATATATTTAATAATCAGTTTAGTTAAACAAATATACATTTTTATATTTTTTAAGTCAATTACTTATAATTAATTGATTAATTTTTTTTTACCATTTAATTATTTTAAAAAAATTGTCAAATTATTTGATCAAATTTTACTAAAATATATTTATTTTGACAAATATAACTACAACTTTTAAAATATTTTAGTTATTTCGATCTAAACATAACTAATGTATATTCGATGTATAATTATAATTTTATTTCGTTTATAATAAGTCTAAATATAACTAATATTTTTAAGTATGTAATTGTATTTCAGATATTTTAGATATTTATTCAATTCTTGATTTGTTTTTTGTTATTTTAGTTTTTGATTTTGTTTTTTTTTTGCATTTTATGTTGTTTAATAAATAAATAATACATTAAAATAATTTTATATTTTCTTATATTTATTCACTTAATTCATATTTTTCATTATGTTTTTTTAATTATTTTCAACTATTCCAGAATTTCTCAGTTACCATTTATATTATTAGTTTTTCTATTAGATACAGCTAAAAACCACAAAAAAGAATTCGCAGATTCTGCATTCCGCTAGATTCTGCAGTTACCATTTACATATTTCTCTGTAATTTTTCTTATGGATCTTTTTTATCAAACTTAGATTCTTAAGGCGTGTTGAATTCTTTGTTTGTTTCAACATTGGATTCAGATTGTGAATAAAAGTGGTATTTGTTTTATTCATTATCATATGATTCATGAATCGATGAGAATTTTGAAAGAATGTAGTCGGAACTGAACAGATCCGTTGATGAAAAAAAACTAAATATTAAGAAATTTTTGTTTTAATGAAAAACCAGAAGTTAATTATCTTAATATTTGAAAAACTTGTGTTTTATGGACAACCTCTATTCTTAATATTTGGGCTTTAACTGGTAACCAATAAAAACGGAATAAGAATGAAAAGGAAAATAATGAAAGGAATAAAAGAAAAAGAATGAATAGGAATGAAAAATATATAAAGAAGTAAATAAATATATTTTGTTCTTCCTCAATTTTAATAAGGAATATTATTACTAGCAAATGGTAAAATTTTTAAAGAATGAAGAGGAATTCATTATTCGCCGTTACTCATTGTTTTTATTCCCCACGATACGTTTAGGAGAACCAGAAGTTAATTATCTTCTCTTCGTCGCAAGTCGCAACTCCCTCACGTTGCTGCTTCTCTTCACTTTGAGTCCACATCGTTGCAACCCAAGAACTGTGATCCTTTATGCCGTATTACCACTGCTTCCATCAGACATTCGTCCCACTCTATTGTAAGAGTTTCTAATGTCGCCTCAAGCCTAACAGGAACAAACCCATGTTTCTTTGGTCTATCTCGTCCTCATATACTGTTCCTCGTAATAAGCTCAACACCAGTGATGTCCTTCGTGTAATACTTTCATCCCTTTTCTCAGAATCTTCCCATTGCAACAACACCAATGCTTCACTATGTTCTGATTTTGTAATTTTGCTGTTTTCTTTTTGTAGACACTTTGTGAGATCAGGAGGAGAAAGACACCAATCTCAAGTTTCCGAACTTGTTCTGCTGCTATCTCTGTTTCTCTCTCAGACGATGAGTCATTCCAAGAAAGGGGAATTGATCCTGTGGAGAGCCGTGGAATCAGGCCAAATCATCAAACTTTCACATGGCTTCTAGAGGGATGTTTGAAGAAAAACGGGTCTTTAGCTGAAGGGAGAAAGCTACATTCCCAGATTTTGAAGCTGGGTTTTGTTAACGACGCTTGTCTTTCTGAAAAGCTTCTTGATTTTTACCTATTCAAAGGAGACTTAGCTGGTGCTTTCAAGGTGTTTGATGAAATGCCTGAGAGAACGGTTTTTACATGGAACAAGATGATAAAGGAGTTAGCGTCTAGAAATTTGATTGGGAAAGTGTTGAGTCTCGTTTCGAGAATGGTAAATGAAAACATTACTCCGGATGAAGCCACCTTCACGTGTTTATTGGAAGCTTGTCGTTGTGGTAGTGTTGGATTTGATGTAGTTGAGCAGATTCATGCAAGGATGATACATCAGGGTTTGGGGAATAGTACAGTTGTGTGTAATCCTTTGATTGATTTGTACTCAAGAAACGGGTTTGTGGATTTAGCTAGAAAGGTTTTTGATGGGTTAGACATGAAGGATCACAGTTCTTGGGTTGCAATGATATCTGGGCTGTCGAAAAACGAATGTGAAGTGGACGCCGTTAGATTGTTCTGCGATATGTATGTTTCAGGTATCATCCCAACACCTTACGCGTTGTCAAGTGTTTTAAGCGCGTGTAAGAAGATAGAGTCTCTTGAGACCGGCGAGCAAATTCATGGGCTCGTATTGAAGTTGGGGTTTGCCTCTGACACTTATGTTTGCAATGCACTTGTCTCCTTATACTTTCATCTGGGAAGTTTGATATCTGCAGAACACATCTTCAGCAACATGCAACTTAGAGATGCGATTACTTATAACACCCTTATCAACGGGCTTTCTCAGTGCAGTTACAGTGAGAGAGCTATGGAACTGTTCAAGAGAATGCAGCTTGATGGACTTAAACCAGACTGTAATACTCTTGCAAGCCTTGTGGTTGGATGTTCAGCTGATGGAACTCTTCTCAGGGGACAACAGATACACGCATACACAACTAAACATGGTTTTGCTTCAAACAGCAAGATCGAAGGTGCGCTTCTTAATCTGTATGCAAAATGCTCCGATATTGAAACCGCCCTTGATTATTTTCTTGAGACCGAGGTTGAAAACGTAGTTCTGTGGAATGTTATGCTTGTTGCTTATGGGCTGTTAGACGATTTAAGAAACTCTTTTAGGATTTTCAGACAGATGCAGATGGAGGAAATTGTTCCGAATCAGTATACTTACCCGAGTATTTTGAAAACTTGCATCCGTCTAGGGGATCTTGACCTCGGGGAACAAATCCATTGTCAGATAGTGAAAACTAGCTTTCAGCTCAATGCCTATGTTTGTAGTGTGCTCATAGATATGTACTCAAAATTAGGAAAGTTAGATACTGCCAGGGACATTCTTGTAAGGTTTGCTGGGAAAGATGTTGTGTCTTGGACGACAATGATTGCAGGGTACACGCAATACAGTTTCAACGACAAGGCTTTAACAACTTTCAGGCAGATGTTGGATCTAGGGATCCGGTCTGATGAAGTTGGATTCACAAATGCAATTAGTGCATGTGCTGGTCTTCAGTCGCTAAAGGAAGGACAGCAAATTCATGCTCAATCTTGTGTATCTGGTTTCTCATATGACTTGCCACTTCAAAATGCACTGGTTACACTTTATTCTAGATGTGGAAAAACAGAGGAAGCATATCTAGCGTTTGAACAAACCGAAGCTGGAGATAATATAGCGTGGAATGCTCTGGTTTCGGGGTTTCAGCAGCGCGGAAACAATGAGGAAGCGCTTCGTGTCTTTGCTCGAATGAACAGAGAAGGGATTGAAAGTAATAATTTCACGTTTGGGTCTGCTGTAAAAGCTGCTTCCGAGACAGCAAACATGAAACAAGGGAAGCAGGTCCATGCCGTGATCACCAAAACCGGATATGATTCAGAAACCGAAGTTGGTAATGCTTTAATCTCTATGTATGCCAAGTGTGGAAGCATTTCTGATGCAAAGAAACGGTTTCTTGAACTCTCCATGAAAAATGAAGTTTCTTGGAACGCGATAATTAATGCTTATTCTAAACATGGGTTTGGCTCTGAAGCGCTAGATCTTTTCGACCAGATGATACATTCTAATGTAAGGCCTAATCATGTAACACTTGTGGGAGTTCTATCAGCATGTAGCCACATAGGTCTTGTGGGAAAGGGGATTGAATACTTTGAGTCCATGAACACAAAATATGGATTAGCTCCTAAACCGGAACACTATGTCTGTGTAGTGGATATGCTAACCCGAGCTGGTCTTTTGACCCGTGCGAAAGAGTTTATTCAGGAGATGCCTATTGAGCCTGATGCTTTAGTCTGGAGGACGCTTTTGAGTGCTTGTGTGGTGCACAAGAACTTGGAAATAGGAGAGTTTGCTGCGCATCATCTCGTGGAGTTAGAGCCTGAAGACTCGGCGACATATGTACTTCTTTCGAATCTGTATGCCGTGTGCAGGAAATGGGATGCTAGAGATCAAACAAGACAAAAGATGAAAGAAAAGGGTGTGAAGAAAGAGCCTGGACAAAGCTGGATTGAAGTTAAAAACTCAATCCACTCTTTCTATGTTGGTGACCAGAATCACCCTTTGACAGATGAAATACATGAATGCTTCCAAGATCTTACCAAACGAGCTTGTGAGATTGGTTATGTGCAAAACTGTGTCAGCCTATTGAATGAAGCGCAGCAAGAGCAGAAAGATCCGGCGATTTTCATCCACAGCGAGAAGCTAGCGATTTCGTTTGGACTGCTTAGCTTGCCTGCAGGAATGCCTATAAATGTAATGAAGAACTTGAGAGTTTGCAACGATTGCCATGATTGGATCAAGTTTGTATCCAAGGTATCGAATCGAGAGATCATAGTGAGGGATGCGTATAGGTTTCATCATTTTGAAAGAGGTGCTTGTTCTTGTAAAGATTACTGGTAAGAACCAAAGAGTTTAGAAGAAGACTAAAATTCTTTGTAAAGCCTCTCTTTGTTCATGCTTCCATTGCTTAGTGAATCTTACTATCATTCGAGGCCCATATCTTTATAGTTTCTATGGCTTTAGAATGATGAATTGTAGATTGTGCAAAAGTGTCCTAAATGTTTTTGTAAAGCCTTTATGATGCCAAGAAACACAGTCAATTTTACACAACATATATTATGTACCTAATTGTACATATTTGCCCACAAATGTGTATAGATACAAATAAGCATATTATACAATTAAACAAAACCACAACGAGATAAAAGGATATTCTCTGAAAAAGCTGGTTAACGTGCCTTAGGGATCATGTCAGTGTTTAAACTTATGCTCGGTTCCAAGAAGTTCTTTGACTCAACATCATGGCTCCTCTTTTTCAAGTTTTCAGATGTTTCTAAACAATCATTTAGCTCATGAACAACCCGAGACATGTTTGGTCTCTCCGCGGAAGAAAGGGTAACGCAAGACATTGCTAGTTCAAGAGCTCTCCACGTGGAACTTGTATCATAATCTCCAAGAAGATTTGGATCCATAATACTTTTGATATCGCCATTTACGAGCATAGACCTTGCCCATTCTACTATGTGAGCCTTTTCACGAGATTTCTCAATCACTGGTTGACCACTGATGATTTCTAATAAGAGAATCTCAAAGCTATATACATCACTCTTTCCGGTCAACCAAGATTTTTGGAAACACCTGCGTGGAAGAATATTTAAAGTTGAAAAAAAAAGATATGTTTGTAACTACAATATGATATGTGTTAGAGGGGAAATGAACACATTTTCTAAAAATTTTTATCTAGCAATAATCCAAGCCCATCAAGATCGAGGAGACCACGCCGACGTAAACTCAAAAAGGAAAGCCCCTTGAAGACATTCTTCAAATCCAAGAATATCGGATCAGCTCGAAGGAATATTCAAGGATAAAGACGAATTTTCATATTCTTCGGAGAATAAGGGATATTTCCAAATCGCAAAAATAGAAATATTCACCAAATGAGAAAAGGAAAAAGAGCTCGGAGCAACCGATCTCCTATTTCTATAAATAAGAAGACCTCGGAGCACAAGAGAACAACTCATAGAATCTAGAAAGCAGCAGAGCTAAACCTAAAAAACTCCAAGCTTTCCAGTTTATCGGATTAACACCTTTCTTTCACTTCGGCATAACTTCTCGGTTAAGCCATCTCTTGTAATCGTTTTGTCTTTAAGCTATTAATAAAGATCTTATTCTCTGAAACCCACAATTGTTAATCACAAACCCTAGTGGTGATTTTCTAGTTCAACAATTGGCGACGTCTGTGGAGACTAGAAAAATAAAATTCTAAAAAACTAGCAAGAAAAGATCCGAAGCGATGAGCTTTCGATTCGACAACAGCGATCTCACCCTCAGCACAGAAGACACTACCACGCACATCGAAACGCCTGCTCTCGACGAGTACGGCAACCCCGTCACTACCGCGATTCCACCATCCACGGGAAAATACGCGATATTCGACGATTCCCACATGATCATGGGGGGAGTATTTCACGACGACAGCTCGCTTAAGGAGATTAAGCGTCACGAAGAAAAGGCAGTAGAAGCTAAGTGCAATCCAACCGCTCCGCAAAATGCAGCACCAGTAGACTTCGCCGCAGAAGACCTACGAAGCTCGCACACACCGCATATCGACCCACTGGTTATAACATTGCAAATCTACAAAAGCATAGTCGCCAAAGCTATGGTCGACAGTGGTAGCACCGTCAACATTATTTTTAAAGACACGCTGGCAAGAATGAGCGTAGACGAAAGCGAGATAACAACGACGGTAAAAACGCTAACAGGATTCATGGGAGATACCTCCTACGGCTCAATACATTTACTCACCTACATCGGCGGCATAACCAAAAAGGTAAAGTTTGCAGTCATCGACTGCCCGATTATTTATAACATCATACTCGGAACCCCATGGATCCACAGCATGAAGGTCGTAATCTCAACTTATCACCAATGCATCAAGTTTCCGACACCTGCCGGCATGTTCACCCTGCAAGATGATCAATCGACAGCAAGAATGTGCCTTCTTAGCGAGAGAAAGATCAGGACGGCAACTACGTGCATGGTAAATGAAGATTTAGACCCACACCTTCCTTATCACAAACGACCAAAGCCCGAGCGGGTTATACAGGTAAGCATTGACCAGCAGTACCCCGAAAGGACCGTCAACATCTGTGGTGACCTCGCAGAAGATATTAAAATAGAGCTCGTCAAATTTTTGCGAAACAATGTGCATTTATTCGCTTGGTCTATCGAGGACGTGAAGGGAATCGACATGACACCAGAATCACGTCGCATAAGCTAAACGTAAACCCTATGTTCAAAGCAATTAAGTAAAAACGAAGGAAGTTCGGCCCTGAAAAGCCCAAGCAGTGACTGACGAAGTGGAAAAATTACTCGGTACTGGATCAATTACTAAAGTTCAATACCCTGACTGGTTAGCCAACCCCATCGTCGTAAAAAAAACAGTAAATAAAGAGTCTGTGTTGACTTTACCGATCTTAATAAATCTTGTCCAAAGAATTGTTTTCCGCTCTTCATATCAACCAACTTCTCGAATCAAATCAAATCAAGATATCCAAGCGTCCCAACGACAACAGTGGATACATGAGTATCACTCCCTCCTACAATGAAGGATCTTGAAAGTCCGAAATCGGCAAGTTTTGCTTCCAAATGTTCACCCAACAATATATTTGTACTTTTGACATCTCTATAAACCTTTGGCGGCTTGCATCCAATATGCAAATTACGAGAAATATCAAGTTTCAACTTAAAACAAAAGAAATATAAAAAAGGGGTACTACAATAATTTCTACAAACCTACAGCGGACTCTGCAGCTATTCGAAGTCTACTTGACCAGTTCAAGACAGAACTGCCACGTTTTCCTGCAAAAAGTTACCAAAATGTTAAAACCTTCAAAAATATATATACAAGAAAAATTTTATATAGCCACAAAATTTGTTGTAGATATAGTCTATATTCCATAGTTATTTTTCCTTGAACCACAAGTAACAAGGCATAATTAGAATTTGTAACTATAGGCTTGTAGTTATCGGTCTTGTGGCTATTCGTAGCTATGTTACCACAAATCGAACTAGAAAATGTTAATTCATACTCTTGTGTTTACCCGATATATGCTCTTTTAAGTCTCCATTTGCCATGAACTCATAGATGAGAGCCAAGTCATCTCCTTCATCGCAGTATCCGATTAGGCTTACTAAATTTACATGATGAACTCTTAGAAGTAGTTCCACCTACAAATTGAGGACGTAAATGGGTATATTTTGTTGACTCATCATCTCAGTTTTGTGTGTGTGTGTGTGTGGAAGATTGTGGTATATGTACCTCTGTTTTGAATTCTTTATAGCCTTGAGTTGACGTCTGAGAGAGAACTTTAACCGCTACTTGTTCATTATTTAGTAGACCATGACAGACAACACCAAATCCTCCTTTACCCAAAACAACTTTAAAGTTATTAGTCATTTCCTTGACTTCTGAATAAGTAAATCTTCTACTTTTCGTTTCTACTTTCTAGTGATGGTCGCATAACTGCAAACAAAAGTTTAACCAAGGTTCAATGATATTTGTTACTATTGATATGAGCATATTTTATATTTTCTCCATTTGCTATTACCTTTCCCAGCTGATGGATTTCTCCTTCTTAAAACGAAGATGAGAACTAACACAATTATGATCATGGCAACTAGTGAAGATACAGATGCGATAACCACCACCACTGGAATTTTTTTGTGGCATGATACACATAGGTTTATATTTCTTTCAACACTAACGTAAATAATGTTATTGGTGACACAAAAATAAACACAAAATGATGGATAGTAAACAAAAAAAGAACAAATCTTACTGTAGCTTTAGTCCTTCCTTTTTTCTATTAAGGAGGGATTGAGGAATAGAACCTTTAAGGTTGTTTTCATTTAAGTTTCTGTAGATGTGGAGATCGTAAGAGATGGAGTAAATATGAAAATTTTCGTTATGAATTTCTGACAACTTACATTATCAACAAAAATTCCATCTTGGCTAGAAATTCAGGCACTTCTCCAATCAAGTTGTTTTTCGACAAGTTCCTAAAAATTTGTGAAAAAAAAAAAGCAAACTAAATTGCATATTCTGCAAATAAAACATTCAATTTATTCAAACATGGAGATACATACAATTATTGAACTTGGGTTAGATTTTGTATGCCAGGTGGTATAACTCCATTTAATCCACTTGAAGATAAATCTCTGTTTAAAACATTATAATCAAACATATCAGATCAAATACTGTATATATATTTTAGGGCTTAAGTTTTGATAACACAAGATTGTTTTTGAGTGTTCTTACAGTGTTATGATTCTCGGTGGTGCAGACATATCACCAATCCACAAGAACTGTTTAGGAACGCATGGATTTCCTTGTAAGTGCACTGGATATTCTTAATAGCAATGACTGTAACAAAAATATATGCATAACAAAAAAAAAAAACATGTGTAAGTAAACTATGATAAGAAACTCATATTAGTAACAAACTAAGCTTTATCAAGCTTTCGGATATTATTCACTACACAATTAACTTAACTATGGCAGTCGCTTGTTCACGTTTTTGCATTTTGAAAACGTCATTTTGATATTTTTTAAGTTAGTTTATTGAAGCGGAATAACTCATTGTGAACTTTGTGTAGTGACACAAAATAGTTTTGTTATAATAAACTAAGTTATAAACTATTTTGATAATCATTGCTCGTGAATATCAGTTTTTCTATGGAAACTCCACCACAAAATTTTCATTCGTTTTATTCATCGAATTTCAATTTTTATGTTGTTTAAAATGATTTTGCTATATATAACTAACATGTAAAAAAAAATAGAAAAAAACAAAAAACGATTAAACTACTAAAAGTATATTTCAAAGTTTTATAATTATTAAAAAAAAAATCATTTAGTTTGTTGTGTAAACAATTTTTCAGTTATTTTGTTATTAATCTGACATAGTAGTCAGACCTTATGATTGCCCAAAGACATATTGATTATAAAAGCTTAGATTGTTCTCTCTCGAAAAGTTTAATTAGCTTGTTCCCTATCATACGTCTTGTGTGCATAAAAGTACAAAGCCACATACCATCATTTTGATTTGTTTCTGATTGTGGAAATTCAATTTTCCTGAAAATCTCTAAAACACTCATCAAGGGTGGAAGAGTCGACCTTGAGGTTCTTGAGAGCTCCACACGACATACCCCTCCCTCGCAATTTTGCGGTACAGTGTTGGTCAACATCTCTACTTGGAACTTCTTGGAACGATAAGGTGGGAAAGGAACTTTACTATTCGCCACAATTTCAAATTCTCTGGTTTCACTGGCTCGCACTTGTTGAATTTCGGCGACGTAAATGTAAGCGTAAGTTTGATCATCAGAGCTTTCCATATTCCATATAAAGGTCAATGGCTCACTAACATTAGTTGGAATGGTAGCGGTCGAAACTACATGTCTTGGTAAGTCATAGCCACCAGAAGAATCAGTTATGTTGAATGTTGTGTTTATATGCGTCCATTCTGGTTGAAAGTAGGGGAACCAAACACGATCGTGGACATCTTTGGGATGACTGTAAATTTCAAGTACTTTAGATAATAATTAAAAAAACAAAAAAGGGGTCCGGCTAGTATATATAAAACTAGGTGATAATCCACACTTTGTGCGGAGTCAAATAATTAATATTTATTTACATTAATATAATTTTAAAATTAAATAATATAATATAGATTTTATTTGTGTTTATATAATATTACTCTATAACATTAACAAAATATTTAACATTGACAATATAATATATAAAAAAAACTATTCAATTTTCATAAAATACGACTTGTTAAAAATTTGAAATTACTATACAGATTTTTTATATCATGTGATTAATGACATGATTCAACATTTTCACCATGCTCAAGCTTTAGGTATACAATATTTGTGTACAAACTTATTTCTTTTTGACACTGAAAAATGTAGGTCATGCTCATATATTATTCTTTTAATCACTATTAATTCATCATATGTATTTAGCATTTGGATGCAAAATCAATAACATAAAAAAATTGGATATTAGAGATGCCAAGAAAAATAGAAATTGAATGAAATATTTGCATCTGAAAAATCAAAAGACCAAAATAGAGTTTGAATGAAACATTTGAGGTTTTTAATCGAAATCATAAAATCGCATTTTTCTGCTGAAAATCTGAAATTACGTTTTTCTCTAAAAAACGGGATTTCTCGTCAAAGTTTTGAAATAACATTTTCTACCAAAACCAAAATTTTTTTGTTAAAACCGAAAGTCATTTTTCCGAAAACACCATAAAACTGTGTTTTATAACCAAATTTCTAAAATCATGTGTTTCTACAAACCCGCAAAATCACATTTTCTCACCAAACCCACAAAATTATGTTTTCCGGTAAAATTCATAAAACTGCATCCCCCCCCCCCCCCCCCCAAACATGCAACATGCAAAATCGCGTTTTCTACCAAAACCACAAAATTATGGTTTCTCGCAAACCCCCATAAATATATTTTTTCACGTAAACCCCGTCAAACTATATTTTCTCACCAAACATCAATAAAACCTGCATTCCCCACTAGATACGTAAAATCGTATCTTTCCACAAAATCTGCAAAACCATATTTCCCTGTAAACTTCGTATAATTACGTTCTGCCAAATCAGCAAAACTGTGTTTTTTCTATCAAATCCGCAAAACTGTATTTTCCGTAAAACTCGTAACATCGTATTTTTCCGTAAACCTGTAAAACTACATTTTCTGTCAAACCCGATAAACTGCATTTTCTTATCGAATCCGCGAAACTGTGTTTTTCTGTAAAATCTTTCCAATTGAAAATTTCCCGCCAAAATTCGTAACTCGATAAAATCTGCCAAAACCGATAATCATGTTTTCTATCAACATCATAAAACATTTTTTAATGGCCAAACTTCTGAAATGGCGTTTTAAAATATTGTTTATGTGCCAAAATCCTCAAATTGCGATTTTTACAAATTACAAATTTTTAGAAAACGCAAATAATTATAATTTTTATTTCAAAATATTAAATATACATTAAAATTAATACAAAATAGATTATATATTTTTAAGTTTAATACTACTGATCAATTATCTAAATTATATATAAGAGAGTCAATATTTATATTTCTTAACTTATTGATCCAATAAAAATATTTTTTAAAGGAATTTGATCAAATTATAATATAATATAAACAAAATAGTATTTTAATTTGTACATCGGGGTATTTTCTTGATTAAATTAAAACTTCATAGTATATAACTTTTAATCAAATATAATTATTTATAATATTATAAATTATTAACACAGTATGTTATTTTAAATATTTTGACTATTTGATATTATATATTTTCTAGTTTTTTAATATTTATATTTGTTGGTTAATTCTTATGGTTCTATTAAAAAAATTAAGTCAAATTTTGATGTCTATTAATTCAAGTTTTGTGCTTTTACTATTTTTTTTTTATTTTTTTTTTCTGTATTTTTATAATGATTTTTGAACCATCTACATTTTCTTATTTCCAATATGTGACTTATAAAACATATTTATATTTATTCATCATTTGAGTAATTTATATTTGTTTTTAAAAATTTAAATTATAACACATGTATTAAAAAATATGTAAATGATGTGATGATTTTATTTTTACAAAATTAGCTTAAATTAAAGCAAGAAAAAAACATAGTATAAGAAAATAATTAATATAATGTTATTTTTGGTAAATAGAAAGAGAAAGAATATCTTTATAATTATGTGCTAAATTAGATATATATATATATATGCTAAACTATTTTTTATGTATTTTTGTGATGATTTTTGAAACATCTACATCTACATTTATATTTATTCATCAGTTGAGTAATTTATATTTATTTTAAAAAATTTAAATTATAACACATGTATTAAAAATCTATATATTTTTTATGTAAATGATATGATGATTCTTTTAAAACAAAATAAGTTTAAATAAAAGCAAGAAAAGAAACATAGTATCAGAAAACAATTAATATGATGATATTTTTGGTAAATAGAAAGAAAAAGAATATCTTTATAGTTAAATGCTAAATTATATATATAATTGATATAAACTATGGTCTAAGCAATTAGTATGAGTGGCACATCCCCTATATATTAATTGAGAAGCATTTTTATAGAGTAACCTCATTTTTAAAGTATTTACAGTGGTACCATTATGCAAATGTGTCAACCCCATATTCATTCTCAGCTAATTTTTTAAAAGAGACTTAAATTACTAGACTAATTACATGATATGTCATTGTATATTTTAGTTCCACACATATGTTATGTTCATTATTTAAATGAATTGAAAGGAAATAATATACAAATAATAATTTAATTGAATAAATTTGTCAATGCTAATTATAAAATACACAGAAATACTTTATTAAATAATAATTTTAAAATAATATCTACAAATATTTTATTATAAATTCATAAAAATATATAATACTTTTTAATCTTTTCTACTTTTATCATTCATAACAAAATATATAATAATTTTTTAATGTTTACTTTGTTAATGTTTACTACTTTTTTCAAAAAATATGTTTATTAATTATTCATTAAAAATATTTTTTATAGATACAACACAAAAATTAAAAATCATATTTTATTTTCCTCAAATTCATAATAAAATATATAATACTTTACTAATGTTTATTTCTTTTGTCAGAAAATATTTTTATTAATAGTTCATTAAAAGATATTCTTATAAATACAACATAATAATTTATTTTTCTCAAAAATCAATGAGAACATATAAATGAAATTTATATTGATTTTATTCACATATTGATGTAATTATAGCATGCACGAGTATAATTATGAAAACATCTATAATACCTCAAGATAAATATTTTTAATGAATATTTTTTAACGATTCATAATAATATTTACGAAAATATATTATTTTTATATGTTATTTTCGTCAAAAAATCAATCAGAAAAAGTCATAGTGACGAATTTACAAAATTATTATGATATATATTATTACTATTTGGATTTAATATATAAGAAAATATGGCATATGATATTATTACTTACTTTATATACGGTTCTTAGGTGACGAATATGGTATATACCATTATTGCTTATTTTTTTGGGTAAAATACCATAACATGATGATACTAATATTAACTGCTTATTGTTTTTTGAATCAATATTTGATTTATCATATACCAAATTCTTTGCAAGATTTTCTGTGTTTCTTTTGATTTTTTTAGTGGTTAGAAAATGTTTCAATTTGTTAATTTTTTAAATAAATTACCGAAAAAATTAAGTTTATCTGCTTTAAATCAATCAATATAATTACAATAGAAACTCTATAAATTAATAATATTAGGACATTAATATTTTATTAATTTATCTGTTTTTGAATTAAATAATTAAATAAAAATAATATTTGTTTAGAAAGTTAATGATATCTTTAAACATTTTACTTTTAAATTGTAGATAAACCTTAACATTATTCCAACTTTAATAAAAAAAAATTATATATTTATATTTTAGTAAATTATAGTAGTTATATATTAATATAAGATTATTTCATGATAATTATTAATTTATGAAATTACTGAAACATATATATTTACATAGGTTTTTTTTAAAAAAAACTTAAGCTTTTTGGTAATTTAGACATACTGTATTTTATAAGTAGACAAACTTTCGATCAATACCCATTGATAAATGGTATTAAAGAGAAATCTATGCTTTTATATGCAAATTTATTTATTAAAATACTTTTATATGTTGGAAAATATTTTTTGATTAAATATTTATATATTTTTGGAGTTAACAACTGTTTTTTGTAACAAGACTAATTATTTACATTAATTTATGGTTATAGTTGTAGCTTTTCTAACTTTGTTGTGTTCTATATATTTTTTGTTTCCAATTATTTTGATCGTATACATATTCAAATACTTCTGATTTTAAATTTAGTTATCGACTGTTTATATTGAGATTCTGAATTTTTTACAAATTAATAAATATAGTTTGGACATTGGTGAAAACACTGAATCATGTCGTTTATCACGAGATATATAAGATTTATATAGTGACTTCGTATTTTTACCCAACTAAACCTTGGACCATGTATAGGATATTTAATTTTAAAATTAATTTATATAATATTTTTAGTATGTTATTGCATATTGTTATATGACACTCATATTAAATCAATTATATCATATTGTATAATCTCAAAATTAATCTATTATATATATTAATTATTTCACCCCGCACAAGAAGTGGGTTATTACCTAGTTATGTAATTATTTTAGTAACAAAAGTTTTTTTTCAAAAACATTCTGAGAAGCTCTATGGTGATGACACATCAGCAAAATGGCATCATTGTAATTACTTATAAAAATAAGATTAGTCTCTAAAAATATTCTCGATTAATATATAGAGGATAGCACAATGAGGGATAATTGTAAAACTGTTATCATGACAAATTGAACTGAATAATGTTTTAACTGAATAATTTATAAATTGCTGAAAAGGTAGTTTTTGCTGATAAATAGTATAAATGGTCCCCAACAACATGACGTTTTCAAAACGTTAAAAATCTACATATCATCTAGTCCTAAATAAATAGACATAAGTCCAAAATTTATTGATTAATGGGAAAAAAAGGTCCAAGTTGACATACATACATTATTGTGTTGTTTGAATTGGTGAAGTAGAGGCGTGTTAAAACCTTCAAAGAACCGGTTTGTGCAGCATAAGTATCATACCGCAAGGGTCTTACCTCTATAGCTGATATAAGTGGTGTACTTGTTCCTGCCTTAACAAGACATATATCTAAAACGTTAGATCCTGTGATGTGAATGATATCCTCTACATCACCGAAACCTGTTTTCCGCAGATCTAGGGATTTCCAAATATTAGGACCAAGGTAGAGGTCGAATCTTGGAAAAATATTTAGACCGTCGTAGATTCCATATACAAAAACTGTCCTGATCAGATAATTTGTGTCTTGCATCACACTCAAACTGTAACAGTTTCGCAATCCATCAGGAAAATACCTCAAAACCCTATATGGCTTAGAGATAAAGTCTGTCTCCGAGGCCTTTTGGATGGTGCTGGTTTTTCCCCCGTAGATTAAACCGGCATCGGATATGTATGTTATATTGGTCACTAGGAGATTCATTGGAAGGTAATCTACAACCTATACTGATGAATCCTGGTTACACAGGAGACATAAATCGGAAATTGTATATAATAGATATACAGAAGACAAACAGGGATCTAAAAATACCTCGTTGATTCTGAGACTGAACTAGGTGTATAATGGAGAAAGTGCCACAAGCAATAAACAAAAGCTCCTTGCAAATCATCATTAGCGACTACTTTTTCAATTATTAGCCAAATCAAAATTTAACAACCACCAGAGTCTTGAAACATTATGAAGTCATTTATATATTCTATGTACCCTTCTCATGAACACTGAAAGTGAAAGCTGGCAAAGTCAACTTAATGAATACGTCAACCCGCCAAAGAAAACGAGCAGAAATTAATTTACTAATACAAATGGAGGAAGAGATTGATAGTCTAATATTAAACGCAAACTCTCTATGAAATGGTCAAGCAGTGATGGTACCAGCCTGGTACTCTTGAAGTTATATAGATATATATAAAGAGGTTTCAATAACAACTGACGTGCGATATGATTTTGCAGTCTTGATTCAGTTTTTAATAGAGAGAGTCTTTTAATTTGGGTTTTAATCATTGTGTTTAAGGTTCTATATATTTATATCAACTCGTCCGAGCTGCCAAACAAACAATTTTAGGATGTTTTCAGCAGAGTGCATCTTCTGTAATACGTATAGAGATATATGGATACATATGTTAACCTAAGTAATGTCTTTTTTTTTTTTGATCGAGATGCCTGACGACAAATCTTATTCTTGTCAGAGCCATAAAAATTCGTAATCACATTTTTGGCAGGAAATGCATAATCATGTTTTTAGTGGGAAAATAGGAAATCACACTTTTGAAGAAAAATGCAAAATTACAATTTTGGTAGAAAAATGTGGAATCGTTAGTTTATGCTTTCATATATATACATAATACATCTAATACTAAGTGTTTGATTTGCGCTATTGGTTTCAGTTGTTGCTATCTAGAGTATATAAATAAACAAGCTATGAATTAAGTAGAGTTGGTAAAGAGATCCATGTGTTCCTCAACAATTCTTGTGGGATGGTCTTCCCTACAAGTACACCAATATTTCTATACCACCAAGAATCCATTCCTTGTACGTGTAATTAATGATCATTCACAAAAAAGGGTTCGTATTCTTGTTTTGCAAGGAAACATTTAGATTTTTAATTGAGGATGATGACATGGATTTGGAATTAGGTGCGGAGAGAAGCATGTATGCTCTTGTAGAAGAAATGAACGGAGTGATGGAAGTTAATATTGAAAGACCATTACTATGGAAAATCGAGGTGGAGGCTAGGCTAACGTGGTGTGCAATAGTTTATGTTCGAGTCTAAGGCACAATGCTTTGATATGCTACGCATGAACTATGCAACATCTATGGGTTTATGTAAAAAGCTATCATAACAGTATAAGCTACAGAAATTTTATCATGTTTATCTTGAAGAGAGTGTTGCAATGTTCATAGAGATGGTTGCACTCAGGGGAGGAGCTAGTAAGAGAGGAGATCGGTCAGCTCTACCAAATTTTCCAAAATATATTTTTTTTTAAACTAAAATTATTCTGACCCCACAAAGTTTTTTTTTTTAAACCTCATAGAAAACAAAAGAGAAATTTTCTCAGATACACTTAATCTAAGTTTTTGTTCCTAATATACATTAACACTCTAAAAATTTTCTTCCATAACATTTTTTACTAAAGACTTGACCATATTAACCTTAGTTAAAAAAAGAAGAAGAAAAAAAAAAGTATCAGTGGCCAAGACTGATCTGAAATTCGAATCCTTTGTTTGTTTAGGATCGCTCTTCTCGTTTGATTGTGATTTGTGATTGTGAATGTTTTAGATCTTTGAAGTTTTTTTTATGGAAAAGTGTTTTCAGGATTAAAAGCTCAAAATCTTATAGTAGAAAATAGATCTGATATAATTGGATGAAAAACTCAAGAAACCCGAGTTAAAACAACAACAATGGTGAAAAAAAAAATCAGCGAAAATTAGGGTTTGGATATCGCAGAGGTGAGGAATGAGATAAGAATAAATTTAAAAAATTATTCTGAACTGTTAGGAAGACTTTCCTAAAATGTACAAATTAAGAAAGTCATTATAGTATGTATTTAGGGAAGCCTTCGTAAATTGTATAGTTGATTTTTTTTTTTTTGTTTATTTATACAACAATTCAAATTCAGGAAGCCATTTCACAATTTAGTAAGCTCTTCCACAATTCATGAAGCTCATCCACAAATCATGAATTTTTTAAAAATTTAGGAAAACTTTCCTAAATCATATGAAACAATGTTGAATTTTAATATTTAGAAGACCTTCCTAAAAAATCACGAAATATTGTCAAAAAAAATATTCAGGAAGACTTTCCTAAAGAGTAAAATTAGAAAGATTGAATGAAAAATGTTAGGGGGTGAAAAAAATTAAGCTTCCCTGTTATATTTGTCCTAAAAACTTGTTTTCAGTGTAAACTAGGTAGCTGGCCCGCACATAATATGCGGGCATGAAAAATTTATAAAAAATTAATTATTAATAATATATATCATTAATAATAAATAAGTGATTGGCCTGTTTTGATAATATATTTGTTAAAAAAATTTGTTTGTAAAAAAGTGTTTTAATAGATTTGAGAAATTTAGTCATAGTAAAAAATAAAACATATACAAAATTTAAAATATTTTTAAAAAAATTATAAAATAAAATAATTCTTCATTATTCGTTATTTTCTACTTTTTATTTATATTTTTCATCTTTTTATATTTTTCTGTCACTTTATGTCTTATTTCTCATTCGTAATTCTCACTATATAATTGAAATACATTCACATATAATATAAACTTTTGATCTTTATTTATAGTGAGACAAAATAAGATTATAATAAAAGTGAAGAAATTCTCCTTCTAAAAAATTTGATGGCGCAAAATTTCACAAAACAGACAATTGAACTTATAAATACTTTGCTAAACACTTACTTAAAATAAGATTTCAAAAATTTTCATCAAAAAACAGATTTCACAAATTTCATGCCAAAAACATGAATAGGTAACTTTCACACTCTTAAAAATTCCGTCAAAAATATGATCTAAAAACACTTTATCAAAATTTTGATTTTGTGAATTTTTCGTCAAAAATTGAAATCATAAAAAAAAATTCGCCAAAAACTTTACATTAAAAATATGATTCTAAAAACTACAAGTCAAAATTTTGATTTCATGAATTTTCTGCTATATAAGTGAAACCGTAAATCTTCTTTCAAAAAACCTTATTTAAAAATATAATTTTAAATAACTTTCTTGAAAATCTGATTTCAAAATTTTTTTGCCAAAAACATGAATTTGTAACTTTCCCACCAAAAATATTTATTTTAGAGTATTTTAATTTGATTTCGTGAGATATCAAAAAGTTTCTGGCTAAATAGGTTGTCACAAATTTTCTGCTAAATATTTGAAATGCATAAATTGTTTTAGCAAAATTTTTGTGTCGAAATGTAATTTCAAATCTATTTAACAAAAATATAATTTTTCCAAATACTTTAATACCACTTTACGTCCTATTCCTGGTTCGTAATTCTCACTATATAATTGAAATTCATTCACATATAATATAAACTTTTGATCTTTATTTATAGTGACAAAATAAGATGATAATAAAAGTGAAAAATTCTTCTTCTAAAAATATGATGCCGTAAAATTTCACACAAACAATTGAACTTGTAAATAAAGATCATTGTATTTTGATTTTGTGAATTTCTCGCCAAAAAGTGAATCCGTAAAAACAAATTCGCCAAAAACTTTATATTAAAAATCTGATTCCAAAAACTAACAGTCAAAATTTGATTTCATGAATTTTCTGCTATATAAGAGAAACCGTATATCTTTCGTCAAAAAACTTATTTAAAAATATAATTTCAAAAAACTTCCGTGAAAACCCGATTTCAGAAATTTTCCACTAAAAACATGAATTTGTAACTTTCCCACCAAACCATTTATCTTAGAGTATTTTAATTTGATTTCGTGAGATATCAAAAAATTTATGGCTAAATAGGTTGTCACAAATTTTTCGCTAAATACTTGAATTCCGTAAATTTTTCTGGCAAAATTTTTGTGTCGAAATGTAATTTCAAATCTATTTGAAAAAAATATAATTTTTCCAAATTTTTGTCAAAAATTTGAATACTTCTATTTTGTATCAAAATTTTAACATCAAATTTTATTTATAGATTAAATAATGCCATGTCACAAGTCATGTGTACTAAAAACTGACATGTCACAATTACATCATCATTACACATCATCATTTCCATGTCACATTAAAATTGCTCAAACTAAATATATTAACCAATTAAATTAAAATAAATCAGCATTTTTCATTAAACTACATTCTCAATTAATAGGTAGAGGATATAGAAATTGCCCAAACAAAAAACTAATCTTTATTTAACTATTAAATGGGTTTATATATTTTCTTTTATTTAAAACTTGGGCTCATATTAAATTTAAGCCCAAATTTGAACATAATAATGATCCATAAATTTTATGGATCTAAGTATTAGTATATTTTACTTTTATTTTAAAAATAGAAATGAAAACCTAAATTTTTAAAAAAGGAAAACTAAAGAGTCGTCTCTCTCTTTGCTCTTTATCGAAGAACACAATCTTCTATCTTTGCATTACACCAATCTCTTTGCACCATTCATTCACCATTGACCAATATCAGTTTTTAATTGAAATTCAGGTTATTTTTCTTACATCTATACTTATATTATAATATATTTAATTATATTTTATGTATCTTATTGACTTATTAACTGAAAGAGGTACGATTCCAGACTTTGAATTCATATACAAGTTAAGGGTTTGTGTTTATATATAAATTTAGGAATTAAATTAATTTATTTTAATTTGCCAGATAAATAATAGATTGATTTTTTAAGAGAAAATCTCCAATCAACAGATAATATTGATATAAATAGTTTGCCGTACTATTCCGATGAAAGGAAAGGAATACTAGAATATCATTCGAATTAAAGAAGTGAGATAAGACATAAGTATTTGATTAGAGGACTTTGTCAATCTCGTGGCCATAATTTTGCATAATGAGTTATAGAAAATACATCAACGCGTTTTAATTATAGTTAGTTTGATCAATATGGTGATTGGTTGGAATACAATATGAAAAAAGAAAAGGTATATTGTTTGTGCTGTTATTTGTTCAGTAATGACAATAAAAGTAGTAATACAGGATTTATGACTGATGGATTTGATTGCTGGAATAAATCTGATATATTGGCTACTTAGATAGGTGTTACAGTAAATAGCTTTCATAACATAGCGAAGAAGAAGTGTGAGGATTTTATGAGACAAGATCAATCAATTAAAACGTTATTGCAGTTAATTGGTTTGTTATCTCTTGTGGTTAAGGTGTTTGAGTACGTCGAGGATGAAGGTATAGACAATACCCAAAGAAGTCAAGCAAATGGTCTTCTCAAATACATCCATACTTTTGATTTTGTATTCTACCTACACTTGATGCTGCTTATTTTGGGACTCACGGAGAATTTATCGATGGTTGAACAAAAGAAAAATAAAAACATCTTAAATATTGTATCATTAGTAAAATCCATAGAATGGTAACTACAAAAGGTGAAAGATGATGGATGAGATTCTTTTTGGAGAAACTTTCATGTTTTTGTGAGAAAAAAATGACACTGAAATTCTCGACATGGAGGCTAACTTTATTGATCCAAGGAAGCCACGAAAATAGACCAACATAACCAACTTGCATCATTACTGAGTTTCTTGCTTTTACGCTGTAATGGATATGCAGCTTCAAGAGTTTAATGACCGTTATAACGAGGTAAATTCTGAATTACTCGTTTTTTATCAACTTTAAATCCTCTTGATTCATTCTGTGAGTTTGATAAGAAAAAAATGTTGAGATTGGCTGAATTTTATCTTGAGGATTTTAGTTGTGTAGAATGCATATCTCTCTAACGGCAGCTTGACATTTATATTGATAATGTACGAGCAGATGAAATGTTTGTTGGTTTGAGTAATCTTGAAGACTTAGCAAGGGTAGTGGTAGAAACCAGAAAACATTTTTGTCATCCTTGGGTTTATAGGCTTTTGAAGTTAGATTTGACTTTGCTTGTTGCTACTGCAACTGTCGAGAGAGGTTTTTCAAGAATGAAGATTGTTAAGACAGCATTATGGAATTGCATCGGTGGTCAGTTTCTTAGTGATTGTCTTATTTGTTATATTAAAAAATATATATATTTGAAGATGTAACAAATGAAACTGTGATAAAAAGGTTTCAAGCAATGAGTGAACGTAAAATGTATTTTGTAGGAAGTGCAAAAACTAAAATAAGAATTACGATGTATAAACCGATTAATGACTATAATAATATAAGAGAAAGAGTAGAAACGAGACTTTTTGAAAACATGATGAATAAATAAATAATGATCGGATTCAAGAATTTGATTATCTTTTCTTAACTCAAAAAATCGGTCGTAGTGTGACAGTATTGTACGATTTAGAGTCCCAGGATACAACCAATGAAAGACTGTTTTGCAACACTCAAAAATGGAATCTACAAACTTAAGAATTTCTACTTAAACTCTCGAGACTTACTTTATACAAGCGAATTGCTAGAAGGAGTGAAGTTTGAGAGATTTTTTTTTTGTTTCTGAAAAGTGTATTTTGGAATGACGCGAAGACTTTCTTATATAGCCAACGATGAGCTAGAATTCTAACTGAGAATCTTTTCAATAATGGCCAGTGTGTGCGTTACATTGAGAGTAATGGTAGGCAAAAAATCTGCAAACTTTATGATTCGTTTGAACCATATTATTTGAAATTAAGTCCCAATTGACTGATTATTTATATGGTCAAACTATGACCAATTTAATTGAATAGACTAAGTCCAAAAAAATAAGTTGTCAAAATTCGGCCCAAAAAAGAATAGTCGACTATGGCTCGAAGGCCTATTCGAGAAACGCGACCCGAGCCCATGTCTGTGCCCAGCCTGGCCTGGCTTGTGTGGTTCGTTCCAGTCTCTCATATGCACACCATGGGTATTTAGCTAGTTGAACACAAGCATTAACTCTTCTCTATATATACTAGAAGATTTTTCTCAATATTTTTGATGTGGGTCAAATTTTATCTCCCCATCACTTATACTTCTCATTCCGCTTGGGCCGCAGCCCATTTCTCTTCACCTTTGAGCCCAATTTTCCTAAGATTAATGACTTTGTAAAAATTAGATCCAACAATCAACTACATGAATAGAAATGACTCTAAACATATGATGACTCGATTGACTCTACTTAAACTCTACTGACTAGACTTACTCCTATTACTAGACACACAGTTCTTTCGAGAATTTAAATGAAAATTCACTGTATTTGAGTAAGTAGCATTTTTCAGCTTTGAACCACTCAGTTTTAATATATGTCGGGTTTACTCGGCCAGGAGGTGACCAAGATGTCTTGAACAACCCGGATTTTGATGTATATTAAGACAACAGCTATTATACAGCTTTATTTCTTGTAGAACTAAGTTCTATACTATGTTCATTTTGACCTTGAACATATCTGGTTATTCATGAGTGAATTTAAAGAATATAGCGTTACTTTCATTCTCCTAGAAACGGCCCCATTTCCCACTCACCAGGTGATCTGCTAATAAGTTATCAAAAAGTATCCTGTTAGAATTCACTCTTATAAAGTTAAGAAATCATTAAAAGCCAACGCTTAGCCTTATTACGTACAGGCAGATAGCACTGTTTATCATCCTAGGAACTGAGTAGAGAATAAGTCTCACAGTGATCTTGTCAGAATCCGTTTGATTTAGTTTTCCATTTGAACCTAGATCTTGGGATCTCCAGTCACATAGGTGGGGTTTCCATCAAACTTCATCTTAATTCATAGGCTTTAAAACCATTCATTTTGATGATTTTACAACTTGATCTCTTGACAATCCTTTAGTAAATGGATCCTCTAGGTTGTCTGCTGATTTGATATAACCTATCGTGATTACACCACATGAGATAATTATGTCTAATGGTTTTATATTGTCGTCTAATGTGACGATATTTACCATTCTAAAGATTATTCAGTGCCCGAGCAATAGCTGATTGAGTATCACAGTGTACATGTAATGCTAGCACTGGTTTCTCCCACATTGGGATATCTTTCAAAAAAAAATTGAAGCCATTCTGCTTCCTCTGCGGCTTTTTCTAGCGCTCTAAACTCAGATTCCCTGGTGGATCTAGCTAGCAGAGTTTGTTTAGAAGATTTCCAGGATCCGCTCTACCTCCCCAAGCGTAAAGATATATCCACTTGTGGATTTTGATTTCTTAGAACCAGATATCCAGTTTGCATCATTGTATCCTTCTAAGACTGCTGGTTCTTTACCATAGTGAAAACCATAATTTTTGGTATAACTTAAGTAATTTAATACTATGGTTATAGCTTTCCAATGATTATGAACCGGATTGCTTGTGTAGCGACTTAGTACGTTTACTGCATGCACTAGATCGGGTCTTGTACAATTTAGTAGGTACATTAGACTCCCGATCACTCTTGCATACTCTAGTTGTGACACCGCTCACCCGTGTTTTTTGTCAAGTGAAGTTGTGAATCTACTGGATTTTTTTCTGTCCCATATCTTTCGTATCAAACTTACTGCTTAGCAATTGCTTAGTTTGATTGATAACATCTTTCGAGCTTCCAAGAATGAGAATGTCATCTATGTACAAGCATAACAAAATATACCCTTGTGACGTACATTTTATGTAGATGCATTTATCACATTCGTTGATGCTGATACCATTTGACATCATTACATTGTCAATTTTTTTCATGCCATTGCTTTGGAGCTTGTTTAAGTCCGTACAATGATTTTACAAGTCTACAAACTTTATGTTCTTGACCTGGAACTCCAAATTCCTCGGGTTGTTTCATATAAATTTCCTCTTCTAAATCACCAGTTAGAAATACCGTTTTTACATCCATTTGATGGATTTCTAGGTCTCTCAATGCTGCGATGTTTACTAGCAGTCGGATGAGGTTATTCTTGTTACTGAAGAATATGTGTCAAAGAAATCGAGGCGTTTTTTTGCCGGAATCCTTGTACCACAAGCATAGCTTCGTATTTCTCTATGGAGCCATCGATTTCCAGCTTTGTTTTGAAAATCTATTTACACCCTAGTGCTTTCAACCCTTATGGTAGATCGGTTATCACATATGTATGATTTTGCATAATAGAGTCAATCTCACTATTAACGGCTTCATTCCATGAAGGTGCGTCTGGTGTAGACATGGCATCAGCGAAAGTTCTTGGTTCATTTTCTGTAAGAAAGACCATTAAGAAATCTTCACAGTAAGATTTTTCCTTGCGAGCCCTTTTGCTACATCTACGTTCTTCTTGTACTTCTTCTGCATCATCAAAGGATGTGCCTGAAGTGCTTGCCTCGTTTACGTTGGTGATTACATCTCTTTATTCACGAGTTCGGTTAGGATTTTGTTTATCCTTACACGGAAACACGTGTTTAAAGAAAGATGCATTTCTAGATTCCATGGTTGTATTAACGTGGATATCCGGTACAACTGATTTCTGAACCAGAAATCGATAAACACTACTGTTGTGTGCATATCCAATGAATCCACTGTTTTTTGTCCAATTGTGACCTTTTTGTATGTGGTACAAAGACTTTTGCTAGACATCCCACACTTTCAAGTATTTATATGATGGTGGAGTACCATTCCTAAGTTCATAAGAAATTTTTCCCATAACTTTGTGTAGTATTTTATTAAGGATATAATTTGTGGTAGGTAAAGCTTCCCCCCCTCCCCCCACATGTCCTGGACTAACCCATATTCCTGTAACATCGCATTCATCATCTCTTTTAAGATTGTGGTTCTTTCGTTCTGTAACTCCATTAGATTCTGGTCAGTAAGGAGCGGTTGTTTGATGGATAATCCCATGGTCTTGACAAAAGGCATAAAACGGCCCATTATATTCTCCTCCTCTATCACTTTTAACTATTTTAATAGTTTTATTAAATTGATTTTCAACTTCACGTTTATATTCTTTGAATTTTTCCAAGGTTTCATCCTTACTACATAATAAATATACATAACAATATTTTGTGTAATCATCGATGAACGTTACAAAATATTTTTTTTTCCACCTCCAGTTGGTGCATATTTTAAATCACACAAGTCTGTATGTATTAGACCTAGAGGTTCAGTTGTTCTTTCAACTTGGGGTGATAGGGTTTTTGTGAGTTTGGCTTGTACACACACTTCATATTTTTCTTTGATTGTTTTGCATTTCGGGATTAGGTTCAAGTTCATTCATCTTTTTATCGATTTATAATTCACATGTCCTAACATTTCATCCCAAATATTAAATGACTTAAGAAAATAAGCAACTGTATTGTTCTTATTGATAAAAATCATAGAAACATATTCAACAACATTTGATACAGAAGCAACATTATTAGCAACTGCAGCTTCGTTGTTGAGAAGGACTGTTGTGACACACATCTTGATCAGTCCATTCTTCTCATATCCCCTGCCAAAAACACCCCAAAATTCTTCAGCCCAAGCTTTTCTGACTCAAGTTTAGCGGCAATTCTGGCCTTGCTTATCAGGGTATTGGAAATCAGGTTCTTCCTCATGTCGGGAACATGCTTCACATTCTGAAAAGTGAGTTCCTTTCTTGAGGTCATCTTCAGCACCACTTTTCCATGGCCAATGATTTTGGAGAATGCTGAGTTTCCCATGAACAACTGGTCACTTAATTTGCTCTTCTGATAGGTGCTGAACATTGCCTTATCAGCACAAATGTGGGTTGTGGCACCAGTGTCATACCACCACTCTTTCGGGTTATATTCAACCATGTTGATTTTCGATACCACAACACACATGTCTTCTTCTGTCAAGTTTGCTTGAGCTCTCCTGTTGTCTTTGGGCTTGCTGCGACACACATCACTTTTGTGACCAATCTTGTTACACTTGTGGCATTTCCCTTTAAACGCCCTCTCAGCATTTCCATGCTTCTTGATATTTGTTGAAGAGCCAGTTTCAAAGGGGATGGCATTGCATCAACCTTGCCTTTTCCTTTGCCCTTGTGGGTTGCCACATTCAAATTGTGCTCCTGGAACTGCATATTGTTTGCCCTATGGTTTCTGTTTTCCATTTGAAGCATAGTGATGACATCTTCAAGAGACATTATCTTTCTCTTGTGCTTGAGGTAGTTCTTGAGATCTAGCCAACCCGGAGGTAACTTCTCATGAGGCTGTTCACCTTGAAGATCTCACAGATTGACATTCCCTCTGCATCTATGCCATGGCAAACCAATTGGAGCGCCTCCACTTCATCCATGATTGGCTTGGAATCCACTATTTCGAAGTCGAGAAACTTTGCAACTGCGTATTTCTGACAACCAGCACCTTATGATCTGTACTTCTTCTCTAGCACCTTCCACACGGACTTGGAGGATATTTCCTTACTATAGACAAGATACAACTGGTCACAGAGGCGACCTAAGATCCAACCTCTGCACAGGAAATCCCCATGGGTCCATTCTTGAACACTTGCATGAGTGTAGGCATCAGTGTTTCCAACTGGAAGGATCGGTGGATCCTCATTGAGAAAATTATCGAACTTCATGTTCGTCAAGAAGAAGTGCATCTTTAACTGCCATGTTTTGAAACCTTTTCCGTCAAAGTGATCCGGCATGAGTCCTTGACTCGCAGAAGCAAGGATTGGCGGAATGAATGTGTGGTGGGAACCAGTTGCAACAGCCGTAGGAGGACCATCACCAAACAAGATCTAGTGGGTCGTCTCATTGACATCATCTGCACCCACTTGTCCAAACTCATTAACTTGTGGTGGAATGCCCAAAGGATTTTGCTGATTGACCACATTGGAGGTATTGGTAGCCATCTGATCACAATTAAACAAAAGATAATCAGTATACCAATAATTTGAACAAGAGTTCAAGTAATGATTTAAACCTAAACCAATATATCATTTCTAGCAATTCCTATATAGATCGCTTTGTTTAGTAAACTCGTTTTTAAAGCGTTCACTGAAATGCTTAAATAGGTTAAAGCGTTTTGCAAACTCTCTTTTAAAGCGTTTGTAGAAACCTTAATACCATTTTAGAATTGTTTATAAGAATAAAACGTTTTGCGGAATTGCTAAAAATAAACGTTCGCAAAACCTAGTATCGTCTCGAAAATGATTCACAGAAACGCTATAGAGGCGAATCGCAAATCCGTTTATCGTCTTTAGAACCAAAACCGTATGAGAAATCGTTTAAAAATCAGTAAATAAGACGATTTTGGAGAAAATAATTTTTTTTAAGAATACCGCAAAAAAATTTAATCTGATTGTAGTGATATATAAGTAGATTTTTTGAGTTAAGATTGTAGGAACTGCAAAAACCGAAATAAGAATTGCGATGTATAAACCAATTAAAGACGATAATAATATAAGAGAAAGAGTATAAGCGAGACCTTTGAAAACATGATGTATAAATAAACAATGATCGGATTCAAGAATTTGATTATCTTTCTTTAACTAAAAAAAATCGCTCGTTGTGTGACGATACTGTATGATTTAGAGTCGCAGGAAACAACCGATGGGAGACCGTTTTGCAACACTCGAAAACAGAATCTATGAACTTAAGAAATTCTACTGAAACTCTTGATACTTACTTTAAACAGGCGGATTGCTAGAAAGAGAGAAGTTTGAGAGAGATTTTTTTTTTGTTTCAGAAAAGTGTATTTTGAAATGAAGCAAAAACTTTTTTTATAGCCAACGATGAGCCAGGTTTCGAACTGAGAATCTTCTCAATAATGACCAGTGCGTGCGTTACACTGAGAGTAATGGTGTGAAAAAGGCCCATTCGACCACTGCGACCCACGCCTTTGCCCGGTCTGGCTTGGCGGCGGCGGTGCATACGTGTGTGGTTTATTCCAGTCTCTCATATGCACACTATGAGTAGTTAGATAATTGAACTCTTCTCTATATATACTAGATGATTTTTCTCAATATTTTCGATGTGGGACAAAGTTTATTTCTCCATCACTTACACTTTTCATTCCACTTGGGCGCAGCCCGTTTCTCTTCATCCTTAACCTCAATTTTCTTAAGCCCAATAACTTTGTAAGAATTGAATCCTAACACAGTTATAATTTTTATTTTATTTTATAAGCTATATTTTCTAAACTATTTTTCTACTCATAGTAATAAATTTTTCTAGCTCCGCCACTGATTGCACTTACACAATATCTAACTGTACAGGTCCTAGATAAGCGATGTCATCATTCACTTGACAGAATGAAAAAGAAGTTGGGATGATGTTTTGAGTGCCCTATAAACTCGCAGGAGACGTTGTGAAACCTACAAAGGTTTAGTTAACAATTATTAGTCTTTTTCTAGTAGATAATGACTCATATTGGCCTTATTTCAGTAATTGCATTAGTGCTCTTGATGGTACTCATGTGCCAATTTGTTCTCCATCTAGGAATGTAGAACCATCTAGAGGTCAAAAGGCATAAGCAACATAGAACTAGATACAACATTGATTAGTTAAATAGAGGGGAACCACGACACACTGTAGAGAATTGTTCAACTGCTAGCATTCCGGTTTTTCTTTGGTAATTGAGCTAACATTTGGTGTATGCGGATTAAATAGAGGATTTTAGACTGCAAACACCCTTAGTTTTAGCTAAAGAAATGAGTGAAGATTATGAATATTTTATCTGAGATTCACTCTCAATGATTTTATCCGAGATTCACATCATGAAGATTGTGATTTTTCACACTGGAAAGCGGTAAAAGAGTATGAACATCATGGTGATGTGACAAAAAAAAAATGATGGGCATATTCGGTACAAACAGTTAGTGATTGAATGATGCATGATGTATATATATGACTCTATCACTGAAGAGATGGCGAGAGAACGTCTACTTCCATATTAACATGTATATGATCTCATTTGATTTTGTGATTTTATGACTTCGAAGATTAGGTGATTTGTTTGTTGTTGTCTTACTGTTCTAGTCCCTTATGTTTTTGTTGGCTATACGCCTAAACTATCATGCATATTTATTAGATGGAGATAGATTTTTTTTAAAACTAATTATGAATTTAAAATATACGGGATAGATTAAAATATAGTGTGTTAATTTTTATTTTTTATTATTGAATACTTATTATTGTGAATGGTATGCAGTCCCGGCCCATTAAGAGCCATATGGCCAAAAAACTTTTGGACCCTTTAATATAGAAGTTTATTAACATTTAGGCCCCTAAATATAAAAATTTAGAAAATTTTGGGTTCTATCTAATATTTTTTCAGTAAAAAGTATTATTTACATTTAAAATATAATCAATTGGGTTTATATTTTCGAAAATTGACCCTTTTTACACTACATTTTAATGAAATATGGATTGGATTTCTGGACGAGCACACCTCTGCCCACCCCACTTGAGTCGGGCCTGAATCACATTTAGTGGAATCACATTTTGAAAACTTGAAAACATGACTAAACTACATACATTCAACCCTTGTATCTATTAGTTGAATATATTTTTTTCTAAACTAGTTGTAAATTTAAAAAGTGCGGGATGAATTAAAAAATAAAAATTAACATGATATTTTTATCAAAATTAAATGTTTACCACACAAAATGAAACTTCATTACATAACTATTTATTGCTATTATACTTTTTAAATATAAAATTTAAAAAAATATAATTTTGTTTAGTAACATAATAGAAACATATAAAAATTAAAGGAATATTTTGTGAAAATTTAGTTGTACTCTAAAATATAAAGATCTCTATATTTAACTCCAAATTTAGAGTTACATATATATATATATATATATCTTTATTTTTAGAGTAATATATATAGAGTACTATTGGAGATAGTTCTACTCTAAAAATAGAGTTTGAAGGTAAAAACATAGTCTCATAAGAGATGCTCTAACACAAACCACAAAACTGTTGGGTGAAATAAATTCACTAGCCGGTTAATCCTATATTTCACTAGCCGGTTAATCCTAAAAACGACTTGGTTAATAACCTAGTTGAATGGTTACTGCTATTTTGGCATAATTCGAAAGCTCCCAATTCTATATAAAATAGATTATATCGTTACTAACCAAAGTGGTGTGACCGACAACCATCAACAAAATTCTTTTAGCATCGACAATGACTTAGCATTGACTAATAGCTTGTATCAACGGTTTAGCATAATTCGAAAGCTCCCAATAAGATATATTCTTCTCTATTATTTCGTATTACTGTTCTTGTTCGAACAGGTTATAATAATTCCAAACAAAATCTACATTATTACAGATAACCAAATTTCAAAAATATAGGTTTTAACTAACATTTTTAGATTTTATCATATACAGTAGAATTTCTATAAACTAATACTTGATAAATTAACAATTACTATAAATTAATAAATTTTCCTGATCCAAAATTTGATTAATGTAAAAATTAACAAAAAATATTATAAAATAATAATATAATACTTTTTGGAACTCCTATATATAAATATATAGTTCTAATAATAAGATAAATTAATAATTATACATCTAAGTATATATAATAAATTGATATCCACTGTATTTACACCACTTAGGGCTGCATTTAGTACATATTTTGATCCTCTTTTGCATGTTTTTCCTTTGTTTCTGTTCTATTTTCTTCTCCTTTTAGACTTAGGTTGCATTTAGAGTATAGTTTGCATTTTCTTTGCATTTTGGATGTTTTTAGGTGCTTTTGGAGCTTAAAGGAGCTTGGAGAAGTTTTTGGAATGATACAAGATGCTAGCTGGGCAAAAGGGAGCAAGAAGGATCACAACAGAAGATCTCTGCAGAAGTTTTCGGTCAGAGCACAGAGAGTTTCGGTCAAGAGTGACCGATACGGAGCATATCGGTCACCAGTATCGGTCAAGTGTGATCGACACAAACACATCGGATTAATTTCGGTCATGTGTCGATCACTGAAGACCGATAGGGACCCATTTCGGTCACTGGAGATCGACACGACTGACCGATACTGACCCATCATGAACCTGTTTTTAATTACAACTATGCCATTACTCTAGGGTTTTCCTTTCTAGACTATAAATAACCTTTTTTCCAGATTTTCGAGAAGTCATGTCATTTTACTGTTCTTGAGCATTTCTTTTAAGTTTGTAAGACAATTTCTTTGCTTTGTTTAATATAATCAAGTATTTGCTTTAATCTTTCTTTAATCTTTCTTTTAACCATGATTAGCATCTTTTCTCTTTGTGATTTGGTATTAAATATGATTATGAGTGAGTAGTTATCTTAGGGTTTTTAGATGTGGTAGATTAGGGGAATCTAAGGTTTGATTAAGGCTTGTTATGTTCTTCATTTTATGGGTTCCTCTCTATTAATCTGTTTTTCATGCTAGATTAGTCTTGATCAAACTTGTCTAAGTTGTTAGCTTTCTCTTATGCCCACTAAGTGTTTGATGAAATACTGATCATGTTTAATAGAGATTTGCTGGCATTGGCTCAAGAGATTGACTGTTTGAGGAGCATTTTGACTTGAATAGAGTTGTTTAATCATGCTTGCTTGATGTTTTAGCACTAATAAGAGTTAGTTCTTGTTAGAATGTTTAACAAAGGGTTATTTGCCAAGAGATTGGATCTAACTAGCTTAAGTGTGAACTCTATATCTGGGAATCACCATTGCTTGCTTGCTTGCTTGATCAATGTAGTTTGAAACAGCCTTAGTTGATGCCTGAAATTCTCCAAAGTCAATAACCACATCTAGAGACTTGCCTTTCTCTTATTTGAATTTCGGATTTGCTCTGTTTTGCTCTGTTTTACTCTGTTTTCCTTGCTTGGAATTGCTTAGTTTGCTTCTGCTTTTACTTTGGTTGCTGCTTGCTTCACTTAGGCTGCTAGAACTGTTGCTTAGGCAACAAAACCAATTCTCTGCCTGCTTGACTTAGAGACTTTACTCTCAACTCTTCTGTTTTTAACTCTTCCCAATAGATTGACATAAAACCCTTACTACAACTGACTAATGCAAGGGTGATTGAGCATAAGACACCAATTAGTCTTGTATCAATTTGGCGCCGTTGCCATTTGGGAATCAGTTTGAATCATTAGAGTTTGTAGAATCTTTAAGATCAAGCATTTACTTTGCTCTGGTTACTAACCCTGTTTTCAAGTGTTTTCATTGCAGGTGAGTCTCAACAGAACATCAAAATGGTGTACTTTGAAGACACTACCTACGACAACTTATGCCAAGAGCTTCTACCAATACACTACTTTGAAGAGAGCTACACACCTTCCCCCACTCAAGACCAACCCTATCTCCCTACATCTGGATCAGCTGATATCATAAGCATGATCATGGTGAACATCACTCTCCAAACCATTGGAACTATGGAGATGAACAAAAGATTTGCTGAGCTACACAACATGATAGATTATGTTCACAATGACTTTCATGCCAAGTTTGATGACTTAGATTCAAGGATACATCTCTTGGAGAACAGTCAAGATGAAGCACACACACCAAGACTTCAGGACACCCTTCCTCACCAAGCTGCACACAAACATCAGGAATACTGCCACTTACTTACTGAAGAGGCAGAGGAAGCAGAAGAAGAATTCACTGATGAAGATGCTTCATTGGAAGAGCTGGGAATCATGATCCAAGAGATGATATTCCATATAGACAGGATGAGGGTTGAGTATGGAGGAGAACCAAGAAGAAGCAACATCAGTGATGAAGAAGCTCAGGAAGTTGTAGGGACATTCCTCCGTGGCTTTGATGAGCACTTGAACAGAGAAGAAGAACAGGAACGAGCAGCACTGTAAGCTGCTCAGAAAGAGGGGGCTGAGGAAACCCCAACTGCTACAGAAGAGACCCCCACACCAGAACACCCTGATGCTGAAGAAGAGGAACTAGAGACACACCATGCTTTGATGGTTTTGTCTCACAACACTCCTCAGGAATCTAAGGAACTCTACCATAATCAAGTGGGTAATTCTTCAAGCACTATTGCAAAGGGTAAAGAACTCTCAGTTCCAGTCTGTAAACCACCATTCTCCTACCCCACAATGCACTTCACCAAAGCTAGAATGGAGATGTACACAAAGTTCAAACAAGACATAGAAGATGCTGGAATACAACTCCCACATGGCACCACTCTGATGGAGGTGAAACATCAAATCAGGTTCCTGAAAGAAGTTTTTGACAAGCTGGAAATGGTGGAACCAATATTTGAGAATGTGGGGACTGACATGAAAAGAAGCAAGATCATGAAGTCATTGTCAAAACTCCCAAACCCAGGCAAGTTCCTCATCACTTGTGAGCTGGAGATGCTTGACAATGTCAAAGCCCTATGTGACTCAGGATCAACTGTCAATGTTATGTCAAGACCTCCATCACCTTTGTGGACAACACTTCCACAAAACCTTTAGGCATGGTGAAGGACTATTCTGTGAAGATTAGAGAACGCCTAGTTCCAACAGACTTTGTGGTCATGGAAAAAACATATTCCAGAGAGGTGCCACTTCTTCTAGGTACTCCATTCTTGTCAACAGCAGGAGCTCAGCTGGACTTCAAGAGAGGTTCTGTCATTTTGAAGAATGTTGATGAGTTCAAGGTCTACAAGATTACCTCTCCTTCCATAGCTTTATGTGGAGCAGCTGAGCAAGAGGATTACTACTGGAAACTCCCAGATAGTTTGGAGGATGCTATGAACCCCACTATGAGCATGTTGTTGAGTGATGCTTTCCTTACTGAACCAAACAAGAGTCAGACCACCAAGTTCAAGCTTGAAGAAGGTTTGAAGGATATTGACAACTCAGCAACCAAGGAAGTGACAACTTCAGCCATACCAAATGTCAAGAACAAAAGGCATAGGATGTCAGCTCAAGAGAAACACAGGCAACTATCAAAGGGAACATGGGTCTGGAGGAAGAAAGAGGTAGGGGCACCAGCTCCATTCACCTCTAACCTCAACTAAATAGGTAATCAAAGTCAAGCTTAGTGACTTTAAACAAGCACACTTGGGAGGTAGTCCCATGGTATCCTTTTGTATATATTATGCTTTCTAGTATTTCTTTTATGCTTTGTTTTAGTGTTTAAAAACAGGATTTTGAATTGGGGTTTGAGAAAGTATGATGGGGACAAAGAACAGGTGTACTCTGGCTGATATCAGTCATTTGTATCGGTCATGACAGACCGATACACAGATTTTCGGTCATTAGTAGCGATCATGATTTACCGATATCAGTGGAACCAGTTTATACCAGTTAACATATCGGTCACTTATGATCGATATAAAAAGAAGTTTGAAAGAGGGATAGATTTTCGGTCATCAGTATCGGTCATGCATGATCGACATAAACACACCGTTCTAATTTCGGTCCAGTATGTCGATCATTGGTGATCGATAAGATTCTTGGAAACATTTCGGTCACCAATATCGATCACTCATGACCGACATAAACACACCGTGTTATTTTCGGTCAAGTGTGTCGATCACTGATGACCGATACTAATCCCAGGAAGCACGTCAGTCTCTAGTGTCGATCACTCATGACCGAAAATGCAATTTCGGTAAGTAATATCGGTCATGAGTGACCGAAACTCCATTCGAGGTAAGTGTCTCAACTTTCAAAAAATTTTACCTCCTTTGGTTTGGAGCCAAAGGAGTTTGAATTTTTAAATGGGATTCCTTCTGACCTCTTTTCTAGCTTCTGAACACTTTTGTTTTTGTCCCCCATACTTTTGATTCCTTATGTTCCCTCACCAACCTTTGATTCCTTTGGTTTCCTCTCCTTTCTCTCTATTTAAGCAACAACTCTCTTCACTTCTCTTCACATTTAAACTCACTCTTCTTCTCACCTAAAGCTCAAAATAACTAGTTCTTTCTCTCTTTTATTGCTTTCTCTAAGTGTTCAGAAGCTCAATAAAGGTTTGCTTCCTAAACTATCTCTCTTTGCTCTTACTCTTAACTTATGATAAAAACTGCTTTTATGAAGTTTTTAAGAGCAATCAGTGTTTAGTTTTGATTGTTGTGCTATGATTTTGCAATATGGATTTGTTTTGAGATATCAAGCTAGATGTTGAAGTTCTGATTAATATCTATTTATCTCATTGCTTGCTCATCTTCATCCTTTTGCAAAATCATCATCTCTTTTGCCTAGGAACCATTTTGCTAGAATGTCATGCATAACTGTTTATCTTTTGTGCATTCTAGCTTATTTAATTGCTAGCTTTTGATCTCTTCTTGCTTTGAATAAGTTTCAGATTGTTGTTAGGACTTGTTAGACTTTTCTTAGCATTAAAGAGTTTCTCCATTAAAAGCTTTCAGCTATTTGGTTCTTCAGCTTTTATTCTTTCACTTACCTTGTTTTCAAACTTTGCTTTTGAAGGTACCATGGGAAGAACAAAAATAGCTGTTGGGAAAAAGGGAGAAGCACCTCAGGAAGCACCAATCCAACCAAGAACACAGAAAGATAAAGGAAAGGGCAAGGCTGATGAGCAATCCTCCAAAGCCGCTGGGAAGAGACCGGTTGGGAATGAGGGAGAACATCAACAAAACAAGGGCAGTGCTGCTAAAGAACTCATGAAGGCTTTCAACCAGTGCACTTTCAAGCCAACAAGATATCCGTGCACTTCCACAATGAAGGCGCTTGGACTTTAACGTGACTGTAAGGCCACATTTGAGCGCATGGGTCTTGGAGCTTTCATGGAAATGCCACTCCCATCTTACCAACAGCTCACTTACCAATTCCTCTCCACGCTCAAGGTGGTCTGGTATGAAGACAGTGAGCTCCCTAATGGCGATGGATGGATCTCTTTTCGGATTGGCAAGGAGAAGTTCTCCTCAACATTCACAGAGATCGCCAAGGATCTAGAGCTGAAGTCCCACCCCACCAAGCTGAGCAGGTTTAAAATCCCAAGTAGGCAGCACATCATGCTGTGGGGGATTATTGGGGTTGGGAAATACACTCCTGGAAGATCAAGGAACCGGCACCTAAGGCATCCAGCCGTGAGATATGTCCACAAAGCACTTGCGAATACACTCTTTGCAAGGAAGGAGACGATATATCTCACAGGAAGGGAGACAGATATGATATACCAAGGATTGTATGAGGTGTTGGGAAGCGATGAGTATGGGGAACCTCTCAGAGCACCGAGAAGCAACTCCTGCTATGTGGCTATGTTGATGGAGCAGCTCCTATCCTACCAGAGCTGGGTTTTAAGTAAGACAAAGAAGGAGAACAGCCCTCAAGTGCACATTGGAGGAGTTGTGACAGCAGTTCTGCAAGCTAGTGGAGTAGACCTTGACAAACATGAAGGTGATGCACTTGAGCCAATATGGATTGACATTGATTACCTCAAGAGAAGCCACTACCTTGAAAGAACCATTGGTGGAAAGCATGTGTATAACTTCATCACAGGCCTTGACACACCAGCAAAAGTCCTCCTCCCCAATCCAAAGCTTACATCCTTCTTCAGAAAAGGAAACATCAGCTTCAACCCAAGCACTGAGGAGCTCTACACAGGCGGCCCTATTCCTACAGTAGAAGAAGAAGAAGACAGTGAAGAAGAAGAGGAGCACACTGAAGAGAGCAGAGAAGAAGAAGAAGAAGAAAAATGGAATGCTACTGCTGGCGCTGAAGGCCAAGGAAGAACCCATGAAGAAGATGAGCTTGAAGAAGAAGAAGTGTTGAACTACAGCTCAAGGAAGTTCCACTTCCAGCCCTATGAAGCTCCCAACCAAGGAAGCTCTTTGAGAGCAGCCCATGAGCACATTAACACATTACAGAATTGGTGCAAGTGGCAGGACAAAGCCATCAAAGGGCTTATGAAGATGGTAAAGGGGAAGTTTAGAAAGAACAAGGCTACATCAGCAAAAACTTCCCACCACAGCCACACCCAAGAGCTCTACTCTCAACAAGAAGAGCAATTACACCAAGCTGAGCCAACTGAAGAGGAAGAAGCTGTATGGAACCCTCATGGAAGACACTCATTCCATGCACAACCAAGTGATCAATGGGGTACATGGGCACAACCAAGGGCTTCATCTTATGAGCCAAGATCCCATGTTCCATCAGCTTGGGAGGCGCCAATCCCCAACCCCTCTGAAGTTCAGGATACATGGCAATGGGGCACACAAGGGACTTCTTCACAGGCGGAACAGCTATGGTCAAGCTGGGTTCAACCAACTCCAGAAGCAGAGCATTCCACTAAAGTCTATGATAGAAGGAAGAGGAGAGCTAGCAAGTCTCCACAAACCTCAGGATCATCCCGCGACTCCTACCATTGAACCAAGTACCACATCCCTTCCATTGTTCTATACCATTGCATCTTTTTATTTTTGTAATATAGTTTGTTGCTTCTCTCTTCCATTGCTTTCATTACACAAGAGACTGTGTAATTTAAGTGTGGGGGAGAGATTTGGGGTTTGACTTTGTTTTCTGTTTTCTTAGTTTTTCCTTTTTTCTTTTCTCTTTGAGTCTCATGCATATCATGCATACATGTAAGGCATAGAAAAACACAAAAAAATTTAAAATTTTAAAATTTTTTTGCAATTTTGCAAACCAAAAAGAAAGCATGTAGTTGCATTCCATTCTTCTAGGATTGAGTCTAGTGTTGACATTTAGGTTGCATTGCATTTGCATAGGGCATTATGATGAGTTTTCCTTGTAAAGTGCTTAGTGTTTAGAGATGATTTCAGTTTTTAAGTGCTTAGTTGTTTGATGCATCATATGATTGCTAGAAGTTAAGGCTGAACCATGCTTAGATTGCTAGATTTGGTCTTCTCATCTCATTCTGAAAGCATTTGTTCTCTGAAAATCAACTCTATCAACTTGAACTTTAACTTGGACTTTAATTATCATGTCTTATGCATTGAAAAGTGATTGCATGGCTACCATGTACATATTTAGATCAACTTTCTCCTTTCTATCACTCTTGTTGATCCAAATAGCTGATCCTCATAATCATGAGACAGTTACATCCTCACCCTTAACCAAAACCTCATTTTGAGCTTTAACACTATTGTGAGAGCTGTGAGGCCTTTGCATTGCATTTTCGATTTTGTCTTGGCAAAAAGTGTTAGGAATAAGGCTGGCAATGACTAGCTCTCTTGTAGATATCAGCTTGCATCTTGAGCTTGATTCTAGGATAGGAGTTTTGGATTTAAAAAGGGTAGAGTAAGTGGTTTGAACTTCATGTTTTTATGATTTGAAAGAAAAGGAAAAGATTTGAAATGGTAGAAAAGGGGAAACAGTTTAGTATTGTGGTTAAGTAAAGGGAATAAAACTCTAAGTTTAAAAAGAAGGTTTGGCGCCAACAACAATGCTCATAAAGGTCCAAAAGAAGAAAAATCTGTCCAAGAAGCAATCCACCAAAGGTGATGAAGGTGCCAACACAACAAAGAAGAGCAAGTCCCAACCAAAAAGAAGCAGCCACACAAGCAAAAGAAGAAGTTTCCCCAGCCATGAAGATGGGTAAAGGGTAGAATTTAGGGAAAGGTAGACTTAGAGGGTTCACTCTTGGGTTTAAAAATGCTTAGGACTCATCTTTGGGAAGTAAGGGTAGAAGAGAGTTTTGAATTGCATGCATAAGTGTGCTTTTACCTTTAGCATTTTGCCTAAGATGAAGTCATTTCATTGAGTGATCCTTTATGTTTTTGAACCCTTGTGCTTAAATGAGATCATTCTTATCTCATAACCTTACCCTTTTTTAACCAAATGTCTTCACTTGATTTGCATAAGCATGATTCATGTTCTGAACTTAATTGAATGTTAAAGAGTTGATTGATTTGAGCATCTGCCTAAGTTGAGATTTGAGATCATTTTGAAATATGATGAGCATGGCTAGGATCTTTAAAGTATAGCTGATTATGTTTGCATCCTACAACTAGGCACTTGAGCATTGAAACCATCTCTTTACCTTTGCACTTTTGGAATCTGAATGCCCATTTTCAAACCTCACTCTCCCATTTGTTCTTGATTGCTTGAGGACAAGCAAAAGACAAGTGTGGGGGTGTTGATATCCACTGTATTTACACCACTTAGGGCTGCATTTAGTACATATTTTGATCCTCTTTTGCATGTTTTTCCTTTGTTTCTGTCCTATTTTCTTCTCCTTTTAGACTTAGGTTGCATTTAGAGTATAGTTTGCATTTTGGATGTTTTTAGGTGCTTTTGGAGCTTAAAGGAGCTTGGAGAAGTTTTGGGAATGATACAAGATGCTAGCTGGGCAAAAGGGAGCAAGAAGGATCACAGCAGAAGATCTCTGCAGAAGTTTTCGGTCAGAGCACAGAGAGTTTCAGTCAAGAGTGACCGATACAGAGCATATCGGTCACCAGTATCGGTCAAGTGTGATCGACACAAACACATCGGATTAATTTCGGTCATGTGTCGATCACTGAAGACCAATAGGGACCCATTTCGGTCACTGGAGATCGACACGACTGACCGATACTGACCCAACATGAACCTGTTTTTAATTACAACTATGCCATTACTCTAGGGTTTTCCTTTCTAGATTATAAATAACCTTTTTCCAGATTTTCGAGAAGTCATGTCATTTTACTGTTCTTAAGCATTTCTTTTAAGTTTGTAAGACAATTTCTTTGCTTTGTTTAATATAATCAAGTATTTGCTTTAATCTTTTTTTAATCTTTCTTTTAATCATGATTATCATCCTTTTCCTTTGTGATTTGGTGTTAAACATGATTATGAGTGAGTAGTTATCTTAGGGTTTCTAGATGTGGTAGATTAGGGGAATCTAAGGTTTGATTAAGGCTTGTTATGTTTTTTATTTTATGGGTTCCTCTCTATTAATCTGTTTTTCATGCTAGATTAGTCTTGATCAAACTTGTCTAAGTTGTTAGCTTTCTCTTATGCCCACTAAGCATTTGATGAAATACTGATCATGTTTAATAGAGGATTTGCTGGCCTTGGCTCAAGAGATTGACTGTTTGAGGAGCATTTTGACTTGAATAGAGTTGTTTAATCATGCTTGCTTGATGTTTTAGCACTAATGAGAGTTAGTTCTTGTTAGAATGTTTAGCAAAGGGTTATTTGTCAAGAGATTGGATCTAACTAGCTTAAGTGTGAACTCTATGTCTAGGAATCATCATTGCTTGCTTGATCAATGTAGTTTGAAACAGCCTTAGTTGATGCCTGAAATTCCCCAAAGTCAATAACCACATCTAGAGACTTGCCTTTCTCTTATTTGAATTTCAGATTTGCTCTGTTTTGCTCTGTTTTACTCTGTTTTCCCTGTTTAGAATTGCTTAGTTTGCTTCTGCTTTTACTTTGGTTGCTGCTTGCTTCACTTAGGCTGCTAGAACTGTTACTTAGGCAACAAAACCAATTCTCTATCTGCTTAACTTAGAGACTTTACTCTCAACTCTTCTATTTTCAACTCTTCCCAATGGATTGACATAAAACCCTTACTACAACTGACTAATGCAAGGGTGATTGAGCATAAGACACCAGTTAGTCTTGTATCACAAATGTTATATAGTAAACTATGATTGTATTGTTGTTACAAGCTTATAAATGTTGTTGAGCTCATCTTTTAAATTCATTGATGATATAAAATTCAGAATCCACCTCCTTTTATAACTTAGAGTTTCAAGACTTGCAGCTTGATGGATGATGAGTGAAGATAGAGATGAGGGTGAAAAGTTGCTGTTTGATTCCATAAGCAGCACTGAACGAGATGGATTGAAGTCACCCTATATATTGTGAGGGGATCTCTGATACTGAATAAACTCGAACTTAGGTAATCAAACACTAAGAATATAGCAGATTTTCTTAACAAGAACACAGCTTGTAGAAGAAGAGAATACAATGCTTTATTAATATCAAAAAAGTTAAAAATTTACAATGCTGCAGGAAAACTTTATAAAAGAATTCTTTAGCTCGTGAAAAAAATGAAAGTTTGCTAAAAATAGAAAGAAAACTATCTAAACAATTTAAGCACTTGGGCTTGAACCATGGCTTCTTGAAGATCTAAATAACACTAGGATACTCGGATTTACTTGCACACATTCATAATAAATAAAACTTAGCTTGTTTGGTTCGGATAGATTGGTTTTGAAGCTGGAGTGTTCAAGGCAAGTATTGGTCCGTCCAGCTTGGATTCTTTGCTGAAATATTCCTCTTGAGTTCTTTTGAAGTCAAAATGGTTGAGATGTTCAAGTGTTTCCCGTAGTTAACTTCAGATTCCTCTTCTTGCTCTGTTTGTTCTATATCAGCTTCATAGTTTGTTTTTGAGATATCTTGAGGCTCCAATGTGATTTCGGAGAGATTTTTGATATATTGAACTCTTTTATCTACCTAGTAAACAGTCTTATCTTGGTTAGTTCGAGGTTGAGCTTTCTTGATGCTCAAAATTTTGCAAACTTCATCTTTAAGTTTAATTGAGGTGCATAAGAATATGTTATGGTGGTTCCTTTGGTCTTGGCCTCTTGGGTACTTGACGTTGATGGTTGTTTGGTTTGCTGTCTAGATCAATTGATATGATATTTTTAAATAAAGTTTACAATCTTAAAAATATTTTTATTATATTTTTTAATAAATATTAAAAAATCTGAACCAAAAACTCTTAATAAATTATTGATTTATTGATTAATTAATAACTATACAATTTAATAAAATTTTAAAATTTCAACATTATTAAAATAATAATTTATAAAAGAAAATTTGTACTAGTATAATTTTTTATAGATTGGATGGATCTGTAATTAAATCTAATCCAACACATGTAACATCACTAATACAAACCACAAAACTCAACTAGTACAAATCACAAAACTTCAAAATATAGATTCTAAATAACATTTTTAGATTGTCATATATATAGAAATTTTTTGCTCTTAGTTGTTATGCATCATCTAAACGAGACATAAACTTCCAAACTAAGGGGAAAATTTCAACTCCCTATTTTCTCTTTTTCCCCTCAAATAGTAAAAGAAACAAAGATCTAAGGAACAAAAATAGATGAAGCAAATAACACCACAAGACTAAAGGAGACACTACAGCTTTAACAAATATATACATTACAGGCTAAGACAGAGTTTTGATGACAATGTTTTCGACTTAAAGACAACAACAAAGCAAATAAGCTAAAAAATATGGCCTCTCTTTTTTTTTCTCTCTTTCTCTCTACCTTCACCCAATGCTGCTACTAGGCATAACCCAGCCGGCTTCACGACCGACAACCACACTATCCCCGTTTCCAAACACTCCCCTATGCCTCTTCTTCATCAACGCAGCTGAAACCGGGCTTCCCACTGTGCTTGAAGTCAGAGAGCTCTCTGCTGAACAGTTGTTCTTTCTCTCTATCGCTACAGCAAGCTCAGACAAGGACGGAATAGTCATTTTGGCCGTGTCGAAAGGGCTCGTTGTTGTTCCTCCTTGGCACCCGTTTGAGACCACCTTTATGGCTAGCTCTGAAAGCTCTTCCCTAGCCGCCTCTAGTCCAGCAAAGGCAACAGCTTGCTCCTCTATGGCTTTACAAGCTTTCTCAAGAATCGATTGCAAGTACTTCCCTTGTGCCTCGATCCTTAGCTGGAGCCGCCTTTGCACCTGCGCATACTAATGTATCCGTAATCATATGTGGAAGTAACCAACCATGACTCAATGTTGAACTGTTCTATCAATCAAACTTTATGATGAGTGAAATTGGAATACGAATACTAACCTCTAACTGCTCGTGTAGTCTTCTTTGGACTTCCATTTGCGCACGCAAAGCTTCGGTGACCTGATAACTCCTGGCTCAAGAATACAACAAGAAAACCATCAATCATCACAATGGACATTCACAGCCACTAGTTGGATAAACTGGGGACGAAGAGAGAAAACCACACGTTAACGTACTCGTTCTGTTCTTGGGCAGCTAATCTTAATGATGATGTTGAAGATGAACCTGTGTCCTGACTCTCCGCAACACAGGAAACTGCATACAGATAAGATTCACAGAGATATCAACACACAATCTGAATCCATGAAAACCAGATTCTTAACTAAATCCGAGGATTAAAATGAATACCATCCTTCGAGTTTTCAGTTAATTCTTTGCAGGATTGCCTCCCCAGGCGAAATTTCTAAGAAAAAAACACATTTTAAGTAATCAAAGCACTAAACTTTGTTTGTCATAAGTACCATAGTAGAATATTTTTTTGTGACAACAAACCTGAAGATGAGATTTTAGGTGGTAGAGAGTGAGACCTTTCACTCCCATTGTTCTCATTATCGTTTTGGGTGTTGCTTCTGTGAAATCAAAACAAACAGAGAAAGTCAGAACACAATAGTCTGAATGAATCAGATCCCAATTTCATCTTGCAAATCGAATCTCAAGGCCAAGAACAGTAGCGTCCAGAAACAAAACAAAAAGACACATAACATCAAAGTATAATGAAAATCATCAAGGATTCAACAAGGTTAGTGCAACAAAATTGATCCAGTAAATTCCTAGATTCTTCAGCTAATTCTCCTATTTTCGAGGGTCTTACTTGAGAAATATCCACAATCTAATTCGAAGACTTAAGGGAGAAAAAACAGTAAAAGCCACATTTTATCTTAAGATCCAGGAATTTTCAACTATACTCACTTTCGGGTCCACCAAGCTGGGTGACGGCGTCGACGAATCGCTCGTGGAGCTCCGATGTCCAGCGAAGCCGGGGCTTGGGGTCAGTGGTTAGGACTAAACAGGCGTCGACGGGAAGATTAGTTCCGTCGGAATATTCCCCCATGGTGCCATCAAGTGGAAGCGACGACCGAATCGCCGAGTACATTCTCTTTCACCTTTTTAACCACTGATTTTTATTTTCTCGGCTACTTTCCCGGGAAAGTGAAGGAAAATGTTTGCAGATTTCTGTGGCAGTCAAAACGGAGTATTTGGTTCCGAAGCGGGTCGGGTCGGGTCAACGATGGGACAAAGCTTTTGGACGTACGTTCCGATAGTCTCTTTTTACTATTTTCTTTCAAATCTTAATAATATTAGGTATATAACTAAGACTACGCGCGAATCTGTATTAATATTTTGATTTATTTTTTAGCTACTATTTTTAAAATTATTAAAAATTATATATATTTATAGAAATTTTTATTTATATAAAAGAATTTAATATATAATGTGTAGTTTATCCTATTTTTATTTATAAGTTTTAAAAAACTATTAGGTAAAATAATAACAATGATACCTCTTGAATTATCCAACTTTGACGTATATACATTTGATTTAGAGAAATATAATATTGCTAAGATTTTAATATTATTTTCTGTTTTCCATAGAATTTATATAGTTCTTTTTTCGTGAAGGTTTATGTGTTCAAATATTTAGTTTTTTTATTGAAAGTCTTATTGATGTTGTGTACCATTGTATATATAATCCATGATTGATGTTGATTCGTATTTAATTTTGTTAAGAAACTGTAATGATCATGCAAAACCATTTTTTTCTTCTCCATCATGTCTTCCAAGAGTTTTATGTTATATTTTTATTCAGTTTTCATTGTTTTAATTATTAAAACAAGTTGTTGTAGATTTTTCAAAAATTGATAATTGATAATGGTTATTTTTTTTATACATGTACTGTTAATTGTTAATTTTTTTTTTTAACTTTTAAAATTTTGAACCATATTAACATTTTCTGATTTAATAAATATGTTGATTTGGATCAATTAGATTGAATTTACTTTTTTTGTTGGACATAATTTGTTAAATTAACTTTTCATGTTTTAATTATATTTAATAATTTTTGGTTTGATTTAAAAGCTGATGTGGATCAATTAAATCAAGTTTTTTCGTCCTAATCATACTTAACATTTTTTTATTTGATGAATATGCTGATATGGACCAATCAGATCGAGTTTTTAATCTCATGTGGACGCCTTCAATGCACTATGCCATCAACTTTTATATATTATACTAGGTATATAACTCGCGCTACGCGTAAGTCTGTATTAATATTTTGGTTTAATTTTTTTTTTAGCTACTATCTTTAAAATTATTAAAAATATTTATAGAAATTTTCATTGATGTAAGATAATTTAATATATAATGTGTTATTTATCATATTTTTATTTATAAATTTTAAAAAACTATTAGGTAAAATAATAACAATGACACCTATCGAATTATCTAACTATGACGTATATATACTTCTGATTTAGAGAAATATTTTTTTGCTAAGATTTTGGTATTATTTTCTGTTTTCCATAAAATTTCTATAGTTCTTTTTTAAAAGGTTTATGTGTTCAAATATTTAGTTTTTATCGAAGTCTTATTGATGTTGTGTATCACTGGATATATAATCCATGATTCATATTGATTCGCATTTAATTTTGTTAGGAAACTGTAATGATCATGCAAAACCATTTTTTCCTTCTCCACCATGTCTTCCAAGAGTTTTATGTTAGATTTTTATTTAGTTTTTATTGTTTTAATTATTAAATCAAGTTTTTGTAGATTTTTTTTTATATTTTTTTGCTAAGATTTTGGTATTATTTTCTGTTTTCCATGAAATTTCTATAGTTTTTTTTTAAAAGGTTTATGTGTTCAAATATTTAGTTTTTATTGAAGTCTTATTGATATTGTGTACCACTGCATATATAATCCATGATTCATGTTGATTCGTATTTAATTTTGTTAGAAAACTATAATGATCATGCAAAACCATTTTTTCTTCTCCACCATGTCTTCCAAGAGTTTTATGTTATATTTTTATTCAGTTTTTATTGTTTTAATTATTAAATCAAGTTTTTGTAGATTTTTTTTAAATTAATAATTGATAATGGTTACTTTTACATGTATTGTTAATTATTAATTTTTTTATTTAACTTTTAAAATTTTAAACCATATGTTAGAGGGTTAATGAGCACAATTCCTAAAAGGCTTTCTCTAGCAACAACCTAAGCCCATCAAGATAAGGAAAATCACTCGAACTTGTGGATTAAGGAAGAATCTTTAAAGATAATAGAAAACTTCCGAAGAATAAGGAAAAAAAAAACTTTTCCTAAACGGAAAAGAAGAAATATTCCTAAAGGAAAAAAGGAAACGAGGTCGATTCGACCTCGTTTCCTTATAAATAGAGAACTTCTCATAAGTTAAAGATGATGAGAAAGAGGATAAAAACTCCCATCAAAAGGAACCACGCAAAAATCTGCAATCTAGAGAGAAAACCTAATTCTCTCTAGATTCCTTCTGTCTAAGCAGTTTGCAAACGAACTATGAATGGCTTGATCTCTTTGCAAGGGTACGTAGGCAGCCTTTCTTAAAGGTCCAGCTATAACTTGATAAAAACTTCAAGTAGTTTATTTTTTCGATGACCTAATCTCCAAACTCTAATTTGATATTCTTTAAAACCCAAACCGTAAATCACTTAAACCTAGTGGTGATTTTCTGGTTCAACAGTTGGCGCCGTCTGTGAGGACTGGAGAATATCAACTCTGAAGCCCTAGCCACCCCGGTAACTTGGTCGTCACATCTCAAACGATGTCTTCAACTTCATGCATCACGCCAAAAAATAAAGATAAATGCTACATACTTTGGTATTTAATTATTATGCATGATTATAACATAATCACATTAAATAATATGATTATGTTTAACCTTAGGCTGCTACGCCTCACGAATCCATACTTGGTTATTCGTTTTCAAACTCTAATATTGCTTTATTATTAGTAATTTCAAATAGAGTGGGTATTGAATTAATTCATCCCTTTGTCTCTATCGTGATTGAATAGGTGCTGACTTGCCGATGTTCATCGATGCAACGATGCCCCCATCCGTGCTTTGATCTCAAATCAAAAATAAAGAACAAAATTCTTATCAAAGAAGAGGGGAGGCAATCCTGAAGAGATCACTTTGGCTACTTACCAACGACAAAAAAAACCAGCAAAACAAAAAAGAAGAAACCCTTATATCAACGGCATACCGTGCTACACATTTAAAAGCTAAAAGGAATGGTAAGTCAGCTCGGCTCGTCCTATTTAGAAAATCCGACGTGCTCTACAACCTAGCTATCCGATAAAATCTTTAAAGACGTCGTATGACAAGCTCGTCATACGCTCCTCTAAATCAAGCATGCTTTACACCATACAAGCAACGACTACAACGAGCTTTAAAGCCTTGGTTCCAGCTCGGAATTTCAAAAGTTGATCCATCGCATTCTAATAACGGTGACGAGCTCACCACACAAGCTCGCAACCCTCCAATAAGCCGAGCTCCGAATCTCGCACAGTCTAAGATGAGCATTGTAAGCCTCCATGATGCGGGCATTGTAAGCCTTCACCATTTAAAACCAAGATCCGAATCTCGCACCTAGAAAAGCAAAACAATGAAAAACTTGCGATGGAAGAAAGCTCCTTTGTGTAACGATTCGGGCCCGGCCCATTTGAATAAGTTTAAATGGATTGATTTGGCTACCTATGTCATCAAAGTGCACTTATCTTTTCGGTCACAGGTCCCGAGAGAATTCAACAGTTAAAGGTGCTTATGCTGGAGTAGGATTAGGATGGGTGACCTTTCGGGAAGTGATTCCCGAAACCGTGTGAGTGAGGCCAAAACACGGGAAAAGATCATATGGTGATTGCAGGGTCAGTAAACAAGTCGGTTGGGATCCGGAAAAAATAACGCACTGGCTGTCGGACAGGAGCGGGGCCCACGAGCCCGACGGATGGATGGGTGACTCGCCGGAATGGGCGGTCGAGGGGTGTTACAAGTGGTATCAGAGCCTGGGAAGTCAAACTGGTTATGTCCCAGGAGACTGTCCTAGGGTTTGTGGGTTATGGCTCACAGTGTCGGGATCAGAATTCGGGGACGAATTCCCGTTTAGTGGGGAAGAATTGTAACGACCCGTGCCCGGCCCATTTGAATAAGTTTAAATGGATTGATTTGGCTACCTATGTCACTAAAGTGTACTTATCTTTTCGGTCACAGGTCCCGAGAGAACTCTACAGTTAAGGGTGCTTATGCTGGAGTAGGACTAGGATGGGTGACCTTTCGGGAAGTGATTCCCGAAACCGTGTGAGTGAGGCCAAAACACGGGGAAAGATCATGTGGTGATTTTGCAAGGTCAGTAAATAAGTCGGTTGGGGTCCGGGAAAAATAACGCACCGGCCGTCGGACAGGGGCGGGGCCCACGAGCCCTACGGAGGGATGGGTGACTCGCCGGAATGGGCGGTCGGGGGGTGTTACAAGTGGTATCAGAGCCTGGAAAATCAAACTGGTTCTGTCCCAGGAGACTGTCCTAGGATTTGTGGGTTATGGCTCACACTGTCGGGATCAGAATTCGGGGACGAGTTCCCGTTTAGTGGGGAAGAATTATAACGATCCAGGCCCGGCCCATTTGAATAAGTTTAAATGGATTGATTTGGCTATCTATGTCATCAAAGTGCACTTATCTTTTCGGTCACAGGTCCCGAGAGAACTCCACAGTTAAGGGTGCTTATGCTGGAGTAGGACTAGGATGGGTGATCTTTCGGGAAGTGATTCCCGAAACCGTGTGAATGAGGCTAAAACACGGGGAAATATCATGTGGTGATTACAGAGTCAGTAAATAAGTTGAATTGGGATCCGGAAAAAATAACGCACTGGCCGTCGGACAAAGGCGGGGCCCACGAGCCCGACGTAGGGATGGGTGACTCGCCGGAATGGACGGTCGGGGGTGTTACACTTTGAGTCGGAGTTAAAGACCTCTCTCGATTGAATATAGACCTCGCTGAAGTTCTGAATATCACATAACACTAAGATAGAAAAGTCTCCCCTGTTTTTCAAGACGTGCCAGAGCTACCGCCGAGATCTCGTAAATAACATTAAGATCGAGGAAAATATGTTTCTACAACGAGCTAGATCACGCTCCAGCTCTCAACCAACAAGGGCCGCCATAGATCACTACGATCTTTCTCTAAAAAATAAAAGGCATTATTGAGGTAGCCCAGCTTATTCGACTATACCAACATGATTAGAAGATCTACGCTGAGAGGATTCGCGTCCAAGACGTCAAGAAGACGAAGAAAAACAATTCCGACGTGCCTAGAAGTCACTTTACTACTAAACCAACTAACGTCGTCTCCACCAACATCAGCTTAAAAATTTATCAACTTGAGCTCACCAAAAAAAAAAAGAAAGCAAAAACCAACGTGGGACATTAAAGGCCACGCAATAAACGCAGGCGACACCCTCACGGCTTCTCTTCTTCGCTAAGCTTCCATAATTGCTTCCTGGAGAACCTGTAAAAAAATTTTTTGATGGCTCTGCTACATTGCTCCCTAATGGATTATTACGGCTCCCGAATAATTCAACAACACGTTGCTGTTTCAAAAAAAAAAAATGGAAGATAAGGCGGCATCACCATCTTACAAGGCACGAACGCTTCTCTTTTTTAAAAAAAAATCAGTCGGCTCATTAACAACACCATGATCATGGCGGGCCACAAGAACAGAAGTTATGGATTCAACAAAAAAAGGGGGGGAATAAGAGGTACAATCAAGCCAGCTCAGCACACCTTATTCAACAAACCCGACGTGATTAAAATCACATATTCGACTACTTAGCCACCTATCAAACTCTATGAAGATATCTTCTCCATTCAAAATCTCCAAAAGCTTTTGATTAGAAAGAAGAAAGAAATAAAAATAGTGCAAAGGAAGCTATTTCAGAAACTGGCCGAAGGAGAAGAAACACCGGCTGAGGGCATAGAAGTTACCAACAGCAGCATTGTCAACCCAGAAGCCAAAATATAGCAAGACGAAACCCTAGCTATAGCAGAAAAAACCACTTGGAGATTTTGCTTCTCGTACAAGAAATCTCTGCAATCTGCAACCCAGAAAAACAGTGCAAGTACTGATATTTCGAGGGGTATTCCCGAACAACCAAGGAGGCTCGGATCGTATAAAAGGTGTATTTGGAAAGATCTAGTTGCATAGAATCTACAGGAGTTTACGGAATATCAATCGGAGTTAAACTCCATTCAAAAATCAATTCACAAGTTTGCAAAAAATCACAAAAACCTGCAATTTTAACCCGAAGGAAGAGATTTTGAGAGATTTTCGGGGCAATTTCCCGACGACTGAGAGGGAACCAGAAGACGATCCACATGGTTGGAAAGATCTTGATGTCAGCTATTCAGATCCTCCTTCCGTTACCTTTTCCGAGGTATATCCAATCCGCATAATCAGCTTGAAATTTGGCACGATATCACTTTAAAAAAATCAGTTTCAATGCATCTTCTTCAAACAAACATGGGAGGCTCGTGTGTGTTCTACCACGATTATCGCTCCAATTGCTCCACAACGTCTGGCTTCACAACTTTTCCAGTCCACGTTCCGCTCAATCGTGAGTTTATAAACAAACTCCCGAAGCACCAAGAAAAAATAAGCCGAAGTACGCTTCCATCACGCAAGCATCATTCAAAGCCGAGCTTCAAGTCTCGCATAAAGAAATTCACTCTGCAATCTCTTCTCGAATGAGACCACTACACGTATGGTGAAACAAAAGAAGCTCCAAAAGTGAGAATTATGGCAAGTAAAAAGCAAAAGGATGTTCACACTGCTGAACTAGAGAATGCTCAAACTCTTAACAAGCTCTGCACTTCCCTTATGCGAATGCATCTTGCTGAATCAATGTTCTGACCAAACATTCGATTCGAGAAAGCAAAAAGCAAAAATTAAATTAGTGGCTGATCACCACTCCTTTGATACTTCGGTCTGATTTAAGTACTTCCGAAGTGGATAAGATAAAAGCCGAGGACAATACTCGCACGACCCTTCATCATACCTTTCAGGCCAAAGTGAATCCTGAAATCTTGGTATTCGATCTCGTTGTCGTTTGGTATAAGACGAGCAAATGAATCTCGCCTCCAGCACCGGTCTAAAGAATGCCCCCGCATCGCAAGTCGAAAAGTTGACTTCGCAAATCCTTCAAAGTTAAGGATCACCTCATCAACGAGCGTTTAAGCATTATGTCTTTAAAAGACCATTACAAGCTTTGAAAAGCATCGCTATACTATCACTTCGATCGATTGATTTATCTAAGTCGACTAGATAAATTTATCACTTTGCCTGATCTATTTAGCAGTTTATCTGGTCCACCTAAACCAGTTGCATGAATTTAAATGCAATAAAAGCATTCTCGCCAAAGCAGCGATGCATAACAAGAAAGAAATCTTCGCTGAAGATAGAAATTTTGGCATCTCAGACATCCAATAAAATGCAACACTCTACATCCGCCGAAGAGCGATGTGAATCAAAAACGCCGAAGTGAGACGTGAAATCAAGGTCGCTGAAGCGCAATGTAAATCAAAACCAGAAATGACTTTCTTGAAGAACTATCCTTAACAGGCCAAGCTCAAATTATATAAGACACTCTCGACGAGCTGACGCTTATTGCAAGATCAAACCAATTTTGCTTCATGAAGTCCGTCGACCTGATTTGCAATCAGTCTCGCCGAACTGGGGGGAGGGGGGGGGGGGGGGGGGGGGGGGGGGGGGGGGGGGGGGGGTTAGAGGAGAAATGAGCACATTTCCTAAAAGGCTTTCTCTAGCAACAACCAAAGCTCATCAAGATAAGGAAAATCACTCCAACTTGTGGATTAAGGAAGAATCTTTAAAGATAATGGAAAACTTCCAAAGAATAAGGAAAAGAAGAACTTTTCCTAAACGGAAAAGAAGAAATATTCCTAAAGAAAAAAGGGAAACGAGGTCAAAGAAACCAACCTCGTCTTCTTATAAATAGAGAGCTTCTCATAAGTTGAAGATGATGAGAAAACCAAGTTTGGAGAGAAAAGGAACCACGCAAAAATCTGCAATCTGGAGAGAAAACCTAATTCTCTCTAGATTACTTCTATCTAAGCAGTTCGTTAACGAACTACGAATGGCTTGATCCCTTTGCAAGGGTACGTAGACAGCCTTTCTTAAAGGTCCAGCTATAACTTGATAAAAACTTCAAGTAGTTCATCTTTTCGATGACCTAATCTCCAAGCTCCAATTTGATATTCTCTAAAACCCAAACCGTAAATCACTTAAACCTAGTAGTAATTTTCTGGTTCAACACCATATTAACATTTTCTGATTTGATAAATATGTTGATTTGGATCAATCAGATTGAATTTACTTTTTTTGTTGGACATAATTTGTTAAATTAACTTTTAATGTTTTAATTATACTTAATAATTTTTGGTTTGATTGAAAAGCTGATGTGGACCAATTAAATCAAGTTTTTCCATCCTACTTATACTAACATTTTTTTATTTAATGAATATGTTGATGTAGACCAATCAGATCGAGCTTTTTAATCCCATGTGGACGTTCTCAATACACTATGCCTTCAACTTTTATATATTACTAGGCTTTTAACTCGCGCTACGCACGAGTCTGTATTAATAATTTGGTTTAATTTTTTGGCTAATATCATTTAAATTATAAAAACTATAATATATTTATATAAATTTTCTTTTATATAAAAAATTAGAACATAATATGTAGTATTTCTTATTTTTTGTTTATAAAATTATAAATCTTATTAAGTAAAATCATAGTAATGACACCTAATGAATTATCCAACTTCGATGTGCATATGTTTGATTTAGAAAATAATTTCCTTACTAAATTTTTGGTGTTTTGTTTTGTATCTTTATGATTTCTATGGTTCTTTTTTTTTAAAAGGTTTATATGTTTAAATATTTAGTTTCTTTACTAAATGTCTCATTAATATTGTGTACATATACATATATAATAAATGATATATGTTGATTCAGATTTACTTTTGTTAGTAAGCTACATTAATCATGTAAATCTGCATTTTGCTTTTCCACCAAATCTTCTACGATTTTTAGGTTATATCTTTATTCAGTTTATAAAATCTGTTTTATTTGCAGTCAAGTATTTGCTAATATTTGTTTTTAAACATGTAAGATGATGTTGAGACTTCACATTATCACTGTTTTTTTTTTATCTTTTGTGTGTTTATTCATGTTTAGATTTGAATATTTTATCTTCATATATTCCTATTTAAATTTGATCCATAAATTTGTCATATTATATTATTTAAATAAAATTTTAGAGGATGTTGCTCATGTGTTGTTCATGTTGACTAAGTTATAAGCAGTAAATATGTAAACAAATCAGACTTTATTACTTATTATATTTTGAATGTAAAGTTACTTATGTAGTATTTTACTTTGTTAATTTTTCAACCAGATGCAACCAAGGTATTAATCTTTGTAAATTTAAATAATATGTTTGATTTAGAAACTTGTATAACCTATTAAAACTTTATATGGTTATTCATAGTTAACACCAATATTTTAGAAATCATGAATGTTTTTGAAACTATATTTCAAACTAATTTTCTTCTTAGATCTTGTTTTTTGTTATTTTAAACATCTTCAATGGTAATTTTATATTTTATTTTAATTATCTAATTTTCTGCAGGTTTGATATACTTAAAACATATAAATTTTTAATTAATTTCTTTTGTTATTGATTTTTCAAATAGGTAGCGTATATAATAATCTAATATCTTTTACATAAATGCTTTTTCTTTGTTAAATTTACTTTTTAAATTAATTAAAATACTATTTTGACATGATATAACTGGTTATTCTAAATTTTAAGTGAACTTCTCTCAAAAGCTTATACCATCATTTGTTTTTTTTAGTTAATATTTGTTTGGTAGTTAGCCTAACTATCAAGCTAATTTTACTTTATACGACTTTTTCCTTTGATAATTTACTTCTCTTGATATTGATTTTTATTTTATTTTAACACACCATTGTTTTTAAAATATTGATATTTTCAAGACATAAATTTTTTGTTAGTTAAATATTATTATATGAATTTTTAAGTAGTTAGTCAGATATCAAGTCAATATATTTTTAAGTATTTTTTTAAAATAATATTTTGTAAAACTTAATTTTCGTTTTAGTTTTTAGTTAATTAATTTCTTAATATTTATTTTTTAAAATAATTAGCTTAAATATTTATATATTTTTGTTAGTTAAGTTTTTTAGTATTATTTAGGTTTTTTTATTCTCTTACTTACTCTGTAAATAAATAACATAGATATTAAGTTAATATCCTCTTTTTTTTGTTAATTTAACTTTCTAGATATGAAATTTTATTTTAATTGTATTGACATGTTGTAAGAAATAATTTATGTTTTGATTTTTGTTAGTTAAACATTTTTTATATTGCTTTTTTCAGTAATTAGCATAAAATATCATTTTTAAAATATTTCCCCAAAAATTATAAGTTTTAGATGACTTTCTTTTTTGATAATTTAAGATGAATGTTTTTTTTGGGTAGTATTGATATTTTTAAATAACAATTTTATATGTTTATATGAAAATTTAATCTTAATATTTTTTCTAAATAAATTACTCATTTGAAATATATATGCTAAAATGTTTTTTAATTTAACTTTTTCGTTATTGATTTACATATTTATTTTTGTTAGTTTAGTTTTTGTGACAATGAGTTTCCATTTTATTTTCACAATAGATTTAGACTTTTGACATAAATTTATTTTAATTAGTTAAAAAAATTATGCTAATTTTCCATTATATTGTGATAATTTTATATTTTTATATGTTTTAATTTATTTAAATTATTAATAATATATTTTATATTTTATGTTTAATGAAAAACGCTGATAAAGACTAATCAGATTGAGTATATATGTCATATGTGGACGCTCTCATTGGCCTAAGACATCAACACAGACCACACCTAATATATTTTAAGTTAGTAATTCAGATTTTAATTATTTGTCGTGATTAAAATTTTAAAATAATTTAATTATGGTTTTAAATACATTTTTAATTTTGTTTAATATATATGATTTTTCTTTCATAATCTATTTATGTGTTAATTTACCGTTTTTATTGTTAATAGAAAAATAAGATCTATTTTCAAAACTCTTTTTTATTAATAACTAACTTAAAATTTAGAAACTTTCCTAATAACAGCAAAAATAAAATTAATTAAAATTTAGAAATTTTCTTTATAACAATTAAAAAGAATTAATTAATTTTGATATACAATATATAATTTACTAAAAATAATGATGATGTGTACCAATAAAATTGAATCTTTAAATCTTATGTGGACACCCTTAGAGGCATTTAGCATAAATTTTTATTAGTAATAGACTAGGTTTTTAATTCGCGCTACGCGCGAGTTTGTATTAATAATTTGGTATAGTTCTTTTTTAGCTAATATTTTTTAAATTATCGAAAGGATAATATATTTATAAAAATTTTCTTTTATATAAAAGAAAATTAAAACATAATATGTAGTTTTAACTATTTTTTATTATAAAATTATAAATCTTATTAAGTTAAATCATAGTAATAACATCTAACGAATTATCCAACTTCGACGTGCGTTTGATCTAGAGAATAATTTTCTTACTAATTTTTTGGTGTTTTATTTTGTGTCCTTACGATTTATACAGTTCTTTTTTTAAAAGTTTATATGTTCAAATATTTAGTTTTTGATTGAATATCTCGCCAATGTTGTGTACCTATGTATATATGATATATATGATTCATGTTGATTCGGATTTACTTTTGTTAGGATACTACAATAATCATGTAAAGCTGCTTCTTGCTTCTCTACATGATCTTCTATGAATTTTAAGTTATATATCTATTCAAATTATAAGATCTGTTTTTTTTGCAGTAAACTATTTGATAGTTTTTGTTTTAAAACATGTAAGACGATGTGGAGTCTTCACATTATTACTGTTTTTATCTTTTGTATGGTTTATTCATGTTTTGATTTGAATAGTTCATCTTGATATATTCCAATTTGAATTTATTTCATAATTTTATCATACTTTATTATTTAAAGGAAAATTTAAAAGATGTTACTCATGTGATGTTCATGTTGGCTAAGTTATAAGTAGTACCTATGTATAAATTAATTGTTATATTTCAAATGTAAAATTACTTGTGTAGTATTATTTTGTTAGTTTTTAAATCAGATGCAACCAATGTATACGTTATTGTAAATTTAAATAATACTCCTATATTTAATTTAGAAACTTGTATAACCTAATGTAACTTTATATGGTTATTCATAGCTAATACCAATATTTTGGAATTCATGAATTTTCTAGAACTAAATTTTAAACTAATTTTCTTCTTAGATTTTTGTTTTTTGTTATTTTACTTATCTTTCGATGGTAATTTTTTATTTTATTCTAATTTATCTAATTTTGTGAATGTTTGTTATATTTAAAACATATGTATTTTTTCATTAATCTTTTTGTTATTGATTATCCAAATAGCTAGCATATATCAATTTATTCTCTTTTACATAAATGTTTTTTGTTTGTTAAATTTATTTTTTACATTAATTTTTATTTCAATTATAATGCTATTTTGACTTGATATAACTGGGTATTCTAAATTTTATGTGGATTTCTCTCAAAAGTTTATACCATCATTTGTTTTTTTTAGTTAATTTCTATGTTGATTTTCCAGAATATTAGCCTAAATATCAAGCTAGGTTTTCTTTATACAACTTTTTACTTTGATAATTTACTTCTCTTGATATTGATTTCTATTTTATTTGAACACATAATTGTTTTGAAAATATTGATATTTTTGAATATATTTTTTGTTTTTTCGTTAGTTAAATATTTTAATATTGATTTCTTAAGTAGTTAGTCAGATATCATGTCACTTTCTTTTTAGGTAAATTTTTAAAAATTTAACATTTTTTAAATAATTAGCTTAAATATTTATCTTCTTTTTGTTAGTAAAGTTTTTTTTAGTATTACTTAAGTTTTTTTTTCTTAATTATTTTGTATATATTGATTTTTTTTTAAAATAAAAAATAGCATAGATATGAAGTTAATATTTTTTTTTTGTTAATTTAACTTGTTTGATATGAATTTTCATTTTAATGGTATTTACATATTGCAAAAAATAATTTATGTTTGGTTTTTTGTTAGTTAAACTTTTTTGGTTAGCTCAGCTTTTAGTGTTGATTACTAAATAATAATATCAAGTTATACATGACTTTTGTTTGTTAATTTAACATAAATATTTTTTTGGGTGGTATTGATAGATTTATATACTAATTTTAAATGTTTATAAAAAAATTTAATCTAAACATTTTTTCTAAATTAATTACTTATTTAAAATATATATGTTAAAAAATTTTCTTTTTTAATTAAACTTTTTTGTTATTGATTTACATATTTATTTTTGTTCATTAAGCTTTTGTGACAATAAGTTTTTATTTTATATTGACAAACATAGATTTGAATTTTTGATATAATGTTTTTTATTTTTTTTGTTTGTTAAACGTTTTTACCTTAATTTTCTATTCTACTATGACAATTTTATATTTCTGCATGTTTTGATTTATTTAAATTATCAGTCATATTTAATATTTTTTTGTTTAATAAAAAATACTGATGTGGACCAATCACCTTGAATTTCTACGTCATACGTGGACATTCTCATTGGCCTAAGACATCAACACGGGCTAAACTAATATATTTTAGGTTAGCAGTTTAGATTTTAATTGTTTGTCATGATTTAAATTTTTAAATAGTATAATTATGATTTTTAATTATTTTCTTCAATATATATAATTTTCTTTAATAATTTATTTATATGTTAATTTCTTTGTTTGTTAAAAATATTTATCTGTTAATTTACTTTTTATTATTAATAAAAAATTAAGATCTACTTATAAACTCTTTCTTATTACCAGCTAACTTAAAATTTTGAAACTTTCCTAATAACAAGAAAAATGAAATTAATTAAAATTTAGAAATTTTCCTTTATACCAGTAAAAATGAATTAATTAATTTTAATATACAATATAAAATTAACTATGGATAATGATGATGTGTACCAATAGAATTGGATCTTTTGAATCCTATGTGGACACATTTAGAGGCATTTAGCATCAACTTTTATTAGTAACTAGGCTTTTAACTCGCGCTACACGCGAGTCTGTATTAATAATTTGGTTTAATTTTTTGGCTAATATCTTTTAAATCATAGTAATGACACCTAACGAATTATCCAACTTCGATGTGCATATGTTTGATTTAGAAAATGATTTCCTTACTAAATTTTTGGTGTTTTGTTTTGTATCCTTAGGATTTCTGTGGTTCTTTTTTTTAAAAAGTTTATATGTTTAAATATTTAGTTTCTTTACTAAATGTCTCAATAATGTTGTGTATATATACATATATAATATATGATATATGTTGATTCAGATTTACTTTTGTTAGTAAGCTACATTAATCATGTAAATCTGTATTTTGTTTTTCCACCAAATCTTCTATGATTTTTAGGTTATATCTTTATTCAGTTTATAAAATCTGTTTTATTTGCTGTCAACTATTTGCTAATATTTGTTTTTAAATATGTAAGATGATGTTGAGACTTCACATTATCACTGTTTTTTTTTTTTATCTTTTGTGTGTTTATTCATGTTTAGATTTATATATTTTATCTTCATATATTCCTATTTGAATTTGATCCATAACTTTGTCTTATTATATTATTTAAATAAAATTTTAGAGGATGTTGCGCATATGTTGTTCATGTTGACTAAGTTATAAGCAGTAAATATGAATATAAATCAGACTTTATTACTTATTATATTTTGAATGTAAAATTACTTGTGTAGTATTTTACTTTGTTAATATTTCAACCAGACGCAACAAAGGTATTAATCTTTGTAAATTTAAATAATATGTTTGATTTACAAACTTGTATAACCTATGAAAACTTTATATGGTTATTCATAGTCAATACCAATATTTTAGAAATCATGAATGTTTTTGGAACTATATTTCAAACTAATTTTCTTCTTACATCTTGTTTTTTGTTATTTTAAATATCTTCAATGGTTATTTTATATTTTATTTTAATTATCTAATTTTCTGCAGGTTTGATATACTTGAAACATATATATTTTTAATTAATCTCTTTTGTTATTGATTTTTCAAATAGGTAGCATATATATTAATCTAATATCTTTTATATAAATACTTTTTCTTTATTAAATTTACTTTTTAAATTAATTAAAATGCTATTTTGACATGCTATATAACTGGTTATTCTAAATTTTAAGTGAACTTCTCTCAAAAGCTTATACCATCATTTGCTTTTTTTTAGTTAATATTTGTTTGGTAATTAGCCTAAATATCAAGCTAATTTTACTTTATATGACTTTTTCTTTTGATAATTTACCTCTCTTGATATTGGTTTTTATTTTATTTTAACACACTGTTTTTTTTTAAATATTGATATTTTGAAGACATAAATTTTTTGTTAGTTAAATCTATTTATATGAATTTTTAAGTAGTTAGTCAGATATCAAGTCAATATATTTTTAAGTATTTTTTTAAAAATAATATTTTGTAAAACTTAATTTTTGTTATAGTTTATTAGTTAATTAATTTCTTAATATTGATTTATTAAATAATTAGCTTAAATATTAATATTATTTTTGTTAGTTAAGTTTTTTAGTATTATTTAAGTTTTTTTATTCTCTTACTTATTCTGTTTATATTGATTTTGTTAAATAAATAACATATATATTAAGTTAATATCCTCTCTTTTTGTTAATTTAACTTTCTCGATATGGACTTTCATTTTAATTATATTGACATATTGTAAAAAATAATTTATGTTTTGGTTTTTGTTAGTTAAACTTTTTTTTATATTGCTTTCTTTAGTAATTAGCATAAAGTATCATTTTTGGTTTGTTAAGATTTTTGTGTTAATTTTTTAAATATTTCCCCAAAAATAATAAATTTTAGATGACTTTCTTTTTTGATAATTTACGATGAATTTTTTTTTTGGAGTATTGATATTTTTAAATAATAATTTTATATGTTTATATGAAAAATTAATTTTAATATTTTTTCTAAATAAATTACTCATTTAAAATATATATGCTAATTTCTTTTTAACTTAACTTTTTTGTTATTGATTTACATATTTCTTTTTGTTAGTTTAGTTTTTTGTGACAATGAGTTTCTATTTTATTTTCATAATAGATTTAGATTTTTGACATAAATATATTTTATTTTATATTTTTGTATGTTTTAATTTATTTACGTTATTAATAATATTTTTTATTTTTATGTTTAATGAAAAACGCTGATATAGACTAATCAGATTGAGTATATATGTTATATGTGGACGCTCTTATTGGTCTAAGACATTAACACGGACCAAACCTAATATATTTTAAGTTAGCAGTTCAGATTTTAATTGTTTGTCGTGATTAAAATTTTAAAATAATTTAATTATGGTTTTAAATACAGTTTTTAATAATTTTGTTCAATATATATGATTTTTCTTTCATTATCTATTTATATGTTAATTTACCTTTTTTATTGTTAATAGAAAATAAGATCTATTTTCTAAACTCTTTTTTATTAATAACTAACTTAAAATTTAGAAACTTTCCTAATAACAACAAAGACAAAATTAATTAAAATTTAAAAATTTTCTTTATAACAATTAAAATGAATTAATTAATTTTAATATATAATATATAATTAACTAAAAATAATGATAATGTGTACAATAGAATTGAATCTTTAAATATTATGTGGATACCCTTAGATACATTTATCATCAATTTTTATTAGTAATAGATATGATGATTTTAAAATGTGTCATGTGAGGTCAAGAAATAAATGAATTGGGCTAGTCTCATATGAATTGGGCGAATAGTTCCTGAGAACCAAAATCTTAACGAGCTTCTATAATTGAAAGTGTTAATTTTACACGAATACTCTGCCCACTTTTACATTTTACACGAATACTCTGCCGACTTTTACTTTAGTTGGTGATCGGTCTGTATTGTATGTAGATTATAAAATATTTTATATATCAAATATCTAATTAATATTATATATTAAAGATGTTTTATTTGTATATGTTTGGATACAAAAATTTACATTTGGAAATTTATGTGTTTTTATAAAGAAAGAACTTTAGAGAATTAAGAGCTAGATTCTCTCGAACAGATTAACTGTATAAGCTAGCACTAACTAAAATAAGGATCTGATATTAATCGGTTGAATGAAACGTTATAAATATTTCGATGGAAAAGATGAATTGAAGAGAGCTTTGAGAGCAGTTACAAAGTTTTCGTGAAAAAAGTATAGAAGAAGATCAAGTCAGACCAGGTCCTCTAAACTAAGCCGTTCGTCTCCTTTATATAGCTTGCCTTGTCGAGCTTCAACCTCCAGCGTGTATCTCGGCCACGTGCAGCAGCTTCAGCCTGAAATCTCGCCATGTGCAGCAGCTTCCTCTGCGAAGTTCGGGCTCGTTTGAACTGGCGAGATTATGCTTTGACTTGGCTTGGATCTTTCCTTGCTTCTCGGGATTTGGTCGAGCTGTAGCTCGACCTCGTCGAACGGAACGTTTTATTGTTCAGGATTGGATCGTTGGGAGTGAATGGATCTGGACCGTAGGGTCAAAGCCCAGTCCATTTGGCTCAATTTGGATCTACCTGTTGGGCTTGAGTGGGCCGGATTTAGAGTGCTAAATCCAGCTCTAACAATTGCCCCCAGCTCATTAACGAGAGCGAGCTCGAGCTTTAATAGGCGGCAAGATGTGACTTTTGAAATATATTGTGTCCGATTACGCTGACGTCATAGAGTCAGATAATCATTCGAGATCAACAGTTCAGATCTAGGAAAGGTGAACAGTTCGTTGATCGTGTGGTCGAGAATCAACCTCAAAACAGCAGTTTGACGTGTTGAGATAAATTTGTTATTATCTTGTCCAGGTGGACGGTTGGGATCGAAGTAAATATTGACATTTATTTTTTCTGTTTCGGCGGTCGAGCTTCCCGGGGCAAGGTGCAGCCCTCGAGAGGATTCGCGCAGATGCTTTTTGACGTGGAGGGTCCAGATGGAGAGAGAGAGAAAGTTGATATGATGGCTTCGATTAATCGGGCTCAACAACACGCCAGATTCGTCGAACTGAATATTCAATGGTTGAGATTGGGAAATCGAACGGTAGAGATTGGTGCGTGACCAGATTCTTCGCGATCTTCGAGGTAGATAATAATTACCTAGATATAAAGTCCACATTTTCCACTCCTTCTTTAACCGCATCTGCTCATCGATTAAAGGTAACTCCCTCCTTTCCCTTTTAGTTTTCTACAACTTCTATTCGTCGTTTTTCTTTTAGAATCGAGAAAAAGAGGCTTTCCGACGACCAGAAATCTCTTTGGATTTTTGCTTGCTTTTGCCGGCCCGAGAACTTTTATCTCTTCCCTCCCGATGTCGCAAATCGTAAAGGTCAAAGGCGGCACGAAGGACTTGGTGGCCCCGGGTCTGTCGAAAATCAACGAGCATAAGGTATTGGACGACCTTCGTAGGAATGTGAGATTCCCGATAACGTAGAGCTGGTGGTTTTGGTGCCAACGGAGACCCCATCGAATGTCGAGCCGGGTTTCTGCTACGCATACGCGACATACTTCCGGGACTACGGGCTGTTTTTCCCGATCCCCCAATTTGTCCTGGAGGTGCTCGCCGAACCTGGTTCGGGCCACCATAGGGTGTGCCGTGCGGGCACAAGAGGAGGCCGTTAGCTTCTGTTTCTCTGATCTAAGAGCGTTCTTCTCCGTCAAATACAACGCCCGCTGTCCCGACACTTTCTACGCGTCCCTGAGATCCAATCGGCATTTCATTGAGGAGAGTCCGGAGAAAGACTCCGGGTGGGAGAAGACGGGGTTCAAGTTCAAAGTTAACGAAGCATCCGTCGGAAGCTTTGACTTCATCCGGCTGCCGACTCAATTTCCGAGCAGCGGTTGCTTAGCTAGGCTTTATACGTTTGCTAGCTTTACTGGTTTTGCTTGACTCGACCGGCTTTCTGACCTTTATTCGTTTTTGTCTATCAGGCCAGCTATCCAAGGTGCCAAGGGATCACGACGTCGAGCACCGATTAGAGTTATTCAGGCTAGGAGAAGTCATCTGGAGCACGTTCACGCGAGAACAAGTTCGACGAGTTCTCACTTTGCCCGTCCCGACTCCGGTTTTCGCACCTGGTAAGTTTTTGAGTCGAGCTAATATTACGACTTCTGCTTACTGGATCGCAGTAAAATGATTTGCAGTGATCTGTTTTGCTGGCAGCTGGAGTTCTTCCTCTCCGTTCTCTTCCGGCTTCTAGTTCAGCAAGCTCAAGCTCAGCCATGTCTTGCAAACCGACCTTCCGTCAGAGATCCAGGAAATCCCCAGCTGGTCCCAGCAGCTCCAGGGTACGCTCCAGGAGTGTTAAGGAGGCCCTCGAGGCCACGCTGGCCTCTACTGTTGCTCCCATACCTCACCTCCGTGATGAGGAGGTTGAGCAGATTCTGAACCGTCAGCCCGACCCCCCTCATCGACTAGTAGGGGCGATCTCCGTTAGCTCAGGCAAGACCCAGCACTCCTTCGATGACCAGGAGCCTGAGCATTCATCCCAACCTGCCTCCAAGAGGTCAAAAGACGATGGGGGAAGTTGAGCTACAGAGCCACGTCCATCGGCGTCTAACGGGAGTGGCGGCTCGACGGGTAGTTGGCATTTCTACTGGAAGTTCGAGCATACCAAGGATCATCCGATCACGGATGACTCCAAGGGCATGGCGACCATGTGGCGTCACTTCAAGCCCGCTGGGTGCCAACTTCTGGCTCTCAAGAAGATGACCGAGAGAGAGCTCTACGTGGAGATGGCGACGGCCCAGGGAAAGGTAAATGGTGTACCTTTTACTTTGTATATTCGGTTAAGTGTTGTTTGTCTTAACGTTTTGGTCCTCGATGCTCGTAGGCTGTGGAGGCTGGGAACTGGCTCTATACTCGTCTTGAGCAAAGGCTGCGGGACGTCCCTCATACGGAGGAGATTGAGGAGATGGGGAAGGTAGTCGGCAAGCTGAAGTCCGACCTTGAGGCCGCGAATGCGCATGTCGCTCGCCAGACTAACCTCCTTAGAGCATCAGTAATGGTGAACTCAATAAATAGGATCTCAAAATATTTTATTATTAAATAAGAGATAAAGTTGTGAGAATCGATTCTTAAAACTCTTCTATCAGAGTCGATTCTTTGAAAAAGTTAATGCCACCTCATTTTTTTCCTTTTTTTTTATTTTCTTTTTTATTTTCTTTTTTATTTAAGAGCTTCACTAAATCTCTCCATTATTGATGCTCTTAAGCAGTTCAGAGGCCAGCAGGCTCACTGTTGGACCAGGATTTATCACCAAATCCAGCCCGATAATCGGCCCACCAAAATCACTCTTGAAGGATGTCCGCACCCCGAATGTAAGGCCCAGCAACGGGATGGGCAAGAGAAAGGATAACAAGATAATGATTCAAAAGGACGATGTGAGATCCGGAGCTCATGCGGGCAACGACATGCGAGATACGCGCTGAAGCTAACGCAGGGAGGAGAGTATTTAAAAGACAAATGAAAAAAGGGAATGACCTAAGCAATGATACGCTCTACGAGCTCTTGTATTCCGATATATTGATCTCTTGTAAACGATCTCTCTATTCCGTCAATAGAAATCCATTTACCTTTTCTTAATCTTAAGTTCAGTTGCTCAAAAAGAGATTCTTGCCCATCATCTCCCTAAATCAACCTAAACACTTCAAAAAATTTTGAGTGTGGATATCTGTATCCACATTTTCGTGCCGTCTGTGGGGAAGATAAAAGACATCTCTAACACCGTAGCCAGATCTAAGGTTTGTTAGAATGGTAATGGATCCAAGAAACACGGAATCCACCAGATCCACCGTATCGCCAAACAACGAAAGGATACCCCTTCCGATGTGAACACCCATTCGAACTCCGGAACCGTCCAGAATGAACCGGCGATCGCCAGTCCGACGATCCCAGCTGCCGTCACCAGATCCGGAATAACACGCTCCAGTCGCGAACAGACCCCAATTGGTGACATAGATCAAGAAGAACAGGTCATCGGCGAAGAACGAACACTTAGAGCAGACGATCTGATCAGGCACCATAATCCGCACACTCTTAACTCTAGTACGCGAAGTTTGAACGCCGGCGGGAGCAACACCAACACTTGCTCCGAGCACACGACAACCGTCCCATCGAACCAGACCGTAGCCGGCGGCTCAAGAACCACGCCCTCAGGGCAAGAACCGACCCATACCCCATGGTCTCAGAACAAGCTCGATTCCCCAACCCGGTTACATCCGGCATTCACCTGGATGACCTTCTGAAATCCGGAGGATGCTCTTCCAGATGAATCAAAAATTCGAAGCCCGATTGAAACAACAGGCTCACGCCATTAACGAGTATCAGGCCAAGGTCACGAGATCCGTAGCTCGAGATAATTTCCCGGGCCTTCGCCGTGAGCATGCAACAGATCCCGAAAGGAGCCCACCACCTCGAGTGCATCTAAACTTCTCCCAAGCATTCGTAACCCCGGAAAACGGGAGGAGCAGATCGCACCTCCCACCTCACAACCAAAAATCTACAACCCAAATGACCCGAGTTCCAGCCGGACAGCGGCTTGCGGGAACCAGGAAACGCCCCCTCCGCCTCCACCTCGCCATGGGTCACAGTTCCCCGATCGACGCGGAACGCCAATCCTCGCTTCGGACCCCCGCTCCAGCGCGACAGACCGTAGAGCAACTAGAACACGCTCACGGGAAATGCATATGAGGCAGGACGATCATCCCACCATTCAGCTGAACCCTAGCCCACAGGGTCGAGCTGCCCAGCAACCCCCCGTCGACGACCACGACCAAGTCAACCCTTGAAATATAACAGACTTAGAGTCTTTCCAAAGGCATATCGAAATGCAAAACGCGGAGCTCCGCATAATGAAGGCATTTATGCACACAACAACGAGCTCCAAACCAGACATCGACCTCGCCACTGAGGAAACAAGGCAAACACCCTTCGTCGCCAGGATCGCAAACGCCAACCATTGTGATACCGGAAGGATCAAATTCCCGGAGTACACAAGACAAACAGACCCAAAGGCGCACATCAGGCTCTTCAACCACGCGGCAGCTCGAGCTCGACTCGACGACAACGAAAAAGATTCTGGCTATTGCAGACTATTCGCCGAAACCCTCGTCGGCCCAACGCAGGAATGGTTGCGAACCTGGAAAGCGGCTCCATCAATAACTTCACCTAGTTCATAGCCGTCTTCCTCAAACAGTACTCGGTGTTCATTGAAACTAAGACCACCGAGGCTGACCTGTACAGGCTAAGGCAGGCCGAAAACAAACCACTTCGGAGCTTCATAACGAAGTTCAAAGAAATAAAATACAAAATCTCAGACCTCAACGAAGCGGTAGCGCTGGTAGCCCTGAAGGACGGACTCTGTTACGCGTCCGACCTCAAACTAGAACTCTCAATCAGATGCATCACCTTGTTGAACGACGCATTGCACCTAGCTATGCTTTTCGCAAAAGCAGAAGAAACAAGAGCCTTCGAACAAAAGCAACATGAAGTCGGCCTATTGGCTCAAAGCCTCAGCTCGCAAAAAAAGAAATCCCAAAAGGGAACCTGCGGGCAGAAACCAACAGTCGTTTGCCATCAACAGTCTGAACCCGGACAAACGATCCGAATATGATGCCAACAAATTTCGCAAACACCACATGCGCAAGGGGCATTCCACCGAAGAATGTTGCGCGGCATCCCGCTTACTAGCCGCAGCGAAGAACCCACAAAGTAATGAGGAAAATCCCGAGCAGGAGCCCTTAGAAGAGGAAAACCCTCCCAACATTGCTCCAAAACCCAAAAAGACGCCTAAGAACTAGGCCGCCAAGAACAAACGAGATAGAACGGAGGAGGGTGAACAATCACCCCCTCCAGCAGCCAAACAGAGAATAGAAACGATTTTTAGTTCTAACCTCTGTGGAGGCCCGATGAAATCGATCACCACACCCCCTCCCACCCTGAAAAAGACTTTATGTCAGCGCCTCCAAAGCCTGTGGCTTTGCCGGGAGGGTGTGGGACCTACCACCCCGAAGCAGATAAACTTCATCTCCGAAGGCTCTCTATTCTGCTGGAACTTGATTAACTCAATCAAAGCTTTTCAGCGAAAACCCAACTCCAAGTCGCGACTAGAAACTAACCTGGATGGCCCGGACCACTGTATAAGCTTCCGCGAAAGCAAAACCCTGGACCTAGATAAGCCACACGACGACGCGCTCGTCATACGCCTTGACGTATCTGGCTTCTAACTCTCAATAATAATGATAGACACCGAGAGTTCGGTTGACATCCTCTTCTACGAAGTATTCAAAAAAATGGGCTTCCCAGACTCAGCCCTGAACAACATGGTCACACTCCTTACCGGATTCGCCGGGGACACAACCACTTCGCTCAGCACAATCCAACTCCAGGTAAAAGCCTAATCCGTGCTAAAGAACGTCAAATTCGTAGTTGTAGACCACCAAGCGCCGTACAACGCCATCCTAGGATGCCCCTGGATTTTCGCCATGAAAGCGGTACCTTCTACTTACCACCAGTGCATGAAGTTTCCATCTCCAAAAGGAACCCAAACATCTCTAACACCGTAGCCAGATCTAAGGTTCGCTAGAATGGTAATGGATCCAAGAAACACGGAATCCACCAGATCCGCCGTATCGCCAAACAACGAAGGGATACCCCCTTCCGATGCGAAAACCCATTCGAACACCGGAACCATCCGGAATGAACCGGCGATCGCCAGTCCAACGTTCCCAGCTGCCGTCACCAAATCCGGAATAACACCCCCCAGTCGCGAACAGACCTCGATTGGTGACACAGATCAAGAAGAACGGGTCATCGACAAAGAACGAACACTCAGACAAGACGATCCGATCAGGCACCATAATCCGCGCACTTTTAACTCCAATACGTGAAGTTTGAACGCCGGCGCGAGCAACACCAACACTCGCGCCGAGCACACGACAACCGTCCCAGTGAACCAGACCGTAGCCGGCGGCTCAAGAACCACGCTCTCAGGACAAGAATTGACCCACGTCCCACGGTCTCAGAACAAGCTCGATTCCCCAACCCGGTTACATCCGGCATTCACCCGGATGACGCTTCTGAAATCCGGAGGATGCTTTTCCAGATGACTTAAAACTTTGAAGCCAGATTGAACCAAGAGGCTCACGCCATTAACGAGTATCAGGCCGAAGTCACGAGATCCGTAGCTCGAGATAATTTCCCGGGCCCTCGCCGTGAGTATGCAACAGATCCCGAAAGGAGCCCACCACCTCGAGTGCATCCAAACTTCTCTCAAGCATTCGTAACCCTGCAAAACGGGAGGAGCAGATCGCACCTCCCACCTCACAACCAAAGGTCGACAACCCAAATGACCCGAGTTCTAGCCGGACAGCGGATTGCGGGAACCAGGAAACGCCCCCTCCGCCTCCACCTCGTCATGGGTCACAGTTCCCCGATCGACGCGGAACGCCAATCCTCGCTTCGGACCCCCGCTCCGGCGCGACAGACCCCAGAGCAACTAGAACACGCTCACGAGAAATGGATATGAGGCAGGACGATCATCCCACCATTCAGCTGAACCCTAGCCCACAGGGCCGAGCTGCCCAACAACCCCCCGTCGACGACCACGACCAAGTCAACCCTCGAAATATAACAGACTTAGAGTCTTTCCAAAGGCATATCAAAATGCAAAACGCGGAGCTCCGCAGAATGAAGGCATTTATGCACACAACAACGAGCTCCAAACCAGACATCGACCTCGCCACTGAGGAAACAAGGCAAACACTCTTCGTCGCCAGGATCGCAAACGCCAACCATTGTGATACCGGAAGGATCAAATTCCCAGAGTACACAAGATAAACAGACCCAAAGGCGCACATCAGGCTCTTCAACCACGCGGCAGCTCGAGCTCGACTCGACGACAACGAAAAAGATTCTGGCTATTGCAGACTATTCGCCGAAACCCTCGTCGGCCCAACGCAGGAATGGTTGCGAGCCTGGAAAGCGGCTCCATCAATAACTTCACCTAGTTCGTAGCCGTCTTCCTCAAACAGTACTCGGTGTTCATTGAAACTAAGACCACCGAGGCTGACCTGTACAGGCTAAGGCAGGCCGAAAACGAACCACTTCGGAGCTTCATAACGAAGTTCAAAGAAATAAAATACAAAATCTCAGACCTCAACGAAGCGGTAGCGCTGGAAGCCCTGAAGGACGGATTCTGTTACGCGTCCGGCCTCAAACTAGAACTCTCAATCAGATGCATCATCTTGTTGAACGACGCGTTGCACCTAGCTATGCTTTTCGCAAAAGCAGAAGAAACAAGAGCCTTCGAACAAAAGCAACATGAAGTCGGCCTATTGGCTCAAAGCCTCAGCTCGCAAAAAAAGAAATCCCAAAAGGGAACCTGCGGGCAGAAACCAACAGTCGTTTACCATCAACAGTCTGAACCCGGACAAACGATCCGATATGATGCCAACAAATTTTGCAAACTCCACATGCGCAAGGGGCATTCCACCGAAGAATGTTGCGCGGCATCCCGCTTACTAGCCGCAGCGAAGAACCCACAAAGTAATGAGGAAAACCCCGAGCAGGAGCCCTTAGAAGAGGAAAACCCTCCCAACATCGCTCCAAAATCCAAAAAGACGCCTAAGAACTAGGCCGCCAAGAACAAACGAGATAGAACGGAGGAGGGTGAACAATCGCCCCCTCCAGCAGCCAAACAGAGAATAGAAACGATTTTCAGTTCTAACCTCTGTGGAGGCCCGATGAAATCGATCACCACACCCCCTCCCACCCCGAAAAAGACTTTATGTCAGTGCCTCCAAAGCCTGTGGCTTTGCCGGGAGGGTGTGGGACCTACCATCCCGAAGCAGATAAACTTCATCTCCGAAGGCTCTCTATTCTGCAGGAACTTGATTAACTCAATCAAAGCTTTTCAGCGAAAAGCCGACTCCAAGTCGCGACTACAAACTAACCTGGATGGCCCGGACCACTGTATAAGCTTCCGCGAAAGCGAAACCCTGGACCTAGATAAGCCACACGACGACGCGCTCGTCATACGCCTCGACGTATCCGGCTTCTAACTCTCAATAATAATGATAGACACCGAGAGTTCGGTTGACATCCTCTTCTAAGAAGTATTCAAAAAAATGGGCTTCCCAGACTCAGCCCTGAACAACACGGTCACACTCCTTATCGGATTCGCCGGGGACACAACCACTTCGCTCAGCACAATCCAACTCCAGGTAAAAGCCTAATCCGTGCTAAAGAACGTCAAATTCGTAGTTGTAGACCGCCAAGCGCCGTACAACGCCATCCTAGGATGCCCCTGGATTTTTGCCATGAAAGCGGTACCTTCTACTTACCACCAGTGCATGAAGTTTCCATCCCCAAAAGGAACCCAAACATCTCTAACACCGTAGCCAGATCTAAGGTTCGTTAGAATGGTAATGGATCCAAGAAACACGGAATCCACCAGATCCGCCGTATCGCCAAACAACGAAGGGATACCCCCTTCCGATGCGAAAACCCATTCGAACACCGGAACCGTCCGGAATGAACCGGCGATCGCCAGTCCAACGTTCCCAGATGCCGTCACCAGATCCGGAATAACACGTCCCAGTCGCGAACAGACCTCGATTGGTGACACAGATCAAGAAGAACGGGTCATCGGCGAAGAAAGAACACTCAGACAAGACGATCCGATCAGGCACCATAATCCGCACACTTTTAACTCCAGTACGTGAAGTTTGAACGCCGGCGCGAGCAACACCAACACTCGCGCCGAGCACACGACAACCGTCCCAGTGAACCAGACCGTAGCCGGCGGCTCAAGAACCACACCCTCAGGGCAAGAACTGACCCACGTCCCACGGTCTCAGAACAAGCTCGATTCCCTAACCCGGTTACATCCGGCATTCACCCGGATGACGCTTCTGAAATCCGGAGGATGCTTTTCCAGATGACTTAAAACTTTGAAGTCCGATTGAACCAAGAGGCTCACGCCATTAACGAGTATCAGGCCGAAGTCACGAGATCCGTAGTTCGAGATAATTTCCTGGGCCCTCGCCGTGAGCATGCAACAGATCCCGAAAGGAGCCTACCACCTCGAGTGCATCCAAACTTCTCCCAAGCATTCGTAACCCCGGAAAATGGGAGGAGCAGATCGCACCTCCCACCTCACAACCAAAAATCGACAACCCAAATGACCCGAGTTCCAGCCGGACAGCAGCTTGCGGGAACCAGGAAACGCCCCCTCCGCCTCCACCTCGTCATGGGTCACAGTTCCCCGATCGACGCGGAACGCCAATCCTCTCTTCGGACCCCCGCTCCGGCGCGACGGACCCCAGAGCAACTAGAACCCGTTCACGGGAAATGCATATGAGGCAGGACGTTCATCCCACCATTCAGCTGAACGCTAGCCCACAGGGTCGAGCTGCCCAGCAATGCCCCGTCGACGACCACGACCAACTTAACCCTCGAAATATAACAGACTTAGAGTCTATCAAAAGGCATATCGAAATGCAAAACGCGGAGCTCCGCAGAATGAGGGCATTTATGCACACAGCAACGAGCTCCGCATATGACATCCACCTCGCCACTGAGGAAATAAGGTGAACACCCTTCATCGCCAGGATCGCAAACGCCAACCTTTATGATACCAGAAGGATCAAATTCCTGGAGTACACATGACAAACATACCTAAAGGTGCACATCAGGCTCTTCAACCACGCGGCAGCTTGAGCTCGACTCGACGACAACAAAAAAGATTCCGGCAATTGCAAACTATTCGCCAAAACCCTCGTCGGCCCGGCACATGAATGGTTGCGAGTCTGGAAAGCGGCTCCATCAATAACTTCACCCAGTTCGTAGCCGTCTTCCTCAAACAATACTCGGTGTTCTTTGAAACTAAGACCACAGAGGCTGACCTGTACAGGCTAAAGCAGGCCGAAAACGAACCACTTCGGAGCTTCATAACAAAGTTCAAAGAAATAAAATACAAAATTTCAGACCTCAACAAAGCGGTAGCGCTGGAAGCCCTGAAGGACGGATTCTGTTACGCGTCCGGCCTCAAACTAGAACTCTCAATCAGATGCATCACCTTGTTGAACGACGCATTGCACCTAGCTATGCTTTTCGCAAAAGCAGAAGAAACAAGAGCCTTCGAACAGAAGCAACATGAAGCCGGCCTATTGGCTCAAAACCTCAGCTCGCAAAAAAGAAACCCCAATAGGGAACCTGCGGGCAGAAACCAACAATCGTTTGCCATCAACAGTCCGAACCCAGACAAACGATCCGAATATGATGCCAACAAATTTTGTAAACACCACATGCGCAAGGGGCATTCAACCGAAGAATGTTGTGCGGCATCCCGCTTACTAACCGCAGCGAAGAACCCACGATGTAATGAGGAAAACCCCGAGCAGGAGCCCTTAGAAGAGGAAAACCCTCCCAACATCTCTTCAAAACCCAAAAATACCCTAAGAACAAGGCCGCCAAGAACAAACGAGACAGAACGGAAGAGGGTGAACAATCGCCCCCTCCAGCAGCCAAACAGAGAATAGAAACGATTTTCAGTTCTAATCTCTATGGAGGCCCGATGAAATCGATCACCACACCCCCTCCTGCCCCGAAAAAGACTTTACGTCAGCGCCTCCAAAGCCTACGGCTTTGTCGGGAGGGTGTAGGGGCTACCACCCCGAAGCAGATAAACTTCATCTCTGGAGGCTCCCTATTCTGCAGGAACTCGATTAACTCAATCAAAGCTTTTCAGCGAATAGCCGACTCCAAGTCGCGACTACAAACTAACCTGGATGGCCCGAACCACTGTATAAGCTTCCGCAAAAGCAAAACCCTGGACCTAGATAAGCCACACGACGACGCGCTCGTCATCTGCCTCGACGTAGCCGGCTACGAACTCTCAGTAATAATGATAGACACCTGGAGTTCGGTCGACATCCTTTTCTACGAAGCATTCAAAAAAATGGGCTTCCCAGACTCAGCCCTGAACAACACGGTCACACTCCTTACCGGATTCGCCGGGGACACAACCATTTTGCTCAGCACAATCCGACTCCAGGTAAAAGCCTAATCCGTGCTAAAGAACTTCGAATTCGTAGTTGTAGACCGCCAAGCGCCGTACAACGCCATCCTAGGATGCCCCTCGATTTTCGCCATGAAAGCGGTACCTTCTACTTACCACTAGTGCGTGAATTTTCCATCCCCAAAAGGAACCCAAACAGTATTCGGAAGTCATAAGAACGCCAGGATGTGCTACCTCAATTGTTACAAGCCAGGACCCCACCACGCGCGGACCTCCTAGGAACCTCATAACGTCGATATGCATCGACGACTCTCACCCAGAGAGATGCATCAACATAGGAACCGAGCTCGCAAGCTCGATCAGAAGCGAGCTCGTCATCTTCCTAAAAGAGAACGTTCACACGTTCGCATGGTTGACGGAGGACATGCCGGGGATCAACATAAAGGTAACCTCTCACGAGCTAAATTTTGATCCCACATTCAAACTGGTGAAGCAGAAATAGCGCAAGATGGGGCCCAAAAGAGCAAAGGCAGTAAACGACGAAGTCGACCGGCTCTTGAAAGTCGGATCGATCAGGGAAGTCAAGTACTCCGATTGGCTCACCAACCCGATTGTAGTTAAAAAGAAGAACGGGAAGTGAAGAGTCTGTATTGACTTCACCAACCTCAACAAGGCGTGCCCAAAAGACAGTTTTCCACTCTCGCACATCGACCGGCTTATAGAAGCTACAGCGGGTCACGAGCTGCTGTCCTTCATGGATGCCTTCTCAGGCTATAACCAAATTCTTATGAACCCGGAAGATCAAGAAAAAATGTCTTTTATAACGGATCGCAGCACATACTGTTACAAAGTCATGCCATTCAGATTAAAACCGGGGCCACCTATCAAAGACTAGTAAAGAGAATGTTCGCAGATCAGCTGGGCAAATCCATGAAGGTATATATCGATAACATGCTTGTCAAGTCTTTCGGAGAAGAGAACCACGTAGCTCAGCTCCGTGAGTGCTTCAAGATCCTCAACCAATACGGGAAGAAACTCAACTCCGCCAAATGCTCATTCGGAGTAGCTTCAGGAGAATTCCTGGGCTACCACGTAATTGAAGGGGAATCGAGGCAAACTCCAAACAAATCACAACCTTTCTCGAGATGCCATCACCCAGGATAACTCGAGAAGTCCAAAGACTAACCGGCTGAATCGCAGCGCTCAATCGTTTCAGCATGCATTTAGAGTAGTTTTTCATGCATTCATCTTACATTTTAGGCTAGTTTGCACCATTTGTCTCATTTTAGGTCCTAAGTGCATTTTGCATTAGCATTTGCATATTTCTTGCATTCTTGCATCATATTCAGGTTGTTTTGGACACACTGGAGCTGTGGAGGTTGCGTGGACATGCTAAGGATCGAGAAGGAGCTTGTGGACACTTGGGAGAACTCAACCATTCAGCAAAGGGACCGAGATCGATAGAAGGATCGAGCTAGGCAGGTCGATCTAAATGAGATCGATCAGAAGATCGACTAAGCCCGGGTTGTTTCAAGGAAGGGATCAAGGTCAAGATCGATCAAGGGGATCGATTGTGAGTACAGACGTAGACTAAGCCATGCAGAACGAGAACCAGATCGAGTTCATGACTCGATCATCCGAGGATCGACCAGAAGATCGATTGAAGCACTCGATCCATCCGACGAATCAACCCAACGATCGAGCAAAAGAAGACGTTCTAGCCGAAAGATCGACTGATCAGATCGACTACTCAGCTCGATCTCAGAACCTTATCCGGCCAGCTCACTTTTGGACTTTAGTGGGGGGGGGGGGGGGGGGGGGAGGTACCATTTTCTTTGTTTGGCTATTTTGGGCGAAAAATCCCATCACTTTCATTATCAACACTTTGTCTCCAAGTTTTCGAGTTTCTCTTTAGGCGATTAGCCATTGTTGAACCTTTTAAGCTTTTCTAGTTTTGTAAACATTTTAATCTTGCTTAATCTAAGTACTTTTCTTTAATCGCTCTTGCTTAATCATGTTTAGCTTTCTTTTCTTTGCATTTTCGTGTGTTTTAGCCATGTGTAGTGAGTAGATTTCCTTGGGTTTAAGGTTGGGGCGATGTAAGGGGTTTAAAAGTTTAAGCTTTAGTCTTTTTCTTGTTCTTAATCTTTTCTCTTCTTGGATTTGGGGTCTTAATGCTTAGAGGGTCTTGGGAAGGATCTCTATGATTCCAGGGCTTTTGTTACCTTGACCGGATTCAGAAATCCCTTAAAGCCAAATCCAAGAGACTAGCTCATCCTTTCCCAAGCGCCATGGATGCCTAGGGAGCTAGTTAGGCCAATATTTGAGATCTTTGCTTAATGTTCTTCGACCCATCTTTCCACTACACGCCATAGGTTAGGAGAAAGGGTTAAGGAAAGGATCTATACCACACGCCATGGATAGATCTCTTTTCGCTTCTCAAGGCTTAGAGATAGCTCATCAAATGAGTAGATCTATGTTTTCAAACCCAAAGCTTGAATTTTGAACCCTCTTAAACATGACCCTCAACCTTGAATCCTCTTTTTAGCATTTTATAACTCAATTTTATCATTTCTTAGTTATAAAGGTTGCATCTTTAGTCTTATAAGTCAGTGTTCTAAATTGCTGGAAATTCTCTGTTTTTCTGTTTTTAGATCTCGATTTTTAGTATTTAGTAGTTTTGCATTTTAAATTCTCAATCTTCTTCGAGTAGTTGTTAACCCTTCAGAGGGATTTTTAAAATAGTTTTCATAGTCATTTGGTGTTTGCATTTAGTTTTCATTGAATTTCTCATCCATTTACCCGTATCTGCTTAGCTCTGCATTGCTCTTGCATTCTTAGTGACTTTCATCAACCTAGGCTGGATTGACACCCTTACCACTATACTGCATCATAAACATTGGTTTGGGCTTTGATTTCAACTTGCAAAAATCCTGTTTATCAAATGGCGCCGTTGCCAACTTGGGTTTGATTTGAAAGCATTAGGATTTGGAGCTTAGTAAAGACTAAGTCCTATTTTTTTACTTTGGTTACTCATTTCTCTACCTTACTGGTTGTCTTCTCAGGTACATGAATTTAAGGTCTATAGGTGACAACAATCTACTACAACCTCTAGACAACATTCGTCAACTTGGAAGTGCAAGACTAAGAAGGGAGAGACAACAAGCACAAGACTTTGAGGAGCTACCAGGTTTTGTTGAGTGTGTGGGTATGGCCGAGCAAGACCAAGCTGAAGGTCAACATCATCACGCGGCTGCTGGTAGGGGTAATGGAAACCCCAACCACGCACCAAGACCACCAAGGATCATCGGTGCTGGTGATGCACCTAACACACATCATAACCGCTTTGGAATCACTCCTCCACCGGTGCAAAACAACAACTTCGTGATCAAGCCAGGCTTCATCTCAATGGTGCAGAACAACAAGTTCCATGGACTTGCAATTGAGGACCCTTTGGAGCATCTTGACAACTTTGAGCAAGTTTGCGGAATGATAAAGATCAATGGGATCCCAGAGGACAACTCCAAGCTTAGGCTTTTTCCTTTTTCACTTAGGGATAAAGCAAGGCATTAGGAGAAGACCTTACCTCAGGGGACTATCACCTCGTGGGCTGAATGCAAGAAGGCGTTTCTCTCAAAGTTCTTCTCCAGCACAAGGACAGCTCGGCTAAGAAGTGAAATCAGCGGTTTTACACAAAGGCAGAATGAGACCTTTAGTGAGGCTATGGAGCGGTTCAAAGACTACACTATAGCTTGTCCTCATCATGGCTTCAGTGACGAGACACTCTTGAGCACCATCTATAGAGGAGCTCTTCCCAAGATTTGCATGCTCCTAGACACGGCAAGTAAAGGCAACTTTCTTGGTCAAAATGTCGAAGAAGGAATGGAGCTCATTGAGAATCTCGCTTTGAGTGATGCGAATTATGCTGAGGATTATGATCGAGCACCAAGAGGATCTGACCTTGAAGCAAACAAAAAGGAGCTGAAGTCTCTTCATGAGAAGATAGACAAGCTCATACTTGCGAATCAAAAGCATATACACTTTGTGGGAGAAGCTGAAGATGTCATTGCAGAGTTAGAGCTGAGCCAAGAGGAAGCGAATAGGGGTGGAGGTCAGAACTACAACAAGCCACAGGGCTACGGTCAAGGCTATCAGGGCAACAACAACCTCTCCTACATAAGCACCAATGTGGAGAACCCTAAAGATCAAGTGTACCCTCCACAACAAGGCAAACCCTTTGTTCCTTACAACAAAGGGTTTACACAAAATAGTGGGTACCAAGGGTAGAGACAAGGCAACTTTCAAGGTCAGCAACAGAAGGGAAACAAGAATTACTCTCCCATGTTTCCTCCTGGTTTCATGCCTCCACAGCAACAAGCACAACCACCACCTCAAGATCTGGTTCAAGCAATGTTTTAACAGTTACTTCAGGGACAAGCAACTACAAATCAGAAGTTTGTTGATATGAAAAGTAGGCTGGACTCTTCTCTGACTGAGGTATCTACACAGATCACTAACCTCAACAACAAGATACGCCAGCTAGAGAAAGGAAAAGCTAGTTCAAGTGGTCAAGGTAGCTTACCCGGGAAGTGTGAGCAAAACCCCAAGGAGTATGCCAACGCTATTACTTTGAGAAGCGGGAAAGAGCTACCAACGAGGTCTGTACCTGAAGACAATGAGGACATTGTTGTTCAAGAGGGGGAGGGTAAGCTTTCGAATGATCAAGGGATCACCTTTGACAATGTGTGGATTGAAAGGCCAAGGAAAGGCAAAGAAGCAGTTTTAGAGAAGAAAGTGGAGGAGGTTAGCAAGGAGAAAGAAGCTTTTGTACCTCCACCCTACAAACCGAAGCTTCCCTTCCCTGAACGGTTCAAGAAGCAGCTGCTTGAGAAGCATAGAGCAGTGTTTGAGAAGCACTTGAAGGATGTTGAGATCAAACTGCCTTTAGTTGATTGTTTGGCTATGATGCCAAAATGCGCCAAGTTCTTCAAGGATACCCTTACTAAGAAAAGCAAAGAGAGTGAAGAGGTCTTGGTGTCGAGTGAAGAATGCAGTGAAATCATTCACAAGGAGATAGTTCCAAAGAAGCTAGGAGATCCAGGATCATTCACTATCCCTTGTGCACTTGGACCTTTGAAGTTTGAAAGTTGCTTGTATGATTTAGGAGCAAGCATTAATCTTATGCCTCACTCCATTGCCAAAAAGCTAGGTTTCACCAAGTTTAAGGAGTGTAGAATCTCTCTCGTGCTGGCTGATAGAAGTATAAGGCTCCCTGTAGGCATGCTTGAAGACTTACCCGTGAGGATCAGTGGTGTGAATGTGCCAACAGACTGTAGTTCTAGAGGATGAAGAGCCAAAGGACCCTCTTATCCTTGGTAGACCGTTTCTAGCAACTGCTGGAGCCATCATTGACGTGAAGAATGGCAAGATTTCTCTACACTTGGGCAAGGACATCAAGCTAGACTTTGACATCAATGAAGTCTTGAAGAAGCCAACGATTGGTGGACAAGCTTTCTACATTGAAACTTTGGATGAGTTAGCTGATGAGTTACTTGAGGAGTTGGCACAAGAAGACCATTTGCAGCTAGCTTTGACAAAGGAGTGTGGGAAGTATGGTTTCTTGCATGAACAGACCCAGGAGTATGTACACATCCTTGATTCTCGCAAGGTTGTGAAAGAAGATAAAGGCGGATGCCTAGAGATCGACCAGGAAATCGACGAGATCACTCGATCCAGGACAACGATCGACAAGAAAATCGAGAAGGTTGGTCGATCCAGAAAAGAAATCAATGAGAAGATCGAGAGGGATAACTCGATCAGTTCAGAGAACGGCTCAGCAACTCAATCTCCTGCTCGATCCATATCAAATCGAGTAAGTGAATCGAGAGAGTGCAATCGATCCGGACCAGAACGAGGGGAAGATCGACTGGATGACTCGATCTCTGAGGAAGGAACAATTCAAGATAGCAGCCTGAAAGCTCATGACTCGGATTCAAATGGGGCTAATGAGGATGGCAACGTCAACACAAGCCACGAGGAGGACTGGAGCGAGCTGCTAGCCCCAAAGGTGGACCTAAAGGAGCTCCCAAATGGGCTAAGGTACGCTTTCTTGGGATCTAATGACACTTATCCTGTCATTGTGAATGAAAATCTGAGTGATGATGACTTAAACTCACTCCTTAAGGAGTTGAGGAAGTATAGAAAGGCCATTGGGTACTCTCTAAGTGACATCAAAGGCCTTTCACCAATGCTTTGTACTCACAGGATTCACTTGGAGAATGAAAACACTTCTACTATTGAACATCAAAGACGTTTGAACCCAAACTTAAAAGAAGTAGTTAAGAAAGAGATCTTAAAACTTTTAGAGGCTGACGTGATATACCCTATCAGTGATAGCACATGGGTCTCTCCGGTCCATGTGGTACCAAAGAAAGGGGGTATCACGGTCATAAAGAATGAAAAAGATGAGTTGATTCATACAAGAACCATAACTGGACATAGAATGTGTACTGATTATAGGAAACTTAACTCAGCAACTAGATAGATCATTTTCCTCTTCCCTTTATTGATCAAATGCTTGAGAGATTAGCTAATCACCTATACTACTGTTTTTTTTATGGTTATAGTGGTTTCTTTCAAATTCCCATTCATCCTAATGACCAAGAGAAGACACCTTTCACATGCCCTTATGGTACCTTCGCTTATCGAAGGATGCTTTTTGGGTTATGTAATGCACCAGCAACCTTTCAAAGGTGCATGATGTCTATCTTCTCTGATCTCATAGAGGAAATGGTGGAAGTTTTTATGGATGATTTTTCTGTGTATGGTGCTTCTTTTTCTGCTTGTTTGTCAAATATTTACAAGGTACTCAAGAGATGTGAGGAGACAAACTTGGTGCTGAATTGGGAAAAGTGTCACTTCATGGTGAAGGAAGGCATTGTACTTGGGCACAAGATTTCTGAGCAGGGGATTGAGGTTGATAAAGCAAAGATAGAGGTCATGATGAGCTTAGAGCAGCCGTTTAATGTGAAGGGGATATGGAGTTTCTTGGGTCACGCAGGCTTCTACATGAGGTTTATCAAGGTTTTCTCCAAGATAGCACGTCCCCTTACAAGGCTACTTTGCAAAGAACCCGAGTTCATGTTTGATGATGAGTGTCTTCAAGCCTTTAAGACCATCAAAGAAGCTCTTGTTACCGCACCTATACTGCAAGCACCAGACTGGAGCCTACCCTTCGAGATCATGTGCGACGCGAGTGACTACGCCGTAGGAGCTGTGTTGGGCTAGAGAAAGGATAAGAGGCTGCACGTTATCTACTATGCCAGCCACACCTTGGATGACACGCAAATGAGGTATGCTACCACCGAGAAGGAGCTACTAGCTGTGGTATTCACCTTTGAGAAGTTCAGATCATATTTGGTGGGCTCTAATGTCGTTGTGTTCACTGATCACGCTGCCTTGAGGTATATATACTCCAAGAAAGACACCAAGCCGAGACTCCTAAGGTGGATCCTTCTTCTACAAGAGTTTGATATGGAGATCAAGGATAAGAAGGGCATAGAGAATGGTGTTGCTGATCACCTTTCAAGAATGAGGGTGAATGATGTCTTACCTTTGGATGACTCACTTCCTGAGGAGCAGCTCATGATTATCAACAGAGTGGTATGTGCAAGACTAGAGGATAAAGTTGAAGAAGTCTTAAGTTTCAAGGAAGAAGACCTACCTTGGTATGCGGACATTGTGAACTACTTGGCTTGTAGAGAGGAGCCTACTCACCTAGACCACTACCACAAGAAGAAGTTCATGAGAGACATCATTCATTAATTTTGGGACGAGCCTTACCTGTACAAGAGGGGTGTAGACAGCCTATACAGAAGGTGTGTAACAAGAGAAGAGGCAAGGGACATCCTTCTCCATTGCCACGGTTTGTCTTATGGAGGGCACTTTGCATCGTTCAAGAGGGTTACAAAGGTTCTACAAGCCAGGCTTTGGTGGCCAACCCTTTTCAGGGACGCTCACGAGTTTGTAAAGGCGTGTGAGGCTTGCCAAAGAGCTGGAAACATCACCAAGAGAAATGAGATGCCTCAGGTACCAATCTTTGAGGTTGATTTGTTTGATGCTTGGGGAATAGATTTCATGAGACCGTTTCCATCTTCATACGGCAACAAATACATTCTTGTAGCCGTAGACTATGTGTCTAAGTGGATGGAAGCTATAGCATCACCCACCAATGACTCAAAGGTGGTGGTTAAACTTTTCAAGACTATCATCTTCCCACGGTTTGGAGTTCCAAAGATAGTGATCAGTGATGGGGACAGCCACTTCATCAACAAGGTCTTTGAGGGTCTCTTGAAGAAGTATGGGGTTAAACACAAGGTAGCTACACCTTATCACCCTCAAACTAGTAGCCAAGTGGAGGTCTCGAATAGGCAGATCAAGGCTATCTTAGAGAGGACCATAGGAGTAACTCGGAAGGATTGGGCAAGCAAGCTGGATGATGCCCTTTGGGCGTATAAAACCGCCTTCAAAACTCCTATAGGTACCACTCCCTTTACTCTCCTCTACGGCAAGGCATGTCACCTCCCTGTGGAGCTGGAGCATAAAGCACTTTGGGCCGTGAAGAAAATGAACTTCAGTCTCAAGACGGCACAGGAGAGAAGGTTGATTCAACTCCACGAGCTTGATGAGTTAAGGCTAGAGGCTTATGAGAGTGCCAAAATCTACAAGGAAAGGACCAAGGCGGTTCATGACAAGAAGCTGGTACTCAAGGAGCTTAAAGAGTGAAATCTGGTCCTACTCCACAACTCGAGGTTGAAGCTGTTCCCTGGAAAACTCAAGTCTAGGTGGAGTGGACCTTATGAGATCAAGGAAGTACTACCGTATGGAGCGGTTACATTGGTTGTCAAGAGTGGATAGAGCTTCACGGTGAATGGGCATAGAGTCAAGCCCTACATGGCGAGTGAATGCAGCAAGGAGAGCACCACATTGCTTCTCCAAGACCCACCTCTAGCCTGAACCAAGTAAAGTCAAGCTAGTGACGTAAAAAAGCACACTTGGGAGGCATTCCCATGTCTATCTTTGTATATATTTCTGCTTTATTTTTGTTTCAATTTTATGCTTTTTAGTTTAAGTGTGTAGGTGAAAGAATAAGGGAACCGGAGAACATGATCTTGGAGTCAAAAAGGGCAAGGAAAGGAGAAGTAGATGCAAGAGATCGAGTGATAGATCGACCTACCCTGGCTCGAACTTTACTAGGTCGCGCTAGTGAATCGAGCAAAGTCACTCGACCTAGATGAGATCGAGTAGACAACCGAGTGAGTCAGTCGATCATGAGAGGATGACCCACCCATACGTTTAGCTCAAAATGCAAACGGGATGTGGATCGACTAGTCTCACTCGATCCTCGAATTAGATCGATCAGTTCACTCGATCAGTCACTCGATCCTTGCCCAAAAGACCTCGAAATCGATCAAGGGACTCGATCTTCTGAGCATGGCCAATACCACATAAAATCTTGGAACGAGGGGGACAACCCGATCTAGGACTCGATTCAATTCAAATCGAGTCTCCAGTCGATCATACCTCACGATCCTAGGCAACATGGGCATGAGATCGAGGTCAAGATCGACCAAATTGACTCAATCTCATGCCGAGGTAAGTTCAAATTTTTCCCTCCTTTCTCTTTTCCCTCCTATTTTAAATTTGAATTGTGGTCAAGGCAAACATCTTTCACCATGAAAGATGTGCCTTGACCACACTTTTTCAGAAACCACTTGCATTTGCCCATAGTTTTCTTGGTCTTTATAATCACATGCATCCACACTCTCTCTCATTTGTGTTTCGAAACTGTTTTCTAAAATAAAGAGAGAGTGTGAGTTTGGTTTTAAGGCTATGAGCTTCTTGCATTCATCGTTTTCAAAAGTATTTCCGAGTTTATTGAATTGCTTGTTTAAATTTTTAGAAAATTTCCTTTTATTGGCTTAGGATGAATGTTAGTTGCTAAGGAATTAGGATAATTTTTTATTAGTATCTAGATATTAGGGAAAATTGCTTGATTTGATCTTATCTAAATATACTTTCCTCTAATATTTAGTGATAATTTTTAGAAATTCCTTAAAAATTCTAGGATTTATGCTAAGAGTTTTTCTCTCTTACCTTGTCATTTTCTATTAAACCGCTGCCTATACTCATTCTCCTCTTTGAGAACTTGTATTTCAGGTACTATGGCACCAAAGAGAAGCAGAGATGTGGCAACACAAGGAGAAGAAACTCAAGAAGTGGTTCAAGAGAGGGTTAGATGGACTAAAGAGGAGAAGAAAGCTAAGAGGAGGCTAGAGAGGCTCCGGTTTGAACCCACAAAGTTTGCAAGCCGAGACCTCTTGGAGAAGATGGGATTGCTAGAGGATTTTGATGTGTCTCTCAAGGACATGGGGCTTGCATGTCTTTCAAGAACGGACTGCCCTACATATCCCGAAGTCACGCTTGATTTCCTCTCAACCTTGGAGTTCTCCTATGAAGATCCAAGCCTTCCAGCTCCCTCCAAGGGTCACGTCACATTCAAGGTCAGGAAGCAAGCTTACCACCTCTCCATCGCCGAGCTGTGCCAAGCCTATGGTCTGAAAGCTGCAGCTAAGCTTATGGAATTCCCTCGGTTTTCATCAGCAAATGATCTATGGGACCTGATTTGCAATGACGACTACAAGAGCAACATGGCCAAGATTAAGAAGGTTCGCAACCCTGTGCTGAGATAGGCCCTCAAGCTCTTAGCTAAAAATTTCAGTGGGAGATCTGTGGCTCCAACGGTTACCAAGAACGAGCTGTGTTTCCTCTTCCAAGGTTCTTTGCGATGCCAAGGAGAATGATGAGCCGATGGAGGATGAACTAGGCGACGACGTCAACTATGGTTGTATCTTGGCCTCTTCTTTGGTCAAGTACAAGGCATGGGCATTGAGGTGTAAAGCGAGCTCAGCACTGATAGGAGGCTTCCTCACACCGCTGTTCACACAAGCCGGAGTTCCTCTTCAAGAGTTTGAGCCTTGCGCGGAGAGAGCCTACATGGATGAGCAGTACATGCGCAACACTGATTCCTTGGGTCCTACGCCAGCTCCAGGGTTCTATGCCTATTTGTTCACCAACACTGATAATGAGAAGAAGGTTTGCATCCTACCAAATCCTGATGAGACACACCTAGAGAGCGCCGGCACGATTGAGTTCCTACCGAGCGATGGAGACTGCTTTGCACCCCTTGGACCAGCAGCAGCTCCCCCTTAAATCCCTCGTGTACCTTCAGAGTCGCCACCTTCAGATGCCGTGATTCCAGCGAGCTTTGATCTTTCAAAGCTTGATTATGAGCCGAGAAGTTTCTTGCATCGGTCGTGGAGGTTCAGCGCAAGATCAACAAATGGCAGAGCAAGATGATAAAAAAGCTTGCTAAGAAGATCAAAGACTTGCAAGGAAGCTCATCTGATGCGTCTTCAAGTGAGGAGGTTGAGCAACCGGAGAAGAGAAGGAAATCAACTGGAGGGATAGAAATCCGTGAGCCTCAAGGAAGCAACCAAGCTGCACGCCTCTCTCTACACGAAGGAGCAAGCAAAGAGAAGGGCAAAGGCATCTCTCACGACACTCATAGAAAGAGCAGGAAGTCTGGAGCATCCTCAAGCTCCAGCCGTGCCTAGCTCCAAGGTACCACACACAACCTTGTAAATATCATGCATCTTTTTCATTTTTGCTTTGTGTTTTGTCTCTTCTTGAATTTGTTTGACACCGAGACGGTGTCATTCAAGTTTGCGGGAGTGTGTGTGTTATTTGACATGTTTATTTTGGATCTTATTTTGAGTTATCATACTTGAGTCATCATGCATCATCTAAGGCATAGAAAAATACAAAAAAATCATAAAAGTTTTAAAAATTTTCAAAAAAATCATGTAGCGCATTTGCATTGTTAAACATTTTAGGATTGAGTCTAGAATTTTAAGCATTTAGGTTGTTTGCATTTGCATAAGAGGCAAAAGTTTTTCTTGAAAAGTGTTTTAAGCTCATGAATTGTTTCAAGGCCCTAGTTAGTAGTTCTTTAATGCATTGTACATACTTTGAAAGTAAGCTCTAACCATATTTGGATCATTTGTTTTGATTTTCGTGGCTTAACTTGAACATTCATGAATTGAATCCTTTCCTACCAAGTGAGAACCTTAACTCGAATTTTTAATTATCATACTTATGCATTTGGAAAAAGGATACATGGATCACTTATACATATTCAGGCTTTCTTATCTCCTTTCACCACTCTCTTGTAAGTCTGAATAGAACTCCTCACCTTGACCCTTACCTTCCTTTCAAGCCAAATATTTCTTGTGTGATTTGTGAGGCCTTATTTTTGGATTGAATTTGGCATAAAGTGTTAAGTTTAAGCGACATGATTAGGCTCTCATATTGATGCTAGCTTTGCATTTTGAAGCTAGTTTTAGGCTAAGTTTGGGGGCGGGGATTCATGGGAGTTGTTTCGTTTTTGTTTGCAGTTTGAAAAGAGTTTGATGTTTGGGGTTTGAACTAAAAGGAATATATGGTTTTAAGTGGTAGGCCTTGTTTTAAAGTGAAAGCTTATGTTTGAAAAACACTTTTGCAAGGAATTTGAGCCCCTATTTTTAAAACTTCTCTTCCTTTCTTGAATTTTGTTTGCTTGAGGGCAGGCAAAGGCAAGTTTGGGAGAGTTGATATACTCATATATTTCGCATATTCAGCATGCCTTTTGAGTAGTTTTTCATGCATTCATCTTACATTTTAGGCTAGTTTGCACCATTTGTCTCATTTTAGGTCCTAAGTGCAATTTGCATTAGCATTTGCATATTTCTTGCATTCTTACATCATATTCAGGTTGAGCTGTGGAGGTTGCGTGGACATGCTAAGGATCGAGAGGGAGCTTGTGGACACTTGGGAGAACTCAGCCATTCAGCGAAGGGACCGAGATCGAGAGAAGGATCGAGCTAGGCAGGTCGATCTAGATGAGATCGACCAGAAGATCGACTAAGCCCGGGTCGTTTCAAGGAAGGGATCGAGGTCAAGATCGACCAAGGTGATCGATCGTGAGTACGGACGTGGACTAAGCCATGCAGAACGAGAACCAGATCGAGTTCACGACTCGATCATCCAAGGATCGACCAGAAGATCGATTGAAGCACTCGATCCATCAGACGAATCGACCCAACGATCGAGCAAAAGAAGACGTTCTAGCCGGGAGATCGAGTGATCAGATCGACTACTCAGCTCAATCTCAGAACCTTATCCGGCCAGCTCACTTTTGGACCCCAGTGGGGGGGAGGGGGGGGGGGGGACCATTTTCTTTGTTTGGCTATTTTGGGCGAAAAATCCCATCACTTTCATTATCAACACTTTGTCTCCAAGTTTTCGAGTTTCTCTTTAGGCGATTAGCCATTGTTGAACCTTTTAAGCTTTTCTAGTTTTGTAAACATTTTAATCTTGCTTAATCTAAGTACTTTTCTTTAATCGCTCTTGCTTAATCATGTTTAGCTTTCTTTCCTTTGCGTTTTCGTGTGTTTTAGCCATGTGTAGTGAGTAGATTTCCTTGGGTTTAAGGTTGGGCGATTTAAAGGGTTTAATGGTTTAAGCTTTGGTCTTTTTCTTGTTCTTAATCCTTTCTCTTCTCGGATTTGGAGTCTTAATGCTTAGAGAGTATTGGGAAAGATCACTATGATCCCATAGCTTTTCTTACCTTGACCGAATTCAGAAATCCCTTAAAGCCAAATCCAAGAGACTAGCTCATCCTTTCCCAAATGCCATGAATGCTTAGGGAGCTAGTTAGGCCAATATTTGAGATCTTTGCTTAATGTTCTTCGACCCATCTTTCCACTACACGCCATAGGTTAGGAGGAAGGGTTAAAGAAAAGCTAAGACCATCACGTACCTGGTGAGATCTGAGCGGAAGGCGAAGGCTCTCTGATGGGAGCCGGAAGCTGATTGGCCCGAAGAATCCTATCCTTGGTAAAAGACGACCACCGGGTACGGCCTCTCCTGAGAGTATCTGCCCGATCCTTAAGCACGTCGTCAAAGCGAATTCGACCAGGAGAATCTATGCCAAAACCAAGAACAAAGCCGGATTAGTCTATGTTCCGCAAAATTAGCAAGACCAAACATGCAAAGAAAGGCGGCAAGAAGTCTATCTAGATTCTAAAAACGGAATTGTCTTAGCAACCAGAATTAGCCCACTCAGTAGGCAGAGAACTAAAATCGAAATCGCCAACCGAAGAGTGGTTAATCTTGAAAAAGAAAGGCTGCGAGCATTCTTCTTCACCGTGCAAAGCTGGTGAAACTCATTAACTTCGAAATGAAGTCTGTTCTCCCGGGACAGAACCCACAACCCGATAATATTCCAAATCATGTTCGGATGCATCTGAGGGAACGCAATCCCCATATCAGCCGCGAACTCTAGCAGGAACGGCGGGATCGGGAAGGTGAGTCCGCAAGACTCGAAGTAGTGCCAAAAGGCACATCCGTACCCGCTCGTCACGTTCTGGGGACCCTCTAGCTTTCGCGGCCTGAGTATCTCGACCCCATAGGCCAGCTGAAGTTCTTCGACTTCGTCGGAACTCATCTTCGTGGTCATACAGGGACCCCGAGGAGCCGATATCTTCACGCGCTGAGATCCGCCGGCGGGATCACCCTTCTCCTTCTTAATCGACATCAGCTTCTCGCTTTGGTTGACAGATGAATCGGCCATGGTAGAGGGAAATCAAAGGAAAAGAGAGGAGAAACGGACAAGCAAACGAACAAATAGTGCAAGATTTAGGCCGAGTACATGAAAAACTGCAATTTTTGCCTGATTTTCTTTCGCAAACAGAAACAAAGAGTAAAAGGAGAAAAGCAGGAGCAAACAATTACGATTCTTTAAATAAAAAAGCAAAAGGGAAGTTATCTTGAGAAGAATTGGAGGCGTGTGCGGTTAACGAAGAGGTGAGATGAAAAAATGCATTTATATGCAGTAATCATTTCGTTCGCTGAAAATAAAGAAAATCCAAAAAAAATTTCTTTTTCCTCTCTCTTCCCTTGGAAATCCCAACCGTCCTGTCAACGATAAAGATGAATTATTTATTCATCTCGCTTTCGGATATTCGCTTCCAAATCCAATCAGTTAAACATTTTTTTTTTATGTTTATCACCAAAAAGATATTTATGCACCTTCCTCAGCAAGAATTTCTCGAGCTCAGAAAATATCGCGAGCTCCTGTCAAACAGAATGGCATATCGCCAATCAGGCTTCCTACCGCGCCTGATGGGCTGGGGAGCAACTATTGGACCGGGATTTGTCACCAAATCCATCCCGTTAATCGGCCCACCAAAATCACTCTTGAAGGATGTCCGCACCCCAAATGTAAGGCCCAACAACGGGATGGACAAGAGGAAGGATAAGAAGAGAATGATTCAAAAGAACAACGTGAGATCCGGAGCTCGTGTGGGCAACGACTTGCGAGATACTCGCTGAAACTAACGCAGGGAGGAGAGTATTTAAAAGATAAATGAAAAAAGAGAACGACCTTAGCAATGATACGCTCTACGAGCTCTTGTATTCCAATATATTAATCTTTTTTAAACGATCTCTCAATTCCGTCAATAAAAATCTATTTACCTTTTCTTAATCTTAAGTTCAGTTGCTCAAATAGAGATTCATACCCATCATCTCCCTAAATCCACCTAAACACTTCACAAATCTTTGAGTGTGGATATCTGTATCCACACTCACATCACCGAACTCGAGAACGAGCTGGTCGACAAGAGCGAGAAGTTCAAGGTTGCCACAAACCAGATCTTCGAGGCCTAGGCTGAGACGGTGCAAGCTCTCCACGAAGCCTCGGACGCGAAGGAGGAAAACTTCCGTCTGATCCGCGAGCGCGAGGGTGCAGTCCGCCAAGCCAGCCGTGAGGCCCGGAAGGAGATGTCTTGGAGGTTCATGGAGGTGATCGAGGGCTTCAAGCTGAAGTGGGAAAGCAAAAAAGCAGAGGGCGTGGCCGAGTGCGATCTCCAAGAGTGCATCGCCAACAAGGAGATGCTTGGGCAGGTTTTTGCCAAGACCACCACCATTGAGGAGGAGCTGGAGAGGGTGACAAAATATGAAGAAGACTTGGGAGCGGCTTTTAAGGCTGCCCAGGTCTCGGACTTCTCGATTAGTAAGCTGAACCTCCCAGTGATCTCTGAGGAGTTGGTAGCTATGGAGGTCGAGCCAGCTTCAGGCGCGCCCGTTGGTCTTAATCAGTTCGGTACGAACGTGGAAGAAGGTGGTAGGTGATACAAGACTTTTTAGGACTTGATACAATCACCAAGCTTGTACTAATCAGTTGTAGTATAGCATAGGGTTTTATCAATCCAAAAGGGGAGAATGAAGCAGTAAGAATGCAATAGAGCTCTTAATTCAAGCAAACATAGATAGTTTAGAAGTCTAACAACCTAAGTGATCAAGCAAAAAAGCAAAATAAAGCAAGCAAAGAGCAGTAATGGCAAAGAGAAACAGAGCAAAAACAGAGTAAAACTAAACTTCAAGGATTAAAAGATGGTTCAAGATCAGGGCAATGGTGATAGGGTGATTCATGTTCATGTCTAGGGTGATCAAAACAAGCAATTCTACACACTCAACCTTAGGTAAAAAACACTAATAAGACTAATCCAATCTCTTGGCATTAATCCTTTTTCTAAATCACATTGCAAACCCACTTTTGGTGGTGTATTTATGACAAGAAAGCATTAAAAACAAGTTCCATAAAACCAATTAGCATGCTAGACATCTAATCTCTTAGGCTAGATTTACTAATCTCTTATACAATATATCAAACATCAACTCACATTCTCATGCATAATCAATGTCTAAAGGTAATTTGTCATCAATATGGTACTAAGCAATAAGTACACTCAAGCAAGAAATGATAGATGCAAAGACTCATGATTATATAAACACCATTTTCAAGCATTGAACTTCATTCAGGAATTTCATCAAACACTTGGTGTGCATGTGAAAACCTAAAATCAACTTCTCCAACAAAGAAGTACTAAGCATTAAGCACAATCATATAAGAAATGGAATGAGAAGATCTAAGCCTTAATCAACCTAAACAATCACTAAAATCATCCCATCTGCCCTAATATAAAACATAAAGCAAACTACTCACTAATCATGGTGAAAACCATCAAATCTAGGAAGAAAAGATAGTTAATCATGATTAGGGAGATAAAATATTAAGGAAAATGCAAACTATTATTGAAATAATCAAAGATTCAAATACAAAATTATTCAAAATCTAGAGAAGAAAAGAAGAACTGCTTGATAAAGAGTTGTTCCCAGAAATTAGGGATTTTATGTATTTATAGGAGTCTCAGCGAAAATGGAAATTTTTTAAATAAGTGGTCTTCAGTTTGGGATCCTATCGGTCACTCCTTGACTGATAGGCTGACCGATAGGCTCCTGTCGATGGGCTACTGCTGGTTAATGCAGGTTGAGCGGTTTCACAAAAATTGCGATATCTGTTGAATGGCATATCAGAATGACCTGAAACTAAGTCCTCCTGAAAGCTAACTCACGTGGATACAACTTTCATGATGAGTGAAGATTCTGAATAAAGACGGAGGCTACTCGTCTGAGATGATCTTCAAGTCGGTCAAGATCAACGGTAAATACTCCAGATGGGCATGTGCTCGCTTTATTCGCCGTAACTCTTCAACCACTGATGGGAATGACTCTAAACTAATACCAAACGAAAGCTAACTCAAATGTCTACAAAGTTGATGAAGAACGCCGAGGCCATATCTGAATGAAAACACCTCATCTGAGCTGATCTTCAGTCGATATGGTCTTTCGGGTGATTCCCATCTGTCATTCGTTGACCGATAGGAAATTGATACCAGACTTTTTAGGACTTGATTCAATCACCCAAGCTTGTACTAATCAGTTTTAGTATAGCATAGGATTTTATCAATCCAAAAGGGGAGAATGAAGCAGTATGAATGCAATAGAGCTCTTAATTCAAGCAAACATATATAGTTTAGAAGTCTAACAACATATGTGATCAAGCAAAGAAGCAAAATAAAGCAAGCAAAGAGCAGTAATGGCAAAGAGAAACAGAGCAAAAACAGAGTAAAACTAAACTTCAAGGATTAAAAGATGGTTCAAGATCACGGCAATGGTGATAGGGTGATTCATGTTTATGTCTAAGATGATCAAAACAAGAAATTCTAAACACTCAACCTTAGGTAAAGAACACTAATAAAGACTAATCCAATATCTTGACATTAATCCCTTTTCTAAATTATATTTCAAACCCACTTTTGGTGGTGTATCCATGACAAGCAAGCATTAAAATCAAGTTCCATAAAACCAATTAGCATGCTAGACATCTAATCTCTTAGGCTAAGTTTACTAATCTCTTATAAAATATATCAAGCATCAACTCACATTCTCATGCATAATCAATGTCTAAAAGCAATTTATCATCAATGTGGTACTAAGCAATAAGCACATTCAAGCAAGAAATGATAGATGCAAAGACTCATGATTATCTAAACACCATTTTCATGCATTGAACTTCATTCAGGAATTTCATCAAACACTTGGTGTGCATGTGAAATCCTAAAATCAACTTCTCCAACAAAGAGGTACTAAGCATTAAGCACAATCATATAAGAAAGGGAATGAGAAGATCTAAGCCCTAATCAACCTAAACAATCACTAAAATCACTCCATCTGCCATAATCTCAAACCGGAAGCAAACTAGTCACTAATCATGGTGAAAACCATCAAATCTATGAAGAAAAGATAGTTAATCATGATTAGGGAGACAAAAGATTAAGGAAAATGCAATCTATTATTGAAATAATCAAAGATTGAAATACAAAATTATTCAAAATCAAGAGAAGAAAAGAAGAACTGCTGGATAAAGAGTTGTTCCCAGAAATTAGGGATTTTAAGTATTTATAGGAGACTCAGCGAAAATGGCAAAATTTTAAATAAGTGGTCTTCAGTTTGGAATCCTATCGGTCACTCCTTGACTGATAGGCTGACCGATAGGCTCCTGTCGATGGGCTACTGCTGGTTAATGCAGGTTGAGCGGTTTCACAAAAATTGCGATATCTGTTGAATGGCATATCAGAATGACCTGAAACTAAGTCCTCCTGAAAGCTAACTCACGTGGATACAACTTTCATGATGAGTGAAGATTCTGAATAAAGACGGAGGCTACTCGTCTGAGATGATCTTCAAGTCGGTCAAGATCAACGGTAAATACTTCAGATGGGCATGTGCTCGCTTTATTCGCCGTAACTCTTAAACCACTGATGGGAATGACTCCAAACTAATACCAAACGAAATCTAACTCAAATGTCTACAAAGTTGATGAAGAACGCCGAGGCCATATCTGAATGAAAACACCTCATCTGAGCTGATCTTCAGTCGATATGGTCTTTCGGGTGATTCCCATCTGTCACTCGTTGACCGATAGGAAATTGATACCAGATTTTTTAGGACTTGATACAATCACCCAAGCTTGTACTAATCAGTTGTAGTATAGCATAGGATTTTATCAATCCAAAAGGGGAGAATGAAGCAGTATGAATGCAATAGAGCTCTTAATTCAAGCAAACATATATAGTTTAGAAGTCTAACAACATATGTGATCAAGCAAAGAAGCAAAATAAAGCAAGCAAAGAGCAGTAATGGCAAAGAGAAACAGAGCAAAAACAGAGTAAAACTAAACTTCAAGGATTAAAAGATGGTTCAAGATCACGGCAATGGTGATAGGGTGATTCATGTTCATGTCTAAGATGATCAAAACAAGAAATTCTAAACACTCAACCTTTGGTAAGGAACACTAATAAAGACTAATCCAATATCTTGACATTAATCCCTTTTCTAAATTATATTTCAAACCCACTTTTGGTGGTGTATCCATGACAAGCAAGCATTAAAATCAAGTTCCATAAAACCAATTAGCATGCTAGACATCTAATCTCTTAGGCTAAGTTTACTAATCTCTTATAAAATATATCAAGCATCAACTCACATTCTCATGCATAATCAATGTCTAAAAGCAATTTATCATCAATGTGGTACTAAGCAATAAGCACATTCAAGCAAGAAATGATAGATGCAAAGACTCATGATTATCTAAACACCATTTTCATGCATTGAACTTCATTCAGGAATTTCATCAAACACTTGGTGTGCATGTGAAATCCTAAAATCAACTTCTCCAACAAAGAGGTACTAAGCATTAAGCACAATCATATAAGAAAGGGAATGAGAAGATCTAAGCCCTAATCAACCTAAACAATCACTAAAATCACTCCATCTGCCATAATCTCAAACCGGAAGCAAACTAGTCACTAATCATGGTGAAAACCATCAAATCTATGAAGAAAAGATAGTTAATCATGATTAGGGAGACAAAAGATTAAGGAAAATGCAATCTATTATTGAAATAATCAAAGATTGAAATACAAAATTATTCAAAATCAAGAGAAGAAAAGAAGAACTGCTGGATAAAGAGTTGTTCCCAGAAATTAGGGATTTTAAGTATTTATAGGAGACTCAGCGAAAATGGCAAAATTTTAAATAAGTGGTCTTCAGTTTGGAATCCTATCGGTCACTCCTTGACTGATAGGCTGACCGATAGGCTCCTGTCGATGGGCTACTGCTGGTTAATGCAGGTTGAGCGGTTTCACAAAAATTGCGATATCTGTTGAATGGCATATCAGAATGACCTGAAACTAAGTCCTCCTGAAAGCTAACTCACGTGGATACAACTTTCATGATGAGTGAAGATTCTGAATAAAGACGGAGGCTACTCGTCTGAGATGATCTTCAAGTCGGTCAAGATCAACGGTAAATACTCCAGATGGGCATGTGCTCGCTTTATTCGCCGTAACTCTTCAACCACTGATGGGAATGATTCCAAACTAATACCAAACGAAAGCTAACTCAAATGTCTACAAAGTTGATGAAGAACGCCGAGGCCATATCTGAATGAAAACACCTCATCTGAGCTGATCTTCAGTCGATATGGTCTTTCGGGTGATTCCCATCTGTCACTCGTTGACCGATAGGAAATTGATACCAGACTTTTTAGGACTTGATTCAATCACCCAAGCTTGTACTAATCAGTTGTAGTATAGCATAGGATTTTATCAATCCAAAAGGGGAGAATGAAGCAGTATGAATGCAATAGAACTCTTAATTCAAGCAAACATATATAGTTTAGAAGTCTAACAACATATGTGATCAAGCAAAGAAGCAAAATAAAGCAAGCAAAGAGCAGTAATGGCAAAGAGAAACAGAGCAAAAACAGAGTAAAACTAAACTTCAAGGATTAAAAGATGGTTCAAGATCACGGCAATGGTGATAGGGTGATTCATGTTCATGTCTAAGATGATCAAAACAAGAAATTCTAAACACTCAACCTTAGGTAAGGAACAATAATAAAGACTAATCCAATATCTTGACATTAATCCCTTTTCTAAATTATATTTCAAACCCACTTTTGGTGGTGTATCTATGACAAGCAAGCATTAAAATCAAGTTCCATAAAACCAATTAGCATGCTAGACATCTAATCTCTTAGGCTAAGTTTACTAATCTCTTATACAATATATCAAGCATCAACTCACATTCTCATACATAATCAATGTCTAAAGGCAATTTCTCATCAATGTGGTACTAAGCAATAAGCACATTCAAGCAAGAAATGATAGATGCAAAGACTCATGATTATCTAAACACCATTTTCATGCATTGAACTTCATTCAGGAATTTCATCAAACACTTGGTGTGCATGTGAAATCCTAAAATCAACTTCTCCAACAAAGAGGTACTAAGCATTAAGCACAATCATATAAGAAAGGGAATGAGAAGATCTAAACCCTAATCAACCTAAACAATCACTAAAATCACTCCATCTGCCCTAATCTCAAACCGGAAGCAAACTAGTCACTAATCATGGTGAAAACCATCAAATCTATGAAGAAAAGATAGTTAATCATGATTAGGGAGACAAAAGATTAAGGAAAATGCAATCTATTATTGAAATAATCAAAGATTGAAATACAAAATTATTCAAAATCAAGAGAAGAAAAGAAGAACTGCTGGATAAAGAGTTGTTCCCAGAAATTAGGGATTTTAAGTATTTATAGGAGTCTCAGCGAAAATGGCAAAATTTTAAATAAGTGGTCTTCAGTTTGGAATCCTATCGGTCAATCTTTGACCGATAGTCTCCTGTCGATAGGCTTCTGCTGGTCAATGCAGGTTGAGCGGTTTCACGAAAAATGCGATATCTGTTGAACGGCATATCAGAATGACCTGAAACCAAGTTCTTCTGAAAGCTAACTCACATGGCTACAATTTTCATGAAGAGTGAAGATGCTGAATAAAGAAGAAAGCTACTCGACCGAGCTGATCTTCAAGTCGGTCAAGATCAATGGTAAAAACTCTAGATGGGCATGTGCTCGCTTTATTCGCCGTAACTCTTCAACCACTGATGGGAATGACTCGAAAAAATACCGAATGAATCGCTAATTCAAGTGGCTACAAAGTTGATGAAGAACGCCGAGGCTAAATCGGAATGAAAAGACCTCATCTGAGCTGATCGTCAGTCGATATGGTCCTTCAGGTGATTTCCATTAGTCACTCTTTGACCAATAGGCTGCTATCGGTCTTGAAGATGACCGATAGGGTGACCGAAATACATCCGATGCATTCCTATGGGCCAATTCTTGACCGATAGCTTGACCGATAAGCCCCCAGATGCATTCCTATCGGTCACTCTTTGACCGATAGCTTGACCAATAGCTTGACCAATGGAACTAACCGGCTTCACGAAAACTTCTGTAACATTTTAATACTATTGGTAATGACCTGAAACAAACTCCAGACGCAAGCTAACTCATGGGGCTACAACATTAATGAAGACTGTTGAAGCTGAATCGGGTTCGAGATGCTTTTTCCGAGCCGGGTTTGTCAGGAGAAATATCTGGCCGCTTCAACAAGGTGCACCTTCTTCTTGGCTCTTTTGATGTCTTTTGCTGCACCCACCATAATCTCCCATGCTCCTTGTAGTCTCAAAACTCTCCAAACACACCTGCCAAAGTTCTCAAATGCACAAAACATGCAATGCTCACCATAAATCTATACTAAGTCCTAATTGAATGCAAATGGGACAAAACAAGCAAAAATGAATGTTTAAAGAATATAAAAAAATAAAAAATGTATGCTATTATGGTGTAAATAATGAGTATATCAACACCCCCACACTTGCCTTTTGCTTGTCCCCAAGCAAACAAGAACAAATGGGAGAGTGAGGTTTGAAAGTGGGAGCTTGAAACTAAAGATGTCAATGGAAAAACTGATTCAATGCCCAAGTTATAGGTTCTAAGATGCATAGAGATTGTTCTACTTTAAAAACTTTAGCCATACCTATCATAGCAAATAATGAACTCTAGCTTAGCCTACACAAGCATTCAAATCAACCAACTCTTTAACATTCATTAATAGTAACCAATGGATCAAGTTTGTGCAAATCAAGAGAAAACATTTGGTCAAGGGACATGGTTATGAGATGAAAATGATCTCATTAAAATAAGGGTTCAAAGATTCAGGGGATCACTCAATGAAATGATTATATCTCAGGTAAAATGCTAAAGGTAAAAACACACCTATACATGCAAGTCAAAGCTCTCTTCTATCCTTTTTACCCAAGATGAACCTAATAACTTCTAAACCCCAAGTAAAACTCCTAAATCTACCCTTTCCCAAAGCACTTGATCTTTTCCTTCTTTATATTTGGGGAAAATCCATCTTCTTTTGCTTGTATGGTTGACTTCTTTTTGGAACTTGCTCTTCTTTGTTGTATGATTGGGGCCATTTTTATCACCTTTGGTGGATTGCTTGGTCTGAATTTTCCTTTTGGATGACCTTTGTAAGCTTTGTTGTTGTTGGCACCTTTCTTCTTTAACACTTAGAGCTTTCTTTCTAATTAACTTAACCACAAAATGAACTGTTCCCCCATAATACCAATCACATACTTCTTCTTCTTCTCAAAGATGTATACAATTGATATCCCTTGTATTTACACCATTTAGGGCTGCATTTAGTACATGTTTTGGTCCTATTTTGCATATTTTCCCTTAGCTTTTGTCCCATTTTCTTCTCTTTTTAGACTTAGGTTGCATTAGGAGTTTAGATTGCATTTTCCTTGCATATTGGATGTTTTTAGGTGCTTTTGGAGCTTAAAGGAGCTTGGAGGAGCTTTGGGAATGATCCAGGAGGCTAGCTGGACAAAAGGGAGCAAGAAGGATCAAAGCAGAAGATCTCTGCAGAAGTTTTCGGTCAGAGCCTGGAATTTTCGGTCTCTGGTGACCAAAATGGAGCAGTATCGATCACCAGTATCGGTCTGATGTGGTCGACACAAACACACCGTTATAATTTCGGTCATGTGTGTCGATCACTGATGACCGATACAGATAAATTTCGGTCACTGGACGTCGACACAACTGACCAATACTGACCCAGCCCGAACCTGTTTTTAATTACACTTTTGCCATCTTTCTAGGGTTTTCTCCCTTAGGCTATAAATAGCCCCTTTTTCTATATTTTCGAGAGGTCTTGTCAAAATATTGTTCTTAAGCTATTTTTTTAAGTTTGTAAGACAATTTCTTTGCTTTGTTTAATACAATCAAGTATTTGCTTTAATCTTAAGAGCAAATAAGATATGGACTATCTTAAGAGGAGTCACTATCTTGAGAAGAGTGTTCAGGGCAAGTATGTTTACCAGTTCATCAACAATCACTCAGAACCAGTGAGAATCCTTCTTCCAAACCCAAGGGTAACCTCCTTCACCACAACAGCAAACATCAGCTTCAACATAAGTGAGGAGGAGCTCTACACAGGCGGCCCTGTTCCTGGAGAGGAAGAAGAAGACAGTGATGCAAAAGAGGAGCACACTGAAGAGATCAGAGAAGAAGAAGAAGAAGATCAAGGGAATGCTAATGCTGGTGCTGATTTTCAAGGAAGAACCCATGAAGAAGATGAGCTTGGAGAAGAGGAAGTGTTGAACTACAGCTCAAGGCAGTTCCACTTCCAGCCTTATGCAGCACCAAACCAAGGAAGCTCTTTGAGAGCAGCTCATGAACACATCAGCACACTCCAGTAGTGGTGCAAGTGGCAGGATAAAGCCATCAAAGGGATTATGAAAATGATGAAAGGGAAGTTCAAAAAGAACAAGGCTACATCAGCAAGAACTTCCCACCACAGCCACACCCATGAGCTCAACTCTCAACAAGAAGAGTAACTTCAGCCAACTGAAGAGGAGGAAGCTGTATGGAACCCCCATGGAAGACATTCATTTCACACACAACTAAGAGACCAGTGGGGTACATGGGAACAACCAAGGGCTTCATCTTATGAGCCAAGAGCCCATGTTCCATCAGCTTGGGAGGCGCCAAACCCCAACTCCTCTGAAGTTCAGGAAACATGGCAATGGGGCTCACAAGGAACTTCTTCACGGGCTGAACAGCTATGGTCAAGCTGGGTTCCACCACCTCCAGAAGCAGCTCAGCATTCCACTACTGTTTATGAAAGAAGGAAGAGAAGAGCTAGCAAGTCTCCTCAAACCTCAGGATCATCCCACCACTCCTGCCATTAAACCAAGTACCACATCCTCTCCATTGTTATATACCATTGCATCTTTTCATTTTTGTAATTTATTTTGTTGCTTCTCTCTTCCATTGCTTTCATTACACAAGGGACTGTGTAATTTAAGTGTGGGGGAGAGATTTGGGGTTTGACTTTGTTTTCTGTTTTCTTAGTTTTTCTTTTTCTTTTCACTTTGAGTCTCATCCATATCATGCATACATGTAAGGCATAGAAAAACACAAAAAATTGAAAAAATTTGAAAATCTTTTGCATTTTTTGCAAACCAAAAAGAAAGCATGTAGTTGCATTTCATTCCTTTAAGATTGAGTCTAGTGTTGACATATAGGTTGCATTGCATTTGCATACGGCATTATGATGAATTTTCCTTGTAAAGTGCTTAGTGTTTAGAGATGATTTCGGTTTTCAAGTGCTTAGTTGTTTGATGCATCATATGATTGCTAGAAGTTAAGGCTGAACCATGCTTAGATTGCTAGATTTGGTCTTCTCATTTCATTCTGAAAGCATTTGTTCTCTGAAAATCAACTCTATCAACTTGAACTTTAATCTGGACTTTCAATTATCATGTTTTATGCATTGAAAAGTGAATTCATGGCTACCATATACATATTTGGATCATCTTCCTCCTTTCTACCACTCTTGTTGATCCAAATAGCTGATCCTCATATTTATGGGACAGTTACATCCTCACTCTTAACCAAAACCTCCTTTTGAGCCTAAACACTATTGTGAGAGCTGTGAGGCCTTTGCATTGCATTTTCGATTTTATCTTGGCAAAAAGTGTTAGGAATAAGGCTGGCAATGATTAGCTCTCTTGTAGATATCAGCTTGCATCTTGAGCTTGATTCTAGGATAGGAGTTTTTGGGGTTTGAAAGGGTAGAGTTAAGTGGTTTGAGCTTAATATTTGTTTTTATCTTTTGAAAAGAAAAGGGAAAGATTTGAAATGGTAGATAAAGGGGAAACAGTTTAGTATTGTGGTTAAGCAAAGGGAAGAAAAGCTGTAAGTTCAAAAAGGAAGAATTGGCCCAACAACAAAGCTCAGAAAGGGTCCAAAGAAGAAAAATCAGACCAGGAGCAATCCACCAAAGGTGATGAATGTGCCATTACAATAAAGAAGAGCAAGTCCCAACAAAGAAGATGCAACCACACAAGCAGAATGAAGAAGGTTTCCCCAGCCATGAATAAGAAGAAAGAAAAGGGTAGAGTTTAGGAAAGGGTAGACTTAGAGGGTTCACTTTTGGTTTAGAAATGTTTAGGATTCATCTTTGGGAAGTAAGGGTAGAAGAGGGCTTTGAATTGCATGCATAAGTATGCTTTTACCTTTAGCATTTTGCCTAAGATGAAGTCATTTCATTGAGTGATCCTTTATGTCTTTAACCCTGTGCTTAATTGAGATCATTCTTGTCTCATAACCTTACCCCTTTTCAACCAAATGTCTTCACTTGATTTGCATAAGCATGATTCATGTTCTGAACTTAATTGAATGTTAAAGAGTTGATTGATTTGAGCATTTGCCTAAGTTGAGATTTGAGATCATTTTGAAACATGATGAGTATGGCTAGGTTCTTTTAAGTATAGCTGATTGTGTTTGCATCGTACAACTAGGCACTTGAGCATTAAAACCATCTCTTTACCTTTGCACTTTTGGAATCTGAATGCCCACTTTCAAACCTCACTCTCCCATTTGTTCTTACTTGCTTGAGGACAAGCAAAAGGCAAGTGTGGGGGTGTTGATATCCCTTGTATTTACACCATTTAGGGCTGCATTTAGTACATGTTTTGGTCCTCTTTTGCATATTTTCCCTTAGCTTTTGTCCCATTTTCTTCTCCTTTTAGACTTAGGTTGCATTAGGAGTTTAGATTGCATTTTCCTTGCATATTGGATGTTTTTAGGTGCTTTTGGAGCTTAAAGGAGCTTGGAGGAGCTTTGAGAATGATCCAGGAGGCTAGCTGGACAAAAAGGAGCAAGAAGGATCAAAGGAGAAGATCTCTGCAGAAGTTTTCGGTCAGAGCCTGGAATATTCGGTCTCTGGTGACCAAAATGGAGCAGTATCGATCACCAGTATCGGTCTGATGTGGTCGACACAAACACATCGTTATAATTTTGGTCATGTGTGTCGATCACTGATGACCGATACAGATAAATTTCGGTCACTAGAGGTCGACACAACTGACCGATACTGACCCAGCTCGAACCTGTTTTTAATTATACTTTTGCCACCTTTCTAGGGTTTTCTCCCTTAGGCTATAAATAGCCCCTTTTTCTATATTTTCGAGAGGTCTTGTCAAAATATTGTTCTTAAGCTATTTTTTTAAGTTTGTAAGACAATTTCTTTGCTTTGTTTAATACAATCAAGTATTTGTTTTAATCTTTCTTTAATCTTTCTTTTAATCATGATTAGGATCTTCTCCCTTTGTGATTTGGTGTTAAACATGATTATGAGTGAGTAGTTACCTTAGGGTTTCTAGATGTGGTAGATTAGGGGAATCTATGGCTTGATTTAGGCTTGTTATGTGCTTCTGTTTATGGGTTCCTCTCTATTAATCTGTGATTCATGCTAGATTAGTCTTGATCAAACTGGTCTAGGTTGTTAGCTTTTTCTTATGCCCACCAAGTGTTTGATGAAATGCTGAACCTGTTTAGTAGAGGATTTGATGGCCTTGGCCCAAGAGATTGACTGTTTGAGGAGCATTTTGACTTGAATAGAGTTGATTAGTCTTGTTTGCTTGATGTTTTAGCACTAATGAGAGTTAGTTCTTGTTAAGATGTTTAGCAAAGGGTTATTTGCCAAGAGATTGGATCTAACTAGCTTAGTTGTGAACTCTATGTCTAGGAACCACCATTGCTTGCTTACTTGCTTGATCAATGTAGTTTGAAACAGCCTTAATCATTGCCTGAAATTCCCCAAAGTCAATAACCACATCTAGGAACTTGTCTTTCTCTGATTTGAATCTCGGATTTGCTCTGTTTTACTCTGTTTTTCTTGCTTAGAATTGCTTAGTTTGCTTTTGCTTTCACCTTGTGGCTGCTTGGTTCACTTAGGTTGTTAGAACTGTTGCTTAGGCAACAAAACCCCTTTCCTGGCTTGCTTGACTTAGAGATTCCACTCTCAACTCTTCTGTCTTTCAACTCTTCCCATTTGGATTGATACAACCCTATGCTATACTGCAACTGACTAGTATAAGCTAGGGCAATTGTCCTACAAGGGGTAAGAACCTTGTATCAACAATTAAAGCTCAAACCACTTACACTACCCTTTCCCAAACTCCTAACCTAATACCAAGCTCAAAATGCAAGCTGGTGTCTACAAGAGAGCTTCTCCTTGCCAGCCTTATTCCTAACACTTTTTGCCAAGATAAAATCGAAAATGATGCAATGCAAGACCTCACAACTCTCATAATAGTGTTTAGGTTCAGAAAGAAGGATTGATTTAGGGTGTGGTTTACTAGTCCCATAATGATGAGGATCAGCTACTTGGATTAACAAGAGTGGTAAGAAGGGAAGAAGATAATCCAAGTATGTATATGTGTAGCCATGTAATCACTCTCAATGCACAAACAAGATAATTCAAAGTCAGGATTATAGTTCTAATAAGATAGAGTTGGATTCAAATCAAAGCAAGCTTCAGCATAAGACAAGAATATCAATGCAAAAATTCAAGATATGGTGCAGCCTTAACTTCAAACTCACTACAATGCAATCAGACAACAGATAACCAAGGCATTGAAAACAATTCAAACATTAACATCTTGATAAGTGCTTATCATCTACTCCCTATGCAAATGTATGCAAACCTACATGAAATGCATATAGACTCAATCTTAGTTTTGCAAATGCAACTAAATGATCTTTTTGGTTCCAAAAAAATTGAAAATTTCATGGATTTCCAGTGCACATAAATGAATGCATGAATGCATGAGACTCAAGTATGTAAAGAGAAAATAAGAAAACAAAACACAATGTCAAATGCAATACCCTCCCCCACACTTGAATTACACAGTCTCCTATGTAATAGAAGCTTGAAGGAGGTTGATAAAGGGTGCTCAGAAGTATTCAGAAGCAAAGGAGTGGAGTTGTGTACCTTATAAGGTGTTTTGGCAGACTGGATGGGTGTATCGGTCTCTCCCATACCGATAGGTTAACCGATAGCTTTCCTTGAAAATACTATCGGTCACATTCATGACAAATACAGTGACCGAAATACATCCGGGTGCTTCCTATCGGTCACTATCTGATCGATAGAGTGATCGGAATACAACCGATGCATTTTCATCGGTCACTGCATGTTCCCTATCGATCAGAACTGACCCATAGGTTGACCGATACATCTTGGCTCCACCACAATCGATCACCTCATGACCGATAGCATGACCGATAGGGTCTGTATCGGTCTGATCTTGACCGATACGGTGACCGATAGCAGCCCAGATGCACCTGTTTTGGCTTCCCAAACTTATAACAACTTGCCTTAAACCACACTTGCTCCTGTTATTGAAAGAAAAACAAAAAAAGAAAACATAAAATGCAATAATATGTACAAGGATAACAGGGGAATACCTCCTAAGAGTGCTTGTTTAGAGTCACTAAGCTTGACTTGTCATGCTCCTTAAGATCATGGAGGATGATGGAGTGGAACTGAAGTTCCTTCTCCTTTCTTCTTGAACAATGTGTTGGGTCCACAGTAGAGCTTCTCCTTCGGTTTCCTGACTCTCTTTCTTGGCTTCCTTGGTCCACCATAGAGCTTCACCTTGATTCCATCAAACAAGTCAAGAAGACAAGCACCATCAAAGGCTTCACCATCATACTCATTGTGGTCAAGAGGGTCTTCATCTTCTTTTAGCACTTCAGCCTTGAATCCCCTCAGTTGTTTCTTGACATCAGGTGGCTTCTTAGCAGCTCCTTTCTCAATATTAGTTATGCTTCCACAAAAACTTGAAGGTGGAGGCTTCATTGCATAGCTAAATCCACCATTCACCTTCTTGAGGGTGACTCTCTCTTTGGTGAAGTCAATATCAGCGCCTGATGTGTCCAGAAATGGAGTCCCAAGTAGTAGAGAAGGCTTCTGAGTGTGAGCCATTTCCATCACAACAAAATCAGATGGTATCTTGCATGCTCCAATCCTCACAGAAAAGTCTTCAATGAGACCAAGAGGTTTGCTTGAAGATGAGTCCACAAAAGTGATTGTGGAATCATATGGTCTCAGCTTGGTGATTCCTAGTTCTTTTGCCAATTCAAGAGACATCACATTGATACTTGAACCTGAGTCACACATGGCCTCTTCCACCACCAATTCACCAAGCTCACAAGAGACTAGAAACTTTCCTGGATTACCAAGCTTTTGGAGGGTTGCTGGCTCTTCTGTCTTCTTCTCTTTGCCAAATGAAGAGTTCATAATCAGCTCTATGTTCCCAAGAAGGTCTTTGATGAACCTTTCTTGATCTTTCACTTGAATCAGAGTTTCTAGTGGAGGCAATGGGACATCAGCCTCATCCATCTCTTTTTTGAACTTAGTAAGCACAGCTTTTTGAGCCTTTGTAAGAAATCTACCAGGATAAGGTATAGGACGTTGGTAATCAAGCTCATCCTCAATGTGTGATGCTTCATCTTTGAGCAAAGGCTCTTGCTTCTTCTTCTTGGGTTCAGCTTGTTTTTGGAGAGGTGACTCTCTTGAAAGCTCCTTGAGGGCATAGTATACTCCAACAAGCTTGTCATGCTCAACCAATTCAGCTCCTTGTTTGACCTCCACGTCAGCTTCAACAACCTCGGCTTCAATGGCTTTGTCTTCTTCATCAGCCTTGGCATCACTAGCTGAACTCAAGTGAAAAGCACTTCCCCCACACTTAGACTCAATGTCCACATTGATGATAGAGGGTGTCACCTTTGGAGTTATAGGGACAAACTCATGTCCATATAGAGGGCTTTCAATCTCAGCAATATAGTTTTCTTTCTCATCAATAACAGTTAGGGAAGTGGAGGAGATACCATAACAATACTGTGAGGGACTCTTGAAGGTGAGTGGCTGAGCATTGTTCTCTTGCCTACTCTGCTTCATAGTCAATGAGTCTATTTGGGATTGGAAGTTGTTGATGTTGGAGGCAATACTTCTTTGAATATCAGCAGCCATGCTTCTCTGAATTTCAGCCATACTTCTTTGAATTTCAGCAGCCATGATCTTCTGAAATTCTGCATTCTGAAGTTGTTGGAGTTGCAGGAACATCTCCTTAAGGTCCAATTCATGTGAAGGTTAGGAGGTGTTGACGCCAACTGTTTGAGAGGGAGAACTCTGATGTTGTTGAATATAAGTGTCTCCATAGGACTGGTGTACACAAACATCATGGTCTTGGTTCATTATTGGCGCCTCTTGTAGTTGAACAGCTTTGATTTGATGCTCTTTATAGTGGTTTGGTGAAGCAACACTAGGAAGAGGTTTAGTGGTCTCATTGAGCAGCAAGTTAACTTTCTTCTGCAAGGCTTTCATCTCATACAATGCTGTCTCTAGCTTCTCTTCAGTGGCTTTGAAATGTTGCTCCTTGTCATCCACATAGTCCCAATTGCTGAGTGCCATGTTCTCCACTAAAAGCCATCCTTCATCAACATCTTTACCAAGAAAGTAACCATTGCTTGCAGTATCTAGAAGGATTCTTATGGTTGGGAGAACACCTCTGTATAGTGTGGATATCAGCATATCTTTGGGAAAGCCATGGTGAGGGCATTGGTGAGTGAAGCCTCTAAACCTTTCCCAAGTGTCTCCAAAGCTCTCATTAGACCACTGTTTGAAGTTTTTGATCTCATTCCTGAATTTTACAGTTCTTGAAGGAGAGAAGAACTTGGCTAAGAAAGCACCTTTGCATTGTTCCCAAGTGGTGATGCTTCCTTGTGCTAAAGAATTTTCCCATATTTGAGCTCTACCACCAAGAGAGAATGGAAATAATCTGAGCTTCAAACCATCATCTGAAACTCCACTAAGCTTTGTCAAAGCACATATCCTCTCAAAGTGATCCAAGTACTCAAGAGGATCTTGGTTGGGCAATCCAAAGAATTTGTTTTCTTGAATCGAAGCAATCATGCTGCTCCTTATCTCATAGTAGTTGGTCTCCATAGGTTAACGAATACCTTGCCTTAAAGCATAACTTGATGGAATATCTGCAGCACATATAGGTCTCAATGGTCTTTGAACCAAAGCTCCTTGTAAACCATGTGGACCTTGCTGTCCTTGTAAGCCTTGGATCCCTTGAAGACCTTGTGGACCTTGCAAACCAAAACCAGTAGCATACTGATGTTCTTCCATGCTTCTACAGCTGAATTCTGATTCTGCAAACCCAAAATATTTGACTTTGAACCTCAGTTGTAGTTGTAGACACTTAAGAGCAAGTGTTGTTGTACCTACAAAATAAATTCTAGCCCAAAAGATCTTAATGCATTGATTGTTTCTTTCACCTTGATCAGGTTTTTTAGATTGACCTTGTTATGCACTAGTCTTGAATCTCTGTTTTCTAGTTTGCATTTCTTGTTTTAGGTTGTTAGATCAGACTCCCCTTCTTTTGATTAGGCCTAGCTTAGCAAGTCTTCTGCATCTTGATTGTTCCTTGCCCTTTGGATTGGATTGACACCTCAAGTACTACAATGACATGTGTGTTTGAGGATTGAGTTAAAGCTTAAAAACCTTAACATTAATTGGCGTCGTTGCCAGTTCATTGTGTCTAAGGCATTTGAGTTTGATTACTTGCTTCGACTAGGCTATTTTCTTTATGTTTTTTGATGATTAGAGAAGGAACATTAGTTCCATTGTACTCTCATCTTTGAGTTTCACTTGCTAAGAGTCAAGCTTAGTGACTATAAACAAGCACACTTGGAAGGTAGTTCCATGTTTATCCCTTGTCTCTATATGCTTCTTTTGCTTTTGATTTTTTTTGTTTAGTGTTTCAGGGTTCTAAGATGGATCAAATGGTTCAACACAAGGTGGACAATGCCAAGGAGCTACAGCAGCTTATTCATTGAGCTAGTGCACTGATTATGGCCAAGAAAAATTGGTAGGCAACATACTGAGTACAAACCAGACATTTCTTCTCAGTCTTATTGCCTGTCTATGCACCAAGCTACTCTCTCAATGGCGATTACACCAAGAACCAAGAAGAAGGTGCACCTTGTTGAAGCGGCCAGAAACTTCAACTGACAAAACCGGCTTGGAAAAAGCATCTAGAATCCAATTCAGCTTCAACGCCGCATGAGTTAGCTTACGTCTGGAGTTGGTTTCAGGTCATTCCCATCAGTGGTACGAAATTTACAGAAGTGTTGGGAAAACCGCTCAACCCCTATCGATCAGACCATCGGTCAAGGAGTGACTGATGGAAATGCAGCGGATGTATATCGGTCACCCTATCGGTCAAGAGGTGACCGATAGGAATGCAACAGATGCATTTCGGTCACCCTATCGGTCACTTCCAGACCGATAGGGACCCTATCGATCAGTCTATCGGTCAAGGAGTGACCGATAGGAATCACCCGAAGGACCATAACGACTAAAGATCAGCTCAGATGAGGTGTTTCCATTCCGATTTGGCCTCGGCATTCTTCACCAACATTGTATCCCTGTGCGTTAGCTTTCTTTTGGTGTGGGCTTCGAGCCATTCGCATCGGTGTCTAAGGAGTTATAGCGAATAAAGTGAGCATATATCCATCTGGTGTCTCGACCGATTATCTTGACCGACTTGAAGATCAGCCTGGACGAAGGGTTTGCTTCTCGATTAAGCCACGAATGTATTCATGAGAGTGATAGACAATTGAGTTAGGTTTCGCATGCAGCTAGTTTCGTATCATTTGGTGCAGTGGATCAAGACATACTGCAATTTTGGTAAAGGCGCTGCAAGAACCCCAAAAGTTACATCAAGCTGGATATCAGATGTTTTGGTCGATATGACTCCTTGATCTTGCTCAATATGGTGCACACTTCTGGTTTCAAGAGAGTAAAGGCTTTCTTTTACACCAGTCACCATTCCAATCCATTCTTTAAAATATTTCCACTCCTCTTGCATTACAAGACCTTGAAGTATACTCCAAAACTTTTGCATTTTTCTTCTTCTCTTATTTTTTTGAATTGTTTGTTGGATATTGGCTCCTCTTGCAATTTCATTACACAGTGGATTACACAGGGACTATGTAATTTAAGTGTGGGGGAGGGTGTGATACTAACATTTGTCTTTCAAATTTTGGCATTCATCTCTTGCTTATCTCTCATACTTGCAAAAATGTGAAAATTTTGTAAACTTTTCTAAATTTTTAAAAAGTTTTGAGTGATCATCTAGTTGCATTTTGAATTTTAGGATTTCATCTAGTTGCATTTGCATTGAGGTTTCATCAATTCGAAATTTTGAGCGTGATGTTTGCCTTTGGGAGATGTTAATTTTTGAAATCACTTCATTGCCTAAGTTATTAGTTCTTTGATGTTATGGTCTAGTTTGAATTGAAGTTTGAACCATACTTGGAATTCTTTGCATGATACTCTTGTTTTGATGAAGCTTGCATGATCTGAATTCAGTCTCTATTTACTAGAACCATAATTTGAATATTGAATTATCATGTCTTATGCATTGAAAGTGTTTTCATGGATACCATACACATACTTGGGCTTTCTTCTTCCCTTCTTTGTCCCCTCTTGCTAGTTCAAGTAGATTCCCCTGCCATTAACCAAACCTTCTTTCAAGCCAAAAATTGTTTGTGAGTGATTGTGAGGCATTTTCTTTAAGGAATGAGCTTAGTAAAAAGTGTTGGGTTAGAACTACAAAGGGACCCTTCCATTGTAGAACTAGCTCACCCTCTTGAGCTAGATAGGCTAGGATGTTTTGGTTAATAAGGGATGGTTTTGGGATTTAAATTTTGGGTTATCAAGTGAAGAAGGAAAAGAGAAAGCAAAGGAAAAGGAGTGCATATAAGTAACCTTGGGAAGTTTGGCTAATCATTAAAAGCTCTATGCAAATGAAGAAGGTGTCCAAAGCTAGCAAAGAGAACACCAGCAAAGTAAAGAAGAGCAAAAGCAAAGAAGAAATGGTCAAAACACCAAGAAGAATCAAAGAAAAAGATGCACTATCAAAGAAGCTCCAAAGGAGAATGAAGAATGGGATCAAAAGAAGCAAAAAGCTTCAAGAAAAAGGGTAGAATAGGATTATGTTTTGGGGAAGAAGCAAAGTAGTTTAGATTACTTACAGGTTTTTGGGGTAGATGGAAGTTTACCTTTGTATGCATAAGTTGTTCTTTACCCTTAGCATTTTACCAAGGCTCATTCCATTTTCTTGAGAGAACCCTTGTACTTAAGTATAACCAGTTCAAAATTGTTTGAGGTCATCTTTGCCTCATAAGCCTTATCCTTAGCCAAATGAAAACACAAGATTTGCATGAGCATGATCGACTTGGTTGATGAGTTAATTGAATGTTAAAGAGATTGGATGATGTGATTGCTTGTGTAAGATAGGCTTGAGTTTTCTTGTATGTGCTTGAGATGAGTGTGGCTAGATTTTCAGTAAGAATAAACATCATTTGCATCTTAGAACCATTAACTTGGATAATGACTTGATTTTTATTATTGGCATCTTTCAAATCAAATAGCTCATACTTTCAAACTTCTCTTCCACCATGTTCATACTTGCTTGAGGGCAAGCAAGATCTATGTGTGGGGGTGTTGATATCCTCATAATTTACCATGTTTTAGCTTGCATTTAGTTTAGTTTTTGGTCTCTTTCATGCATTTATTCATCATATTTTGTCACATTTGCATTCATATTAGACATAATAGGTTTTAGGTTAGATATTTGCATGTTTTGTATTGTTTGGAGTCTTTTTCAGGTCTAATGGAGCAAGGAAGACATTTGGAGAATGGTGAATGATGAAGAAATGAAGAACCAATTATAATAGCCAAGATGACGGGTTTTAGGCTGCACCAAAATCTTGTATCGACCAAAGCTGAGAGAAATCTGTTCGATATGCAGATCGATATGAAATGTATGGGTCAACACGAAGGTCTTCCGGTGCGATTAAGCCTCTACGTCCTTCATAGAAGTTGTAGAGGATCGAATAAGATTTCTAACGGAGGTGGAATCAGGTCAATCTGGTCAGTATTTCAAAAGATACAGCGGTTCAAGCATCACTGTCTGCAACCAGAAGTTCCTATCGATCACCTACATTGAGCATCACCTCCTTCCTTCTGATCGATAGGTTTTGGTCCGAAAACCATCTTTGACCATCTTTGACTTTTTTATTTTTGCTTCCTAAAGCTATTTTGGGGATGTTTCCTATAAATAGCTAAACCTAGATCTATTTTCTTTTATCCTTTCTCTTCCCCAAAGCTTTGCTTTGGTTTTTCATAGAACAAGAACAAACCCTTTGTGGGTTGAGATTGGATCATTGTATATACTTTTTATTTATTTCTTTCATCTTTTCATCTTAAGTCTTTCATCTTCTAGTCTTGTTTTCCATTTGTTATTGCCTTTATTATTTTCAAATTTGTGTTCTTCAGTTTTTGAGATTTTTGGTTTTTGAAGAACAAAAGTGTTTCTAATGATTGTTAAGGTGCTAGAATGTTGGATCTAAGATTATCTCTTCTTGTGTGACTATTCTTCATGCTTAATACCTCTTTGTAGGATAAGTAGATCCTAGGCTTTCTAGTATTGCACTTAAGATGTTTGCTGAAATGCTTGAAAGAAGTTATGGTTGATGTCATGTCTTGCATAGCTTGTGCTTAAGTAATTAACACCACATTGGTGGGAAATTGTTCTTTAGACATTGATTATGCATGAGAGTGTGAGTTAATGTTAGTTCCATTGCACTAGAGATTAGTAAACCTAGCTTAGGAAACTAGATGTCTAGCATGCTTTTTGGCTCTATGGACTTTGACCTTCTTGCTTGATGATCATGTGTTTGAATAAATAGATTTATCTTGAATATGTGATTTAGTAAAGGGATTAATGCCAAGAGATTGGATTAGTCATTATTAGTGTTCCTTACCTAAGGTTGAGTGTTTAGAATTGCTTGTTTTGATCACCCTAGACATGAACATGAATCACCCTATCACCATTGCCTTGATCTTGAACCATCTTTTAATCTTTGAAGTCTAGCTTTTACTCTGTTTTGGTTCAGCTTTTACTCTGTTTTTGCTCTATTTTTCTTTGCCTTTACTGCTCTTCGCTTGCTTTCTTTTGCTTCTTTGCTTGATCATTTAGGTTGTTAGACTTCTAAAACTATATATGTTTGCTTGAATTAAGAGCCCTATTGCATTCTTACTGCTACATTCTCCCCTTTTTTGATTGATAAAACCCTATGCTATACTACAACTGATTAGTACAAGCTTGGGTGATTGAATCAAGTCCTAAAAAGTCTTGTATCAATTTGGCGCCGTTGCCAACAGGGGAATGCTTTGTTCAGTAGGATTTATAGAGATCTTGAGATCAAGCTTTGCTATATTCGTTTTTGGTTACTGATATTTCTTTTGGTCTAGAATATCTCTCGTAGGTACCATAACATTTACTCTTAAGTGTCTACAACTACAATTGGGGTTCAAGGTCAAAGATTTGGGGTTTGCTAAGTCAGATTTCAGCTATTTCAGTATGGAAGAACATCATTATGCTGCTGGTTTTGGGTTGCAAGGTCCACAAGGTTTACAAGGTCTTCAAGGGATTCAAGGTCTGCAAGGTGAACAAGGTCAAGCTGGTCTACAAGGTGCTTGGGGAATGAGAGTTCAAAGACCACTAAGGCCTATTGGTGCTGCTGATATACCTTCCAACTATGCTTCAAGACAAGGTATCCTTCCACCTATGGAGACTCAGCAATATCAAATCAAGAGCAGTCTCATCATCATAATCCAAGACAAGCAGTTCTTTGGATTGCCAAACCAAGATCCTCTAGAGCACTTGGATCACTTTGAGAGGATATGTACTTTGACAAAGCTTAGTAGAGTCTCAGATTATAATTTGAAGCTCAAGTTATTCTCATTTCTCTTGGTGATAGAGCTAGATCATGGGAGAAATCTCTAGCACAAGGCAGCATCACCACTTGGGAACAATGAATAGGTGCTTTCTTAACCAAGTTCTTCTCTCCTTCAAGAACTGCAAAATTCAGGAATGAGATCAAAAACTTCAAACAGTGGTCTAATGAGAACTTTGGAGACACTTGGGAAAGGTTTAGAGCCTTCACTCATCAATGCCCTCACCATGGTTTCACCAAAGAAATACTACTATCCACACTCTATAGAGGTGTTCTCCCAAAGATAAGAATCCTTCTAAATACAGCTAGTAATGGTTATTTTCTTGGGAAAGATGTTGATGAATGTTGGATATTAGTGGGGAACATTGCACTCAGCAATTGGGACTATGTGGATAACAAAGAGCAACATTTCAAAGCCACTGAAGAGAAGCTAGAGACAGCATTGTCTGAGATGCAAGCCTTGCAGAAGAAAGTTGACTTGCTGATCAATGAGACCACTAAACCTCTTCCTAGTGTTGCTTCACCAAACCACTACAAAGAGCAACAAATCAAAGCTGTTTAACTACAAGAGGCGCCAATAATGAACCAAGACCATGATGTTTGTGTACACCAGTTCTATGGAGACACTTATACTCAACAACATCAGGGTTCTCCCTCTCAAACAGTTGGCGCCAACACCTCCCAACCTTCACATGAATTGGACCTTAAGGAGATGTTCCTGCAACTCCACAACTTCAGAATGCAGAATTTCAGAAGATCATGGCTGCTGAAATTCAAAGAAGTATGGCTGAAATTCAGAGAAGCAAGGCTGCTAAAATTCAAAGAAGTATTGCCTCCACCATCAACAACTTCCAATCCCAAATAGACTCCTTGAATATGAAGCTGATTAAGCTTGAGAACAATGCTCAGCCACTCACCTTCAAGAGACCCTCACAGTATTGTTATGGTATCTCCTCCACTTCCCTAACTGCTATTGATGAGAAAGAAAACTATATTGCTGAGATTGAAAGCCCTCTATATGGACATGAGTTTGTCCCTATAACTCCAAAGGTGACACCCTCTATCATCAATGTGGACATTGAGTCTAAGTGTGGGGGAAGTGCTTTTCACTTGAGTTCAGCTAGTGATGCCAAGGCTGATGAAGAAGACAAAGCCATTGAAGCCGAGGTTGTTGAAGCTGACGTGGAGGTCAAACAAGGAGCTGAATTGGCTGAGCAAGACAAGCTTGTTGGAGTATACTATGCCCTCAAGAAGCTTTCAAGAGAGTCACCTCTCCAAAAACAAGCTGAACCCAAGAAGAAGAAGCAAGAGCCTTTGCTCAAAGATGAAGCATCACACATTGGGGATGAGCATGAGTTCCAACCTCCTATACCTTATCCTGGTAGATTTCTTCTCAAAAGGCTGTGCTCTCTAAGTTCAGAAAAGAGATGGATGAGGCTGGTGTCCCATTGCCTCTACTAGAAACTCTAATGCAAGTAAAAGATCAAGCAAGGTTCATCAAAGACCTTGGGAACATAGAAAAGTGGAGCTGATTATGAACTCTTCATTTGGCAAAGAGAAGAAGATAGAAGAGCCAGCAACCCTCCAAAAGCTTGGTAATCCAGGAAAGTTTCTAGTCTCTTGTGAGCTTGGTGAATTGGTTGTGGAAGAGACCATGTGTGACACAGGTTCAAGTATCAATGTGATGTCTCTTGACTTGGTAAAAGAACTAGGAGTCACCAAGCTGAGACGATATGATTCCACAATCACTTTTGTAGACTCTTCTTCAAGAACACCTGTTGCTCTCATTGAAGACTTTTCTGTGAGGATTGAAGCATGCAAGATACCAACTGATTTTGTTGTAATGGAAATGGCTCCCACTCAGAAGCCTTCTCTACTACTTGGGACTCCATTTCTGAACACAGCAGGCGCTGATATTGACTTCACCAAAGGGAGAGTCACCCTCAAGAAGGTGAATGATGGAGTTAGCTATGCAATGAAGCCTCCACCTTCAAGCTTTTGTGGAAGCATCACTAATGTTGAGAAAGGAGCTGCTAAGAAGCCACCTGATGTCAAGAAAGAACTGAGTGGATTCAAGGCTGTAGTGCTAAAAGAAGATGAAGACCCTCTTGACCACAATGAGTATGATGGTGAAGCCTTTGATGGTGCTTGTCTTCTTGACTTGTTTGATGGAATCAAGGTGAAGCTCTATGGTGGACCAAGGAAGCCAAGAAAGAGAGCCAGGAAACCTAAGGAGAAGCTCTACTGTGGACCCAACACATTGTTCAATTAGAAAGGAGAAAGAACTCCAGTTCCACTCCATCATCCTCCATGATCTTAAGGAGCATGACAAGTCAAGCTTAGTGACTCTAAACAAGCACTCTTGGAAGGTATTCCCCTGTTATCTTTGTACATATTATTGCATTTTATGTTCTCTTTTGTGTTTTTCTTTCAATAACAGAAGAAAGTGTGGTTTAAGGGAAGTTGTTATAAGTTTGGGAAGCAAAAACAGGTGCATTTGGGCTGCTATCGGTCACCGTATCGGTCAAGACCAGACCGATACAGACCCTATCGGTCATGCTATCGGTCATGCTATCGGTCATGAGGTAATCAATAGTGGTGGAGCCAAGATGCATCGGTCAACCAATGGGTCAGTTCTGATCGATAGGGAACATGCAGTGACCGATGGAAATGCATCAGTTGTATTCCGGTCACTCTATCAATCAGATAGTGACCGATAGGAAACACCTGGATGTATTTCGGTCACGAATGTGACCGATATGATTTGGCAGGAAAGCTATCGGTCAACCTATCGGTCTGGGAGAGACCGATACACCCCTCCAGTCTGCCAAAACACCTTCTAATGTACACAACCCCACTCATTTGCTTCTGAATACTTCTGAGCACCCTTTATCAACCTCCTTCAAGCTTCTATTACACAAGGGGCTGTGTAATTTAAGTGTGGGGGCGGGCATTGCATTTAACATTGTGTTTTGTTTTCTTATTTTCTCTTTTACATACTTGAGTCTCATACATTCATGCATTCATCTATGTGCACTGAAAATCCATGAAATTTTCAAATTTTTTGGAACCAAAAAGATCATTTAGTTGCATATACATAAATAAGATTGAGTCTAGATGCATTTCATATAGGTTTGCACACATTGGCATAGGGAGTAGATGATAAACACTTGTCAAGATGTTAATGTTTGAACTATTTTCAATGCCTTGGTTATCTGTTGTCTGATTGCATTGTAGTAAGTTTGAAGTTAAGGTTGCACCATATCTTGACTACTTGCATTGATATTCTTGTCTTATGCTGAAGCTTTTTTTGATTTGATTCCAACTCTATCTTATTAGAACCATAATCTTGACTTTGAATTATCTTGTTTGTGCATTGAGAGTGATTACATGGCTACCCATATATATACTTGGATTATCTTCTTCCCTTCTTACCACTCTTGTTAATCCAAGTAGCTGATCCTCATCATTATGGGACAGTTAACCATACCCTAAACCAATCTTTATTTCTGAACCTAAACACTATTGTGAGAGTTGTGAGGCCTTGCATTCCATCATTTTCGATTTTATCTTGGCAAAAAGTGTTAGGAATAAGGCTGGCAAGGAGAAGCTCTCTTGTAGACACCAGCTTGCATTTTGAGCTTTTTATTAGGTTAGGAGTTTGGGAAAGGGTAGTGTAAGTGGTTTGAGCTTTAATTGCTTATATCTTTGAGAAGAAGAAGAAGTATGGGATTGGTTGTATGGGGGAACAGTTCATTTTGTGGTTAAGTTAATTAGGAAGAAAGCTCTAAGTGTTAAAGAAGAAAGGTGCCAACAACAACAAAGCTTACAAAAGGTCATCCAAAAGGAGAAATCAGACCAAGCAATCCACCAAAGGTGATGAAAATGGCGACAATCATACAACATAGAAGAGCAAGTTCCAAAAAGAAGTCAACCACATAAGTAAAAGAAGAAGGAGTTTTCCCCAAATATGAAGAAGGAAGAGATCAAGTGCTTTGGGAAAGGGTAGATTTAGGAGTTCCACATGGGGTTTTAGAAGTCATTAGGTTCATCTTGGGTAAAAAGGGTAGAAGAGAGCTTTGACTTGCATGCATAGGTGTGCTTTTACCTATAGCATTTTGCCTAAGATATAATCATTTCATTGAGTGATCCCCTGAATCTTTGCACCCTTATCTGAATGAGATCATTTTCATCTCATAACCATGTCCCTTGACCAAATGTTTTCTCTTGATTTGCACAAACTTGATCCATTGGTTACTATTAATGAATGTCAAAGATTTGGTTATTTTTAATGCTTGTGTAGGCTAAGCTAGAGTTCATTGTTTGCCATGATAGGTATGGCTAAAGTTTTTAAAGTAGAACAATATCTATGCATCTTAGAACCTATAACTTGGGCATTGAATCAGTTTTTCCATTGACATCTTTAGTTTTGAGCTCCCACTTTCAAACCTCACTCTCTCATTTGTTCTTGTTTGCTTGAGGACAAGCAAACGGCAAGTGTGGGGGTGTTGATATACCCATTATTTACACCATATTAGCATACATTCTGCATTGTTCTATAGTCTTTAAACATTCATTTTAGCTTGTTTTTTGTCCCATTTGCATTCATTTAGGACTTAG